>BSBN01001315.1:0-2416841 GCA_027924645.1 Cunninghamia lanceolata | reverse complement strand
TTCAATCTCGATTGACAAGATAACTTCAAATCCAAAGACTAGGGAGTATAGGCTAGCACCAGTGGGTATGTGGATACTAGTGAGGTGAGCTTAAAGGGCAAGATTGAGGTGGAGGTGGCAATAATGGCCAACATTAGTGATAGTCTTTTTGAGGATTTTGAGCAGGGTTTTGTTAGATTCCTTTGCTTGACCATTACCTTGGGGGTAATATGGAGTGGACCGACAATGTTTGATGTGGAACCACTCACATAGGGTGTGGATGTAAGAACCAATCCAATTAACTAGAATAAAATAATATTATTCTCATAAATAGTGTGGAAAAAGGGAAGAAATAAAATTTTCCCACAAATATTACAACTCATGAAAATATATTTCATTAATATAACCAAATAAGGTTCAACACATCAGTTAAACAAATAGCAAGTAATAAAAAGGATTGTGCCTTTACAATATCTAGCCATATAGGCTCATGCAAAAGTACATCACAACAAACAATGTCTTTGTTACCATACCAAAACTTTGACACTAGAACTGGCAAAGAGAGAGCATCATCAAGGTGATTTACCACCCAACCATAAGGCTCACACCTCCCCAGTCTTCCTCCTAAATGGATAAGCCCGACCCTTCGCGAGGGGTCTAACAAACTGAAGCCGACATGCGTGAAGGAATTTGGTGCAACATGATTTATTTATCATCTCTATAGCATGTGTCAAATGCATATACTGATCTATTATCATGATATGGAAGATAGTGAAATGAAACATCAAATAGTAACTATTACTGATTTGATTGACAAGCTTTGGCCAAAGCATCTTTTAAGCCGCTGATGAGCAGATAGGTTAGAAAAAGAAACCTACCCTTCTCTATTGTTCCATATTCGGCACCCGTCCATACTCCTCAACTCATCATATAAAAAAATACAGAAGCAGAGAAAACACTCTTACAGTTGTAAAAAATCATTCAACATCCAAAAGACGCATTATTTATTTAATTATGAGGCCACGACATACATTACTATAGCCACTATGCTAATACTTTGTCATGCGAAGACCATACAGATTACTAAATCAACATTAGAGAATATTTGGAATAACATCATACAATTCAATTGCAAAAGAACCTTAAAGGGACAATAAGGAGAATATAATCATGACAATCATTTATTCCATACAATCCAATCATGAAGCATTTTATAACATAAGAGTCGATAGCTAAAAAATTTCATCATTTTGAAAGTATTTTCCAATTAAGCCAAATACTCTTTCAAGCAATAAAGGTTATATCACAAGGTTCCAAAAATTTAGTCATACAATACACAAACTAACCATAGAAGGAGATCCACTAATATCATTCTAATTCAAAACCTAACAATATCACATAGCTTAGGGTACATTTCAATATAAGGTCTTTAGTTAAGATGATATGTTTGACTAATGTCGATGTTGAGATTGAACATACCTAAGGTAATCAACCATCAACCTAATATGGTAATACGCCACTAGTGTAATAAGTAAGAGAGGAATGAAAAGATAATCCATCTATATTAATCGGTAACACTTCAATACATGTCTAAGCTCAAAAGATTATCAAATTGATTAACATCATAATTGTTGACGTACCAAATACCCTACTAAGACCATGATTGAATTTGCGTAGCTCAAACTCTCTTAATGTTCTAACCTCGACACCAAGGAACAAGAAAGTTTAAAAGAGTTTAGAATTTTTGAATCAAATCCCTTAAAGATTATCCAAGTTAACTATTTTGTCAACAAAATCATTAATTAAAGAATTCCTTAGGTTTCAAATATAGATCCACATACATTACTAGGTTCTAAGAGCATACTGACAACTATTAACCATTCAAAGAATCGGTAAAAGTTTAATATCAACTTGCATAAAATGGGAATTAAAGATCTTAATTCATTAAAATAAAGAATCTATTCAAGTTCTTGGTAAACACCCTAAAATAAAACTAGTTCAATAATACATAGGAAGACATTAAGATTCTCAATATATTCCTTATTCATGACTTGTTTTTCTATCATTCTCTATTCTGGTTTACAACTAACTTTGATGATCATTAAAACCTCAAACTAAATGGTGACATTGATATGCCTTAATTCATACATTACTATGTCTAATGATGCATGCATGTCTAATAGTCTCATTGATAATTTGATACTAAATAAAAGGAAACTACTTCTTGCCTAGGGTTCTTTCCCAATCCATGACAATAATGATTTTATCAATAAATCAGATGAACACATTGCTAAATAGTTATCATTTCCTATAACGTAACTTCTTTATTCCTATTATCATTTCTAATAGATTTGATTTCCTACCTATATCATTAATTTAAATTAAGAAATCAAAAATAGTGCTTATAGATTTGTTTCCCTTTCTAAACATTTAACACAAAACTCTTACATAAGCTGAAATATTATAATAAGAGGATGTATTTATCTAAATCATCCCTCTAATGGTCTTATTAAAAAGATAACTAGAGGAAAATATAAAAAAATCTGATTTTAAATTCAGGCACAACTCTAAAATCAAAGGTATAACATAATGAACTTAGAAAGAATGAGTTTGAAATACGTAAAGGAAATCTGTTTACATGTACTTCTAGAATTCCAAGGACTAACGAAAGAACATAAACTATCATGAAAAAGTGGACGCTGGAATAGCAACAAAGACTGAGAAGAGATCGATCAGATTTCCTATCCCACACCCATATCCTCCCAATACCATTTCTTCGGTAAGCCTAAATGGAAATCAAGAAAAAAAAGAGGCGTAAATATACATAAACATAAAGGTAGAGTAATTTACTAAAAGCTGCGGACTGCAGAAAATTCTCTACGTAAAAAGTGGGACGGTTTTGCCACATATTAGTTGAAAATACTATGGCGGACATGTATGCAAATGTGAAAGCATAGACAAAGAATAGACGTGGATGAATCAAAACAAGAAGTGGATGGATAAGTGGGACATTAGATTACATGATTGTCCTATCACTAAGGAAGAAATAAAAAAGTTTCGTTTTAGAAACTCAGGACTGCCATGTGGTCAAATCAGATTGGCAGAAAAAAAAACTTTATGTTAGAGAGTTTAACCCTTCGAGGGAGCATGGTGAAAAAGAATTTATGTGGGCTGCTCTTGGAGGCAAGGTGAGGATCTTAGTGGCTCAGCTGAGGACTGGGTCTCATCGTCTTAGATGTGAGATGAGTAGATGGACAATTCCCAAAGAAGAATGGGCTGAAAGAACTTGTTTTTTCTGTGACAAAAGGGTTACTGAAACTGAATGGCATTTCATCACTGAATGTGATGCGTATGCGGATATTCGTGGTCAGTTTGATAACAGCTGAAATGTGGGCAGCCTCAGTGAGTTATTTGAGGAGTCTCAGCTTCTTGATATGGCTAGTTTATTGGTCAAGATTCATAGCAGAAGATCGGATCTCGAAAGGAGACTGAAAATATCTTGAGGGGTTGTTTCCCTAGTCCCATAGGCTGCTTGGACTTGTGGACATTATTAAAATATTTCATTTCATAATGTATCATATGTTAGAAAAATAAGCAGTTCAAAATTGAAATAACAGTGAATTAGCAATAAAAGCACAAAATAGACAACATAGATTTACGTGGAAAACCAGGTTTTCCACGTAAATTTGTGTTGTCTATTTTGTGCTTTTATTACTAATTCACTATTAGTTTTCCACGTAAATCTGTGTTGTCTATTTTGTGCTTTTATTGTTAATTCAATGTTATTTCAATTCTGCACTGCTTATTTTTCTAACAGTTGGTATCAGAGCACACAGTTTTGTGCAAAAATTGTTTTGTGGGTTTTTCATCTTTGTGAAAAGCAATAATAGGAGACACGATTACCAGATTTGAGGTTCAAAAATTTGATGGTTCCAATTTTGCTAGGTGGAAACTAAAGGTTCAAGCCTTATTGGTGAAGGATGGATGCGCCTTGGCTCTCAAGGGGACAACGTCAAAACTTGCAGCGATGAAGCAAGAGGATTGGGATGAACAAGATAACATGGCTAGAGCTATAACTCAGTTATCTCTGGCTGATTTAGTTTTATTCAATGTTGTAGAGAAGAAAACTAAGCTGGAAAAGCTATATGAGACAAAGTCATTGGCAAATAAAATTCTATTATGATGATAATTGTATAATTTGAGGATGCAAGATAGTTCTTCAGTCACAAATCATCTCAATAATTTCAACACACTGATTAGTAAGTTGGCTTCAGTGGAGGTGAATATTAAAGAAGAGGATAAAGCAGCTATACTACTGTCCTCTTTGCCTGAAACTTGGGATCAACTAGTTATGGCGCTCAGTAACTCAGCACCGAAGGGGAAACTTATCTTTGAAGATGTGGTAGTTGCAGTAATTTCTAAAGATTCAAGGTAGAAGACATCTCAAGGGACTTCTTCTTCCTCTGATGCCCCTTTTGCAAGGGACAAAACTTTGGAAAGAGAGAAAGTTGAGCGTGGACAAGCTAGGTGAAAATCCAAGGTACGGAAAAGAGTTAAATATTGGAACTGTGGAAAAATAGGGCATGTCAAAAAGGACTACAGGTTGCTGAAAGCAAACAAAGAAAATCCTAGCTCACAGCTAATAGAGGTAAACACAACAGAAGTTGAAGCACCATTGGAAGATGGAGAGGTTTTGTCTGCAAATTTGAGAGGTTCATTTCATCATGTTTGGATTATTGATTCTGGTGCCTCTTTTCACATGACTCCTCACAAGGACTAGTTTTCTTCTTACCAGTCATGTGATGGAGGTATGGATTACATGGGTAATGACAACCCGTGTGAAGCTATTGGTGAAGGAGAGGTCAGATCAAAATATTTGATGGGATTGTAAGGACTCTTCAACATGTAAGACATGTACCAGGATTGAAGAAAAATTTGTTGTCACTTGGAGTATTTGATGAGCAAGGTTACCGATTAAATGGAGAAAATAGTTGTCTCAAGGTAACAAAGGAAGCGTTGGTGGTGCTAAAGGGAGAAAAGGTTGGCAATCTCTACACGCTAGTTGAAGAAACTTGTAGTGGAGAGGCTATAGTTGTATCAGATGTAGAAATAGATTCATTATCTACTTTGCATCAAAGGCTAGGTCACATGAGCACATGTGGTCTCAAGGTACTACTAGATAGAAATCTTCTCCTAGGTGCTAAATTTAGAGATTTGAATTTTTGTGAACATTGTTTGTTTGGAAAGCAAAATAGGTTGAATTTTTCTAGTTGCACTACCAGAAGTAAATAGATTCTAGATTTAATCCATTCAGATACTTGGCAAGTACCTATTACATCAATTGGGGGTTCGTCATATTTTGTTTCATTTATAGATGATTATTCCCGTAAGGTGTGGATTTATCTATTGAAGAAGAAATCTGATGTATTTTCTTATTTTAAGAAATTTAAAGCTTTGGTAGAGAATCAGAAAGGTAAGACAATTAAGTGTCTTAGAACAGATAATGGAGGGGAATTTTGTTCAGGTGAGTTTAATCAGTTTTGCAGTGAGCATGGTATTGCAAGGCAGTTGATGGTTCCTAGAACAGCACAACAAAATGGTGTTGTTGAAAGGATGAACCGTACAATTGTCCAAGTGAGTTTAATTAGTTTACCTATCCAAAGGCATTCTCTTAATTGTAATTCAACTTATGCTTTACTTACTGATGTTGGTGAGCCTACCTCATATCTAGAGGCTTGCAAAGATGAAGAAGAAAACAAATGGAGAGAAGCCTAGCTGTAGTGATATTCTATAATCATATTCAGCCTGCCTTTGATCAATTTCCCTCATGGCCCGTGCTTCTGACTCAACCTGTTCTTGAGGATCAGGTCTATATTTTGCCAATATATCATCAGGTACTCCGTTGATTTGAGGCAAATTCTCATTTGATTCATGCAGAGGGGTAAAACTATTGTGAGTTATGATAGTTTGTTCTGTATTATCTTCTTGAGCATCCTGATTATCACTCTGATGAAAATAACTTGATGCTCTGTTTTTCTTGGAAAGGGCTCTAATTGGTGGGGATGATTGTAATTTCTTCCCTTCCATCTTGGATCTTCTACCATCCATTTAGTACTAACTTTCTGTTATAGCAGGTTCTAGAGTCGCCACCTATTTTTGTAAATAGGAAAAGATTATAATTTATCTTTCCGGGTTCTTCTTGCCAGCAGAGTTACCAATTTGTATTATTGAAATTTCTGACTCTATAAAAGAATAATCTCTTACCAAGGTTCTTTATATTTGGTTCCCCAGCAGAGTCGCCAATTTGTTAGGTCTCAAAAATGCAGGTTACAAATCCTAAGAGGATGCCAGGCTCTATGATTAGATTAGCAACGTTTTTGAACTAACGTGACAGAGTTAACCTATAGGGTTAATGACTCCCTGCACTTCAGGTTTTGCTAAACCTAGGCGGGTGTACCTTGAGAGTTAAATCAAATTGGATGAATATGTTTGAGTTGATGGATCTATCCACAGTGGCAAAGGGTGTGGAATAGATAAGAGCTTGCTAATTACTTCTATTTGAATGGGATCTTATGGAATTCTAAAAAGGAATTGGTACAGTTCTAGTTTGGTATAAATTGTATAAGCAATATCAAGGTAAAAATTAATAAATGAATTTAACTATTGAAATGAGTAAGACTAGTGCCTTGTTGGGTAAACAGAGTCAAATAAAAATTGAGGACCAGTGGCTCATATGGGGCAATAACTCTAACTGCTTGGCACAATACTTTGGTTTATAACTTGTATAAATGTGCAAGGGAATGATTGACAAACTCTTCTCAATATCCAATATAAATGTGCAAGGGAATGATTGACAGACTCTTCTCAATATCCAACTGACACAATTAGATTTCTTGTTATTCAC
This sequence comes from Cunninghamia lanceolata, assembly GCA_027924645.1. NCBI lineage: Eukaryota > Viridiplantae > Streptophyta > Pinopsida > Cupressales > Cupressaceae > Cunninghamia > Cunninghamia lanceolata. The sequence continues at coordinate 2,409,958 of BSBN01001315.1, read as the reverse complement.
CAGAAGGAATTTTAATCCTTTCTTGAAGGAACCAATTGAATGAACTATGCAAGAACAACAAATAACATCAACTTGGAGATGGAATGCCAATCCTAATTATGTGGTTCTTCTTAGTGATCCAAATTAATACTTCTAGATTATTGTGACTGACCAGAAGGATTTTAATTCCTTTTTGAGGAAACCAATTAATCAAATCACACAAATACAGCAAATGTGCATTGACAAATTAAATATATACTTGATATATCAATTTGAATAATAAAGAAATACTGAACTAGTGACAACCAAACAACTAGATAATTTAAACAAACAATTGGTGCCAGCATAAAACCACAGTATCAAAGATCTTCTATTAACTTCTTCAATATAATACTTGCAATATGGTCTTTTAAAATATTATGAACTTCTATTATCTACTACTGCTGATGATAATTGATGATCATATGTCCAACTTATATAGAAATATCTGTGAAGAGACATAACTCTTCAAAATGTCTTGAGAATTAAAAAGGATTAACATAACAATAACAAAGATAATGATCCTAAGCTCTACTAAGCCACAGGTATATCTGAGCAACATGATCCAGGTACTCTTGGCTCCGATGTGTATCAGCAAATTCTATAGCATTTCTTGTATTCACATCTATCATCACCATCTTTTCCAAATGCTTGTAGGCCTCCCCAGATGCCGAGTCTTTATCTTTGAGAGCTCCTAAAGCCTCCTCTAACACCACCTGGCATTCTTTAACCCATTCATCTTTTCTCTTCAACTCCTTATCATTTTTGAACAACATAGGTATACCTACCTTTTAAGCCTCAACACATTCTTTGGCATCATTTTGAAGCTGGTCATGATATTTTTGATGTTGTTTGATCGAATCTTTGGCATTGGAGATACATGTACTGTCATGAGTATCCCTATTCTATATCTCATGGAGTTTCTCTTGGAGCTTGTTATTTAACCTCTCATGCTCTTGGATAGCCTTATGATTTTCAGAGTAGACATCCCAGAATTTGTTCATCCAATGCATCATATTGATATGCCTATTCTGTAGTACTCTTGTAAGTGTGTCAATTTGAACCTGGGCTATTTGATTGACAGATGGTGACTGGGTACTTTGTGAACCCTCTCCCTGGGTTAATCTTTTAACTGATCCTCTAAAGACATTCTTAACAGTATCTTTTAGGAAATCATTTGTCTTTGTCAATCTTTCACAACTCAGCTTATATGCATCTCGCTCCTTGATTAGCATTTGAGCCTATGCTTTATTTATTTTTGCAACATTTATACCAATGTCTGCAGTAATCAAAGGATCAGTTTCTCCTTCTTTCAAAGTCATAACATACCCAAAGGTTTTTTGAGTATCTATGATGGCAGTCTTCTTATGAGGAGGATATAAGGCCCATATCATGAGTGAGTTTTCATCATTGTTATACTTGGTACCCATGTATACCTCTATGACACACTCAGGAGTGAGTTTGTATTTGTCATCAGTATTGTGCAAGAAACTATCAAACACCAAGGCAGAATTTATATCAAGTCTAGGAAATATCATGACACCCACTTCTCTAAGCAACTGTCTCCCTCTCTTAGGAGTCATAGCCCTTAATTCATTGTCTATTGTTGTCTTCAACACATCTATCAATTGTTTTTCATTATCAGCTGTGACATCATCAACTGATTCTCTGAGTTCTTTTCCTTTGCATTTATACAAAAATGATTTAAATTCTTGAGAATGAATAAACTAATCATCTGCAATGAAAGAATCATAGGCTAACTGTCTAGGATCCTCATCACCAGGCCCCTCTTCATCTTGATCTCTGTTAGGAAGTTGATAACTTTCCATTTTTCATTAGGAGATCCTAGTTGTCTGTTCATGTAGATCCTCTTCTCCTGTAGATTCCTCATCACCAGAACACAACAACTCTATTTATGAAAGTTGTTTTCTCTTCTCATCTAATTCTCTATTATATTTTTCAATTACCAATTCCACTTCGGCTTCTTCCATGTTCCTAATAATATCATCATGTGGATATGGAATATGTGTATATCCACTAAGATTTTGTTTTCTTCTATCAAAATCAATAAAACCCTCAGGATCAAATCCTTTTCTTGCCTCTACACACCTCATGTTGTAATGCATCAATTTGTCCCTTATGAGACCATAACCTTCCTTAGACACCACAGTAAAATCCCTGAAGCACAGAGTACTAGGCATGAAGGATTGTTTGTCATAGGCACTTAAGTTCATCACATTAGAACAGTTAATTTGCCTGACTATATCTAAGTAAGCAATCCTATCAGGAACTATCTTGGGCAATATAAATGGGGTATCTTCAAAACCATAAATTCTGACCCCAGTTGTGGGTGACAGTTGGGGGACCACCAAAATCTTTTGGTCTGAGAAACCTTTTTATTTCATCTGATAGTGAATATTCACAAGGATGGTTAAAGTATCTATACAACACTTTTACAAAATATTCTTCAAAATGAATGTAACTAGAGTGGGCAAACCTATTATCCCATACCCTTGTCCACATCTGCACAGGTGACTTTTGTCCCCTCTTGTCTACTTGAGCAATTCTGAGTTCACCTGGCCATATTCCCATTTCCTGGCCATAGTATAACACCATGTGCATGAGGAGCGAATAATGCTCAAAAGAGATTGTTGGGGCATTATTCTTAATTGCAATTAAACTAGAACCAATCTTTCTGAAAATATAAGCAACATAGTCAAACTACCTAGCATTATGACACTGGATATCTGTTGCTATCACCATTAATGGAATTGTCATGAAATCAGGAACCTCTGACCCTAGGACTTGGCCAATGGAATAATATGTGTATTGCATATACGGTTCAAACAAGGACACATGGAATGGAGGTCCATCATTGTCATCAAAAGGTATTGTTTTTTCCTCTGCCCTAGGTCTGTGGAGAAGCAATCTCCATCCATTGTATGTGGTGTCCATACTCCAATATTCTTTGTCTAAATCTTCATATACTATGGGAAATGTACACAAGTCATCCAAGTCAAATACTTCACAATTGGCATTCTTGGATAAGTGTATAACAGGCTCTCCTTGTGGATTGCATATGGCTTTTAGGCTGGGATTGTAATATTTAGCCAAGAGTTTTAGGAGTTCCACATTCACAAACACGTCCGAGACGACCAATTTGCTCAAATTCAAATACCATGGATTAGACACTAGGACATTTCTAAATTTTCTATCATAATGGAATTTAAACAACTCATAGCCTCTAATTGGTGTCCATACATTTCCCAGGTATTTGAATTTTTCTTCTAACTTCTCTACCTCCACCTTGAGTTGTGCAGACCTTCAAGCTTTAGGGGTAGACCCAAGCAATTGGTCTATCAAATCCTGATTTAGCTTTCTCTCTTTCATCTTTTCATCAAGGCTTTTATCAATTTTTTGTTTCTTAGGTTTACTAGTTTCACCTTGTTGTTTTCTACCCTTTCCCTTTACTGGTGTCTCCATTTGTTATAATAGAAAATTCAAATTGTAATCCACCACACAGAGGTTTTATGTGTGTACCTGTTGTCTGAGATGATCACCGAATTCCTTTGTTCACTCGTCCAAATTCTCACTTATGTGCTCTTCTCAGACAATTCTTTTGAACCCAATTGCAATGATTTAGAATGACTCTTCAGGGGATTTCTTCTCAGCTTGTAATTAATACTTCTAGTGCATTAATGTCCATAATCATTGTGAGATGTCACATCATCATAATGTCCTTGATCGACGGGACTTTTGTAATGTTAGGGTGATCTAAATGCTTCTTCTGGCGCGAATATTTGCAGATGGCTCAATCGTTGTGACCCTTTGTTTTGTCTCCTCGGTGTCATTTTTATGAAAACATATATATGTTGGTATTGGCAAGACATTTCAAGGTTTATCTGATATAATAATGAGCACTAGAGCTGTTGTCGGCATGACTTACAATATTGTTGTGAGAACAGCATCCTACTCTGATATTTCAAATATCTCTGATATTTATATCGGCATGAGTCTTGTCGAAATGTTTATTGACTTCTCTTTACAGGGCAAGTTAGTGAAATCAGTAAGACCCAAGAAATTGATACTGATATCGTTTGCCTTTATGACCTGTTAGAAAGAGTCTCATCGATGTCTGTGGTCATCATCTTCATCAGAACAACATATGCAATCGGGATGACTTCATTTGATTTATCTGATCATAGTAGTTTCCACGATGCCTTCCTTTCTATTCTTCATCGGCATGATCACAATCACATGTCACCAAAATCCTTTGTCGTTGTGACTATAGATTCGGAAGGACTTATAAATCCTACTCTGATCTATTTCCTTTTGCCGATGAGTGACTTTGGCCGAAAGTGCCTTATAGTCACTGAGACATCATAAGGTCAGAGAAACATGAATTCCTTGTTTCAATGTGCATCTCTTCCCAATGAGCTGATAATTCCACCCGTTCCATGAGTTATTCGGCAAGACTCTTATCGAATTCTCTCGTCGGTGTGATCTATGTTGTCGAGGGAATGTTCGGAGTATTCTCCGATAATGTTTTCTCATCTCGATGGCCCTCGTATTTGATTAATTCAGCGTGACTGGGGATTCTCCTTCCGATAAGGGGTCATCGACATTACTTCTTTCATCAGAGATTCTTGAAATCCTCATTCTGACCTCACTCTTCATGCCGATACATCTAATTTGCTTCAAATGGAACATGGGTCATTATGAAAGATTGAGGTCTTGCTAAAATCAAAAGACTATAGGTTTTTCCAGATTATGGTTTGGGAGGTGAGACAAGTAGTTGTGGTATGGATCTTTATGTTTGTGGAATTTTATCGATTGGTATAATGTTTCGATTTGGTTGGACAGGGGGTGTGGATAGGAATATAGAAAATTTTTGAAATTTCCCTGTCCCAACAGTGGCTTTGTCTGGGATGTATACCCCTTGCGGGTATAACAAGAATTCAGATCTCTTGGGAGAGTAGACCAAGTATCTTATTCATCGAGGATGACAATTTTATAGCATTTTAGGAATATATATGGATGAAATGAGAATGGGTGCTGGAAGTGACAATGATGTAAAATGAGGATGATCCTATACTACTGTACATCGAAAAGAATTTTTCTTTTTAGGGATTCATGGGACTGTCCATGTATTGGCAGATCCTAATCTCTCTTGATTACCCTAAACTACTTTGCATGGAATAAGAGTACTTTGAGAATTATTTAAGAGTTGTCCGTGCACTGGCAACACTTATTTCTCTCTGTGCATGATTTTGATGTTTTCATGAAAAGAAAGGTTTCAAAAACTATCCATGCACTGGCAGTTCCTTCTTCTCTCCAGACATATTTTGTAGATAGTAGGAGTGATCTCCTCCTTTGCCAATGACAACAAAAGGACCCAACCACAAGGCTTCAAGTTTTCCATGCTTTCCTTTCTCTAGACATCTGGCATTCCACATCAATACCAAGTCATCTATCTCAAATTTTCTATCCTTGGCCTTTTTGTCAAAAAGGTATTTTACTTGTGATTGCAATTTGATGTTCTACTTTTGGGCCATTCTCCTCGTCTCATCAAGTTCTGCAAGATGTTCAATTCTTTCCTCCATTGGTTCGGGAATATTTAAATCCTCTTGAAGAATAAATTTGTAAACTGGTAGAAGATTTTCTAATGGCATCCTTGCTTGTAGTCCATACACCAATTCAAAAGGAGATCTTCCAATTACTCTATTCACAGTAATCCTATCAGCACACACAGCCATTCTCAACTTTGAATCCCGTGCCTTTTTGTTTCCCTCTAACATTCTTTTTATAATTTTCAAAAGATTTTTATTACTAGATTCTACCTGGCCATTTTCTTGTGGGTGATAAGGGGCAGCATAAAACACATTGATGCCATATATATTACAGAAATTTTTGAACTCATCAGACCTAAAGCACATTTCATTGTCTGTAATCAACCTCACTGTTGTGCCAAACCTAAATATAATGTTTTCCATTAAAAAATTGATCACCACTTTGCTTGTTTCTTGTTTACTTGGGATTGCCTCCACCCATTTTGTGAAGTAATCTATTGCCACTAAAATCCATTTGTGTCCTCCACTTGACTTTTCTGCAATATCTCTTATGAAGTCAATTCCCATTGATAGAATGGAGCTTCCACCTGCATAGGTTTCAAGGGTAGTGCTCCCTAATATTTTAATTTTCCTAAAAAATTCTAGCATGCATAACATTTTCTTGTATAATGATATGAATCATTGAAAACTCTAGGCCAATAGTATCCAGCCCTCAGGACCTTGTGAGCTGTAGTTTTTGTTGAGAAATGCCCTCCACACACCCCTTCATGTAACTCTTTTAGGACATGTTTTGATTAATGTTCATCTAAGCATAGTAATAGAATACCATCCTTATTCTTCCAATAAAGGTCTCCATCAATAAATACATACTTTGAAGCCTGTAATTTAAGTGTCCTTTTCTTGTTATCATCATATCCTTCAGGACATTTCATATGTTTTAGATAATATATGATGTTAGTATACCATGGAGTATGCTCAATGCTAGAACTCATGTTATTAACATCATTAGTATTACATATTTGAGAAGCCTCAAGATTGTTTTTATCCATTAGTCTAGCAAGACCCTATCCTCTCACTAGTTTGGTGATTTGGATTTCAATATTGAACTCCTGAATTTTATTAATCCATCTGCACCTTCTGCCTGTGACCTCAGTTTGGACTAATACATCTTTCACTGTAGCATTAGGCACGTATGCTATTATTTCAGCTCCCACCAAGTATGGCCTAAAAGCTTTGACTGCTTTCACCAATGCATATGCCTGTTTCTCAACTATGTCATATTTTAACTCTGCATTTTGAAGAGACTTACTGAAAAATGAAATGGGTTGTTCATGTCCATCATCATTTTTCTGCAACATTACTATTGCAACTGTATGATATGAGGCAAATGAGAATAGTTGAAATGGCTCACTGAAATTAGGAGATATCATAACTGGGGCTTCTGTGATTGCCTTCTTAATGGTGGCAAATGCCTCTAATATTTCTGTTGTCCAATTCACTTCTATATTCTTCTTTAACATTCTTGATATGGGACTAACAATCTCTACAAAATTTGATATGAATCTCCTAACAAAGTCGATTTGGCAAAAGAATGATTGTATAGCTTGTACATTCTTAGGAATTGGAACTTGGTCAATGGCTCTTGTTCTTTTAGGATCTATTCTTAGTCGATATTTGGAGACTATGTGACCAAGCAGCTTGCCCTCTGTTACTGCGAAATGGCACTTCTTAGGATTCAACAAAATTCCATATTCTAAGGCTTTAATAAAAAATTTCTCTAAATGTGTACAATGATCTTCAGCCTTTTTGGAATATACTGTCATGTCATCCTAATATACTACCATGATTTTGTTAATTAGTTCTGGAAAGGCCACATCCATCGCTCTTTGAAATGTTGCTCCAACATTCATGAGTCCAAATGGCATTCTTAAATATGCATATGTTCCCCATGGTGTGGTGAATGCATCTTATATTATTCTAATTCTTTGACTTTCACCTGATTATATCCTAAGAAACCATCCATCATTGACAATAGTTCACACCCTGTAACTTTTTGTAGTACTGTTTCCATGTTAGGAAGGGGATAGTTGTCCTTAAGAGAGGATTTATTTAGATTCCTAAAGTCCACACACAATCTAATATCACCATTTTTCTTTCTGACACGCACCAAATTAGAAACCCAAGAAGAATGTCTAATGGGTTTGATAAGAGCTCCATCTCTTAGTTTTGTGAGTTCTTCAAGCATTTCAGGGGCCAGTGTGGGATTAATAGGCCTCTTCTTTTTCCTAAATGGTTTAGCATCCGGCTTTAATGGTATTTCATGCTAAAAAAGATCCTCCCTATATGCTTTCAAGTCATCATATGACCATGCAAATACATGTCTATACTTACTGAGTAAGTTGATGAGCATGCTCCTGATTTTGGGATTGAGTTTCTTTCCAATGTATACATTCTTTGGGGCCACCTACGTCCCCAAATTAATTTCTTCAAGATCATTCTATATTATGGGTGTGTCTTTCATTTTAAATCTGTCACATCCATCAAACATTTTCTCTAATGCTATGAATCCTTTAGGTATTTTGTTTGTTTTTAGCTGAACTATCTCTTGACCAAAGAGAGTTTCTTTTCCATCATGTTCCTCCACAAACACATTGAAATCAATCTCTTGGTCTTCATAGTGATCGACACAATGTAAGAATTTGATTATATTGGTATCATTATTAAACACTTGTCAGTTATGGACATTATCCGAAATAGTGGGTCTGGTTTTGAATTCAATTTCTGTAATGCCCCCTACTGTGATATCATCCCTTTTTAATGCAATATTCTCTAGAAAATCTACCATAATATTTTTTGATCTGTCTATCCAGTTGATTGAGAATGCATCAAATAACTCAACATCATCCCAAATAGCATTTCTATATTGCTTCAACCTCTTGTTTTTCGATAAATATTTCCCTCTTACTTGAGAAGTAACTAATTATGAGTCCCCGTATACAGCCATCTTTCTTATCTTATGCTTGATGGAAATGTTTAAACCAATGAGCAAAGCCTCATATTCTGCTACATTGTTTGTGCTTTCAAATGCCAATAAGAACGAGTATTTGAAAGTTTTACCTATTGGTGAAATAAATAATACTCCTGCTCCATTTCCCATTTTGCTACATGCACCATCAAAATACATTTTCGACACATCATTCTCCTCTTTCTTGGATTCTAGATACATTGGATCAGTATTTTGCAATTCTAGCTGATTTGTTCCAATTTTTAAGGTTCCCAAATATGTATCACAGAATAGATTTATTTGATTTTGATCTAGGCGTTCTATGATGTTCTCATACCTTGGCTCCCTACACAGCTTGATCTCTTTGCCTCCCACTACTATTGTGGCATATGATAAATCTAATTAGATATTCCCTCCAGCCATTACAGCCCATTGTCTTGATAAGAGCATTCCATAATATGGTGGAATATCAACCACGGTGATATCAATATTATAAGTTGCTTCAGGGTATGTAGCTAGTTTTATTTCCACATCCTTCATAATGCCCACAATTGGGATAGACCTATTGTCCATCGCATAACACTTACCAAATGTAGTGTCAACCCACATTCCCAGTTCTTTCATGACTGCTATTGGCATGGTATTCATGGTTGCGCCTGAATCAATCATGCAGTTCCTCACTAGCTTGTTTCTGATTAATAAGGTGGTGTAGAAAGGGTCCACTTGTGAGGGATTCTTTGTTAGGGTATCACCTAGATATACTTCAGGAATTTGGACTGTTTCTTGCTGAACATTGTTTGTTCTATTCTCTGATTCCTTATATTTTTGATTTAGTATATCTGAAATCAGTTTAACCACTGTATTTCTATATTTATCTATCTTTATCATTTCCAAAAGTGGTACTGATATCTTCACCTAGGATATTGCATGAGCAATGTCAAATGAATGGGCTATAGTCTGATCATTCCTTTCTATTTTTATATGTTCCTTTTATTGAATTGGTGATTTATCTTTTGTTTTATTTTGCTCAATTTTTTCTAGTTCTTTAAATGAGGACTTTGCATTATTCCTTTTGTAGTTTTGATCTTTTATAAAGACACTCCCAGGTGTTCATTGTCTTGTTCCTTAGATTATAGGCATTTTTAGCTTGAGTAACTACATCTATTGTAAGAACTTCCCTTTCCTTTTCAGTGGGCTTTCTCCACTGATCATATGATGATTTGTTATGATAACAAGTAGGTCCCTTGTAGTTGTCCTCCTGATCTGAGAATACTTCTTGTTTTCCCATGTTGATATGATGTTTCTGGTTCCCCACATCATATTCATATCCCTCTTCTTTTGTAGAAGAATAGTCTTCATTCAGCAAGTAGGGTGCATCTTGCATCATGTTTATTGTGTGGTTGTCTCTGTTATAGTCATACAATGCTTCTTCCTGTTGTACTGTTTTAGCCACTACACAATACTTAGGTGAGTGTGGTAAATTGCACACCAAACACCAGGGATTATCTTCTACCATATGTGCCCCATTTCTCTTTAGAGGATTAGGAGTATCTTTTCCATAATGTTGCTTTCTGCTGCTTTCAATAGGTCTCCCATCCTTCCAATTTGTATTATATGGCATATCATGCAACCTAGGCCTTTCATTTCTATGCTGGCCTTCTTGTTTATTTTGTTGAATATTTAGACTTTGAGGAATTCTGGGATTATCTATTTTGCTAACCATGCCTGCAGCTTTTCTATTGTTTTCAATAGTCAACGCTACTTTCTATGCTTCAGCTAGGGTCATAGGGTGCCGGTTTCTAAGTTCATACCCTGTCTTAGGATCAAATGATTTCAGATAAATACTTAATGCTACTAGGTCGGTCAATTTAAATCCATGTGGTATTTTGTTGTGTAGTTTGGAGAATCTCATATTGAAATCATATACCGACTCATTTTGGTACTTTTGGATACTTATCAATTCGTGCAACGCAAACTCAAGGGCATACTAATTGCCATACTTCTCCTTAAACTAACTATGGAAATCTGTTAGGGAACTGATTGAGGCATCTGGTAAGTTGTTGAACCAGTCTCTTGCATCTTCAATGAGAGACATCATGAATAATCTCATTTTAACATCTTCATATTCCATACTAATATCTTGTATGAAGGCATTGAAGCTTTTGATACGATCCTCAGCTGATACTGCATTGTTTCCAGTGAACTTGGGAACTATATTCCTCCAACTACTGTCAATGGGGTATGGATACAATTGATATCTAGTCAGATCAAATTGCCCGCATATGTTTGTGAGGTTTTGGGGAGGAACATTCATGGGTGGTGGATTAGGGTAGTAATTATATCTGCATGGAGGCTGATGATAAGCATGTTGCTATTGTGGGTTCATGTGGGAGTTCATATGATGATATTGTGGTCTACAATACTATTGGCCAGGGGGTAGGTATGGATTAACCATATGTTGAGAGGTGTTATGTATGAGAGGTGGTCTAGGATTATTCAGGAGGGTATTTTGACACATATGACTTCCAGATGCTTGTGGATTGGAAGCACCACCTGTATTTTGGTGCAAGTTTTGTTGTGGGTTCCTCAAAGTATTTCCTCTATGTGGAGGTATATATTTTGGGGCTGCTAATTTAGTCCTATTCTTTATCTATTGAATCTCTTATTTTAACAGCATCTCAGTTTCCTCTATCTTGATCATTTCAAGCTCTTCTTGGAGCTTCAGCACATTCTGCTCCACTTCATTTATATTCCTTGTATTCTTTCAACTTTTATTCACCTCTAGATTCATGAATCCACATTTTACCCCCTCTACCTGATGTAGTGATATTTTATAATCATATTCAGCCTACCTTTGATCAATTTCCCTCATGACCCCTGCTTCTGACTTAAGTTGTTCTTGAGGATCAGGTCTGTATTTTGGTAATATATCATCAGTTACTACGTTGATTTGAGGCAAATTCTCATTTGATTCATGCAAAGGGGTAAAACTATTGTGAGTTATGATAGTTTGTTATGTATTATCTTCTTGAGCATCCTAATTATCACTCTGATGAAAATAACTTGATGCTCTATTTTTCTTGGAAAGGGCTCTAATTGGTGGGGATGATTGTAATTTCTTCCCTTCTGTTAGTGCCTGAATTGACTGGTAGTTTTCTGAGCATTTTTCATTCAGGCACTCTCCCTAAGTATCCAAAAAATGTTCTAAGTTAAAGACCTCCTCAGCATTTTTCAGCTGCATCATCATATTTTCTTGAGGAGGAGGTCGTCATCATCATGTTTGTTTCCATGAAGGTCAGCATCATCATGTTCTCCGTCGGCCGGTTTCTCATCGTCATCATCATATTTCGCAGTCGGGTGATGTTTGGGTTTTATCCTGATGATGCTGACGAGCTACAGTGCGCCCTGATCTGCTTGCGAGGGTGATTCTTCAAAGTATCCGGTGATCTTCCATTTATCACCTTGCGCGAACATGATGATGAAGTTGCCCCGATGTCCTAAAGGGGTTATTCTCTAAGTGTTCGACCTAACTTGTTTTTTCTTAAGGGTCGTCATCATCATGATATTTCCAGTTATCATCCTGCTGCTTGCGGAGGCCATCATATTTTCTGCCTTCATGATTTTTCGCCGGGGTGATATTTTATCATCGGGTGATCTTGGTTATGATCATCCTGATGATGTATTTGAAGAGTTCTAAGTGCGACCCGATATTCACTAGGGTCATCATATTTTGAACGTCAGGATGATCTTGGTCAATATCATCCTGATGATGTTGTATCACTTCTTGTTCGTTGTTTTGACATCCTGATGATGCTGACGTCATCCTTATATCAGGGTGATATCCGGTTCTTTCTGCCTAACTACATCATGATTTTTTTCCGAAGGAGAGGATGATATTTTCATATCACCCGGATATATGTTTGTTCGAGCATCATGATGATGCTAATATCAAGGAGATATCCGCCTGTTGGCTTCGCGCATTATCTACTGGGGGTGATCTTTTCAAGCATCATCATCATATTCAGTTATCGCCCCGATCTTACAGAGGAGCTACAGTGCAACCTGATGTTTGAACGTCAGGAGGATATTTCCAAATATCCGGTTGTCTTCCGAATATCATGATGATGTTAATATGATGATGACGTCATCAAGGTCCGCGGGGGTCATATTTCTAACAACTGATCATCTTGAAGAGACCTCCTGATATTTGCAAACATGATGATGACGTCATCCGGATATGAGGAGGTGCGCAGTAGGCAGATATGATGATGACGTCAGCAGTATATGATGATGACGTCATCAGGATGTTCATCGGCCAGACTTTTGTTATAAGCTCAGCAGGAGGATGTTCCTCCGAAGGATCAGGTTGTGCCGATTATCATGAAGGTTATATTTCAAATATCATGATGACGTCAGGGTGATATTTCGAACAACAGGATATCATGCTGCTGGAGGATGATGATGATGAAGTCTTATACTAGTGTTGTCAGGAGCAAAAGCACCGACATGATATATGCTCATCACCTAGTATGTAAAGTGTTATTGAGGTCATCGCGGGGTGCATGTGGGATATTGTTATCCTGCATTTTCAAACATCATGATGATGAATCTCGGCGGGAAATGCTTGCGATAGTCTGTTTGATGATCTTCCCAAGGCCGCGGGTTGGTGCGCCATTAATAGCGATTGTTGCAGAGGTATGGGCGATGGCGTGGGTCGATCCTGTACCTGACTGAGGGTGTACATCAGCGGACAGGGGCGCAGGGCTCGAGAAATCTTCCTGTCTCCTCCCCTACCAGCTGCATTCAAGTTTGGGCGCCAATCTGGTTGTGTTTGAGCGCCATTTTTATGATACTGTGTATCTGGCAAAATTTTGGTCAACCTGGTAGTTAATGCTGAAGACACCCTCCTGCTATATAATGCAGATGGTGTTATTCATTCAAGGTTGTTGAAAGTGTGGATTTTTGGCTCTGTAATCCATAACCAGCTGATCTGGTTGCTCTGTACAGTTTTCTTGTGAGTTTATGTATCTCCTGTTGTAGGACTTGGCATGAATCCATTGGTTTCATGGTTGATCTTATATGAGTAATGCTATCTTAGCATGTGTTGTGTTAATTCTGTCTCCAGTATTGCATGTATCCTTCTTCTGGATCTGGATGTTTGCTTATGTTTAGATTCTAGAGCATAGAATTCCTATGTTGAATGTCTGATCTGTTAACCTCTGCTCAAGGGGCAGATTAAACTGTTTTCAGGTTGAACATTGGGAAGGGTATACTGCAGTAGGGATGCCATAAGTAGAGATGACTCAACACTTTGTATTGGGAGATATCTGTAAGGCAGATATCATGTGTATCCCCCTGAAGCCCAGTTTTAGCTATTCATGCTGATCATTCACAGGTGTATGTCTACCGACTCCAAGCCCTGGATAGGCACCAATCATGCTGTGTTCTTGTGTTATACACCATGTCCAGCCTTGCATCCAAATTCATATCAAACCATTTCATACCTCCACCTGTTAGTTGTAGGAGTAGGATTAGGAACCCCCTGCATACTCTCATACTCAACCAGACATCATGTCCAAGAATGTTGCCAGCCTTGTGATCTATCATGCAGATCTTGGTCCATACATGAGAGTATTCTGCCTGTTGTTGTCAAGTTAGATCTTTCTATCTTTGAGCTAGTCAAGGTTACATCTTAAGTTATAGGGATACCCCCCTTGGTGCGGCAGAACCAGAAGTGAAGGGGAGGAGCTCACGCAACCTCCTGTATTCAGTTGGCCTGAATCTGCCTGTGCATTAGAAGTGGCAAACCCTAATGCTGATTCAGAAGAAATGTCAACAAATTGGCGACTCTACTGGGGAGATCAATGTCATATCCATGAAGGTTTGAGTCCACAGGATTGAAAAATTAGACCTGGAAACTGTTTGTTGCAGCAGAGAAAAAAAGGTTGTATATGTGACTCTGCTGGTGGATGACCCAGAAAGAAAGAAATCAATTTGCAGCTTCAGCTTGTTTGAAGCTTATTCCTCTTCAAGGAGGTGGCGACTCTGCATCAAAGAACCTGATAAAAGAACAAAATCAGCTAGAGAAGAATTTGCAGCTTCTGCAACATATCCAGGTATTTCATATTGTTTGATAGTTTCCCTATTTGGTGAGAAAGCACTGGTTAAAAGGGAACATTGGTGAAAGTAGAGCTTGCATGCTTCTATTAGAACTTACACTGTATTTCAAAGGGCATGCAATGTTGTTCAAAAGACTCATTTAAAGGACTTTGGGAAAGTTTGAAAAAACAGTCTAAACTTTGAGTGCCTAAAGTCATTGTTTGTAGAAAATCTGAGTAGAGAAGAGGGTTGCAATAACATAAAGGATGTATTATCTGCCTATGCACCCTTGTGAAGTGTCAAATGCAAAAATGTATAACAGTCAATCCCAACAATGTAATAAAAGAAGTTTCAACATAGACAGATATAAGTCCATAGATTTCAATGGCATTTGTGGCTATCCAAATGCTTTTCCACCTAAAATCAAAAATTTTTTGCCTAAATTTAAGGGTATAAAGGATGAATCAGCTGAAAGACACTTGCAGCAGTTCATGAATGTGATAGATGACTTTGAGATTGACCATGAGGATGTGGTTATGAGATTATTTGTTCAATCTCTAGATGAAGATGCAAGGGACTGGTTTTCCTACCTTCCAGCTCACTCTGTTAGCTCTTGGCATGATTTTAAATCTGCATTTCTAGTACAGTATGGTGAAAGAGTTTCTGAATATGCAGCCATTAGTGACTTCATGTACATCCATATTGAAGAAGATGAGTTGATCCCAGCCTTTAACCTCAGATTTATGAGGGCATTGAATAGAATTCCAGAATGCATGAGACCTAATGATGCACTGTGCTTAGTTACCTACTTGGGAGCCTTTGATGGGAAAATGAGTTACAGATTAAGAGACAAGGAGCCCACCACATTGCATCAGGCACATCAGTTTGCATTAGATATTGAAAACAATTGGAGATATGGAATACAAAAGGGTTATTTCTCTGAAAATTTTTGTTGTCCTGCAGCCCCCAGTGTTGATGAAGGATTTAATTCAGGTATTGACAATGAATGTCATAGCACTCACACCCCTGTTGTCCCAGTTTTTGCATCATTCCAAGTGGATGATGTTTCTATCATAGAGGAGGATGTCTTTTTTTGCCCAGCAAGTGAAGTTGAAAATAATAATTTTTCAAGTAATATTTGCATACCAATCCTAAGCAAAGAGCCTTCATGTTTAAATGATCCAGTTGTGCAGAGTTGTGATCATGTGGATCAAGAATCAATATCAGTTTCTTCAGGAAGTATTGGAGGGCTGGAAAATGATGTAGATTGTTCAACTTCAGAGTGCTTTGAAACAGCAAAAATCTTGTATATGGGGCAATCAGTTGATGAAAATGATATCCATGACCAGTGCATGGATCAGGTTTGTTTTTCTTATGACTCTGGATCTGATAGTAATGAAGGAGAATTGGAATGTCATGAAGAAGAAGCAGAGGCCTTTGCAGTGAATGTTAATCCCCTTTATGATGAGCCTGCTGATGTATATGATGATGTGAGTCTTGACTTTCAGTGGTGCAGGATTAACCCTTTGTTTGAGGATGATGATACTGATTTGCAAGCTGTGAATAATGAATGTTCATCATCACCTGATTCAGACATGTGCAACCTTGGGTGTGCGGATCAGGATTTGTTTTCAATATCAGTAGATATTAGGGGTCTCATATTTTCTGAGCATTTTGAATTGTTAGATCAGCTGGATGAGTGCCTGATAATGTGCAGTAGCCAGATAAATGATGAAGAATGCCAAGAGCAGCATGATGTACTGTCTGAGGGATATAACATACATGTGTTGCCTAATGTTGAAGAATATTATGTGTATGGTTACATGTCTACTTCTGAAATCCAAAATGACAGAGCTAAAAATGATGGTGGCAAGCTTTCAAAACTGGTGGAATATCTTTTTAAGCAGGTGACATTATGGGCAGATTATGCCAATCTTTTCAGTTGGGATTGGGATCTTTCAGCTTGGAATCAGGCATTTGACAAGAAAAAATTATGGTTCTTCCTTTTTGGTTGCCCGGGGCCGCCAAAATGATGTTTAAAAATATTGTGTTTGGTGATGCAGATCATGATAACTTCATGACTCTATGCCCAATGGATAAGGGACTGGTCTGCATCCCAGAGATCTGGAGTTCTCGCTGCAGGTTTTCACCTGCACGTCCCCAGACAGAGCCACTGTTAGTGCCTGAATTGACTGGTAGTTTTCTGAGCATTTTTCATTCAGGCACTCTCCCTAAGTATCCAAAAAATGTTCTAAGTTAAAGACCTCCTCAGCATTTTTCAGCTGCATCATCATATTTTCTTGAGGAGGAGGTCGTCATCATCATGTTTGTTTCCATGAAGGTCAGCATCATCATGTTCTCCGTCGGCTCGTTTCTCATCGTCATCATCATATTTCGCAGTCGGGTGATGTTTGGGTTTTATCCTGATGATGCTGACGAGCTACAGTGCGCCCTGATCTGCTTGCGAGGGTGATTCTTCAAAGTATCCGGTGATCTTCCATTTATCACCTTGCGCGAACATGATGATGAAGTTGCCCCGATGTCCTAAAGGGGTTATTCTCTAAGTGTTCGACCTAACTTGTTTTTTCTTAAGGGTCGTCATCATCATGATATTTCCAGTTATCATCCTGCTGCTTGCGGAGGCCATCATATTTTCTGCCTTCATGATTTTTCGCCGGGGTGATATTTTATCATCGGGTGATCTTGGTTATGATCATCCTGATGATGTATTTGAAGAGTTCTAAGTGCGACCCGATATTCACTAGGGTCATCATATTTTGAACGTCAGGATGATCTTGGTCAATATCATCCTGATGATGTTGTATCACTTCTTGTTCGTTGTTTTGACATCCTGATGATGCTGACGTCATCCTTATATCAGGGTGATATCCGGTTCTTTCTGCCCAACTGCATCATGATTTTTTTCCGAAGGAGAGGATGATATTTTCATATCACCCGGATATATGTTTGTTCGAGCATCATGATGATGCTAATATCAAGGAGATATCCGCCTGTTGGCTTCGCGCATTATCTACTAGGGGTGATCTTTTCAAGCATCATCATCATATTCAGTTATCGCCCCGATCTTACAGAGGAGCTACAGTGCAACCTGATGTTTGAACGTCAGGAGGATATTTCCAAATATCCGGTTGTCTTCCGAATATCATGATGATGTTAATATGATGATGACGTCATCAAGGTCCGCGGGGGTCATATTTCTAACAACTGATCATCTTGAAGAGTCCTCCTGATATTTGCAAACATGATGATGACGTCATCCGGATATGAGGAGGTGCGCAGTAGGCAGATATGATGATGACGTCAGCAGTATATGATGATGACGTCATCAGGATGTTCATCGGCCAGACTTTTGTTATAAGCTCAGCAGGAGGATGTTCCTCCGAAGGATCAGGTTGTGCCGATTATCATGAAGGTTATATTTCAAATATCATGATGACGTCAGGGTGATATTTCGAACAACAGGATATCATGCTGCTGGAGGATGATGATGATGAAGTCTTATACTAGTGTCGTCCGGAGCAAAAGCACCGACATGATATATGCTCATCACCTAGTATGTAAAGTGTTATTGAGGTCATCGCGGGGTGCATGTGGGATATTGTTATCCTGCATTTTCAAACATCATGATGATGAATCTCGGCGGGAAATGCTTGCGATAGTCTGTTTGATGATCTTCCCAAGGCCGCGGGTTGGTGCGCCATTAATAGCGATTGTTGCAGAGGTATGGGCGATGGCGTGGGTCGATCCTGTACCTGACTGAGGGTGTACATCAGCGGACAGGGGCGCAGGGCTCGAGAAATCTTCCTGTCTCCTCCCCTACCAGCTGCATTCAAGTTTGGGCGCCAATCTGGTTGTGTTTGAGCGCCATTTTTATGATACTGTGTATCTGGCAAAATTTTGGTCAACCTGGTAGTTAATGCTGAAGACACCCTCCTGCTATATAATGCAGATGGTGTTATTCATTCAAGGTTGTTGAAAGTGTGGATTTTTGGCTCTGTAATCCATAACCAGCTGATCTGGTTGCTCTGTACAGTTTTCTTGTGAGTTTATGTATCTCCTGTTGTAGGACTTGGCATGAATCCATTGGTTTCATGGTTGATCTTATATGAGTAATGCTATCTTAGCATGTGTTGTGTTAATTCTGTCTCCAGTATTGCATGTATCCTTCTTCTGGATCTGGATGTTTGCTTATGTTTAGATTCTAGAGCATAGAATTCCTATGTTGAATGTCTGATCTGTTAACCTCTGCTCAAGGGGCAGATTAAACTATTTTCAGGTTGAACATTGGGAAGGGTATACTGCAGTAGGGATGCCATAAGTAGAGATGACTCAACACTTTGTATTGGGAGATATCTGTAAGGCAGATATCATGTGTATCCCCTTGAAGCCCAGTTTTAGCTATTCATGCTGATCATTCACAGGTGTATGTCTACCGACTCCAAGCCCTGGATAGGCACCAATCATGCTGTGTTCTTGTGTTATACACCATGTCCAGCCTTGCATCCAAATTCATATCAAACCATTTCATACCTCCACCTGTTAGTTGTAGGAGTAGGATTAGGAACCCCCTGCATACTCTCATACTCAACCAGACATCATGTCCAAGAATGTTGCCAGCCTTGTGATCTATCATGCAGATCTTGGTCCATACATGAGAGTATTCTGCCTGTTGTTGTCAAGTTAGATCTTTCTATCTTTGAGCTAGTCAAGGTTACATCTTAAGTTATAGGGATACCCCCCTTGGTGCGGCAGAACCAGAAGTGAAGGGGAGGAGCTCACGCAACCTCCTGTATTCAGTTGGCCTGAATCTGCCTGTGCATTAGAAGTGGCAAACCCTAATGCTGATTCAGAAGAAATGTCAACACCTTCCATCTTGGATCTTCTACCATCCATTTAGTACTAACTTTTCGTTATAACAGGTTCTAGAGTCGCCACCTATTTTTGTAAATAGCAAAAGATTATAATTTATCTTTCCAGGTTCTTCTTGCCAGTAGAGTTACCAATTTGTATTATTGAAATTTTTGACTCTATAAAAGAATGATCTCTTACCAAGGTTCTTTATATTTGGTTCCCCAGCAGAGTCACCAATTTGTTAGGTCTCAAAAATGTAAGTTACAAATCCTAAGAGGATGCCAGGCTCTATGATTAGATTAGCAACATTTTTGAACTAACACGACAGAGTTAACCTATAGGGTTAATGACTCCCTGCACTTTAGGTTCTGCTAAACCTAGGTGGGTGTACCTTGAGAGTTAAAGAAAATTGAAAGAATATCTTTGAGTTGATGGATCTATCCACAGTGGCAAAGGGTGTGGAATAGATAAGAGCTTGCTAATTACTTCTATTTGAATGGGATCTTATGGAATTCTAAAAAGGAATTGGTACAGTTCTAATTTGGTATAAATTGTATAAGCAATATCAAGGTAAAAATTAATAAATGAATTTAACTATTGAAATGAGTAAGACCAGTGCCTTGTTGGGTAAACAGAGTCAAATGAAAATCTAGGACCAGTGGCTTATATGGGGCAATAACTCTAACTATTTGGCACAATACTTTGGTTTATAACTTGTATAAACATGCAAGGGAATGATTGACAGACTCTTCTCAATATCCAACTGACACAATTAGATTGTTATTCGCCAGAAGGAATTTAGTCCTTTCTTGAAGGAACCAATTGAATGAACTATGCAAGAACAACAGATAACATCAACTTGGAGACAAAATGCCAATCCTAATTATGTGGTTCTTCTTAGTGATCCAAATCAATACTTCCAGATTAGTGTGATTGACCAGAAGGATTTTAATTCCTTTTTGAGGAAACCAATTAATCAAATCACACAAATACAGTAAATGTGCATTGACAAATTAAATATAGACTTGATATATCAATTTGAATAATAAAGAAATACTGAACTGGAGACAACCAAACAAATGGATAATTACAACAAACAATTGGTGCCAGTATAAAACCATAGTATCAGAGATCTTCTATTAACTTCTTCAATATAATACTTGCAACATGGTCTTTTAAAATATTATGAACTTTTTCTATTATCTACTACTGCTGATGATAATTGATGATCATATGTCCAACTTATATAGAAATATCTATGAAGAGACATAACTCTTCAAAATGTCTTTTGAGAATTAAAAAGGATTAACATAACAATAACAAAGATAATGATCCTAAGCTCTACTAAGCCACAGGTATATCTGAGAAACATGTTCCATGTACTCTTGGCTCTGATGTGTATGACCAAATTCTATAGCATTTCTTGTATTCACATCTATCGTCACCATCTTTTCCAAATGGTTGTAGGCCTCCCGAGATGCCGAGTCTTTATCTTTGAGAGCTCCTAAAGCCTCTTGTAACACCACCTAGCATTCTTTAACCCATTCATCTTTGCTCTTCAACTCCTTATCATTTCTGAACAACATAGGTATACCTGGCTTTGAAGCCTCAACACATTCTTTGGCATCATTTTGAAGCTGGTCATGATATTTTTGATGTTGTTCGATCAAATCTTTGGCACTAAAGATACATGTACTATCATGAGTATACCTATTCTATATCTCGTGAAGTTTCTCTTGGAGCTTGTTATTTAACCTCTCATGCTCTTAGATAACCTTATGATTTTTAGAGTAGACATCCTAGAATTTGTTCATCCAATGCATCCTATTGATATGCCTATTTTGTAGTACTGCTACAAGTGTGTCAATTTGAACCTGGGCTATTTGATTGATAGATGATGACAGGGTCCTTTGTGAACCCTCTCCCTAGGTTAATCTTTTAACTGATCCTCTAAAGACATTCTTAACAGTATCTTTTAGGAAATCATTTTCCTTTGTCAATCTTTCACAACTCAGCTTATATGCATCTCGCTCCTTGATTAGTATTTGAGCCTGTGCTTTATTTAGTTTTACAACATTTATACCAATGTCTATAGTAATCAAAGGATCAGTTTCTCCTTCTTTCAAAGTCATAACATGCCCAAAGGTTTTTTGAGTATCTATGATGGCAATCTTCTTATGAGGAGGATATAAGGCCCATATCATGAGTGAGTTTTCATCATTGTTATACTTGGTACCCATGTATACCTCTATGACACACTCAGGAGTGAGTTTGTATTTGTCATTAGTATTATGCAAGAAACTATCAAACACCAAGGCAAAATTTATATCAAGTCCAGGAAATATCATGACACCCGCTTCTCTAAGCAACTGTCTCCCTCTCTTAGGAGTCATAGCCCTTAATTCATTTTCTACTGTTGTCTTCAACACATCTATCAATTGTTTTTCATTATTAGCTGTGACATCATCAACTGATTCTCTAAGTTCTTTTCCTTTGCATTTATACAAAACTGATTTAAATTCTTGAGAATGAATAAATTGATCATCTGTAATGAAAGAATCATAGGCTAACTGTCTAGGATCCTCATCACCAGGCCCCTCTTCATCCTGCTCTTTGTTAGGAAGTTGATAACATTCCATTTTTCATTTGGAGATCCTAGTTGTCTATTCATGTAGCTCCTCTTCTCTTGCAGATTCCTCATCACCAGAACACAACAACTCTATTTCTGAAAGTTGTTTTCTCTTCTCATCTAATTCTCTATTATATTTTTCAATTACCAATTCCACTTCGGCTTCTTCCATGTTGCTAATAATATCATCATGTGGATATGGAATATGTGTATATCCACTAAGATTTTGTTTTCTTCTAGCAAAATCAATGAAACCCTCAGGATCAAATCATTTTCTTGCCTTTGCACACCTCATGTTGTAATGCATCAATTTGTCCCTTATGAGACCATAACCTTCCTTAGACACCATAGTAAAATCCCTGAAGCACAAAGTACTAGGCATGAAGGATTGTTTGTCATAGGCACTTAAGTTCATCACATTAGAACAGTTCATTTGCCTGACTATCTCTAAGTAAGCAATCCTATCAGGAACTATCTTGGGCAATATAAATGGGGTATCTTCAAAACCATAAATTCTGACCATGGTTGAATCCTCAAAGAAATACCAATCTCCCCAGTTGTGGGTGACAGTCGGGGGACCACCAAAATCTTTTGGTCTGAGAAACCTTTTTATTTCATCTTATAGTGAATATTCACAAAGATGGTTAAAGTATCTATCCAACACTTTTACAAAATATTCTTCAAAATGAATGTAACTACAGTGGGCAAACCTACTATCCCATACCCTTTTCCACATCTGCACAAGCAACTTTTGTCCCCTCTTGTCTACTTGAGCAATTATGAGTTCACCTGGCCATATTCCCATTTCCTGGCCATAGTATAACACCATGTGCATGAGGAGCGAATAATGCTCAAAAGAGATTGTTGGGGCGTTGTTCTTAATTGCAATTAAACTAGAACCAATCTTTCTGAAAATATAAGCAGCATAGTCAAACTACCTAGCATTATGACACTGGATATCTATTGCTATCACCATTAATGGAATTGTCATGAAATCAGGAACCTCTGACCCTAGGACTTGGCCAATGGAATAATATGTGTATTGCATATACGGTTCAAACAAGGACACATGGAATGGAGGTCCATCATTTTCATCAAAAGGTATTGTTTTTTCCTCTTCCCTAGGTCTGTGGAAAAGCAATCTCTATCCATTAGATGTGGTGTCCATCCTCCAATATTCTTTGTCTAAATCTTCATATACTATGGGAAGTGTACACAAGTCATCCAAGTCAAATACTTCATAAATGGTATTCTTGGATAAGTGTATAATAGGCTCTCCTTGTGGATTGCATATGGCTTTGAGGCTGGGATTGTAATATTTAGCCAAAAGTTTTAGGAGATCCACATTCACAAACACGTCCGGGATGACCAATTTGCCCGAATTCAAATGCCATGGATTAGACACTGGGACACTTCTGAATCTTCTATCATAAGGGAATTTAAACAACTCATAGCCTTTGATTGGTGTCCATACATTTCCCAGCTTTTTGCTTTTGTCTTCTAACTTCTCTACATCCACCCTGAGTTGTGCAGACCTTCGGGCTTTAGGGGTAGACCCAGGAAATTGGTCTATCAAATCTTGATTTAGCTTTCTCTCTTTCATCTTTTCATCAGGGCTTTTATCAATTTTCTGTTTCTTAGGTTTACTTGTTTCACCTTGTTGTTTTCTACCCTTGCCCTTTACTGGTGTCTCCATTTGTTATAATAGAAAATTCAAATTGTAATTCACCACACAGAGATTTTATGTGTGTACCTATTGTCTGAGACGATCACCGAATTCCTTTGTTCACTCCTCCAAATTCTTGCTTATGTGATCTTCTCAGACAATTCTTTTGAACCCAATTGCAATGATTTAGAATGACTCTTTAGGGGATTTCTTCTCAGCCTGTAATTAATACTTCCAGTGCATTAATATCCATAATCGTTGTGAGATGTCGCATCATCATAACGTCCTTCATCGGCAGGACTTTTTTAATGTTAGGGCAATCTAAACGCTTCTTATGGCGCGAATATTTGCAGATGGCTCAATCGCTATGACCCTTCATTTTGTCTCCTCGCTGTCATTTTTATGAAAACATATATATGTTGGTATCGACAAGACATTTCAAGGTTTATCCGATATAATAATAAGCTCCAGAGCTGTTGTCGACATGACTTACAATATTGTTGTGAGAACAGCATCCTACTCTGATATTTCAGATATCTCTGATATTTATATCGGCATGAGTCTTGTCAAAATGTTTATCGACTTCTCTTTATAGGGCAAGTTAGTGAAATCAGTAAGACCCATGAAATTGATACCAATATTGTTTGTCTTTATGACCTGTCGGAAAGAGTCTCATCGATGTGTGTGGTCACCATCTTCATCGGAACAACATATGCAATTGGGATGACTTCATTTGATTTATCCGATCATAGTAGTTTCCTCGATGCCTTCCTTTCTATTCTTCATCGACATGATCACAATCACATGTCACTGAAATCTTTTGTCATTGTGACTATAGATTTGACAGGACTTATAAATCCCACTCCGATCTGTTTCCTTTTGCCGATGAGTCATATCCTTTATATATATCGATGTGACTTTGGACGAAAGTGCCTTATAGTCGCTGAGACATCATAATGTCAGAGAAACATTAATTCCTTGTTCTGACGTACGTCTCTTCCTGATGAGCTAATAATTCCACCCATTCCATGAGTTATTTAGCAAGACTCTTATCGAATTCTCTCGTCGATGTGATCTATGCTGTCAGGGAAATGTTCAGAGTATTCTCTGACAATGTTTTCTCATCCCGATGGCCCTCGTATTTGATTAATTCAGCGTGACTGGGGATTCTCCTTCTGATAAGGCATCATCGACATTACTTCTTTCATTAGAGATTCTTGATATCCTTTTTCTGACCTCACTCCTCATGCCAATACATCTAATTTGCTTCAAATGGAACAAGGGTCGATATGAAAGATCGAGGTCCTGCCGAAATCAAAAGACTACAAGTTTTTCTAGATTATGGTTTAGGAGGTGAGACAAATAGTTGTGGTATGGATCTTTATGTTTGTGGAATTTTATCGATTGGTATAATGTTCTGATTTGGTTGGACAGGGGGTGTGGATAGGAATATAGAATTTTTTTGAAATTTCCCTGTCCCAACACTTTGGAACAGTGCCCTAGCACAAAAGTAGAGAAGACACAGATGTCTTGTGTACCATAGTCATCAGCAGTCGGTAGTCTTATGTTCGCTATGGTGTGCACCAGACCAGACATTGCACAAGCAGTGGGAGTAGTTAGTCATTCATGGCGAGTCTGGGTTGTGATCATTGGATGGCTGTGAAGTGGATTCTTAGGTATTTGAGGGGCACTTCTGATGATGCTATTTGTTATAGTCGAAGTAGTCTTGAGGTTAATGGATATGTAGATACAAATTTTGGTGCAAACAAAGATAAGAGAAAATCTACTACAAGTTATGTTTTCTCCTTAGCCAAAGGTGTTGTTAGCTGGGTTTCAAAGTTGCAGACAGTGGTGGATTTGTCTACTACTGAAGCAGAATTTATGGCAATGACACAGGCTAGCAAGGAGGCAATCTAGCTTCATAGACTCTTGAGTGAATTGTAGGTAAAGTAGGATAACATGGTGTTGCATTATGATAGCTAGAGTGCTTTACACTTAGCATGGAACTCAACTTATTATGCCAGAACGAAACATATTGATGTACAATATCACTTTGTACATGAGGTGGTGGAAGGAGGACATGCCTCTTTGGCTAAGATACACACTAATATAAATCCAACAGATATTTTGACGAAGCCTATGTTGAACACAAGGAATACTGAGAGGGGGGGTGAATCAGTATTCTATAGAACCTTTCTTTCACGTACTCATTAATCCATTTACCAAATTCAATAACATGAAAGCAAAGTAAACACAAGAAGAGTAGCCACAAAGTCATAACACATAGACACCAGGATTTTTACATGGAAACCCCAAAAAGGGAAAAACCACAGTGAGTGTTAGCTCACAATATATTATGATAACAAAACTGAATTACATGAAGGCTCACTGTCCAAAGAAGTGTTCACTGCCAAAACAAGAGAAAAGAAGATAGAGAAAGGGTTGCTCACTACTAAGAGAAGACTGCTATAAATGCATCTATAGATGTTGAAGTGCAGTTCCATTAATAGCTCAATATACAGATTCAGAAGTCTTCATTATATCTGCCTTGCTTTTCTGCTCTGCTTCACATATACTTCGTTCTTCTGTCCTTACTATTCCTTTCTAATCACATAATTGCCTTAGATCATATAAACATCAAATTCGCACTACATTCGCACTCTAATCATACTCTAATACCGAAATCTATCAAATATATATATCTGCAACATGAATTATCCCAAAACTAGGTCGGCATGCAAAATATGAAACTTGTATACCAAAGTTGTACCTTGTCGGCTTGATCCTTTGCACAAACAACAATGCGAACCCATACAATCATTTGAGAATCTTCATATAGGTCTGGACCTATTATTGAACTACTTAGAATAGTGATCTAAACATTATCTCCTTATCGCACATCAATCCAACTATGTGTCGGCCTTATCCCAAAGTACACACTTAAACCTTATTGTCTATCATATCATAACTTCTAGTGAGGACCACATGAAACTTCAAAATTCATATCAAACATTCATTAGACATCACCAATCATACCTTCATAACCACAAGTCATAATATTCTTGTGTGGTGATATACGGAACTCAAAACTGTTACCTCTGTCTTAGTTAAACACTGTCAAACTAACTGTCGAAACTTGGAAGCTTGTAGATGATCTTCTAGTGGACTTCAGATACTGTAAATTTAGAATTAGATAGCTATCATATGTGTTTACAACACCTTCAAATCGCACATCGAGATAACCAATAGCAGAGGAATGCGGAGTGAGTTACTCAAGTGTTCTACATTGTTCCTCACTGCACTTTGCTTACTGGACTTAGGCAATTTACAATATGACTTCCGAACATATCAAGACATGAATCTTAGGATACAACATTGTATAACATCTAAGTATAACATACCAGAACTGCATAGAAGGATCTTTGTCTATGGAGGAGTACCAACTGAATCACTATCATTGTCTTGGTAAACTGCCAACACTTAGTCAATTTTGGCTAAGTTAGTCTTTCTGGACCAAAAGGCTATACACAACTTTATCTCAGGAACTGTTATAGATCATGTCTAATTGTTTCCATCAATGACAACATCAATTCTCCACCATATTAGTAGTGTCTTTTGACCATGTTGCCAACAATCTCCTCCTTTGGCATTAATGGCAACGCTTAGTGAAAAATGCTCACATTGCTCCCCCTTACTATGTACACTCTAGTTTTCTTCTTCCCTTAAGATGTTTGGCCATTTTCACTGGTTCTTCTTCTCCCCCTTTGACATCAATGGCAAAGTTGTATGTACAAGTAATAAAATGGTGTCAAAATTACAAAATTGTTATACTTGTCCGCATATGTACAAGTGCAATCTTTCAATTTAGTTAGTTGTGGGTGAAAGGATATCATTGTAAATAATATTTAATTGTGCTAGTTCTCCATCCCACCTATTCTGAGCACTATTCAAAATTTGAATGTTACCATTAATCTGAAAAACTAAGTCTTGTGTCTTCTGCACATTTGTAGGTATATTAGTTATTGCCTTAACCTTCAAGGCTTAAGCAGCTAGACTTGACATTGAATCAATTTTAGGGCTCATTAACCCTCTCAATTGGCACATTCTACTTTTCATTTCTTGCTTTTTGCTTAGCAGACTACTTATGCTATTATGAATATTTACAACTTGTATTTCCTTATTATCGCAGATTCCTTCTCTTTCCTCTTAGACTCTTCTGGAGCCTTTTCAGGCTCACCTTGCTTCATTTTTTCAGCTGCCCTAGCTGCTTCAACCCTTTCTCTTGTTTTAGCAATCTCTTCTTTAGTAAGACCTATGCTCTAGGCATATTCCTCTACCATTTTCTTCATCTTTTTCTGATTTTCTATTTTTCTCAGTTCAACATGAACTTTTATAGATAACTCCTCATAGGCACCAAACCTTGCCTCATTAGTGTCCTTGGGTTTGCTCAACATGAGCTTAGCATAACCATCCAGTGTATTTTCAACTACTTCATAACCCATTGGAAGGACCTAGACTGTCCTAGGCTCAACAGCCTCCATCATGCATTGATCTTTGTTTACAATAAAACATATATCATTCTTGTATTTCTTAACTATTTTCTCCAGTATTCTTTGCCTAGATTGCATTGTCTTTTGAAAATTCTTGAAGTAGACCCACAGGGCTGCATTCTGTGCATCCCAACTTCCTATTCTATTAAAGTGGTTTCTAATTTGTATATCAACTGGTTGACTACTAGACCAAATCAACTTCATTCGTGATAATTCTTGCATGAAATAGAAAAATAAACAAATGATCAATGTACCAAACTTGAAGGGATATTTATGCTCTTTTGTCTTCTTCAAATTTTCAATTAATTGTTGCTGGAACAACTCACAAAGGTCATAATCTGCATTCTTCTTAACCATCTCATAGGCAATGTATATGGCAGTACCAGAGACAGAGTTCTCCCAGTTTGTGAAGTAGATCTTGTAACTAATCACCATGGATGCAAACCTAACTATGTGGTCTTTAATGTCGTTGATTGTTAATGCCCTTTTATCAAATTGGGCTCTGGTGGCTTGCGTCACTGTGCTATTTTTCACAGCTTTCAACACAGGCATTGTTCCAGTAGAATTCAATCCTATAACAACCCTTATAGCATCTTTTGTAATCATGAAGGGTGTGTTAAGCCACATAAACTCATCGTGAATTCTGCTCAATACATACCGAACCCATAAGCCCTCTACAAATGATGGAAAGTCTATGTATTGCATGAATTTCTTCTCTTTTAGGGCTTTGTATTCCTCCAATTTGTATCCCTCACCACACAAATGAACCCAAGTTTTCTATTATTGTGTTCATCTAGGGCAACGTGGATGTAAGCCCTAATGTCTTCCTCATGCATCACACCATAGGGCACTTCCGAAAATGCACCGTTAGGATTAGCTTCTGTAGATTTGTATGGATTTTTGTTAAATTTTTATCGTGGTCTCTTAGTGATATCAATAACTTGTGGTGTTTCCATTTCTACAAGAATTCAAACAAGTTCATGATAGGGTTTCAAATTGTAAATACCTCTTTTGTCAAATTAGGGTTTTCTTCACTTGAAATCGCTCTGAGTTGCTTTGACCCACTGGAAATCATTGAAGTCACTTGGAATTCTACTTTAGTTCTCCTTGGACACTTGAAAGCTTGAATGCAAAGTGATTAGTCTTTCAAATGTGACCCTTTTTAACCCTTGTTATGCAAAAACCTAGTCATCATAAATATTGTTCTCAAAAAGCTATCAAACACTTCACTGTTAGGCATAGTTGATAAAGATTGCTTCGCAATGTGCCACATTAGGCATTTTTTTGTCGACTTCTTCTCCAAATGATTCATCCAATACTGATTTAACTCATACTTTAGTGTTGGATCTCAACACCCACTATTTGGCTAGGGGATCAAAATATTCATTAAAAGCTCCCCCTGAGCCAGAGCTCCCAATTTATTTTCAGAGGAAGTATCTGCACCAGAGGCTAGTGTGGATTCATCCTTGACCTCTTTTACATTCTTCTTAATCCAGACCTTGCTCATTTCCTTCTTGATTTTTGTCAGATGAACCTTGATCTTTCCTTTGTCTTCCCTCTACTCTGTTTTCCTCTTCTCTACAAGATAATTTTTTTCTCATTCTTGCTTCTGTAGAATTTTTCAACATGTCCAAGTCTATTGCAATTGTAGCATACCACATTCCTCTCTCCTCGATTCCTTCCATTAATTGGATTCATTCTTGATCTGCATTGGTTATCCATATGCCCAAATCTATTGCATGCAAAGAACTTACCATTGAAAAATTGAGTGTTCCTTATATTGTTGAAGCCATTCCTTACCATACTTCTGCATTCATTTGATCTATGACCAGTTTTCTTGCAATTGAAACATTGACCAGAGAATGATGGAACATTTTGACTTCTTATAGTCCTACATTGAGTAGCCTTATGACCAAACTTATTGCAATTAAAACAATAGCCATTGAAAGATGGGTACCTTTGAGCATTTGGCTGCCTGACCGAAGGTCTTCTAGGTTTGTTTCTTTGATTCCAGTCCTAATTGCCATTGACTCTCTTTACCTTTGTGTTAGCTTGTCCTGACTTAGAACTTTCTCCTCTTTCAAAACCCAAGCCTTGCTCGTCATCTGGGCTTTTCTGGTTGTTGATCAACTCATCAAGCTTTGCAAAACTTATTTTGAACTTTTCTTTATAGCTATTAGCTACTTCCAGATCAAATTTCAGAAGCACAACATCTTTTGCCAATTTTTCACATTCTTCAAACTTGTCTTTCAAAACTTAATTTAAATGCTCCTCGGTCTTTTCTTTCTCTTCAATCAGTATTGATAAATCATTTAAGGTTTCATTTGCTACTTTCAATTGTTCACTTAGCTCTCTACTCCTCTTCTTTGATCTCTTAACTTGCTCTCTTAGTTTCAAGATGCATTCATCAGCTTCTTTGACATTTTCCTTCAAATCCCAGATATTTGCTTCATACTTATCAAGATCTTCAAGAGCAGTTTTTAATTCTTGATTAGTGACATATGTGTAATCATAAATTGTGACACTACCTAGAGCAGGATACCTTCTGGATGCCATGTGAACACTTTCCCAAATCTTCCTCAAGTTGTTAAACTTCTTTCAAGGAACCTTGCTCTGATACCAATTGTTGAACACAAGGAAGATTGAGAGGGGGGTGAATCAGTATTCTATAAAACCTTTCTTTCACATACTCATTAATCCATTTACCAAATTCAATAACATGAAAGCAAAGTAAACATGAGAAGAGTAGCCACAAAGTCATAACACATAGACACTAGGATTTTTACGTGGAAAACCCAAAAAGAGAAAAACCACGGTGAGTGTTAGCTCACAATATATTGTGATATCAAAACTAAATTACATGAAGGCTCACTGCCTTAGGGCTCACTGCCCAAGGACTCACTGTCCAAAGAAGTGCTCACTACAATAGGCTCACTGCCAAAAGAAGAGAAAAGAAGATAGAGAAAGGGTGGCTCACTGCCAAGAGAAGACTACTATAAATGCATCTACAGAATGCTCAAGTGTAGTTCCATTAATAGCTCAATATACATTTTTAGAAGTCTTCATTATATCTTCCCTACTTTTTTGCTCTGCTTCACATATACTCTATTCTTATGCTCTTACTGTTCCTTTCAAATCACAGAATTGCCTCATATTGCATACACATCAAATTTGTACTACATTCACACTCTAATCATACTCCAATACCAAAATATATCAAATATATATATATCCGCAACATGAATTATCCCAAAACTAGGCCAGCATGCAAAATATGAAACTTGTATACCAAAGTTGTACCTTGTCGGCTTGATCCTTTGCACAAACAACAATGCAAACCCATACAATCATTTAGGAATCTTCATATAGGTCTGGACCTATTATAAAACCACTTAGAATAGTGATCTAAACATTATCTCCTTACCGCACATCGATCCAACTATATGTCGGCCTTATGCCAAAGTACACACTTAAACCTTATTGTCTATCATATCATAACTTCTAGTGCGGACCACATGAAACTTCAAAATTCACATCAAACATTCAGTAGACATCACCAATCATACCTTCATAACCACATGTCATAATATTCTTGTGTGGTGATATGCGAAACTCAGAACTGTTATCTCGATCTTAGTTAAACACTGTCAAACTAACTGTTGAAACTTGGAAGCTTGTAGATGATCTTCTAGTGGACTTTAGATACTGTAAATCTAGAATTAGATAGCTATCATATGTGTTTACAACACCTTCAAATCACACATCGAGATAACCAATAGCGGAGGAATGTAGAGTGAGTTACTCAAGTGTTCTGCATTGTTCCTCACTGCACTTTGCTTACCGGACTTAGGCAATTTACAATATGACTTCCGAAGATTGTCAAGACATGAAACTTAGGATACAACATTGTATAACATCTAAGTATAACATACTAGAACCGCATAGTAGGATCTTCATCTGTGGAGGAGTATCAATTGAATCACTATCATTGTCTTGGTAAACTGCCAACACTTAGTCAATTTTGGTTAAGTTAGTCTTTCCAGACCAAAAGGCTATACACAACTTTGTCTCAGGAATTGTTCTAGATCATGTCTGATTATTGCCATCAATGACAACATCAAGTCTCCACCATATCAGCAGTGTCTCTTGACCATGTTGCCAACAAACTACTAGAGAGAAGTTCATATGGTATAAAACTTCTCTTGGCTTGCACATCACTTGATGATAGGCATCAACGAAATTGGTCTCTTAATATGAGGAGTTATTTGCAAGGTAGAAACTTGACTTCAAGAGGTAGATTGTTGAAATGTGAATTCAGTTTTACTTATTCTAGTAGTGACGAGCAGTCAACAACGAGATCTAGCTAGTGCCTCAGGTACCCGCCCGGCAAGGTTGAAGGCCAAGGAAATAAACTAAAGTTTGTTGGATAGGGGGTCACAGGGGGGCTGGGCGTAGCCCCCTGCCACACTAAAGGAATTTTCCAATTAGGTTGTTAGGCTAAGCTGGAAAATTGTTTTGGCCATGTTCCAGATGTACACCATGCAAAATTGCATGCGGAAGTGCCACTCACACTTTTATGCATGAAAATCTATCTTTATATTTTCTTTGTTTTTTGCATGTGCTTTTTCATGATTATTTAAGTTAGTCAAGATTGAATGCCAAGGCATGAGAAAAAGTTTTGTAACTACGAGTTTTCTTCTGAGAATAAAATCCCATAGAGATGCCATCGCTTGGAATGCAATGATCGCAGGATAAGCACAAAATGGATTGTTGATGAGGCTTTGGAAACTTTCAAGCAAATGCACACAATAGGCGTACAAAAATAGATTCCCACAACCTAAATAGAAACTGACTCCATTGAGCATAATGAAAAGTAGGTTTTTGTCAGATAAAAAAAGATTTGGAAACTGTGGTAGTCATATATGTAAATAATGGAAACACGTGCAAGGCGAACGAGCTACTGGACAATGTGCCTCAAGATAGGTCATCTTACGAAATACATTGATTTCAAGATATGCACAAAATGGTTTTGTTGAAAAGGCTTTAGAAATTTCCAAGCAATGCTAAGGTAATAATCAATGCTCAATTTCATATTAGATACATTCCAAAGTTTAAGACTGCCAACAACAAGATGATCTAAGAAGATATCATACAAAGAAAGAGAATCTCCTAAGAATCTGACCGATAAGAAAAAATTGGCAATAACATTAGAC
This sequence comes from Cunninghamia lanceolata, assembly GCA_027924645.1. NCBI lineage: Eukaryota > Viridiplantae > Streptophyta > Pinopsida > Cupressales > Cupressaceae > Cunninghamia > Cunninghamia lanceolata. Next base: position 2,376,337 of record BSBN01001315.1, on the reverse strand, counting down.
TTATTAAAATGCTTAAATTAAATGCAATCAATAGGCATTAAACCCAAATCTAGCATCCACTCTGCCATGCCAAGGAACGGGGTATGGATTTTCCACTAAGCAAAATGAATTTGTCAAAAGAAAAACTCAAGTCAATACGCCTATGGAAGCATAGACAAAACAACATATGCAAACTTTAATTTCTATGGAAGAGGCATATGAAAGAATGAGGTGAGAAATGAGGGGAAAATGTGAAACCCAAATAGAAATAGATTTGACAACCCATAACCAAAAGCATTGTAACAAGCCAACACAAACATGCAAACTCATCAGGAAGAAAAGAATGCTTTTGGGGATTTCCTATTGTATTTCTTTTTGATGAAACTGTTTACATCTAAAACTCAATAAAAATACTCACAATATACCCTATATTCCTAAGAGTTCATAATAGTTAGAACTAAAAGGCAAAAATCTGCACAGTGATGACATACCTGTGTTAAAAGTCTAGCCCAAATTTCCAAGATCCTCTCAATCCTTTTTCCAGCCATTTTCTTGTAAATGAAAGCTATGATTCATGGTATCAATGAAAGCTCCTTCTAGAGAGATGAGGAGGAAAAGAGAATACATAATTTATATCCGAAGGAAGAGAAATAGAGCCCCTTTTTAAAACACACGCCCATAAATAAAAATAAATGGCATTCAATTTTTCCATAACGGTAATAAATTCATATGGCTCCACCTTCTTTCTTTTTCTAAAATTGGCTACCCAAAATTTGAAAACTGAAAAGGAAATAAAAGTTACAAAGATTCCTTTCAGAAAAGTAATTACCACAAAAATGCCACTTCTTTCTCGTGGTGAAAATAGATAAAATCAGCTAAAGAGGATGCATAAGAATCTTTTCTCAAAGATATTCAAATATCTAAATAATTAATTCAAATAAAGCAATTAATATTATTGCAACTAGATATTAGACTTAATCTATTCTTCAAGATAATTATGCAAATAAAATAAATGCAAATATTTTTCCATGCAGATTGACTAAATGGTGTGCATAGATTTTCCTTCACATCACTTCGCTTTCAGTCGGCTAAACACCCTCTACCTCGATGATACTCTCTTTCTGTCGAGAGAGTGAGAGGTTGTTCTTGTCATACACACATGTCAAAATTAGTCGACAGTTATTTAAATAATAATATTTAAATTCAAATTTAATTATTGAAAATAGGGGTTGTGATAGTGGACTTCATGATTTTTGAAGGATTTACCATTATTTTTTTATAATAGTGGTGGGGATGTTGTAGTGGTAGATGATGTGATGGAGGATTTATCATTATCTATAATTATTTTATTTGAATATTTTTAGTTAAAATGTTTACATTTTTCTTTACAAAAAATAAATATAAACTTTGGATTAAAACATTGTAACATATATAACTAGTTAATAGATATAACTAGTAATAACTAGTTAAGTAATTTTGATTACAATGGTAGTATCTGCTAGGGTAGGTACTAATAAGAACTCTATGAACCAATTACTTAAATATATTATCTTGATAAGAAAACAAAATAAGAATGTAATGGTGAAATTTTCCCACCCATGTCAATTTTAAGTTAGTTTAGTTTTAATATAATTATATATCCATAAATGGTGCAATTTTATGTAAAGTTTGTTAGTGTAAATTTTTATTTCCTAGTGGATTATTTATTTTTCCCTATATTCGTAGGTTTTCCTACACTTCTATTAATCTCACTTAGGTTAATAAAGCATTTCTTATTAGGTGAGTGGTTACGAGGTGTCACCTTCCTACATGTGAGCATCCATTAGCTAGATTGGGAAGATACTTTGCTATCTTTAGTTTGATAGATGGTTGCTCCTGATTGGTTGGTGTTGCCACCTCCTCCCTCTACCTGGTCTATATAAGCATGCTACATGGCTTGTATTTTGCATCTTTTACTTTTGCATCCTCTTAATGCTATTTTTCTTCTAGCATTTGTATTACTCTCTTGGAGACTAACTCTATGTTGCTATTTTGATTTCATATCATTTGCATTCATAGTTTAGATATCTATTCAGTTGCACTAGTTTTCTGAGTTAATAATCTTTTCATATTCTAACATGGTATCAGAGCTATTCTATGTGCAAGGATAGATTTTAGTTTCCTTATTTGAGAGATTCGGGGGGGGCTAATAAATCTTATTGCAGTTTTTCAAAAAACCCAGTATGCTCTTCTCTTGCATCTTCGGATGATCTGGAGAATCAGAAAAGTTTGACAGAAACATTTTAATCTCTGGGGTTTGCACATGTGTTTTATGAAATCTGGGTGATTGCAGCATTTCTACTTATACTAGCAGTGTTTCTGGTTGTTCTAACGTGTACAGGAGGCTTGAGAAAGTTAGATTTGGGTTTCATTTCATTGAAATCAGAGATCGTCAAACACAGTTGCGGAACTGGGGTTTCAAGCTCAAATCTGACAACCAACTTGCATATTTGGTGTTTTCAATCAATATTGCAGGTTCCAGCATGCCTTTTCTTGTCTTAGGTAACTGATTCAACCTTTGCATGTTTTTTGGTTGCTGGGGTCATTTTTTGTTGCTAAAGGCGTTATGTTTACATTAGATCCACATCTTCTGTACATCAGCAAGAAAAATACCTTTTGGGTTTTATTTGCAGCACAGAAAAACCATCTAGGTATGTTTTATTTTTTGCATGCAACTCATTTATTTTGCATAATGAACTTAGAAAGCTACAATAGGACCCCTCTCAGTTGGCAGTTGCAGATTTGAAGACAGTTTTAAAATGCTTTGTTCTTGCTCATACAAACTCCGTTTCCTGATATTTTTTTTAATTTTTAATTTTGGTTATTTTTTCGTGCTCTATGCACTAGTGCAGACATTTTTTTTTTATTTTGATGCAGAGAATTTTTAGAAATTACAGATTCTCACCCGTGACATTGCATAGTTCTCGTTTTGGGAACTTCAAAGAAGCATAACTTTGACATACGACCTCATATCGAGGTGATTCTTTTTTTGAAAGTGCATGATTTTTTGAGTAGATTGCAGTGGTGTTGTTAGTTTTGATTGGCTAAGTTCCAGTATTGTACTTTCAGCATACACCCAATTTGTGAGGGTTTTGTAATGCATTGAGATCAAGACCACTTAGTATTTCTTGCTAGTGGCAGTTGTAAACACACTAATATAAAGTGCCAAATCATATTTTCTTGGGGGGGTTCTTTGATTGAGTGAAAAGGGGGGGTTGTCTTGGTTGTGTTCTTTTCTTTTCTGCATTTCTTTATCATGGATCAAACAACTGTGCCTATCCTAACTCCATACAACTACTTTGAGTGGAAATCATGCATGACAATTCACTTAAGGAAAGCTAGATTACATAGGATAACTATGAGACTTGAAATTGAACCTGCTAAATATGAAGATAAGTCTAAGTGGTTTAACAAATGTGATAAGGCATATGAAACATTGTGTTTGTCTATTTCTCCTAATTTGCTCTTTCACATTGAGTCTTTGAATTCACCAAATAAAATTTGGACAAAACTAGAAACACTATTTGGCACACAAGATTCAATGAGGGGTCACATGTTGGAAAATGAACTAATTAGTTTAAGTCTAGGCAATTTCAACACTATCCAAGATTTCTTCACAAAATTGAAATCACTAAGGCTACAGTTAAAACAATGTGGAATTGAAAGGAAAGATGAACAATTGATTCTCAATATTCTCTCTAAGCTAAGTTCAGAATATTATGTATTTGTTTCTACCTTCTATGCTACTAAGGGTGCACTTGGTACTCAATTCATCATGCCATCTTTAGATGATTTTGCCATCTCTCTCTCTTGGGAACAGAATAAGCTAATCCAGATGGACACTCTTAAGTCCTCTAAGTCACATGCCCTGGCTGCCAACCAAGGCACAAAAGAACAGAAAGGACAAAGTAGTAACAATAATAGTAAGGATAAGAAATAGAAGAATAGCAAGGAGAAGAATGATCAAATACCAGTTGCTTCAAAAGCAACTAATGTGACCCAATCTTCCAAGGGTGACAAGCCTAAGAAAGAGAAGGTCCAAAGTGCCTATTGTAAAAGATCTGGTCATGATGAACATAAATGTCTGAAGAAACAAATTGATCACTTGACAAACATTCTTGAGAAGAATAATATCAGTGTTCCCGAATCTATCAAATAGAGTTCTAATGAGGGGTCTAACAAGGAAAAAGAAAACAACAAGGGGAAAGGAAAGGACAAGGCCCTTACAGCAGTTGCTTCTTCACCATCCACTTAGGTTCTTGATTTGGGTGCTTCGCACCATATGGCTTCATCTAAGGAAGAACTTGCATCTTTGGAGCAGTGTACTATGCCTTCTATTTTGATGGGTGATGACACTCCTGTTGAGGTGTGTGGGAGAGGGTCTATTGATGTGCAGGATGGCACATTCCATGATGTTCTTTGTGTGTCCTCATTATCAAATAATCTCCTATCGGTATACCAGATCATTCACACAAGTTCAGGCAAGTGGGTTGAGTTCACTCCTAATTCAGTGGAGATTCGTGAGTTGTACAATAGTTCTACAATTGTAGTTGGGAGAGCAGATCATTAGTCACGGCTCTATTTGTTTTCTCACTTTGTCCATGATCCTCCTTCAACTATTTTGCTCACTCATTCTAATGATGTGAGTAGATTATGGCATGAGTGGTTTGGCCATCTTAACTTTCGCTACTTGTAGCAACTCATCCAGTAGAGCATGGTCACAGGGTTGCCTTCAGTTTAGTTTCCAGGTGGTATTTGCCAAGGTTGCATTCTTGGTAAGCATCCTAAGGAAAAGTTTGACAAAGGTAAGGCATGGAGAGCTTCACAGATACTGGAGTTAGTTCATGGTGATTTGGCTGGTCCATTTCAGCATCCTTCTTTCAGTAGGGCTAGATATGTCCTCACATTCATTGATGACTTTTCTTGATATACTTGGGTGTACTTTCTGAAATAGAAGTCAGAGGTATTTGATCATTTTCAAGACTTCAAAACTTTTGTAGAGAAGCAATACGGGAAAGCCATCAAAGTTTTACGCACTGACAATGGTGGTGAGTATGTCAACCATCGATTTGAGAGGTTTTGCACTTCAGAGTGGATTGATTTGTAGCATTCAGTTCCATACAATCCTCAACAGAACAATGTTGCAGAACGGAAGAATGGGTCCTTGAAGGAAATGGTGAACTGCATGATTCACTCCAAATCTCTTGCACCACAGTATTGGGTAAAGGCCATTAATTGTGCTTGTTATATCTAGAACTATGTTCCTCACCGAGCCTTGAAGGGAGTCACTCCTTTTGAAGCTTGAAGCGGTCAGAAACCATCAGTTAAGCACTTTCAATTTTTTGGTTCTCCTGTATGGGCCCACATTCCTACAAAGAAATGCAAGGCCTTGGATCCGCAGAGAAGACATTGCATATTTGTAGGTTATCCTGATGGTGTGAAGGGTTATCAGTTACTCCACCCTACTACACAAGAGATGTTCATTGAGAGGAGTGTTCAATTTAAGGGCTCTTTGAGCTCACTTTCTATCACTTCTCCAACTCCTACTTTAACATTGGAGTCACTTGGGATACATGACAGATCTTCTGATGAGTCAGATTCACCTAAGCAGTCTTCTACCTCCATTTCTGATGCAGAGAGCGATTCAGAGGACTTACCTCCTTCCTCTCCTAGTCATTATTCAAAGGTTGATGACTCTCCTCTAGATTCTCCATCTTCTAGTCCACTTTGGGCTAGACAGACCTTGTAGTTTATAGGTGATTAGGTTGGGGATCCATCAAACACCAGGCGGATTTGTTCACAGTTCCAAGATGCTCCACATGTCTTCATTGCTACTGCCTCAGATCCACAGTCTTTTCATGAGGCTTCTGGTATTCCTGAGTGGGATACATCTATGCAAGAGGAGTATAGTCCTTTGATGAGGAACCACACTTGGGATCTTGTCCCTCTTCCTAAGGGAAGAAAACTCGTTCGATGTAAGTGGATCTATCAGACAAAATTTGTAGCAGATGGGTCAGTTGAGAAGCATCAGCTCGCTTGGTCGCCAAAGGATTCTCCCAGGTTCCTGGGATTGACTACTATAAGACTTTTGTACCAGTTGCCTGAATGAATTCCATTTTACTTGTTCTAGCCATTGTTGCAGCCAATCGTTGGGAAGTACACCAAATGGATGTGAAGAGCGCTTTTCTTCACGGTGACCTTCAGGAGGAGATTTACATGGAGCAGCCACATGGGTTCATTCAGGATTCTTCACTTGTGTGTTGTCTTTAGAAGCCTCTCTATGCCCTCAAACAGGCTCCTCGGGCCTGGTATGCCAAGATGGACTCCTTCCTTCTATCAGTTGGGTTCACTCGGTGCCATTCTGATCCTAATGTCTACATACTACAACAGGATGATTCACTCCTATTTCTAGTTCTGTATGTTGATGACTTGCTGATCACAGGGAGTTCTTCATCCACCATTGGGGCTATCAAAACTGCCCTTCATGATAGGTTTTTGATGACTGACTTGGGCTTGTTGCATTACTTTCTCAGGATTGAGATCCTCCAGTCTGCTTCTGGGATCATCACACAGTCCAAGTATGCTCTAGATTTTCTCTCGAGGTTTCATATGGATGACTGTAAGCCTGCTCTGACTCCCTTCTTTTCTGGAGTCAAACTTGAGGCTCAGTGTTCTTCTCCACTTGTTGATGACACTTTGTACTGATAGCTTTTTGGGAGTCTCATTTATCTGACTCATATGAGACTCGACATTTATATGTTGTAGGCATGGTCTCTCGATTCATGTAGGAGCCTCATGAGCTGCACTAGAAAGCAGCCAAGCAGATCCTTCACTACATTGAGGGTTCACAGTTTTGGGATTCACTACGCAGTGAGCATTGAGTTTGACTTGGTGGGCTACACAGATTCAGATTGGGCGGGTGATTCTCAGGATCGTAAGTCTACTACAGGTTACAACTTCTCACTTGGTTTAGGTCCTATTTGTTAGTCAAGCAAGAAGCAATCTGCTATTGCTCTATCTTCTACTGAGGCTATGAATGCCACCACTGAGGCCATTTGACTTTAGAATCTTCCCACTCAGTTTGGTATCTAGATCAAATGACCATCAGTCATATTTTGTGACAACCAGTGTCATTCAGATCTCACGAAATCTGGTCCATCATCAGCGGACCAAACACATAGAGGTCCACATGCACTACATCCGGGAGCTCATCCATGGCCACGTCATTGACCTTTGCTACTGTCCAACTTCTAAGCAGGTTGTTGATATCTTCACCAAACCCTTCACTAAGAGCAAGTTCCTTCATTTGCAAGATTTGCTGGGGGTGCGAGATGCTTCATCTTCTGGGGGGGCTTCTTCCTCTCACTCGGAGTCCTGACTCTCTCTACTTTGGGGGGGTCTCTTCTCTCTCTATTTTTTTTTGGGGGGGGGCTTGTCTCTCTCTTTGGGGGGGAATTTTATGTACATGGGTACCTCATCAAGCTTGATTTGCCAGGACCCATTTCTACATCCACCTAAGCTTTGCTTATGGGGGGGTGTTAGTGTAGGTTTTTATTTCCTAGTGGGTTATTTATTTTTCCCTATATTCCTAGGTTTTTCCTACAGTTCTATTAATCTTGCTTAGGTTAATAAAGCATGTCTTATTAGGTGAGTGGTTGCAAGGTGTCACCTTCCTACATGTGAGCATCCATTAGCTATCTTGGGAAGATACTTTGCTATCTTTAATCCGATAGATGGTTGCTCCTAATTGGTCGGTGTTGCCACCTCCTCCCTCTCCCTGGTCTATATAAGCATGCTACCTAGCTTGTATTTTGCATCTTTTGCTTTTGCATCCTCTTAATGTTATTTTGCTTCTAGCATTTGCATTAATCTCTTGGAGACTAACTTTGTGTTGCTATTTTGATTTCGTATCATTTGCATTCATAGTTTAGCTATCTATTCGGTTGCACTAGTTTTCTGGGTTAATAATATTTTCATATTCTAACAAAGTTGGACTCATTTCTTGCTTTTCATTCATTCTCATTTACACATACTTCAACACATTCTACCCTAATTTATATTTATTTATACATACTCTCATACACTCACTTTTAATAGCTATTTATTAACCCTATCATTTCTCCTATATTCAAATATTCATTCCCCACCTTAATATTTTTGTTGGAATTTGGGTGATACTCAACTGTAGAGAGTCCTTGTAGGAAGAGTTTGTTTACAAAGTATAATGGGGTGAAATGTGATGTTTTAGATGTTATAGTATAGCATATATGTTGACTTACATGTGGTGATGTTGTGGCAGTAAGTTGTGGTACAACATATATGGTTTATTTACATGTGGTGGTGTTGTGACAACAACTACAAGGCACTTGGAAGAACTCACAATTGCATATAAAAATCTAGTGTTTGTTGGAAGCAAGAATAGTGATGTAGAAGCACTTGTGGTAGAACTACAGTTCATGTGGCACAATTTGAGAGTAGGATAATATTTAGAAAAATGCCATAAGATTCTACAAACAAAAGGATGTTATGTTATTTTTGTATGTGTTATCACAAGCTAGGAGCCAGTACTGGTGACTATACTAGGAAGACACAAACTCGTCAATAATGTTAATTGTGTAACTATTGATTCATAGTGTGGTAGTGGCTACACATACATCATGGTTGGTGATATGTGCAGTATGCTAATGTCAAGATATGGTCATAATATAGTTGCATGACTTAGTATTCCATGAGTTAGTTGGATAGTTAGACAATTGGAATTCCATGTGCGCATTTATATGGATCATCTCCTCTAAAAGTGCCAAAGTTGGATAACATTTGATCGAATATTGTTGGTTAACCATTAGAGTGATTGTAGAAGATGTTGTAATTGAGACTCTATAAAAGATGTTGTACTAACTTTTTTATTCTAATTTAATACAACTATAAAAGTCTTTTGGTGGTGGGTTTTATCTTGCAAGGATTTCTAACGTAAATCTATCTTGTGTAGTCTTGTAGATGAATATTGTTCCATTTACTTCTATATATGTAGATTGAGACTTTATAAAAGACCTTGTTATATTGAAATTTGTATTCTAATTTAATATAACTATAAAGTTCTTTTGGTGGTGGGTTTTCCACTACAAGGTTTTCTGATGTAAATCTATCTCGTGTTGTCTTGTGGATGCATACTATTGTTGCAAGTATGAGGTGAGCCATTGTTGTCATTGATGTCAACATACTCATACTGCATTGACAAGAAGGATTTGATGAGCTTTGTGCTGAGGATATTGAGAAAATTAGCCTCAGTCAGGAACAGTGAAGAACAGTGATGAGAAGAAGGTAAATATACTGTATAGGATGAGAACCGGAGGATGCGGATTAAAGGGTTAGTAGATATGAGTCTTGAGATACTACAGTTAAGATTTCAGAGGTCCGCATGAAGATCTGAAGGAGTTATGGCTGCCGGTATAGAACCGGGTCCGGCAAGTATCCGGAGATGACAGAGGATCACAAAAAGGTCCGGTGAGGTCCGGAATTGTATTATCATAATCTGCGGATTGGAAGGAGTGTTTTATATGTCCTTGTGATGTTTCATCCTGATTTGTGTGTAATTTGGAGGTCCGGATGTACCTCCTGCATTATGACAGTGGCGACAGACTGTGTTCTTGAAGTTCCGGATGAGGAAGACAAGAGATCCCAGTAAGCAGAGAAAGTGCGGATGTATCCGGACATTCAGACAGACTTGTGAAGGTTCTTGAATCATGTTTAGGTTGTGTTGTTGGTCCGCATTGATGGTAGAGCCCGGAATTGAAGTTACTCTTCCGGATGAAGTTATTGCTCTGTTTAGCCGACCGGATGAGTTGTTCATCCTGCGAATGTTCTTGTGATAGCCGACCGGATGTGTTATTCATCTTGCGGATACTCCTATGGTTGTTTGCCGACTTAGATGCTTGTTCCTAAGTCGATGTCTTGTATAAATAATGATTTGTGAATTCATTTCAGTGTAGTTGAATGTGGATGAGTAAGGTGTAGCGAAGAAAGGTGCGAAAGGCAGAGCAGAGATTGTTGGGCTTAATTGGAACTGATCCGGACATGGTAGAGATGTCATTCTCCAGTTCAAGACTGTGATTTTTATCACTCTGTAGACAGTGTGTCTCCTTGTAGGCAGTGGGCCTCTTTGTGAGCAGTGTGCTCGGGCAGTGAGCCCTTATTGGCATGTGCCATTCATTTTTCTTTATTCTTCTAACAGAGAATAATTCTTGGGTTAATCACCCCGTGGTTTTTCCCTTAACCGGGTTTTCCACGTCAAAATCTTAGTGTTCAATGTGTTGATGCTTATCTGCTCTTGTGTTTATGTATTGTGCTTCCATGAATGATTATTTGATATGCTGCTAACTAACAACAGAGAATTAAGTGTTTTGAAAGAGAACAAGTTCTATACAACTGATTCACCCCCCCCCTCTCAGTTGTATGCCCTAGATCCAACAATTGGTATCAGAGCTGAGTTCCTCTGATAGGAGCTTAACCGCTTGAGGTGATCCAGGATGTCGTCATACAAGAAGGATAGTCCGAAGTTCGATGGAACCAACTTCACTCTCTGGAAAGGTCGCATGAAGTGTCATTTGGAATGTATGGGAAAAGCATACTTGGCTATGATTTCAAAACCATATATACCCCCACAAGGTGGTCCGACAACTCCTGATGAAACCACAGAAGCTGAAAATAATCTGCGGACCAAGGAAGCTCTTCTAAGCGCATTGAATGACTCAGATCTCTCGAATGTCATTGACCTACCAACTGCATATGAGATCCTAACTAAACTGGAACTTCTGTATGAAGGAGATGAGTTTGTCAAAAGTGCAAGGCTGCAAAGTCTGAAAGGGAAATTTGAAAGATTGAAAATGAGAGATGATGAAAACATTACTACCTTTATGCCAAGAGTAAATGAGCTGGTATGTGGAATCAGAAATGCTGGTGGAACTCTAGATGAAAATGAGATTGTCTGCAAAATCCTAAGATCCCTTCCTGCTGCCTACAAAATCAAAGTTGCTGCCATTGATGAATTCAGAGCCCACACAACTGTCACAAGAGAACAATTGGCTGGCAAACTAGCTGCATTTGAAATGACCGAGTTTGGAGATGATCCACCCAAGACTGAGTCTGCTTTTAAAGCCAGTGCCTATGTGAAAGGCAAACAGAGATTTGATCCGGGTGAAAACTCTTCAAGGAAAATGTCATGGTATGATCAAGCAAGAAGAGACATGGAAGAAGAAGAAGCAGAAACAGCTCAACTTGAAGCCCTCATTGCAAAGAGACTGCCAAGAGGATCCGGTAAGTATGAAGGAAAACTACCCTTTAAGTGTTTTAACTGCAATAAGATTGGTCATTTTGCCTCAAGATGTCCGGAGAGATCCACAAGATCTAATACTCACAGACAAAGGTTTCAAAAGAATTGCTATTATGTTCATGAAGAAGATGACAATGAAGGAGTAACAGATGATGAATCAGATCCAGGAAGCAAATCCGGAAATGAGTGGGTGTTTATAGCCATCAAGGAAGAAGATTCCTTGCTCTCTGAATCTGTCAATCACAAAGTTGTTGAAAAAGCCTTGGCTGCTCAAGTGGAAGAAAAAGATGATTGGGTTATTGACAGTGGATGCTCTCACCATATGACTGGTGACAAGAATAAGTTCTTAGACTTGGAAAGATATGAAGGAGGAATGGTAAAGTTTGGTGACAATTCTGCTGGCAGAATCAGAGGTAGGGGAACTATCTCCTTTGATGGTAAGAGCAAAACAGGTAATGTACTATATGTTGAAGGATTGAAGCACAATCTTCTCAGTGTTGGTCAGTTAGTGGACAAAGGCTATGATCTCCGGTTCAAGAATGGAAAATGCAGAATCTTTACAAGCTCCGGAACTGAAATTGCATCCGGTACTCAGACAAGAGGTAACATCTTTCATCTGGTTGGTTCAAATAAAAGTTGTTTGTTTGTTCAAATTGATCAGAGTTGGTTATGGCATAGAAGAATGTGTCATGTAAATTTTGATAACATCATCAAAATAAGCAATACTCAGGCTGTGAGAGATCTTCCAAAGTTAATAAAACCTACAAACAGTGTGTGTAAAGAATGTCAGTTAGGCAAACAAAGCAGAGTCTCTTTTAAAAGCAAAGATCAGTCTTCTACCGGATTGTTGGAATTAGTACATACTGATCTATGTGGTCCGACAAGAATCAAGAGTCTGCAAGGTGATAGATATTTCATGTTGTTAATTGATGATCATTCCCGGATGATGTGGGTTACCTTTCTAAAAGAAAAATCAGAAGCTTTTGAGAAGTTCAAAATCTTCAAAGCTATGGTGGAGAATCAAACCGGATTGAAACTAAAGTGTCTAAGGTCTGATAGAGGTGGTGAATTTACATCTGGTGAATTCATTGACTTTTGTGAGAAACAGGGTATAAGGAGACAGTTGTCTGCTCCTAAGACTCCACAGCAGAATGGAGTAGTTGAGAGAAAGAACCGGACCATCCAGGAAGCTGCTAGGACAATGATGTTGGAAGCAAATGTTCCTCAAATGTTTTGGAAAGAAGCTATCAGCACTGCAGTCTACACTCTCAATCGAGTTCAAATCAGAAACAACACCGGTAAGACCCCCTATGAACTTTGGTTTGGCATCACTCCTACTGTGAAATATTTCAGGGTATTTGGTAGCAAGTGTTATATTAAAAGAGATGAAGATCTAGGAAAGTTTGATGCTAGAAGTGATGAAGGAATTTTCTTGGGCTACTCCACTCAAAGCAAAGCATATCGGTGTTACAATAAGAGATTGAGGAAGATGTTAGAAAGTACCAATGTAAAGGTTGATGAAGGAATTGAGAAACCTTCAAGATTTTATGAATTTGATGAAGATGACCAAGATAGTGTTCAAGGAACTCAATCCTCTCCGGTGAAACAGAGTCAGCCTGATCCGGTAAATCAGGAAGAAGAGTTAGGTTTAAATGAGCCTGATCAAGAAACAGTAGTACTGGATACTCCCAAAATTCCAAGGTATGTAAAACTAAATCACTCTGAAGATCAGATCATAGGTGACAGAAGCAAAGGTGTACAAACTAGAAGGAATATTGCTCAAGATCAGAATGAATGTTGTCTGATTTCAAGGATTGAACCTAAAACAATAAATGAAGCCTGCAATGATGAAAATTGGACCAAAGCAATGGAAGATGAACTGATGCAAATTGAGAAAAATCATACTTGGGATCTTGTTCCCAGACCTAGAGACAGGAATGTAATTGGAACCAAGTGGGTCTTCCGGAACAAACTAAATGAAGCTGGTGAAGTAATCAGAAACAAAGCTAGATTGGTCTGCAAAGGCTACTCTCAAATAGAAGGAATTGACTTTGAAGAGACTTTTGCTCCGGTAGCAAGAATTGAAGCAGTCAGATTACTTCTTGCATTTGCTGCCTTCAAAGATTTCAAGGTATATCAGATGGATGTCAAGTCTGCCTTCTTAAATGGTGATCTGGAAGAAGAAGTCTACATTGAACAACCGGATGGATTTCAATTATCTGATAATAATGATATGGTCTGCAAGTTGAAGAAAGCTTTGTATGGATTGAAGCAAGCCCCAAGAGCATGGTATGAAAGGTTGGATAAGCATCTTGTGCAGATTGGATTCAACAAAGGTACTGCTGACAGTAACTTATATTTCAAAATTGATCATGAAAACATTCTGATTGTTGAAGTGTTTGTGGATGATATCATTTTTGGAGGAAGAGATAGTATGTGTAAAACTTTTGCAAATCAGATGAAAAGTGAGTTTGAAATGTCTATGCTTGGTGAAATGAATTTCTTCTTGGGTCTGCAAATTACTCAAACAAAAGAAGGGATCTTCATTTCTCAGACCAAATATGTGAAAGAATTGTTAAAGAAATTTGGTATGGAAGACTCAAAGCCTATGAACACTCCTATGGCAACCGGATGTAAGTTAAGCAAAGATGATGATTCTCCAAAGGCAGATCAGACAAAGTATAGATCAATGATTGGTGGATTGTTGTATCTCACTCAAACTAGACCAGATATAATGCAAGCTGTTGGTCTTGTGGCAAGATTCCAGGCTGATCCTAGAGAATCTCATGTTATGGCAATCAAAAGAATTTTTAGATACTTGAAAGGGACAGTTGAGTATGGTCTATGGTATCCTAGAGATCCGGATTTTTTTCTTCATGCTTACACAGATGCAGATTGGGCAGGAGATGTGGATGACCGGAAGAGCACTAGTGGCGGAGCATTCTTTTTGGGGAAGAGATTGGTTTCTTGGCTAAGCAAGAAACAAGATGCAATATCTCTGTCTACAACTGAAGCAGAATACATTGCAGCAGCAGGTAGTTGCACTCAAATCTTGTGGATGAAGCAGATGCTAAGAGACATCAAAGTTGAATATGAGGAGCCTATCACAATTTTCTGTGATAATTCAAGTGCAATTAATATTTCCAAGAATCCGGTATTGCATTCTAAGACTAAGCACATATCTATCAAATTTCACTTTTTGAGAGAACAAGTAAACAAGGAAGAAGTCAGATTGGAGTATGTTCCCTCCAAGGATCAGATTGCAGATATCTTTACAAAACCTCTTCCCAAGGACTCTTTTGAATATCTCCGGAAGAAGTTAGGGGTCATGGCCCCTCCGGTGATGAACTAAGATGCACTAATGTGCATCAGTCCGGTGGCAATCACAGTCATATCTTGTAATCCGGACTAATGGGGAACTGCAACTAAGGGGGAGCAGCTGGTATTATTCTGATGCATGAGAGTTGCAAGTATGAGCCCTTTGCCATTGATGTCAAAGGGGGAGAGAAGACATGTGAAAAACAAGTGGTTGATAATCAAAGGGGGAGCAGCAAAGGAAGACATGTGAGGAGTTGTTGTTGATAGGGGGAGCTGTGACAGAAAAGAGAAGTTCTTGTCTTGATGGTTTTTCACATCATATGTTGCCATCAATGACAAAGGGGGAGATTGTTGCAAGTATGAGGTGAGCCATTGTTGTCATTGATGTCAACATACTCATACTGCATTGACAAGAAGGATTTGATGAGCTTTGTGCTGAGGATATTGAGAAAATTAGCCTCAGTCAGGAACAGTGAAGAACAGTGATGAGAAGAAGGTAAATATACTGTATAGGATGAGAACCGGAGGATGCGGATTAAAGGGTTAGTAGATATGAGTCTTGAGATACTACAGTTAAGATTTCAGAGGTCCGCATGAAGATCTGAAGGAGTTATGGCTGCCGGTATAGAACCGGGTCCGGCAAGTATCCGGAGATGACAGAGGATCACAAAAAGGTCCGGTGAGGTCCGGAATTGTATTATCATAATCTGCGGATTGGAAGGAGTGTTTTATATGTCCTTGTGATGTTTCATCCTGATTTGTGTGTAATTTGGAGGTCCGGATGTACCTCCTGCATTATGACAGTGGCGACAGACTGTGTTCTTGAAGTTCCGGATGAGGAAGACAAGAGATCCCAGTAAGCAGAGAAAGTGCGGATGTATCCGGACATTCAGACAGACTTGTGAAGGTTCTTGAATCATGTTTAGGTTGTGTTGTTGGTCCGCATTGATGGTAGAGCCCGGAATTGAAGTTACTCTTCCGGATGAAGTTATTGCTCTGTTTAGCCGACCGGATGAGTTGTTCATCCTGCGAATGTTCTTGTGATAGCCGACCGGATGTGTTATTCATCTTGCGGATACTCCTATGGTTGTTTGCCGACTTAGATGCTTGTTCCTAAGTCGATGTCTTGTATAAATAATGATTTGTGAATTCATTTCAGTGTAGTTGAATGTGGATGAGTAAGGTGTAGCGAAGAAAGGTGCGAAAGGCAGAGCAGAGATTGTTGGGCTTAATTGGAACTGATCCGGACATGGTAGAGATGTCATTCTCCAGTTCAAGACTGTGATTTTTATCACTCTGTAGACAGTGTGTCTCCTTGTAGGCAGTGGGCCTCTTTGTGAGCAGTGTGCTCGGGCAGTGAGCCCTTATTGGCATGTGCCATTCATTTTTCTTTATTCTTCTAACAGAGAATAATTCTTGGGTTAATCACCCCGTGGTTTTTCCCTTAACCGGGTTTTCCACGTCAAAATCTTAGTGTTCAATGTGTTGATGCTTATCTGCTCTTGTGTTTATGTATTGTGCTTCCATGAATGATTATTTGATATGCTGCTAACTAACAACAGAGAATTAAGTGTTTTGAAAGAGAACAAGTTCTATACAACTGATTCACCCCCCCCCTCTCAGTTGTATGCCCTAGATCCAACAACTATTTCATTTACTTTTGTACATGTTATTAGATAGATTTAATGTGTTGGTGATTATTTTCTAAATACATAATCTTAAGTTTTCCCTTACACCTCTTACAACTCTCAATACTTAGGCACCCCAAATTTGCCCCAAATAGATATGACAGATGCTCTTACATCATTATAAAATTTGTCATATATGACAACACTTACAACTGTAAGAGAATATGTCATAACTGACTACTAATAAACGATTCTCTTACAACCTGTCACATCCCATGCAAGAGAATTGTTTATTAATATGTCATAACTAACACTTTCCCATGCAAAGATTCTTAGTGACACTTGTCATACCTATCATAAGAATCTCTACTTTCAGCTTTACAATGTCATAGACTCTGTCATACTCTTATGCGTCATTAACTATCATAACACAAGAGAGATGCCGACACATGGAAAACTATTCCCACCACAAAATGAGATGCCGACTTCCTCATATGAGTGTTGGGATAAGGTGCCATTAACCTTGTAAATCCCAATATTGTATTTATTCTATTTATTATATGTAATTTGTAATTATCCATTAGGAGATGTACTAGTTTCACTGGTAGGGGTAATTTTAGAGTAACCGAAGGTAATTTCGGAGTAACTGAAGGTAATTACAGAGTGACTTTTACTATTGGAAAATGTAAAAACTCTAAGTAAATGAGGGTAGGCATGCTCCCTTGGAGAATATACTATTTTTGGCATGTATGACAACTGTCATAATGTTTGGTAAGTGAATCTATTACAGTTGCAAGTTGTCATAAGATTTTGAGATTCTATGACGCATATGACGGATATGTTAGTTGTATATTTTCTATATTTAGCACAAGATTCCTATCTTGGAAAGATACTCTTTTATGGAATCTATGACGGTTATGACATGTCATAAGATGTTGTAAGAGGCCAGAGTTAGTCTTGGGCCCCCAACCTTTGCATGGCTATTTTTAGACAAATGTAAGATGCTTGTAAGATGGTAATTAATGTTTACAGGTTGGAGAATCTTAGGAGAGAGAAGGTGAATGCCTAGGATGAGTTGGAAAACATTTCTATAAGTATTTTCCATGTATTTGTTGCTGCAATTTGGATTTGAGGTACTCGGGTGCTACCGGAATGCTGTCGGATTGAAGACTTGTGGAGAGAGTTGTATAGTTGATGTATTATACAATCTTGTTGAGATTAATACAAACTTGTGCCTCTTTCCTGGTGGACTTTTTTAGCCACAAGGGTTTTCTCCACATAAACACTTTGTCATTGTGTTGAGTTCTTTATGTTTGACATCTTTTCTGTAGTGGGTTTTATGTTTTGTTACAATCTCCATTGTTAAAGCACACTTAAAGATTGCTAAAATTTATCTTGAATCAGATTTCCATTAAAGTAGTGTTGCTTTCATTTCTAACATTTGGTATTAGAGCTTGGCCAGCTTTGACTCTTGGGTGGTAGTGTGGAAGCTGTACCTACAATGGGAGATTTGGTTGTGTTTGTTTTGTAGATCTTGTGTTGGTATTATGGCTGCATCCACCGTTGCATCAACCTCTCAATTGGACATTTGTTCAACGGAACGGGGTATGAGTTGTGGAAGCTAAAAATGGAAGATTTGTTGGAAGAAAGAAACCAATGGTTGGCTATCCAAAAAGAAAAGAAACCTGATGATGTCTCTCATGATGAGTGGGAAAGACTGGATAAGAAAGCACGGGGAACCATCTGGTTGTGTCTTTTGGACTCTGTCCTATTGAATGTCGCAAAGGAGGAGACCGCACACAAGTTGTGGAATCAGTTGGGTGAGATCTATCAAGCCAAGAGTATGGTAAATAAACTTTATTAAAAAGAAATTTATTTTCCATGAAAATGCGAGAAGGTGAATCAGTTGCAGAGCATTTAAATTCTTTTAATTTATTATTGAGTCAGCTTGATTCAGTAGATGTTGAGGTTAGTGAGGAAGATAAATGTATCTTACTTATTTATTCTTTACCTGAGTCTTGGGAGAATGTTATCTTTGCTATCATTGCTAACCTTGCGGATCTGAAGTTGGATGCTCTTGTTTCAGTGCTACTGTCACAGGAATTGAGGAAGAAGAGTTCAGATAGTTCAAGGGGTGCCCTCAATGTCAAGGGAAGGTCTAAGGAAAGAGGACCAAAAGGAGATCAGAAATGGACTAAGGACAAGTCCAAGGGTCGGTCTAAGACTCCTCGTAAAAAGAACAGAGTTAAGTGTTAGAACGGTGTAAAAGGGGACATGTGAAGAAGGAGTGCAGAAACCCCAAGAAACAGTGGGAGAGTGCTTCGGATAAGTCCTCAAATGTAGTGAAGATGTTTTATTTTCTGCATGTAATGTTGTCTCTAATGATCACTAGTTGGTTGACTTAGGATGCTCATTTCATATGACCCCGCATAAGGAATGGTTCTCCACATATGAAGAATATGATGGAGGTAATATCTACCTTGGTGACAACTCTTCATATCTGATTGTCAGGAAAGGAAAGGTATTGTTGTGTTTCAGTGATGGGAGGATTTAAACCCTCCCTGGTGCTTTGCATGTTCCTGGATTAGCTAGAAATCTGGTTTCAATTTCAAAGTTGAATGATTTGGAAATGCATGTGACATTTGACAAGCATGGTTGCAGATTGGTGAGAGGTAACTTGGTGGTAGCGAAAGGGAAGAGATTCAGAAACTTGTTTAAGCTTGAAGCCACTACAGTTTGTAATGCCTCCTATGTATCTAAGGCTACTACTAAAAATACATGTATGTTGTGGCATCATAGATTGGGCCACACAAGCAATAATGTACTGAAAACTATTAAGAATAAAGAATTGTTGGATGGTTTCTCTTATTTTGATGAGCACTTTGATTTCTATGAGCATTGTGTGTTTGGTAAACAAAAAAAATCATTTCTTTCATGAAGCAATAGAGCAAAAGAGAAATTAGAGATTATTCATACAGATGTGTTTGGACCTGTGGATAGGGAATCTATCAGAAAATCTTGTTATGTTGTAACCTTCATTGATGATGTACCCAGATCTACATGGATTTATTTTATGAAGCATAAATCTGAAATTTTCACTAAGTTTAAGGAATTCAAAGTCTTAGTAGAGAACCAATCAAGTTTAAAGATAAAAATATTAAGATCTGACAATGGAGGGGAATATTTCTCTAAGGAATTTGATGAGTTTTACAAGTATGTAGGTATAATCAAACAAAAGACAACTCCGTATACACCACAATAGAATGGTGTTGCAGAAAGGATGAAACAAATAATTATGGAAAGAGCCAGAAGTATGCTTAGTGATGCATAGTTGGATAAATTCTTTTTGGCAGAGGCTGTGTGTACTGCTTGCTACTTGATAAATAGATCTCCTTGTAAGGCTATTGATTCAACACCTTATGAAGTGTGGATAGGTAAGAAACCTTCTGTTTCACATTTAAGGGTTATTGGCTATGAGGATTTTGTTCATGTGCCTAAGGAAAAGTGATCTAAGTTGGATCCAAAGGCTGAAAAGTGTACATTCATTGGATATGGTGATAATGTCAAAGGTTATAAGCTTTGAAATCCACTATCCCACAAGATTATCTTTTCTAGAGATGTTATTTTCAAGGAACTTAGAGCTATTTCTGAACCTAAGTAGCCAAAAGAAAAAGAAGAAAAGGTAAAGAAGGTGCACTTTGATTTAGAGCAACAAGATGCACCTCAAGAAGAATAGAATGATGGATTGGGAGTGAAGAAGAAGAAGAAGATTCAAGTAGTTATGATGAAGATGAGTTAGTTGTTACAAAAGAAGTTGGTGCAGATGATCATGCGGAAGAATGAGAAGAGTCTCTTACTCCATCCTTGAGGAGATCCACATGACAACAAAATCCAATTGACAGGTATAGCCCACCAGATTTTTGTTGTGTATATGCTTTATTAAGTACTAATGATGAACCTAGATCCTACAGGGAAGCTATTTCTGTAGATGATAGTGAGTCTTGGCAGCTAGCCATGCAGGAGGACATGATGGCTTTAAACTCTTGTAACACCTGGGATCTTATTCATTTTCCCAAAGGAAGAAAGGCCATAGGATGTAAGTGGGTCTTCAAGAAGAAGTTTGGAGTAGACAGGTCATTGGAGAAGTACAAGGCTAGACTGGCAGCCAAGGGCTACTCCCAAAGAGAGGGAGTTGATTTTGGCGAGATATTCTCTCCTATTGCTAAATTGACTTCTTTTAGATTTTTCTTATCCATTACTATAGCTTATGATTGGGAGATTGAGCAAATGGATGTTAAAACTACATTCTTACATGAGGATCTTGAAGAAGAAATTTATATGCAATAGCCTACAAGTTTTAAGGTAAAAAGAAAAGAACATTGGGTTTGCAGGTTAAAGAGGTCTCTTTATGGTCTAAAATAGTCCCCCAAAATGTGGTATCAAAATTTTGACTCATTTGTTTTGAAATTGGGTCTTGTTAGAAGTGAGGAGGATCATTGTGTTTACATTTATTGTGTTGATGATTCTATACTAGTTATTGCTTTATATGTTGATGAGATGTTGTTTTTCAGCAATACTAAGGGTATGATCAATGAGCTTAAAGCCCAACTTTCAGGTGCATTTGAGATGAAGGATCTTGGTGCTACAAGGTATATTTTGGGAATGGAAATTAGGAAGGATAGAGTTAACAAAAAGCTTTGGTTGTCACAAAGTATGTGAATACTATTTTGCAGAGGTTTAGTTTGCAGGACTGTAACCTAGTTAGAGTTCTTTTACCCATTGGTAGTAAGCTTTCATTAGATATGTGTCCAAAGACTAAGGATGATCTTGATGATATGTCTAATGTGCCATATTCTAGTGTTGTAGGGAGTTTGATGTATGCAATGGTTTGCACTAGCCAGATATTGCCCAAGCAATGGGAGTTTTGAGGAGATTTATGTCTAACCCTGGTAGACAGCATTGGAACTATGCAAACAGGGTGTTTAAATATCTTACAGGTACTCCTGATTATTGTTTGGTTTATTCTGGTACTGATAGTGCTGACAAATCTTTGGACATACAGAGTTTTGTTGATGCAGATTGGGCAGGTGACTTAGACAGTCAAAGGTCCACTAGTGGCTATGTGTTTACTCTGTTTGGAGGAGAAATGAGTTGGATGAGTAAGAGGCAGCCCACAGTTGCTTTGTCCACCACAAAAGCTGAGTTTATGGATTCTACTCATGTCTCTAAGGAGGTAGTTTGGTTGAGGAGACTGTGTACATGTATTTGATTTGATTGCAGGATTATTTAGATTGGTTGTGATAGCCAGAGTGCTATCTGTTTGGCCAAGTATCCCATGTATCATGCTCGGACTAAGCATGTTGATGTTTAGTATCACTTTGTTGAAGATTTGGTTGCAAATGGAGAGATTGAGCTGAAGAAGATAGACACTCAGGAGAATGTTGCAGATTCTTTGACCAAGCCTGTGAGCACAAAGAAGTTCGTATGGTGAAGAGAGGCCATGGGCCTTGTTTCTAGTGCCTGATTATTTTTCATTTGATTTCCTATGGGTTGATTTACAATGTATAATGTCAAGTAGGAGAATGTTGGGATAAGGTGTCATTAACCTTGTAAATCCCAATATTGTATTTATTCCATTTATTATATGTAATTTGTAATTATCCATGAGGAGATGTACTAGTTTCACTGGCAGGGGTAATTTTGGAGTAATCGGAGGTAATTATGGACTGACTTTTACTATTGGAAAATGTAAAAACTCAAAGTAAATGATGGTAGGCATGCTCCCTTGGAGAATATACTATTTTTAGCATGTATGACAGCAATCATAATGTTTGGTAAGTGAATCTATGATAGTTGCAAGTTGTCATAAGATTCTGAGATTCTATGACGCATATGACGGATATGTTAGTTGCATATTTGCTATATTTAGCACAAGGTTGCTATCTTGGAAAGATACTCTTTTGTGGAATCTATGATGGTTATGATGCATCATAAGATGTTTTAAGAGGCCAGATTTAGTCTTGGGCCCCCAACCTTTGCATGGTTGTTTTTGGACAAGTGTAAGATGCTTGTAAGATGGTAATTAATGTTTACAGGTTGGAGAATCTTAGGAGAGAGAAGGTGAATGCCTAGGATGAGTTGGAAAATGTTTCTATAAGTATTTGCAATGTATTTGTTGCTGCAATATGGATTTGAGGTACTCAGGTGCTGTCAGATTGAAGACTTGTGGAGAGAGTTGTGTAGTTCATGTATTGTACAATCTTGTTGAGATTAATACAAACTTGTGCCTCTTTCCTGGTGGATTTTTTTACCTGCAAGGGTTTTCTCCACATAAACACTGTGTCATTGTGTTGAGTTCTTCATGTTTGACATATTTTCTATAGTGAGTTTTATGTTTTGTTACAATCTCCATTGTTAAAGCACACTTAAAGATTGCTAAAATTTATCTTGAATCATATTTCCATTAAAGTAGTGTTGCTTTCATTTCTAACAATGAGGACAAATATCATCTAGCCACCTTCTATGTAGGATGATACATCACCACCAACAAAGTGACATAATTAAATAAACATGAATAATTACAAACATAGGAAAAATAATAATAATTAAATAAATAATAATGCTAGGAACTTGCAAAGGTTGAAACACCTTAATTCCGAACATTCTCCCACTTGTCGAACACCTTTTAAGAGCCAATAGAATGAAAATATTTAACTTCTAGGGGCCAAGAGGCCCATAGACTCCGAACACCATCTAAACTTCTCTATGCTCAAGGGCTTCATCAGTGAATCTGCAACATTCGTCAAAGTATCAACTTTCTCAAGTTTCACCTTACCATCTTCCACCATGTCATAGACAAAATGGAACTGAACATCAATATGTTTCATTCTAGCATGGAAGGTTGGGTTCTTTACCAAACAAATGGCACTCTAAATGTCACAGAAAATAGTAATCACCCCTACATCAAACCTAACATCAAAACACAATATCTTAAGCCAAATCTTTTGTACAAGCATGAGATGCTACCATGTACTCTTCTTCTATAGTGGGTAAAGTGACGACATCTTGTCACTTACTCATCCAACTAATAGCACCACCAAACATAGTGGAAACATAAGTACTGGTGGATCTCCTGTTGTCTATATCTCCAACTCAATCAGGATCCACATATCCATGAATACAAATTAAATGCCGAGGTCCTGTAGGATAACCATGATAATGTAGGGAATACTCAAAAGTACTCCGTAGATATCTTAACACTCTCTTCACCACATCCCAATGTACCCATCCAGGATTAGCCATAAACTGACTAAGGACTCCCGCTACTTGGACAATGTCTGGTCTTGTATAGACCATATAGCATACATCAATCTACCAACTGCACTAGCATTAGGAACTCTACTCATATCCTCCATCTCAAAAGGAGACTTCAGACAATCTGCAGTAGATAACTTTGTCCCCATCATAATAGTAATAGTTAATGGTCTACAATCTTCCATGCTCAATCTCTAAAACATAGAATTCACATACTTACTTTGGCGTAACCAAAATTTTTTGTTTTCTCTGTCTCTTCTAATTTTTATTCCTAGAATGTTCTTGGTTGCCCTTAAATCTTTCATTTCAAACTATGTTGAAAGGTGAGACTCCAAATCATAAATCAAACTTTTACCATTCCCAATGAACAACATATCATCAACATACAATGCAATAATGAGAATGCAATCATTATCCATCTTAAAGTAAACACAATGATTCAATTTTCATCTCAAAAATCCCAAACTCAACACAAAGGCATAAAATTTCTAGTACCACATTCTATGAGATTACTTCAAACCATACAAAGACTTTTTCAACTTGCAAACCAAATTTTATTTACCTTTTACCATGTAGTGCTTAGGCTGTGACATACAAATCTCTTCCTCCAAGTCACCATGAAGGACAGTTGTCTTCACATCCATCTGTTCAACTTCTAAATCATATGCAGTAGCAAGTGATAACAAGAATCTGATAGATGTCATCTTTACAACGGGAGATAAAATCTCACCATTATCTATTCCCTCAACCTAGGAATACCCCTTCGCAAGCAACTTTGCCTTAAACTTCTCAACACTTCCATCTAAACCAAATTAATTCTTGAACACCCATTTGCATCCAACAAGCTTACATCAATCAGGAACAAACACCAGATCCCAAGTATTGTTTTTCTTTAAGGAAGTCATCTCTTCTTCCATGGCCTCTTTCTAGGAATCTGCATCACTCATACCCATACCCTCCTTATGGTCCTAGGCTCATTAGTGTTAGAAATCAAAGAAAAAATACAACTAGAAACAAGCAATGAATAACCAAACCTCTCAGGTTGCCTCCTAATCTATGTAGACCTCCTCAAAAGCTAAGGTTGAGGTTCTTCTTCTTCTAAACTTTCAAAGCTGCTAGAGCTCTCCTCATCACCAAATCTAATAGGAGCTTTCAATTCAGTCTTCTCAAGGGTAGGAGGAAATTGAATCACATCCTCTTTCTTTTCTTTCTGTTCTAGCTGCAGAATAATAGGAGAAGGTTTCACTTCTCTAAATATAACACTTCTTCTATACAAGACTTTTTCGGCCACAGGATCCCAAATCTTGTACCCTTTCACACCGACACCATAGCCAATGAAGATACAATTAACCGCTCTATTCTACAATTTTGACCTCTTCTCCTTAGGTACATGTGCATATGCCTTACAACCAAATATTTGAAGATGTCTCAATGAAGGCTGTGAGGCCTACTTGTCTCACCTCTTATATTTTGATTTCATCGCATTTACATTTTGATAACATATGGACATTGGGACTGTTGATCCCATTTTGCAGACTTCCAGGATTTAGTTCTTATGCTATGATTGGATTAGATAGACTATGCTATGATGTTGATTATGGTTTACATATTAGATTTCATCTGAATTTATAATGTTATGTGTTATTTGATTTTGATGAAATTTAAATGCAGTGGATAAGTAATGAATAAATTATTATGCAATCCTCATATTGAGTTGATGATTAGAAATGTAGTAGATAGTAAATCTTATCAATGATGTTATGTGTTGATTATTGAGGATTTGATGATTCTGCTACATGGTGTGTGTGTGTGTGTACATTTCTTTCGCTTCGGCTATGATATACATGTGTTACTAATCTATTTTTCGTAAGTGTGCAGATGATATTCCATGCCCATGGAAAATTAGAGATCATCCCACACCCTTTGTGAATTCTGTGTAAACTGACCTAATCCCAAGAGGGACCAAGGTCAGATGTGTATTGCATGATAATTTTTGTAATGTCTACTTTTGATGTCCTTTCGATTAGGTCTACCCTTTTTAATTGATTTAATTATGGTGTTGTGAAATATAATTTTTGATTTGGCACATTTTAATATTTTTTCTTATATTTTGGTGGCCTTTTATGTGATTTTATGCTACCTACTTAAGGTGTTTATTTTGGGTTAATTTTGATCCTAGGTTTTACCCCTACGGTCTAGGGCCCATTTGAGCATGCTCAACCCTAGGGTAACCTCTATCTAGTCACTTTAACTTCACCCTGAAGTTAAGTGACGAAATTCAAATTTTGGAAGGAGTGGTGGATGGGTCAAGCATTCAATCATGACTCACTCCTCCTTCCAAGGCTTTGGTTCCCTTTCCTTGAAGACTTGGGGAGTCTTCAAGACTCCCAAGTGTGTGAAACCCATTTCCAATGCTCTCACACATGTGTGAGAGCATCTTGGAGTAAATGGGATTTCTTTGGAGAATAGGACTATGACAAGTGTCATATCTTATCCTCTTGGAGTCCACCTTGTGAGATTCCATCTCTCCACCTTTGCTCTCACACATGTGTGAGAGAACATGTGGAGAGGATGAGGCTTGGTGGATGGGAGAGTGACATGTGTCACCTCCACATCCCATGGATCTTGCAAGTGGGTTGTGAGGAGGAAGGAGAAGGTAACATGTGTCATCTTCTCATTCCCCAAGCTCTTGAGAGGAGCCTATAATACTCCCTCTTTGAGAGAGGGAGAGGGTTCTTGTTTTTCACATGTTTTCTTTTGATAATGGATTTGGGGAGAGTTAGCTAGATTTGGAGACTTGGAGGCAAGACTTTTGGAGAAGGTTGGAAAGCTCTTCATCAAATTTCTTCCATTATTGGACTTGAATAGGTAAGCTTCAAGGCATGAAGCCTTTCTCTTGTATTTTACTTTCATTGTGTGGTTGTAAGCTTTATGTGTTTGAATCTTTTTGTGTTGTGGGGTTTATTGTGAATGTATGGATGGGGCTCCCATTGTTGGAGAGCACATCTTATATGGGGTGGGAGAGGAGTGAACCTCCTTGAGGTCACTCTCTTGATCTATGTGACATTTTGATGGCTTTGAGAGTATTTAGAGAAGTATGGAGTTTATTTTGATAAGGCATGAGTGCCTATGAGTTTACTTGAGAAGGCATGAGTGCCTTGGAGATCTTATATCATTATTTGTGGTGTTTAAAGCTTGAGGCCTTTTATTTGAACATTATAAGATTTTGGGCTTTAGGAGTGCACCTCTTGAGTAGAGAGTTGTCCTCTCTCCTACCCCCTAAATCCATTCTCCATGGATTTTGTTGTGTGTAAAACCATGGTTGGGTGTTTTTCTTGATTGTGAGTGTTTTTGTTCATTGTATGTGGTGTGAAACCGGGTGAGGATGATCTCATAGCTTGGGAGTGACCCTTTTTGGGTCTATGGTAGGGTGGAGAGAGTTTGTGGGCATAGGAAATTTCTCCTTTGTTTTTATTGTAGGTTTGAGATAATGGAGCTTGGAGGGAGATTTTATCATTTTTGTGTTGAGTTGAATGGCTGTTTTGAAGCCATGGCCATGAGGCCTCATTTGTTATTTAAGAGAGTGAGCTCTCTTGACCTATGTTGTAATTGAAAAATACTTCTATGTTGCAAGTTATTCTCTATGTAATGTTGTTGATCTTATTGTTATGGTTTCAAAAGAAAGAAAATGCATTTTGTTATTTTTGTATTGCATTAGGTTGCTATGAGAAAGAAATTTATTATTGTGTATTTGAAAAGGAAAATGTTATCCCGCTACCTTTCTTGTTGTTGCAAATAATATATGTTGTTGTTTTACAATTTTGGTTGTTCAAAGGAAAAATGTATGTTGTTGTTTTGTTTTGCTATGTTCTTTCAAAAAAATATAGAATGCACTTGAAAATTGTTTTAGTTTTCAAAAAAAATAATTATAGTGCTGCATTCTTGAGAAAATGAATGAAATAAATGTCTATTAGTTTAAAAAAATAATAATATATATTTAGTTACTGTTTAAACTTGGTTACAACTTTATAGTATGAGCTTACTGTGAAAGTTATGTAGATAATTATATATATATATATATATATATATATATATATATATATATATATATATATACATGTACACAATAGTGTGTATATATATAAATATATATATTTATATTTACATTGATATGTAAGTCTACCTCATAGATTTAAATCATATTACTAGTTGATATTTTTACCACAGAAGTTTCACTATACAGAAATGAATAAATGTTATGTTTATATATATATATATATATACACACACACACACACAAAATAACTCCTATTATATTCTCAATGTTTATTTTTCATAATAGAAAAGTAAATAAAAACAGAAATAATAATAAAGTTTTTTTTTAGTTTCTAAGCCCTAACGGGCTATATTTCGAAGAAAGCACACTATTAAAAGAGAACAGAGGGGGGAGGGCGGCGGCTCCCTGAAATGTTCTTTGATGTAGAGTAATGGGGGGGGACAGACCCCCCGCCCACTCCCCACCATTCGATGAAGGGCGAGCCGTGAGTCTGCCCCACCCCCGCTGTTGTTCCTTTCAATGGTGCTTAGCACCTGCTAACCACACTCCGACCACTGCAAGGTTTTTTTTTCCCTTAGCCGTCATCCACTGTGTTGGCCTCTTCGGCCCTGGTCGCTCCAGATCTGCCACGTTCAGCAGAGCAATAATATTAAGGGTTATAAAATGATATATATATATATATATATATATATATATATATATATATATATATATATATATATATATATATATATATATATATATACATTTTCCCTTGAGCATCCTTCTATTTCAAATAAAAAATAATAATACCCTTCTCTGGTCATTACTTAGAGAAACCAAAAAAAAAAAATTATGTATATCTACTTTCTGGTCATACCCAGATTTACCCTTCGAAACATTTTCCCTGTGCACTCAAAAATTAACAGTATTTATATAAAGGGGTAAATACATAGCAAAGAAATAACCAAAACGGATTTAAACCTCTATGACATTTTCATCCATGGCTGCCATTCTTTTAGACCTACAAAACGAAATTACTTAGAGAGCAAAATAGGGAAAACAAAATAGAAGAGGGAATGAAAAGAAAACAAGAGATAAGAAAAGATAGAGATTAGGGTTTGAAGGGAGGATTATTTTTTTATAAGAAAAACATTTAGGGTTGGAGTTAAAACAATGAGTGCAGGAGATGACAAAATGGAAATTTTGTGACCTTCTTTTTATTAATTTTCCCATGTGAACGTAATATGTTCCCTCTCTCCAATATATATTTTTGACTTGCATTATTGATGCCCCTTTTTAATTCTTGGTGACTATATAGGTTAAGTGGGATTATTTACCCTAGGCTTTTATATTTTTTTTTAGTGGGTGAATATATTTTAGTGTATTTTACTTTAATGGGTGTGACTTTAATCTTGTCTTGTTAATCATTTTATTGGGTAAATTTTAGAGGGGTTTAAAATTATATGCTCATAGGTGATGTAGATTAATATATTTTAATTATCCTAGGGGGTATAGTTAGAAATATTATTGTGGGAGTAATTATTTTTATTATCCGTATTTAACATTTAATTTATTTTAATGGAAGTATTTTAATATTATTTAGATTCTTCAAAATAGCTTGTAGGAGACAAATTTTATTTAAATATTTTTCTATGAATGCTCTAGAGGCGTTATGCTACCAAAATTTGTCTAGAATAATATAGTTAACTTAGTAAATTTTTTTCCCATTTCATTTTATCGTATTTTAATTATCGATAAATTTAATCATGATCTAGATGTATTTAATTTAATTATTTATTTCTAATTTCTAGGGTTTGTTTTTGACACATGTCGAAATCACTTCACTTCACTTAGGAAACTTAGGGTTAAACTCAAATTTGAATCTAACCCTAATGGCGACGCTTCTTGCATCGCATAAATCCCCTTAGCAGACTATCATAACGCAAGGGATGTGAAAGGACTTCGCAATACCCTAACTTGGACTGAGGTCTTTGCCTTTGTGCGCTATCTCTGAGCGTGCATGTTGCACGCAAGGGGGTTTTTAGAGTTGGGTGGGAAACATTTTTTATGTTTCGTGTCATGACCACATGGCAAATGTGGACATGACATGTGTGTTGTGTGTTGTGACCACATGCAAAATGTGGGCATGACATTTGGTATCAAATCCCAAGTTTAAACACTGGGCTTGTTTGGGCACATTATTTATTCTATAATTTCAATTAATTTGTAAATACCTTGTTCTTATAGGATGCCTCCTAGATCGAGGCGAGGGTGCTCATGCGCCAGTGAGTCCAGAGGAGTTGAGATACATAGCGATTCATCAGCTAAGGGACAGGCTCCATAAGCATCACGGGCACCTGATTTAGGACTGCAGATTCTTCAAGCGCTGCAGGCAATTCCAAAGAGGTTACCACCAGCTACAGCTAAGCCACGTGTTGAATTGCGTGATGAGCCACGTGTTGAGCCGCATGTTGAGCCATGTGTTGAGTCGCATGTTGTTCCATGTCTTGAGCCACGTGTTGAGCTGCATGTAGAGATACTAGCCACTACAGCAGAGGAGGTCGCTTTAGTGCACAGAGCTCACAGTAGGAGTCCTCCACGTCATGCGATGCGTGAGGGGGGAGTGAGGATAGAGTAGATCTACCACAGCCCATTTGATTATGGATGGTGAGACGAGGTGGATGCATCATTCAGAGGACACAGAGACCATGGGGACTCTATCGGGGATTTGCTCAAATTGAATCCACCCACTTTTACTAGGACTGTAGAGGGAGCTGAGGCTAAGGCCTGGCTCATTAGTCTAGATAGGTGCTTTGCGTTGCGTCCCTATGGGAGCAACACGAAGGCACGAGTCACAGTGCACTTACTGTGTGATGCAGCAGTGACATAGTGGTGCACTGAGGAGTGCAAGCACTACCTCTCCTTAGACATGCTCACTTGGGACACATTCCTTGAGCACTACAGGACTCAATACCTCTCAGAACATTTCAGACAGCACAGGATTGATGAGTTTCACGATCTGCAGCAGAGGGGTTCTACAGTTGCACAGTATGAGTGCAAGTTCGTAGAGATATCGTGTTATGCTGAGTACTTATAGGATGAGAAGCTCCTGGTTAGTCATTTTATCAGAGGGCTTAATCCTAGTATCGCAGGACCTGTTCGCATGTTAGACCCACAGACTATGAGTGAGGTCACCGAGAAGGCGCTCATAGCAGAGGAGGTTTATGGACGGAGTCACGGTTGAGGACCTTAGTTCCAGGATCGTAGCCATCATCAAGATCAGGGCTTCCGTAGGCCCCAACCACCTCATAGAGGCAATTTTAGTTCTGCACCGCTACCTCCTAGACCTCCATAGTAGTAACAGCATCAGTAGAGGTCCAGGCCACAACAGAGGGCACAGGGGGGTCATAGTCGCGGATGGTAGCAGCATGGTCCATGTAGAGATCAGTGATAACAAGCACCGACTGTTGGGCCAGCTAGGTCATAGCAATCCTTCAGAGGTTCATAGGTTTCCACGGGTCGACCTGGATAATAGCAGTCTAGCAGGACACAGACAAGACAGGTTCAAGCTCGGGGGCAATGTTATGTATGTGGTGGTGTGGGTCACTTAGCCAGAGAGTGCCCACAGGTCTATACAGCAGGGGGACAACCTCATGCCAGGGGATCTGAGTAGACAATTGGGGATGTGGGTAGGTCCCACCACATGTTTGCAGTGGTTGATAGTCGTCAGGCTGACTTTCAAGCCTCCATGATTGAGACCATAGGTACGATTGGGGATGCCCCCATTTCTATTTTGTTTGACTCTAGTGCTACAAATTCTTTTATCTCTCCATCATTAGTGGAGCGTTGCAAGCTAGTGGCCTCTAGGCAAGACAATAGGTGGGAGGTCGAGTTGGCCACAAGGGCCAAGATGGCAGTAGATGTAGTGATACATGATTGTGAGATAGCACTAGGAGCCTTCACTACAGTAGAGGACCTTAGGGTTATGCCCTTAGGATCTTATGGTGTGGTGTTAGGCATGGATTGCCTTGCGGCTCATAGAGCCAAGCTGGATTGTTATCAGAAGGCGATAGGTTGCTTAGATGACCATGGCATAGCAGTAGAGATTTTGGGCATTCAGAAGCCCATAGTAGTTATCATGATCTCCGCTCAACAGCTTAAACACTATATACGAAAGGGTTGCTAGATGTTCGCCATTAATGTCAGTGATAGGTTAGAGGATGAGCCAGAGGCATCATTAGATGATCATCCCATCTTGGGAGAGTTTGTCGATGTATTTCCACCTAAGTTGCCAGGGATGCCACCTCACAGAGAGGTTGACTTTCACATTGACCTTATACCAGGTATTGAGCCAGTGTCTCGTGCACCTTACAAGATGACTACCCATGAGCACACAGAGCTCAATCTTTAGTTGGAGGAGTTTCTTGAGAAGGGGCACATCCGACCTAGCATCTCACCTTGGGGCGCATCGGTCATCTTCGTGAAGAAAAAGGATGGGTCTCTTCTTCTTTGCATGGACTATAGGCAGCTTAATAAAGTGACGATGAAGAATCATTATCCTTTGCCTTGGATAGATGATCTTTTTGATCAGATGTAGGGAGCCAGGGTGTTCTCTAAGATTGATCTGAAGTCTGGATACCATCAGTTGTGCATTACAGATGCAAATAACCATAAGACCACCTTTCAGACTCGCTACGGTCACTATGAGTTCACCGTGGTGCCCTTCAGATTGATGAACGCCCCTGCAATGTTCATGAGTCTCATGAATGGGGTGTTTGACACCCATTTGGATCAGTTTGTGATTATATTCTTAGATGATATATTGATTTATTTGTGGACCAAGGAGGAGCACTTATGCCAGGTTTTGCAGTGTTTGAGAGAGCAGCATCTATATGGCAGCTTGGCGAAGTGTGCCTTTTTCAGATCAGAGGTATAGTACTTGGGGCACATCCTATCTGGTGATGGTATCTCTGTAGATCCATCAAATATTAGGGCTATCAGGGATTGTCCAGTACCCACCAGTGTTATAGAGGTCAGGAGTTTCACAGGGCTAGCTGGGTATTATCGCAGATTTGTTGAGGGCTTCTTCAGGATAGCACACCCCATCACTTCCCTTCAATGGAAAGAAAAGATTTTCACATGCACCAAGTAGTGTGAGAGGGCCTTTGGGGTCATCAAGGAGCATCTCACTAGCACTCCTATCTTAACAGTACCTGATCCAGCAGCTGATTTCATGGTTTGCACAAATGCTTCATTGGAGGGATTAGGAGTTGTACTTATGCAAGACGGTCGAGTGATCGCGCATAAGTCGTGAAAGCTCAAGACCCATGAGCTGAACTACCCCACACATGACTTGGAGCTCACAGTGGTAGTTCATGCTCTTGTTCGACGGAGGCATTTTCTATTGGGGTGTCAATTCGAGCTACACTTGGACCATCACAGTCTACAGTACATCTCCATGCAACCGAATCTAAACACCTGCCAACGGCGTTGGATGGAGTTCCTTTGTGAGTATGACTTTGATGTATACTACATCAAATGGAAGGAGAATGTGGTTGCTGATGCATTGAGTCGAAGGTGCCACGAGATCCTGACCTTGAGATTGGGTGTAGACTTGAGAGGACGCATATTACAACATCTTCCAGAGGACGAGTGGTTTCTTGAGGTATAACAGGAGATCCAATCATAGAGGGCCCTTATGGGCAAGTTTGTAGGTTATTCTCTAGAGACAGATGGGCTCCTAAGACATCGACAATGCATCTATGTTCCCCGTGCAGGCAATCTACATACAATAGTTTTATCAAAGGCTCACAGAGCACCTTATGCAGCACACCCGGGGGTGACGAAGATACATGCCGATTTGCGACAGTTGTATCATTGCATAGGCATGAGGTGTGATATTGCAGAGTTCATTGCTCATAGCCTTGAGTGCTAGAGGGTCAAGGCCGAACATTAGCATCCAGTAGGGCTTTTGTACCCTCATGAGATACCGAAGTGGAAATGGGACACCATTTCCATGGATTTATAGTTGGTCTACCTATGTCATCTCATCGCCATGACACCATCATGGTGACGGTTGACAAGTTGACCAAGGTGGCACACTTCTCACCAATACGCACAACATATAATGCACCTGTAGTGGCGAGGGTCTTCTTGGATGACATTGTACGATTACATGGGGTTCCTCACCACATTATTTCTGACAAGGACTCAGTTTTCACATCAGCCTTTTAGAGGGCATTATAGTAGGCATTGGGCACTCAGCTCAACTTCAGCTCAGCCTATCACCCCAAGACAGATGGCTAGATAGAGAGGGTGAACCAGGTGTTAGAGGATATGCTCCGCATGTACGTCATGGACCACCAGTCTAGATGGGAGGAGTATTTGTATCTGGTTGAGTTTGCCTACAATAATGGGCATCACAGCTCGTTGGGTATGCCTCCCTATTAGGCCTTGTAGGGCAAACCTTGCAGGACACTACTAATTGGGACTGCATAGAGGATAGGGTTGCTTTTAGGCCAGAGCTAGTGTAGGATATGGAGCAGCAGGTGACCTTGATTAGACAAAGACTACAAGAGGCGCATGATCGATAGAAGAAGTATGTCGATGCCAAGAGATTGGATTGGAGCATCTCAGTCGGTGACAGGGTTTTCTTGAGAGTGCGGCCGCATAAGAGTCCAATCCATTATGGAAAGGGCTCTAAGCTTGTACTGAGGTTCATTGGGCCTTTTAAGATTCTGGAGCGGATAGGACCTGTAGCCTACCATCTAGCCTTACCACCTAGCTTGTCGCGCATCCATGATGTGTTCCATGTCTCTATTTTGTGATGATATATATCTGATGTATCTCATGTCTTAGACTAGAGTGCTTTATAGGTAGAGGCAGACGGACAGTTGGCTTTAGAGCCAATTTGCATATTCGCTTGTCAGATGTTGGGCCTTCAAGGTCGAGAGCTAGACCAGGTTAGGGTTCAATGGGACAGATATGACGAGGTCATGAATACATGGGAGGATGCAGTTAGATTGAGGACACTTTATCCTCAACTCTTTGGCAACTTCCAGGAGGAAGTTTAGTCTTAGGGGGGAGGATGTGAGGCCTACTTGTCTCACCTCTTATATTTTGATTTCATTGCATTTACATTTTGATGACATATGGACATTGGGACTGTTGATCTCGTTTTGTAGACTTCCAGGATTTAGTTCTTATGCTATGATTGGCTTAGATAGACTATGCTATGATGTTGATTATGGTTTAGATGTTAGATTTCATCTGAATTTATAATGTTATGCGTTATTTGATTTTGATGAAATTTAAATGCAATGGATAAGTAATGAATAAATTATTATGTAATCTTGATATTGAGTTGATGATTAGAAATGCAGTAGATAGTAAATCTTATCAATGATGTTATGTGTTGATTATTAAGGATTTGATGATTCTGCTACATGGTGTGTGTGTGTGTGCATTTCTTTCACTTCGGCTATGATATATATGTGTTACTAATCTATTTTTTGTAAGGGTGCAGATGATTTTCCATGCCCATGGAAAATTAGAGATCATCCCACACCCTTTGTGAATTATGTGTAAACTGACCTAATCCCAGGAGGGACCAAGGTCAAATGTGTATTGCATGATGATTTTTGTAATGTTTGCTTTTGATGTCCTTTTGATTAGGTCTACCCTTTTTAATTGATTTAATTATGGTGTTGTGAAATATAATGTTTGATTTGGCACATTTTAGTGCTTTTTATTTTGGTGGCCTTTTTATGTGATTTTATGCTACCTAAGGTGTTTATTTTGGGTTAATTTTGATCCTAGGTTGTACCCCTAGGGTCTAAGACCCATTTGAGCATGCTAAACCCTAGGGTAACCTCTATCTAGACACTTTAACTTCACCTTGAAGTAAAGTGACGAAATTCAAATTTTGGAAGGAGTGGTGGATGGGTAAAGCACTCAACCATGATCACTCCTCCTTCCAAGGCTTTGGTTCCCTTGCCTTGAAGACTTGGGGAGTCTTCAAGACTCCCAAGTGTGTGAAACCCATCTCCAATGCTCTCACATATGTGTGAGAGCATCTTGGAGTGAATGGGATTTCTTTGGAGAGTAAGACTATGACAAGTGTCATATCTTATCCTCTTGGAGTCCACCTTGTAAGATTCCTTCTCTCCACCTTTGCTCACATATGTGGGATGGGAGAGTGACATGTGTCACCTCCACATCCCATGGATCTTGCAAGTGGGTTGTGAGGAGGAAGGAGAAGGTGACATGTGTCACCTTCTCATTCCTCAAGGCTCTTGAGAGGAGCCTATAATACTCCCTCTTTGAGAGAGGGAGAGGGTTCTTGTTTTTCACTTGTTTTCTTTTGATAATAGATTTGGGAAGAGTTAGCTAGATTTGGATACTTGGAGGCAAGAGTTTTGGAGAAGGTTGGAAAGCTCTTCATCAAATTTCTTCCATTATTGGGCTTGAATAGGTAAGCTTCAAGGCATGAAGCCTTTCTCTTGTATTTTACTTTCATTGTGTGGTTGTAAGCTTTATGTGTTTGAATCTTTTTGTGTTGTGGGGTTTATTGTGAGTGTATGGATAGGACTCCCATTGTTGGAGAGCACATCTTGTATGGGGTGGGAGAGGAGTTAACGTCCTCGAGGTCACCCTCTTGATCTATGTGAAATTTTGATGGCTTTGAGAGCATTTGGAGAAGTATGGAATTTATTTTGATAAGGCATGAGTGCCTATGAGTTTACTTGAGAAGGCATGAGTGCCTTGGAGATATTATATCATTATTTGTGGTGTTTAAGGCTTAAGGCCTTGTATTTGAACATTATGATATTTTGGGCTTTAGGAGTGCACCTCTTGAGTAGAGAGTTGTCCACTCTCCTACCCCCTAAATCCATTCTCCATAGAGTTCGTTGTATGTAAAATCATGGTTGGGTGTTCTTCTTGATTGTGAGTGTTTTTGTTCATTGTATGTGGTGTGAAACCGGGTGAGGATGATCTCCTAGCTCGGGGGTGACCCTTTTTCGAGTCTATGGTAGGGTGGAGAGCATTTGTGGGCATGGGAAGTTTCCCCTTTGTTTTTATTGCAGGTTTGAGATAATGGAGCTTGGAGGGAGATTTTATCATTTTTGTGTTGAGTTGAATGGTTGTTTTGAAGCCATGGCCATGAGGCCTTATTGTAAAATTGTTATTTAAGAGAGTGAGCTCTCTTGACCTATGTTGTAATAGAAAAATACTTCTATGTTGCAAGTTATTCTCTATGTAATGTTGCTAATCTTATTGTTATGGTTGCAAAAGAAAGAAAATGTATTTTGTTATTTTTGTATTGCATTAGGCTGATGTGAGAAAGAAATTTATTATTGTGTATTTGAAAAGGAAAATGTTATCCCACTACCTTTCTTGTTGTTGCAAATAATATATGTTGTTGTTTTACAATTTTGGTTATTCAAAGGAAAAATGTATGTTGTTGTTTTGTTTTGCTTTGTTCTTTCAAAAAAATATAGAATGCACTTGAAAATTGTTTTAGTTTAAAAAAAAAAAATTATAGTGCTGCATTCTTGAGAAAATGAATGAAATAAATGTGTGTTAGTTTATATATATATATATATATATATATACAATAGTGTAATATATATATATATATATACACTATTGTATATATATATATATATATATATATATATACAATAGTGTATATATATAAATATATATATTTATATTTACATAGATATGTAAGTCTGCCTCATAGATTTAAATCATATTACTGGTTGATATTTTTACCATAGAAGTTTCATTGTATAGAAATGAATAAATGTTATGTTTATATATATATATATATATATATATATATATATATATATATATATATATATATATACAAAATACCTCCTATTATATTCTCAATGTTTGTTTTTCATAATAGAAAACTAAATAAAAATAGAAATAATAATAAAGTTTTTTTTTGAGTTTCTAAGCCCTAACAGGCTGTATTTCAAAGAAAGCACACTATTAAAAGAGAACAAAGGGGGGGGGACCTGAAACGTTCTTTGATGTAGAGTAATGGGGGGAAGGACCCCCCGTCCACTCCCCACCGTTCAGTGGAGGGCGGGCGGTGAGTCCGCCCCATCCCCACTGTTGTTCCTTTCAATGGCGCTTAGCACCTGCTAACCATACTCTAGCCGCTGTAAGGTTTTTTTTTGTTAGCCGCCATCCACTATGTTGGCCACTTTGGCCCTGGTCACTCTGGATCTGACGCTCAGCAGAGCAAAAATATTAAGGGTTATAAAATGATATATATATATATACATTTTCCCTTGAGCATCCTTCTATTTCAAACAAAAAAAATAATACCCTTCTCTGGTCATTACTCAGAGAAACCCAAATATATATATATACACTTTCTAGTCATACCTAGATTTACCCTTTGAAACATTTTCCCTGTGCACTCAAAAATTAACAGTATTTATTTACAGGGGTAAATACATAGCAAAGAAATAACCATAATGGATTTAAACCTCTATGACATTTTCATCCATGGCTACCATTCTTTTGGACCTGCAAAATGAAATAACTCAGAGAGCAAAATAGGGAAAACAAAATAGAAGAGGGAATGAAAAGAAAACAAGAGATAAGAAAAGATAGAGATTAGGGTTTGAAGGGAGGATTTTTTTTTATAAGAAAAACATTTAGGGTTGGAGTTAAAACAATGAGTGCAGGAGATGACAAAATGGAAATATTAGTCTTCTTTTTATTATTTTTCCCATGTGAATGTAATACTCTCTCTCTCTCTCTCTCTCTCTCTCTCTCTCTCTCTCTCTCTCTCTCTCTCTCTCTCTCTCATATATTTTTGACTTGCATTATTGATGCCCCTTCTTAATTCTTGGTGACTATATAGATTAAGTGGGATTATTTACCCTAGGCTTTTACATTTTTGTTTGAGTGGGTGAATATATTTTAGTGTATTTTACTTTAATGGGTGTGACTTTAATCTTGTCTAGTTAATCATTTTATTGGGTAAATTTTAGAGGGGTTTAAAATTATATGCTCATAGGTGATGTAGATTAATATATTTTATTTATCCTAAGGCGTATAGTCGGAAATATTATAGTGGGAGTAATTATTTTTATTGTCCGTATCTAACATTTAATTTATTTTAATGGAAGTATTTTAATATTATTTAGATTCTTCAAAATAGCTTGTAGGAGACAAATTTTATTTAAATATTTTTCTATGAATGCCCTAGAGGCGTTATGCTGCCGAAATTTGTATAGAATAATATAGTTAACTTAGTAATTTTTTTCCCTCTCCGTTTTATCTTATTTTAATTATCAATAAATTTAATCATGATCTAGATGTATTTAATTTAATTATTTATTTCTAGTTCCTAGGGTTTGATTTTGACACATGTCAAAATCACTTAACTTCACTTAGGAAACTTAGGATTAAACTCAAATTTGAATCTAACCCTAATGGCGACACTCCTCACGTCGCATAAACACCCTTAGCAGACTATCATAACGCAAGGGATGCGAAAGAACTTTGCAATACCCTAACTTGGACTGAGGTCTTCGCCTTTGTACATTGTCTCTGAGCATGCATGTTGCACGCGAGGGGGTTTTTAGAGTCAGGTGGGAAAAGTTTTTCATGTTTTGTGTCATGACCACATGGCAAATGTGGACATGACACGTGTGTTGTGTGTTGTGACCACATGGGAAATATGGGCATGACAAAGGCTTTTTAACCATCTACCACACCTCCATAGGTGTTTTTCCAACAAGTTTTGAAGTAGGAGATCTATTAATTAGGTAGCATGCAGTGGCTACAGCTTCAACCCAAAACTTTTGTTCGAGGCTAGCTCCACTAAGCATACTCCTAGCGCTCTCCATCAACATCCTATTCATCCTCTCTGCAACTCCATATTGATGAGGGGTGTATGGATTTTTCTTATGTCTTTCAATCCCATGTTCTTTATAGAACTTCTTAAAATCTATCAAACAAAACTCACCATCATTGTTAGTCCTGAAACAATTAATCATTTTACCAGTCTAATTCTCTAAAAAAGATTTAAACTCTTTGAACTGACTAAAGACTTCAGATTTGCTTCTAAGGAAATAAACCCATGTCCTACCGTAATCATCAACGAATGATACAAAATATATAGATTTAGAGATTTAAGGAACATTCACATGACCCAACACATCAGAATGAATTAGATCCAACACCTCAAAAGATTTATGAGAATAAGAGTAAAAATGAACACGGTTTTGTTTTCCATATATGTAATGTTCTCAAAAATCAAACTCAAGATTATAGCCATTTAACCCCTCAACAATGTTCTTATTTTCTAGGGCTCTAAGACCCTTCTCACCAATGTGACCAAGTCTCTCATGCCACAACATTGTCTTCTCAATAGGAAGTTTCATCTCCAAAGCATGAGCACACTTAGGTACCTATAATGCATGACCATCAGAAGTAGATGCAACACACTTCTTCACTACTGGTTCCAATAGTGAGGATGAAGAATCTGAAGCTCTCTTCTTCAAAATAAAAGAACTATTGCACTGAACAGTGCATACATCCAGCTGAAATACAGTGCCTCTTTGAACACCCTTAGCAAGCACCATAGCTCCTCTAGTCATCTTGCATCCTCCATTCAACAAGACAACCTACACACCCACATCATTCAATTTACTTACAGAAAGAAGGTTCCATGCCAAACCAAGGATATGTAGAATTACACCATTGATCCCCTTCACTCGCCCATCAGGGAATCAAATCAAGACTCTTCCATGGCCAAAAATCTTTAGGTGAGAGTCATCACCCAGGTACACCTTCCCACCTCAAACTCTTTGTACTTTGTGAACTAACCCTAATGTGAGGTCATATGGAAAGAAGCACCAAAATCTATCAACAACACATCTTCCGATGCATGGGTGGCCAAGGCAGCAATAAAAGCATCACCATCATCTTGGGACTTGTTAGAATCTAAATTAGAGAAGTTTTCTTTTCTTCTTCTTCTCCTTCTTACACTCCTTTTGAAAATGCCCAGGTTTACTGAAGTTCCAACATAGTGCCTTGGACTTTCTAGGAGACTTAGATCTC
The DNA here is from genome assembly GCA_027924645.1 of Cunninghamia lanceolata. Classification (NCBI taxonomy): domain Eukaryota; kingdom Viridiplantae; phylum Streptophyta; class Pinopsida; order Cupressales; family Cupressaceae; genus Cunninghamia; species Cunninghamia lanceolata. The sequence goes on along the minus strand of BSBN01001315.1, from coordinate 2,335,593 downwards.
CCATGGGATTTGGATCTTCCTTTTTCTTTTTCTTGCTTCTTATCCTTCTTGCTTTTGTATTTTGATCAACCACAAACCACAAGAGCCTCCTTAGCCATTTCAAAAGATTTTCTTCATATCTCTTCAGATAGTAATGATGCAACCACTTCATCCATATTAAAGGTGGTATTGGTACTCCCAATGGCCATAACAAGGTGGTCCCATGAATCCAGCAAAGAACACAACAATGTCATACACCAATCCTCCTCCATCTTCACACCAATAGAGCTCAACTAGGCAATAAGTGATCTGCGATAGATCCTCCATCTTCCATCTTCAGAGAGTACATCTTCTTCCTTAGGAACAACTTATTTACCAAGGATTTAGCCTAATAAATCTAACCAAGTTTCTTCCACAAGTTTTTAGCCGTAGTCTCTTCATGGATATTTAACAAAATGAAGTCAGCCAAACAGAGTCTTATTAGACCCGTAGCCTTCCAATCCATCAAATCATAGTATTCATGTTTCATACCCAATGGAATCTTTTTGAATACTGCAAGCCATAGATCTCTGTCAACCAACATGTCTTCCATCTTGAGTTTCCACAACTCAAAGTTTCATCCATTAAACTTTTCAACCTTTATCCTCCCAGATGTGCTCGCCATCTCTTTCCTACAACAAAGATTTCAAAATCCTCTACACAAGCTCCCACTCAAATGAAGATCAGTTCAAAAACCCTCTACCCAAAAAATAGAACCAAAGTTGATCAGGCTCTTATACCAACTAAAAGGAAGCAAGGTATGGGAAAACAACTTCCTACACTAATCTAATGAGGAGAGATGTTGGTGCAGGTGCACCCAATCCACAGTGGCCTCCATGAGGCATTAACTATTTACAGTTCATTTTGATGTTTCCAATAAGGTCCTAAGCTGACCATTCAATGTAATAAGGTCTATTTGACCAATGCATGTTATTTTAGTTTGTATTTAGGTTTATGTTGTAAGTGTTGACTCATTTTCCCTTGTCTAGAGCTAAATAGTTCACCTAGTACTTTTCCTTGAAAATCCTTTGGAAAATGTTCCTATAAAGCTTAAAGTGCCAAATTTCCTAAAAAGCCTTGCCTAAAAAACCTTACCATTGGAAAGAGCTTGAAAAAATAGGTAGGTTTGCTTTTTACACCACCCTGAGATTCGGCCAAATAAAGAAGTTATTCATGGTCAAAGTTTTGGTCAACATACAGTTCAAATGTACATTTGGCGGGCTTGCAAATCTCTATCAGCCTTAGAAAATGATAAAAAAGGTAAGTTGTATGCATTTTGGAATGCATATCGGGCTCAAGGAAATGCATATACATTGAGGGAATCTATCACAGATTCCAGGAATATTCCCTCAATGTATATCGGGTTCCGCATGCATATTGTGTTGTATGTCTTCACATGCAACGGTTACATACAAGGTAGATTCCCAGAATATTCTACAAATGTATATTTTCTTTGTATATCGGGTTTGTATATTTGCACATACAACCCAATATACAATCAAAATATACAAGGGCAATTATATGCATGTGAACAATGGAATGTATATCGGCGCATATACAAAAGAGAATGTATATTTCGCTTGTATGTTTGCACATACAAGGGAAACATACAAGGAAAATTATACAAAGCAGGAGATACATTACAGGAATATTCCCTCAATGCATATTGGGTTTCAAATGCATATTATGTTGTATATTTGCACATGCAATGAAAAGATACAAGGTTTGACATACAAGTGCATCCGCTACAGTGGAATGTACATTCGGCCTTGTATGTTTCTTTGTATATTTTGCTTGTATGTTTTGCACATACAAGCGAAACATACACAGAAACATACAAGGCCGAACGTACAAGAGGTGGGGCCTGCGCACATACAAGGCCAATTGTATGTTAGAAGATACAAGTGAGCATGAACAGTAGAATGTATATTTCGCTTGTATGTTTGCACATACAAAGCCAATATACAAAGGTTTACATACAAGCCAGACCCGATTGCATTTTTAACTTGTTTTATAAAGTCTTGGGGTCCGCCTTATATATGGGTGATTGTATATTGCGATATACAAGTTAGAGATACAAGGGTTATATACAAGGCAGACTTGAATCGAAGATCAAATTCAGCATTTCAGGTCTCGGGTCCGCCTTGTATATGTATAAGTGTTTTGTATATTTGAACATGCAGGGAAATATACAAAGAAAGTGATACAAGCCGGATCCGATCCAGCAGTCAAAGTAGTTGATAAATTTTTGGGGTCCGTGGCTTGTATATTTGGCGCTTGTATATTGCAATATACAAGCAAACAGACAAAGGAAGTATACAAGCCGGATTTCAAGGTCTTTTCAGGCTATTTCATAAAATTTGAAGTCCGTGGCTTGCATGTACAATTGTGCTTGTATATTGCAATATGCAAAGGGTAGATACAGTTTTTAGTGATGCTCCTTAAACCAGCTTAGCAACGAATCAGGCGGTACCACGTGGCCGCAGACATACATGCAAGTTAACATACAAATGGTGGGGCCCACATATACAAAGGGAAATTGTATGCATATACAATTTCAAAATTCAAAGGGCAAATTCAAGTCCGATATACAAGGCGCCACGCATATACAAAAGAGTTGCAAAGAAGGTTTTGGATGTCGATTCAGGTGGCAGATGCAAGCAATATATACATAGATGCAAAGCGAGATATACAGGCAGTTGACCAAAACTTTGACCGCCTATATCTCCTCCGTCCTGGCAAATTTTGACATGTTGTAAGAGACAAAGATGCATATTTTGGTCCCCTCTTTCATTTGGCAGGGTTTTCAGGATTTTTTGTCACCTTTCCATTTTTAGATCTGGCCTTGCATATTTTGGGCCGTGGACGTTTCAGCGACTTTTGGGGCAGGATGCAGATATTTTTCACATTTATTTCTGTAAGTAATGGAAGCTGCTCGCATTGATGGTAAAAGATATTTCTCCACCGTCCTGTTCTAGATATTTTAAAGTATGCATTGCTGAGGATCGATGATGCAGCAGCTTGCATTGAAGACTTAAAATATCTTTTATCTGCCCAGTGCTAGATATTTGGCGCCATAACTCCTGCGGCTAGATAGTCACTAAATGTAGATATTTTCTGAGACAGCTCTTAGAGCACATTTTTGTAACTGACCTAGGTTAGTTTGGAATGCTATATATATGCATTCATATGATGTAAATAAGGTTGGAAAATTTTTAGCATTCAGGCTTTCTGTTTCCAAACAGAGCCTTCTATACTGTAACTATGCCTTCCCACTGAATATACTCAAGTTATTTTGCCTCTTCGGACTGATTTCTAGTCTTGTGTGAATCTGCATATGGTTGTTTGTGAATGTCTATGTTCCTCTCAATCATCTGTTTTCTCACCTTTGCTAGGATCAATTGAATCTGTGTATGTTTGCTTGTTATATTTGGTTATGCTATGTGCATTTCCTCAGTATTATGAGGGTTCTTTTATTAAACTTTGTGAATCACCCTTTGTTTTCAAGCTTTTGTTTTGTCCTTCACTTTAAAGCATTCCTTCTCTCTTTTCTTCTTAAGATTCAGTAGTTTTAGGTGATAACCAGTTAAGGAAGCTGGCCTTCTCCGAAGGTTTGATCTCATTTAGCAAAGTCCCACACTTAGAGATCATTCCCATGTTACTCCAGATTGCTGAGGTTTCACAACTGTACGCAAGGGTGCAAATCTAGGTGATAACAACTTTTGGCACGCCCGGTGGGACCAGAGTCAGAACATAATCAAGATAACAATCACTATTGCTAGTTTTGATGTGTAGCCAATGATTACAGACCTTTAGACGTTAAAGTTTGTATATCTGGTGACTCACACTGAGGAAGAACAAGCAGGCCAGTCCTGTTGATACATGTTTTATGAGAAAGATTCAAACCAGGAGTTCGAGCTCATTTGAATATTTTCAGCTATCTTCACCTAGAAGGCAGAGCAGAGCTGTAGTAAGAACCTTAGCTTCTAAAAGGGTACAGTCAACTCCTCCAAGTTTCAGGCCGGTTGCACCTGTAGTCCTTGCTACAGTCCAAACTATCCTACCTCTAGCCGTCCCAATGGCGAGAAATCAGCCATTCATGGCTTTTGATGGGGGTAGCCCTTTAAATTTAACAATACATGATGTGATACCCATGGCAACTTTGAAGAGTTTGCCCTATTTCATAGGGGAAAATCAAACTACCCCTATTGAGCACATCAGAGACGTGGCTTCTCTATGCGGAGTGCATCACATTGTTGCAAGTATGGGCCTAACTGGTGTTGTCATTGATGTCAACATACTCATGTTGCATTAATGAGAAGGATTAGATGAGCTGTGTGTTGAGGATATTGAGAAAATTAGTCTCAATCAGGAACGGTGAAGAACAGTGATGACAAGAAGGTAAAAGTCCTCAATAGGTTAAGGATCAAAGGATGCAGTTTAAAGGGTTTGTAGATATAAGTCTTAGATGCTCCAGTCAAATTTTCAGAGGTCCGCATAAAGATCTGAAGAAGTTATGGTCGCTCAAGTAGAACTGGTTCTGGCAGGTGTTCAGAGGTGACAGAGTGTCACAGATAGGTCCGGTGAGATCCAGAAATTCATTATCCCGTTCTGCAGATTTGAGGGAGTGTTGAGGACATCCCTGTGAAGTATCAACTAGATTGGTTCGTGGTTTGAAGGTCTGGAAGAGCCTATTCCTTTGTGATAGTGATGACAAACTGTGTTCTTGAAGCTCCAGATGAAGGAGAGAAGAATTACAATAGGCTAATGAAGTACGGATGTTCTTGGTGATTCAAGGAAGGTTATGATAATCGTTGGATCATGTCCAGTTCAAGTTGGTGGTCCGTATTGAAGTTAGAGCTTGCATTTGAAGAATAACCACCAGATATTGGTGTTCTTCTTGAGACTGGCTGACCCAATGTATTACATGTCTTGCGGATGTTCTTGTAGGTGTCTGCCGACTTAGATGATTGTTCCTAAGTCAATGCCTTGTATAAATAAGGGATTGTGAAGTCATTTTGAAGTGTGTCTTCTGGAGATGAGCGAGTGGTAGTGGAGAGGAGAGCGAAAGGCAGAGCAGAAGTATTGAGCTTAATGGAACTGATTCAAGCATGGTGAAGATGCTATTCTCCAGTTCATGTATGTGATACTTATTTCTTTGTAGACAGTGTGTCTCTTGTAGGCAGTGAGCCTCTTGTGAGCAGTGTGCTCAGGCAGTGAGCCCTAATTGGCATGTGTCATTTTGTTCTTTCTATTCTTCTAACAGAGAATACATTCTTGGGTTAATCACCCCGTGGTTTTTCCCTTAACTAGGTTTTCCATGTCAAAATCTTGGTGTCTCTTGTGTTGATGAGTTTCTGCTTTTGATTTGAATGCATTATGTCTCATGTTTAATATACTGCTAATCACTAAGAGAATTTAGTGTGTAAATTGGAGAAAGTTTTGCACAACTGATTCACCCCCCCTCTCAGTTGTGTGCCCTAAGTCTAACGATTGGTATCAGAGCCAAGTTCCTCTAAAAGGGAGCTTAACCACTTGAGGAGATCCAGGATGTCATCTTACAAGAAGGATAATCTGAAGTTTGATGGAACCAACTTTGCTCTTTGGAAAGGTCGCATGAAATGTCACTTGCAGTGTATGGGAATGGCGTACTAGTCCATGGTTACAAAAGCATATGTACCTCCACAGGGTGGTCCGACAACCCTAAATGAAATCACAGATGCTGAAAACAATCTGCGGACCAAAGAAGCTCTTCTAAGTGCATTATCTGACTCAGAGCTCTCAAATGTTATTGACCTACCAACTGCTTTTGAGATTTGGAATAAACTGAAACTTTTGCATGAAGGAGACTAGTATGTTAAATGTGCAAGGTTACAGAGTCTAAAAGGGAAATTTAAAAAACTGAAGATGAGAGATGATGAAAATATTACCACTTTTATGCCAAGAGTGAATGAGCTGGTTTGTGGAATTAGAAATGTTGGTGGAGTCCAGGATGAAAATGAGATTGTTGGTAAAATTCTCAGATCCCTTCCTACTTCTTACAAAATCAAGGCTGCTGCCATTGAAGAATTCAGAGCCCATACAACTGTCACAAGAGATCAATTGGTTGGGAAATTGGCTGCATTTGAAATGACAGAGTTTGGAGATGACCCCCTCAAGACTAAATCTACATTCAAAGCCAGTGCCTCTGTTAAAGGTAAACAAAGGTTTGATCCGAGAGAGAATTCCTCAAGAAAATTGTCATGGTATGAAAAAGCAAGAAAAGATATGGAAGAAGAAGAAGTAGAAACTGCCCAACTTGAAGCCCTTATTGCAAAGAGGCTACCAACTTGAAGCCCTTATTGCAAAGAGGCTGCCAAGAGGATCTGGTGAGTATGAAGGAAAATTACCTTTTAAGTGTTTTAACTGCAATATGATTGGTCATTTTGCCTCAAGGTGTCCGGAAAGATTTTCAAGGCAAAATCCTAACAAGCCAAGGTTCCAAAAGAACTGTTACTATGTACATGAAGATGATGATAATGAAGGAGTAACAGATGATGAATCAGAGATAGGAAACCAATCCGGAAATGAATGGGTGTTCATTGCCATCAAGGAAGAAGATCAAATGTCCTCTGTATCTGTCAATCTTAAGACTGTGGAAAGAACTCTGGCTGCCCAAATTGAAGAGAAGGATGATTGGGTCATTGATAGTGGATGCTCTCATCATATGACAGGTGACAAAAATAAGTTTGTAGATTTGGAGAGGTATGAAGGAGGAGTGGTAAAGTTTGGTGACAATTCTACTGGTAGAATCAGAGGAAGAGGAACTATTTCTTTTGATGGAAGAAACAAAACTGGTAATGTACTGTATGTTGAAGGTTTGAAGCACAATCTTTTTAGTGTTGGACAGTTGGTGGGCAAAGGCTATGATCTCTGATTCAAGGATGGAAAATGCAAAATCTTTGAAAGTTCCATAACAGAGATTGCATCCGGTACTCAAACTAAAGGTAACATCTTCCATTTGGTTGGTACTGGTAAAAGCTACTTATTTGTTCAAGTTGATCAGAGTTGGTTATGGCGTAGAAGGATGTATCATGTGAATTTTGATAATATTATCAAGATAAGCAATACTCAGGTTGTAAGAGATCTTCCAAAATTGGTGAAACCTACTAACATCCAGAGTCACATTCAAAAGCAAGGAACTGTCTTCTACCGAATTATTGGACTTAGTTCACACTGATCTTTGTGGTCCAGCAAGAACCAGGAGTATTCAAGGTGACAGATACTTCATGCTGCTAATTGATGACTATTCCCGGATGATGTGGGTAACCTTTCTAAAGGAGAAATCAAAAGCTTTTGAGAAATTCAAAATATTCAAGGCTATGGTAGATAATGAAACAGGAATAAAGTTGAAATGTCTGAGGTCTAATAGAGGTGGAGAATTCACATCCGGTGAGTTCATAGAGTTTTGTGAGAAACATGGAATTAAGAGACAGTATGTGTAAAACCTTTGCAAATCAAATGAAAAGTGAGTTTGAGATGTCAATGCTTGGTGAAATGAATTTCTTCTTGGGTCTGCAAATTACTCAATCAAAGAAAGGAATCTTTATTTCTCAGACCAAATATGTGAAAGAATTGTTGAGGAAATTTGGAATGGAAGATTCAAAGCCAATGAATACTCCCATGGCAACCGGATGTAAGTTGAGCAAAGATGATGACTCTCCTAAGGCAGATCAGACAAAGTACGGATCAATGATTGGAGGATTATTGTATCTCACTCAAACTAGACCAGATATAATGCAGGCTGTTGGTCTTGTTGCGAGATTCCAGGCTGATCCCAGAGAATCTCATGTCATGGCAATCAAAAGGATTCTTAGGTATCTAAAAGGGACAGTTGAGTATGGGTTATGGTATCCTAGAGATCATGATTTCTCTCTTCATGCATATACAGATGCAGATTGGGCAGGAGATGTGGATGACCAGAAGAGTACCAGTGGTGGAGCATTCTTTTTAGGAAAAAGATTGGTTCCTTGGCTAAGAAAGAAACAAGAGGCAATATCTTTGTCTACAACTGAAGCAGAATACATTGCAGCAGCAGGTAGTTGCACTCAAGTTTTGTGGATGAAGCAGATGCTAAGAGATATTAAAGTAGAGTATGAGGAGCCTATCACAATCTTCTGTGATAATTCAAGCGCAATAAATATTTCTAAGAATCCAGTGTTGCATTCTAAGACTAAGCATATATCTATCAAGTTTCACTTTCTGAGAGAGCAAGTGAACAAGGATGAAGTTAGACTGGAGTTTGTGCCCTCCAAGGATCAGATTGCAGATATCTTTACTAAACCTCTTCCCAAGGACTCTTTTGAGTATCTCAGGGAGAAGTTAGGGGTTATTGCCCCTCCGATGATGAACTAGGATGCACTGATGTGCATCAGTCTGGTGGATATCACAGTCATATCTTGTGATCCAGATTGATGATGGGGAGCTGCTACTCAAGGGGAGCAGCTGGTATGTTCTGAAGTGATGGAGTTGCAAGTATGAGCCCTTTGCCATTGATGTCAAAGGGGGAGAGAAGACATGTGAAAAACAAGTGGTTGCTGATCAAAGGGGGAGCAATAAAGGAAGAGAAGACATGTGAATAGTTGTTGCTGATAGGAGGAGTTGTGACAATAAGGAGAAGTTCTTGTCTTGATGGTTTTTCACATCATATGTTGCCATCAATGACAAAGTGGGAGATTGTTGCAAGTATGGGCCTAACTGGTGTTGTCATTGATGTCAACATACTCATGTTGCATTAATGAGAAGGATTAGCTGAGCTGTGTGCTGAGGATATTGAGAAAATTAGTCTCAATCAGGAACAATGAAGAACAGTGATGACAAGAAGGTAAAAGTCCTTAATAGGTTGAGGATCAGAGGATACAATTTAAAGGGTTTGTAGATATAAGTCTTGAGATGCTCCAGTCAAATTTTCAGAGGTCCGCATGAAGATCTGAAGAAGTTATGGTCGCTCAAGTAGAACCAGTTCTGACAGGTGTTCAGAGGTGATAGAGTGTCACAGATAGGTCCGGTGAGATCCGGAAATTCATTATCCCATTCTGTGGATTTGAGGGAGTGTTGAGGACGTCCCTGTGAAGTATCAACTAGATTGGTTCGTGGTTTGAAGGTCCGAAAGAGCCTATTTTATTGTGACAGTGATGACAGACTGTGTTCTTGAAGCTCCAGATGAAGGAGAGAAGAATTCCAGTAGGCTGATGAAGTGCAGATGTTCTTGGTGATTCAAGGAAGGTTATGATGATCGTTGGATCATGTCCAGTTCAAGTTGGTGGTCCGCATTGAAGTTAGAGTTTGCATTTGAAGAATAACCACCGGATATTGGTGTTCTTCTTGAGACTGGCCAACCGGATGTATTACATGTCTTGCAGATGTTCTTGTAGGTGTTTGCCAACTTAGATGATTGTTCCTAAGTCGATGCCTTGTATAAATAAGGGATTATGAAGTCATTTTGAAGTGTGTCTTGTGGAGATGAGCGATTGGTAGCGAAGAGGAGAGCGAAAGGTAGAGCAAAAGTATTGAGCTCAATGGAACTGATTCAAGCATGGTGAAGATGCTATTCTCCAGTTCATGTATGTGATACTTATTTCTTTGTAGACAGTGTGTCTCTTATAGGTAGTGAGCCTCTTGTGAGCAGTGTGCTCAGGCAGTGAGCCCTAATTGGAATGTGTCATTTTGTTCTTTCTATTCTTTTAACAAAGAATACATTCTTGGGTTAATCACCCCATCGTTTTTCCCTTAACTGGGTTTTCCACATCAAAATCTTGGTGTCTCTTGTGTTGATGAGTTTCTACTTTTGATTTGAATGCATTATGTCTCATGTTTAATATAATGCTAATCACTAAGAGGATTTAAGTGTGTAAATTAGAGAAAGTTTTGCACAACTGATTCACCCCCCTCTAAGTTGTGTGCCCTAAGTCTAACATCACATCACCCAAGAAAACGTCGCCATCAGGCTGCTGGCTGCTTCTTTCAAGGGAAAAGTATTACAATGGTTTAGGAGCCTACTAGTGCAGACCATTACAACCTGGGATGATCTAAGTGATAAGTTAAATAAGCAATTTCAGGATAAATCAGACAACTTGTCACTGGTTGAACAGATGACCACCATAAAGAGAGCTCCTCAGGAGCAAATGATGGACTTTAACTTTAGATTCTAGAAGACATGGGACAAAATTCCTGCCATGGTAAGGCCTCAAGCTGAATATGCATTCTTGTATTTTTTGAAAGCCCTGAATAGTGATATTTCAGTAATGATTCAATCATTAGGAGGTACTAGTTTGTCTGCTGCATATGAAATGGCTATTAGGGCAGAGAATAATCTGATTCAGGCTAGAAAAATAGCACCTAGGCCACCCATGCCCATCTTCCTCAAAATTCAAGCTTCCATGCCTTTACCAATTCCATATTTTGCCCCTTTACCTATTACTGCAGCACTACCAAGTACTGCCAACTCTAAAGCTGCTACTTCTAGCTCATCACAAGAATTAAAGGATATTAAAAATAGCCAACAGAAAACAGAAAATATTTTACAAACTTTTGGCAATGAGCTAGTGAGCATTAAAAATCAGCAATCCCAGAGCAGGCAATCTTACCAGTCACAACCTCAAGGGCAAAATCAGCAGCCATATCAAGGCCAAAATCAGCCTTATCAAGCTAATAGGCCTCCATATCAAAGTAACTACCAAGGTGCCAGACAGAATGTAAATCAAAGGCCTTTTCAGCCTTATAATCCAGCACCTATTAATGCAATAAGGGACCTTGTCCCTACTCAGAACAATCTTGCAGCTGAGTACGAATGGTAATATCCATGTAATTAGCCACACAGTCAAGAAGCCTGTTCAAATGGAGTCATAAATCAGGCTTTAATAGTGCAAAATGTTGCAGTCCCATAGTTAAATACACCTAATGATGGAGTCGTACAACAGCAAGAACAACCTCAGGGAGATTCTACTTTCATGAACTGGCAAGAAGGTGAGTTCTGTGGCATAAACAGTGATAACACCTCAGTTGCAGCAAATACAAGAGCTAAGAAGAGGGGTTATGAGATTGAACAAGCAACAAATAAAGGAAAAGCACCTGTTGATGCTTCTATACCTCAATTTCCCCATATTCTACAAAGAAATACTTTAGCAACGGCAAGGGAAATGCCTCATTCGCAAGCAGAGGTTGCTGCTACAAAATCACAACAAAAGGTAAGTGTCACTTCACCTTTCAATATTATTGAAAATATGAAGAAGATGAATGTGACAATGTCTATGTGGGATTCTTTAGCCATCTCCGGCCAAAAGGACATATTGCAATCTGCCTTGTCTAATTTGAAAGTATCCAAAGATACGACTGTTGACCCAAATAGGGATGTCCTCACTAATTCATCCCAGGATAACAGCAAACAGCTAAACCAAAGTGTTAAACCACTCCCATTCTATGTATCATTAATAATTGGAGACAAACTAGTACATAATTGCATGGTGGACAGTGGAGCAAGCAATTCCATGATGCCTGAACAAATTGCAGACCAATTAGAGCTCAAATACCAGCCTCTTGAGAAGGGTGTACTCCAATTAGATGGTACATCTATTAATACTGTGGGTGTAATAAAAGACCTAGGCCTCACTCTGCACACTTGCCCAAATGTTTCATTTCACATGAGGTGTTCATCATAGATTTGCCTCCTTATTTTGTCATGTGCTTATCAAGAGAATTTACAACCAAGATAGGAGGATATTTATCCTTAGACTGGTCCCACATATTTTTTAGGACCAGATATGGCACCAAAGTAACTTTAAAATCTGAGTTACTTTCAAATCATCACATAGAGCCTTACACACCGAGTGTTGTTAATGCAAATTGCATTATTTCTAATGATCCTGAGCTTGTTGCTACTCAAGAACTACATGCTGAAAGCATACCAGAGGTACTCCTAAGGGAGTGGTCCTTACAAAATGTTATAGATGATCCTGAGGCACATATTCAAGAAAATGGTATGGGGGTTTACATACTACATGAACTTGAAGCAGCAATACCAAATCTTGTAAAAGATGTAGAGCAGTAGACAGAGCAACAAGGAGAAGTATGGAAAATGTACTTTGATGGCTCAAGGAGCAGAAATGGATCCAGTGGTGGTGCAATGCTTGTATCTCCCCAGGGTGAGAGATATTATGCTGCTTTCTGTTTTGCCTTCTCATGCACCAATAACACTACTGAATATGAAGGATTGATCCAGGGTTTACAATGGGCAAGAAAGAGAAAGATTGGTTGGTTACAAGTGTTTGGGGATAGTGAACTAATTGTAAATCAGGTAAGAGGACTACATCTTACAAAGAATGATACTTTGAAGTGCTATAAGCATAGGGTATGGGACATGATTGAAGAGTTTGATGCTTTCAATTTGATTTCCATTCCAAGAAATTAGAATTCCTATGCTGACAGGTTAGCTACAATTGGGGCTCAGTTTGACATCCCTAGTGACATTCAAAAGGGGAAGGTACAACCTCATGTAAAAATAGTGGATAGGCCCTCTATCCCTGATAATAATATTCATTGGTAAGTTTTTGAAAGTGATGAGCAGATCCTGTGTTTCTTGTTGGAGGAAGATGAATTTTCTGTGATAAATCAAGATAAGCTTAAATAGCAATATGGCGATGATCAATTTGTTCAGTTGAGGACAAACAAGCTGCCCAAGGGATTGGTAACCTTGGAATCTATTTTTAGTATAGATGATCAACTGAAGAAAAGCAAGATTAGCATGTAGGTTAAAGAAGAGCATTATGAAGAGCTGAAGATTTTTAAAAGTAAGCTTCTTAAAATCGGTAAAATCTGCTCAGTTGAGGACAGAAGAGCTTTTATTGCTCTCTGCCAGGAATTTGAAGGGGTGTTTGCCTAGGATTATTCAGACCTAAAGGGGTTCGACCCTCATATTGCCCAACACACCATAGAGTTAGAATCAGGTACTAAACCTGTGAGGCAGAAGCAAAGACCTTTAAATCCAAAGCTTGAGCCTCTAATGATTAAAGAACTGACTAAGCTAATTGAAGGGAAAATCATTTTTCCAATCAAGCATACTTCTTGAGTCTCCAACCTTGTCCCTGTAAGAAAAAAGAATGGAGAGATTAGGCTATGTGTCAACTTCAGAGACCTCAATAGAGCCTCCCTAAAAGATCACTACCCATTGCCTTCAATGGAGCAAATTCTGCAGGTAGTGGCTGGCTCAGAAAGGTTTTCTTTGCTTGATGGGTTTTCTGGTTACAATCAAGTGTTAGTCAAGGAGGAGGATCAGTTCAAGACCGCTTTCACCACCAAATGGGGTACCATGGCCTACAAAAGAATGCCTTTTGGCCTCTCGAATGCTAGCTCTACTTTCCAGAGAGCCATGGATATGGCCTTTAAGGGTTTGATGTATAAATTGGTGTTGGTATACCTTGATGATATCATAGTTTTTTCCAAGAACGCAGCCGAACATTTATCTCATTTGAGGTTAGTATTTGAAAGATGCAAGGAGTTTGGGATATCTCTCAATCCCAGGAAGTGCATATTTGGGGTACACGAAGGCAAGCTATTAGGGCATGTTGTGTCAAAGGAGGGCATTACTATTGACGCTGAAAGGGTAAGAGCTATTCTGGAGCTACCTTTACCCAGTCACAAGAAGGGGCTTCAAAGTTTTATTAGCAGAATTAATTTTATGTGAAGGTTTATCCCCAACATTGTGAATCTTTTGAAGCCTTTGACGTCTATGTTAAAGAACATAGTTTTTAGTTGGATGAAGGAGGCCAAGCTCAGCTTCGAGTCCATCAAGGAGGCATTAGCGACTGCACCAACTCTGGTAAACCTTGATTTCTCCAAGGATTTTATCTTATATGCTTATGGCGGCCTGGGTACAATCTCTGCGATTTTGGTACAGCAGCAGAATGAGGGTTTTGAGCAACCAATCGCTTTCTTTAGCCAAGGGCTGGAGGAGTATGAGAAAAGGTATAGCTTTGTTGAGAAACATGTCCTGGCAGTGATAAAGAGCCTCAAGAAGTTTCGGCACCTTGTTTCTAATAACAAGATACATCTAATGGTTGCTATCCCAGTGTGAAGGAGTTCCTGTTGAGTAAAGATGTTAGTGAGAAAAGGGCTAGTTGGATCACCAAAGTCATGGAATATGACGTGGAGATCAAGATAACCAATCTTGTCAGAGGCAGAGGAATCAGTGAGCAACTCGCTACCAATTCAGAGAATGAAATAGAAAAAGAAGCGGAGGTGCTTCTGACTATTCAAGAGGAGCATCAGAATGATACAACAGCAGTAGGCACCAGTTAGGTAAATGACATGACTCAATTTTTGCGAACTGGTAAATGTCCTACAGGTCTAAATAGAACCAGAAGAAGGTATTTTAGACTGCAATCCATTCCATATGTTTTAATAAATGGCATCCTTTTCAGAAAGGATTTTAATGGTGTATTGCTAAGATGCATTGATTATGATCAGACTGATAAAGTGCTTCATGAGTTTCATGATGGAACGGCATGGGGGCCATTTTGCCCCAAGGACTACTGCTTGGAAAGTAATGAGAGCTGGCTATTATTGGTCCAGCTTATTTAAGGATGCCCATGCATGGGCTAGAAAATGTATAAAATGTGTCATTTTTGCAGGAAAGGAAAGGCTGACAGCTTTACCTCTGCAGCCAATTCAGGTAGAGCAGCCCTTTATGAGATGGGGCATTGATTTTATAGGTCCTATTAACCCACCATCAAGTGCAGGCCACAGATGGATACTTACAGCTACAGATTATTTCACAAGATGGACTGAAGCAGTGGCCCTGAAGGAATCCAATGAAAATACTGTCTTGAATTTTTATCATGATTTGATATCCAGATTTGGAATGCCCAAGTCTATCATCTCAGACAATGCTTTGGCCTTTGTAGGATTGAAAATAACTGACTGGACTATTAAGAATGGGATTTATTTGAATACTTCATCAAATTATTACCCACAGGGTTATGGTTTGGCTGAGTCTACAAATAAAAAATCTCATAAGAATCATTAAAAGATCAATGGAAGACAACCAGAGGACCTGGCACACTAATTTGAAATATGCCTTGTGGGCTGACAGAATAACTCCTAAAAGGTCCATTGGAAACTCTCCATATATGTTAGTCTATGGGATGGAAGCAAGATTAACTATATCTATGGAGCTACTAGCACTAGACATTATGAATCAGCTAGAGATGTTTGAAGAGGGAGATCCATGGCTGTCAAATATGCTCAACTGATGGAGCTTGAAGAAATCAGAGACAAGGCTATGAAGACTATGGAATATCATCAACTTCAAACAAAAAGAAATTTTGATAAGAAGGCCACCCCCAGGAACTTTACAATGGGTGACATGGTGCTCAAATGGGATGAATTGAAAAGCAAACAAGGAAAGCATTCCAAGTTTGATAGCATGTGGAGTGGCCCATTTCTCATTATTGAATGCAAGGAGCACAATGCATTTCAGTTATCAAGCATGAATGGACAAAATTTGCCTATCCCGGTCAATGGGATACACCTAAAGAGGTGTTTTGAGGTATGAGTGCTTTGTAAATCAGTAGATTAGGCCTCTATGCTTTCAATAAGTGCTGTTGCACCTTAGTTTAGATTTTTGTTTTCCCTAAGTGCTTCTGTACAGGTTGCATTGTCATTAGGAGAATGCAGGTCTCTTCCCTTTTGTGTTTTGGGGGTAGGATTCAACTTTCGATCATGTTTTTGACTTGACCCCATGCCCAATGGATACTTAAGGCCACTGGTCTCATTTGTTTAGTGGGCAAACATCCCATAAAAGTCGCCAAATTGTTCACCCATTTTCCCCTGTCTAGAGCTAAATAGTTCACCTGGTACTTTTCATTGAAAATCCTTTGGAAAATGTTCCTATAAAGCTTAAAGTGCCAAATTTCCTAAAACACCTTGCCTAAAAAAACCTTACCATTGGAAAGAGCTTGAAAAAATAGGCAGGTTTGCTTTTTACACCACCCTAAGATTCGGCCAAATAAAGAAGTTATTCATGGTCAAAGTTTTAGTCAACATACAGTTCAAATGTACATTTGGTGGGCTTGCAAATCTCTATCAGCCTTAGAAAATGATGAAAAAGGTAAGTTGTATGCATTTTGGAATGCATATCGGGCTCAAGGAAATGCATATACATTGAGGGAATCTATCATAGATTCCAAGAATATTCCCTCAATGTTTATCGGATTCCGCATGCATATTGTGTTGTATGTCTTCACATGCAACGGTTACATACAAGGTAGATTCCTAAAATATTCTGCAAATGTATATGTTTTTTTATATATTGGGTTTGCATATTCGCACATACAACCCAATATACAATCAAAATATACAAGGGTGATTATATGCATGTGAACAGTGGAATGTATATTGGCGCATATACAAAAGAGAATGTATATTTCGCTTGTATGTTTGCACTTACAAGCGAAACATACAAGGAAAATTATACAAAGCAGGAGATACATTACAGGAATATTCCCTCAATGCATATCAGGTTTCAAATGCATATTATGTTGTATGTTTGCACATGCAACGAAAAGATACAAGGTTTGGCATACAAGTGCATCCGCTACAGTGGAATGTACATTCGGCCTTGTATGTTTCTTTGTATATTTCGCTTGTATGTTTTGCACATACAAGTGAAACATACAGAAAAACATACAAGGCCGAACGTACAAGAGGTGGGGCCTGCGCATATACAAAGCCAATTGTATGTTAGAAGATACAAGTGAGCATGAACAGTAGAATGTATATTTCGCTTGTATGTTTGCACATACAAAGCCGATATACAAAGGTTTACATACAAGCCGGACCCGATTGCATTTTTAACTTGTTTTATAAAGTCTTGGGGTTTGCCTTGTATATGGGCAATTGTATATTGCGATATACAAGTCAGAGATACAAGGGTTATATACAAGGCGGACTTGAATCGAAGATCAAATTCAACATTTCAAGTCTCGGGTTCGCCTTGTATATGTATAAGTGTTTTGTATATTTGAACATGCAGGGAAATATACAAAGAAAGTGATACAAGCCGGATCCAACCCAACAGTCAAAGCAATTGATAAATTTTTAGGGTCCGTGGCTTGTATATTTGGCGCTTGTATATTGCGATATACAAGCAAACAAACAAAGGAAGTATACAAGCCAGATTTCAACGTCTTTTCAGGCTATTTCATAAAATTTGAAGTCCGCGGCTTGCATGTACAATTGTGCTTGTATATTGCAATATGCAAATGGCAGATACAGTTTTCAGCGATGCTCCTTGAACCAGCTTAGCAACGAATCAGGCAGTGCCACGTGGCGGCAGACATACATGCAAGTTAACATACAAATGGTGGGGCCCGCATATACAAAGGGAAATTGTATGCATATACAATTTCAAAATTCAAAGGGCAAATTAGAGTCTGATATACAAGGTGCCACACATATACAAAGGAGTTGCAGAGAAGGTTTTGGATGCCGATTCAGGCAGCAGATGCAAGCAATATATACACAGATGCAAAGAGAGATATACAGGCGGTTGACCAAAACTTTGACCGCCTGTATCTCCTTTATCCTGGTGAATTTCGACATGCTATAAGAGCAAAGATGCATATTTTGGTCCCCTCTTTCATTTGGCAGGGTTTTTAGGAGTTTTTATCACCTTTCCATTTTCAGATCTGGCCTTGCATATTTTGGGCCGTGGACGTTTCAGCGACTTTTGGGGCAGGATGCAGATTTTTTCGCATTTATTTCTGCAGGTAATGGAAGCTTCTCGCATTGATGGTAAAAGATATTTCTCCACCTTCCTGTTCCATATATTTTAAGGTATGCATTGCTGAGGATCGATGATGCATCAACTTGCATTGAAGACTTAAAATATATTTTATCTGTCCAGTGCCAGATATTTGGCGCCATAACTCCTGCGGCTGGATAGTCACTAAATGTAGATATTTTCTAAGACAGCTCTTAGAGCACATTTTTGTAACTGACCTAGGTTAGTTTGGAATTCTATATATATGCATTCATATGATGTAAATAAGGTTGGAAAATTTTTAGCATTCAGGCTTTTTGTTTCCAAACAGAGCCTTCTATACTGTAACTGTGCCTTCCCACTGAATATACTTAAGTTATTTTGCCTCTTTGGACTGATTTCTAGTCCTGTGTGAATCTGCATATGGTTGTTTGTGAATGTCTCTGTTCCTCTCAATCATCTGTTTTCTCACCTTTGCTAGGATCAATTGAATCTATATATGTTTGCTTGTTATATTTGGTTATGCTATGCATTTCCTCAGTATTGTGAGGGTTCTTTTATTAAACTTGGTGAATCACCCTTTGTTTTCAAGCTTTTGTTTCATCCTTCACTTTAAAGCATTCCTTCTCTCTTTTCCTCTTAAGATTCAGTAGTTTTAGGTGATAACCAGTTAAGGAAGCTGGCCTTCTCCGGAGGTCTTATCTCATTTAGCAAAGTCCCACACTTAGAGATCATTCCCATGTTACTCCAAATTGCTGAGGTTTTACAACTGTACGCAAGGGTGCAAATCTGGGTGATAATAGTAAGTCTCAAGGACACTTGTTGATCTGTAATCACAAGGGTTGTTAGACAGTTAGGAAGTTGTTACGCAGTTGGAGGTTGTTAGATCTCCCAGCCGCTTGGAGTCAATTCAGTACTACTGAGAGCAAGTAGATAAATACCCCAAGATGATCGAATGTAATCAGTAGTAGAGTTGTAATCGGTTGAGTCCAGTTTAGTTGAGTTGTGCAATTGTAAACAGAGCATCTATGTGTATTCACATTTTTGGAAAGCATAATAAATGAATCCTGTTTGTGCATCTGTGTCATTCGAATTCATCTGGTTTTCTCTGTGCAAATCAATTTTCTATTCTGAGATCGAGATGGGTTCTTAGCCCATTCCTCCGGTTAGATTTCTTTGAAATCGATGGAATGGCTGTACAGTTCATTTTTGTGTTTTTCGTTGTGTTTGTTTGTGTTTGCAGGATTGCGTACAAGATGCATTGATAGATCCTAGCATTTGTCATGTGCTAGGTTGGCGAAGTCTAAGATCTGTATGATTGTTGGAGAAATGGATTTGTGGAGTTATAGGGTTTGCAAAGGTTTAAATTGGTGAAGATTCGTGTTGTTTCCCTGAGTATGCATTTTGTGTGTATATCGCAAATGCATATCGGATATACATTCCATGTGTATATAGAAAAGGCTTGCTGAGTGTGTATGTCGCAGAAGCATAGGGAGAATGCATCTTCAGAATGCATGTTACGAATGTACATTGTGAATGTACATTGAGTTAGATATAAGGAAAGTCAACAGTCGGCTTCATCGAATGCATATTCGGATTGTTTGTTTTGAATGTATATTGAACATATACATTGCATAGATACATTGTGTCAGATGCAAGAGGCGACTGGCAGCAGTGGTGCCGGAAACTGATGATCACAGGTCAACTAAAGTATATACAGGCTATTTTCTATCGGTGTATTGGGAGCACATACAAAGCCCTCACCGACGAGGAAGGACACACCGAATGTATATTGCGATTGTATATTGCAAATGTATATCTTGAATGTACATTGAAGAATGTATCTCTCGGCAAATACAAGTGTTAAAATATCAGCACGATGCGAATGGTCTTGCCGATAGGCGAGTAATGTGAAGACATACATCGAGGAATGTATGTTAAGGTTTTGGCTCTGCATCATCACTATGCGCTCTACATCATAGTGGTATCAGAGCTCAGCAAAAGATTTGGGTGGCAGGTCGAATTAAGGTTCTACAGGAGTATTGGCGTTTGGGTGTTGTCTGTGTATGTTTATGTCAGACAAAGAAAGTGATACAGAGGCGGAGAGGATGCCTCTCAAAAGTATGTCGCAGGACGCCATTAAGAAGTTGATCGAGGAGATGCTTGAATCCAAGTTGGGAGAGTTCAAGCAGTCCAAAGGCAAAGAGAGGGAAGATGAAAGTGACAGTGATGAAGGCAATACAAAAATTGGGGAAACCAGTAAAAAGACAGAGGAGATACCAGCAGACCAGAGGGCATTTTTAAATGCATTAAAGTTAATCAATAGGGACACCATAGATGGGTTACCTATGTATAGTGGAAGTATGGATGCTGAAGAGGTGATTGACTAGATTGAGGCATTAAACAATCATTTCGACTATAAAGAAATCCCTGATGATAAGAGGGTTAAGTTGGCAAAAGCAAGATTGCAGGGATCTGCTCTTGCATGGTGGAATTATGAACAAGGAGAGAGAGTCAAGGAGGGGAAGAATATGATAACCTCCTAGGAAAGGATGAAGACCAAACTCAAGGCATAGTTCTTACCCTTGGACTATGATGTGCAGATGTATAAGAAATTGCAAAACCTCAGACAGAGAGACCTTGATGTGAATGCATACACACAAGAGTTTCATAAACTCAGTCTCAGATCAAAGAGACAAGAGGAAGAGTCAGAGAAGGTGGCCAGGTATTTGAATGGCCTAAGGATGAACATCCAAGATGAGATCAGCATCTTAGCACCAGAAATAGTGAACAAGTGTCTCCAATTAGCATTAAGAGCTGAAGAGGAAAGGTGAGCAGCAGAATAGAGGAAGAGGTGATAGAAATTTTAGAGGCAGTTTTGGAGGAAGAAGTCCTAACCAGAGACCTAGTGGTGAGTCTAACCAAGAAGAGACTAGTAAAGGACAAGAGCAGTTTGATTTCAAGGGTGGATGGAGAGGCACAAGAGGTAGATTTGGAAGTGGTAGAGGTTCTAATGTTTTCACTGCGAGATGTTATCATTGTAATGAAATTGGTCACACAGCATTCAAATGTCTAGAAAGGCAAGGTTCATCATCAAGAGGTGATAGGAGGAATGAAAAGAGAGTTCAATATGTGCAAGAAGAAGAGGTAGATGCAAATGTTAACTCTCCAATGGGGAGTGCAGCACCATGTTAAGATGGAGAAGCATTGATGCTAAGGAGAACACTCTTGAAGACATCCAAGGACATGATACAAAGGAGAGCTCTTTTCAAGACCAAATACAAAACTAAAGGTAAACTATGCAAGGTAGTAATTGATTCTGGTTCTACAGATAATATGGTATCTCAGGAATTGGTGGATAAACTAAAATTAGAAAGAATTCCTCATCAAAATCCTTACAAAGCATCTTGGGTCAATGATAGTCAATCACTTTTGGTATATGAACAGGCATATGTTGATTTTCAAATTGGAGAATATTAGGATAGGGTTTTATGTGATATTTTGCCCATGGAATGTTGTCACCTACTTTTAGGTAGGCCATGGCAATTTAATAGGAGAGCATTGTATGATGGATATGCTAACACCTATACCATCAAGAAGGATGGGAGGATTTTTGTGATGACACCATTACAGGAGGATGCTGCAACACAGAATGCAACCAAGGTCATCTTAGTGGGAAAAAAAGAGTTTGTGGAGATGCCTACAGCAGAAGGCATAAAGGCAGTTGCAGATGCCTCAGGGAATGGGATTGCTAAGGGTCAAAGTTTGAAGGCAATTTCAATTTTTGATGATGGAGATTAGATGGATCAGTAGAAGGTCAAAGAGCAGGGTTACAAGCAGCCACCAGTTGATTGGAAAGACAAGGATGTTATCATAGTAGGGACACTTGTTTGTCCTCTAGAACCACAAAGAGTTGAAAGGCAAATAGATTCTTCCATAACAGCAGTACAAGAAGCACTTACCAAGGTTTCTAATGGCAGTGTTCAGGCAGAGCTGACAGTAAGAAAGAATGGTGTGAGTAGAGCCTACAATGCAGTTAAGAGATCATGGGGCAGACAAGAGACATCAAAGAGTAAAGGTGGAATAAACCCAAGCATTAACTCATGTGGCATGAGTTCTTTTTGCAGTGGGGTGTATGGTGTAGGTGCACCCAATCCACAATGGCCTCCATGAGGCATTAACTATTTATAGTTCATTTTGATGTTTGAAATAAGGTCCTAAGCTGACCATTCAATGTAATAAGGTCTCTTTGACCAATGCATGTTATTTTAGTTTCTATTTAGGTTTATGTTGTAAGTCCCAAGGACACTTGTCAATCTGTAATCACAAGGGTTGTTAGACAGTTAGGAAGTTGTTAGGCAATTGGAGATTGTTAGATCTCCCAGCCGCTTGGATTTGTCTCCCAGCCACTTGGAGTCAATTCAGTACTACTGAGAGCAAGTGGATAAATACCCCAAGATGATCGAATGTAATCAGTAGTAGAGTTGTAATCGATTGAGTCTAGTTCAGTTGAGTTGTGCAATTGTAAACAGAGCATCTGTGTGTATTCACATTTCTGGAAAGCATAATAAACAAATCTTGTTTATGCATCTATGTCATTTGAATTCATCTGGTTTTCTCTGTGCAAATCATTTTTTTGTTCTGAGACCGAGATGGGTTCTTATCCCATTCCACCAGTTAGATTTCTTTGAAATCGGTGGAATGGCTATACAATTCATTTTTGTGTTTTTCGTTGTGTTCATTTGTGTTTTCAAGATCGCGTACAAGATGCATTGATAGATCCTAGCATTTGTCATGTGGTAGGTTGGCGAAGTCTAAGATCTATATGATTGTTGGAGAAACGGATCTATGAAGTTACATGGTTTGTAGAGGTTCAAATCGGCGAAGATTCGCATTGTTTCACTGAGTATGCATTTTGTGTGTATATCGCAAATGCATATCGGATATACATTCCATGTGTATATAGCAAAGGCTTGCTGAGTGTGTATGTCGCAGAAGCATAGGGATAATGCATCTTCAGAATGCATGTTGCGAATGTACATTGTGAATGTACATTGAGTTAGATACAAGGAAAGTCAATGGTTGGCTTCATTGAATGCATATTCAGATTATTTGTTTCGAATGTATATTGAGCATATACATTGCGCAGATACATTGTGTCAGATGTAAGAGGCGACCAACAGCAGTGGTGCCAGAAACTGATGATCACAGGTCAACTAAAGTATATACAAGCTATTTTCTATTGGTGTATCGGGAGCACATACAAAGCCCTCACCGACGAGGAAGGACACACCAAATGTATATTGCAATTGTATATCGCAAATGTATATCCTGAATGTACATTGAAGAATGTATCTCTCGGTAGATACAAGTGTTGAAATATTGTCACGATGCGAATGGTCTTGCCGATAGGTGAGTAATGTGAATACATACATCAGGGAATGTATGTTAAGGTTTTGGCTCTGCATCATCGTTGTGCGCTCTACATCAGATATGCAAATTTTTTATCCTTTACAACTACAAAAGTGAGATTCACATAACAAAGAAGATACAATAACATCAAAAATAAGTACAATGATCACAACACAAGATGTACGTGGGGAAAACCCTTTTGGGTAAAAAACCCCACACTCCAAAACACAACCCAATGTATTATTCAGTAATCAATAAAGGTTACAATACACTTCCAAAGCCAAGCTCTCATAGGAGTTCATAAATGTCGATAATCCAGTATCTGGAATAATTCTAACAGCATAGTTGTACCTACAAATGAACCATACAAACTACTCCAACAAGCACCTTATTTATAGAGAGATACAAGCATGAAGGAAGCTTCTAGAGCAAGCAACAAGAGATGGGCATCCAAATCCATGTGGCACACTTTCCCAACACATGTTTGACTTTTGTGACACTTGTACAATATTCACTTACACCTCTTACAACCCTCCATACTTAGGCACCCCAAATTTGCCCAAAATAGATATGACAGATGCTCTTACATGTCATAAAATCTGTCATATATGACAACACTTACAACTGTAAGAGAATATGTCATAAATGACTATTAATAAATGATTCTCTTACAACCTGTCATATCCCAAACTTGGGTGCCCACTTTCCCATGCAAAGATGCTTAGTGACACTTGTCATACCTATCATAAGAATCTCTATTTTCGGCTCTTACAATGTCATAGAATCTGTCATACTCTTACACATCATAAACCGTCATAACACAAGAGAGATGTTGACACATGGAAAAATATCCGTACCATAAAATGGGATGCCTACTTCCTCATATGAGGACAAATGTCATCTAGCCACCTTCCATGTAGTATGACACATCACCGTGCCAAGTCCCACAAAGTGACATAATAAAATATACATGAATAATTACAAACATAGGAAAATAATAATAATTAAATAAATGATGCTAGGAACTTTCAATGGTTGAGACACCTTGATTCCCAACACAAACTAGGGGCACTCTCTAGGATGAGATATGAGAAACAAAAATATTAAAGCAACATTTCATTCACCAATAACTAAAAGATCAATGACTAATTAACCATTTTTACAAGAGAAAAAACATTGGATGAAATTGTAAAGATAGCCAAAAGATATTTACAAGAGGGAGAAACCTTTTACATATAGATTGTCAAGAGGAGGCAATCTCAACCATAGATCCAAATAGAGTTAATCTAAGGGACCATAATGACTTACATTTAAAACCTAAAATAGACATCTCCCTTTTTAGGGTAATTTGCCTAAAACTCCTCATAAAGCGGGGAGGAAATTTTACATTAAATATTTAAAAGGAGGAAGCCACACCAAATGATAATTTATCAACATGCACAATTCTAAAAGATTTTAATAAAATTAGATGTAGTGATAAAAACACTACAATAAGACATACTAATATAAATCTTAGAAAACTAGAAAGCCTTGAATCTATTAAATAAATTTGAAATGGTAAACAAACCGTAAGGCCAATACCTAAGGGACTTTAATAGGATCAATCAAGTTCACAAAAATGAAAATAAATAATAAACCTTTTCCAATATCCGAAGTGTAGATTAATTAAATTGTAATAATAAATAAATCTAGCCTAAGATAAGAGTTGAAAAATATATCATAAATAAACAATCACTTTTTGAAATGAAAAAATAAATTAGGGTTACTTAGATCTAGGTGTGGCTTGATGTTGTTAAATTTTAAACTGTCACTCAATGATCCAAAATGATACTATGTTATTAGATTGGTCCTATAATTATTTGACAAACAATGAGTTGAACTCTGTTACAATCTAGGGTAAAATCAAGGATAAAATTTGATCTAGGTTGATTATGTGGCATATAATAGAACTATGTGTGTGAAATCAATTGGTGCTACATGAAATCAAACTAGCAAGGTCTAACATCCATAAAACTAGTTTGCCTTGCCTTCTAAATATTTGAATCTAAAATGATAAACTAATGTTATTAAGCAAGGGTCATGTTCTCCTCAGTCAAACCCCTAGGCAAGCTAATTCAATAGATCATGAACAAAGATAAAAGATAACAATAAAGTATACAATATGCCTATTTATCATTAATTATGTAGATGTTTATATAGTAATGCATGCTCAAATGTGCTCCTTGAATGATGATGCAAGTAGTGAGAGATAAATGGATCCTTAGATGAGTAAAAATGAATTAGGGTTTGTCCTTTTATACAACACACAAGAATACAATTTGAATTGTTTTACACTTTAAGTTAGCACACACTAGCTAGTTAGAGGGGGACAACATGGATCCAATTTGATTTTTAATTTTTTTTAAAAGAATGGGGCTAATTTCACGCAATGAAATAGAACTAGGTTCCATTCTACACCATGGAATTGAACTAGTTAAGTGGATGGGTGAACTAGGGACTAAAACCAATTCTTATGGATGTGTAGAAGCAAAATCTTGCTAGATTCAAGGATTGTACCAACTCTTAGTGTAGAAACATGTTTCTTGTACACTATTTATTGTACAAAAGATGTCTCAATCAAAGTGAGTCCAAAAACTAACAAGAAAAGTGTAAGGTATGCAATTTTCACCATTAATAATATGGATAAAACTTTAATATGAAATACTTCATGCCTCCCAAATTAATATCTTGAAACATTAAATAAATACATGTAGACTTAAATTTGTAATGGTGAAAAATGATGACATCAAGGTGACCTAAAACAAACATCCTAAAGTTTTATAGAGATTTGATCCATGGGAAAGATTAGGTTTGCATTCACATTCATAGTTCTAGAAGTGAACTCTAGAATCATAGAAAAAACATTCACTAATTCCAAGGCATTTATATAATCTTTACTAATATTGATACACTATTGGAAAATCACATTTATCATTTATCACATTTTTCTAGCTAAGTGTATTTATTATTTAATTTAATTTTTGTAGCATTTATCTATTACATTTATCATGTTCCCAATTAGCTTTTATTATCTAGGGCAGATGTTGTTTTTTGATGTTATTTATTTTTAATACCCTGGATTTATTTCAAATGGATTTTATTCTCCCTCTCATTTTTGCATAGGTATTAGATAGTCTTCCTTTCATTTTGGTGAACCCCTCTTCTCTTACATGCCCTTAAGGTTTTATCTTCCATTTTTGTATTGTTTATATCTAAGAGTGCATTATTTTTCTTTATCTTTCTGTCTCTTTGTCATAGCACTTTAGGGCTTGTTTATGCCACAAGCTACTTGAAATTCTAATCTTCCTTTACAAAGATGTACATGTCTTAATCCTATTAAATGGATATCCACTTAAATTATCATGACACTCTTTTTAATATGACGGATCACTCATACTGAGAAAAATATTCAGGGGCATGAAGAACAACAAGATTATGATCATGATGCTTATGTAGCTAAGCAAGATCTTTGCTAGATAATTACTCATTGAAGTTATTTGTAATGTTGCATCTATGTCACACTTAGATACTACTTTACATAATGCATGTGTGGGTGTCCATTATGACATAAATATTCTTCATAATATTGTCACTCTCATGGATTTTTCCAATTATATATCCTCTCATTGACCCACCCAACCCTCATCCTCTACCAATCCTTCATCCTCTCATCATGTAGTTATCACTTCCATGACCTCAGCCACCCATGTTGTCACTCCTAGTATGACCCATCCTCTTCCATTTCTACCTCTAATATCACCTCCACCTATCCCTCCAATATTGTTCTACCTACCTCTAATCCTTCCACGTCTACTCATACCCATGTGGCTACTAGCACTATCCCCTACTCATTAAACTCCTCATCTTATGACCATCTTACCTTATAGTGTGGCTTATCCTTCATTTGACATTTTATTACCTCTTATTTCTCACCCTCTTTACACATCCTCCATTGTATCCCATGACACTCCTACCACTACTATTCCCACCTCTATCTTGGATACACTATTGAAGAAATTTGATCAACTTAAGAAGAAAGTGGATGATATACCTACTAGTTGTGACTCTATTACATATAATAATCCACATCACATAGCTCTTGCATTTAAATTTTATATAGACCATTACCCATAGGCTTTATGCTAGGTCCAAATTTCAATTATTTTATGGAAAGGAGATCCTAATTTTCATTTACAAGCTTTTAATGTTGCATGCCTAGATTTTACATATGAAGATAAAGTCTTAGTAAAATTATTTCCATGAACCTTAAGGGACTATGCCATTTAATGGTTTTATCCCTTATCTCCTAGTTCTATCCATTCTTGTGATGAGTTAGCCATGATTTTCTTATGACATTTTTATGTTAATTTGGGTTTAAAAATAATTGTGGCTGATTTTATTAAATGTGCCTAAGGACATAATGAGGCTATCAATGACTGCCATTTTAATTCAATCTTTATGTGGTAAAATGAAACATCAACTAGATGAGGATGAGTTACAATCCATATTTCTTGAAGGAATCCATCTTCCCATAAAAGATAACATTTACTTGAATAGTTTTGCTTCTTTTATGGATTTGTGTGGTTATGTGCAAGCTTTCGAAATTAAATTATTAGCATCAAATGGATTGAAGTATGGATCCTCTCATACCCCTTCCACATCTATTTATCATTCAAATTTTCAAAAAAAGTAACACTTTTTAAAAGGGAAGAAACAAGAAATAATTTAAATCTAGTGCCAACCAAGTGGTTGCTACTTCCAATGATATATCGAGATAAAACCTCAAGTGCTTAGTAAATTTACAAAGCTTAGCGAACCACTAGATAATGTGATTCATACCTTACTTACCAATAATCTAATCACCCTTCCTCCTATTCATCCACTAGACCCTTCTAGATGATTCCTTAAGGGTTATAATGCAAATGCTTTTTGTTATTTCCATAGAGTTAATGGACACCACACTAAAATTTGCATGACACTCAAGCATAAAATATAAGATCTCATTGATAATAATGTGATTCAGATTGATGGTGTGAATGATGGGGAAAATCGTTTTGGTTGCTCCACCAGATCAAAATTTATAAATTTATAGTAATCATTTTCTATCACATATATCATATCTAACAAAATTGAATATCAATAGGTGCCCAAGAATCCTACTAATTTTATCATGGATACACATGGGTATAAATTCTATGGATATTGAACATTTGGTTTATTCCCTCACACTCTTATGGACACATTTATGGGAATGATTCATAATATTTCCTCTCCTTATGTACCTTTGGTCATTTCATTTTACAATGAGGAGATACTCACTAATAACTATTATGGACCACTTTATGTGGGTGATACTATCCATGGTTGTCCATGTGATGGCCTTGTCATTGATCCATCTAATCAATTCAACATTTGCATGGAAGAAGTTTTACATTCAATCATCATTTGAAGAAACAAAGTTATGCTCATTCTTGTGTATCTCTTCAAATGACAAATGATATGCAAATGCCCACTTTGGGTTGTATCATGCTTCCCCTTAAAGTTGGGTTGAAAGAAGTAAAAGTTTGATATCACATCATGCCATTTTCTAATAGATTTAATATGGTACTCAAGCACCCTTGGTTAAAAGAACTAAAGTTGGGTTGAAAGAAGTAAAAGTTTGATATCACATCATGCCATTTTCTAATAGATTTAATACGGTACTCAAGCACCTTTGGTTAAAAGAACTAAAGGAAGGACCATCCATAGTGTTGAATAATTATGCACTAAAGTATGTTTATGACAATCATTTTGTTAGTCAAAGGTGATCGTTATGTTTGAATATTTGAGATGAGTCATTTCACTTTAGATACTTTTGTGGAAATTCTAAAAGAAACTTCTTATGAGCATATAACAAATAAGCACATAATATGTATGCATATAGACTCTTACAAACACTCTCTATGAACACACGTATAAGTTATCTTATAAATGAAAACAAGTTACAACCCATAACCCTCCCAAGGGTCCCACACAACCAAAGAAAGCATCTAAAGAAACATTTAACAAAGCTACACTACATATCCTGCACCCCAAGGGAGGAAAATAGGAGGTCCTTCAATGAATAATAAACAAGGAAGATTTCATCCCTATTCTAAGAAGCTAATGAAGAAGGTTTAATTTGATGATAATATTACTTCATCTTCCAAGCGTACTACCTTCAAATGGGTTCCAAATAACACTTAAACCATTTTAAAAGCGCAAGTGGAACCCACTCCACTAGTGTAATAGCAATGGATTACAAAAGGCCTATCTCTAATTCCACATATATTAATCACCTTTACTAAAAGTGCTACTTCATATCATAGATGAGATACAATTACTTTAAAGTAGTTTCCAATCTCGTAATTGGGACGATGATGATCTACTTAGTGATGAAAATGTAGTTGAGTGAGCTTCATGCTCTACCTATCTCTATGAAACATGCTTGTATACTTTATTTGATGGTGTCTCACTTGTGGGGTATACCTTTTAACATTGGCCACATTTATATTCTTATGATGATACATTTTCAAGGTCCTTCCTATGATTCACATGATTGATCTTTACCATTTTGACCACTTGCATTACTAATTCCTATCTTTTTTCATGGTTACAGGATCACCTATGGCTATTATGCTTATCTTTTAAGAGTTTACACTAGTCCAATTTGTTCATGTTATGCTTATCATGCTTATATCTTACATGATTATGTGGCTTATGATTTTCATGATTATATCTCACCTTTGCCTCATAATACAAGATACCTCTATCTAGCACTTCATGGCTATATTTCTTGCCCTATTGGGGACATATGCTTTCTAATCACTTATAGTGTTTTTATGAGCATATCTTACTATATTTTGGTGTCACATGACATTATCTTTTCCATGATCACTAACCTTTATTGGGTTTTCTTGTTTTGTCAATATTTATTCTCCTCTAGTCTATTAATTAGAGGTGGGGAGGGAGGGAGATGAGGGAGAGGTGGGAAAGTGAGGACAACAAGTAAGGGTGATGTGAGGTCACTAGAATTCCTCTCATCTAAGCATGGTTTCATGACTACCACATGATTCAAATCTATCTGCAAATAATATCACATCCCTTTGTGTCCTCCAAGGCACTACCTATCCACCATGTTGCTTCAAGGTAGTAACTATATCCCTACATTTCTTTTCTTTGATTTGGACAATACATGTATTATTGTTTAAATGCCTACATGATTCTACTCATTCCTTTCTGTTATGTTGGAAAATGTCCCCTTGGGGGCTTTACCCTCTTAAGGTTTAGCTCCCAGGTCCTTAGAATGCATTTAGAACATCTTGTGTGTTAATTTTGAATCTCGATGAGAAAACCCTGAAGTCTTATGGCAAATAGGACGTAGGGGGTGCTATTTTCATGATCCCTAAACAAAAATAGCAGGGTGGACTTGGGCACTAGCACCCTAGTCTTACCTTATTTTGGGTCTGCCCTAAATTTTAATGTCGATTTTATGACCGTTATTTAGGTCCTATGCTGACATCTCAAGTTTGAATTATGAAAATTTTAGCGGGAATCTTTGTAGTTGCATATATAAGCATGTTTAGGTTTTCATTTGCAAACTAGATGGACATTGTGAACTTATGACTTTATGCTAAAGTGATTCAAGGCATTCATTGTGTTGTAGGGCAATATTTTGTTGTTATTGTGCTTGCTTGTTGCAGATTTGACACCATCTCCTCATGGCATGAAGAGCATCTTCCTTCCATGAGATCTACACTTCAAGGTGATATCTATTGTGTTTTTGATCATGTATCATTTGGATTTTGCCTCTATCCCACATGGATACACACTCTCATCTGACAACGGTGTTCGAAAGACTTGAATGTCTCTCTGGGGCTTGACCGAGGCAAGCCTCTAAACACCACAACCCCCTCCCACACTCCTTTGTGATTACAGGTTATAGGTACTGAGTTTTGTGAAGTGGAGTTGCAGAAGGAGGTTGCAGACAACAAGGATTCGAGATCCAAAAGAAAGAAGACAGAGTTCAACATTTCAGGACAAGGGCGCTAGTGCTAGTGTCCTCCACTTTTTTCAGGGCAGAAACAAAAGATATAGTGCAGATCAGTGTCGAAAGGAGATTCAGATTCTGTGCATAAAATAGTACCTTGGACAAGGGCGCTAGTGCTAGTGTCCTTAACAGTTCCGCATTCTGAACTTCAAAAAATAATGAGTTAATAATCTCTGTCCTTCATCTCAGTATGAAAGCATTTGCCATAATTCATCAATTTGCTTACAATTTTGCTTATTTAGGGTTTTAAGAGTAATTGAGCATTAAATAAAGACATTGTTTGATAACATATGAGCTTCCACATCATTCCAAGAGGCAGCCCAACCTATTAGGTGATTGCTCTCGCTTAGTGGAGATTCAACTCGATTGATATGCCCTTGAATGTTTGGTGAGAAAGGAGGATTTGCCTTTAAAACCTAAATCAACCACACTCAAACCATCCCCCCTTTTTCACCCTAAACACTTTCATTTATCTTTTATAGGTTTCTAAGATGGAGCACTAATTTCAAGAGAACAAGTACTAAGGTAGAATCTTCATCCATATCAGTAGCCTTTTTATGAGTGTATATGCATTTACTTTCCTATTGGTTGCTTGTATTTACTTTGACATGGATTCTCATGATATTTCACATGAAAGTCAAAGTGAGAACAAAATGTAATGGTGAAGAATACACACCCCACACTTTTCACATTCATTTTGGACTCACTTTGGCTTAGTTAACCTTTATGTAATAACAAATGTACAAATAACATGTTTTTCAACTAAGAGTGGGCACACAACTCAAGCCTTATCTACTCCTATCTACACTTATTTCAAAGGACCAACCTCACCTTCAATTTTACCCCTTCCCTACCCTAGGTCAAATCTCTAGTCATATAAGTGATCTCGATCACTTCTACACTCATGGAAATGACCCGATTAAAATTTAAATTCAAATTTGGGATTGACTTTACTTCTCCTTATGGCCATTGTGTGTCGACTCAAGGTGCCAAAGAGTTTCATTTGACCTTTGGTGTTGTATTTAAAGGGTTAACTCTAGTTCATTTTAGATCATCCTAGATCATGTCATTTGATTATGAGGGCATATCTAGATCTCTTGCATCCTAGAGGTATCATTTACTACATTCATGCATTATCATGAGCATTTATTAGAGAATCCGCATTGCATAATCATTTGGGGCATCTTATATGTTTAAGAGTGTTGTCCTCAACCATTTATCTAGCTATTGAATTAGTATCCTTACATGGTTTGACAAAGGGAAGCCATTATCCCTACCACATGCAAAGTAGCAAACTTGTAGCCAGTTTTTATTCAAGGGTAGACTAAGGACATCAAAGCAAGCTCAAAGCAACATCTTGAAATTTTGCATAGATGGCATTGCGAGCTCACATTAGATTTGCAAGATAGATTAGGGCCAAAGTCACAAGACCAATCCAAAGTCATGAAAGTGACAGACATTTGTTTGATTTTCACTACTATTTTACTACATTATTGACAAATTACATTTTATTGTTTATCACAATTTTTCAACTAAATATATTTATTATTTTATTTAATTTAGTACATTTATTATTCCCTAACTAACTTCCATTATTTAAAGTAAATTTTAAAATAGCTATTACTTATTAATACTATTTATTTATTCACCCTCTTTATTCTCCTCCTCATTTATGTAAAGGTATTAGACATTTTCCATTTCAAAGACAAATGAGTTAGTAAGATCCAGTGCATTATTGAATGAATGAATGAAAGATTTTAATAACGTCCAAGACCGGATAGTCTAAGGGACCCAGAAAACTACGTCTCAAGATATTGACATAAAAATTTACCTTTGAATTTTTAATATATTGAAATAAAATCATATGAAAGACTTACAGAGATATCATATCAAAGTTGAGGAAGGAACAACTAAGAGTAAACAGTAGAGCTTCATGATATTTGCTCTGAAGTACATCCTAAGTTGCTGTTAACTTTGAATTTTTGTGTACCTTTCCAAATAATTGACCACAATATGCAAACTTTTCCCTACACTGGTAGGCAACGGTTGTGGTCCATTTTGTCTATTACTTTGCTTGTTCTCTATATAAAGCATGGTACACCTTGTCTATTACTTTGTTTGCTATGTCCCAGCTAAAAATGAAGCAAACTAGGTTTTTTAAATTCACCAATAAAAAGAAGATTAACTTCCTCCTCGTATCTCGTGGGTCACGTGGCATAATATAAATCCACTTGTACAGAGTTCACCATAAAGCAAAGAAAGTGCAACTAGAATGTAGAGAACTTTTTGTAAGTCATTATTGTTGAATGTTGGTCAAAGTTAAAGTAGATTCCCTTAGATACATCAGCCTTTCCATTATGATAGTAACATTAGCAACTCACATGTAGGGAATAGAAAATGTAGTGTTTAAGGTCCATGATTTAATAGTCATCTTTGCCAAAACTCAGGTAAATGCTAATGCTACATTATGTGCCTGCACAAACATCCATCCTTTTAAGGGATTATGCATGGTGGTGCATTGTATTTAGCAGCAGCCCTTCCCATTTTTCGTCATTTTTAAAATGACTTTTCTCACTGCCCAAAAACTGTATTGCTGTCACAATGGCTTTGCCTCCAAGATAACCCACTTTCCCATAACATCTGTTGCAAGTTAACTCTTTCTTCTCCCATGCCATTGGATATCTTCAGCCCATGAGCAATTATGGTGATTTCTTAATAGCAGCCTGAACTACCCCTGTAATAATATGAACTGAGATTCGTTTAACGTTGTTGTTTTTGGCTTTGCTTTAATGGGTTTTCTCCTGCTGCTTTGTACTTTACTCTGTGTATACATAATCCCTGGATGGGGTCAGATTGAAACAGATGCAGATGTACTGCTTAAGATAAAACAGTCCTTGCAAGGGGACTCCTTTGATAACATTCTGCTGTCTTCATGGAATGCATCAGTCCCACTCTGTGAATGGAGAGGCATCAAATGGGCACATGAAAATGGGGTCCTCCTAGACTGCAAAAACACTACGCAAAATATGACTGTTGCCACAAACCCACCTTTGATAGTCTACAGCATTGAGCTTGCTGCTGCTGAACTTGCCGGAACAATCCCAAAAGACATTGTAAGGCTTTCACACCTAGAAAAGCTCTACTTGGGCGTTAACATGCTCACAGGGACCATTCCTTTAGAGCTTGGGAACAGTGCTAAGCTTTCATCCTTGTCATTGACAGGAAATAAGCTCAATGGCAGTATTCCTCCCTCAATATGGAATCTCTGCGAACAGCTTGGAGATCTTCTCCTTGATGGAAATGAGTTGAGTGGTTCTATTCCAGAGCCTGCACTGCCAAATGTGACATGTCCAAATCTGCGGATTCTAGATTTCAGCAACAACCATCTTGAGGGACCTGTGCCTGTGTTCTTGGAAAACTATGAGGGCCTGCAAGAGCTAGATCTGAGCAATAATTCTTTCTCTGGTGCAATACCTGAAGCTCTTGCTCACCTGAATTTGTCTAGTTTGAATTTGTCCCACAACAACCTCAGTGGATTAATTCCTATGTTTCCACAGAGGTTTGGTAATGAATCCTTTGCTGGAAACAATCTTTGTGGATCTCCTCTTGCATCTTGTGCAGATGCCAAAGTGCAGAGACATTCGGGACTGAGCTCTGGTGCTGTTGCAGGGATTGTTATTGCGTTGATGGCAACAATGGTTGTTTTGCTGTCGCTATTGATAGGCTTTGGAAACAAAAAAGTGCTGCAAAGAGACGGCCCTTCTTTCAATGAATTTGAGGATGAAGAAACAGGTGAAGCCAGATTAGTACTTTTTGAAGGTGGGGAGCACCTGACTGTGGAGGATGTCTTGAATGCAACAGGCCAGGTACTGGGAAAAACCCGCTATGGGACTGTATATAAGGCCAAGCTCACCCAAGGGGGGACTATTGCTTTGAGGCTTCTCAGGGAAGGCACTTGCAAGGACCGAGAGGCATTTCTTCCTGTGGTTAAGGATCTGGGCAGGCTTCGGCATGAAAATATAGTGCCTCTTCGAGCATTTTATGAAGGAGATAGAGGCGAAAAGCTTCTTGTATATGATTATCTGTTTAGGGGCAACTTGGCTGACCTTCTTCATGGTAAGTAACTTTCTTGAATTCTGGGGTTAGATAGACTCTTTTTCTGTTCCTTTTGTTCTCTTTTATTTTTTAAGTTGTATATAGAAAATGAAATGGTCCCCATTTTCCAGGGGACTCCCAATTGGATAAGGGCAAGCCTTGTTGCTGGGTACACACTGTTTCTCAGGTCTAGACTTAGTGATTTTGTTTGCCATTAGGTAATTCCGGAATAATCCTGGAGACATTAAAACTTCCTACCTAAGGCAAAAGGTGCATTTTCCCTGATAAAGATATTCTGGCAGTCAGAGCTTTAAAGTTAAGGTGCCTAAAAGTGTAGGTAAGCCTTTGATCTCTGAAGCTCACCCACTCAAAATTAATGTAGCCCCACTGTAGGTTAAGATATCTGGCATGCAAAGTGCCCCAGATCGATGGTGTAGGTTTGTTCTGTACTTGGAGGAATGACCCTAATAGCAAAGTGTGTTATTTAATCGAAAAATGTCTCAAAACTATTTCCAACTTTCAGGATCAGGTTCAGATTGCCACAGTAAGCTTTAACATGTTATAAACACACTAAATATTAGTGAGAATGGAACTTGTATGATATGGTTTCATCAGCCAAAGACCAAACTGAAGTCTCTAGCTTGTTACTCACTTTATTTTTATTTTTCACCCAAATGTACCTGCTATGGACATTTTATAATTTGAAGGCACACTATTGTCAAGAATGGATCTTGTAACTTTTGTGGCCATGGATGCTTGTGGATATGGATTTAGCTGCTTAAACTGGTAAAGTCATTATCTGGGACCTTGTTTTGTAATGCAACAGTCTTTTTGATTTTGCAGATGCTCGAGGTGGCAGGCCAGCTCTGAGCTGGGCTCGCAGGCATAAGATTGCTCTCGGAGCAGCGAAAGGGCTTGCACACCTTCACACAGGGCTGGAAACCCCTGTCATTCATGGGAACCTCAAGTCCAAGAATGTCTTGGTGGATGAATACTATGTAGCACATCTAACAGATTATGGCCTGGACCGGTTGATGACACCTTTATCTGCTGCTGAGATGATGAATGCATCTACTCTTGAAGGCTACAAGGCTCCTGAGCTCCAGAAGATGAAGAAGGCCAATACCAAGACTGACATATACAGCTTTGGAATTCTCCTTCTAGAAATACTGATTGGTAAGAGGCCAGGGAAGAATGACAGTTCTGGTGAGGTTGTAGATTTGCCATCTATTGTGAAGAATGCTGTACTGGAGGAGAGTACCTTGGAGCTGTTTGATGTTGAGATTCTGAGGGGACTGAGAAGTCCAATGGATGATGGATTGCTTCAGGCACTTCAACTTGCTATGGGTTGTTGTGCTCCTTCCCCCTCAGTGAGGCCAGATATGAAGGTTGTCATCAGACAGCTTGAAGAGATAAGGCCGAAGGCTCATTCTGCTTTGTATACTCCCACTGAATCTAGGAGTGAGCTTGAGCTTGCATTCTAGCTTCATGCTAATGTTTTTTTACCTACTATTTGAGACTTGTTATGCCTCTCTATCTGCACTTTCCAGCCCAATTTTGTCACTGCTGTGATGATTCGTTTTGGAACTAATCTCCTGCAAAACAATGAGTAGAATGAAACCAAATGGGCTATATACAGGTGCTTGCAATATGGTAAGATTGAGGAGCTGAACATTCAGATCTAGGCGCTAAATATCTCTAGACTATGTGTCTGTTGCTTTCTAATTGAAGAACGGAAAAGTTTGAAGACATACAAGTTTTACCATCAAAATGTGCATGAACAGAGCTCCATTGAAGTGTATCTTGGCATCCCAATGCTCTGTGTTCTATGCATTTTTAATGTTAAATAGTCACCCTCTGTATGGATTTTTTATTATTAACAATATTGCAGAGCGAGCAAAACAAACCGCCTTAGTCAAGCATATTTCTTTGTATCTTCAGCCAACTCAGAGGAATGGACTCACTTGAGATTTAATCAAGTAGAAATATTTCTTTCTTTTTGTTGCTTTAAGTTGGTCACTACCATTTCCACCATTGTTTTAAAATGGGTGTTTGTCTTAAAAGATTATTGTTTAGGTTATGCTAAATATATTTTTCTTCAAATTATTTTTTAAATTGTAACAAACTGTTTGGATATGCCAAATATTTTTGTTTTCAGATTATCTAATTATCCTATTGTTTTAGATAATCCTATATTTCCTAAACATGCAAGAAGAATTATTTAAATAGTAAATATCCTCATTTAGATGGGAAATCTAGGTTATATATTGTCTTTTGCGGGCATTCCTACTGTCACATGAGTTTAAAGCTGAGAAGTCTCAGAATCCATTCATATGCTAAATTTTGACCTTTTCTCATCTACTCTCTTATGTTCTTTTATTAGCAATTGTACTCTATGCTGTAATGGGCATGCCTGTCACATGAGTTTAAAGCTGAGAAGTCTCAGAATCCATTCATATGCCAAATTTTGACCTTTTCTCGTCTACCTACTATCATATTTTCTTTTTATCTATGCACTTTTATCTATGATGTGATAGGTAGAAAGACCTTTTCTCAGCTACTATCTTATTTTCTTTTCATCTATCTACTTTTATCTATGATGTGATAGAAAGTGATAGGATTTATAATTAGCAATTGTACTCTAGGTTGTAATGGGCATGTCAGTAGGAACTTGTGAGGTAGGGCAACTTCCTATTAATTTAAAATAAATATTTTAAAAATAGTTTTTAATAAGTTATGTATTAGATGATCTAGAAAGGTAATTATGTCCTCACATTTCAATACCATAAGGCTATGGTTTACATTTCTATTCTCAACATTTCTTCCATTAAATTAGATATTCTTAAAAAATATGCGTCTTGAAATTGATTTGAAGATTTAGATGTGCTTATATCATTATATTTAAGTTGATCAATTAAACTTCAATCAAATTAAAAACAAGCATGTACAATGAAAATTTACATGATGGTTAAGATTTCAATCTATTTCATAGTAAGTAAATATGAAGATATCATTTTAGCTATTCTTAAATAGCCAACAATTTAATAATTAAAGCTAATTTTTCTCAATTAGAAGAGGACAACTAGTTACCAATTTTAAATTGCATGAGATGTAAAAGTGTCATTGATTGTTTGATTGTTAAACCATTTGATGTTTAAATAGACAAACCATTTCTAATCAATAAGAAAGTTTGGAAGCCCCACAAAACATTCTTCCATATCCACACGTGCCAAATTTTGACATTTTCTCATTTATTCTTTTCTTTTCTAAATATTTCCTCATATATCTAAGCTGTGATAAAAAGTGATATGGATTTATAATTAGATATTGTACTCTAAATTGTGATGGGCAAGTATTATGGTTCAGATTTCTATTTTGATTACTTGTTCCCTCAAATTAAATACTCTTAAAAGAATATGCATCTTGGAATTGATTCCAAGACATAGAAATCCGTATATCATATCACAGTAGTTAAAGTTAAAGTTGATCAATTAAAACAAACATGTACAATGACAATTTACATGATGGCTAAGATTTCAATTTACAAATATTAAATACTAAAGATACAAAATATAAACATAGTAAGTAAATATGGAGATATCATTTTTAGCTATTCTTAAATAGCGAACAATTCAATAATCAAAGGAATTTTTGTCAATTAAAAAGGACAACTAATTACTAGTTTCAAATTGGATGAGATGTAAAATTGTCATTGATTGTTTGATCGTTAAACCATGTGATGTTAAAGTAGACTAACCATTTCTAATCAATAAGAAAGTTTGGAAGCCCCAAAAAACACTCTTCCATATCCACACGTGCCTCCTTAATGCTCACCACTAGCAATCCTCTATTTCAAAAAACATGTTGGAAGCACACATCTACTACATATCAAAGAGAAAAATCTACTTATGCCCATAGAAAAAGATTATTAACATGAATATTAGTGAAGTCCACCAACATGTTGTCAATCACCACATTTCCCATATGCACACAGTGGATAGGCCATTTGCACACTTGAGTATGTTGTCTTTAAACATTCACTTAAGGCCATAAAGTTGGTCTACCAAGGGGGGTGATCTAGGAGAACATAACCCTCGTGATTTGACAACTTCCTTAAAGGTATTTTTAAATAGTAGCATCCTTGTGCATCTTCAGATATCAATGATCACAACAAATTAGGATAAAAAGTGTGGTGTCTACTAGATCGGATCAACTCATCAGAGGATGAATCCTCATTGCTTGGTGTTGATTAATAGGGAGTTTTAAGTCTTCTATTTTTAAGAGGAGCATATTGATGACATTATTTTTCAACATTAATGAATTGATTCTACACAGCTTTAGTGTCCATATTCCATCCAACAATTTGGGAGCTAAAGTATCCCCATATTTAATTATCACATTTATTTACTTCCACTATATCATTCCAAACTCTTCTCATACATTAATTAAATCTAAGTTAATTTGTACTTGATTGTATATATTTATTTAATTAGCTTAACTTTTTTAAAAAGTGAAGTGTTGTTACCCTTACAACAATTAATCAATCAATCAATTAACAAGAGTTGAAACATAGCTTTTGAAAATGTCTCCCACTCCTCTTCCCACCCATGAGCTGTTTGTTACAGGTTTACAGGGTTCGTTTGTTGTTGGGATGATGTCTATTATAGGGACCTCCTCTGCTGTCGATGCACCATCTGCGACAGAGGGTTTTTTTGCTGCTAGTGCATCATCTACGACAAAGGTTTTTTTTGCTGTTGGTGTGCCATCTGTGACAAAGGGTTTTTCTTCTGTTGGTGCGCCGTCCACGACTGGGGCAATTGTTCTTGGCATGTCGTCTTGGATGAGAGGTTTTTCTATTGCTGGTGCACCGTCTATGACATTGTTAACTGGATCTGTTGCTGATGTTGGTGCGCCATCTACAACAAGGGTTTTCTATTGCTGGTGCGCCGTCTGTGATAGGGTTCCCTGGTTCTGTTGTTGTTACTACTATTGGTGGGGCACATTCTACTATTTTGAGTTCCACTTCTACAGTTCTAGAGATTAGCTCTTTTGCTAATGTTGTTCGTGTTGGAGTCACTTCTCCTCAAAAGAGGGTTGTTCCTACTACTGTCTGTGTTGGTCATGTGATTGGGAGTAAGGTGAAACCTTCTTCTCTACCTCCCCCTATTGCGATTTTAGGGGATGAAATGTTAAAAACTGAGTTTTATTCTCAGAAGGGCTTGATATGAAGATTCAACAGACTCTAGCCATGGCTTCAAGATCTAAACATCTAGATTTCTGGGCAGTGGCACCCTCTTATAGATGGGAAAATTAAAATTTACCCATGTGCTAAAGGATTCTTTGTAGTCACATTCGATTTAGTCTATGATCGAAATGTTATTTTTGATGGTCACTGTTGGTTTTGGGGACAACATGCATTGCTGCTAAAGCCTTGGGTTTCAACTTTTAACCCTCTCACTGAATCTTTTAATTAGCTACCAGTTTGGATTCGTCTACCAAATCTGCCTCTTCATTTTTGGTGTGACTTTCTATAAAGGCATTGGTAACTCGATGGGTCATTTTATCATGGTAGATCAAGCCACTACTTTCATCTCTCACGCCACCTATGCTCGTATATTAGTGGAAATGGATTTTCCTATGCCTCTCTCGGTAGAGATTGTTTTGCAAGTTGTTGATCGCACTTGGTGTTAACCCTTGGATTATGAAGGTATCCCATTCCGTTGCCATTGGTGCTTTGATATGGGTCATTTGGTGTTGGATTGTCCCCGCTTAAAGGTCTCACGTTCTTCATCTTGGTGGAAGAATTATCTGCAAGAACACCTTGCAATGGATGTTATTAATGATGATTCTATCTCAAAGGCTTCTGAGCCTCTTGTTGATGTCGGGAAGGAGGCCCCTCCCCCACTCATGATGTCTATTGCTACTTCAATTCTAGGTGATGGCCATAAGCCATTTGTTACAGATGTGTAGGGTTTGTCAGGTGCTAGGACACTATCTATTGCAAAGACTTCCTTTGTTGTTGATGTTGTTGGTGCACCGTCTACGACTAGGACTGCTGCTGTTGTGTGTCATCTGGGACTAGGGCTGCTATTGTTGGTGCACTGTCTGTGACTGGGGTTGTTATTGTTGTGACAACTTCTCGATGGTCATCTTCCTCGGTCAGACATTCCTCTCCCTAGGCTCTGCCCCCTTCTGGGGCTTTGGTGAGAGTCTCCCCTTCTACATCTCCTATTTCTATAGATGGAGAAGGAAGAAAGG
This sequence comes from Cunninghamia lanceolata, assembly GCA_027924645.1. Lineage (NCBI taxonomy): Eukaryota > Viridiplantae > Streptophyta > Pinopsida > Cupressales > Cupressaceae > Cunninghamia > Cunninghamia lanceolata. The sequence continues at coordinate 2,293,909 of BSBN01001315.1, read as the reverse complement.
TCTTCCAAAGCATGTTTCCTAGACCCGCACTTGGGCCAAGGGTATTCGACCTACTAGATCAGGTTATGATATTGTTTAGTCTTTTTTTGTAGTTGTTATTCCTCGTAGCCTTGTTGCTACTTTGCCTTTTAGGCTTTACTGTTCGACTGTTGTTTTTGGCCATTTTGGGCCTATCATGCCTTTCCTTAGGGCATTTGTTATAAAGGGTCGGGACCCTTATTTCCCACTTTTCTTTGCTGGCTAGTTTGCGGCCTATTTTGCCCTAGGGGTTGTTTTGTGTTGCCCTGGGGGTTGTTTTGTAAAGGGATCAACACCCTTGTTTGCTTCTTATCTTAATAAAAAATAACTAATTTCAATCAAATAAAAATAATTGTAATATAAGACTATGGCACTCTCTCCTCCATGAACCCTAGCTCATTCTGATGGTGATTTACTACTTAGCTCGGTCATTGATGGTGCTCACATGGTGTTGGGGACCTCTCCCTGAGTGGAAGCATTTGTTTTGTCTGCATCCATTTTCTTTGGTGTCATATCTACCTTGAATGCATTTGCTGGTGTTGCACTCACCTAGTTTGGTGGTGTTGGCATGGCCTTGGGGGTTGATTTTAGTGACTGTATCGATGAAGTGAAGCATATTACTTCCACTATTGTTCCTACGAAGGGTTTGGCTTGCGGCCTCCCTTCTTCCTATGTCATCATTGCTAGTTGGGGGCTCCTTTCTCGCCCTCCTCATGGAAAATCTTAGTACATGCCCTGCTCTCAATCCTACCTGGTTATCATTTGTGATCAAGAAGTGATTGATAATGAACGATATTATGCCTCTCATGGCCTAGTTTGTAGATTTAAAAGCTTGTGGCCCTCTCTTCTAGACTTGCATTCATGGGTTTTAGACTCTTGGTAGCCACTTGTTGATGGGAAAATTGAGTTGTACCCAAGTGCTAGGGGTTTCTTTATTGTGACATTCAAATCTTCACATGAGGGATTTGATTTTGGATCACCAGGTGTGGATATGCGGTGATCATTCACTCTCACTCAAGCCATGGTCTACTTCCTTCAATATGCTCTCGAAACTACTCAATATCGGGTTTGTGTGGGTAAGACTTCCACATCTTCCTCTCCATTTTTGGGTTTAGTCTTGTTATGAGGCCATTAGCAATTCCATTGGCCAATTTCTAAAGGTTGATGATACCACCACTCTCATGAGCCATCCTACTTTCACCCATATTCTAGTGGATATTGACACTTCCAAGTCACTTCCTAGGGAGATTGTTTTGTTGATGGAGGATAGGCCATGGACTTAGCCACTTGATTATGAAGATATCCCCTTCTGTTGTAGACATTACTTCTCCATTAAACACATGGCTTCTAATTGTCCTTCTCATTGCAAGGTGATCCTAGCTTCATGGTGACAGGTACATGAGGGTATTTGAGGTGCACACTATAGTGGTCCAACTTTAGTTAAAAAAGTTGTTGAGAACAAGATATTATTGGCCGACTATGGAACAAGATGCACATCAATTTGTTAAGAAGTGTCTTCCTTGCCAACAACACAGTGTTTTGACTCATGCGCCTACACAAGAATTGTAACCAATTACAACTCCATGGCCCTTTTTGCAGTGGGGACTCGATCTCATTGGTAAAATTTGTCCACCCTTATCTAATGGTCATAAGTTCATTATCATCGCCACAGAGTATTTTTATGAAGTGCATCAAAGCCATCCCTCTTACCTACATTACTGGCAAACAAATTTCCAAGTTTATCCTTCATTACATTATTGTTCGCTATGGTATACCCCAAGCCATTGTCACTGACAATTATAAGCCCTTCAAAAACCAAGATGCTTGTCATCTTTGCCATCAATTTAGCATCCAACACCGCTTTTCCACTCCATATTATCCCCAAACCAATGGTCAAGTTGAGGCTTTGAACAAAACCATCCTCAAAAATTTGAAGAAAATAGTCAATGAAGCTGGCCATGATTGACACTTACAACTCAATCCCGCTTTATGGGCATATCGCACTAGCATCCATACTCCTACAGGAGCCACTCCATATTCTCTTGTCTTTGGATCCGAAGCTATTTTACCAATTGAGGTCAAGCTCCCCTCTTTAAGGGTATCATTGCAACATCTCATTGATGAGGAAGATTACAGGATATCACGATTACAAGCATTAGAATTGCTAGATGAATGACGCCTTGGTGCTCTTAATTGAATCTCAAAGCTTATCAAAATCATCTTTGTCATAACTACAAAAAAAGTCAAAGCTCTTAAATTTGAAGTTGGTGATCTTGTGCTTAAGGAAAATCAAAAGAATCTTCAAGATCGAGATAGAAAAGGGAAATTTAAGCTAAATTCGTTAGGACCTTTTATTATTACAAGTCATTATGGTTCTGGGGCTTATCAGCTTGCTACACCTAAAGGGGAACCCCTTGAGGAGCCTATCAACATCATTCACCTCAAGTGGTTTTATGCCTAACTCGTGGTGTATCTCTTTTGTACATTAAAAAAAATAAAAATAGTAAAGAGAAATAATTCATCCTATGGTGAAAACCACCTCGGTGGCACGTTGGATAAGTACCATGGTGAAAACCTGAACTTACAAGCACCATGTGTAGTAGCCTTGCATCTATCATCTATTAGATAACCACTTTGACTTCCACAAGTTCCATTCATTTCATCCACCTTTCATCCATATAGCATATTATCATCCTATCATGGCTTGAAGTTGTCATTTAGTGTCATTTCCTGTCATATTATAATAAGTTATCCATTCACAATACCTACCATAATAACCCATCTATGCATAGCATAATAAAATCCTTTTCTTCCATATCGCTTGGGGGCACATTCCTCGCACCTAGTTTGGTTTGGATCGTTCTCAAAACATATCCAAAAATACAAAAAACAATCAAAACATATCTAAAAATTAAAAAAAAATCAGAACATTCCAAAATTATAAAAAGTCAAATATATAAAAAATCCAAGCAATAAATCCAAATGCAAGCCATCCTTAATCCATACACCACCCATTCCATAATAAAACACTTGACATTTTAGACAAAACAACACTCATGCAATATCTTAAGCCTTAACAAAGATCACAAGCATTAGTCCATATTTTGAAACAATAACTGGTCACATTATCTATTGTCAAGTCATTCGATATCAAACATCATCATCGAGCATAATCTAGGGATATATCATTCCCATAATAGGCACCTATCCAAACATCATCTAAATATTTGGCAAGAGATGTAATGGCTATGTGACTTGTGTCATCATTTGGTCTTTTGTTTTGATTTTTTATCTTTTCTATCTCCTTCTCATGCTTTATCAAGACCACCTAGATCCATTCATATCTTGGTGTGTTACGACTAGCAGAGAATGGGGCATATCATTTTGCGTGTTTGTTGAATGTTCTTATTACTCCAATTAATATTCATATCTTGTGTGTAGTGGAATAGCTTTTGGCATACCAATCATCCTTTGCATCTAAGGTCATTTCATACCGTTTGTGCATTTAGACTTTAATGCTCTAAGTTTCCTTCCTCACACATCTAAACAAGGTTGTATTACACTGGGTATGTATAAGGACACCTTTCTGTTTGTCAAGTCCATGCAAAGGATCTAAAGTCACCTTGATTCCTTATACCTTGGTGCATAATATCCTCTTTCTATATCAAACTAAGACTGCTCTTCACATTATAGCAGCATAACCATATCCCCTTTTTATCCATTACCTACATCCATAACCCATTTATTTTTCCTATCCTATTCTAGAGCATTCTTTTTTCACCTATCATATTCATATCAATTCATATTCATCTATTCATCACACTCCTCATATTCATGTTAACATTTCATCCTAACATCCACCCTAACATTTCATCTCCTCTTAGCTAGATCGTCTACATTCTTTTTTATCCTATCGACCTTTTTCCACTCCTGTCTCCCATTATCCCTCCTTCCACCCTTCTTTCAAGATTTTATCCAATTTTTTTAAAATTTTCACCTAAACTCTTGAGGGGGCATCCATTATCCATCACCGATTGGAGCATATTTTTATTCTTTGACATGACGCCACCTTGACAGGACACCGTATCAAAGAGGGGCAAAATGTAGACACCTAAAACTAACCATGTATCTGGACCATCATTTTTGACATAGTTCTAACACCACCTTTCATCCTAACATGTCTTCTAAACTAATTAAATATAATTTATTATTTAATTAATCCTTCTTTCATTAATCCATTTTTCTCATATTAAATAAATAAGTTTTATTTATTTATTTAATTTACCATTTCCTCTTAAATTAATTAATAAATTGTATTTATTTTATTAATTGATCATTTCTAACAACTTCCTCTCCATAAATTAATTAAATAATTTTATTATATAATTAATTCACCCTCTCACATGTCCTCATCCTTATCACTTGCTACAAATATTAAGTGATTGATCCAAAATTAAATTAACTTTCCATCTCCACCATTCATTATCATACTACATCTTTTAATCTACACCATTCACATAAAAGAATACTATTGAAATCATTATCCATGCTCTATAATTCTCTCATCTAATCTTATCCGTCCATTTTATCTTTTAATCCTATCCCTCCATCCTATCACTCAATAGCATATAAATTGAGCCTCTCACATCATTATCACATGAACACATGAGGCATATGCAATTATATGTTGTCAAATTCCACATCATTATCATTATCATTTGCCTTCATTATTGCCATTGCCATACCTAGGTTATGTTGGTTTTGTGAGCAGTCCATGATGCATAATATATCAAAAGAACAAAGCTAGTAGAGCTATGGTGCACTCTACTCCATTCTATCAAGTGTGAAGGTGTGATTGAAGGTGAAGGTATTGAGTTATATTGCTTTGTCTTCCATTATTTACCTTTAGTCAATTTATGATAATACACTTAGCACAAAGATATAAACACAATAGACATGAGAACAACCTATTTTACTCAACTAGGGGTGTTTAGCTTATGATCTCACCTTTATACCTAAACTTGGTCATGTATAGTATTAGCAAATGATCTCAAATAACTAACCACAAACTTATTTTTTATGTTTGTGGCCTACTATATTAGTTCCAAAGGTGTGTGGTGAGTAACTTCCTAGAGCTAATTGCCTACTGGTACATCATAAGTTGCCAATGGTTGAAAGTTCTCTAGCTAGGTTGAACAAGGTTTTCTATGGTATGTCCTCAATATACCTTGTGGTATGGGAGGCTAAAATCTATGAAACAAGGTGTATGTCTAATGGCTTGGTGTGAGATGGTAATCCACTCTTCATCATCACTTTGCAAGATATAAAGTTTGTTGCAAGCTTAGCCTAACAATAAATTTACCTCAATGGGAGAGTCTTTCAATTCTCTCCCAAATTTCTATACCCTTCTAGAATACATGAATTTGGGTCACCGAGTTTGGTGATGAAATCCAAGCTAGACCCACTAAAAATAAACTAAAAAAAGGGACTAGTTGCTTTTGATTTCCAAGATCATCTTATGGTGCAAGGAAAGAGCATACATGGATCTATGCTTTTGGGTGAACAAAAAGTTAATGAAGGGATACTTTTGATTCCCAAGATCACCTTGCAGTGTGAGGGAAGAACATGCACACCCTTATATCATGCAAACACAACAAGCAAGTTTATTAACCTTAACAAATTCAAATGTGAGATGTGAAGACCAATACACACAAGGGATGATTTTGATTCCCAAGGTCAACTTGTAGTGCAAGGGAAGATAATACACACCATTGGACACACTAATCAAGAAAATACATTTATTCATCTTAACAAAAATGATGCAAAAATAAAATGAGGTCTGAATGTGTATCTTTGTCACACGAACCTACAACCCACACATTAGTAGTTTTGTGCTATGTAAATTCAAACAAGTGGACCTACATCAAAAGGGTCAATACATAGCATAAATAACTAAGATAAACACTTGCAAGGGATAGGGTTAGTAATAAAAAACTCACAAGATAAGAAAATTTCAAATTAGGAACACTTGTACTATTACATAGAGTGCATAAACGTTGTTAACAGAGTGTTTGTACCATAGAATAAAAGGTAGGATTCTAGAGAGTGGATACACCAAAATGAAGTGCACATATGGTACTAGGAATGTATAAATGCTACTACAATTACACCTGTTCTATGTACAACAACATCATACACATTTAGGTAGGTTAAAATAGGACCTCAGAGGGTGTCTGCACCACAAACTAGTGCACCTAGGCCACACAAAGTGCAAGTATGCCACACAAAAGTGTACCTACACCAAAATAGGGTATATGTAAGGTCCTAAGAGTGCTTGCACCACAAACTAGTGCACATGTGCCACTTAGTGTGTAGGTGCACCAAAATAGTCAAGGTTTAGGGTTGTAGCCAAAATTGGGTGTAAAAATGTGAAAAGGTTGTGCATATGTGCCAGGACAGAGAGTGGTTTCACAAATAGTCTTCTTATCCCAAACTGGGAAAAACACATTAAATGGATGTGAAAATCTACAAAAAATCACTTAAAAGCACTTTGGAAATGTTAAAATTAGATAGGAAAGTACATGTCCAATTGCGCATGCCAAAATGTGTATATCATATGTAGAATAAACAATAGACAAATGCATACAAAAAACTTATCCTATTGTACATTAATCTACACCTCTGATTGAGCTAATATTTGCATAGAAAATGTGAAAGAAAGATAAGATATCTCACCAAACAAACCTTGTTTTCATATGGTTTGTGCTCAAGTTGATTTGTTGTTGTTGTTGTGATGAGATGTGGTTGCTCATTCCAATAGTATGAACTTGCTATGCATTTGATTCCTACTCTTGGAAATGGCTTGACAAATGGTTGATTTATAGATTTAGAATGAGGATAACCAATGAATAGGATTAGATCTTGTGTGATGGAGGGATGGGGTTGATCTATTTTCAAGGGAGAATGATAAGCCAACAAGTGGAATCTTGTGATTGGTGCACATGATTAGGGCAAGGATTGGAAAGAGACGGAGGGTTGAGATCTTCTTGATTTGAATGGAGGGATAAGATTGAAAAGGGCATTTTTAGAGCCAAGTGTAAATGTGGAGCCTTGTACAAGGTTGACTATGCTGATTTGGTAGAGGGTTGTGCAAATGATTAATTAGTTGATTAAATTAGGTTATTTAATCAACTAATGATTAAGGATGATTTTAAGATAAATTAAATAAATAGGATAATGTATTTATTTAATTGTTGGAGGAATGATGTGAGGATGATGGATTTATTCAATTAAAGCTAGAATATTAGGACCAAATTACTTAATTAATTAAATAAATAGTCATAATTTATTTAATTAATTTTGAAAGAAATATCATATTTATTAATTAAATAATGAAGGTTTATTTAATTAATATTAGGATGGATTATCAATTTAAGTAATTAAATAAATATGACTTTTTAGGGGAAGAAGGTGCAAAATGAATCTGGTGTATGGTAGGACACAATGATATTTAGGTTTCTACACCTACTATTGAGCAAGAGATAGTGTTAAAAAGCATAGTGGGTTCTTTTATAAAGTAATTAAATGTTATATTGTTGTAATTGATAATTGGAATCAGGATCTAGAATTGTACCTATAATCTGGGTCCTATGACAAATTCATATCTATGATTAGAATGATGTGGAACTAGGATATGCCATTCAACCATGTTTGGAACATTTTTCTTAGACCATGTGAATTGGTCCTTTTGTCGTGAATATGTATTCTACTAATATAGTGATGTTGTTCTTTTATCTTTGATACCTACTATTGAGCAAGAGACAGTGTTGAAAATCATAGTGGGTCATGTTATATAGTAATTATGTTATATTGTTGTAATCAACAATTTGAATAGGAGATCTAGAATTGTATCTACAATATGGGTCCTATAACAAATTCATATCTATGATCATGCATTGATGTGGGACTAGTTTGTTCCATGTAGCCATGTTTGGAACATTTTTCTAGATCATGTAATTTGGTCCTGTTGCAAATATGTATTTTACTAATATAATGTTCTATGTTGTGATTTTGTCTTTGATAACTACTATTAAGCAAGAGATAGCACATTAAAATGCATAGTGGGTCTTGCTATAGAGCAAAGGGAAGATTCTTGACCTCTTTTGTAGTTAATCCCCTTTGCTAATGTATAATATTTAAAGACACACCAAGAGATCAATGCAATCTCTAGAATGAAATCGTTGATATAGTGGTCTAATGCAAATACTGTATAATGATTAACTTAACATCTAATGAGTATTAAAAACCCAGGACTGTCTCTCAATACAAGATCCTAGTCATTCAACTTTAGGTATTTGGTGTGCAAGTCAATAAGATAACAATCAAATTTTAAGAAAGTCAACTTTAGAGTGATAGATTTGAAATTTAAAAGGTCCTAACCAAAACAATAGATAAAACAAATTTGAGGTGATAGGTTCAAAATTAAGGTCAATTTTGTACACTTGACAAATTGAACACTACAACCTCATTCTTACTATAAATTTAACTTTAATCCATACTAAAAAAATGATAGCTAAAACATTATAGTAGGCATTTGTCTGTATGCTCAAAATCGTGACTCCGGTTGCCTGAGGGCTGTCGGGTCAGATTTTGGACTGCACATGGACCCTTTCCCTCCTTGCCACGGGGCGATCTGCCACGTCACTCTTGCTCACATGGAAGTAGCCAGTCGAGAGGAGGCGCGACATGGTGGGGGTCTGGCTCGTTTGAGAGCTGGACTTCGCGGAGAGGAGTCGGCAAGTTATGTGGCCTTTGTTGTTGTGCGTTTTGTTGTATGTTTCGCTCAATTATTGTTGTAGTTGAAATAACCATATGACCTAAAGGGTCACTGGTTTCTCTTCTTCTATTTGGATTCCTTAAGTTCTACCTTTGCGTGGGTAAAAGGTTGTTTTCATTGATGTCCTCTTGTCTTTGTATGCATTGTAAGAGGTCTTGTTGTATATGTCGTTGCCTAGTTTCTTCTAAAAACAAGAGGATGAATAGGTCTCCTTGTGGTAACATAAATGTTTGTTGTTGAGGTCTTGGATGGTTCTCCTCGATCTCATCACGGCTATCCTTCACCCACTCTCCTCTCACTCCTAAGCACATTCGTGAATTCGGATGGAGGTAATCGTGTGATTGCTAACCTTAACCAGATCTCAGGTTTTGACCTAGGGTTTGACTTTGTTTTTATCTCTATTTTTACCTTATGATGAAATCAAGGGTTTGTTTGGAATCATTTGAACTGTGATTACCTCGTGATGGAATCGAGGGTTTGCAATTTTGTCTATTCTAATGTCTCTATATGCATGCAAACTACAATGATATGCAAAATGTTCTTTTTGGTATTTTTTAGAGTGTTTTGGAAATAGAAATGCTTCTAATCTATGAAAAGGAAATATGTATGCAATCCTATATGACTTTTCAAATGCAAAGTTAATCTGTGGTTTTTGGGTTTTTGGTGTTTTTAATGCAATCTAATCTAATGAAAAGAGAAAACACTTTTTCTAACAATGTAGATCTAGAAATATGAAAAGCAAATAATCTAACATGCAAGATCTAACCTATCAAGGAAAAAAGCAATGTGTTACTATTCCCAAGAGCAAATGTGATTATCTAATTACTATGAAATCAATGAAAACAATGAAGGAACCTAAGAGAAATGAAGATTTGTTGACTCCACTACCCTCAGCAATCCTTGTAATAGGCGACCTCGAATCCTTTTGTGGCAACAGGTGATCCTCTTGACAACAAAATGACCTGAAGAAGAAAAAATAAGCTTCGATGAAGCTTGTATGAGCTCGATGAGAGCATGGATTGAGCACAATGGCATATAATGAAGTAGCGTGACACTACTTGGTTGAACAAAAAAAGAAAAAGGCACCTTGTAAGAGCATTTGAATGCTAAGTTGGAGAGAAAAATTTGGCAAGAGCTGTGTGCACAATGAATTTGCCTCCCTTTATGCTTGAGGGATGGGGTATTTATAGGTTTAGAAGAAGGAATTGATTGGAGAGTTAACTCATATGATTGATGAATTAACAAGAATAGATTGGGGAGTTAACAAGGTTGATTACTCAGTGAACTCAGCTAATTAGAGAGTGATGACGCAATGGTAGCTTATCACTGAAGAGGAAATGGAGGTGAGGGAATGCATGAGATTGATTAAAGAGTTAATTTGAGATCAAATAGAGCTAATTATGTATGTGCGAGTGCATAAAATAGTTAACTCTATATCAAGGATAAAAAATCATGCAAATAGAAAGAAAAACAAGCGAAAATAGAGCAAAAATGAGAGAGAAACTTGAGTTTTTCTGTGGGTCCAAAAATAGCAGGGTCACCCCTTTTACCAGTCGGGTCGCCCCTGGGTGACCATGGGTCACTCAGGGCGATCCGAGCTGGACAGGGTCAGATGTAGAAAATCAGGTTGGGAGACGGTAGAAGAGAGGAAAAGGATGGGTTCTGCATCAAGAAACAGGTTAGTCATGTGGAAGAATCCAAATCTCCACTTGCATCTACAGGATCTCTAGGGGAGATCTGGAAATAACAGGGGGAGATTTGGATTGGTTGGTCGAAAATGAAAAATGTTAGTGGGAGATAGATCAGGGGACCTCTAGAAAGCTTCTATGAGGTGCACTAGAGGAGAAACAAAGGGGAGAGGTGAAAACTCACCTACAAGACTCTCACAACGCTTAGGATCAAGGTCAAAAGATAGAAAATGCAAGTCAACAAGTGTCGTAACAAGTGTCGAAAAGCATCACAAACAGGGAGGGAGAGAAATTGACAAAGAAGAAACAACACAAGACAAGAAGAGAGGGCATGCCATCAAGAGGCCTGCTACCCAGAGGATTTATTTTCACACTTACATGTACGTGATAAGGATTTGAATCATCATAGGGGACCTCATGGAGGCAGTGCATGATTTTTGTGCTTACATATTTGCCCCCTCAGGGACGGTAGTCTTCATGAAAGGTAGGTACCGTTCCCAAACTAGGCCTTACCTGTTGTCAAATTTTCCTGCAATTTGTACCTGTAATAACTAGTATTAGTCTTACATTTAAATACAAAATGAATAATGAAAACTAAAATGACAAACTTACCATAGATCGCTTGAGTTCGACTAGTTGCTTGCCTTTGTCAGTTTGGACCTGTAGGGATGAGAGCACACAAAACAATGCATGAAACAAATGCATAAAAGCAAAGAACTAATCTAAAAGGCATAAATAAAACTAAGCTAAGGGCAAACAAAGAGAGCCAAATTGTGAGATCGGTGTGAGATAGTGAAAAAATCGTTCGTGTGAGCAGTCGATAGAGAGGTATCATCGAGGAGATCACAGAGATGGACACCTCTTCTTCAACTGCAGAGAATCGGGTATGCAATTAGTGAAAAACTCTTCTCTAAACCCTAGGTTGCTTTTTGCAAAAAATCTCTTAAAATTGTCTGTTTTCGGTGATTTTTCCTATTGCATTATGTTCGTCTCGTCATTTGGAGTGAGATTGATCTTTCATTTTTTGAAATCGGTCGAAAAATGAAGTTTTTAGAGTAGTTTTTAGTCGAGGGGTTCTCTCCTAGGGTCGCCCCTTTTACCAGGCAGGGTCACCCAGGGAGATCCTGTTTGACAATAGGGTCACCCGGGGAGATCCTGAAAAACATCTGGGTCGCCCGAGGGCGACCCTGTTGGACTAATTTCTGACTTCATTTGATGTTGTTTAATGCTTGTTTTACTCTGGTATGACATGATTTGGTCACTAAATCTACCTTTTTATTGCAATTTTGAAGATTTATATGTTTTTTTTGTGTAAGGTTTTCTGCAGTTTTACGATTTTTAGGGATTTTGCGAGTTTACGAGATCTAATATGAAATTCCTTTTTATTTTATTTTGCAGGACATGCGTATTCAATGGAATGCCTGCCGAGAGCAAGGGTGGCTCTCAGGGATGTTTGCTTCACTGAGTATAGAGGATCATGCCATACTGAAGAGGACAGGTCTTGCTAGAGTTTGCCATGTTCCTATGATTCATCCTATATCCCATATATGCTGTGATATCCTGACTTACTGGGATGCAAACAGGAACACGTTCAAGTTCCCGTAGATTTCAGGAGAGTGGACTATCACTCTTTATGATGTATACCGCATACTTGGGGTTTCTATAAGGGGACAACCTTTATTTCTTCCGGTTAGCGAGTCCTTTGAGGATAAGGCTTCCTAGGCTGCATTTATGGGGCTTAATCACCCTAGGGACTAGAAAGGAGTTTAGCTTACTTCTGTGCCACGACTCCGCATCCCACTTCTAAGGAGGTTTCTGATTGGCTTGATCGCTTCGAGGCTGTCAAGAGACAAGGCCTCGACTTATCTGAGATCGTGCTGGGCACCCATCATTCAAGGATTGGAGGAAGGCACAGTTTATGCATAGGGACCTGATATCCTGGCGATGGTCTACAAAGATTTTTATTAGATCTCTAGGCGAGGGGCCCTAGCCTTTAGCCACTCCCCTCTTATTATGACATGGATTTTTGAGCATATGAGGCCTTATCAGAAGCTCATTCCTCTTCCAGACATGTGACTACCAAGAGTAGTGAGGTGGGCACATATTGGTCATTTTGATGCTACTCTTCCCACTATTGCTTCCCTTACTGATGATCACATGACTTCTAATCCCTATCACGACATAGAGGGAGCTTGGGCCCATGATGATGAGATGAGAGTGTATTGTCGCGAGGTTTCAGAGATCATAGACCATAATGGTTAGGTTGAGGCTCATCAGGTCGACCGTGTTTTGCAGCAGTTCGACGAGGATGTCCCTGAGTACTTGCCAATAGTGTCCACTTTCTATTGGACCGTTCAGGAGATCGGGGAGATTGGACAAAGAAACGTTGTTTGGACACCTTTGACTCTAGGCATCTTTATCACTAAGGCTTCTAGAGGAGGACAAAGAGGAGGGAGAGGGACTCCTTCCTGATCTCTAATTGTGATTGTTGATTCAGAGTCCACTGACGAGGACTATGTTCCTGATAGTGATGATTTGTCAGATGAGGCCCCCCTCGAGGATGAGGATTTTGATGACATTGGTGCTTCGAATGAGGTTCCTGACATCCTCGAGGGTCCTGCTGTTGTTCCTCGACCTCCTCATTCAGATGAGGTGATGCGTCAGCTTGACCCTGACTGGCAGTCTGGAGATCCACATAAGTTTTATCTATTTATTTTCACTTAACTTTGTCCTTTCTTTTTTATGTGTCATTGACTTGGTCTTGTCTTGATTTGGTATTTTAGGCAATGTCAAAGAGTGGAGGGACTTGGTTCATGAGGTTAATGTTGGATTGACCTTTCCCTTTACTAGGATGACCCATGATCATCTTTTGGATGATCCTGGTGTGCCCCCAGCTGTAGGGCGACACACCGACATTTTTGCTCATGTCTACCATGGGTGTCAGATGATTACAGAGTTGAAGACCCAGGTCGACACGCTTCAAGGTGAGAACAAAGTACTTCGGGAGATGACTTGCCTTAATTTTGGGCATTCTGATACTAGTATGGCGGGGCCTTCACAATCGCATGCTCACAGCAAAACACATCATTCTCACAGATCTCATGGAGCAACTAGTGGTACTCGTAGATGGACGAGGCAGAGCCCTAAGGGTTCTATTGGAGGGAACCGCCCTTGACTTGCTTTTCTTGAAATTCGTGCCCCCTTTCATGGGGAGCCTCTACTTCTCTCGAGAGCATTTTGTCTTAGCTCTTTGATACCATTGTATATGTAAACTTCGGATGTATCTATGAAAGTTTATCTTTTTCTATGGTTTTTCTCTTGTCGAATTCTGTACTCATCTCTTGTGCATGTCTGGACGTTTTGAGGAATTTTTTTGATTATGTTTGACCTTTTCAACTCTTTTAACAAATGCAAGTATGACAACAATGATATGTTTTTGTAGTTTTGTGGGATATAAATGATATGCAGTTTACGATATGATAATGCAAGAACACAAGAAATGATGTAAATGAAACTATAGCACTTACTAAATGTCATGAGATATGACATTTGACTTTATTGCTTTGACTCTTTTTCTAATTTTTGGCATGAATACAATATGGAACAAACACAGTGATTGCTCTTAAATATGATTTTCAATTTGAGGGATTGCAGATTGTCCTGGTATAAGAGATCTAGATTCAAGGCTATGAGATAGTATTTAGGGAAACTCAAGTGGGGAGTGAAATGAATCATGGAGTGGTTCTAAATTTTGGCTTCGCTAAAGGCTAAACACTGATCCTTATCTAGATAAGACAAATTGACAAGTTTTCAACTTCAAACAAGTAGAAAATTTTATAGGTGCTCACTAGACTTAGATAATAGATGACAAGTAAAGTAGACCCAGGGTAATAGATATCTGGGAAAGAACAAGGGTCCCTAGATAGAAGATGATCCTAGAGACTACTAGACTCTTTGGTTTTGCTCAACTAGAGTGTGTGTGTGTGTGCTTAGTACCTTTCTTTCCCTATTAGAATGTCACCCTTGAGGCTTCAAGCTTAGACTGATCTCCACCCAAGAGTACAGACATTCAGCAATCTTCTCTCTTTCACTCTTTTTTTTTATCTCTCCTTTTTTTTCTTTTTTCCTCGCTTGATTTTTCTCATTTTTTTGGATTTTGACTTTTCAAGAAATGAATGTTTTTCAAAGCTTTTGCTATGCAAATGATTTGGTCTCTCAGTTCTCACTTTTTCAATGCTCTTATTTTGATCATTCATTTTTTTTATTCACTCGTATCTTAGATTGCTTCCTTCAGAGTTTTGATCTTCTTGATGTTTTTGGCCAAGAAAGATAAGGGGCTAAGCACCACCTAAAGTTTTTGTAATATGGTTGGACTTCTCTAATACTAGGGAAGAATTTGGGAAGGTCTACTTGCAAGCTCCCTTTGAACACTGTAGGTTTGAGTACTGACTTTGTTTAGACCTAACATCTTGACTCATTAAGACTGGGATCAGTGTAAAGCTAAGAGCTAGGTTTTTATTAGAATCATTGGGAAAGAAGAGGGATAATGGCAATTTGTGAAAGATGAGGGATCTCTAGGTCCTGAAAGGATAACGTATATGTGGGCAACATTAGACTCCTTACTAAAGGGAAAATAGTACAAGAGCAAGTCACAAACAGTAATGCAAGATGAACAGAATGATGCAGAAATGCAAGAAACAAATTGTTTTCGACATTTTAAGATTTTTATAATTTTTTTGTATTTTTATGTTTTATGGTTTTTTTGGTTTTTTAGACATAATATTTCTTGAGGTGAAAGGCATTGATTATTTCTCCAAATTCCTCTCCCTCCATTGTGTACAAGAGATAAGCATTATTTCCGGTATCTTCTTTAACCATGTAGGGGCCTTTCCAATCTTCCAAGAAATCTCTCTTTCATCTTCTTTTCTTGTTTTTGTGCTTCCCCTTCTTAGGACAAGTTCTCCTACTTGGTAAGGCTTGTCATTTGAATCAATTGCTACCAACTTAGTGGTTTCTCTTGGTATCGTGAGATGCAGTAAGTCTCGAAAAGCATGTTGATGAGAAGGAGTCCAATATAGAACCCCATCACAATTTAATAGCTTTGCTAATAGGTCGAACTGTTCTTGCATGTAAATTTTTACGTCAAGTCTCTCTTGGATTCTTTGTGAGAATTGGAATAATTCAAGAGGAGTTTGTGGCTTCCTCTGCTCATCGGGGGGAACAAAACTTATGCTTGTCCTCCCATTGGGTTTTGGTCTCAGATCCATGGCATACCCAATATAACTTCTTGGTAGTTCAAAAATGACAGGGTCATCGATATCGACTGTCACTCTCATCTTCCACTCTCTATGGAAGATACCTTCACTCTCTTCATCCTCATCGAGAAGTCTTTCAACTATTTCTATTTGTACCCGAGGTGATTCCCATTCACCAAGTTCATTTGACTAAACCGAGGAGGAGGTGGTTAGTTTTTCTTGTGGTTGTGATACTACAAACATCCTAGGCAACATTCCTATAACATTGGTTGATTCATTATCGATATAATGTGCCTCCTCCATTGGCATATTCGTTGATGTGAATCCTTCGTTGGTGTGAAAGGTTCATATGATTCTATTTCTTTCGGTGTCTCAGGGACACACGATTCACTTAGTGGTGATAACGGTGTATATCCTTCTGTCATGTCTTCATCTGCATTTGAGAAAGCATGTGGGTCTGCGTTTCTCAAATCTAATGTGGTGGTCTGAAAGACTGGTCCTTCCCTTCTATGAGGCTTCTCCCCTATGCAAGGAAAGAGCTTGTAGGCCTCTTGGAAATTGATCATGAGTATTTCTAGGGGGAATTGGAGTGGTCCATCCCATTTGATCAACTCCATGATTTCAATCATTTTTTCTTTGGAAACCATTTCCCTTTGCTTTGGTAGTGGCCCACTCCCTAGAGGTTTGATTTATGCAGTGTTTATGGTCTTGTCTGGAGTTTCCATTCGTTTGACGCATATCGACTGAGGTGTTGGATTTGGGATAGTTAACTTGTTAGTAGGGAGCTCATAGTCTATGGGAATACCTATGCATTTGTTTGAAGTATTTGACTTTAACATGCTGAAAGGCTCTGGATCTCCCTGTGTGACATACACTTTCCCTAAGTGTAAAACGCGGACTTCCTGAAACAATGTAGATGGCATAGCCTTCATCCTGTGTATCCATGGCCTCCGAAGAATCAAGTTATATCCTGTTTCCTTATCTATAACATAGAAAGTGGTTGGAATAGTTTTGGGTCCCAAAGTCACTGGAAGGGTAATCTTTCCTATGGTGGTTGCTTTCAAATTATCATATCCACTTAGAGTGTCTCTTGAAGCGGTAATGTTGGTATGTCCATAGCCCATTCTCTCTAAGAGGGAGAAATGAACTATATTCACTGCAGCCCCATCGTCAACTAATGTCTATTTGATGCACGTGTCATAGATCCACACTTGAAGATATAATACAGGGTCTCCTTTCTTTGTTAACTCTGCCTCAGAGGGCATCTATTGTAAGTCGAAGAAGAACCCAGGATCTTTAAGTTCTAAGTTTGGTGGGTTGAGATCGTAATCCACATGGTTGATTTGTCCACTTGGCAGTGGCGTGATTTGGTCAAGATATTTTAGGCCTATTGCTTGTAGCAGTGCGGAGTGATGTGAGGGGGAGTTCCTGAGCAAGTCAATGAATGAAATGTGTGCATATGTTTTCTTTAAGTCTTCTATGAGCTCATAAGGTCCAATCAGAGTTGGCATCGGCTCTACCACCGAAATGGTACCTTCGTGTGCTTCTATTTGCTCATTTTCTTCCTCGTGATCTTCCTCTTGTTCTTCATTATGCATAATCTCAACCAATCCCATCAACCTAGTTTCTCCTTTTTGTCCTAGTTGTGGTGGGATTTCAGGGTTACTACTCTAAACTATTTTGTTTTGATTTGTCACTTCTGTACCCTTGTGTGCAGGGAATAGGTCCTAATAAATTCTCATGTTTGCATTTTATGGTGCTATCGGAGCTTGATTTTGCCTTGTATCCTTGTTATCCGGTGTGACCTCTTGTGGGTTTAAGAACATTTCTATGAACAATCGTTGTTGGTCTTCCAAAAGTCTTGCTATGAACCTGTTGTATTCCCTACAAGACTCTGTGTTATGCCCCCTTATTCTATGAAAAGAACAAAATTGGTTGAATTCATATGGTGGTCTTTCATATATTCCGTCATTTTCGTTCCCATTTCCACTATGGTTCCAGCCTTGATAGTTGTCTCGAGGATAGTACCCATTGTTTCTAGGTCAATCTATGGCATTTACGTTAGGAGGATAATAATCTTTTCCATTGTAGTCATCTTTTATCCTTTTGACTAGGGGTTGATATGTCACCCCTTCTGTGGTGGTGCTCCTATTGTTTTTGAGGATTTTAATGACAACATTGTTTCCCGTGTCTTCATTTGTCAGCTTTCCATTTGAACCATAGACTTTTCGACCACTGTCAATGGTGGCTTGGTCAATTCTTAAAGCACTTTCCAAGGCTTCCTCGTAGGACTTATATAGTAGTTTCTAAACATCTTCTCTCATGTCTTTGTTAATGGCAAGTAAGAAGAGGTCGCATAGTTCTCGATGGTCCATATTCGGAGCACTAGTTGAAGAATAGAGCACTTGCCTCCATCGAGTGACAAAATGTGCTACAAATTCATTTGGCTCTTGTTTCATCGTAAGGAATTCCCTTATTCCCGTCTTCACGAGTTTGTTCATGTCGAACGCCATGACAAACTCTCTGATTAGTTGTCTGAATGAATGGATCGAAGCTTCTGAGAGATGATAATACCAATCCAAGGCGATGCCTTCAAGCATTTTTGGGAAAAATTTTGCAACAACCCCATCCCAAGGAAGGAGCTCTCTTATGGCTATAGTGTAGGCTTTGATGTGCGAATTTGGATCTCCTTCTCCTTTGAACTTCAGGAGATCTGGCAATGGCCGAGGTAGTTGCATATTTCTTATGTTTTGGTCTAGAGGCTCTTTCAAATATTCGAGATACGTTCCTAAGAAGGCACTCTGAGATTGCGGGTTGTTAATAATAACCCTGTAGGCAAGTTTTGATAACCCGTTGTTGGATTCGTTGGATTGTTCTGAATAGGAGGGTTCCCATTCAGACATGTGTCATTATTAGCATGTCACGAATAGTAATTGAGGTAGGGGGATTTTGAGATGCCCCCTGGTCCTGTTCGTGAGACTTGAGTCTTCTTTCTGGAGCAGCTTGCTCTGCTTCCAGGATTTTGATTCTTTGTACTAGAGTTGCAATTAAATCTGCAAGAGTTGCAGCTCTAGGGGTTTCTTCATTCCTAGGATGTTCTCTTTAAATATTTTCATAGTGATGAGCTTCCTCACGTGCGGCTTTTTCTTTTTGTTCTTCTTCTAAGGCAATCCTCAATGCTTCTTGAGCATCTTTGGTTTCTTGTAGACGTTTTTCCAACCTTTTAACCTCTTCATCAAGGTGGGTATTCGATGTACTTGTGGAAGGTTGTTTTGGTTGATGTATTTCAAACCTTATCCTTCTAGCTTTGTGAGGCGCATTTGGTATGGCTGAGTCATTTTCCCAAGCTAGGTTATTGAAGGATAGAGAAGGCCTGGACTCTCTTGGACCATATTCATAGTCAGAGTCTTCATAGTCATAAAAATTGGTAACAAGTGCATCTAGATGAGGTGGCACATACCTCTCAAAGGAAGGGGTTTCAGGTTTAGTTGAGGGAATGTTTCCCTGGTTCAAGTCTGGTTTCGTCATATTCAGGGGTGCCATAGACACTGCAGAATAAGTGGAATGGATGATGGCGCAAATGATGGAAGTCAAAGTGGCTATGACAAGCAAAGAAAGAATGTTTGAGAGGTGTTTAAATGTTTTGCAATGGGAATGCAAACAACATAACCAAGAGGTTTTGCTCTTCACGTTGGGTTCACCAAAATATGTACGCTTGAAATCGTGACTCCGGTTGCCTGAGGGCTGTTGGGTCAGATTTCAGCACGCACATGGACCCTTTCCCTCCTTGCCATGGGGCGATCCGCCACGTCACTTTCGCTCACATGGAAGTAGCTAGTTGAGAGGAGGCGAGACACGGCAGGGGTCTGGCTTGTTTGAGAGATGGACTTCGCGGAGAGGGGTCGGCAAGTTCTGTGGCCTTTGTTGTTGTGTGTTTTGTTGTATGTTTCGCTCAATTGTTGTTGTAGTTAAAATAACCCTATGACCCGAAGGGTCAATGGTTTCTCTTCTTCTATTTGGTTTCCTTAAGTTCCATCTTTGCGTGGGTAAGAGGTTGTTTTCATTGATGTCCTCTTGTCTTTGTATGCGTTGTAAGAGGTCTTGTTGTATTTGTCGTTGCCTAGTTTCTTCTAACAAAAAGAGGATGAATGGGTCTCCTTGTGGTAAGACAAATGTTTGTTGTTGAGGTCTTGGATGGTTCTCCTTGATCTCGTCATGGATAGCCTTCACCCACTCTCCTCTCACTCCTAAGCACATTTGTGAATTAGGACGGAGGTAATCGTGTGATTGCTAACCTTAACCAGATCTAGGGTTTTGACCTAGGGTTTTGTTGACCTAGGGTTTGACTTTGTTTTTATCTATGGTTTTACCTTGTGATGAAATCAAGGGTTTGTTTGGAATTGTTTGAACCGTGATTACCTCGTGATGGAATCGAGGGTTTAGAATTTTGTCTATTCTAATGTCTCTATATGCATGCAAACTAAAATGATATGCAAAACGTTCTTTTTGGTATTTTTTAGAGTGTTTTGGAAATAGAAATGCTTCTAATCTATGAAAAGGAAATATGTATGCAATCCTATATGACTTTTCAAATGCAAAGTTAATCTATGTTTTTTGGGTTTTTGGTGTTTTTAATGCAATCTAATCTAATGAAAAGAGAAAATGCTTTTTCTAACAATGTAGATCTAGAAATATGAAAAGCGAATAATCTAACATTCAAGATCTAACCTATCAAGGAAAAAAGCAATGTGTTACTATTCCCAAAAGCAAATATGATTATCTAATTACTATGAAAGCAATGAAAACAATGAAGGAACCTGAGAGAAACGAAGATTTGTTGACTCCACTACCCTCAACAATCCTTGTAATAGGCGACCTCGAGTCCTTCTGCGGGAATCCTTCTGCGGCAGCAGGTGATCCTCTTGACAATAAAATGACCTGAAGAAGCAAAAAGAAGCTTCGATGAAGCTTGTATGAGCTCGGTGAGAGCTAGGATTGAACACAATGGCATAGAATGAAGCAACGTGACGCTACTTGGTTGAACAATAAAAGCAAAAGGCACCTTCATCCTGTAAGAGCATTTGAATGCTAAGTTGGAAAGTAAAATTTGGCAAGAGCTGTGTGCACAATGAATTTGCCTCCCTTTGTGCTTAAGGGAGGGATGTATTTATAGGTTTAGAAGCAAGAATTGATTGGAGAGTTAACTCATATGATTGATGAGTTAACAAGAATAGATTGGGGAGTTAACAAGGTTGTTTACTCAGTGAACTCAGCTGATTAGAGAGTGATGAAGCAATGATAGCTTATCATTGAAGAGGAAATGGAGGTGAGGGAATGCATGAGATTGATTAGAATTAGAAAGTTAATTTGAGATCAAATAGAGCTAATTATGCATGTGCGGGTGCATGAAATAGTTAACTCTATATCAAGGATCAAAAATCATGCAAACAGAAAGAAAAACGGAGCAAAGACAAGAGAGAAACTCAAGTTTTTCCACGCGTCCAAAAACGGCAGGGTCGCCCCTTTTACCAATAGGGTCGCCCGGGGAGATCCGATCTAGACAGGGTCAGATGCAGAAAATCAAGTTGGGAGACGGTAGAAGAGAGGAAAAGGATGGGTTCTGCATCACGAAACAGGTCAGTCATGTGGAAGAATCCAAATCTCCACTTGCGTCTGCAAGATCTTTAGGGGAGATCTGGAAATAATAGGGGGAGATTTGGGGGGACCTCTAGAAAGCTTCTATGAGGTGCACTAGAGGATAAACAAAGGGGAGAGGTGAAAACTCACCTACAAGACTCTCACAAGGCTTAGGATCAAGGTCGAAAGCCAAAAAAATGCAAGTCGACAAGTGTCGCATCAAGTGTCAAAAGGGGCCTGCTCCCAAAGGATTGTGAGAAATCTAAGCTCACTCAAAGAATAGTAGTCATGTCATTAGTTAAGTTATTTGCAAATATTGAAGACATTTTTTGGCTTATAGGCTATTATATTTGAACACACCTTGTAACTACTAAAATTTTTGTAGTCCTTTGTCTTACAAAAATTAACTTTTTTAAATTTTTGGTTGTCAAAAAAATAGAAATATAGACAAATAATCTTTTTGGTCCAAAAATCAATTTTTTGTCATCCAAATATTATTTTTTATTTTTAAATGCAACAAATAAACTATTTATAACAAATGTAACTATTTTTAATAGTCCAAATATTTTTCATGCTCATCCAAAAATAAAAAGGAAATTGGTATAAAATCTTATGGAAGAAACTGTCAAATATGGGAATTTAAGCATTACACTATACATTTCATTTATGCAGCCAGATAAAGTGGGCAAAGGAGGGGCGAGAGAGGTATTGTAGAAGAGTAGGGTGTACCCCTTGGCCATTGTTATTGACTTTTTCTAACAATTTTTCTCAAAAATGTATGTTGAGAGCTCTACTATTTTAAGTATGGTATTCAGGTTTACTCTATTTAAATATCATCCAATTCAATGGTCAAATCAACTAATTTAAAAGAAAAATTTTGAACAATTTTTACTCTAAATCTAACATATATTTTGGTAAAAATGTCATTTAAAAGAAATGAGTTAGAAATGTTTTTCATCAAGTGCTGCTGTGAGTTTTTGATTTGGGTTTTGTAGAAAGAAATGGCAATTGTATATGTTGTGGTGATGAGGTGGACTATTGTGCTAGTTGATTTCAGTGAGGTAGAGAGAACTGTTGGAGCAGGGGCAAGCCAAATAATGGAGAAGCTACTGCTTCCTCCTTGGCAAGGAGAAAATCACCTCTATTTTTCACAAGATCTCCACATCTTCCACATTCTCAGGGCAGATGGATTCACCTTCATCTGTATGGCCAACAAAACCTTTGATAGTGAGTTTGATGTTATCTTCTAATAAGTTCCTAATTAATACACTAACAGAGACTCAACTTTTTTGATTTATTCAACCGTCATTTGCTTCACATATCTATGGTTTTGGAATGAGATCCAAAAGCCTCATTTTTGGAGCCATTATAGGAAGCGTTGGCAATACAAGGAGACAGCAGCATTCGAGCACCAAAGTTTGGGCACCTGACTGCCTCTATTGAAACTATAACTACAACCCAGGGGCTCAGATATGGATAGGGGCTCTTTCAATAGTAGTCCCAGCAGGCTGGCAGCTATGCATTTCTTGGTGTGTAACAAGAGAGAAGAAATGGATAGCCGGCAGATGGTTCACATTGATGTAGGGTGCAACCACCGAAAGTAGAGTATCCAGCATTTGAATGTCTTGAAATCTCTAATGCTTCCCTCATTTGTTCAGAGTAAGTAATCGCTGCTATAGGTTATGGTCTGTTTTGACTATGAAGGGACAGTAACATATATTTATTTTATTATTTTGGTTTGTTTATTCAGGGAGATCAAATCTTCATGATTGGAGATGCCATTAATTTTGTGAAAGAGCTTCAACATGTTTTGCTCACTTTAAGCCTCAGAAAAAGTGGAGGCAATGCCATGTGAAAGCATGCCAAAGTCTATGCAATTTTCCTATAAAATCAATGAAACTATAGTTAAGTTATCTAGATGACATTGATATGTATTTGTTATTGGTGATATAATGGTGTCTTTGTTTAAATGCAAAGGAATGTAGTTAACATATGAATTGCTTATGTTTTTATTTTAAAATTTCTTTCTATAATTGTGTCACAACTGAAACAGAAAATGAGTAGCCCCTGGGTTGGAATGGAAATCTTTAGAAGGCAATTGACTAAAGATTATTGTCACTAACTTATAGATAGCTAACCTAAGTGCCAAGGAAATGATTTTTCCAATAAATATTGAATTTCATAATTATTATAGATTCTAGTAACAATGCCACAAACTCCATTAACTATTAATTAAAGGAATTGTTTAGTGAGGTAGCCTTAAATTTTAGTTTTGTTTTCTATTTATTAGTTTGGAATGCCTCCACCACCTAAAATACATGTCTTCAATAGATGCTAGTAATTTTACTTTCTCTCTAATATTAGCATAAATGAAACAATTTCTTTTATCTTTATGGATAATTAGTTGGAATTGTCTCTTATGCATAAAGAGAAATCAATTTATTTCATATTTTTTGGCACATAAATTTTGAATGTATTTGTATGGATACATGCATACATTTACAAAGTCACTTGGTCCAAATTTGGCTCCAATAAAATAGAGATATGTCTCATTCCACATACTTACAAAATTGCCTTGGATTCAATCTCATCAATTTGTCACATTCCACATTTTTACAAAATTGCCTTACATTCAATTAGCATGTCACATTCCACCTCATCGAATGATTATATTATAACAAAAATAACTGAAGCTAAGCAATAATGCATATAAGGGAAGCAAAGAATTTTCCTCTTTATTTCAACACACACACACACACACACTTATAAAGTCATTTCGTCCAAAATAAACACCAATAAAATACAAACATGTCTCCTTCCACATACTTCCAAAATTACCTTGGATTCAATTTCATTAATATGTCACATTCCACCTCCTCTAATGACTAGTTTATAATTGTACATTGACAATAAATATAGGGTATATTATTGATGTTTATATATTTTAATGTTATTATAATACATGTTGTGCTTATCTTTTGAATGTCTTGGTCAACCTTTTTGCAATATATGTTTGTATTATACACAAGATATTGCAATTGTATGAGTATAACATAAAAATTAATGTATCCATTGTTTTGAAATAAGTAACTGAGACTTACTATATCTACTTTTGTTGTTTTTTCAAATAATTATTAATATTAATAAATTATGATACATTCAAAGTCATCTTTTTAATATATATGCATCAAAATATCATTCATTGGATTGTTATAAACTATTAAAAGCACCTAAAAATACTATTAAATGACCAAACACAGCACCAAATGAGTTTGAAAAATAAATGTGTAGTGCTTCATCAATAGAATGTGCCTATAGACCATTTGTTAGCTTCAAGCATATAATTACTATAGACCATTTGATAGCTTCAAGCATATAATTACTAAGCATGCATAGGCTTAAACCTAAAGCAACATGTTTAAGAAATAGGCCAAAAACATATGTACTTGTAGCATGCGTCTATTAGATAGCAAATCAGAGGCTCAAAACCGCAGAAGAAAAGAAAGCTACTAACAATACTTTTAATACATTATATTTACAGCCTTTCTTATTATTGTAGTAGTAGATAGCAGTCACTTTATTTAGCAGTAGATATAGCAGATAAATTAAGAGGGGAAGTATCTGCTTGGTGTGTTTAAAGTATTAAGCTTGGAAGCATTCATGGTAGCCTATCATCTTCTTCAACTTTATCTTTTACAGTAGATTGTTTCCAGGGATGCTCCTCCTGCAAAATAAAAATCAGCTAGTGAATCATAATGAAAAATGCATACAACAAGAACTATACTATTCAGAGCTATTTCTTGTTTTCTTTCCCCTACCATGAGAGCCCCCTTGCAGCACCAAGGCATGCACGATTTTTTGCAACTGCCGTCGCCAGGTGCGTGAAATGCAATTCCATGTCCTTACATTGAAATGGAGATTTGTTTTTAAAAAATCCCAACAATCTTTTTTCAGAAATGAATCAATACATGAACAAGAATTATAAGTAAATATCAATATCAGTGAACATGAACAAAAACTTCAGTAGAACACCTTGGCTTTCATCTTCTCTCTTTGCTGAGACGACCAAGAGTCCAATAGCAAATATAAACAGCCCTAAAATACAGAGTACCTTTGCCATGACAATGAGTTGGGAATTCAAATAACTTGGAGCAATCACGTTGATGGGTTGCAAATAAATTTATATTGTTTGCATGGGAGAGGATTCCAAATTATTGATTGTTGAAGGTGGTGTAATTCTGGGCTACATGCACATCACCACTTGGCAGTAGATTCTGTAAATCTATCCGCAACAGGCTCCAAGATTTTGTCAGGATTATTTCCTTATCCGCAACAGTCTCCAGATTTTGTCAGATGTATTTCTTTATCTACAACAGTCTCCAAGATATTTGTGAGATGTATTTTCTTTTGGGCTTGACCTTTGGCAGAGGCAGTTACATCCAATGATGTATTACTGAAATCAAGTCATCTAGCTCTGTTAGAATGAAAGTTTCCCAACAAGATCATTTTTTTTTTCTACCTATATGGGGTATCCATTGGGCTAATTTCAACTTCACTAGCAGACCAAAGGTGTTTTAACATTTGTTGTAATTTTCAATTATGTAGCACCAAATGAATGGATTGAAATTATTTTTAAAAAGTTTTTATAGTGTTTCAAATGGTAAAGGGAAAAATACCTCTACACAAAATTATTTAGGCTAACTAAATAAACCCAAGTAATTAGCAAACACATAATTTAGATTTAAGAGTAGGGATTGATAATTAAAATATATGCTAAATTAAATGAGTAAAGAAAGGTGGGAATTGAATAAATTAAATGTGTGGATACTTAACTTTGATTTTGATGGAAATATTTTTTTAGGTGTCACGAAAGGTTCTGGAATTTTTTGTAGTCTATCACTAATATGTGAATTTGAATGCATACTATCTAGGCTCACTTTGTCGAGGGTGAAAGTGATCTCCACATGTGCAAACCTAAACCAGGTCCACTAATCTAAACCTATAAGTTGTAGATCTAATCTAGGATAATTCTACATCTTGGAATCTATTCACCTTGATTTCTAGTGTCTAGATTTGTGTAAGGACAAGCTACAATGTTTACAAACACCTTTGGGGAATCTACTAGATAGTGAGGTTCAAGTTCTCCTCAGTCAAACCCCTAAAAAACTAGCTTTACAGCTCTAAGCAAAATGTTCAAAGATTAAAAGCAAGTGTATAATTGACCTAGAATGGTGTATGTTGGTGTAACGCTTCGATAATATGCTATGATGCTTCCAATAAATGCTATATGACAAGTCCTTACATAACTCATAGATGATCTCCCACATTCCAACATGATTTCAAATAGGTGAATAAATGTCCTTAAATACAACAACCAAGCATAGTAATCAACATAAACATGCACTAGGTCACTCACAACAACTAGTGAACTGATCAGCATGGAGCTAATTTCAATTTTGAATTTAAAAAAATTTAAGGTTCAAATCTAAACCCATGGATCTAATTCAAGGTGATAAATGGTAAATCTAGGGATCAAGAATAAATCTATGTGGACCAATGATAAAGGGAATTGGAATGTCTGATGTCATGATTCAAATTCACACAAGAGTATGCCACTTGTAAGCTTGATATTGCATTTAAGACAATCTAATCAAAGTAATGTAACAACCCCAAAGATATGACAAATTTTTTTTTCTTCACATATACAAATATTACATCAATATGCAAAACTATGCAAGTAATATAAGATCACAATGAATATCTACCATTCATCA
Organism: Cunninghamia lanceolata; assembly: GCA_027924645.1. Taxonomy (NCBI): domain Eukaryota; kingdom Viridiplantae; phylum Streptophyta; class Pinopsida; order Cupressales; family Cupressaceae; genus Cunninghamia; species Cunninghamia lanceolata. The sequence goes on along the minus strand of BSBN01001315.1, from coordinate 2,266,701 downwards.
GGTACAATAGAAGTACCATCAAGTATATATCCATGTTCTACTATACAATGGATCAAGTACTCAACCCTATAACAAAGTATACAAGAATACAATAGACCAATGGCTTACAAGTGTTGAAATTAAGGAACATTGAGGGGGGGTGAATCAGTGTTCTGTAAAACTTATTATTATGTTCCTTTATAAATTTACCACATACATTCAAAAGAAAGAAACAAGAACATAAGAACACCAACAACAAGATCATCACACATGAACACCAGGATTTTTACGTGGAAACCCAGTTAAGGGAAAAACCACGGTGGGGGTTAACCCACAAGATTTTATACTTTGTTAAAGTATTACAAATGGGAAGGCACGTGCCTTCGGGCAAACCGCCCAGAGCTCACTACCTACAAGATTAATTACAAAGAGTTCACTGGAATAATTGAACTGAAGAATAGCATCTAACAATGCAAGATTATAGTTCTAGTTAGGCTCAATATACTGACTTCACACACTTCATCTCTTACTGCCTTTTTTCACTGTTCTGCCATGATCCAGTGTAACGCCCCGCCATGAACACCTTAGAGAAATTCACATTTATGCTATTTGAAACATAATTTTTTTTTTAGAGTGAATAAAATATCCAAGTAATGTTAACATAACTGATTATACCATTTTAACTTACAACATGTTCTATAGGGTTTCAAGGCCGCATTACTTACAAATTAACTAACATAACTTAACATACATTACTAACATCGGTAACTAATCTAAATCCATTGCACAATTAAATAACATATTCATATTTATTGCATGTCGTCGAATAATACAATCTACATGATCAAATACATAACTGAAATGCTTTCCTTACACATAAGTATATCATTACATCATTACATTGCCATTTTCAGACTACGTCAAAATTACATACATTATGAATGATCTGTTACACAAGTCTAGTACAAGATTATACGCATACATCTTCCTCAACTGGTACAAGAACAATTATCTGAAAACTGTGATAAATTCTTTCTGCACATGAGCTTAGACAAGGACTAACCAATAGATAAGAAAGCTCTTCCACCCGACCATGTGGAACCCTTAGGTCCACCCCCTGAGCTAGGAGTTAACATGAGGTCCCAAACAATAACAGTCAGGTAGACAAAAGACAAACAAGAACAAAGGATGACCAAACTCCAATACAACACATGGCAATAACATTAACAACACAATACAACTTCCAAAGGCAACACATAACATATGTGGAGAGACCATACAAGGAATGCTAGGTTGTAGTAGGGAGAGTGTCATCGCATGGTCCTAATATGGGTTACCCTGGCAGTCTCTCACTAGACACCGGCCCCCATCTATGGTTACCCTAGCAGCCTCTCACTAGGCGCCGGCCCCATAGGGTGACACATGCGGAATCAACCTTCCTTTCATGAGGACAAGGAAGTCAATCATGCTGATCAGGCCTTCTCAACCCAACCCTAGTCTAAACGAGCACTACAGGCCTAGGTGAGGAAATCCATTAATCTTGTTTAATGTGAAAACTACCCTTAACCCCCTAGTTCATTTTAGGTTATCACTTGATTAATCTACTTTCAATGGGTTACCCTGACTGCCACTTTGGGCGCCGGCCCCACATTGAAAGCCACCCTCCTTTCTAACACCTAGTAGACCTTAACCATCATACAAGACATTAACAGTACTCATACATGTTCACTACAAGGCGTTAGACATTCTTACATTCCAAATAGAATCATAACACCATTTGTTAAACAATGCCTATAGCATTACGATACTTTACACTTTTACAGATTCCAAGTCTCTCCATACGACAATTTCGACAAAATGGATACAAGATAATCACAAGTGGTTAAGTATCTCATCTTGAGAATATTATATCCACAAAATACATTAACAACTTTTGACAATTCTACATTCGTAATAAATTGTACTTTATACTCAATTAGAATCACATGTTTAAAACACCACAACACTAGGACACCTATCCACATGTTGGTTGTACTCAAAACACGACATACTATGCCTCTGGAATTTTGACCATTAACAATTTACCATATTACGACAACAAGAATTCTTAATTCAACAATTCAATTCAAGTTCCAGAGTTACACTTCTTGTAAATAACTTTGTGATAAAAAATAGTGGATTGCATTAACTCTTTTAAACAACTAATTGATTTTAAATTAAATACAACTAATACATTACAATTAAGTTATCTAAATATTCTACAATTTGTTTTTAAAGATAAATTACGAAACACAAGTATAACAAATTTTACACTGATTAACTTACCTTTCCAATGATGGATTAAATACTAAAAACAATACCTTAAAACTATACGGCAATACAACAAGGAAAAAGGTCCAACCGTCAATGACGAACATCAATGGTTTCGTTTTCCTCTAGGTTCTGCCCTAAATATGGTCTTTCCGATGTTTCTTTTGACCTCGATCCGAAGACAGTTTAATATGCTTGAATTTCTTCGTCGTAACGATGTCTCGGAAAGGATTTTATCAAGATTATTTAAATCTAGCTAAGAAGAAGGTCGGAATGATCATTCTCATGCCGTCAGCACTTGATAGATGTATAACCTATGTTTGTTTCCCTGGCGTTTCAATTTTTACATAGATGCTTTTACTATAGCTTGTTTCAAATGTAATAACCTATTGAATTGCGAACATACATCGCAGAGAAGGTGTAACATTGTTATTGACTGTTTAACCATTGAAATAGATGATTTTTGGTTAGTCTAACAACTTCTACAAACTTGCAAATTTAATAAAGTTGACGGCATCCACAAAAATAGTTTTCTCTCTAACGAAAGGCAATGAGATTTCAAACAGCTGAATGCTGTGTGTGAGCATGATCATCTTCCTTGGCAGCATTTGCCTTCCAAAGGAAGTGCTAACCCAATCAATGAGATCCTGCCACGTTTAGGCTGGTTATGTGGAATGTTTTTTAACACTATTGAATTGCCATAGAAGGTGCGTTCAAACTAGTTAGAGCACCATAAGAAGGCAGACATCTCTGGAAAGAGATTAGTTGCAGTTTATAAGCAACGTAAATGCAAATTCAAGGGAGAGAACCATGTTTGATCAGGATACAAAATGTTGGCCATTATAATTAATAAAATGACGCTCATAAAAAAAAAGACTATTTCCAAGTCATATATAAAAGAATATTATAAAAATTAAGTCTCTAAAGCCAGCAATTTAATATGCTTGACTGTGTTATTACTCTCAGCAGGATCGGGTGCAGCAGCATTGGTTTTTTTGGTTCACTAGATGTTGGCCGTCAGAAAAAGAAGTGACAACGTCTCAAAGGACTGAATGTATGCAGAAATTATATGATTGAATGTAAAGAATTTAACTGGCAATCTGTGATTTGATCATTTATCTAAAATGTTTCTCATGCCACAGTAGTAAGAAGCGCTCCAATAATGCTATTACCATTTATACCAGGAGTAACGTTAGGTTAAATCACATAAAGCTTTTCTGTCAAAGGGGTTGAGACAACACTTCATAGAGTGGTCGATGCATTACGTTAAGCTCAACTGTGATTAAGCAAATGCAGTTTATTTACATCCGATCCACTACCTATTTTTTTCTCTTTCTAAGCTAGGGTTCGATGGCAGTCCAACAACGTTCCACATAACACGGAAATGTTATCACACATCAAATTGCTTGCACAGAGCCGTTAAAAAGGTTACAGTCTGAAATGTTGTTTGACAGAATAGTTAATAGCTGAGAGGATAAGGAAATTGCAGAAGGAAATACATTGTTGAATCCATGCAAGGAGTTTACAAAAGAACAATCTGAAGGGCCTTAATGAGACGTCTAAAACTGTATCATCAAAACCTATCAACTAAGTGCCGGTCTAAGAGAGCATCCCAAAGAACTTATAGAAATTCACCCTCAATGCCATGTTGAAGTCCATTATAGATAAAATGGCCAAGGGTAAATGTTGTTCCACAAGAATACACGGTTCTACCATTTAAAGAAAAGCCAGTTACCTAACAAATTTGTGGCAGTCTCATCTAGAAGTATCCCGTAAATAATTACTAAGGCGCTACCCCTAGTTAAAACCCAATGAAAGCGTAACTACCTTGTTTAATGCCTCAGATATCAGATCGATTAATTCTGAGATTAAAACACTGTCCATTTTAAGAGGTTAAAGAAGAATAGAGTAATGCGAGATTCTACTTTACAGTACAGACCTAACAATCCACCATGAATCCGTCCTTTGAAAAGGAATAAACGCAAAAAGACAGAATGATCTGGCAGAAAACAATTCAATCAAAAGGAATTCGTTTGCAATGAAAGAACAACCATCACGAACATGTACAGATTTAGAAAGAAAATCAGAAGAAGAATCAAACAATCTAAAGAACCTGGCTACAACGTTTGAATCGAGAAGCCCGTTTCAACTGCTGCAGTCCAAGCATCCTCTCCTTTTTTTTTCCTTTCTCCCCTCGCAATCCTTCTTTTCTCCCTTTTTAAAACCCTCCTCTTATGATCCGTTAATAGTTGCTTATGCCATAGAGAGGGTTTATAATTAATTAATTAAATTAAACTATTGCAACTACCCACTATACAACTCAAAAAGAAATAATTTTATTTATTTAAATCTTACAATATAATTTATCAATAATTTATTTATTTAGATGCTCAAAGCAATTAATACTATAGTCAATAATACAAAGCTTCTTATAACTATTAATTCATAATTTCACTTCCCATTTACAACAATTATCAACAATTAACGACATTAATTAGTATGTTTAATTATCAACACTATATTTTTCGTAAAATAATTCTATTTAATGCACACTCTTCCTTACACACAAAACACCTTCTGACCTAGTTAGACTTCAGGGTGTAACATTCCTGCTTGCAAGTTACGATCAAACGACAGACAATGACCACAAAGGTAATCTAACAACTAGACAACAATGACAGGGGACCTCATGTTAACTCCAAACAACTATTCCATTGGCGAAGGCACGTTTAGACCTGGTAAATCAGGTGGAGTCGGTGCCAAGTACTTGCATCCTACAGCAACCGCATGGTTAAACAAGATATATATCCAGATGCAGTCATGTGGTGAACGAAAATCGCAGTGGGGTAGGGTACTCGAGAGCAATAATACGACACTGTTCCATTCACGTTCATGTGTAAGCAATTAACTATATTGAACAAGATTTCTGATTTCTAATCAACAACATAAAACAAACAATTATCTCATAATCAAATATAGCAAATAACATCAAAGCATTTGTCAAGTTGTAAAGCATAAAATAACAAAATTCAACATCAACAACTGTTAAGATAACAAAGAATCCATCATCGAAAGATCTAAGATACTATCATAATGTCGAATCCTACTAAGCAATCATCAATCTGACAGACGACAAGGTGAGAGGCACTACATCCAGAGCTTAGATCTCTTCACTTCACACTTGATACTGCTACACCTTGCACCTATCACATCATATTCACACAACCATGTCATAAAATGCTCGCACCCATCGATTATATATATTCGCTACATGAAATTTCATCAATTGCAGTCGGCCTCAAGAAAACTTAGAGGCATTTTCAAGAACACTGTTCTGTTGGCTAAATCTATGCACAAATATCAATGCAGACCAAAACCTATGTATTTAATTCACCAGACATGTCAGCCAATACCACTAGATCTCATAAATTACTCAACCAACCACTTCTCTTAATCCACACAAGGATCAAACACCAAGTCGGCCTGTTCTTCATCGGACTGAGCCGTCTATCCAAAACCCGATACTCAGATACTTGTAACTGTCAATCCCTTCATCACCGGAGGCTAAAACTTTGGATTTAGGTAGCCCTGAAATCCCCTAACATTCCCTCAGATCCGCAACACAATATGATAATCTATGGAGAAATACGGACCAAAATGCTAAACCCTGTCATATGCTCTGTTCCTGTCTATCTAGACTTAGACAAATCCGTACTCTAACTTCCAGTATGATCAAATGATGCAATGCAGATGTGTAAGATAGATTTAGTTGCCATCAATGACAACACTTGACATGCTTAGCAGTGTCTCTTGCCAACAATCTCCCCCTTTGGCATTGATGGTAGCACTTAGTGAAACATGACTAAGTGTTAGAACAACTCCCCCTTACTATGTACAGTTGTGATTTCCAATGCTCCCCTTAGATGGATTCCTCATTTTTCACTGCTTTCCACTCCCCCTTTGACGTCAATAGCAAAGGCTAAGATCCGCATACCAAAATTCATGCAAAAATTCTATGTACATGGGCGTATATATACAAACAATCCTTATGTCTTGTCTACATGAACTTAAGCACATCACCAAAAATGTTTTTCAACGGTGCCAATTCACTATCCCAACTTTTCTTCATGTTGTCCAAAACTAAAATATGACCACTGAATAGAAATGCATGTGACTCTACCTTCTGTAGATTAGTGGGATCACTTGTCAGAGCAGCAACTTGAGCTTCTATCAATGCATTGAACATTGTTTCTAACTTAGGAGAAATCAGTCCCCGAAGTTCATCCAATTTACCCAAAACTTTAACATTTTCCTTCTCCAAATTACTCAATTCATCAAGAAAACTCACTACTTGACATTTTTTAGTTATTACAGACTCAGTTAAGGGATTATAGGACTGAGAGATGTTAGACAATTTAAGCTCTAGGTCCTTAATATTCTTCTCAATATCTTCAACAACTTTAGACCGAGCTAGGCAGAATTTATAAATGTCTGCACCTTCAGAGAGGGAATTTTGAATACTCTTTACACTAGTATCAAGAACTGATCTATCATAACTAATTATTCTCTTTATTTTAGCAAATCTCTTCTCATTAAATTTGTTTCGGATTTTAACTTCTGTTGACTTCTCAAAAGTTTCAAAATGAGTACTTACAGAGTTTATCAGACTCTTTAACTGACTGGAGGGAGATGTTGACGAGTCCTTCTAAAATGTAGGCATGATTTTCTCCAAAATCCTAGATGCAAGACCAAGCAACTCACTGTCTTCTATATGGGACTTCAAGATATCCTCTCTGGCCTTAAGCTTGTGCAAGAGAGGCCAACTTTATCTTCTATACCGGTGAGAGTGTATCCAAATTGATTGGACCTTGTATTATATCCAGATCTTCTGCAACTTTTTTTATCTTTCTCCAATATTTCTTTCACTGCTTTAGCAATGTCTCTTGCCCAATATGATGTTTCAGATTTATGCTCTTCAGGGCCTGCATCTTCTCCCTTTTCAGAGTCAACCACATTGTCTTTCTTATCATTTTTATTCTTTTTCTCTACTTCTACCTTCTCTGCATCATCATAAGAGGCATCCTTCCTTTTATCTTTATCAGAAATGTCTTCTGCAATCTTTTCTGGAGGATTTTGTGTATCCTTAGCAATAGCATGATCAAATTCCTCAACATTCAGAATGGAGGAATCAATTCCATCATCAGTTTCTTTTTCTTGATCTTCCTTCATCATCTCTTCATCTCCTTTATTCAATATTTCTTCTTCCAGAACAAAGACATCATCTACTTCAGCTTGTTGCTCATTCTTCTATAACTCTTCATCATTAAGAATGGATGTATCATCAGTATCAATAGGTTCTTCAGTAACCACATAAAACTTATTCTTGTCCAGTGCTTTCTTTAGAATTTGTTCTGTTTCTTTGATAACTTCATCAATGTGTCCAATCATTAGCTTATTCATCCTTTTCTTGCTTCTGAATTCATTTTTAACTTCTTTAAAAAATTTATCTGCTTCCTTTCTAGAGATTACCAAACACAGACTGGATAATGCATGTTCCCTTAGCTCCAAATCCTTTGCTTTGGCAGTTTCTTTTCTCATCTCCAAAATGTCACTTAGACTCTTAGGAATATCTGACAAAATTTCCACAAGTGCTCTTTTGAATGTATTCAGGTACTTAACAGTAGCATCCTCCAAGATTTTCTTGTTTGCATCATCAAAGCTATCATAATATTCTGTTATGGGCTTCAAATTCCCATGAACAGTTACTGCATTCACAATGTCTTCAATTGACAAGGTAGATTTTTCAACATGAGTCTCAGTCTTTTGCCTTTTGCTCACCCTTACACTTCCGGAGGGCTTGTCTTGTGCAACCCTTGATGCTTCTGCTTTCTTTGACTTTATGCTTCCGGAGGACTTCTCCTTAGATACTTTAGCAGTCTTAGTGTTTGAGGCCTTCAACTCTTTAACCTCATCATCTGAATCAGTTTCTTCTTCATCCTCCTTCACACTGACATATGACCTTTTCCCCATTACTTTTGTCCTTTTTCTTTCTTTACTGGTAGGTTTTTATTTGAATTTCTTTGTAATAGGAGAAGCTGATGCACCGGAGGTTGTACCAGAACTCCTAGTAGTTCTTGATTTAGAAGGGGATTCTACCGAAACACTTCTCTGTTCCCTGTCCTGCTTCTCCTTCTCAGCTTTCTCTATCCTCTCCCTATTTTGTCTCATAGCTTCATTAGTTATTCCAATACTTTCTGGATACATTTCAACTTGCCTTTGGATCTTTCTCTTAGATTCAGGTCTCTAAAGTTCAAAATGCAGTTTCAAATTGAGCTCATCATATGTACCAAATCTCTCAACTAAGGTGTCTTTTGGATTTCTCAGAAGGTGTTGAGCATACATATCGAGTATTTGTTCATCAACTTCAAACCCCATGGGCATGATCCATACAGTCCTTGGTTCAACTACTTCCATCAAACATTGATCTGTTTCCACCATGAAACAAATTGTGTCTTTGTACCTTTCTACCACAGACCTAGGGATTCTTTCCCTTGATTGCATCATATTCTAGAAATTCTTGAAATATCCCCAAAGATCAGTCCTTTGGGCATTGGAGTCACCAATATTGTGCAGGTGCTCTCTTATTTGTATGGCAACATGCTTGTCACTGGTCCAATTCAGGCTTTTTATCTCGGATAACTCATTCATGAAATAAAAGAACAAGCACAAGACCAACGTGCCATACTTGAATGTGTTCTTCTTATCCTTCTTGATCTTGTCCAAGTTCTCCATTAGCTAGTTTTTCAAAAGCTCACACAAATCATAGTCAGCATTTTCTCTTAACATCTGATATGCAGCATAAATGGTTGTATCAGACACTGAGTTTTCCCTACTGGAGTGGTATATCTTATACCCAATCACCATAGATGCAAATTTGACATCCGGATCAATTATATCATCTATTGGCATTGCCCTCTTATCAAACTTTGAACCTGTAGCTTTAGTTACAGTCTAGTTCTTCACTGATTTTAACATTGGCAGTCCACCAGATGAGTTCAATCCTGTTACAGCCTTGATGGCATCCTTGGTGATCTTAAAGGGTTTCATCAACCACATGAATTCAGTATGCATCCGACTCAGTACATACCGGACCCACCCATCCTCATCGAAGGATGGGAACCCAATAACCTGAATGAAATGTTTGTCTTGCAGCACCTTATACTCAGGTTTGAGACAATAAATCTCACCCCTTAGGTGATTCTTAAACAAATCTAATAACTTCAAATCCCCAAACTCATCTATGCTAGCATGAATGTAAACCCTAATATCTTCTACGTGCAATACTCCATGTGGAACATTAGAGAAAGCACCTAACGAATCGAACTCTACAGATTTGTGTGGATGCTTTTTAAATTTAGGTTGGGGCCTTTTGGTGATATCAACAACCAATGGAGTAGCCATATTAAAAAATTGCAGATTCAAAAAGCTTACAGAGAATACCTTATTTCGCCGGTTAGCGTTTTCACTTGGAAATCTTCTTCACACTTCAGTCTCTTGAAATCTTTCGCACAAAACTCACCTTTCTTCTTTCTTCTTGGATGCAAAGTGATTTTGAAGTCACTTGAGTTTCCTTTTAACCTCCGCACACCTACTTTTTGATGTAATAAATGATTTTGCCCTAACTCTTCCAGATACCCTGTTTCTTGATACAGTTTCTCATAGTTTGCTCTGCAAGTTGCCGCATCAACCTTTTTTTCTTCTAGAAATTCCTTCAGATGATCTGCAATAGGCCATTTTATTTCTCTCATCATGCCAGATTTAGGCACCCACTTACTGGCAAGGGGAATTAGATTTTCAATGCAGCTCCCCCTGAGCCAGAGCTCCAATTTCAATTCTTAGAGGAATTATCAGCACCGGATTCCAGTGCGGACCCATCACCATTATTCATTTCACCTTTCTTCACCCATGTCTTGTTCACTTCATTCTAGATCTCATTCATATCTACTTTGCCCTTGCCTTTATCCTATCTCTGCATATTCTGCTTTCTATTTACTGGACCTTTTCTATCATCATTTCGTCTTTTGCAGAATCTTGCAATATGACCGGATCTGTTGCAATTAAAGCACACAACATTCCTTTGCTCATTTACTTGATTTCCTCTTGATCTACACTAATCGGCCATGTGTCCAAATCTATTGCATGCAAAACATTTGCCATTGAAAGAATTGACATTCCCTCTGTTGTTAGAGTTATTCATCATCATACTTCTGCATTCATTGGATCTATGACCATACCTTTTACAATTAAAGCATTGACCAGAGAAGGATGGACCACTTTGATTCACTCTACTTCTGCACTAAGTAGCTCTATGACCAAATTTATTGCAATTAAAACAATTTCCATTGAAAGATGGATATCTTTGAGCATTAGGTTGTCTTACCGGAGGCCTTCTAGGATTCCTTCTTGGATTTCTTCCTTTAGGATTTCTTTAACTAGATCTAGAGATTTCACCTTTCTCATATCCCAGACCATGCTTATCATCTGCCTTCTTCTAAGTATCAAGCAGCACCTCAAGTTTAGCTGAGCTTATCTTGAACTTCTCTTTGTATTCATTTGCAGCTTCTAGGTCATGTTTGAGAATAACAATTTTCCTTTCAAGTTGTTCCTCATTATACCCGGTTTCTTGAAGATCAGATTCTAGATGGCCAATTATTCTATCCAATCTACAACACTCTTCTGTTCTCTCTTTCAAAGGCTGATTCAAGTTTTCCTCGGTCTTCTTCCTTTCCTCGATTTCCTTGGTTAGTCTCATCACCCCAGATTGCATCTCATGTTTTAGAACAACAACTTCTTTTGCCATCTTCTCACATTCCTTTGTCTTCTCCTTCAAATTTTCATCCATGTCATTGTCTTCATTCTGATTTGCTAACCGCTGAAGTAGCTCCTTCCTCTTTTCCATAGATTTGCTCAGTTGCCCTTTTAAAGTCTGAATGAAATCTTCAGCTTCTTTAAGGTTCTCCTTCAATTCTTTGACTTCTGCTTTGGACTGATCAAGATCTTCTAAAGCGACTTGAAGTTGTTCATTGATGCCATCAGAATACTTGAATGAACCCATTGAAATACCTTCCCAGATCTTCCTCAAGCTGTTAAACTTCCTCCAAGGAACTTGGCTCTGATACCAACTGTTGAAATTAAGGAACACTGAGAGAGGGGGGGTGAATCAGTGTTCTGTAAAACTTATTATTATGTTCCTTTATAAATTTACCACATACATTCAAAATAAAGAAACAAGAACATAAGAACACCAACAACAAGATCATCACACATGAACACCAGGATTTTTACATGGAAAGCCAATTAAGGGAAAAACCACGGTGGGGGTTAACACACAAGATTTTATACTCTGTTAAAAGTATTACAAATGGGAAGGCATATGCCTTCGGGCACACTGCCCAGAGCTCACTGGTCAAAGGAGGCTCATTGTCTACAAGATTAATTACAAAGAGTTCACTGGAATACTTGAATTGAAGAATAGCATCTAACAATGCAAGATTACAGTTCTGGTTAGGCTCAATATACTCACTTCACACACTTCATCTCTTACTGCCCTGTTTCACTGTTCTGTCATGATCCAAAGCTTAGATCTCTTCACTTCGCACTTGATACTGCCACACCTCACACCTATCACATCATATTCACACAACCATGTCATAAAATGCTCGCACCCATCGATTATATATATCTGCTACATGAAATTTCATCAACCGTAGTCGGGGCATTTTCAAGAACACTGTTCTGTCAGCTGAATCCATGCACAAATATCAATGCGGACCAAAACCTATGTATTCAAGTCACCACACATGTCGGCCAATACCACTGGATCTCATAAATTACTCAACCAACCACTTCTCTTAATCCGCACAAGGATCAAACACTAAGTCGATATGTTCTTCACTGGACTGAGCTATCTGGCCAAAACCTGATACTCAGATGCTTGTAACTGTCAATCCCTTCATCACCGGAGGCTAAAAATTTGGATTTAGGTAGCCCTGACATCCCTTAACATTCCCTCAGATCCACAGCAAAATATGATAATCTGTGGAGAAATGCGAACCAAAATGTTGAACCCTATCATATGCTCTGTTCCTGTCTATCCGAACTTAGACAAATCTGCACTCTGACTTCCGGTATGATCAAATGATGCAATGCAGATGTGTAAGATAGATTTAGTTTCCATCGATGACAACACTTGACATGCCTAGTAGTGTCTCTTGCAACAAGTGGCATACATAAGAAGGACTTCAAGCTCAACTCTGTAAGCTAATCCCTCCAAGCTTCCAATCTCTTGCTAATGATCAGGGAAGGAATTCAACCTACTATTAGAGGAAGCCCCTTTCCTCCCCATCCATCAGTCAAGGTGATGAAATATCCATCCATAATCCAAAAATATGGTACAATACAATACTAGTAATCATCTTATTTAGTTCATTCATTATTATCTCGTAAGCTTACACATGAAAACATAGATCCAAAACATCACAAACACATAGAATAAAGGTTGCAACACATATTCTAATCAACATACACATACCAAAGATTCATTCCAAAACAACCAAGATGACACAACACATCGTTTCCAACATCTAACGCACATATGAAGGAAAGGACATAAAACTACCAACTATGATAGTCAATAGACATCAAAAGCCCTGACAACCCTACTAGTCTTGACTTAGTACAATTTGTGTGAAAAGTGTTATCACACTGGGTCATCCCACAATAATGGGTTACACTTTTTGGCTAAACTTGACATTGAATTCAACATTTTGAACTAAATCTTCACTTTTTGACAACTGTAGTCATAAACCATTAGGAATTTGAAGATGATGCAAACTAGTGATTTGTGAGATTTTGTTTGTAGATTCTAAATATATTTAAAAAAAAATTGGTTTTAAATTGTCTCCTTTGATAACTAGTTTTTAATAGTAAACAATTTTTTTTAAAGTGATGTGTATTCTGTAGCACATAACATTTTTTCTACAAAGGATAAAATTCTGATTCTTTTGAATTTAGATTGGTAACATCAATATATAGGGTATGCATTTGGTTTCATAATATTTTTTTGAATATTTTTTTTAATTAAGTTTTGAAGTCAAGCCAATTATAATTTAAACATAGGCATATTAAGTAAAACATAACTTTTTTTGTATGTATCGAAATTTAATTTTTTTTTGTTGAAACAAGGACATCAATACCTAGGGCATAGATATTTTTTAGATTTTTTTTCCACTAATTTAGTAATTTTCCATGTGTGTAGAACAGACAACTTGATGTTCGGTGAAAAACCTACATTCACAAGAAATAAAAATAAATATATTTAAAATTATACTTTTTGGGAAGCTTATAATAAGGACTACATACAAAACATAAATTTTAAATGAATTCATTTGATCCCCCAAAAGGTAAATCAAAAGTGGTTTTTTATCAGCATTTTGATAGGTGTAGAGGAGACTCCATTATATGTATGGTTTAAAACTAGCGGGGTTCTATCCAAGGGGGTTTGAATCTAAGGGGGTTTGATCAAACCCTCTTCAGTTAAAATCCTTTAAATGGAACCTTTCAAGGCTTAAATCATTATATTTTCTAAAAATATGTGATTTCAGTAAAAATCAGGATATCCCAGAAAGTGTAACCCATTATTGTGGCAGCACCCCACTAGCTATTATCCTACCTAGTTGGTCATATTCACACTTCATCCTAAAATTACTTAGAGACTTTTTTCTTTTGGTCTCACCTCATGTGGACTCTACATGTGTTGTCACACTTGTCCCAAGTGTGCCCACATGTGTCACATCTTTTGAAGGGTTAAGTAGCTATCTACTCCTACCTTCCTCTTCCTTGCCCTACTTATAAAACGATCTCTTTATATTTTATAAGCTTCATGTTGTGTTACACATTTGTATGATAGTTTGATTTTTCATTGTGTATATTCTTGTTTGCCTAAATTGTACTTCTACGGTGGGTATTTTTTTTGCATAACTTGGGCATATGAAGTCATATTTCTGGCTTGTTATAGGCATTGGAAATCTCTTTTCAAGAACTTCACTGTGATGTAATTAATTTCTTCCCATATTGCTGTATTTTTTCAATGTTTTCCTTCAAATGTCTATTTACACTCTTTTTTTCAACTTTTTTTTGACGAGGCATAACTTTTTCCGATGTTGTCAAAATTTAACAAACACTTTTTTTTAGATTTATTATAAAAACAGAAGGAATCTAATAGTATATATAGTTTTTTGCTTTGGAATGCCTATTTTCCTAGAAAAATTATAAAATCACCATGTGTTATGATTGATCAATATGGGCTTTCAACTTGCATAAATTATACTCAGACCTTGTAATTTTTCTGGGGGGCATATTTTATAGCATTAATTTTTGGGGAGGATTTAATTTATAACTTGTTAATCAATAATGTTGCCTAACCTATAATCCTATATATATATATATATATATTATATATCATCATGTATGTATATATAAATATATATATGATGATATATATACATGATGATATATCTGTTAGAAAGACAAGTGTTGCACCAAAAGATCAACCTATTAATGCCTGATACAACCACTAGAGTTAATGGATCCATGGGAGGTGGTTAATCCTTGTCACAAACCCAAGCGTTGCACTACAGAGCACAAGGAGACCAAGGGTGTACACCTTGCAACAATCCCCCCTAGCACAAGCGAGGAGTTTGAACCTGTGACCTAGGCTTTGATACCAATTGTTAGAAAGATAGTTGTTGTTGCACCAAAAGATTGACCTGTTAATGCCTAATACAACCACCAGAGTTAATGAATCCACGGGAGGCAGTTAAGCCTTGTCACGAACCCAAGCATTGTGTTGCAAAACAAAAGGAGACCAAGGGTGCACACCTTGCAACAATATCATGATATATATATATATATATATATATCATCATATTAAGATCATCTCTATATAAATTTTGGCAATATGTGTAATCAGATCACATGTATATATCATCATACATATATATATATATATATATATATATATATATATATATATATATATATATATATATATATATATATATCATGTAATCAAGTATATAAATTTTGATAGAATATATATCATGTTTGTAATCAGGTATATAAATTTTGACAGAGTATATATCATTGAATGTATATGTATCATGTAAATGTAATCAGGTATATAAATTTTGGCAGTATATATCATTCAATGTATATATATAATGTTTATGTCGCAATTAGGGTTTACCCCCAAATTAAATCTAGGGTAAATGTAGTCCGCTAAATCATTTCTCAATTCAATGGATGGATGTAATCAATTCTTCATATGCTTTGCAATGCTTCAACAAATTTCACTAAAACATGCTAATAAATTGAAGGAGAAACAGAGTTTCACAATGCTTAAAAATTGCTAAAATATTTAGGGTAAATGCAGTCTGCCACCATTTTCAGGGTGGCATATTGTGCTTACCCCTAAACGCAATGTCCAACCTTTGTTTGAATACCCCTATAGCTTCGTTGAATGTCACGGGCTCCGCCTAGGACCTTCACCTTCATAGGTTCAGCGAGCCAAAACTTCT
The DNA here is from genome assembly GCA_027924645.1 of Cunninghamia lanceolata. Taxonomy (NCBI): domain Eukaryota; kingdom Viridiplantae; phylum Streptophyta; class Pinopsida; order Cupressales; family Cupressaceae; genus Cunninghamia; species Cunninghamia lanceolata. Next base: position 2,250,775 of record BSBN01001315.1, on the reverse strand, counting down.
CTTTTGCTAAATGAGCCAACAAACAAAGTTGTCAGCTCATATAGCGATTTAAAAAAATTAAAATAATACCTTTGAATGAAGAAAATCTTTGTTTGAAGGTATTATTTTAATGTTTTTTAATAATCGAGAACCTTTGTTCGAAGATGACCTTTGTTTGAAGATTTTTATTTGTTCAAATAGTTTTCTTCGTTCGAAGATTTTTCTTCATTTGAAGATTTCTGCACAGCAACCTTTGTTCGCAGGTACCTTCATTCAAAGAAAAATCTTCAAACGAAGGTATTTGGTAAATTTTGCCCCCCTCCCTCCCAATTTTTTTTGTCCCAAGTTTGGGACCTTCTATTGTGGGATTACCCAGATGGTAACTAGAAGATCTAAGAAAAGAATAAAGGAGAATGAGGACCAATTTGGTTGTATAAACACCTATCTCCTCAATCAAGAGTAAGGATATAGAGCAAGGGATTTGTAGTTGTGTAAAAATTAGAATTCTTCTCAAAATAATGTTACAAATGGAGGATCCTATTGTTTATGCCCTAGAGTTTGTTGGCCCTTTGGTATTTTGTTGTATCTTGAGCTTCACCCCCATGATAGCTCTATTTTTAAGATTGTGTAACATTTGTATGCACTTTATGACAAATTACAATGAAGATTTGAGGAAGATTAGGATCAATTAGGCTTTAGTTTGAACCAATAGCTAGGGATCCCATCAAATTATTTTCTTGTATAGGCATGAAATCAATTTGTTGATTAGTATTTATGCATCTATTTGAAGAATATAACATACTTGTCTTTTAGTTCTTTGTAGGGATGGTTTCTCTCAAGTGGGAAGACAAAAATTCATGAAGGTCTCATGAGGGTATCACTTGAGTTTAAGATTTGATTTCCTTTAGGCAACTTATCAAATCTTGGAGAAACATTTGTGAGATGATAGGACTCTCTTAATAGTTTTTTATGGATATTTGACTATCATAACAAGTCGTCCATGCTTATCTTACCCAAAGTAAAATTTAGAAATATATTGGACCAACCCTATATCTTTCACCTTTTAAGCCATATAATTGTTTGAGTGATGTAAATTATGGATGACTATCACTTGTCATGAAACCCACAATTAATAGTCATGGTGATCTTATCTACACAAAGAGAACATATGTTGTACTAGTAATATAAGGAACTATCCTAGGTCTAGATAAAACTCTCATAAAGTTTAGAAGATTACTATAACAACAATCAAGTCACAAGTGTTGTAAAAAGACTAGTAGATGAAAATCAAAATTAGTCATGCATCTTGTTAGTGCAATCAATCAATGGAGTCCCATTACAATAATTATATCAGCCATGAGCATGATTTTGAGGTTCACAAGGCTATCATGAATTCATTACAGAGGTTTTGAGGATTTATGAACAATAAATGAATGTCATAGCATTGCCATGCCATGTCAAAGGGTGGTCTAATTGTTGTCAAGATAGGACCATTACCTTCAAATCTTATTATCTACCCTAACCTATATCTTGTGGAATATAATTGAGTCAATAAAAGTACAACTCTCCAATCAACTAGTTCTCATAAGCATGGAAGACACTCTCAAATGACTAAAACTTTTCATATTCCCATGAATACACCCATGATAGTTAGGGTTGTGTCACGGGAATGAAAGACAATCTGAAACCTTAGGATAGCCATAGACAACATGCATATAATCACTTATCTCTCTAGAAATTAGTCAAGAAGAAAAATTGCCATCTATGACACAAGAGACAACTATAATCAATAATGTATTATTATCCTCTCATGACAATCATTGGGACATAGTACTATAAAAACTATTTGTAGGACTATCCTACTAACATTTATAAGACTATCATGACAAAGTCTACAAAATCTAATCCTTTTAATCATAGTTTAAATATGAACCTTCATGGTAATTTGAGACTCTTGCATCACTCAAAGATAGTCACATGTCATTGACAACTATAGCATCATAAATTGTGTGCGCACACAATTTTACATTGTGTTTGGTACTCACTTTAGTGTCCATGCCCTAAGCATGTTTTAGGATCATTTCTAGCCTTGGTCTTACCCTTGACCCACAAGATGTGCCTTTACACTTCTTTGACCCTTTCTGCTTATCATATCAAAAAACTATAAAAGTTCCTAAATACCAGTTCTACCCCAAGTTGACTATGTCTTTCAAGAACTGGAGTTGTAAAGACTCTGGCACTTAGCGTGGGCATTTGTACGGTGTACTAACATCCCAAAAGAGTGTCAATCTTGCAATTATTTTTGGAAGTTTTCTCTTAACTTGCGTGATATATTGAGATTTTCTTGATGCTTATCCGCGCCCAAACAACTCCTTTCCTTGATTTGTTTGCCTTTGCCCTCTCTATTTAAGAAAGTAAATTTGCCATTGCAAAGGATCATTTTCTTTTCATAGTGAATCTCTACCAAAATTGAGAGCCACCATTGCTGCAATTTTTTTTCTCAAGATTATATCATGCTCTTGCTCACAACCTTGATTCTAAGTGCTCTTGCAATTGAAGCATTGCGAATCCTGAAGGAATTTGATTGGGACCACTACTTGATGAGCAGATTTCACTTCCTCACTATGAGGTGATAAAGTTTAAATTAATCCTTATTTTTGTACTTCATATTGCAATCCATGTTTCATATATCTATTATCTTTGTGGGTTCAAAACATTTCCTTCTTTTCTCTATCATATAGAGATTGTTTTGTGAATCCACTCTAAATTATTGAGTAGGGTTTTATTTATCAATATTGTATTATTACTTGTCACTACTCAAACAATTCTAGATACACTTAGAATTAGAGAACACACTTTATTTATCAATCAATAAATATATTTGGTTGTCGTTGAGGTGTAAACACTAAAAATGAGGTTTGACTAAGGCAAACTCCTATACAACCCAACCCCTCTTTTTGATCTGTGCATTTGTAGGTTTCATCAGGAAGCTTGATAACTCAAGGAATGGTTAAAAATACTAGCATGAGGATCGAGATCATGAATCCATACTATGTCCATGCCGTACAGACTACAATGCGGCATTCAAACTTCATCACAACGTGTTGTCATCCTGGATGGTAAGGTTGTCTACCTAGTGCCAGGTTCTTTGTGATTTTGTATTTTCTATTTTGTATTCCTTTTTGTGAGTCGTATTGTCAATTTTTTTTATTTTTAGAAATTTCTACCATCATTATTAGTTTTAGTTAGTTTTATTTATCCATTTTTCATTCTAGTAGCAATAAAGGGATCTATCCGGGACCTTATCGCTCTTCTAGATTGGATAATTGCGAGATATATGTCTTCATTGGCTAGTATCCTGATGTTTAGATAGAAGATTATTATGATTATAAGTAGTTTAGTTAGAATAATTTTTCCTATGAAACATTTTGGTGAACCCAAGAGTGCAACTTACAGCACCTTCTTTTTCATTCAATTTTCTTTCAAAAGAAAAAACAAAAAAAATTCTTTCTTGAAAATTTTTTTTGGGTGCTGTCCCAAACCCTAGCCTTCAGCTAGATTTGTCATAACCCTTTCTTAATCTTCTCCTTCTATTTTTCTAAATTAGCATGTACTCTTCTCTTCTTACATCACTTCCCAACTTTTCTCAAAGGATTCATGAAAGTGATGTTCCATTCTATTAGCACTAATTTTGGTCTGGATCTGAGCGCAGGGTGTTGGAGGGTTTTTTCCTTTTTGGGCCCTAAGTTTCCTTGTTCATCGCTGTGATTTTCTCTATCGGGGAAACTTCTTTTTGGGTACTCAGATTTTGCTTGAACCATCGTTTTGAACCATCGCGTTGAACCCTTTTGGTTTAAGGTTCAACGGTTCATGGGCTTAGGCTCCATCTTTTCCCGTCAGTGAATTCTTTGTTCATCTGTGTTATCGGCGTTGAACTTCTCGGTTGAACTTCTCTTTTGAACCATCGGGTTGAACTGGTTCAGGGTTCAATGGTTCAAAGCCTTATGATCCAAACCTATTATGCAAGTGACTATGCTTTTAAACTACTAAGGTAGTCTCCTCACCGTGCATGTGGGACTAATCTCCCTGTATAATTTGAAACTGTGATAGAACGTGTTTTGGTGGGAAATTCTTTTTGAGCGCTGGGATGTTTTTCCTAGCGGCCGCGGGTGGTTGAGCCATCAATGGCGACTGTAGCAGGGGCATGGGCGAGTTGTTGAACAGTCATGTACCTAATTTTTGGCATGAAGACTTCCAGATGGTGGCATAGGGCTCGAGGCCACCATTGTCTACTTTCTGTCTCTGCAGCAATAAATTTTGAGCGCCATTCCTTTGAAGGATCTGTATCTGGCGGATTTTTGTAAAAGCCTTGTAAGTAATTGCTGTGGTACACTTTCTGGCTAATATAAGCAGACTGTGTTACCATTGTTTAGGTTGTTGAAAGTTGAACATTTGGCTCTGTAATACAATACAGCTGATTTGGTTGCTCTGTACAGCAAAACCTGTGAGTTTATGTATCTCTTGTTGTACGTTTTTGCATGAATCCACTGATTTCATGGTTAATTTTATATGAGAAATGCTATGTTAGCATGTGTTTTGTTAATTCTGTCTCCAGTATTGCATGTATCTTTCTTCTGAGTCTAGATATTTAAGCAATGTTTGAGACTCTAGAACATAGAATTCCTGTGTTGAATGTCTGATCTCTTAACTTCTGCTCAAGGGGTAGATTAAATTGTTCTCAGATTGAACATTGGGAAGGGTACACTGCAGTAGGGATGCCATAAGTATAGATAGCTTAACACTCTGTATTGGGAGATATCTGTAAGGTAGGTATCATATGTATCCCCCTGAAATCCAGTTTTAGTTGTTCATGCATATCATTCACAGGTGTATGTCTACTGACTCCAGGCCCTAGATAGGCACCAATCTTGCTTTGTGTTTGTGTTACAACCATGTCCAGCTTTGCATCCAAACTCAAAATCAAAATTGAAACTCTAAAGCAACCATTAGGACAGTAGAATTAGTTTTAGGATCCAAGTCCTCTGTCTACAACTGCAAATAGGCCCAAAGCTAGCCCCTTTGCTCTTATCTTACAGTTTTGGTCTACTTACAGGAGGACTTATCTGCTTTCTGTCAGCATCCCAGCCTTGTATGTATATCCTCATGGATGTTGAGTAGGGAATACCCCCTAGGTTTTGCAGAGCCTGAAGAAGAAGAGGAGATAAAATATAGAGTATATCTCCTACACTGTTGGCCCCTGGCCCAGAGATCCTGTTGATCATTGATGGCTACCTTGTAGGGAAATCTGGGAATAAGCATCTAGTCTAGGAAAAAACCAACAGAAATTGGCGACTCTACTGAGGATGATGATTTGAAAATTGTTATTTTTGTCCTCCCTGGTGAAATATCTGTGTGCCCATCCGAGTCACCAACAGAAATTGGCGACTCTGTTGGGGAGTTTGTGAAAGAACCCTGATTTTCAAAAGAAAACAGTTCCTAGTAATAGGTGGCGACTCTGAAGTAATCTCCCAACTGGTCAAAGTAAAATTTATATGCAGGGGAGAAGATCCCAACAAAATCCTTTATTTGAAGAGTTACCAATAACAAGAAGAATGATGTACAGAAGAAAGGGAGCTGTCTCAGTCAGTCATGAGGGTTCCCCCAGAAAAAATGATGATATGCAAGATAACCCTAGGCCATCAGGACAGCATGTGCCTTACTTTTCAAATGCAGAAGCTGATATTCAGGGTGCATATGAGAGGCAACAAGGTGGTAGCGTGAGAATGAGGTCAGAGGTGTTCCAAGAACGCCCATTTCTAGACCCTAGTGAAAGGTTTGAAGAGGCAGAGTCTCTGAGGGATGATGAAGATGAAGATCAGAATATGGTAAAACCATCCTCCTCTAGGCCTAGCGAGGAAGAACTAGCTGATGAAATTAGGAGCTTAAGGGCCGAGTTTGAATATCAGCAGGCAATAACAATCATAGATGACCTGAGGAAGAAAGTGCAAGCTTTAAGGGCTGCTGAAAATAATTCAATTCCTACCCTTGACAATGCAAATGTGCAGAGACATCAACAGAGAAATGAAGTGCAACATTAGCATAATGATGAGAGATAAAATGTGAATGATGCTAGGATACCACTGAACAATGTAAGAAACCAGAATGCAAACAGAAATATTAATATTAATCAGTTTGACAGACAACCCATACAGTTAGATAGATTCAGACAGCTGGTATTTGATGGTATTCCTGGGTATCCTAACCCCATTGACAAGCATCTGAGGCTGCAGGTGCCTAAATTTTCAAGAAACAACACTGTGTCAAGAGAAGATCATCTAAAAGCTTTTCAAAATGTCATGGATAACTTTGAGGTTGAACATGAGGATGTTTTCATGAAGTCATTCATGCAATCTTTAGTAGATGAGGCAAGGGAATGGTATAAGAATCTGCCTGACCGGAGTATTTCATCATGGGATGATTTTAAAAGGATGTTCAAGGAACAGTATGGTGACAAAATTGACCCTAGCTTTTTTGTAAATGAGTTTACCAGTATCACTAAAGGGTCAAATGAGCAGGTTGCATATTTTAATGCAAGATTTACTAAAGTGTTAAACAAATTGCCACATCACATGAGGCCAAATGAACCAATGTGCATAATATTGTATATCAATGCCTTTGATGCAAAAACTGCATATGGATTAAGAGATAAAGGTCCTGCTACTCTCAGGGATGCTTTCAGAATTGCAGTAAATATTGAGAACAGGAAAGCATCAGGCAAGACTAACAGAAGGGATGATGTGAAAATTCTGTAGAATCCAAACAAGCCTCAGAACACTCAAGGTAATACATCTACCCCTGAAGATAAGATAGACAAATTGGCAAATGTTGTTAAGGACCTAAGCTATAGACTAGCTAGAAGTGAAAAAGGGATAGGTCCTGATAGGCAAGTCTATCAAAGGCAGGAAAAGAGGCCATCATTGCATGATATGCCTTATAATACCAATTGGCATAATGGTAAGCCTATATTCCCACATAACAACACAAATCAGAGGACTCAACATGTCAAAGAAACTCCTGATCCTCTAAAGAAAGCTGTAAATATTGTTGATGATACTCCATGGTGTATAATTTGTCAGATGCCACATTCACAATCACAGTGTATGATTGCTCAGTCCTTGTGTGATAATACTACATCTCGTAATGAATGCAATGAGCCACATTATGTGCAAGATGATGATGTTAATATGATGTCCACAAACAATGGATACCCCATTTATGATGTTGATGAGAGTACAAATGATGGAATTCGGGCCTGTCAACAGGACTTTTATGATGAAGGTAATGAAGAGAGCTATGTGTATGCTCAGAGCTCGCATATTTTTCTGAGTAACTTACAACAACCTTCTGATGATGAAATTAGGGCCTTCACAGCTGCAGCAGTTGCTCAAGTCAAGAGTAACTACAATCTCAGAGGTAAAGCTCAGATAAGCAGCTTGCGTCAACCAGAGGATGTTTCTGCAGGTCAGCCAGTGCATGGTCATAAGGGGATTGAATCACAAAAAAGGCAGTGGGGTAATAATAAACAGAATTTTAGAAATAGAACAGGTCATGAATCTCAAGGACCAGAAAATAGAATCCCTCAGGCTGAAGATCAAAGTAAAGGTTCCCAAGACAAGAATGATGATCAGGGAACTATGAAAGTAAAAGCTAAATCAGTTCAGGATAAAAACAAGATTGTGGAGCAAGCTACAACTATTATACAAAATTATGCTCCATTTGATATAGCTCAAGTCCTCTCCCAGGTAAAAGTCTTTGTTCCACTTATGGAATTGATGAAGGTTGAAGAGATCAAGAATAGGACAATATCCCTAATTTCAGGGGTGCCTTTTCAAGCTAAACAAAATGTTCAGATCCAGGGTGAGAAGCATGTCATGTGTAATGAAGAAGATGAGGCTCCTGAAGTCTATTTAGGAGTGACTATGACAAAGTGTCCTTCACAAGTGGAACCATTTTATGTATCCCTGGTTATAAATGGAAAAATAATCAAAAATTGTATGCTTGACTCTGGAGCATCTACAAATGTCATGCCTTTAGCCGTCATGCAACAAGCTGGATTGAAAATTGACAAGACATGTGGAAAATGTTACGCTATGGATGCCAGAGAGGTACCAGTTATTGGAATCATGAAGGATGTAGATTTCAAACTGGCAACATTTCCTGAAAAGAGATATAAAATGAATATAACAGTGGTTGACATCAAGCCACAGTATGGTATGTTGCTGTCAAGAAGATGGGCTGCACTAATTGGTGGAAGTATGTAGCTGGACCTATCATATGCCATGATTCCAATGAATGGCAGGGATGTTAAGCTAATCAGAGAACAAAGATCATCAGAGACAGTGGAAGACCAAGAAGCAGAGGAACAGATATGCTTTGTAAACACTGACTGTGATAATTTCAAGGTTGTCTCGGATGATAGGGAAGATAAAGAGAAAAACGTCTGCATTAAAGAGCTGGACCAGCAGGGTCTGTGGACCATGTATTTTGATGGAGCTTGTGCAAAAGAAGGCTCTGGAGCTAGAGTTGTTTTCCTGTCTCCAACTGGTAAGCTCCTCAAATTTTCTTTCTTGCTGAGGTTTGTTTGCACAAACAACATTGCAGAATATGAGGCTTTAATCTTAGGCCTAAATATAGCTCTCAAACATGGAATCAAAATGCTAAGAGTATTTGGGGATTCTGAGCTTATTGTATTCCAAATTAGAGATAGGTATGCTTCAAAAAACAAAAGATTGAAACAATACAAGCATGCTGTTTGGGATACCATTGAACTCTTTGATGCATTTTCAATAGGCTGCGTAGAGAGATCAAAGAATGTTATGGCTGATTTCTTAGTTAATGTTGCAATAAGGCCAGATGACATCACTCTGTCAGATGTTACAAATGTAGAAGTTAAAATCAGGCCTGCAGTACCAGAAAATATATGCAGTTGGCAAGTGTTTAATGATGATAGGGACTTGTTAAAATTTTTGCACTACATAGATGAATTTGAGAATCAAGAAATTGATTTCCAAGCTTTTGTAGAAACCATAGATGGAAAAGAAACTCTTGTGGGAAAGGAGATAATTCAATTGAAGACTAATAAAATCCCTAGAGGGTTAGTAGCTTTGGAAAGAGCTTTTGACAGTAGAGACAAATTGGTCACAAGGACATCTCCCACAAATAAGGAAGATTTAGAAGAGATAAATTTGGTGACATCTCAAGCCCCCAAGAAGGTATACATTGGTAAACAACTCAAATCACACATCAGGAGTATGCTGATTGCATTACTAAAAAGGTATAGACATGTTTTTGCTTGGTCATATGAGGACCTAAAAGCCTATAGGGAAGATCTATTCCAGCATGAGATCCCATTGAAGCCTGGAGCTAAGCCATTCAGACAGAGGCAAAGACCTATTAATCCTACCTTAGCTCCAAAGATGCAAGAAGAACTTAAAAAGCTTAGGGAAGCTGGAATAATTGTGCCAATCAGACATTCAACTTGGGTGTCTAACCTTGTCCCAGTTAGAAAAAAGAACGGTGATATTAGGCTTTGTGTTGATTTCAGGAACTTGAATGTATCCTCTTTAAAGGATAACTATCCACTGCCTAATATGGAAGCTATGTTGCAGAGAGTGACTGGTTGTGAACTCTTATCCATGATGGATGGATTTTCAGGTTATAATCAGGTGAAGGTAAAGGAATCAGAATAGTATAAGACTGCCTTCACCACTCCATGGGGAACTTATGTATATGTTAGAATGCCATTCGGATTAACAAATGCAGGTGCTACATTTCAAAGAGCAATGGATGTTGCTTTTGCAGGGTTGATTGATTCAATCCTGGCTGTATATCAGGATGACTTGACTACATATTCAAAGAAGGAAGAGCAGCATTGTTTGCATCTAGAGAAGATTTTCATAAGAGCACTAGAGTATGGTATTTCTTTAAATCTAAAGAAGTGTGCTTTTGGGGTAGTTGAAGGAAAACTCCTGGGACACATTGTTTCCAAGGATGGAGTTAGGATAGATCCAGAGAGAGTGGCTACTATTGACAGAATTCAAATGCCAAAAACTGTAAAAGGAGTTCAGTCCTTCTTTGGACAGATAAATTTTGTTAGGAGATTTGTTCCCAACTTTGCAGAAACTACAAGGAACATTTCTAAGATGATGAAGAAAGATGCAACTGTCAACTGGGAAAGTGAAGCAATAGAATCATTTCAGAGTATCAAAGAGGCAATCAAGATGGCCCCTGTTCTTAAATCTCCTAATTTTTCTAGGCCATTCCAAGTATTTTCATTTGCTTCCTTTCACACTGTTGCTGCATGTTTGCTACAGAAAAAAGAAGATGGTTTTGAGCAACCCATAGCTTTCTTCAGTATGTCCTTGCAGGCTTCTGAGTTGAAGTATGATATTATGGAAAAATAGGCATATGCACTAGTCCGAGCCATCAAAAGTTTTAGACCATACCTGGTAGGATCACATATAATTGCATATGTACCCCATGCAGCAATCAAAGACATATTCACTCAACAGGAGGTGACCGGAAGAAGGTGCAGATGGATAAACAAACTGCAAGAGTTCAACATAGACATACAAATTACCAAGTTGGTAAGTGGACAAGGATTAGCCAAGATGATGGCACAGTCAAACTTGGAAGCATGCCAAGTTAATGCAGTCCAAAATGAGAGTGTAAATGTATCAAGATCTAAATGGTACAAGGATATTATCTACTACTTGCAAAATCTGAATTGTCCTTCCCATTTCAGTGATAATCAAAAGAGGACTTTAAAGTTACATGCAATCAGGTATGTTATTGTTCAAGGTGAGCTATACTGGAAAAACCCTGATGGTGTGCTGCTGAGATGTGTGGATGAGGATGTGGCTAACAATGTTTTGATTGACATGCATAAGGGATTGTGTGGTGGACATTATACTGCTCAAACAACAGCTCATAAGACTCTCAGAGCAGGATATTGGTGGCCCACTCTCTTTTCAGATGCACAAAGGTTAGTAAGGAAGTGTGACCCTTGCCAAAGATTCTCAGGAAAATTGAGATATGATGGTGCTTTGCCCCTCAGAACTGTAACTGTGGATGCTCCATTTCAGCAATGGGGAATTGACTTCATAGGGGAAATTGCAGACAAGTCAAGTGGGGGACACAGTTGGATTTTGGTGGCAACTGATTACTTTACCAAATGGATCAAGGCCATTCCAACTAAGAGAGCTACAAGTAAGGTGGTGATGGATTTCATACTGGAAAATGTTATCATCAGGTTTGGAGTACGATTCAAGATAGTCACTGATAATGCTATGTGCTTCAGATCAGGTGAATTTGTTGATTTTTGCAATAGGTATGGGATAAATCTATCATATGCATCACCATACCACCCACAAGGAAATGGTCAAGCAGAATCAAGCAATAAAAGCATCATGAAAATTATCAAGAGGATACTGGACAAGAACAAGAGAGCTTGGGACTCAAAATTAAAGTTAGCAATATGGGCTGACAGAGTGACAGTAAAAAAGGCTATTGGAATGTCACCCTTTGAGCTAGTATATGGTGCATCAGCCAGATTGCCCATAAACAATCTCCTACCAGTTTACAGATTCATCCAGGAAAATGATGAGGAGATTGAAGGCTACATGACAGAAAGGGTGAACCAGCTAGTTGCACTGGATGAAAACAGAAGGAAAGCACACTAGATCAACCTCAAGAGACAACAAGATATGAAATATCAGTTTGATAGGAGAGCTACAAAAAGGAAGTTTCAAGTCAATGATCTGGTGCTCATATGGAATGCAAAAGGTCAAGAAAAAGGTAAACATGGTAAATTCGAACCCTTATGGATGGGCCCATATCAGATTTGCAGCATTCATGGGGAGGATTCTTATTTCCTCCAGGCCCTAAATGGTGAATTTCTGGAATTGCCTGTGCATGGCCAATTCCTTAAGTTCTATTTTGCATAGATGACTTGTCGCTGTGCACATTTGTAAAAATATGTATATAGTGTAAATGTTCTGTACAGTTCGTGCTTTTTTGGCTTTTTTGCCTGGTCTACCCAGAGATCTGGTTCTCGCTACAGGTTTTTCACCTGCACGTCCCCATTCGGAGACAGTGTTAGCACTAATTTTGGTCTGGATCTGAGCGCAGGGTGTTGGAGGGTTTTTCCCTTTTTGGGCCCTAAGTTTCCTTGTTCATCGCTGTGATTTTCTCTATCGGCGAAACTTCTTTTTGGGTACTCAGATTTTGCTTGAACCATCGCGTTGAACCCTTTTGGTTCAAGGTTCAACGGTTCATGGGCTTAGGCTCCATATTTTCCCGTCAGTGAATTCTTTGTTCATCTATGTTATCGGCGTTGAACTTCTCGGTTGAACTTCTCTTTTGAACCATCGGGTTGAACTGGTTCAGGGTTCAATGGTTCAAAGCCTTATGATTTTGGTCTTATCGGCGTAACGTTCATCATCGGGTGGACGGTGGAGTGTTGGCCCGACGGTTTGCCTCTGGCCGATGGAAGGTTAGCGGTTTGCAAGGTTGGTTTCAGTGTGACATGTTCTATCGGGCTAACCATTGGAGGGTTCACCGATATACAATGTTTGGCCGATGGATGTTATCGGTGAGAGCTGTATTGTCAGCCTGAGTTTTTTGAGTTATGCCGACGACGGGAGGTTTGGCCGATGAGGAGTCATTGGTGTGTGTCTGGCCGATGGAGGAGCAGAGTGTAGCTCATTGGTGCATCGGCGAGACTATTGTGATCGGCTAGGGAGATTTTGGTTGCTCCGACGGTGTAAGTCACACCGATAGAGGTGGTCTTCGGCGTGACTTGTGTTGTCGGCGAGGATGGATTGCATTGGGCCGACAGTGGAGGGTCTGACCGATGAAGGGGGAAGCCGATATGTTATCGGCGGGAGTTGTTCTATCGGCAGCAGTCTTTTATGGTTTGCCAATGGAAGGAAGTCACCCTGATGGGGAATGCCATCAGAGTAAGGTTGCATATCAGGTTAGCGGTTGGAGGGTCCACCGATGGGGTAGTGTCAGGCCGATGAGGATTTGGAGTGATCATCGGTGAGAGTTGGTCTGTCGGTGAAGGAGCTTTTGGCTAGGCCGATGGTTCTTCTTTGGCCGATGGGGATGTTGGAGGCTTTCAGGAGTTGTTCATCGGCGTGATTGGCTGTGTCGGCCGAGGGTTTTTTTTTCTTGGCCGACAATATTGGTCTGGCCGATGGTGGTAGGATGGTAACTGCTAATAGGGTGCAAGCTGGTCATCGGAGAGACTCATACTATCGGTGGAGATCTGGAGAGTTGGCCCGATGGTGCATCTCTGGCTGATGGAGGGGATTGTAATGTAGCGGTCGGCAGGATAATTGAGGTCGGCAGGAGATTCGTGGGCTTGGCCGATGGTGTTGATCTCAGCGATGGGCTTTGGGTGGAGGAGAGTGTGTCGAGCGTGGCAAAAGTGCTTGACACCTATTATGCAAGTGACTATGCTTTTAAACTACTAAGGTAGTCTCCTCACCGTGCATGTGGGACTAATCTCCCTATATAATTTGAAACTGCGATAGAACGTGTTTTGGCGGGAAATTCTTTTTGAGCGCTGCGATGTTTTTCCTAGCGGCCGCGGGTGGTTGAGCCATCAATGGCGACTGTAGCAGGGGCATGGGCGAGTTGTTCAACAGTCATGTACCCAATTTTTGGCATGAAGACTTCCAGATGGTGGCATAGGGCTCGAGGCCACCATTGTTTACTTTCTGTCTCTGCAGCAATAAATTTTAAGCACCATTCCTTTGAAGGATCTGTATCTGGTAGATTTTTGTAAAAGCCTTGTAATTAATTGTTGTGGTACACTTTCTGGCTAATATAAGCAGACTGTGTTACCATTGTTTAGGTTGTTGAAAGTTGAACATTTGGCTCTGTAATACAATACAGCTGATTTGGTTGCTCTGTACAGCAAAACTTGTGAGTTTATGTATCTCTTGTTGTACGTTTTTGCATGAATCCACTGATTTCATGGTTAATTTTATATGAGAAATGCTATGTTAGCATGTGTTTTGTTAATTCTGTCTCCAGTATTGCATGTATCTTTCTTCTGAGTCTAGATATTTAAGCAATGTTTGAGACTCTAAAACATAGAATTCCTGTGTTGAATGTCTGATCTCTTAACTTCTGCTTAAGGGGTAGGTTAAATTGTTCTCAGATTGAACATTGGGAAGGGTACACTATAGTAGGGATGCCATAAGTATAGATAGCTTAACACTTTGTATTGGGAGATATCTGTAAGGCAGGTATCATATGTATCCCCCTAAAATCCAGTTTTAGTTGTTCATGCATATCATTCACAGGTGTATGTCTACTGACTCCAGGCCCTGGATAGGCACCAATCTTGCTTTGTGTTTGTGTTACAACCATGTCCAGCTTTGCATCCAAACTCAAAATCAAAATCGAAACTCTAAAGCAACCATTAGGACAGTAGAATTAGTTTTAGGATCCAAGTCCTCTGTCTACAACTGCAAATAGGCCCAAAGCTAGCCCCTTTGCTCTTATCTTACAGTTTTGGTCTACTTACAGGAGGACTTATCTGCTTTCTGTCAGCATCCCAGCCTTGTATGTATATCCTCATGGATGTTGAGTAGGGAATACCCCCTAGGTTTTGCAGAGCCTGAAGAAGAAGAGGAGAAAAAATATAGAGTCTATCTCCAACACTGTTGGCCCCTGGCCCAGAGATCTTGTTGATCATTGATGGCTACCTTGTAGGGAAATCTGGGAATAAGCATCCAGTCTAGGAAAAAACCAACACATTCGATGCATGTGATGGTGACTTAGCTCTTCCTATGTCACTCTATTCTTCTGATCCCTCTCCTAAGATTCCTCTTATTTACGAAGATATTTTGGTGCAAGAGGATGAAATTATAGATACTTCTCTTAACATTACTTTACCTACTCTTCATTTTGATGCTCTCCCTTCTAGTGATGAAGCATTAATGGATGAAGAGCCTCACCCCACATCAGATCCTCCACAGATAGATGTTGAGCATACTTCTTCTATTTCTTCTCCTACGTCATGCTTTTCTCAAATAGATAAAAATGTTAATTCAATCATTGTTAATAGACTTATCCCACCTACTAAAGGGATGTTGGATAAGTTCATTAATGTTTATAATATTTCTTCTATTCCTGAAATCATTGTGCATAGGGTGGCTAATTTGTCCCCACCTTCTCATCTTATGATCATTGTTCGAGGTATTCCTAAAAACCCTCGACCTTTGAATCACTTGTTATAAATTGTTAAGACTATAACTCAAAACATGTCTACGACTCCTCACTACCATGCAATAGGTCACATGTATAGTACTTGGTGAAACAAACATGATACTCTTGTCCTTGTTTCCCTTCCTCCAAATCCTATTCCTCCACCACCTCCTCATCTTTCTGCAAAGAGTACCAAAGAGGATGATCTTGTTAAACAACTCCATGCTACACAAGATAAGATCTCTCTTTGGGACCTAATACAAGTTTCACCTTCTCATCATAGTGCCCTTCAGCAGGCCTTGCAAAGTATATCTATCCAATCTTCTGCAAAGCCCATGGATGTGGTTGCACTATTCTTGAAGGTTTTCATTCTAAATATATTGATATCACTTTTCATTTCTTTGAAATCCCTTCTAATGAAGTTCAAAATAAAAATGATGCCCTAATGAACTTATTGTAGCTATAAACTCGACTGGGGTTAAGAGACCCCTTATTGCTAATGGTTCTAGTCTTAATGTCTACAA
Source organism: Cunninghamia lanceolata (assembly GCA_027924645.1). Lineage (NCBI taxonomy): Eukaryota > Viridiplantae > Streptophyta > Pinopsida > Cupressales > Cupressaceae > Cunninghamia > Cunninghamia lanceolata. The sequence continues at coordinate 2,234,990 of BSBN01001315.1, read as the reverse complement.
TTTAGACCTCCTTAATTGTCTTAATACTTCTATTTATCATTCAAATCCATCCATTAGAGAATTTGATAATGTGGCTCACTCGACCTTAGGCACTATCACATTGCCCATTACATTAGGCCCCGTTACATTACCTACTAAATTTCATGTCATGCAAGATAGTCTTTCTTATAATCGTCTCCTTGATAGACCATGGATTCATTCCATGGGTGCAATTTTGTCTACCCTTCATCAATCTCTTAAATTTATTTATAATGGTGAAGTACATAATATAAGTGTTGATACTAGCAACATGATGAATTGGGTCAAAAGAACCCTACTCTTTATTCTCTTTGTAATTTTATACCTTCTACAACAAATTTTTAAACACCATCGTCACCCTCTGTTGATGATAATGTACCTTCCTCATCTAATGCATGTCTTGGTGATGATTGGGGACTATAACATTGACCCTTCTCACTCTAACATTCCCACATACAACAAGGATCTACATTCTAGTATTAGAATCGATACCTCTTCTCATGTGAATTTTGCTACTGCTTCTCTTCCAAAATGTGCATACACATCTCATTTCAACAAGACTAGTGATGTTTATTCTCCTCCTCTTTCTAATTTAGAGACACGTTATGGGCTTAGATACAAAATTCTTTCTAAGCACAAATATAATGGAAATGGTCTAGGGTGCTTGGAACAATGAGTTAAGGTACCTGTGGAACTTACACCACACTTACCTTCTACAATGGGTTCAGGTTATCAACCTTATCTATCCACATCCCCTCCTTTATTATCTAAGGTCTCTATGGCTTCTTCTTTTCAAAAATCAAACCTTTCTCCACAACAGAAATGGTTTATTTCTACTCCATCTCTTCTATCTAAATCAGATCATATCTTGCTAAGGCTTCTCAAAGCCAACTTGATCACTCTTCCTCCTACATGTAAAAAGTTTCCTAATACATTCAACCAACACTTCCTTTATGTGCATATATCATTGAACACTTGGCCATTCCACCAGTGAATGTTGTGCCTTGAAGGACAAAATTCAACAACTTATTGACACAAGTGCTCTCACTCTTTCATCTGTTGAAGCACCTTTCTCTTCTCTACTTGATAAGTGATATTGGGATTCACCTCTATCTAGTTTATTGTTATTCCTCTGTTTTCTCATGAGACTATTGTGTTGCTACCCACTATATGGCACATGTATCTTTCTTTGTTTGTTTGTTGTCATTCATGGTGGTACAATCTCACCTGCAACCATACTTTATTTTTGGTAAAAACACAATATTCTTTTCATGGTTATTCTAACCTGTATTCTAGGGGCAGAGACAACTTGTTTAATGGGTGTGCAGTCTTTATAAGGATCCCCCCTCCTCTTTCTTCCCCCCTTCTTTACCTTAAAATATTTGCATATTATACATGCTAATCTTTTAAGGGGGGGCATATACTCTGCTCACGTGTGCATCCATACATGCACCTTGATTTATTTACACCCCCTAATGTGTAGCTTATTAATTTGCCCCATGTGGTGTTGTTTATTTAATGCTCCCCAAAGTGTTCACCCCATGTGGTGTTGGTGTTTGATAACTCCCTCAGGCATTGGTTTTGATATGATCTCTGATGTGTTGGTAGCATGTGAGACACCTAGGATAATGCAACTTGTTAATCTGTGTACCTCATATGACCAACCCTTTTACACTCATGATCTCCTCGCATAATGCAACTGGCTAGTCTATTATCCATAAGGGGTGGTCTATGAGCCACCTAGAATAATACATTTTGATGGGCTTTGTGCTTCATATGACCTACCTTTTTACACCCATGTTCAGCTAGCATAATGCAACTTGCTAGTCTGTGATCCGTGAGGGTATTTTTATTTAGATGACCCCTAGCGACAAAGAAAGATAGTATCTGAGTCATGTACTCTTATTCACTCATATTGGTTGCTTCCCTATCTATTTGTATGTCTTCTCTCCTTGAATCAATCAATTGACTCATTATATTTGTTAGAAAATGAAGGCAACAACTACTCAAATGAAAATCTGATTATAATATGTTTTGATCTCAAACAATGTAATATTAATGAAGATTGCATTCAGAAATTAAAATCACAACACAAGAACAAACACCATAGAAGAATAACACCAGATATAACGTGGAGAAAACCCTTTCGGGTAAAAAAACTCCACCAAGAAAAGAGGCTCAAGTTGTATTATCTTCAAAAATTGAATAACATAATACATGCACTTCCTTCTTCTCTCCAACCTTCACTCTGGTAGCACCTGTGTATAAAAATGTGTCATACTACAACACTTACATGGCAATAAACTTATAGAAGTGTTTTCCTTCCACACTAGGCATCCACTTTCTCTCTCCTAAGAATCTCCAACATGTAAACATTAAATGACTTCTTACAAGCTCATGACAATTATCCAAAGTCAGCCATGCAAAGTTGCATGCCCAAGGCCAAGAATGGTCTCTTACAGCATCTTATGACGCATCATAACCATCATAGATTCAACTAGAAAGCATCTTTCCAATATGGGCCCCTAGAGCTAAACATAGCATCTTACAACTATTAATTACTTGTCATAAGCTTTCATAGTGGCATAGAACCTTATGACAACTTGCAACTGTCATAAATTCTCTTACACGCACTCACCAACTTTATGATGTGTGTCATACATGCTAAAAATAGTTGATTCCTCCAAGATGGCACCTACACTCGTTTACTCATGATTTTTACAATTTTCAACCGTAAATGTTACTCCATAATTATCTCTAGTAAGTCTGGAATTACCACTGCCAGTGAAACTACCTCATTCTCTTATGAGTAATTACAAATTACAAATAATAAAATAGAATAAATACAATATTAGGATTTACAAGGTTAATGGCACCTTATCCCAATATTCTCCCACTTGACATTATACATTGTAAATCAACCCATAGGAAATCAAATAAAAAATAATCAGGCACTAAAAACAAGGAACATGGCCTCTCTACACCACACAAATTTCTCTGTGCTCGCAGGTTTGGTCAATGAATCTACAACATTCTCTTGAGTGTCTATCTTCAAGATCAGCTCAATCTATCCACTTGCAACCAATTCTCAAACGAAGTGATACTGAACATCAACATGCTTAGTCCAAGCATGATACATGGAATTCTTGGCCAAACAAATAGCACTCTGGCTATCACAACCAATCTGAATGACCTTGCAATCAAAACCAATATTTGTACATAGTCTCTTCAACCAAACTGCCTCCTTAGAGACATGGGTAGGAGCCATATACTTTACTTCAGTGGTGGACAAAGCAACTATGGGCTGCCTCTTGCTCATCCAACTCACTTCTCCTCCAAATAGAGTAAACACATATCCACTAGTGGACCTTTGACTATTCAAGTCACCTGCCTAATATGCATCAACAAATCCCTGTATGTCCAAAGTTTTATCAGCACTATCAGTACCAAAATAAACCAAATAATAATCAAGAGTACCTGCAAGATATTTAAGCACCATTTTCACATAATTTCAATGATGTCTACCAGGGTTAAACATAAATCTACTCAAAACAACCACTGCTTGGGTAATATCTGGCCTAGTGCAAATCATTGCATACATCAAACTCCCTACAACACTAGCATATGGCATATTAGACATATCCGCAAAATCATCCTCATTCTTTGGACACATATCTAATGAAAGCTTAGTACCAATGGCTAAAGGAACTCTAACTAGGTTACAGTCCTATATACTAAATCTCTGCAAAATGGTATTCACATACTTACTCTGAGATAATTAAAGTTTTTTGTTACCTTTGTCCCTTCTGATTTGGACATACCCAGAATATACCTGGAAGCACCAAGATCCTTCATATCGAATGCACCTGAAAGTTGGGCTTTCAACTTACTAATCATACCCTTAGTATTTTTGAAAAATAACATGTCATCAACATACAATACAATGATCAGTATAGAATCATCAATACAATGAATGTAAACACAGTGATCCTCCTCGCTTCTAACAAAACCCAATTTCAATACAAATGAGTCAAACTTTTGACACCGCATTTTGGAGGAGTGTTTCAAACCATAAAGAGACCTATTTAACCTACAAACCTAATGTTCTTTCCCTTTTACCTCAAAACCTATAGGTTGTTACATATAAATTTCTTCTTCAAGATCTCCATGCAAGAACACGGTCTTAACATCCATTTGCTCTATTTCCCAATCAAAAGCTACAACAATGGATAAAAGAAATCTAATAGAAGTTAATTCAATAACAAGAGAGAAAATTTCACTGAAATAAACTCCCTCTCTCTGGGAGTAGCCCTTGGCTACCTATCTAGCCTTGTACTTCTCCAATGAACCGTCTGCTCCAAACTTCTTCTTGAAGACCCACTTGCAACCTATGGCCTTTCTTCCTTTGGGAAAACAAACAAGATCCCAGGTGTTACAAGAGTCTAAAGCCATCATCTCCTCCTACATGGCTAACTGCCAAGACTCACTATCATTTGCATGAATAGCTTCCCTGTAGGATCTAGGTTCATCGTCAGTACTCAATAAAGCAAATACACAATGGAAATCTGGTGGGCTATACCTGTCAACTAGGTTCTGTTGTCTTGTGGATCTCCTCAAGGGTGGAGTAAGAGACTCAACTTGTTCTTCTGCATGATCATATGTACCAACTTCTTCTGTTACAATAGATTCTTCCTCATCAGAACTACTTGAATCTTCTTCTTCTTCACCCTCCAATCCATCATTGTGTTCTTCCTGAGGTGCATCTTCCTACTCTAAGTCAAAGTGCACTCTCTTCACCTTTTCTTTGTCTTTTGGCTGCTCAGGTTCAGAAATAGCTCAAAGTTCCCTGAAAAAATAACATCTCTAGAGAAAACAATTTTTCTGGTTAGAGGATCCCAAAGCTTATAACCCTTAACATTCTCACCATATCTAATGAAGATGCATTTCTGTGTTTTTGGATCCAACTTAGATCGCTTTTCCTTAGGCACATGAACAAAAGCCTCACAGCTAAAAACCCTTAAATGTGAAATAGAAGGTTTCTTACCTGTCCACACTTCATAAGGTGTTGAATCAAGAGCCTTACGAGGAGTTTTGTTAATCAAGTAACAAGTGGTACACACAACCTCTACCCAAAAACATTTCTCCAACTGTGAATCACTCAACATACTTCTAGCTCTTTCCATGATTGTTCAGTTCATCCTTTCTACAACACCATTCTATTGTGGTGTATATGGAGTTGTCTTTTGTCTGATTATACTTACATGCTTACAAAACTCATCAAATTCCTTAGAGAAATATTCCCCTCCATTGTCTAATCTTAATATTTTTATCTTTAATCTCGATTGGTTTTCAACTAAGACTTTAAAATCCATAAACTTGGTGAAAATTTCATATAAATGTGTTTCATAAAATAAATCCATGTAAAGTTGGATACATCATCAATGAAGGTGACAAAATAACAAGATTTTTCTGATAGAGTCATTAACCACAGGTCCAAACACATCTGAATGAATAATCTCTAACTTCTCTTTTGCTCTATTACCTCCTAAAGAAAATGATGTTATATTTTGTTTTCAAAACACACAATGCTCACAAAAATCAAAGTGCTCATCAGAATAAGATTTAAAACTGTCTAACAAATATTTATTCTTAATAGTTTTCAAAATATTATTACTTGTGTGGCCCAATCTATGGTGCCACAACATACAAGTGTTTTTCAGAAGCTTCAGAAACATAAGAGCAATTACAAATTGTACTGGCATCTAGCCTAAACAAGGTTCCCATTCTCTTCCCCTTCACTACCACCAAGTTTCCTCTCACCAATCTACAACCATGCTTATCAAATGTTATATGCATTCCCAAATCATTCAACTTCAAAACTGAAATTAGATTTCTAGCTAATCCAGGAACATGCAAAACACCAAGGAGGGTTTTAATCCTCCCATCACTGAAACACAATAATACCTCACCTTTCCCAACTATCAAATATGTAGAGTTGTCCCCAAGGTACACTTTACCTTCATCATACTCTTCGTGTGTGGAAAACCATTCCTTATGTGGGGTCATATGATATGAGTATCCTGAGTCAACCAACCAATGATCATTAGAAACACTATTGCATGCAAAAAGTAAAATAGCTTCACCTGCATTAGAGGACTTCTCAAAAGCAGTCTCCCACTGTATCTTTGGGTTTCTACACTCCTTTTTTACATGTCCCCTCTTTTCACAGTTCCAACACTTAAATCTGTTCTTCTTTCTAGGAGTCTTAGATTGGCCCTTAGATTTGTCCTTAGCCCCTTTCTGATCTCCTTTTGGGTCCTCTTTCCTTGGACCTTCCCCTTACATTGAAAACCTCAGTGTTAACCTCAGAAGTTTTCTTCCTCATCTCTTGTGCCAACAAAGTTGCAACAAGATGATCCAACTTTAGATCTTCAAGGTTAGCAGTAATAGCAAGGATAACATTCTCCCAAGATTCAAGTAAAGAACAAAGTAAAACTATACATTTATCTTCCTCTGCAACTGTAGCATCTACAGAATCAAGTTGACTCAAAAGAAAATTAAAATTGTTCAAATGCTCTGCAATAGAATCACCCTCTTTCATTTTAATAGAAAGCAATTTCTTCTTTAAGTAAATCTTGTTTAGCATTCTCTTGGCTTGATAAATCTCACCCAATCTTGACCAGAGTTTGTGTGTAGTCTCTTCCTTCGAGACATTCAACAGGACGAAATCTACAAGACACAGTTGGATAGTTCTTCGTGCCTTCTTATCCAACCTTTCCCATTTGTTTGACTCACATCATCAGGATTCTTCTCTTTCTAAATAGCCAACCACTGGCTTCTTTCTTCCAAAAAATCCTCCATTTTCAGCTTCCACAATTCATATCCCGTACCGTTGAACTTCCCAATATCCAAATAAGAGGTTGAAGTAGTGGTGGATGCAACCATATTATCTACAAACACAAACAACCAAATCTCCCACTTCAGCTAAACAACCTTCACACTACCACCCAAGAGTCAAAGTTGGCTAGGCTTTGATACCAAATGTTAGAAAATGAAGGCAACAACTACTCAAACGGAAATTTGATTACAATATGTTAATGATCTCAAATAGTGTAATATCAATGAAGATTGCATTCAAAAATTAAAATAACACAACAACAAACACCATAGAAGAATAACACCAAATATAATGTAGAGAAAACCCTTTCAAGTAAAATACTCCACCAAGAAAAGAGGCTCAAGTTGTATTATCTTCGAAAACTAAATAACATAATACATGCACTGCCTTCTTCTCTCCAACCTTCACTCTAGCAGCACCTGTGTACAAAAATCTATCATACTACAACACTTACATGGAAATGAAATTATAGAAGTGTTTTCCCTCCAAATTAGGCGTCCACTTTCTCTCTCCTAAGAATCTCCAACATGCAAACATTAAACAACTTCTTACAAGTTCATGACACTTGTCCAAAGTCAACCATGCAAAGTTGGACACCCAAGGCCAAAAATGGTCTCTTATAGCACCTTATGATGTGTCATAATGATCACAGATTCCACTAGAAAGCATCTTTCCAATATGGGTGCCTAGAGCTAAACATACCATCTTACAACTATTAATTACTTGTCATAAGTTGTCATAGTGTCATAGAATATTATGACAACTTGCAACTGTCATAGATTCTCTTACATGCACTCACCAACTTTATGGCATGTGTCATACATTCTAAAAATAGTTAGTTCCTCCAAGGTGGCACCTACACTCATTTACTCATGATTTTTACAATTGCCAACCGTAAATGTTACTCCATAATTACCTCAGGTAAGTCCATAATTACCACTGTCGGCGAAACTACCTCATTCCCTTAATTACAAATTACAAATAATAAAATGGAATAAATACAATATCAAGGGATTTACAATGTTAATGGAACCTTATCCCAACAATATTCTCCTATCTCCATTTAAGAATTCCTCTATTTGTGGTTATCTTTATTTTTTGTTGCATTTTGGGGATGATGCATTGTATTGAGACAACCTTTCACACCAAGGTCTCTTTCACTTTGTTGACTCAAAATTTTCTTTTCTTGTTGTGAGTTTGTATCCTCTATGTATGTGTTGTTTATGTTCATATATATGTTTGTGATGTTCTGACATAGCGGTTTTGTAGGTTTATGCTCTAAACACTATTGTCTTATAGGTTTTTGTTGTCTAATATACTTGTTTTGTAGGATCTCAGCCTGGGGGATTGATTCATCTACTTGAAGAGCTCTACATACTCTATAGTATCCTTTCGGTGTTATGATATTTACTTTTAGTACTATCCTTTTACTTTAGCATGCATATTCACATGGTATCATACACCCGCTAAAGTGGGGGATAATCTAGCATCGTAAATTATGCACTCATAATTTCACGCTATGTTTAGCACTCGCTTGAGTGTCCATGCCCTTAGCATGTTTTAGGGTCATTTCCATCCTTGGCCTTACCCTCAACCCACAAGATGTGCCTTTACACTACTTTGACCCTTTCTACTTATCATATCCAAAAACCATAAAAGTGCCTAAATCATGGCTTTGCCCCAAGTTGACTAGACCTTTCAAGAACTGGAATTGCAAAGACTCCAGCACTTAGTGCAGACGTCTATGTGGAATTCAAACATCTTGAAAGTGTCTATCAATCTTGCAATCATTTTTGGAAGTTGTCTCTTAACTTGCATTATACGCCAAGATTTTCTTGATGCTTATTCATGCCCAAACGGCTCCTTTCCTTGATTTTTTTACCTTTGCCCTCTCTATTAAAGCAAGTAGATTTTCCATTGCAAAGGATCATTTTATTTTCATAGAGAAGCTCTTCTGAATTTGAGAGCCACCATTTTTGCAATTTGTTTTCTCAAGATTATATCACGCTCTTGATCACAACGTTGATTTTTAGTGCTCTTGCAATCGAAGTGTTGTGAATCTCAAAAGATTTTGATTGGGACCGTTGCATGCTACGCGGATTTTACTTCCTCACTATGAAATCCAAGTCAGTTATAATTTAGGAGCCCACTAAACCATAAAATATAAAGTCTCATAACTTTCTAAAATAATATAACATAACATAAATACTCTTCTCCATTCTTTGCCTTTTCATTTTATTCCTAAAATGTGTTTGTTTCAAGGGTTTTCTTTGTGCATAAGAAAAACAGAGCAGAAGGGATTCGAAGGTGATACCCATTATTTTATCCTCCTACTCTATTTGAATAGATAGGTTAAATAAATTTAACTCTCAGATCTAATATTTGTTGTTTTCTTTTTTTGTTTTGCTTGCCTATTATCTACAGATCTAATGTGTTCAAAGTATTGCATGTTATAGGTGCAACCTCCATAAATTTTAATTTTCACAATACTAATCCATGTGCATGTGAATATGCAGGGGAGGAAAATGAGATGGTTCCAAATCCCATTCCAAGGGTTGGGGTTTGCATTACAGAGGAGGTCCAAGGAATTGGCCCATATATTTTTTTTGTTTTGTTCCTCTGATTTGATAGCTATATATTTTTCCTCTATGACAAAGATGCAAAAAATAAAGCATGTATAGATCTCTTTCTAATATAAATAGATGAACAATTCATTTTTTAAGTAAGTTGTGTTGTCACATAGTCTTCAAAATAAAGTAGAGTAGAGCTTTCTACAGTTAATAAAAGATTTTTATAAAACATCATTAAGATTTTTATTAAATATATATGTGTGTGTGTGTGTGTGTATTTATTTAAGAAACAAAGAGGTTTTAAAAAAATAAAAAGAATGAAATAAAATTTAAAATATATATATTTGAGATTTGCGAGGGGGCGAGTGGATGCCACTATTATAATAGATGATGGTAGATGATGATGCATGGATTAAAACTTATGTTTTTTAATATATCCTACCAATAAGGATATACATAAAATATATTCAGGAGGAATCTGATACTACTTCTTTACTTGCAACTAATGAAAATATGGAGATTAACCATGACATTTCTCTAAAATAGCAACAATTGGTTTGCTCACACCAACTATACATCATTCAAAAAAATATAATTTGTATTTCAAATATGATTCAAAAAGGAAGTAATTTACATTTACATGTTATAAGAACACTTTACGTTCTGAGTTTCTCTTTCCCAACATTTTATTGCCACAAAAACACTATATACAAAGAAAACATTATTTTCAGATTTCTTGTTGTGTTGGTGTGTACAGCAAGACATTTTATCCTCCAAAGAGAGTCACATTTACACTATCAAATGGAATACTTCTTCCATTTTATAACTCCTCTTACATAGTAAGGTTGTTAGTGAATCTTTCACAAGAAAAATTACACAACGCACTCCTTTACAATAGCATTTACATATGACAAAACAAAGGAACAACATGTTGTCTCCATGAAGAGTGACTCCCAAACAAGTCAAAATCTGCATCACAACAACAATTAAAATGCATCTCATGCCAATAGCTAGCTGACCTCCCAACTGTAAGACTTGCAAGCAAGTCCACCCCCAAGCTAGGAGGCTCCCACGAAAACCAGTTGCACAACACATGCACACACAACAAATCAAAACAACAAGCTATGCCATAGGCCAACTCACAAAACAAATGTATTTTCACAAAATCCATAATAGAGGGGGAGTGAAAGGGACTCGCTAACCTCTTGGGGAAAATATATATTTATAAACTAGATTTCTAACACCACCCACTTCACAACTCACCATTCTCAATATAACCAGAACCATCCACACCCAAAATACATATTCCCCACCATAACAATTGCCATAAAATAAATACTCCATTATTTTAATCTCATCCACTAGAATCACCATGGCACTCATGCCATCACATAATCAAAACAATTTCCTTAAGAGAGGGTCCACACCTCTCTCAACCCCAAACTTGGGTGGATCTTAACCCAAAAGAAACTATCAAAACCCAAACAAACCTTACCCTGAAAAAGCCTATTAAAAAATAAAATTACCAAATGAGATGGAATTTTCAATCAAATCTACAACCAGTACTTCATAAAAGAAAAACATAATAGCCATCAATGTAAACTATTTTAATTTCAAAGACTTTTCTTCCATTCAAAATTTGCATAGAGACCTACCTCTTGCTTCCACCAAGTTAGGGGAAGCCTTGCTATCCAACTTTTCTACTTTCTCCTTTTTCCAAGCTTCTAGCTCCTTTAAAACCCTTCCTCCGAAAATAAAAATCTACTCAATATTACATACAAGATTATTGCCAAAGTGTTGGCAAGACGATTGGCAGACATACTACCCTCAATAATCAATGTGACTCAAATAGGTTTTATCAAAGGTAGATATATCCTTGAAAACCTTATAACTAGCTGGGAAGCTACACACTGGGCTAAGGAATCTGGGCAGAATGCAAGAATTTTACTGTTAGACTTCAAAAAAGCATATGACATGGTGGAATGGTCATTCTTAATATGTGTTCTCAAGGATTTTGGGTTTCCAGGGGAGTTTGTAAGAATGGTAGAAATGCTATTTTGAGATGCTTTGGCTCAGGTTGAAGTCAATGGTGTTCTTTCCTCTTCCTTCCAAATGGGGAGGTCCATTAGGCAAGGATATCCTTTGGCACCTGCTTTATTTGTTATTGCATTTGAAGCCTTATTCTATATGCTAAGAACTGACAAAATCCCATGTAGATTTGAAGGTATTAAGCTCCTAGATGGTAATCCTTTGCTTAACATGCAGTTTGTAGATGATACTGCATTGTTTCCTGTTATAGAAAAAGAAAATCTAGGAAACCTAAAGCTCAGACTGAATAAATTTTGCTCTACCTTAGGTGTTAAGGTCTCCTTCAATAAATCTTTTCTTCTTGGTTGGTATGATTCCCCCCGAGATTGGCTTGGTGAGAATGAATGGCAATGGGGAGGACCAAAAAAGCTAGTCCGGTTTCTAGGCATTCCCTTTGCTATTGATCCCTCTCTCAAGCATATGTGGGAATGGATGTTCACTAAAATTGATGTTAAACTTAAAAGTTGGAATAGACAAGCCTATCCCTAGCTTGGAGGTTTCAAGTTTGCCAAAAAATATTATCTGCTTACACTGTATATTATGCATCCATGTGGCTCTTCTCTAATTTTCAGATAGAGAGCATTCAGAAAGTAATTAGATTCTTCTTATGGTCTGATGGCAAAGGGAAAGGAAAAAAACATCATGTCAACTAGAAATGGTGTTGTATTAGTAGAGATCATGGAGGTTTAGGATTAAAGGATTTGAAGTTGCATGGGATAACTCTAGTAGCTAAATGGATTATAAACTCAATGGAGGGCGATGAGCCATGGAAAGTATTAGTGAGAAATAATATTAAACTGGCTAGGCCAAAAGGAGCCCCAGGCTAGAAAAATTTGCATCCTCTAGATCTCCTTTTTGGGGATTTCAAAGTGAAGCCCTTTGGGACAGTAGTCTTTGCTTCCATTTGGAAGGCTCAGGAAATTAGCAGATCTCTTATTGCCTTCCCTGGAAGAGACAATGCCTTGGTCCATTGGGGAAAACACAATTCTATATGGTGGTACCTGAAATATAAGGAGAAGCCTCTGGCTCTTATCGAAGGTTGCTCTGGTCTTAAGTGGCACAAGCTGGGCGTATCTTCATTTCAAGAAGTGATCAATGGTGGTGACTTAAAAAGTTGGGAGATGCTAAAATCTGAATTTGGACTGAAAGATACTCAAAGGAGAACTTATTCTATGTCAGTTTCTGCATATTCAGTCAATCTTGCCCAGCCAAATCTTTTGTGTGTGCAGGATTGGGTGAGTATGCTAAAATGGAAAGACGGAGGCAATTTGAAAAGTTGTGATGCCAAAAGGATCTATAAGCTTCTTGGGGACTCAGATGAGGCCTTAGAGCATTGTGTCAAGGCTTTGGATTGTGATGTAAACCCTAGAGACCTAGGTTGTTTCTTTAAGTCCTTCTGGTCTAAGCCATTGGAACCCAAGAAGGGATGCTTTAGATGGTTATTAGGTTTGAAGAAATTGCCAATAGGATTCAAAAGCTTCGCATGTAGCTTATGCAATGTCTATGAAAATTGTGATCATATTTTTTTCCTGTCCTTTTGCCTGTCAGATTTGGGATATCTTTTTGAATAGTCTTCCTAACTAGTCTTTATGTGATTCTAAGTACAAAATTGGGATTCTTTTTGGTCATGTTACTGGTCTTGACTCTAAAACTAAATTGTTTTGGTTAGCTCTAACAACTAAAGTTTTATGGATTCTTTGTAAAAAGAGGAACGAGGACCAATTTCAAGGCAAGCCTAGAATTCTTACTGGGTCTAATTCTAGACTCACACATGTTGATATTTTTATGTAGGTAGTAGTTTCAGTGGAGGAGCAAATGGCCAATATGTCCAAGATGGCTGAAAAGGTGCTCTCCTCGCCACAAGATATAGAGTATGATCGTTCTGAGGTGGGACTACTAGACATTGACATGGCATGCCAATCTTCCATCTCGAGACTGGAAGAATCACATTCTAAGTTCAAGGACTTGCATCTTTCAGAAACAGGTGTGGATGATAAAGCGCAGGAGGATAACTCTCAAGACATAAATCTACTAATGAAACCCCCACTATTGCTGATGAGATAACGATATATATAGACAGAGATGGAGTGGGCCACACAAAATTTGAACCAGAATTTGATTTAGACATTGTTGCTGCAGAGATTGATCTGTCAAATGATGAACTAGAGATGGAATTTTGTTCAGAGGATTAGATGATGTTTGAACTAAAAATTATCTATTTTTTTTTGTTCTGGAATAACAATTTGATATTATGAACAATGCAGTGTATATGATATATTATCCTGGTAAGATGTAAACTAGATATCATTTTGTATTAAGACATATAGCTGTGAGTCCTGAGATGGTGGCCAGCTTGGCCACAATATATGTACCGATACAGCTCCTCTATTTTTTTTGGTAATATGATTTATCTATCTTTAATCCAAAAAAAAATATTTGTTGTTTTCTTTTTTTGTTTTGCTTGCCTATTATCTACAGATCTGATATGTTCAAACTATTGCATGTTACAGGTGCAACCTCCATAAATTTTAATTTTCACAATCCTAATCCCTGTGCATGTGAATATGCAGGGGAGGAAAATGAGATGGTTCCAAATCCCATTCCAGGGGTTGGGGTTTGCATTACAGAGGAGGTCCAAGGAATTGGCCCATATTTCTTTTTGTTTTGTTCTTTTGATTTGATAGCTATAGATTTTTCCTCTATGACAAAGATGCAAAAAATAAATCATCTATAGATCTCTTTCTAATATAAATAGATGAGCAATTATTATTTTTTAAGTAAGTTTTGTGTTGTCACATAGTCTTCAGAATAAAGCAGAGTAGAGCTTTCTACAGTTAATAAAAGATTTTTGAAAAACATCATTAAGATTTTTATTAAATATATAAATATGTGTGTGTGTGTTTGTGTGTATTTTTATTTATTTATTTATTTAAGAAACAACAAGGTTTTAAAAAAATTAAAAGAATGAAATAAAATTTAAAATATATATATTTGAGATTTGGGAGGGGGCGAGTGGCTGCCACTATTATAATAGATGATGGTAGATGATGATGCAAGGATTAAAAGTTATGTTTTTTAATATATCCTACCAATAAGGATATACATAAAATACATTCAGGATGAATCTGATACTACTTCTTTACCTGCAACTAATGAAAATATGGAGATTAACCATGACATTTCTCCAAAATAGAAACAATCAGTTTGCTCACACCAACTATACATCATTCAAAAAATTATAATTTTGTATTTCAAATATAATTCAAAAAGGAAGTAATTTACATTTACATGATATAAGAACCATTTACGTTCTGAGTTTCTCTTTCCCAACTTTTTAATGCCACAAAAACACTATATACAAAGAAAACATTATTTTCAGATTTCTTGTTGTGTTGGTGTGTACAGCAAGATATTTTATCCTCCAAAGAGAGTGACATTTACACTATCAAATGGAATACTTCTTCCATTTTATAACTCCTCTTACATAGTAAGGTTGTAAGTGAATCTTCCACAAGAAAAATTACACATCGCACTCCTTTACAATAGCATTTGCGTATGATAAAAGAAAGGAACAACAAGTTGTCTCCATGAAGAGTGACTCCCAAAAAAGTCAAAATCTGTATCACACCAAAAATTAAAATGCATCTCATGCCAATAGCTAGCTCACCTCCCAACTGTAAGACTTGCAAGAAAGTCCACCCCCAAGCTAGGAGGATCCCAATAAAACTAGTTGCACAACACATTCACACACATCAAATCAAAACAACAAGCTATGCCATAGGCCAACTCACAAAACAAACATATTTTCACAAAATCCATAATAGAGGGGGAGTCAAAGGGACTCGCTAACCTCTTGGGGACTATATATATATATATATATATATATATATATATATATAAACTAGATTTCCAACACCACCCACTTCAGAACTCACCATTCTCAATATAACTAGAACCATCCACACCCAAAATACATATTCCCCACCATAACAATTGCCATAAAATAAATATTCCATTATTTTAATCTCATCCACCAAAATCACCATGGCACTCATGCCATCACATAATCAAAATAATTTCCTTAAGAGAGGGTCCACAGCTCTCTCAACCCCAAACTTGGGTGGATCTTAACCCAAAAGGAAATATCAAAACCCAAACAAACCTTACCTTGAAAAAGCCTATTAAAAAATAAAATTAACACACAAGATGGAATTTTCAATCACATCTACAGCCAATACTTCAAAAAAGAAAAACATAACAGCCAACAATGTAAATTATTTTAATTTCAAAAGACTTTTCTTCCATTCAAAATTTGCATAGAGACCTACCTCTTGCTTCCACCAAGTTAGGGGAAGCCTTGCTATCCAACTTTTTTGCTTTCTCCTTTTTCCAAGCTTCCAGCTCCTTTAAAACCCTTCCTCCGAAAATAAAAATCTTCCCCATGATAGTGAAAGAACCAAAAACCCCCAAACTAGTTTCAAAATAGAAATAAATAAAGAGAAATAAACGCCTAGGTTTTCTCTTTTCTAATTTTTGTCACTTATTTTTCTTGTAATTTTCCCTTTTCCAATTTTTGTCACTTATTTTTCTTGTAATTTTGCCACCTCTAATCATTTTGAAAACATCTTTTAAATACTCCAAGAAGGGTCCCCCTCATAGGTTATCACAATAGGGGTTTTATTTTTTATAAAACATGAGGAAAAAGACATTTTTTGACTCCTTAAATAATCTCACCCCACACAAATAATAGAAATATTAATAGAAAATTAATTCAACACATTCATACCACAACACTAAACACATGAAGACCTTAATCCTCTCTTAGAATAAGGCCTAGGTGCACTTGGCAAAAAAACGACAGTGGTTTTCTAAAGAACCTCTGAAATTTGTCATTGGCAACGAAATCTAACATGCGCACTTGCACACAACCATTAATACATCTGATATGAAAACCAAAGCAATAATCATAATAAAATTAGCATATACATCATATTTATTCCTTAATTCTAAATGTTATCATAGTTGAACAAAAATTTAAACAATGCATATAATCCAATTTCCAAATCATTCCAATGCAAAATCATATAATTGCATCTCATTTAATCATTCTCAAAATATATTAACATATACAATTATATTTGTTAAGAATATATAATCTAGATCATACTAATACAAGATCACATAACCACTTCACATTTAACCAGATACAAGATAAACATACACAATTATGTTCATACAAAATCCATAATGATAAAATAATTTTAATTTGTAAACCTTAATCTAGAAATTATGATCAAATCAATAACCATAAATTAATCGAATTCATTATAAATAATCCCTAAAATGTTATTTCATACTTTCCTTTCCAAATCTCATATTAATAAAAATTAAATTAAATTAAAATTTATCATCACATCCATGGTTTGATCCATATAAAATTCAACTCAAAAAGATTAGATGAATTTTATACTTCTTATTCCATCATATACATAATGTGAGTAAAACATAGTTAATAACTAACTAAATCTACATCACATTTGATGAAAGCCACTAATCTAGCCATACCATTAGTATCCACACAAATCTATGATCATAACAAAATAAAATGAACAAGTCCTTGAGTAATCATACGAAAAGCATGTTTATCCAAATACAAATGTAGTCACAAGGAGAAATGGGCCTCACATAAGCTCTGCCGAAATTGAGAGTCACCATTGCCTCAATTTGTTTTCTTAAGATTATATCACGTTCATGCTCACAAGCTTGATTTTAAGTGCTCTTGCAATCAGAGTGTTGCGAATATCAAAGGATTTTGATTGGGACCATTGTCTGTGGAGCAGCTTTCACTTCCTCACTGTGAGGTGATAAAGTTTCAATTAATCCTCATTTTTGTACTTCATATTGCAATCCATTTTTGATATATTTCTTATCTTTGTGGGTTAAATACATTTCTTGCTTTTCTTTGTCATATAGAGATTGTTTTGTGAATCCACTCTAAATAATTGCTCAAGTAGAGTTTTATTTATCAATATTGTATTATTACTTGTCACTGCTCAAACAAATATAGATACACTTAGAACTAGAGCACACACTTTATTTATCAATAAATCAAAATATTTGATTGTCATTGAAGTGGAAACACTAAAAATGCGGTTTGACTAAGCTCCTATACAACCCAACCCCACTTTTCGATATGTGCATTTGCAAGTTTCGTTAGGAAGCTCAACAGCTCAAGGAATGGTTAAAAAGACTAGCACGAGGATTGAGATCACGAATCCATACTATGTCCATGCCGTACATACTACAGCATGATGCACAGACATCCTTATGACATGTTGTCATCTTGGACAGTGAGGTTTTTTGCCTAGTGCCAAGTTCTCTATGATTTTCCATTTCCTTTTTTGTATTCTTTCTACGAGTCATATTATCAGTTTCTATATTTTTCCAATTTTCTTCCATCGTTATTAGTTTTAGTTATCCATTTTTATTCTAGTAACAACAAAGGGATTTATCTTGGACCTTCTCACTCTTCCAGACTGGATAATAGCAAGACATACGTCTTCGTTGACTAGTATCCTAATGTTTAGATAGAAGATTATTCCGATTATAAGTAGTTTAGTTAGAATTAATTTTTGTATTAAAAGTAGAAGCTAGTCCCTATACTAATAAAGTCTTAAGCATGTCACAAATATTGTTATCAAGTTGCAAGAACTATCATAATAGTAGTATAGTCAATCTGGTTACTTGAAGTGTTTTCAATACTAAGAGCTATCATGTAGTCGTAATTCCTACACCTTATTGTACTAGTGCTTAAATTAATGGCATACCACAAGACACTACACCAGCGATGAAGAATGGTCATAGTTGTAAAGGTGGTTACTAAACCTACAAAGCAACAATGATGGGCACTGTAATGATCATAAACCATTTATTCATGACCATTGGAATTAGCCTTAACCTCCCCATAATGTGTCGTGCGAGCATATCATAGTCTCAACAAAGGAGTTTAGTCTTAAATATTGTCACATTAACTCACAATACTTGTCCCATTAGATCGCTACCATATCTCTAACAAGAAGGCTATTATAACAGCATATGAAGGGACGATGGTCCCATCACATCAAGAATGCATTTCCACATAAAAGATAACACTATCAAGGTTAATTGACTAGCTATGACATTTATGGACAAACATACAATCATGGGTCAGTCTTGGGGTCAAGAATGTGATAGTCATCCATAGGGCAAAGTGGACAAACAATCTTTTGATTAGGAAAGTTACATGCAAAGAAAATGTTGGGTTAGCCCGAGAAGAAGACCATCATGACAAATATAGTCGTCATATCAAATAATTTAGAAATCAATCATGCATCATAGAGTAATGATGGAGATTAAGAGGAAAAGCACAAATTTTGGTTAAGCTTCTTAAAGAAACCAAATTTGACAATTGATTAGATAGTTTTTCACCTAAAATGTTGGTAAGGCTACATAAAATGTCTTGAATTTGTATTGATACAAGGTGAAATGTATGAATTTCTGATCTATGATGAAGATTTTGATTATTTTCATTTTTACTCTATGTTTATTTTATTCTAAAGGTTAAATATCTTGTAGGACCTATGGAACATAATTTAGATCTAACAAAGAGAGATTTATTGTAGGATAGTAGTAGACAAGTGGTTGATTAAGGTAGGTTATTGTTGATATACCATAGAAACTCCCATATCCTAATGCTCCATACCTTTTCATTAATGTTGTACCTCTAAATATGGGAATGAAAGAATGTCAAGGAGGTGAAGAAAGAAAGAAATCCTAGAGAGAGAGAGAGGAAAGATGGTCAATATGATGAGGTGAATAGGGAGAAAGTTACTAATCATGTGCTTGATTTCAATATTTGATTACTATTGTCACAAATCCTCCCGGTGCCTAATTTACAATTGATTAGATGGAGACTCCAAAGGTCCTAATTGTATTATGTTGAAGGCTTGATGGGGATAGTACTATGAAAGAAGAGTGTAAGAGATGGTAAATTAATCAAGAGGAGTGTACGACATGATTTGGATATCCTTCTAGAATGACCTATGTAATATGAAGAAAAATTGTTACTTTAGAAATTGTTGCCAAGTTGCCTAGGCAAGGGGAAGCTTCCTAAAGAAGATTTTAGAAAGAGGTAAAGATAAAATCACCTTGAAAATTGTGCATGCCACCAATTGATCAAATCATATAGGATGGCTTTTCCTATGATGGGAAAACCTTGCCACCATTATTGAATGATTTTGATTTAAGCCCATTAATATAATGCCAAAAACTCAATGGTATAAAGTTGATTTTTATAAAAGGGCATCTGAAAGGCTTTGTAATGGTTCTGTTTGGATCCAATTTAAAATTTGTAAAATTGCCTAATTCTAATGCTCCTTTGTTGCCTTAACCCAATTATACCTATCATTCATAACCAATTTGAGAAATCTTTAATGGGCCTCCTTTGGTCAAAAATAGTTGATGTTGTTCATTTCCTTCCCCTATGTTTTGGCCATATGTCAAAGTTTGTATATTTTTAAAAAAATTCCATGTCTGGAGCATATGTTTCAATAGAGGATACAAGGGAGGAGTTGCCAATCACCATCAATGCTACATTTGAGAGCTTATCCATCACAGATCTACATAAAAGTCTACTGAGAACAAAAACAAGTATGGACACCTTAGCATCATTAATGTAGGATTTAGCTATTGTTTGTATTAAAGAAATAAGTATTCAGGACAATCTATATGCATAAGAAGGATTTTCTAACTACCCCAAATTGTCAAGTACTAGATCCAAGCCTATTTTTTCTACAGTAAGATGAGTGGCACATTGATCGTATTGTTGGAAAAGGATTTCTATGAATCCCAATGGGTTACAAAGGGACACAATTCTGAAGTGCATAAAAAAATGACTACATGATGTAAAACGAGTTGGTCTCTAAGCCATTTTCTCTACTCTGGCTACTAAAGGTGTATTCTAGAGCATCAAATGATGAATTTGAAATGTTTTGAAGGGGTTACCATCATTTGTATGCCTATAGTTGGGCTAGGTGACTATATTTCCATATGTCTCCATGGAAAACTGTAACATTTTAGGAGGATGCTTGAACCTAGTTTTGGATCCTCTTCGTCACATTTGTTGGCCTGATGTAACGTGTTAATTAATGTAACAACATTATAAAGCATTGTAGAGTTCCTTGTAATGGTCTTCCTCTTTTACATGTAGAATGTTGTTTTGAGATGGATGATTAAGTATGTATGATGTATAGAATTCCTCTATTTTAATGACACAATTATAGCTCTATATAGATGTTTTCCTTCCTTACATGTTGTCACTCTTTTTCTCAGTGTATTCTATATCAATTAAGTTGGCCTAGACTTCAATCATTTTCATTTAAAGCATTTTATTTTTCTATTGTAGTATAGTTTCTTTCCCTATTTAAATGCATCAATAATGTTACTTTTTTTATAGCCTAAGAGATTCACATCTAAATAAAATGATCAAAGGTTCATGTATGTAAGAATTTTTCTCATCTTTACAACTCATAGCTTCAATAATGAATACCTACATCAAGTGTATGTAAAATAAATCTCTATAGGGTTGCGTTGATGAGATACAAGATGCATATGTAGTATGAAATGTTTAGGGGACTTACCTTATATGGTATAACTCGTTTTAGATCTTTAGGTGCATATGCATGATTGTCAATATCTGTTTTTTGTGAGGTCTAGTAGGCTTGTTCTTACTTGCCCTTGGGTCATGGTGGTTAAATCCCTACTCAAATTCTAATCTCATTTCAAGACCTCAAGGGAATACGCCCTAGGTTCTACAAACCCTGAAGAAGAGGATTTGCCCTAATCCTATGCATTGACCCAAAAACCACCTCCTCTTTATGGATGTATCACTCTCTACATAATATTCCTTATTCGCCTTATCTCACTTTGGGTTTTTTATGCTAGAGGAGAGCTCCTATGTTTTTTAGACCCAACAAGTTGGAAAATTTTTAGAAACCTTTGGATTTGAAAGCAATATAATATCATATTTCTTAATTTCTTCTATTTTTCATGGTTTTCCAACCTCTAAGTGCATTTTCCTTTCATTTTAAGCATCTAGTTGATGAACACTTAATGAGTGTGTGATGTGTTTCATATCACTAGTGTCTTGATAAGGGTACTATGCCTTGTGTGGTCAACTTGAACACTTACAAATTAGTTGTGGGATCTCTTCTTCAATTCATGCTAAGGGTCAAGTAATTATAGTAGCTTTCATGGTTGGTTCCCTTTGGAGATTGCACATTCTTGTACCTTGGTTGTTGATTTTGGGGCCAAATCAAGAAAGGTTCTTTTGCAAATTTGTCTATTCATTGGTGATATCTGAAATAAGGAAATAAGATTAGATTTTTTTATCATTTTCTCTCTAAAACCTTTATCTTTGGTAATTACTTGTGTATCTCTAAGTAGTTTAGGATTAATTTAGGAACTATACTTGCAAATTGCTATTGTAAGGTTGAAATATAATTATTGCAGTTGATTTATTGTTAGTTTATGAACCTAAAATTGATATTTTATGGAAATAAATGTTTAATCAATTTTCACATCCATTTCTAAATATGAGACACTTATTTTTATATGTGTAATTAACCCCTTGAATGTTGGAAAGCTTTTGAGAAACCACAGGCCCCTTGATTCGAACAACAATATAAAGGTTGATGATTTATGTAGTGCCCCTCCAATTTCACCTTGGATGTACAGGTGGTCGGACTAAGGAGCGTGAAGATGAATGTAAATAATCGGAATACTTAGGTTAGTATATTTTATCAATGAACCTTGTTGCAATACTGATAATTCACATGCTCTAACGTTGCCTTGCATTCAGGTGATTATGATGTTGATTTTACTATGATTGTCATATGTTAGAATAGAGTTTTATGCGACTAAGTCTGTATCATAGGAGGTTATGATGTTTTGTGTGGATCAATCGTATTATGAGTATCGTGTGACTATCTGATGATGGTTCTTACTTAGTTGTTTAGTAACTGATTGATATGTGTGGTGTGATTACATGTTTGATGTGTGGGTGAAAGGAACAGTGTCGCATTACTCATGCATGAGTACCCTGCTACATTGCAACTTCCTTTCACTGTGTATATGACTACATGATTGCATATATATACATGTTCAACCGTGTTGTTTGCTGTAGGTTGTAGGTACCAGGCATTGACTCCACTTGAATTAATAGGTCTGAGCGTGCCTTAACCAATGGAACTGTTGAATGGAGATAACATATGGTCCCCTAGCTTAGCCATCATCCTTGAAGAGGATGAGTATCCAGCTGTGCACCCTATCAGTGTTGTCGGTTTGGTCATGATAGTCAGTCATTGTTGTGGTGGTCTTGCTTTCTGATCGTGCATTGTGTCAGGTATTGTTTGGCATTGGGGTTATTTTGTTAGCATTGTTTGATTGTTGCTTTGGTTAATTGTTGCATTAAAATAATATTATTAGTTATGAGAGCATTTTTGGTTAAATAAATATAAATGCCCTTATGAGAAATTGAGTTTATGAAAATAAATAATAAATGTAAATGCTAGCTAAAGATGAATAAATATATTATTATAATTTAATGTTGTGTTAATGGAAATAAAATAGATAATATTTGCAAGTTGTCATATATAAATATAGAAAATACTAAAGTAGATAAAATCATAAATGAATCTTGTCTAGTTGTAAATGAAATAAATAGAAATTATTGTTGGGTTAAAATAGCAAATTGTAAGAAAGTAATAAAGGAGAATCTATTGCCTTTAATAGGAGGAATCTTCTGGAAGATTTTAGGGGATTTCTTTTGCTAAAAATAGGGATTTTTTTGGGCTATATTTAGGGGGGAGATTTCTCTTTCATAATAATCTTCAGCAGATGGGACTTTTGGGGGGAGACTGGTTTGTGACTGCAGCAGTTGAACCCGGCATCGAATCTTCAGCCCAGTCAAGCAAGCGAAATCAGGTTCCTTTGGTTCTAATTTTTGTCTCATTTTTCTGTTGAAGCAAATGTTTGATTTATAATTTTTCCTGTTAATGGTAATTTTCTTGAGATGTTAGAATCCTTGTTATCAAATCCAATTGTGCATGTTTATATCATTGCATTTCTGGGAATCACCGATTGATGTGATTGTCTATCTCTCACCCATTTCATCTCTATTTTAGTAGTCTGTTTCCTTAGCTATAACTTTAGTTTTATGAACTGGGTTCCTCTAATTGTTTTATATATGGTGCATGACCTAGTTACCTAAATCATATCCAAAACTTGTCTATACCCAGTTTGTCATTTTGGAGATATAAATGTTTTGTGACTGACTACCTCTCAGCCATTTCGTCTCTGTTTTAACAATCTGTTGTGTTAGCCATAACTTAAGTTTTTGATATATGGTGCACGACCTAGTTTCCTAAATCATATCCAAAAATTGTCCATACCCAGTTTGTCATTTTGGAGATATGAATATTTTGTGACTGTCTACCGCTCACTCGTTTCGTCTTTGTTAAAACAGTGAGTTGCGTCACCAATAACTCTATATTTTTGAACTGGGTTTCTCTGAGATTTTTTTCAACAAATTCATTTTGTGCATATCCTATGATCATTGATTTCCATCTTATGACTCTCTTTGAGGCATTGTACCAATCAGTTTGCATGTCCTATCTATGCTTTCACATTTTGCATTGTTGGTAGCTTCTAAAGCCCTCTCAACAAATTCATTTTGTGTTGATCCTATCATTTGTATGTAGTTAAAATGGGGTAGATTTGATGAAGATGTTAGATCTATAGGAATGTTTTATTGTTATGTGTTCCTTTCCTCTCAAGCTAACCTTAGAACAATATTATTTTATTGTAGCTACGGGTTTTTGTATCTTGTGATTCTAACTAGTGTAAGAGATTTATAGCATTCTAATATTATAGGCATTTAGTCTTGCTTATATAGTGATATGTAATAGTATTTACAAAATTGCCTAGCTTATTAATGAAATCTACATTTGTGTAAATAGTGGTTTAGTGAATTTTGTAGCTATTGGTATAGCATTCGTGTGTTATGGTTATTAATACTCCATTGTATGATTTTAATAGTGGTGATAGTCTCTCACTGTGATAAGAGTTGCATTTAAGTAATTGTTGTGTTTTAATATGTATGCCTTAGGGTTAATTGCATGTTGATCACAATCATTTTTAGTTAAACAAAACTAAAATAAGTCTTGGGATCTATTGGTTAAAATATTGTTACTTGTGGGCACTTATATATCATATGATCACAGTAGTTAGAATATTATTGTTCTGCATTATAGAGATAGATTTACTTTGTGTTTGGTAGATGATTGATCATGGTTGGATTAATGTTACATTCTTTAAGAACCATAATTTAGTGCATCATATTATATGTTGCATTTGTGGTATTGTAATTGAATTATTGTTGAAGGATCTTGGTTTGGTCTATTAGACGATGTTGTGCATTTGAGAGTGAATGTCGATGTGGGACTTTTGTATTATAGTGGTGTCTAGTGTCTGTGTCAATGGGAAAGTTGATTCCAGAGGTCAAGAGGGATATTCGTGTGTATGACTCTAGTGATTTTGTAATCTTGCTAATGGTTGAATATGTATTGGTTTTATGTGATGTTGACTTCACTCTGTTTATAGTTCATGTGATTATTACAACTCTGCAAGAGGGATAATGCCTTGCTTAGTATACCTATTATTGTAGATGTGTCTTGAATCCATGTTGTAGAGTTCTTCTTGAAGGTTTTGGTTCATTATTGTGTTGAGCCTGTTATAAAATACTATGTTGGTTTATGTAAAAGATTGAGTTTTGGAGCAAGATGACCCATGCCTTTCTCTGGATACATTTTGTTGAGATTTGTATGCAAGAAGGTAAATGACTTACATGGTATATGGATACTTATCATTATGTCTTTCTTGATGGATAGGGTCTTCTAGATGTAGGAAGGGGAGTGGCTTTCAATGTGGGGCCGGTGCCCAAAGTGGCTGCCAGGGTAACCCATTGGAAGTTATTAATCCAGTGATAACTTAATAATAAATTTGGAGGGTTGGAGAGCTTTCACACTAATCAAGATAATTGGTTTCCTCACTCATGCCTGTAGTGCTAGTTCAGACTAAGGATGAGAGGAGAAGGCCGTGGTTGGCAAGATCAACTTCCTTGGCCTCATGAAAGGAATGTTGGTTCCGCATGTGTCACCCTATGGGGCCGGCGTCTAGTAAGAGACTGTCAAGGTAACTATAGATGGGGGTCGGTGTCTAGTGAGAGACTGTCAAGGTAACCCATGTCAAGGCCATGCGATGACACTCCTCCCTACTGCAGCCTAGCACTCTCTAATTGTGTTCTCCTCTTTCATTGTGTATTTGCCTCTGAAAGTGTTGTTTGAGTTGCTTGTTGTGTTCATTTCAACCAATGTTGTATTGGAGTCATGTGTAGTCCTTATACCTGTTAGCCTATTAACTTCTTGTGTGTTTGCTTAGTGGGACCTCATTGTTATCTCCTAGCACGGGGGGTGGACCTCAGGGTTCCACATGGTCGGGTGGTTGTGCATTCTTCCATTAGTTTTCTGGCACTGTGGCTCATGTGTAAAGAAGTTGTATCTCATGTTTCCAGATTTGTACATGTATTTGAAGATAGATATTTAGACTATTCACATCTAGATCTGTGTATCAGTGGAACTCATTATGTAATTTGATGTAATCAGAAAGGAAGTGCTTTTGTATCATAGAAATTATGTAATTCCTCTTGTAAGATAAACTATTCTACATTTGTAAACATTATTGCAAAGATGTTGATGTATGTATCTGATGAGGTAATCAAGTTGTTAGTTTGAGTTATTTGAATAAACTATGTATGTTGTTGATTATTGTTTAATTTCAATAATGCAGCTGTGTAATCCCTAGAGATGTTAGTTTAATTGGTTGTTGATAGATTATGTTATGTTTTAGTTACTTCTATTTTAGTTAAAAATATATATATATTCTGCCCTTTTATTGCTTTAGTTGAACTTATCTCTAGGGTTGCATGGCAGGGCATTACAAGTTATCCTACATAGCCAAGACATGGTTTACAAAGATTTTAGTGTTTTTTATCATCTTCTAGGAGATTGATCACCTTTTAGGAGAGGTGAGATATTCATAGTATTTCACCTGAGTTGTTGAGTGTGTCAAAACACCCATCAATAGATTCATTCTAGAAGGAGGGTTGAAGGATAATTATTAGTAAAAGCTTTTGGTTATATCATTTTTATTGCACATTTTAGATGAGATATAATTTGGGGAGGTTTATCTCTAATGGGTATCCATGTGTGTATACTTGGTGGTTTCCATGAGATTCCCATGCATGCATAAAATTAGCTTCCTTTCTTCTTTCCCCACATTGGACATAATGCTTCAGAACATGTAAAGATATGTAAGGATTTGATGATTATATATTCAATCTACCATGAGGATGTTTCTTTTCATTTTTTTTGTCCAAACATCTAGTGATGTGACATATCAATGGCATGAAAAACTTCCACTTAATTCCATCCATTCATAGGTTGAATTGGAAAGTGTATTTTTGAGATAGTTTGGTCAAAATGTGGGTCCACAAGAGGCATTATTTGTAGTTTTCAATAGTTAGAAGGCAGTCCCATGATTCCATTGCATAGTTTAATTAAAGGTTTCTCATGATGTACCAAGGGCTTGATCCTTTGCACAAGGCAATAAGTGATGAAATGTTGAAAGATCACTACTCGTGGGGGCTTGATCCTTGGATGGCAGCTTATATTGAAGGGGTAGTTGAAGAACTATTTTTCACTTTGGATGATGCATTTAGTAAATCTCTCAAGCTAGAATAGTAGGGTTATGATCATATGTACAATAAAAAATTCAGTTACAACACATGGTTGCTTGCAAGTTGTCGACAAACATAGCCATATATCAACTTAGTCAATTGTTATAATTAGTTGTACATGAATAATTCATCCTAGTACAATAGTCCATATTCATTAAATTTACAATCAACTAGTATAACAAATCTAATTAGTCCATTACCAACTCAAAATTTGGGTCAAAATTGTCCAAATTCAATCATGTATGTGAGTTTTATGCCTTCTAGTGGACCTCACATAGTTGTACAATCAAATTTTAATCAAGGTGTAGTAGCATATTCATTAGATGATTATGATTCTTCTGATGAGAAGGATGCAAATCAGTCACAAGAAGTCAAGATTTCACCTACACATGAAGAAATACAACATGAAATTCAAGGTGAGATTCAAAATACAAGTATTCCCACTTGTCTTGGTGCAAGAACAAATGAAGGATTCAAACATGTACAAAATTTCAAGACTTACTAGCACCAATAGTGTTGTCACAAGACTACTATCATAAGAAATTGGCAGATATGGAGTCTTCTAAACCTTCATTTGATTCACTCAATGGCTCTCCCATGCATACACATGATTCACATGATGGAGATAAGTCTCTATATTGTTCATTTGAATTGGATATCTTAGTTTTAAAGGAAATTTTGAATAAGGATTTGTTGAAGATGGGATTTCAATGCACAGTATTCACATAATGGAGCTACTCGTTCCTAAAGATAGTCAAGAGGTTGATCCAATCTCATGGGATGAAAAGGTACATGATCTTGAGCCATCTCTCTAAACTCTACATGGATAAGAAGTATATACAAGGTGATGCATCCACTCATGACAAGACATGTAAGCTACTTCTAATTGTGATATCATGGAAAGGACATGGAAAGAGATCAAATAATTCAATATGGCTAGATGTTAGAAGTGGACAATCAATGTGAGAATGAACTTACATTAAATCAACAATCTCTCTTATATGAAAGTAAAGCATCAAGAAATAATGTAGATGGACAAGTTAGTCAAACTCATGACACGAATAAGGATACGCAATATGATATTGTTGCACCTACTTATGTCAAACTACATGGAGACATTATTGTACAAGACAATCCTGAGAAGCTTAGTAACAATGATCATCCATTTGAGGTAGGTATTTTTGAGATGCAATCAAACTTTGTTGATAGCACTAGTTTTAGTTCTAAGCATGTTGACCAAGTTAAATAAGACTCATGTATATCATGTTTTAATATTTCTAATCCTATTGATGTACATGATGATGATTTCTTCAGTTTGAATATAGTTGCTTATGATGATTATGAGTGTTCTTATACTAGTTCTATAGATGAAAAGTGGTGGGATGCATTTCTAACTTAGGATGTTCCTTGTGATTTACATGTACATGAAGTGCATGGAATGATACACCATGAGTTGATACCTCATGAGAATGAGATAGTGTTGGATCATGTTCAATCATGTCACAACTTGGTATTTTCTACCTATGAAATTACAAACCAAGTTTATCCAATCCTTTCTTAGGGAGTTATGATGCTTATCAATTTGATTATGATGATTAGGGTAAGAAAATGTGTGTATGGATCAATCATGGTCATGGTAAGCTACCCCAATTGTTAATTTCACATTCATGTTTTGAATTTAAGCTTACATTACCTAGATTATGCTTTTCAGAATATAAGGATGAGTTTTCCAAGCTTAATACATTAATAGGTAGATTGTCATTCTTGCATACATTGATAAATATACCAAAGGGAAGCTTTGATGGTCATTCTCCTGAGCCTTTATACATACTATCAATTAGTCCTAGTTAGTTAGATGTCTAGCTTGGTTTTTTCTGCTTTGAATCAAGGGTTGATTAGCTATTGTTTTAGCTTGTTATCATTGTTGGGTGGTTTTTAGTTTAGATTGTTGTTTTTTTTAGTTTTTATTTTGTTTCCTTTTATTTGTTAATGTGTTGTTTTATCTTCTTGTCCTTGGTCTTGGGGTCCTATTTTGCTAATCAATTATTTATTTCTTGATGGAAAGGGGATTCTTTGTAAGTGTTGACAGTGTAGATGATTTTTTTAATAAAAGGTGATAGACACTCATGATATATATTGCAAATATAGAAGTGTAATACAACTAATCAAGGTGGAGATGCAAAGAGGAAGATACAACAATTACATCCTCTACCAAAAAATGGCTAATATAGAGCTTTATATATGAGCTACCAAAAAACTAAAAAAAAGAAGGCAAAAGAACCTAGGTGCTATCTAAAGAGCTTGGGTTGTCTTGTACTAGTATAGAAGAGGAGCCGAGGAGGAGACCAAGTGAATAGGAGTTGAAGGGGCCAGAGCAATTGGTCAAGGTTCTATCTCCGCTTTCAAACATCCTCTTCACACTTTTCAATAGACTAAATAGTTTAGGCTATTGACAACCAATTATGTTCATCACTATGTCATTAAATCCTGGTCTAAAAGTGAGAAACCTTCCAAAGATGTGATAATTTGAATCATTTTATGTACCCATCAAATTTTGGTGATACATCTCAAGAGGAATTGTATGCAATACCCATTTGAGTCTAGTAGAACTTGAACAAGGAGAGAGGGGCTCTCTCTCATGTGTTGGTCCTATCCTTTCTTGGTGTTGTGAGTAATCATTCCCCTTATTGTTACAAAGTCTGACTATCCCCGGAGCCTTTGTCAAAATGTTTTTTGTCATAGAAGCCAAAACGTGGTCTAAAATAGGAAAAAAACCTAGCAAAATGGATGCAAGGTGGTCGACTTTGAATTCTTTATCTTGTACTTTGAAAATACAATTGTTGGGGTGGTTGAGATTTATTGTTGGTTATTAAATAGGTGGTTTCTAAGCCATGAATACTTTCAGTACCCATATGTAGAGTGTAGAGTATTTAAAAATAGAAGGTTGAATTCCCACCTATTGTGCATTCCTACCACCCAAATTCCTTTGAGGATCTTTGTGAATGCCCTGGGCTTTAATTTTTTGTTGTCAAGATCTATTGTAAATAAAAATAATCAAGGGATAATATTTGCTAATCATAGACAATTAGATTAAATCGGATTGGGTATATCACACAATTACCACTACTTCAAGGGAAATACATAACACTTTTAGGTTGGAGCCCTAGGAGCATGCCACATAAAATTTGTCAAAAATATCTAAGGGAAAAACATAAGGTAATTAAAGGTATTCCATGCCACTAGTAAAGAGCTCTTATCACTAAAGGGATTTAATGGGATACTATGCTAACGTGGACCAATAGTGGGGATAAACTATTGGATCTTTCCTCTTTTAGACCTTAAATCCATATGCACCGTCATATAAAGAGTTATTTTGTGCAATTTGATGATGTACATTGTATGAACCTTCAAAACTTATTCAATCACCTAGCATGTCTGATAAAACTACTAAATTAAGTAAGGCAAAAGGGTTTACCCTAGTTACAATCCATGTTGATCAAAATTACTTAAAGGTACAAAGATTCTACCACCTATAATGAAAAATCACTATAGATCACATGACCTCTTTAATCATACCATCACATATGTTTTTGTGTAGTGATAAGGCTTTCAACTAGAAGATATAACTTGGGAACCTCTTCATTAGCTTCAATAATAGTTTCCATAGCTCAATCCTTAAGGACAATGTTTTCCAAAGCAAGACGCGTGTTACGACCTCCATGTCCTAACCTTCCATTATTATTATGAACATTTTAATAATCATAGTTTATTTATTTAGTTAGTATTTTATTTTGAGGATTTATCCCACATGTATCGCACAAAATTGTAATAGTGTAATTAGTTGATATTTAAGTGTGTGGATTTATACCACATTGGTTGTATTTCATAGGTAACTTTTGTGATGCTTATATATTGATTTTGTAATTATGAGAGGATAATATTGAATCATATTTTTTATTTGGATCTCTACTCTTAAGGAGGTTTCCCCCTTATTGAGGCCCATGATACTTTGTATTTCATTTGTGAATGTAAGAATGTTTGCAGCTATTCTCTATGTTCATTAAGAAATCTATTCATTTTGCATCATGTTTTTTTAATCATATTTTTTAGGTTGTGTCAAACATAGCACATAAGGTCCCAAGTGTTTCAAGATAATATTTTCATTAGCAAGGTTTAGATCTCTTGATTCCTACCAAGATGCCCTCTAGCTAATATTGGTTTCTTACTATCACATCAACTATTGCCACATTCTAAAAAAGGTTGTTTTTGGTTGGCATTCCAACCCTATTACTAATAAAGTCTTCTTTCCTTTTTTAATTTCTTATTCTTCTCATGTTTTTCTCATTTAATCCCTAGTCAAAGGTAGAATCATCATAGAGAACATGGGTTTTCCTAGGATTTTCATCTCTTATTCCTTTGACAAAGGAGGGATTCATACTTGAATTGCTCCCAAAGCTTCAATTTTGACCTAAATATTTTCTCTTTCTAGGTTACTTAATGAACTCCTCTAAAATGCACATGAAACTATATTAATAAATAATAGTGACATCCTTACCATTTGTCTTCCATGTCTAAAGTTAGATATACATAACTACATTCTCCTTGGTTGTATATTCCTCTAGCACACCTTTCATTTTATTTTCCTATATTGGTATTATATCTTATACTTTTGGTTAGATTTCTTTCTTGTTGAATTCTTTCCTTTAAGTAGAGATAATACTGTTACTAAATTTTGTTCACACTAAATTTAGTTAGACCTAATTGCAGTTGTTTCAAAAGGAATAAATGAAAACTTTAATGTTATTGCATTCAGTGAATATTTGATGTCTTGACAAAGCAAAGATAAAGATCAGTTGTCATGATAGCCTAACAGTCCAATCAGGACTGTTAAATCATCATGACAAGTGAGTTAGATGTCAAGAAATCAAGCATTCAAGGAAGACAGTTGATCTAAACTATTTTATATTTTAGGAGTTATAAGACAATTTGACTATTCAGTTGATCATAATTGAAAGCAAGAAAGAAAGATATTTATTTAAACTGTCATTTCATGTCATATTTGGAACATACAATTCAGTTTTAGTTACTCTATCCTATGCATTGATTAAAAATAAACATACATACATCAAGTGCATAAGATAAATTAACTGATCATGTTTTAAAGAAGTGTTCAAATGTGTCCCACACAAGCCGTGGGAGTGACAAAACTGAGCAATGTAGACATATGCAAGCTATACATCTGATGATAAAAGAAATGAGAAAGAACACATGATAATATGAAATATTCATCATTGCCTGAAAGCAAGGTCGATGTCCTTTGTTGATGGTTGATCTTCATATCTTCATCTTCAGCTCCAGTCATATCAAGTGAACCTGCAAAAAAGTTTGGGGAAAGTCCTGTAAGAGCTCCGGATATTTAACATTATCATATGCTTTTATCAAAAAGACATATCAACTTGTCACATCATGCATTTCATATGAAAGATTCAAATCAGACATGTGCCATAAATCAGAATATCATGAAGAGGATCAATCAACTTCATGAGGTATGTTTTTATGCTAACTTGTTTGTTGATTTGAAGACATTAAAACATGTGGAGAAAATGTGGCTCCCACAAGGGTTGAGCCCAACATGTTTCCCTTTTCTATTTCATGTGAAAAGGATATCAGAATAAAGACGGGATGCATCATTTAAGAGATATCATGCATCAGAAAATCAACTTGCAGAAAAAGTGTCATCATGATCACGAAAAGGAGCAGTTGCTCATATAAACTATGATTCACCTTGATTACAATTGATTAAATCAGATCAGATGTTCAAAGTGCCTGAGTCAACTTGACAGATTGTAGAAAACAGAAATGCAGCTATGAAAGGTACTTTTCTTATTTATACCATCATTAAAATGCCTTATTGCTATCATGTTTCATGTCATAGTTATGTATATAAGTCAAACTTCATAAAATTAGACTTAAGATATGACAGAAGCATGCAAATAAGATGAAGGATAGACTTGTGATCAAACAGTTGTAGATTAGTGTGAACAGTTATGCATTTAATGTTCAGGGATTGAATGATAAAATTAGATAATCAAGTACATGATACAAGTACAGGTATGATCAAATGATTACATCAGACAAGAACATATGCCGACTAATGTCAAGCTACAAGGCCATGTTCAGGAAAAAGAAGAAATACATATTACAGGAATCTTTTGATGGAAGATAACAATAGATAGTATTAGGCATATGCCATATAAATGCACAGAAAGTGAGTTACAATCAAATAAAAATGAATGATCAAAGACTAACATCAAGAAGAGCTACAACAAGTTATTATAAACCGTCATGGAGTGAATCAAGTTTAAGTACTCACAATATCTTTTGAAGAAAATAACTGATACAAAGAAAAGGTGTATGTATGGAGTGACAGCATGCAAAAGATTGCCATTATTGCATATACAGAAGGAAAATGCACAAGAAAGAAGATATATGCCATGGCCATGATAATGAAGGCCTTATATATACATAAAAGAAGAAACCCTATTCATATCTCAGAAACCCTAGTGCCATCTTGCACCTACAGCAGAAAGGGAAGTGTTTTAATGCATATACAGAGATGGTTGTGATAGGAAAAGCATTTTTTGTGCCTAAAATGTAATACCCATCTGAAAAAATGAAACCCTTATTTCATTTTATTTCATACAGTGAAATAAATGTGAAAGAGATGCATATACTTTCATGGCCGTGACAAGGAAAAGTTCCTGCATGTAAAGATGAGATACCCATTTCAACCTTTCAAACCCTCATGTCATTTTTCTATTCTGGTAAAATGAACAACTACAAGAAGTAAAGTAGAAGATGGCCATAGCTTGTAGAGTATTATGTGCACATAAAATGAAAGCCTTGTTTCATACTTTAAAACCTTCAAGTTTTTTGCAAGAAATCAAGAAGAAATGTTACAGAAACGCATGATGTAATGTCAAAGAATATACAACAGAGAGAGAACGAGAGACTCACCATTTCCATTTGCAAAAAGCGAAGAAGCATGGCCGCGGCCTCTTTTGAGGGTTTTATCATTTTTGTCTCAATTCCAGGTTAAAGATACAAAGAAACAAAAGAAGAATGTCAAAAGATTGCAGAGAGTGAAGAAGTCATAATAGCCATGGCCATTTGAAACAAGAAGCTACAGAAAATAATGAAAAATGATAGTCAAAGCTTCAATGTCCATACTCACAGTATTTCTTCCATCTATTTTACTCAGGAAATGCAAGATTTCGACCCCTGAAGAGCCAAGAAAATGGAGAAAAAGACTAGAGATCATCGAACCCTAGTCGGCCATGGTAAAGTTGTAGAGTGAACAACAAAAAGAATGCCAAATGAAAGTGAAATAAACATTAGGGTTTTCTCACTATTTTGTTCGATGACCATTCTTTCACTTTTGATTTTTTGACTTAACAAATCAAAAAATCATTACCTTATCCAAAACGCACTGAGGTCCAAAACTTCAAAAATGAGATTCCTACAGATCATTGTTTGTAGAGGCCGACAGGTGCCCTTTTTGCATATTGTTTCCAAAGTCAAATGATAGTCGACATCATAAGAAGATAAGGTTATGCCTTATGCAAATTTCAAACAATCTTTTTCCTTATGGTCGACTATTATATGGTCGAGACACTTAAACCTTACATGGTCGAATATGTACTTTGTCATCTTGCAAATATTCAAGAATCAAAGATTCCCCTTCATAATACATAAATCATGCAGGATGACCGAATATGGTCAAAGGATTTCATGCCTTGTAAACTTTTACATCAAAGGTAAAAGGTATCTTGAAGAGTCAAAGGTAAGAAGTCACATGAAGACAAAATAAGAGCAAGGTGGCATGGCATATGAAGGTAAGTGAATTATTTACAAAGTGCATAAAGAAAATATAATGTATGCGGGAGGACATTGTAAATAAGGTTAATTTTGACATGTTGGTGTTTGTATGGGCAAGTGAGGTGGCAGTTTTTCTCACATGGAGTAATAAGGCAAAGTGTGTTATTATTTTTTACCTTAGTGCATGTGGAGTGATAAGGGGTATTTTTTATGCCTAAGTGTTTGTAAAGCATTTTGATATTGCATGTGGAGTGATAAGGGTAAAATTTTGCCTTAATGCATATGTCATACAAACTAGGAGTTTTTTTCTCACATAGAGATATAAGGGGATTTTGTTTTCTTCTAAGTCTTATTTTTGCTCAAATCATGCAAATTAGGCAAGTGTAATTGGAGAGATAAGGGAATTATTTTCTCTTTCATCATGCATGATTTTACAAATAAATCAATGTAAGTAAATAATAAAGTAATATTCTACAAATTACTTTATTATGTTTCAAAAGTTGTAAAATCAAAAAATAATGCAAATTGTAACTAATAGTAAAGTAATTATCCTAATTACTTTATTATTCACTCACATCAATTTTGCAAATGCAAAATCATGCAAATTGATGAGTTGAGTTAACTGAGGCTATTGAGGGACTTTTTGCATGATTTGGGGAGAGATTTAAGGAGTTTTGGTCAACTTCTCGGTCAAACATATGGAGGGGATCAACTTGGAGCTATTTTTGCTCAAATTGTGGCAGTTTGGACCCTTATTTTTAGGGATTTCTTGATTTGCTCGTGGATTACTTTTGAGAGATTATTTTTAAAGAGGCAGTTAGTTGCAGTTCTATTTTTCATGCCTCTTGGAGAGAGCAAGCTATACATTGTAAATCAAAACTTAGGTTTTGCTAGTTCTTGCATTCTTTTCTCTTTTACACATTGAAAGACAAGAGGTTTTGTAACTCATTTTTTGAGTTCTTGCCTTTTTGCTCTTTACACTTTGAGAGAGAAGGAGGTTTTGTAACTCATTGATTACAGATTTTATAGAGATTACAGCAGGTAACAGGTTCCATTTTTTGTCTCTCTTGCAATATTTTCCTTTAGTTTTTCATTGAAATCAAGTGTTTGCCTTTCCATTGATGCTACTTATATGGATGATTTGATGAAATTTTAATGTGTTTTAATATCAAAACCTTTAAAATTATTGTCTCATTCCTATTTGTAAGTGTTAAGCATATTGATATCACAGGTCTTAGTTTGTGTTACTGAAATCCTTTCTTTCATGTTGTGAAGAATCATTTTCCTTCATAAAGAATAGTTTTTTCCAGCCTTCCTTAGAAACATTTATGTGATTATTGTGTCAGAAGTGGATTATGTAGGTAAGATTTTCAGAAGTCTTTTGTGAATCAAATTTGCAATTTTTCCATCATTACTAGGTGCATCACCAAAATTTTACAGTTTTATTACCTTAGAGATTCTTTCTTACCCTTTTCCAAATCAAAAAATCATAGTTTCAAATTGAACATTTTAAGGGAACCAGCCCATAATCTGGAGGTTCAAACTCATTATAGGTTAAACCCACAGCTTGAGTTTGTCCCCATGTTTCAAAGGATTGCAGAGTTTCACAGCTTTTTATAAGGGTGCAATCCTCATCAACAACAGTTTTTGGCACGCCTGGTGGGACAAAGTTTCAAGCTAAGAAGTTTAGTGCTGCTCTTAGCGTGTTGTAGTATCAAAAATATCTTTTAAGCACCTAGTAAATCAGTCCCACCTTGGTGCCAACAGTTTTTGGCATGCCCGGTGGGACTTTGAACTAATTTTTAGTTTAATAAAGAACTTATTTTTTTTGTTGTTTTGGTACGATCAGCAGATTTTACAGCCTTTCAGAGGTTTATTTTTCAGTACCTGGTAATTCTAACTTTCTGGTTTTGAATAGATCAGATTTTACAGCCTATAAGAAGGATTCACAAGATCAAGTGTAGTTTTTCTAGCTCTTTGAATGAGTAGGCATGTTTACCTTTCATGGAAACATGTCATATCATCCATCATATCATGAAAATGCTACCAACCCACCATCTTATAACCATATCAGATCAACCATGCTGCTGATTTCAACCCAAATTCTATGGTTTCTCAAGGAAACCAGCATGTTCAATATGCTTACCACCCACCCACCCTTGCTTAGCCTTCTTGGTAGCCTACCTATGCTCATAACCAGTCTCAAAATGACAATTATATTCCCAATTAGCATACTTTCTCTGCTGATCAACCTCAGTACGAAACTAGCATGAGCAGTAGGGAGATTACTTTGGATTATCCGAGACGGATGTTAGAGCTTGAAAGAGAGAATGAATATAACATGCAGCAGGAAGAACTAGATTATCAAGCCTATCTTCATGAGCAGGAGTTGGAGGCACAAAGGATACAGTTTGAAGAAGGTCTCAAGAGGGAGATAGCAGCAAAAGAGGAGCTGATGAAGTTTTTGCTTGCACAAGTACAAAGGCAAGCAATCCAAATAATTGCATTCATTCTGGATCAACCTGTTCAAAATGAGGTTAGTATGTATCAAATTCCAAGTTTTAATCACAGTGAGCTTCCTAATCCTCTTGCCAAATTTTAGAGACCCTTCACCATTGCCAGAGCCTATGTTGCAACAGTCCGAATCTGTTATTCCTCATGACCAACCACTTCAGGAGCCAAAAACTCAAGAAAATCTCCAAGTTTCCCTATCAGATGAATCTAATTGTCCTATCACTATTTGCCTTTATAAAGGTGGACTTATTATTTTTCAAGAAAACTCACTCAGCATGAAGAAAGCTAGAAATATAAATCTAATGCATGCATCTATGGAGCAATACCGATTAGAACAGCAAAAGATAAATCAGGAGAAGACCCTTCAAGAGGAGTCTTTCAATGCTTTAACTGATGATCTTCCCTATTTTGTTGAAATTGAGGAAAATGTTTCAGCATTTATCTCAAAAGATCAATTAGAGCAGGAAGAGGAAAAGGTAGTAGTTTCTGAACCAATCAAGATTCCAAGTTGGTATAGTGGACAAGAGCAAAAGGTTTTAGAGCCCCAGCCAATCAAGACTCTAAGTTTCAACCCAGCAGCTGAAGTTTCTTGCAATCATTCTTGTCCCACCAAATCAGAAAAATTAGATGTGGAGCAAGAGGTTGTTGTTGTTTTTATTGTGTCCCCAGCTGAAAGTAAGCATAATGCATATGATGTGGAGCAAAAGATCATTGCTGCTCCAAATCCTTTACATTTTGATTCATTTAAGAAATTTTCTAATGTTGTTTATAAGATGAATGAAAGTAGAGTACATAGGTCACAAGGTGAAAATATTCTATTACAAAGATAGAATGCCCAAGTTCCATTGGAGAAAGCCCTGTGTGAGGAGGAAGAACTAGTTTCTTTGTTTGACCAATTACCTGGTTTTGTTGAGCCAAATGAAGAGCTCATACCACAAGTAGAAATAACAGAACAGTAGGAGGATGCAAGTAATTGTGATGGTTTGTTGGTTTACCAGGAGCAGAATGAGGACAGTCATGAGAACACTAGGAGTTTGGAGCTTGAATCAACTATTCTATTAGCTATTCCTAGTAGCCTTCAGAGATCTGATAGTTTTGATGAATTATTAGCTATCCTAACGAAGGAAGGTGATTCATTAACCATGGAAGAGGATTTGATATGGAAGGACATCGTGCAAGATGAAAGTCTTGAGCAACAGAGTGATGAAACTCATCTAGTTTCAGTGCAAGATTATCAGTTGGATGAGAGTATGTTTTTAGATATTATAAAAGTTTTTTGTTCTAACATAGATAATGATCCAATACCATGTGAATTAGCAGTATATGATCATCCTATTCAGGTCAAAGAGGCAAGCTTTTCTTCATTTCATTCATCTGAGCTATTTTTTTCAAATTAGATTGAGATTGCAGGCGAAAACAGGATAGTAGATCTAAATCAACAAACCAGGAGTATAAGTGAAAGGTTCATCATTGCATGAGGTTCTCCCATCAGGGATCTAGCTATCAGAGAGCTAAATAAGCAGGAACAGATTGTTGTTATACCCACAGAGCAGTTTTTAGCCTCAGAACAGCAAAATTAGATCATCTTTTTACCCCATGACAGAGCTTTATATGATCAAGTTCAGTTGGTGAGTGAATTTATCTACATTTTTTATAAAGCATTGCAGAAATTTGTTAAGTATTTTCTTGTACTTCATCTAATTTAAGGCATCCATAAGCATGTGAATCAGTGTCCCTTATTGAGAAAGGGAAGTTATTTTAACCAAACAGTTAATGGATTTGTTTGACCAACACCTTTGGCTGGTTAGAGTAGGGTAGAATAGAATTTTAGTTTAGTATTTTTGTTTCCAAGAAGTGCTTTTGCACATGTTGTTGGTTTAATTTTAAGCAAGCCAGTTTTAGTTTCAGTTTCAGTTTTGTTGTTGTTGTAGTGTTTCTATCAGTATGAGTTACAGAAAGTTTTTCAAAGTTCAGGGCAGAAGAGACTCATGTGCCCAATGGAATTGTAAGGCTACTGGTTCTAATTTGTTTAGTAGGCAAACACCCCTGAGAGGTCGCTTGAAATGTTAATAAATTTTGTTCACACTAAATTTACTTAGACCTAATTGCAATTGTTTCAGAAGGAATAAATGAAAACTTTAAAGTTATTGCATTCAATGAATATTTGATGTCTTGACAAAGCAGAGATAAAGATCAATTATCATGATAACCTAATAGTCCAATCAGGACTGTTAAATCATCATGACAAGTGAGTTAGATGTCAAGAAATCAAGCATTCAAGGAAGACAGGTGATCTACACTATTTTATCTTCCAGGAGTTATAAGACAATTTGACTATTCAGTTGATCATAATTGAAAGCAAGAAAGAAAGATATTTATTCAAACTGTCATTTCATGTCATATTTGGAACATACAATTCAGTTCTAGTTACTCTATCATGTACATTGATTAAAACGAAACATGCATACATCAAGTGCATAAGATAAATTAATTGATCATGTTTTAAAGAAGTGTTCAAATGTGTCCCACACAAGCCATGGGAGTGACTAAACTGAGCAATGCAGACATATGCAAGCTATACATCTGATGATAAAAGAAATGATAAAGAACACATGATAATATGAAATATCCATCATTGCCTAAAAGTAAGGTCGATGTCCTTTGTTGATGGCTGATCTTCATATCTTCATCTTCAACTCCAGTCATATCAAGTGAACCTGCAAAAAATTTTGGGGAAAGTCCTGTAAGAGCTCTAGATATTTAACATTATCATATGCTTTTATCAAAAAGACATATCAACTTGTCACATCATGCATTTCATATGAAAGATTCAAATCAGACATGTGTCATAAATCAAAATATCATGAAGAGGATCAATCAACTTCATAAGGTATGTTTTTATGCTAACTTGTTTGTTCACTGTGCAGGTATAGGAGAAGTAATGTTGCTGATTTGAAGACATTAAAACATGTGGAGAAAATGTGGCTCCCACAAGGGTTGATCCCAACATGTTTCCCTTTTCTATTTCATGTGAAAAGGATATCAGAATAAAGACAGGATGCATCATTTAAGAGATATCATGCATCAGAAAATCAACTTGCAGAAAAAGTGTGTCATCATGATCATGAAAAGGAGCAGTTGCTCCTATAAACTATGATTCACCTTGATTACAGTTGTTTAAATCAAATCAAATATGTTCAAAGTGCCTGAGTCAACTTGACAGATTGTAGAAAATAGAAATGCAGCTATGAAAGGTACTTTTCTTATTTATACCATCATTAAAATGCCTTATTGCTGTCATGTTTCATGTCACAGTTATCCATATAAGTCAAACTTCATAAAATCAGACTTAAGATATGACAGAAGCATGCAAATAAGATGAAGGAAAGACTTGTGATCAAACAGTTGCAGATTAGTGTGAATAGTTATGCATTTAATGTTCAGGGATTGAATGATAAATCAGATAATCAAGTACAAGAGATAAGTACAGGTATGATCAAATGATTACATCAGACAAGAACATATGTTGACTAATGTCAATCTACAGTGCCATGTTCAGGAAAAAGAAGAAATACATATTACAGGAATCTTTTGATGGCAGATAAGGATACATAGTATTAGGCATATGCCATATAAACGCACAGAAAGTGAGTTACAGTCAAATAAAAATGAATGATCAAAGACTAACATCAAGAAGAACTACAGCAAGCTATTATAAACAGCCATGGAGTGAATCAAATTTAAGTACTCACGATATCTTTTGAAGAAAATAACTGATACAAAGAAAAGGTGCATGTATGGAGTGACAACATGCAAAAGATTGCTATTATTGCATATACAGAAGGAAAATGCACAAGAAAGAAGATATATTCCATGGCCATGATAATGAAGGCCTTATATATACAGAAAAGAAGAAACCCTCTTCTTATCTTAGAAACCCTAGTGCCATCTTGCACCTACAGCCGAAAGGGAAGTGATTTAACGCATATACAGAGATGGCTATGATAGGAAACACATTTTTTGTGCCTAAAATGTAATACCCATCTGAAAAAATGAAACCCTTATTTCATTTTATTTCATACAGTGAAATAAATGTGAAAGAGATGCATATGCTTTCATGGTCGTGACAAGGAAGGGTTCCTACATGTAAAGATGAGATACCCATTTCAACCTTTCAAACCCTCATGTCATTTTTCTCTTCTGGTAAAATGAACACCTACAGGAAGCAAAGTAGAAGATGGCCGTAGCTTGTAGAGTATTATGTGCACATAAAATGAAACCCTTGTTTAATAATTTAAAACCTTCAAGTTTTTTGCAAGAAATCAAGAAGAAATGTTACAGAAACAGATGATGCAATGTCAAAGAATATACAATAGAGAGAGAACGAGAGACTCACCATTTCCATTTGCAAAAAATGAAGAAGCATGGCCACGGCCTCTTTTGAGGGTTTTTTCATTTTTGTCTCAGTTGCAGGTTAAAGATATAGAGAAACAAAAGAAGAATGTCAAAAGATTGCAGAGAGTGAAGAATTCATAATAGCCATGGCCATTTGAAACAAGAAGCTACAGAAAATAATGAAAAATGACAGTCAAAGCTTCAATGTCCATACTCACAGTATTTCTGCCATCTATTTTACTGAGGAAATGCAAGATTTTGACCACTGAAGAGCCAAGATAATGGAGAAAAAAACTAGAGATCATTGAACCCTAGTCGGCCATGGTAAAGTTGTAGAGCAAACAACAAAAAGAATGCCAAATGAAAGTGAGATAAACTTTAGGGTTTTCTCACTATTTTGTTCGACGACCCTTCTTTTCGCTTTTGATTTTTTGACTTAACAAATCAAAAAATCATTACCTTATCCAAAACACATCGAGGTCCAAAACTTCAAAAATGAGATTCCTAGTGATCATTGTTTGTAGAGGTCGACAGGTACCCTTTTTGCATATTGTTTCCAAAGTCAAATGATAGTCAACATCATAAGAAGACAAGGTTATGCCTTATGCAAATTTCAAACAATCTTTTTCCTTATGGTCTACTATTATATGGCCGAGACACTCAAACCTTGCATGGTCGAATATGTACTTTGTCATCTTGCAAATATTCAAGAATCAAAGATTCCCCTTCATAATACATTAATCATGCAGGATGACTGAATATGGTCAAAGGATTTCATGCCTTGTAAACTTTTACATCAAAGGTAAAAGGTATCTTGAAGAGTCAAAGGTAAGAAGTCACACGAAGACAATATAAGAGCAAGGTGGCAGGGCATATGAAGGTAAGTAAATTATTTACAAAGTGCATAAAGACAATATAATGTATGCAGGAGGACATTGTAAATAAGGTTAATTTTAACATGTTGGTGTTTGTATGGGCAAGTGAGGTGGCAGTTTTTCTCACATGGAGTAATAAGGCAGAGTGTATTATTATTTTTACCTTAGTGCATGTGGAGTGATAAGGGGTATTTTTTATGCCTAAGTGTTTGTAAAGCATTTTGATATTGCATGTGGAGTGATAAGGGTAAAATTTTTCCTTAATGCATATGTCATACAAACTAGGAGTTTTTTCTCACATGGAGATATAAGGGGATTTTGTTTTCTTCTAAGTCCTATTTTTGCTCAAATCATGCAAATTAGGCAAGTGTAATTGGAGAGATAA
Source organism: Cunninghamia lanceolata (assembly GCA_027924645.1). Taxonomy (NCBI): domain Eukaryota; kingdom Viridiplantae; phylum Streptophyta; class Pinopsida; order Cupressales; family Cupressaceae; genus Cunninghamia; species Cunninghamia lanceolata. Next base: position 2,191,477 of record BSBN01001315.1, on the reverse strand, counting down.
GGGAATTGTTTTCTGTTTCATCATGCATGATTTTACAAATCAATCAATGTAAGTAAATAATAAAGTAGAATTCTACAAATTACTCTATTATTTTTCAGAAATTGTAAAATCAAAAAATAATGCAAATTGTAACTAATAGTAAAGTAATTATCCTAATTACTTTATTATTCACTCACATCAATCTTGCAAATGCAAAATCATGCAAATTGATGAGTTGAGTTAACTGAGGCCATTGAGGGATTTTTTGCATGATTTGGGGAGAGATTTAAAGACTTTTGGTCAACTTACTGGTCAAACATATGGAGGGGATCAACTTGGAGCTATTTTTGCTCAAATTGTGGCAATTTGGACCCTTATTTTTAGGGATTTCTTAGTTTTCTCATGGATTACTTTTGAGATTATTTTTAGAGAGGCAGTTAGTTGCGGTTCTATTTTTCATGCCTCTTGGAGAGAGCAAGCTATACATTGTAAAGCAAAACTTAGGTTTTGCTAGTTCTTGCATTCTTTTCTCTTTTACACATTGAAAGACAAGAGGTTTTGTAACTCATTTTTCGAGTTCTTGCCTTTTTTCTCTTTACACTTTGAGAGAGAAGGAAGTTTTATAACTCATTGATTACAGATTTTATAGAGATTACAGCAAGTTACAGGTTCCATTTTTTGTCTCTCTTGCAATATTTTCCTTTAGTTTTTCATTGAAATCAAGTGTTTGCCTTTCCATTGATGCTACTTATATGGATGATTTGATGAAATTTTAATGTGTTTTAATATCGAAACCTTTAAAATTATTGTCTCATTCCTATTTGTAAGTGTTAAGCATATTGATATCACAGGTCTTAGGTTGTGTTATTGAAATCCTTTCTTTCATGTTGTGAAGAATCCTTTTCCTTCATAAAGAATAGTTTTTTCCAACCTTCCTTAGAAACATTTATGTGATTATTGTGTCAGAAGTGTATTGTGTAGGTAAGATTTCTGAAGTCTATTGTGAATCAGATTTGCAATTTTTTCGTCATTACTAGGTACAACACCAAAATTTTACAGTTTTATTACCTTAGAGATTCTTTCTTACCTTTTTCCAAATCAAAAAATCATAGTTTCAAATTGAACATTTTAAGGGAACCAACCCATAATTTGGAGGTTCAAACTCATTATAGGTCACCCACAGCCTGAGTTTGTCCCCATGTTTCGAAGGATTGCAGAGTTTCACAGCTTTGCATAAGGGTGCAATCCTCGTCAACAACAAATACATCATTATCCTTTTTAGTTTCCTCTTGAGTTGTTTCTTGACCATTTGATTTATGTAAACAAAATAATTCCATTATTAATTCCTATACTCATGGAAATCACTACATATAGATGGAATAATTTCATATCCAAAGGTTGCATATCCTCCATCTCCCCAATTTTAGACTGATACATTTTGGCAATGGCTTTCACATATCTAAATCCACACAAATTTTAATGTATCTATAGATACATTTTCCATTGAGGGTCAGTGTAAGAAGTTTGGTCCACTTTTTGGCCAAAAAGTGGAAGTGTTTTCCCTGATTTTTAGAATTTGTCACATTTGACCTAAACATTTGAAGCACTTAAAAATTGAATCTTAAAAAAATTTAGTAATATGAAATGTAGTACTCGGAGTCTAGTTTCCAAATATATAATTTATTTTAATACCCAGATGATACAAAGTGATTTTCAATAGGTATTTCTAAAAACCACTGTTTGAAAGTCACTTTTTTTTACCATACCATGCACGTGTACGGCCAACATAATTTGACTTAAATAAAAGTATTTTTCTAAACCCTTTTGGGGAAAAATGTGTAGTACAGTGAAGTTTGATGAGGATATTTTTTTATAATTTTTTTCCAAATAATTTTTTTTATTAATTTTTTATTAGCCCTAATTGATGTTTTCAAAAACCCTCGTGTACGGCCAACATAATTTGAGCAAAACTAATCATAAAATAATTTTTTTTTCATTGTGTAAAGAATTATGTGTAGATTGATGACATATAATTTTTTTTTCAAAAAACTTTAAAAACTAAAAGTTATTATAAAAATACAAACACCTGTCATTTCAAGTTTTTGGACTAGTTTGCTCATAAATTAAATAATAAATAGAAAAACAATTCCAATCAAAAAAAATTACATATTTGAAAACTAGACACTGTCATCTGTAATGGGTTTTAATTTCGTAAAAAAAAAATTTAAAAATGTCGTCAGCCATATAAGTAAACTCAATTTTTTCTCTTGTTCTGTACTTAGAAAAAAACTTGCAGGTCCAAGGCAAGGGGTTGGCTTACCATGCCTTTCCCAAGCCTAAGATTTTAGGAACGGGTACCCATTCCTTTTGTATGGGAAAAAAAAGTGCACAAGCTTTTTTTTCAAATTCAAATATCTTTATAGAAACGAGTACCCGTTCCTAAACGGGTACCCGTTTCTTTTAAAATGTGTACCCATTTCTATTGGAATTTTTTTTGCCCGCGACTTCCCCTCTATGTGGACCCAACTTCTTGCACTTACCTTTGAATGTCTTGTAAGTATCGATCATGTTATGGTCTCAAATTCATATGAGAACCTGAAATCATATGAGAGAGCATATAATTGTATCTAGATAAGGGCCATGGTAGGTAATTCTCTGATGGTTTGAAACCAAAATTTTAGTGTTTCATGAATAATCGTATGTACTTGAAGATGCACAATCTTCCTTTGAAGACTATATATTTATTAGATTCATTGGAAAAGATAGAAATGAAGTATCCCCTATCACATGATATAATCTCAAAGTCACTACTTGTTTTCTAGTTTATATAAGCCCATGCAAACAAATATTCCTAAGGTAGTTGAGCCCCTATGAATCTACAGATAAAGCTATGAACCAAGAAAGTTCACATTCCTCTTTATTTATGAAACATCTAAGTTAATGAGTGGATCTTCCTCCAAAGTATACATGTAGGGACAAGATCTCCTCCTTGGAGAAATTGATTTCTGTTTTATCTACAACCACCATAACCACCACCACTTCCTTGTACAAAATAATGGTGCTAGTTTCTATAAGAATCTATCTAAAAGAGATGGATTAGGGTGAAGATTATCCACCCTGTGCACAATTCATAAATATAAGATCAATAAAAAGGATCCAAAAATTTTCCAAGAGTGAATTCAAGTAGAGTGAATGTTATTGAATAAATTGATCTAAGGAAGCATGCTCCTCTCTTCTCTTACTAGATGATCTAGCAAGGAAATCTATGAAGTATAGAAAGAAGTCATCCCTACCCTAGAGTTGAGAATTAAATTGAAGATTAGTTTTAGCTTGGGATTTATCACAATAAAATTTCTTAATTACCACTCTATCTAATCTCTATGAATGTTTACATTGATTTCTTATTATGATGGCGAATAATAATCTATGCCTAAATTTTATTAGAAGGTAAAAAAGTCAAAGCTTGATAAAATATAAATTTTTTTGCTACCACATAGAGGTCCACTTATAAAAAAGATACATTATTTGCTAGTCACTAATATTATAATGCCATAGATTTGAATCTAAAAAAATCATAGTAAGATTTTTCTAGATTATATAGTAAGGTGAGCTACATTATATATCTAATCTTCATCTATAGAAGAGTTTTCTTGACACCTATTTCCTCTAATAGAAAATTGATTTTAAAGAAGAACATAATTTAACATATAAGCTAACATGGTAAGAAAAATAAATTCATCTAAGAATAATAATCTTCCTAAAGAGGGCCAAATGTATACAATCAAATATATAAAATAGATAAATTATCTTGTAAACAAGCATTAGAATGACAATAATATCTTTTCAATCTCATAGTAGTGTGAAGGAAAATAAAAAATCCTTAGGGTTAAACTAGGCTAAATAAGTGGATGTAATCAATTAAGAAAAAAAATAGCCTAGATTTAATGACTATTTGGGACTAACAAGTTTGATAACTACAACTAAATTAGAAATGTAAATTCCAAGGAGGGTGGTACTTAGCTCTATGAACAACTTGAATTATTGCCTTTGGAAAGGATTCTAGAGTCTTCTATTATTTTCCTTGAAAGTGTAACCTTTTTATCTTGAATGAGTGTCTTGGACTCTATGTTGATCCTATAATTTGTCTAGGGTTGAGTCTAATAGTTTGTCTTCAATCTATAATCATAGACTAGTCCTATGGATTTGAACTTGACCCTATGTAATTGTACAATCTTCTCCTGTGTTTTCCTAATAGATGTCTTTTAGCTTTGTTACTTCTATTGATCTAAGAGTTGGTTTTATTTAAAATATATTGGAAGGTTATTCATTTTGTTACATAAGGAGACAAGTTCTCCTAGGTCAACCCGATAAATGTGAACAAAATATTGAAGACAGTAGGCAATGGCCCTATAATTAAGTATGCAAATTCTTTAATATTTTAGAGAACCAAGCTCAAACCTATGATTATTGATTTCTCTTTTGATGAACTATTATAAGATTTTAAATGATTACATAGATAATTAAAATGAATGTATTGAATGTATTGAAATAATATGTAGCATCAAGTTTCATGAAGTGTGTGTCTAGTCAACTCAAGATGAGAAAATAAAAAGAGCCAATTGGCCAAAAAATGAATTAAAATTTTGGAAAAGATAGGGTCAAGGATATGAATTTTTGGTTAACCCTATGACCATGAAAATAACCCTAGGGGATGGGATAGTCATTGGTCAAATCTAGTTGGCTAATGGCTATATTGAGATAGGTACATGGATAAATGTATAGATAAGGAAAATCTATCAAAGAATATGTGTGTAATGATAATGTAGGGGATAAATAAATGGGGAAAATGTGTATATAGAGGGATAAAGGAAATGGAAATGAGCTGAAATTTTCACAAGATTGTACTATTTTTCAATATGTACATGCACCAAGACATTTCCTCAAAACTATGCATAAAAATAAATGGGAAATGGCATGGGTATGCAATTTTCACAAATGCACTTTGCCCCAACTTTGAGGTGCATGTGAATCCTAAAATGATTTTGCATCTCAAAGTATGTATCCCTCTTAAACATGTATGTAAATTAAATACTTAGGCATCAAAGGATATGATGGGGGATCCGTATAAAGTAACGGACTTTGTAAGGTGGCATTGTGTAAATGTGTCTTTTGATATGAATTGTCCATAGAACCTAAGAAACAAATAAAAAGTGTACAATGATTATCTTATCTCACAAGTGGAGATCAAATTCAAAAATAGGAACTTTACAACTATTTAGTAAATAGTAACAATAGGAATAAATGAGTAAAGTTAGAAAATTTTGTCTCTTCAAAAAATGATAATGGTGTGTTTGGCATGGTAACTATAGGATGACAAGGCACATCATGTAATATTGCCCCATTGATTCATAGTCTCTACAGTGTTCGTCATTATTTGAAAACTCAACATAGGACTCTTCGTGACAATATGCATCCCCTTCAATTAGTTGTATCTAGAGGATGCAAGAAATTTAAGGAGAAGAAAAATTGTACATGAAAATAAATATAATCTATAGATAAGAATGTAATCATGTAAAGTGACATCAATAGTGAATTAATCATGTAATAAGCATGTGTAACATCTAGAATGATAATATATGATAAGGACATATAGGTTGAAAATGGCATCAAAGAAGTAAGGTTTCTCCAACCATGGGAAATGTAAAATAGTGGTATGGCCCACAATGTTCAAAATCACTCGTGTAAGTAAATGAGGCACTACATTGGCATATTCCTCCAATTTGGCACTAGGAGAATGAGCACACAATGGTGTAGGTAAGAAACTAAGTCTATAGTGGATATGGGTAAGAAAAAGCTAATATATTTAGGAAGGTGCAATGCCCCTAGTGTATAAGGAAGATATGGTAAAATATGGCATGGGACATAAAAACCAAATGTAAGGATGCATCTATGAAGGTGTAAAGGATAAAAAGGGAAGACTTGAATCTTGTCAATGTAAAGGATGTAACCATGAAGGTGCAAAGTTTAAAGAGGGAATACATGAATCCCCCAATGTAAATATGTAACCATGAAGGTGAAAATTATAGAAAGGGAAATAATGTAGCCTGCCAATATAAGGGTGAAAGTGCTAAATATATGACAATAGCAACACATAAGGTGGGGGAAGGTATGATGCCCCTAAGTACAAGGATATGGAAATCAAAGAATAAGGTTAAAGGGAAAATGCATGTTACCTCCAATTGTAAAGATCTGGCAAAGTAAGCTATATGTGTGATGGAGGATGGCACGATGCTCCCCAAAGTAAGGGTAACTCTATGAATATAATAGGGCAATGTAAGACTAAGATGCAAACTCTAGTGACATAATATAGAAATGTAATCTCAACAAGTAACTCTAGAAAGTATGATGTACCAATATAGGCTCATTGTGTAATCCTTATATATCAATGAAAATGTAATTTATAGGCTCTAATAATCATGATGTATCAATGTAGCAAGAATGTATAATCATGTTATGTCAATGTGAGATCAATATATAATATCTAGTAAGCATGATATAAGAATCTAAGATCAATAGGAAATAAATAAAGATAAAGAAACAAGTATAAGTATAAGCATATAATATGAAACAAGGAGCAACATGATAAAATGGAAAAGGCTATGAAAGCATAAATAGGGAACAAAAGATAAGGAAAAGCAAGTGAGCAACCCAAGTGTGAAATAAAGGAAAAAAGGCAAAGTTAAGTAAAGCATAGGCACAAAAAGGATGCAAATAGAAAAGGTAAATGAAAAAACAAAAACGACCCCAAAACAGGGGAGGATAATCATATAAAACAAATATAGAAGGTGAAATGACCATGAAACGCATTACAAATAAGGAATAATAAAAATACCACATTGAAAAAGAAAATAGGAAAATAACAAATGGTGAAAGGTGAAAGTGAATTCAAAGCTATTAGTATATATAAATATTTTCTATATTGATGCTCATAACCCATTGAACAAACTTATTTTTAGGTGCAACCTTGGGTACCTATAGTTTTTTCTCATCCATTAGGTCATCATTATTCCAAAATTCATAATCCCTTTTATATTCTTGTTATTTTTCTTTTTCCTCTTCCCTACTTTCCCTTTTAATCACGTGTTTCTTCTCAATATCTCTTTGTGCTAGGTGTAAGAATATGTGAAATAGGTATAACATTAGGCACTCATTTTCTTACCCACTCTTGCTTCTTAAATTTGGTTGTGTTAGAATGATAGGAATTTAATACACAACAACACCTTGATTTGGTTTCCATATAGTCTTTTATAGATGAAATTCAGGTACTTTTATTTCTTTTTGCTCTTGTTTGACATGATGTTTCTTTGTGTCATCATTTTTTCTTTTAATGTATGATATTCAACTTTATGCTCTTTTTATTTTGTTTGTTGTTTCTTCTTTTGTTGTTCTATTTTTTTATGCATATCTTGAAATACTTTATGTAAGTCCTACAAGCATTTGTGCCTTTCTCTTCATCTTGTTTTAATTTATCTAAGTTATATGATACTATGATGTGTTATTTTGTATTATGGATTCGTGATCACTTGTGGATACCAATGCTCTATTCTGGATATTCAATATGTGTATACTTGGATATGTATAAGACTTACATATGTGTGTGTGTGTGTGTGTGTGTGTTTGAATATTTATTGGTGTTTTAACTTCATTGTTTTCATTTAAATGATGTGTTGGGTGGATAGACCTAGTTCCTTCAATATTATTCTTAAATGCAATTTGATCATATTGCTAGAATAAATGATTTAATTGAAATATGTCTATTAAATGTTTATTATTTAATAGTGTATTTTTATCATTTTCTTTGGCTATTGTTATATATTGGATAAATATACATAACATTTGATTGAGTGTGTAGGAACTTATAGGGTATTGACCAATGGTTGGTATGTGGAGAACGTTGACATGGATTTTAGTTAGCCACCTCACCTTACTTGTTTCCCTAATGTTGAAACCTATGAAAACCATATTTGAATCGATTATGATTTTGGATCCCCTTGTGTTAGACTCATATAGGTGTCTCCTTGGGTGTGTTTGAATGTTGCTTTCACATTTGTGCTTATGCTTGTTATGTACAAAAAGGATTTAATAATTCCTTGTAAATAAATAGTTTATGCTATTAATTAATTAATGGAAAAAGGGGAGAAAGTTGATTAGTTAAGTTATAGGTTGTAGGAATATTTAATTGTGGAAAAGCATTGTATTTAATTATTATGTGCTTGGGAAATAGATTGATTTTCTATTTGTTAGAATGTCTATTTTTCAAATAATTATTTTAAGTGAAAATGCTTTGTGAGAAATAAATAAAAGGATAATTTATTTTAATTATAGGTATATAGGGAAAAAAGGCTTGATTTTCTATATTCATTATGCATTGTGTAAAAGTGAGAGCAAAAATAGAAGAGAAAACACGTTCTCAAAACCCTTGAATAAAATTGGAATTCCTTGTGAAACCCTAAAAATCGTGCAAGGCAAATAACATAAAGATAAACAATGCAAATATACTTTCAAACCTTGCACAAAATCAGACTTCGGATAGGACATAATGAAGTGCACCCAAGCTCTATTGATTTGTCCTTGTTGATGTTTTGTGGGCTGCTCACACAACCAGCATAACCATGATAGAAAATGATAGGAGATAAATAAAAATTGATAGATATGCGTGTATAGAAATTTGATGAGAGTGTGTGAGGGTTTGAAATTGAAAGAAGAGTTTCAATTTATGAAAGGAGAGGGAATCAAATGGATGGATATGATTAAAAGAGAGAGGGATGAGGTGGATGGCTAGGATTGAAAGCCAATTTTAGTGCTAATGACGCACCATAAATAAGGATGACAGGTGACTAAAATAAGGATGAGAGTGGGAATAAGTGGGATTTTTAAATGATTTTGGAGAGGAAGTGCTTATGACACGCAATGAATGAGGTTAAAAATAGGGATGTGAGTGGGGATAAATAATTTAAATAATAAAATTACTTCAATTAAGAGAGACATGTGGAATTTAAATAAATATTTAATTTATTTAAATTGGATGATGGAGGAAAAATAGGATTAAATAAATAAGATTTATTTAATTTGGTGCAAATGGAGGACAAATGGAATTAAATAAATAAGATTTATTTAATTTGATGAAAGAGAAGGATAAATGGATAAGAGGAATTAGTTAAATAAATATAATTTATTTAACTAGTTGGAGTGATGGAAGGGGTCATGGAAGGGGACCTACGACAAAATATGTTGCAAGGTAATGTTGTAAGATATAGTCAAATTTAGGTGTATACACCTTGCTTGGTGATTTCTTGGAGTGGATTGAATTGTTTGTTGAAGGAAGAAGAATCCTTTGAGAGTTTCCTTTGGATTCGTTGAGGTAATCTTTATCTGGTTTATGTTTAGGATTTGAATTTTATTTAGATTTTTATGTTGTATAAATTATTTTTTTAAAATGGATTTTCCTACCAAAACTATGGAAACAATTTCCAAAACTAAAAATTAATGTGAAAAGTGTGTTGTTGGGTAGGATTAGGCCAAGAGGGCATTCTTACAATTTTAGTTTATATATTTTCAATTTTGGTGAAAATATATGAATTTTCCTTCTAAACCCAATCAAATATTCTCAAAATTGTTATGCGCCTTGAAAAGAATGATGTTGGGTGATTTTAGAACAAAAGGGCATCTTTAGAATTTTTAGTTTTCATCTTTTTCAAAATTTAGGAAATTTGGGGAAATTTGGGGAAGGATGCTTCAAGATCTGTCAATGGCACAACCTAGATATTTTAGGAAATAATTATTTTAGTTTTGTGGGAATTTGAAAATTCTTAAAAGTGTTTATTTTTTGTAATTATGTATTCTTCCATGAAATTTATTTTGTATATGCTTTGGGAAGTGAATGTTCTTGGAAAATTGCACCTTACCTATTCTCGGGCTCCTTGAAGGAAGTTGACCCCTAAATTTAATAGGATAGGGTATATCCATAGGAGGCTTGGGGTGGCTAATTACCCAACTCATGGGACAAGGTTGGAGGCAACGTTCTAAAGAAGCCTTGCTTAAAATGAGTAATCAAGAGTGTCAAAACACCCAACTCATGGGATGAGGTTAGAGGCAAAGTGTTGAAGAAGCCTTGCTTGAATTGTATAATGTGGAATGAATTATAAATCTTGAATCGAATAACTTGAATTAAGTAACTTGAAAATGAATGATGGGGTAGGTAGAATGAGTTGAATAAGTGCCCCTACTACCTCTTGAGAATCATCCACAGATTTAATGCTTACTTGAGACCTTTGTGGTCTATCTCACTTTTTAGCTTAGTTTTGCAAAACCAAGGGGAAGTCCACTCTAGTGCCTTAGCTACCCTCCTCTTTTCCTTGTTTATTGGATTGAGTGCATCTGATGTTGTGTTGAGATAAACCTTTTCATCATGTGTATGTGTGAGACCAACTTGTGTGACTCTTGTGTGAGTGTTGGTGCCTTCTTGAAACTCTTGTGTTTGTGTGATCTTGGCCTTGACCGTGGTGTATCCATGATCTTGTTCTCCATAGCTTGGGGATTTCCTAGAGTAGCATAGACATCTATTATTCTCAAAGATGATAATATGGTTGGGAGTTGGGTAACATTCCAAATTGGTCCATTCATGAAGATCTCATGGAAATTGGAAGATTTCCTTATTCATCATTTATATAGTGATCATATTGTGGTTCATGACTATTAGAGCACATTGGAGGTGGATCATCATCATTGTAATATTATTTTGTATACTTATTATATTGGAGTGTAATCTTTCCATGTTTGGGAAGTATCCTCTATCATGTAAATATATAATGATATTCATTTGGTGGAAATGATTAAATTAGGATGTTGGAGTCCATTTTATATGTTGTATTATCATCTTATGATATATTTATGAGTTTATTTATATTGTGCCAGCATAGTGGATGAGATCTCCATCTATCTTTATCCTATCTCAATGTTGGTGTTGAATGAGCATGGCATTTTATGTTGCTTTTCTTAAGTTAGACTTGTAATTTTAGTATCTCTTGATCGTTAAAATAAAGTTCACTTATCTTCCTTTATCTTGGGAACCATGTACTTTTGGTGGTTTTGTGTGGCCAAGTCAAATCCCACAACCCCATGCATGTACCCCCAAGACCATTTGCAAATAGATCTTAAAATGACAAAAGTTTTGCATTGTTGGGTGACAAAAACATCATTGTTATTTTCCTTACCTTAGTCCCTTTCTATTCTTTGTTTTTGCAATGTGGAGATATAGTCCAAATTGCACTACAAGACAAGGTTTCCAATCTGAAGGGCATGTTGTAATAAAATTATGAACCCTAAAATGTTGTTTGACCAAATATTGGAAACCTGATGCATGTCACATAAGTGAAAGTCGTATCTAACTTCTAGAGTCCAAGGTAGTAGGTTGGCAGGGAATGAAAAGTTGGATACACTTTGCGTAAGTGTGAGTTATTAATGTCTTTTAAAGTCTAACTAGTGGCTATGTCCAAAGTTTAGTGTTCACTTGCACTTTACAGACGTGTAGACTACTAGTGAGTCATAAAGTCTGATGTTGTTGGTTCAACGTTGGGAACTAAATTACACTTTGTAGATGTGCAAATTGCAAAAGGTTTCCAAGATCTAAATGTCTCTTGAGTGTAGCGACCCAATCCTTAATCCCCAATTTTGCACACAAGAGAGAGGAAAAATGGTTGTGGCTATATAGGATTTTGCCTCATTCAAACCCCTGCTTTGGTATTCCTACCTCACGGATAGCCAGATCAGTAACAACAAATAGTGTGTGCTCTAAATCTTAAGTGTGTCTAAGATTGTGATGAGCAGTGACAAACAATTAGATGAAACCCTACTCAAATGTGTTAGAGTGGATTCATATATCCATCAAACAAGGTAATGTAATATCCAACCCAAGAGAGATGTGTTACTCGAGGGAAACAAACTCAGAGAATACAACTTCACCTCAATGAAGTTGGTTGATCAAAGCTTGAAGGCGAGAAGCAGTTGAAACCGTACCAAGTCATGATGAAGTGGTACAAGTCGATCATCAGTCAATGATTCTAACTGTTCTACATCAATCATGAAGCTTCAACCAAAGAAAAAGAAAGAAATATGCAAATCTTGTTCAAAGAGCAGTTTTGTAGCATAATATTCAAAAAACTTGTAATAAATGTCACATCATGTAGTCATTTCAAATTGTAAGGGCTCATCCCACAATAATGGGTTACACTTTTGGCCAAACTTGACATTGAAATCAACATTTTGAACTAAATCTTCACTTTCTGACACCTATAGCAGCTAAACCGTTAGGAATTTGAAGATGATGCGAACTAGTGATTTGTGAGATTTTATTTGTAGATTCTAAATATATATATTTTAAAAAATTTGGAGTTAAATTGTAAAAAAAATTGCATCTCCTTTGATAACTAGTTTTTAATAGTAAACAACATTTTTTTAAAGTGATGCGTATTCTATAGCACATAACATTTTTTCTACAAAGGATAAAATTCTGATTCTTTTGAATTTAGATTGGTAAGACCGATATATAGGGGATGCATTTGGTTTCATAATGTTTTGTTGAATATTCTTTTAATTAAGTTTTGAAGTCAAACCAATTATAATTTAGACATAGGTGTATTTTGCAAAACATAACTTTTTTTGTCTGTATCGAAATTCAATTTTTTTTGTTGAAACAAGGACATCAATACCTAGGGCATAGATATTTTTCAAAAAATTTCATCACTAATTTACTAATTTTCCATGTGTGTAGAACAGAGAACTTAATGTTCGGTGAAAAACCTACATTCACAAGAAATAAAAAATAAATATAATAATCAAATTAAATATATTTAAAATTATACTTTTTAGGAAGCTTATAATAAGGACTACATACTTACAAAACATAAATTTTAAATGAGTTTATTTGATCCCCCAAAAGGTAAATCAAAAGTGGGTTTTTATCAACATTTTGATAGGTGTATAAGAAACTCCATTATAGGTATGATTTTAAACTAACGGGGTTCTATCCAAGGGGGTTTGAATCTAAGCGGGTTTGATCAAACCCTCTTCAATTAAAATCCTTTAAATGGAACCTTTCAAGGCTTAAATCAGTATATTTTCTAAAAATATGTAATTTCAGCAAAAATCAGGATGTCCCAGAAAGTGTAACCCATTATTGTGGCAACACCATAAGATTGGTCCCTCAACAATGACAAACCTATTAGGTTAAATAGGGAGTCAAAGGATGTATCATCAATTCAAATTTGAATAGGCCGACATGATATTCCTGAATGTCAAAATCAAGGTTGTGTCATCCAAGACAACGGCCACCTTAAGAGCCTCAGTCTTTTCTGGAAAGAATAGAAATGACACTAGCACTAGGTGCTAGGGTCCTGGCAGATTGAGCCCAAAAGGTGTCTGATGATTTGGGACTTAACCTGGATCTAAACATTGTTTGAGGTTTCATCATGTGATCATTGGTAAAGTTTAGGTAGTGTGTAACATATCTCTCAAGTTGGAAGGTTAGGTCAAGGATGTAAGTGGTCCTAAAATGGACTAAGGGAGTGGACACTAAAGCAGGTTCCAAATAGACCGTGAAATTGTGCTTGCACCATCAGGGAGCACAATTTACTATGCTACACTCTTTAGACCCATCTTTGTCCTTGGGCCTTCCTTGAACATGCAAGGCATCCTTCAAGCCCTTGTCCATGGATTTTCTCCTCATTTCATTTGAAATCAAGGTAGCAATAAGGGAGTCTATATTTAGCTCTACAACACTACATTGATAGTGATAATTAAATTTTATCAAGATTTAGGAAAAGAACAAAGTAGTAAGATACATTTAACTTCTTCATAAACCTTAACATATATTGAAACTAGATGACTCAAAATCAAGTTAAAAGCATTTAAATGTTCTGTAGTAGAATCGCCATCCTTCATTTTCAAAGAATAGAAACATCTTTTGAGACATAATCTATTTGTTAGACTTCTAGTTTGGTAAATATCACATATCATCCAACCACACTTGAATACACACACATCAAGGGTCCAATTCATAATTCACCATCTAGGCACTCATGACCCAACCAAAAGGAGAAAGGAATAGACTAATACAAGGAGTATCAATACTTTTAATACAACAAATATTATCCTTTATTATTCATCAACACTACTCATTTCATTTAAATGAAATTAAGGAAAGAAGGAAAACTACTCCAAAACCATATTACAATTCATCCATTTACACGTGCTAAATCATCACTTACACCAAATGGTCATAGCACAAAAAATAGGCATGACATCTTCACAACATTGATCATACATATTACAATCGCAATCAAATAATGATGCACCTGTTAGGGTTAGCCGACAGAAGATATCAATTAAATGCAAATAAAGATTAAACAGAGGAATGAAAATACACAGAAATAATAACAGCGAGACACAAGTTTTAACATGGTTCACCCAAACTCGGGCTACATCCACCAACAAAGAGTCCATTATTATTATCCAGTAAATCAAACCGATTACAACCAGCAATCCCTGCAACTCAATACTGTTGCAAATGTTACAATACAATACTAATGGAAACCCTAACTCTTATCTGCTTTTATCAAGCCTTATGTCGGTTACAAAAATAGGGTTTTTTTTATGTCGGCTAATAGAAAAAATAACTCCCCCGTTAAATAATTTGGGGGGAAACCGTAAAAGTGGGGAAAATTTAACCTCCAAGTCTGATTAGGCTCCATATAACAACAGCACCAAGTTTATGGAAATCAATGACTAATAACACACAAGGGAATAGTGACAACCACCAACACCAAGCAAAAAGTGTGATGATCCAACAACACTCATTCAAGAGAATCACATAAAAATAATAGATACAATATTTGCAATGAAAAATAAGAGTAGGCTACTAGACATGGACATAGAGTGAAATCATGTTATTTTTCAAATCCACATGGATGTGAGAAGCATGATGTTGTGACCCCTCACAACACGCCCCTAAATTTTTAAATTTGGGGACCCTAGTGCTGAATTTTTCTATTTACATTTTTGATATATTTCAATGAGTTTGTACATTACCTTTGTAAATTTAGTTGTGTAATTTGTCTCACATTTTTCATGCTAAGGGTTGATAAAGTCTTTTCATTATTTTAGGGTTTGAAGGGGACATTCCAAATTAAAGGGTTTTAGGTCCCATTTGTTATATTTAGTTTTTAATGTTTATTATTCATGAAACTGCAAATGCACCTAGAAACCCCATGCTCCCATTGTATTGTAAATGTAAACTATTATTGAAACCCTAATCCCAATGGTGGTATCTTGCAAAACCATGATGAGTCCCTAAGTTTCCAATTGGTAAGCCATTAATGGCTCACGTGCAAGGGAAGTTAAAATGTTGAGTTGATGCTTATCTCCATCATTTTGATTTCTTTCTATGACTATTGATGTTTCTAGCTCCCTTGTGACCATCCAACATCTTCAATCACCAATATCTCAACCTATTTGAAGGTGTTTTGGCTCAATTTTTAGGTTTTTCTTTTTGCCCCTTCCTCATTTTGACTATCTACAACCTAGGGTTTTGATTTTGAGCTTCAACCCTAGTTTAATCAAATATGATTACTTGATTTGTTTTCAATATCACCTTGAAAATATGTATTTCCTTTGATTTTATGGATCTGTTGATTGCATTCATTTATCTTTAATGTGAAAATGTATGTGGACCTAGTTAGGGCACACCTAGCTTCAGCTCTATAAAACCTTAGCGCGTGCCCTAGTTTTGGTTTTCTGCCATAGTGTCAATTTCAAACTTAAAACCCTAAAACTTAGTTATCTCCAATTTGATCCTATTTTACATTTGAAAATCGAACTTTAAACTTTAGTTTTTTCCTGAGTACATTTCAAATCAAAAAAATTGTCTTATTTTTTAAGTTTCTTAAAAAACCAAAAGAGTTTGTAGTTTTTTGTAAACTATAACTAGACTCTAAACTATGTTCAAGATCTTGAGTCCCAAAACATTTTACAAATTGCAAAAATAATGCAAAATGCGACCAAAGTCCAAACTCCATTCAAAGTTTGGAAAACCAAAGTAATTTACAATTTACAATTCTTACGTAGACTACTCTTGAAGTCTGAACTTTGGTTGCAATCTAAAATATATATTTAAAATTTTCCAAAACATTATAAGATGTAGTTAAATTCCAAACCCTGAAGTGCATCAGAATCTTGAAAAAGTTCATAGTTTACAACATTTTGTAAACTATAGTCAGGGTCTGAACCTCGAATTACAAACTCATTTCTTTAAAACTTACACTTTCTAAAATCTAAACTTAACTACAAATTGCTAATCGAATACAAACCCTAGTTTGAAACTTACAAACTGGGCTCAAATTGTGAATTGCATTGAAATAACAAAACACTCATTTTGAACATTTCAACCCTTAGAGACTAGAAACTTAGACATGTTAGACATTGGAAATTGTTCCAAGGGACTCTTAAGGACTTAATTAATTACATGGGTAAAATTGATTAAAATTTAATATGTATATCCAAAATGTGAACAAGATGTTAATTTAAGTTAAACAATTTTTAGGGTTATTCACTCGAGTATAACCTCTCCAACCAAGATGAAATACAAATTCAAAGGGGTCATACCACCTTTAAAGTTCTTGATAGACCTTATCAACATCATTGACATAGATTTGGGGTATGTGGGAATAAATGAGTTCAACACTCGATGAGTGTGGATACAAATTTAACTCAAAAAACCTAGAACTTGATAGTTAGTGGGTTGGTTCAAGCTGTAGAATTCCTATTAACTATGCAATTAGTAGACCTTGTAATGACCTATGCAAAAAATTACAACCCTAACCAAAGTAAATCAGAAATGTACATGGAAATGTAGTCATTTCATTACAACCCTAGCACATTGAGGAGATATTTGGACTACCCACGAGGAATGTATATGTCAATATTTCTATGGAGTCTTCTCAAAAGAACTAGCAGGACACTTTTTTTTTTGGCAAAAGGTGCAGAGCACCTAAAATTATATATATTAATATAAAAAGAGATAACAAAGAGTCTTAAGGCTTCCACATAGCTTCTACAAACCAGCAAGACTGTCAAAAAAAACTACTTTCAAATCACCATGAAATATAGATATGGGCTTAGTAGCTGAGCATGGTGATCCATATATCAATTACAAAACACCCTTCAAAAGATAGGGAAGTTAGAAATGTTATCCACTTCAACAGTCAAAGGTCAATTTTGGCCAATAGAAGTAAGACAAATATTTAACATAGTTTATTGTGAATGAGGCGTAAAATTGTTATTGATCGTTTGACCATTGAAGTGGATGATATTTAAGTAGAGTGGGAAGCTAGTCATTGTATTTACAAATATACGAACAAGAAAAAAACAAAAAAACGTGTAGATAGCCATTACATAGGGTGTTTGTTAACATCAATTATCGGCATGAAATGGGCTTCAGCATTATCAGCAATGTTCTCTTCTCCTAAATCTTCAGCTGCATCTCCCAGGAGCGGTGGAACCTAGGGTTGGTGTTGAATAAGGAAGAGAATGGCATGAAATTTATCCTCAATTTTATCAGCCAGTGCCACACCAAATTCATCCTTATGAGATCGTATAGAATTTAGCACAGTCACCTCACATTCATTCTGGAGGCCATGTTGCAGTGCATTGAAGATACAATTGAAGGCAGGTGAGTGACTAATCTAAAAATGAGTGAATAAACACCCAACCAAGGTTCTAGATTTAAACAAATCATACCCTTGCAGAGCATCATTTAAAAAATCCTCTGAAAATAAGAATTCATGTGCATATTTAATAATCAAGACCCTCACCAAATTTTTGTTTTGCATAAGGTCCATGACATTTGAGGCAAATGCAGATAAGATCTAGGATGGATAAAGGGTTCAGGGACGTGCATCCAAGATATCTCTGCCAATAACCTCATGCAAAGCTTCCTCCATATCAAAACTGTCAACTGCAAAAATTGATGCCAAAGAGTCAGCATCTACACTTTCAAAGAACGGACGCTCCCATTTTGGCACAGGGAAGTTCATTCTCTTGTTGATCTGCCTCTCCATTGTAGTTTCAATTGAAAGTTATGTGAGAAAATGATCAGAAGGTGGGAATAAATAGAAACCCTCAAGGAGTTGGAAATGATGATGGACCGTTCATGTTGGCACAAAAAAAAATTAATTTGGCACTGCAACCATCCTTGGGAAAGGATATGATGTACCGAGGGAGAGATGTGGCATGATTATAACAGCTTGTCATAGTGTACACCTTACTCCAAAAATTACATCAACTGAGTGACAAGATGGAGATGAAATAAATTTGCAACAACAGTCTTACGTAATCTCCTGCAACTAAACAAGTGAAATGTCAGTCTAAAAACATGTTGCAATAAAGCCACTTAATTTATTTTTTTCCCTCTCCACAATTGAGAGAAAATGAGGTAAATGTCCAATCGACACACCATCAAACTCCATCAAAGTCCAAAAGTTTAAACTTTTGGTCAAGAGCTAAATTTGCTAGCCTATCAGCTAAACCATTGCCTTCCTGAAAATAATGATCTCAAAATATTCGAACTGCTCAAGTAATTTCCAAGCTTCCTGTAGAATGTAATGGATTTTCCAATTTATAGAGACTTTACTTTTAAGAACATTAATTATATTCAAAGAATCCCCCTCAATGCAAATTCTTCGAATATTTTCCCTTCTAGTTAATCTCAAACCTTCAACTAAAGTTGTAGCTTATCTCCGATTATTAGTTCCCTCATAAATAAGCTTAGAAAGGGAAACTATGACCTCGCTTGAAGAGTTCCTGAGAACACATCCCATAGCTGAAGATTTTGGGTTCCCTCTTGCAGCGCCATCAGAGTTGAGTTTAATAAGTGACTCTATTGGAGGAACCCAAACATCTGATTTCTGTCAACTTTCTTAGTGTTTTGAAAGTAGAC
The DNA here is from genome assembly GCA_027924645.1 of Cunninghamia lanceolata. Classification (NCBI taxonomy): domain Eukaryota; kingdom Viridiplantae; phylum Streptophyta; class Pinopsida; order Cupressales; family Cupressaceae; genus Cunninghamia; species Cunninghamia lanceolata. Next base: position 2,172,450 of record BSBN01001315.1, on the reverse strand, counting down.
AGATGAGGGAGAGCTTAAGAATTTCCACTTAGATACAATTGAATAATCCCAAGAAGAAAAGGAACGATTTGAAATCCATGACTTCCAAAGGGGAGACATAACAACTTCGGAGATAGAATTTTCAATAGTGGCAAGAATTTTCTCAACACCTCTACACTCTTTCCTTAAAACCATCGTGCTTCTCTAGCCAAATACTCCATACTATTATTGAAGGAGACACAACCCATAGGGCTAAGAAAGTTGAATCCTTGAACAATAAGGGCCATCTACAAAAAAGTTCTTGGAAGAGTATTAGGTAAAGGAGAAAACCAGCTCGACTTCAAACACAACCACTTCCAACACTTTGAGGCAAAAGGACAAGATACAAGTAGATGATTAGTGCTCTCTTCTTCCTTATCGCATAAAAGACAATTAAAAGATTATGCAACTCCCAACTTCTTCAATCTTTGACTTGTTAGAATCTTGTTATTAAGAGCAAGCTAGGCAAAGGCTCCTGCTTTAGGCAAGCAAGCTTTGTTCCAACATAGTACATGAGGCCAATTATTTAAACTAGTATTACCAACTTGAATAAGAGACTTGTAACCTTCCTGTACTGAATACTAACATGTTTTGGAGAACGTCCAAACAAGTTCATCATCCATACCCAAAAAGGAAATTTTCCTATTTTCGAAAATAGGTGCAAGCAAAAATTTATGATCCTGAGGAAAGGGACAACCCTGAAAATCTTTCCATTTTACTATAGGGAGAACAAAGTCAGTAGATAAATAACAATAATCTTTCAGTTTGGTACCCCATAATTGAGAAAGAACTAGTTGTGCTTGCTTAAGACCCAGAAACTGTACTAGAGGGGTATGTCCATTCTAGGCATCATTCCAAAAAGAATCCTTTTGACCATTATGTATCACCCATGACAAGGAAGAATGACATCCCTGCAATTTATTAGAAAATTCCACATCTTGGATCCTAATGGAGGATTTGAACAGTAAAAACTCTCTCAGGAGCAAGAGAATCCATATATTTATATTGCATTATTTTGCACCATTTGGATTGAGGTTTAGTATAGAGGTTCCAAGTGAGCTTAGCCCCCAAATCCATATTATGGGCTTCAATATTATGTATACATGTCCCACTGCTGGGTATAGAGGTATAGATTTTCTCCCATGCCACTAATGCAATCTTCCTTTCCTTTTCTAGATTTCCTTTCCATAAAAAGTCTCTTAAATATCTCTTAACATCATGAACAACACATTTTGGCATTTTAAGAACTAATATCATAACAATAGGACAAAGGTAGTAGGATACTTGAGCAGATGCCTTGATCTCATTTAAGGATTGGCTCCTAAATCCAAAATCAATTACCACAAGACTCCCAAAGAAACTCTTTAGGAGTGAATTCATTGAGATGTGAATGACATTATAACTCTATTGAGAAAATCCACTAGTCAAGAGACTTCCAGGGAGCTACAATCATGGATGTATTAGTTTATTGTTAAGATTATTGTTGGCAAAGTGTTCATATATATTGCCACTTTAATTAGTGACACATTACATGAATAGTTGTCCAATGTATTGCAAATGAAGAAATTTTATATGACATCCTACTTAGTTTATGCCCTAGCCAGAAGGCAATAATTTTTTGGGCTACAAACTATAGGTGTCGTTGGACAGGGACAACAAAAAGTTTTTGAATATTACCCTCAACTAAAAATCAAATAAAAAGCCAAGAATTTTGTAAGGGTCAATGACACCTTTATATTTTATATAATTAGAATGCTTAAGGGTGATTTTGGTAAGAGAATGTCTACAGAGGCCATGGCAGAAATAAAGAAGTGGGGTAATCAATACGTCCAATTTTCTACCTTTACTTATATCAAAGTTGGAGGTTTCAAAAGAGCACCTTACAAGTTGTGATATGTTAGTGATAAATCGGTATTCTTAGAATTGTGTAGACAATTAGTTGATGTACAGAAACTATTCTTTGAAAGGAAAGTAAAGGGGTTTTTTATTCCCCATTTCCATAAATAAATATATTTTCTTAACATGATAGATTGTCAAAAGTGCAAAAACTAAAATGGCCCAGGTGAATCTGATATTGTATGAGTCCAGATCTCTTTTTCACCCAATATCTAGTGTTGAAGGGTTGAGATCAATTTGTAAATATAGACAGAGGTTAGAAGATTTTTGGGAAAACTATGATCACGAATATGAAGTGAGAAGAAGAGGGTACACTCATCTCAACACTTACCAATTGAAAATATATCAAGTTGCGAGTTTTCCCAAAGATATCAAAGATGATGGGAATGTACTAGATCCCACATATGATAAGGATCAAATAGCTTTCAAACCCCTACCTTGAGTTATATAGAGTGAAAGAGAGTTTTAAAATGTGGAGCAAAGAACCAAGAAGGCACTTAAGAGGACCAAGGAGTGGCTTAACAAGATGAAAACAAAACTTGGTTTTCCCACTGGAGAGCTCAAAATATTTAGTCATATGGGAGATGATTCAGAAAGGACTCCTTCTCCTTCCAAAAATTCATTAAATAGCACTTCCCAGGATGTACTTGAGAAGGAATTGACTCCCTCTCAACCAAGAAATGTAATATCATATCTAGAGATGACACCATTTGCCTTGCACCAAAGAGAATTAACTCCCTCTCCTCCAAGGATGAGGAAATCTCCTACTCCCACTCCTCCACCTTCCCCAAACAGAACACTCATTTCATAATTTGAGGGAACTCCCTCTCCACCACACAGATCCCCATCTCCACCTCTAAGTACTCCTAAGGATCAAGGCTCACAACAAATAGAATATAAAGCAAAGCAACAAGTTGAATAGAAATTACAGAAACAAGAAACTCAATAGGATACTCAGAATGAGGGGATTTCTCAAAAGAAAACATCTACTACAAATATACCCCAATGGTTTAACCAAATTATTCAACATAAAAAGAGGGTAATGATTCCACCTACATATGATTTCACTCAATTACCATATGTGATTGTCAGGCCACCACCTCCTAGAAGAGCTAGGGTCGGATCCACCATCATGACAGATTCACAATGGACTCAATAGGCTCAGATTTTAACCCCTTTGAAGGATGCACTTGAGATAGAAATGTAGCCATCAAATTACATAGTGACTACATTTTCTTTAGGGAATCCATCCAAAGAGGAGGGTAAACAAATGGCCAACTCATCCATTGATTGGACAATACAGAAGATGGAAAACGATAAGGAAACCAAATAGGAATTGAAGGATAAAGTTTCTTATTTGACTTCCTACATTGAAACTTTGGTTGGCTCTATAGACTTTGTTCCTACAACATCTGCTTCTCAACCTACTCCTAATACAGGAAAAGGAACATATGTTTCCAGTGAATTGAAGAGTATAGTGATAGCAACTAGGGCATGGAGCAATGAATTGTTAGCACTTAGTCTTAAAACAATTGAGGTCGTTATGATTGAGTGCAAAAATTTTGAAAAGGAAGAGGAGGAAATGAAGATGACTGAGAATAATATTGATCAAGAATTAAGGATATTGAGACTGATTTCTCTTACGTTGTGGAGCTCACTAGGGTGGACTTCCAAATTTTGATTAATGAGGGTATTTTGGATGGTAAAGAACAATATATTCATAAGAAGTGGGTCAAAGCATACAAATTTAGAAAAGGTGTATTAAAAGGTTGTAAAAATAGGTTTCAAGCTTCATATACTCTTGTGCAACATACACTGAAGGAAATTAGTGATTTTTGTCAGGTGTAGTTTGTACAGTGAATAGAATACTTTAAATTTTGTGCAAGTTTTGAAGGCCTAGTTTCATAGCATGATACAATCAGAGTCACCTAGTAGGGGAATTTTTTATTCTTCCTCGATTACGAAGTTAATGAGAGAATGGATGGCATGCAAGTATTTTGATTAGAAAATTGTAGAGTTTAAGCAAGCACGTGAAACAATTTTGGAGAATTTTATCCAAGAAAATTTTAGATTTGTCCACTCCAATGGTCCTGATCCAAATCTTATAAAGGCAATGGTTGGTGAGTTTTAAGAATATAATAAAAATCAATTGCAAGATGGATCAAGTTGAAATGTGCATTTGCAAAATATTTTTGTAATATAATGTAAAATTAGAATGTGAAAGAGAAGTCAAATGACTTCACATTTTCATGTATTTGTCTTTTTGTGACTCTTAGAGGGAATGACATTTTGTCTTCACTATCTTAATTGTACCTATATATAGCCCTCAACAACTCATTATAAAAGGTTAGTTCCTTTGGGTTTCAAAAGATAGATGATTCTCTTTGTTTGCTTTTGGGTTCTTTTTGGTGGAAACCCATGGAACTTGAAACATAAATACAAGATATCACTTTTAACTTGAATCTTGATGGGTTTTCATGTTTTAGTTTTTAAATTCTAAATTTATTTTCTCTCCGCAAGTTTATGTTGATAACTGAGAGGGGGGGTGAATCAATTATCTTAATTACTTTAACTTTATGTTCTTCTTTAACAACTAATGCAGCATCAAATCACATAAGCATGCATAACCATGAAAGCAGAAATAAAATCAATACACATAACACAATGATTTTGACGTGGAAAACCCTGTTAAGGGAAAAACCACAGGGTAATTAACCCAAGATTGTATTCTCTGTTAAAAGAATAGAAGTACAAAATGGCACTTACCAATTAGGGCTCACTGCCTGAGCACACTGCTCACAAGAGGCTCACTGCCTACAAGAGACTCACTGTCTACAAGGTATAAAGAAAGTAACCAGGTGATTGAACTGATGAGAAGCATCCACATATGTTGAGGTTCAATTCTGGTTAGGCTCAATACACTGATCTACTGCACTTCATTCTTCCTCTTCTTTGGTGCTGCTGTCCTGTCACATACCAGACATGTATACCTGCTTTTACGCTACTCTCTGCTTTTCTTCACACAATATCACACACCACACACACCTTCATACCGAAATCAATCTGATATATATATATCCGCATCAATGATTTCAATCATCTTTCTAGTCGGCATCCAGAAAACTCAATATTTTCCCAAATTTGTTAGACTTAGGGCACACAACTGAGAGGGGGGGTGAATCAGTTGTGCAAAACTTTCTCCAATTTACACACTTAAATCTTCTTGGTGATTAGCAGTATATTAAACATGAAACATAATGCATTCAAATCAAAAGCAGAAACTCATCAACACATAAGACACCAAGATTTTGACATGGAAAACCCAGTTAAGGGAAAAACCACAGGGTGATTAACCCAAGAATGTATTCTCTATTAGAAGAATAGAAAGAACAAAATGGCACATGCTAATTAGGGCTCACTGCCCAAGCACACTGCTCACAAGAGGCTCATTGCCAACAAGAGACACACTATCTACAAAGAAATCACATACACGAACTGGAGAATAGCATCTTCACCATGCTTGAATCAGTTCCATTAAGCTCAATACTTATGCTCTGCCTTTTGCTCTCCTCTTCGCTACCACACTCTCATTTCCACACAAAAAGGCAAGTTCAAACTGACTTCGCAATCCCTTATTTATACAAGGCATCAACTTAGGAATCATCATCTAAGTCGGCAAACATTCATAAGATCATCCGAAAGATGCATAACTCATCTGGTCGGCCTGTCTGAAGAAGAACACCATCATACAGAAGTTACTCTTCAATTGCGAGTTCCAACTTCAATGCGGATCACCAACATGAACTGGACACGATCCAAAGACCTCCACAAGCTTTCCTGAATCACCAAGAACATCCACACTTCTTCTGCTTACTGAAATCCTTCTCTCCTTCATCCGGAACCTTAAGAACACAGTCTGTCATAACTGTCACAAAGGAATAGATGCTTGTGGACCTTCAAACCACGCACCAATAGAGTTGATACACCACAATGACTTCCTCAGCACTCCCTTAAATCTGGAAAATAGGAAACTTCATTTCCGAATCTCACCGGACCTTTCTTGTTACACACTGTCACCTCTGAACACCTACCGGAACCGGTTTTACTTGAGCGGCTACAACTTCTTCATATCTTCATGTGGACCTCTGAAATCTCTACTGGATCACCTACAGACACATATCTACAAACCCTTTAATCCGCATCCTCTGATCATCATCCTATTTTGGACTTTTGTCTTACAGTCATCACTGTTCTTCACTGTTCCTGATTGAGACTAATTTTCTCAATGTGCTCAGCCCACGGCTCATCCAAACCTTATCATTAATGCAACAAGAGTATGTTGACATCAATGACAACACCGATTAGGCCCATACTTGCAACAAAATTATGGTCTGTCAGCTGAATCCTTGCTTACAAAGTGATGTGTATCAAAAAGATAGTTATAGAAGTCATCAATCATGTCGACCAATCATGAATGATACCTCAAGAAACTTGATCACCATCAATATCTCATCCGAATTAAGGTCTGATGCTCTGTCGGTTAGTTCTTCCTCAGTCTTCTCTATCAAACAGGAACCCAACACTTAGGTGTTCATATATTTTCACTCTTTCATCATCGGAGGCTCAATCTCTAGAATTTATTAGTCATGGTACTCCTCTTGACTTCCCCAATTCCGCACTTTACTGAGATACTTCCTCTGAGAGATCTGGACCTGATTGTCAGACCTTGCTGCATGCTCTGTTCTTGCTCATCGGACCAAAATACTCTTCAATCTGACTTCTGGTATAGACATACCATGTCCTGCGGATGTGTGGGATGGACTTTGTTGCCATCAATTACAACACTCATGAAGCCACACAGTGTCTCTTACCAATAGTTTATACATTTAATTCACTATATGTTGATGGATTCAATGTGTGTTTAAACCACTAATGCCCCGTTGATGGAGAGATATTTTATGTGGTCAAATGAACATACTTCATGCTTGTAGTAATTTGATAACAATAATGCACATGGCTTTTCCTTTGGAGATCACACCATCTTGCATTGGGATTGCAGATAAAGAGTCCGACGAAGATTAGTTTCAAGTTGTATGTATCCATTTACAAAATGATCTATATAAGGATTGAAGATATGTTTGGATTCATTCTATTTTTCCTTAACCCTTTCCTCTCCCCTCCTCTTTCTACCTTTTTTCCATATCTTTGTTATTTTAGGATTTGATGATAAATTTTAAGCTTACAAGGCATAAAAATCAAGAGATTTATATGGTGTAAATGAGGAAATCTTGTAGCCTTGAAATTATAATTGAATTCATAAAGGTTGGAATTAATTTCATAGGTGATTGTTCATCTTCTAGTTTGTACAACTTTGATTTCAAAAGAGATATGATGGTTTTAATGAAATTAATCATGTTTTAATATGTTTTAAATTTGAAATTGATTATTCACGTTGGCTAATAATGTTTATTTACACTATGTGAGTCTCTTTTTATATGGATTATTCCTAAAGTTTCATAACAACACCTTGAATGGACCATAAAAAGCACTCTCCATTGAGGGGTTCCAGTAAACCTTGCATGCAATAATTGATAAAGACTTGAGGCTAGCCACTTTTCAAGTAGGGGAACTTGAGTCATTCCAAACTAAATGCTTCACAGCTCATAGGGAAGTTGGTGTTTTAAACCCTGCATCAACACACATTTACACCAACACAATTGGGGTTCCTCCAAACAATTATCCAATCAATTTTATCTTATAAAAATTTATCCCCCTTCATGCCCTTCACATGTGCATAGCCAAATTTTGAATAGTGAATAGGGTTCCACTCTACTCTTGACTCTAGAGTTCAATCCCAGCTCAAAAATGACCAAAATGACCCAAAAGATCATGGCATAAAAAACAAGGCCAGAAAACATGATACCCATATCCAAAAGGCAAGAAATTCCATTTCCAATATAAGAGATCTTGTCTTGCAAGATAATAACTTTCTACATGTACTAAAATCTAAAGTGCACATTTTTACAATTGCAAGAACCATACAAAAATCTGAATCACCATTAATGGAAGCTTCAAGCTTTTCAATATTCACTAAATTTCACCAAAATTTAAAAACTCATTATTTTAAAATTAAATTATACCATATTTTTCTAAATAGGCTAGGGATCACATTTTTCAATTACATAAATTTTTGAGAGAATATTTGAAGGGTTTTTAGGCCATTTTATGTTTTTCAAGAAAACTAGAAAAACAACCAATCAATTTCTAACAATACCCTTTTTTTTTTCTAAATCTACCCAACACCGCTTATACAATCACATAATTTTTTGAAAAAATTTCCCGAGCATAACGGAACTAAATTATATTTCTAAAAAATAAATGACATCAACTTAAAATAAATGCATGCAGCTATTTGAAGATCTCTAATTTAATTCCAACCTAAGGAATGAGAGACTATATGCAAACACCTAGTGTAGACATTGTCAAAAGCAAGAACAATCAAGCAAATGCATAAATCAAATAGAGGAATACCTTGTCTTTTTAGTGCAATTTTGAAACAAATTGGAGATCTTCCTTGCTCCCACACACATCCAAAAGCAAGTTTTTCAAATACCCTTCATATCCAATGCCTTAGCAAACCACCCACAACCAAAATCCCAATCTTCAAAACAAGTATGCCTCACACAAGAGGGAGAGAGGAGAAACATAGAGAAAAGAAGTGGGTAATGAGAACCCTTCCCTTTTCCTTTACAATCCCAAAATTCCCTAAACTCGCAATTCCTTTTTTTTTCTTTTCACACTAACAAGCTATTCCGAAAAGGGATAGCTCAAAACTAGATATTTTCTAAAATATCCCACTTAACATTTTTGTTTCAAATTCATATTGATAATTCTTTTAAATGACTAACATAGTAATTTCCCAAATTAGCTAATGCATTTAATTCAAACAATTTCTTTTAACTTATTGAATTTCTAAATATTCACAATATTAAATGAATAATTACCTTTTCAAACATAATATAACTTGTAAGTGAAATGCATATTATTATTTCTAATAATATTCACTTAGATAATTCCTTATCAATTAAAATGCATTTCATCATTTTAAACTAACAATTTAGCTTAAATGCAATATACTACATTTAACATGAGCTCACATAAATAATTAAATCCCTTCAACCCCTACTAAACCATATTGAATATTAACATTCATAATAAATTGTTAAATTATTTTGAACACTCAATACAACCAACTTTCATTTCAAGAATAAAATTATGCACAAGGAAAGCATGCAATTTACGAGTTTCACATAGTAGGGATACTGAATCCAATGATTAAGATCAATAGCCAACTAGATAAACATAAAGAACATCCTTTTATTCACAACTGAATAGGATGGGTTAAGAGGCCAAACATACCCACAAGAGTCACAGGGTCGCTGACTCAACCACATGGACTAGGTAAGGTGAGAAGGCCAAGTGAAATCCATGTCATTCTCCTCCACATACTTTCATTGGTCAAACACTTGTATATATCCTACACAATCAAAGCAAAGAATCAATCGAATAACAAATATCATAGCCAAAGCAACATATAATGACCAATGAGGACATGTAATCTAGCAAAGCACATATCCATCTTGTAATTACATCATATCATAATCAACTTAATATAACCTTTAATCCAATCATAAAAAAATTAGGAAAAGGCAAGAGTTAACACATAGGTGGGCACTACATATATCATTTTATGATAATCAGATTTATATACTTTATGTTATATTCTCATTGTAATTGCTCACCAATTTTTCTCAACACTAGAGTGTGTATATTGTAGTCCTTTTTTTATTTTACACACCTTGAATATAGATATTGAAATGTTGTTATTCTCATCTTGTTTGCATTTGAATTAGTGTCATCGTTTTATTTTTGTTCCTAGTTAGATTTAATTATTATAATTTATTTATTAAATATAACAGTTAGACTACCTCAAATATGGGCTTTTGTATAAAGCCAGTAAGTTTTGTGTGCCAAAAGACAGAAAGGTTTTTTCTCATGAAAGAGGTTCATACATCACACATTGTGGGTTATTTGGGGTGACAAAGATGATTTCTAATCTTCAATAATATGAAGACTAGACTTATATTCAACTAGATGTTCCTAAGTTTTTTAGGAGTTACAAACAATGTAGTGTATGTAAGCCAAGCAATAAGAAGCTTGTGTTGTACCAACCATTGACTAAATGCCTATAAGTCCATGGAAGAGCATATCCATGGAATTTGTAGTTTCTTCTTTGAGGATAAGATAAGGGCATGATTATATATTTGTTGCAGACAATTTTTTACTGAACATGCATATTAATGGCATGTAAGAAGACACTAATTGGAAGCAATGTAGTTGAGTTCTTTTTCAAGAATGTATTGATATATTTTTGGCTTCAAGAGAGTGTCATTGTAAATAGGGATGATTAGTTCTTGTGTAAGTTTTGGTGCACACTTTGGGAAAAGAATGGATACGAAGCTAAGAAGGTCTACCACTTTTCATCCCCAAATAGATGGCCAAATAGAGGTGGTGAATAGAATATTGTTGCAGCTAGTTCATGTTTCTTAATCAAAGGTTTCCATAAGGTTTAGATGAAAATTTGACTTACTTTCAACACTCCTATAACAAGATAGTTTGGTCTTCAACCAATTTATCTCCTTTTGAATTATGTTTTGGCAACTAACTACCTAGGCCATTTGATGTTTATTTGGGATAGCAAAAGGATGGGCTAGAAAATAAAGATATGAAGGTGAAAAGGGTTGCTAAGTTCATTAAAAAAGTGAGGCAAATCCACTTTCATGTGCAAGAGAAACTCAAGGAGTCTCAAGCTAGTTATAAACATCAAAATGATTAACATAGTGTGGAGCATAAGTTCCAAGTTGGAAATAAGGTCACATGGGTATATCTAGGTAAAGAGAGGCTTTAAGAACCTTCAACAAAGTTAAACCCTATCAGATATGGACCATATTAGATCATTATACAACATCAAAAATTGCATACCCTTACAATTTCATGCCATGTTTTGCACTCACTTTGGTGTCTGCTCCCCTAGTATGTTTTTAGGTTCACTTTGGCCTTACCTTAGCCTTTTCCTGTAACCACACATATGATTTTGTGTTATACCCTTTGTGTTCATTTTTATCAAATTCTATTTTAGTGCCTTGTTATTCTCGGTGTCCTAAGGTGTTCCATGCGACCAAGAGCTAGAGTCACTAGGATGCTAGCATTTAGCACAGACATTTACGCATCACGCTAGCATCTTGCACCTATGTGGTGCCAAGTGACCATTTCTAGGCATTAGTATCCACCTTCAGTAGCATCTGAGATTCTTCATAATGCCTTTATGCCTCCTAGAACGACCTTCTTTGACCCTCTTCATCATTTTTCCCTCTATTCTTGATTTTTGAACTTACCACTTTGATATTCTCTCTCAAACAATCTTTGAAAGCTTTACCTTTGGCTCTCTACAACTTGGTGAAGATTATTGAAGTTTTTACTCTCATCTCTAGCATCCCATTCCGCTTTATCAAGGATCCTTTGTAGTTGTGCTATTGCATGCTTGTTCATGTGGGATCTTTGAGGGTTATGTGACTTCCTTCGTTGAGTTTTATGAGACCATTTATTGTTGGGTTATTGTACTTTAGCTAGGTAATTTGCACCTCCATTAAACAGGTGATTGAGTTTCATATTACTCTCTTTTATTTCCTTATTGTAGTGTAATCCATTTTGCTTGTTGCATTGTATGGTTATCTCATCCTTCCTTTCTCTCTTCAAAGCTATTACACTAGTATGCTCACTTAGGTTTTAAGTAGATTAGTTTTCATTTACAAAATATGTTCTCATTATTTTTATTCCATTCTATTTGCACATAGAAAGTAATAGCACACACTTGATTTCAAGATTTTCCATCTTGGCTACCCATGGAGGTCGAAAGACCAAAATAGGGGCTTGACCTAAAGGCAAGCTCCCAAGTAGCCCCAACCATTTTCTCTTATCTTTGTAGGATAAGAGATTCGAATGGGAATCTTCATCCTTTGTTACTAGTTTCATGATCCCTTACTCAGACCCTTTTATTTCTTTGTCATTCATTTCATTTACTTCAAGTTTATTGTACATATCTCTTCAATTTTTGTTTATTTCTCATCACCTCAAGATTACTGGTTTGGTATCTTGGTTGTAGTTGTGTTGTACAAGTGATAGGAAATTAAACAAAGTTGAAATATTTTATTTTTTGTGCTTCTCGGACTATAGTGTGATGTGCAGACATCCCCACGACACGCTGGTGTCCCTAGCAGAGAGCTCAAGCTTCTAACACCAAGTTCCTCTGCATTTTTAATTTTTTATTATGTACTTAAAATTTGTGAATTATGTTCACAGTATTTCATTTCCAGTATTTTATCAATATTTATTTTCATTCAAGTAGTTAGTTTAGTTTCTTTTCATATCCTCTAGTGAAAAAGGGGTATGTTAACATTAGTCTATCTAAACAAGTAGATAGTAAAACTAAAATAGATCCTAGTGTAGTTGTAGTGGAAAGTTCCCTTGACCAATATATTTTGGCCAAGGTGTAATTTTTCCTCCTCTACAATCATAGAATAGGTGGAAGAGAATACATTTAGGCTTGACCTACCCACCTACATAAAGATATAGTCAGTCATAAATATGAAGAAGTTGTGCTAGATTGAACATTTGATGTTCAATGCGGAAGAGGAAGTTCTCCTATCTTCAATGGATGACTTATCTCTCAAGGAATAAGAAGAGTTGGAGGAAGATTTCATTCTATAAAAGAAGGTAAGGAAGACAAGCTGTAGCAAGAGCGGAACATGGTTGATTGGACTAAAAGGGCAACTTCCAAGTAAGGCAAAATGGGTTGCAAAGGAAAATGTTGGGAAGATGCTCTCAAATTTGGTTATTCATTGATATTTTGGGGACCAAAATCCTCCTATTTGAGAGGTATGATCCAAAAATCAAGTCTTATGAAGCTAGACCAAAGGGGTCATGGAAATACTTAGTCAATAAGGTGACTAGGACATGAAAACATGGAAACATCACAAAAGTAATGTGTAATCTGATGTTTTGAGGGTAGTTGAGGTGGTCTAAAACATCTCAAAAAGTCTAATCAAGATGCAGTTTACAAACCTTAATAGAAAGACAATAATGGTGAATTTTCCACTTTGTATAGGTAACGAAAGTACCATCTACCATAGTGAATGCAATGTATGTTGTAGTGAATGTATTGTATACTACAGCAAATGCATGAATGCTTCAATGATTTTGTGATCATTAATCTAGTGAAATCGACAAATGGATGATTATACAAGCAGAGAGTGGAATACAAAAGGTTTTAGCATTTGAATCAATTCATTCCACTTTTATTCATCATTTTTGCACCTTAGAAGGATAGACAGATTGTAGAACTTGTGTAAAACCCATTTTGGATAGGTTGACTCATGTTAGAACCTTGATTTTCATGTTCTTTGTGAGATTGCAAGCATAAGTGAGGGTTTCTAAGTTTTAGGGGTTACATAGAAGGTGTGAAGGAGTTTCAAGGCTTTATAACACTTGTATGGATGAATAAGATAGTGATATGAGGATCCCAAAGCTCACTATCGTTGGAGTTTTCACCTTTTAGGTTTTTTCTGAGGGAATTCTTGTGTTCAATTTGATATGTATGTGTTTCCTTGTTAGTTCATGCTCTCTTTTGCATGTTTCTTTGCTTTTATATCATGGAGTACATTTGTTTCATTTTTTTTACATCTTTAGAAGCTATTAAACATCATTTGGAGGTTGGTTATTGAGTTGGCACATAGAAATCCATTTGTGATGAGCTCAAGAGAAGTATCTTAATGTTATGTATCATTAGATGCATAAAATTTGTTTGACAAGAGGTAAAGTGATAATTTGATTTTGTAATAATTTATGTAACACTACCTATGGAGGATCCACCACTCTAGTAAACATTATATACCCTCATGGTTTTATTTAAATGATTTCTACATGATGATTGTTGATGGCATTAACATTTTTGAAACCACTCTCATTGCCCCCATTTTTAAATTTGACTTTGATGTAACTCATGGGAATAAGGGGGTGTGCTAGAAATTCTATAGTGAATGATATCATCTTCTAACTATAGAATCTCGCAAAGATGTAGTCTAGCACATAATTCAGAAAATGAGTTATAATCATTGAGAATCACTTTTCTTCGATAATGTGTAAGAGACTATTGATAAATAAATGTTAGAGCCCACTTTCTAGTAGTTTGAAACTAATTCTAGCTATCGTAGTTTGAAATATAAGGATATAATCATTGATTGTCTCATTTTATCCTTGTTTGCAATGTGTTAATTGTACACATGTCACTTTAGGCTCAATCTTGCATTTTTTTATTAAAGGATAAAGCGAGGTTTGAAAGGGATTGAAACCTTTTACAAGGGTAGTGCAATAACTAACATCAACCGATATACAACATAGTTGCAACCAAGCTACCACATGAGAGCTACAAACAAAGGGTCAACATCCTACACAATGTCAGACCTTGTCCTTGCAATACACACCCTTAAACACACATTTGTTCCTTCTAAAACTAATTTAGGAAGACTTGTCTTCCTTCTTTGAACTATCATCCCAAACACACCATTATCAACATTCTCAAAATGAGAAATGAGAGGGGAATACTCTCTTGCTGCCTCATCCAAAGTCACCTCATCTAGGCTCAATATTGTGTTGAAAATGAGCAACAAAGGCATTGGCTAAGTCTCCAAAGGAACTAATTAAAGCATGAGGTAAAGAAAAACCAAGTGCATGCATATTCATTCAAGCTTCATTGAAACTACTAAGTAAGCGCTCATTATAAGTGTAATCAAAACATGTTGCATTAAAGGAATATATGTAAGATAATGGGGCACCTTTACAATCATAAATTGTTAAGCTAGGTGCCACAAACCTATTTAGTAAAGAATAATCTACTGTCATATATTGGTAGATTATGTTGTAGTTCTCTTGTTATATACTTTTTAGGAAACTTCTACAAATCATTGGTATGAGTGTCAATATTTTGTAACTAACTCATGATGGTGGCCAAAAGGTAATGAGGTGTAAATAGGTTGAGACACAAATTGTACATGGCTAGAACTAGGTATAGGAATGGTTGTGGAAGGAATAAGAAAGGGTTAAGCAACATGGGGAATAGAAGAAGAATGATCATAGTCCATAGAAATGGGAGGGGTAAACATAAACACATAAGGGGAGTTGGAGCTTGAAGGAAAACTAATGGTAGGATTGAAAGGTTAGGAAAAGAATGGGAAAATATGGCATATCATATGAGGAGCATGTGTATCATCATTGATTTTCTCTATAGCATTATATGTATGCATGTCATGTGTTTGTTCATGTTGGTTAATGAGATATGTAAATGAGATAATGATAATTGTGTACACCATAGTTCCAAAAAGATGCAGCATAAGAAGGCATAAAATAGTCCATAGGAGAGTCGTCGTAGGTATCTAAAAATGTTGTATCAAAACATAGATAAATCAATAGGATCTCTTAAGGAATGCCCACTAGAGATTGAAAGATTAGAATCATTATTATACAAGCATGCTCTAGGAAAAGGTGTAAAATAATCTATGAAAGCACATGATAAAGCATGGAATGATGTATAACAAACATGACATGAATCAAACCATTGCTTTACTATCACCAACAAAGAATATCTAAAGGCATTCATCAATATACTATCATCATGTATATGCTCATATTATGAAGATAAAATTGATCTAACATGTAATATTGAATCTTCATTTCACTAAATGCACTTAATATTTTTCTCATAATGTGTTCATTAGACATAACATCAAAGAAATCATCATGAAACAATGAATCATTAATAATATCATGTGAGGAGAGGGTAAATCATGTTAATCGACTAAGCAAGCATCAATAAGCTCCTCACTAGGTGAACCATCAAGAGATGATGAATCCAAGCATATAGAGGAAGGACTATCATGAGTTATATAAGGGACCATCATTAAGTGCAACAACATAATGAATTGTCAAAAAAGATGTAGTATCATCATCCCTAGGTGTATCAATAGAATAAAGGAATGTCCTTAGAGCCAAATCAATATCATGTCATAAAAGAAGTCTCGTCATTATGAATCATACTAGTAAAGGTGGTTTTTTAAGGATAAAGGAGAAGGTTTCCATGACTGAGATCTAGCAATAGAAAGCATGCAAGAGGGAATAGCAATATGCAAATAACTAAAGGGATAAAACCCTAGGTAAGATAAATAAATGCACAAGGAAATACAAAATCTAAAAAATGATGAGAAAATCACGGCATTCAGATCCAAAACTCAAACAATCTACCAAAAGAGATAGGCATGGAAGTTACAGGCCTACCAAAATAAGGGAAATAAACACTACATTAATTTAGATGTCTAATGGAATGATAAGGCAAAAGAATAATCTATTAAAAACAGTTGATAAATTACTTTACGAGATGTGATACTCCAAACTCCACACTAAAAAAGATCAAATCTAAAATTGTATTTTAAAAACTCTTAAACAATATACTAATATTGTTTGCATGTACTTTAGAGTGAATTTGGCCACCCCAATATAATAAGAATCGACAAAGAAATCAAAATGTTAGAAGGCTCGTAATCAATGCATGTTATTTTTTCTTGTCTAACATTGATGGAGAACTCTAAAGGCAAAGATCGAAGTGCTAAAATAGATAAGTGATCTTCATAAACCAACTAGACTTGCACCAATGTATAGTAAGTTATGTAGAAGATTGAAGGGTTATAAACAAGTGCTTGTTAATGAAACATGGTTACAATGTGGAAGGTTTTCAAAGTGAAATGAGGATGAGCCTGTTGAGTGTGTTTTTGTCATTGATATCAAAGGTTGGTTCACATGGTATCGATGTCAGAGGTTGATTGTTACTGTTGATGCATTAATGCAGCCAAATTGTTGTGGTTGTAGGTCTTTGATGTTGTCCTAGAGACCTATTGGTGTATGTGGTGACTTGATGATTACTGGTGCATGTTGTGACTTGATGAGGCACAGAATGATCAAAATTGCAGTTTATGGTGTTGATCTCTTTATGACAGAGATGTTCAGGGCTTCTATATGGATGGATGTTGGGCTTCATGTTTTGGAGATGTTGTTCAGGGGTTCTTATCATAATGACAGATATGATCATTCTTTCAAGGCATCTTGTTAATGTTCATAACTTCATGCTTCACATCTAGACATGATGTTGATACTGTGAACATTATATCAATTGGTATGGTCTTGGTCTTCATTTGTTGTCAGGACATTGATATGTTTCACAAAGTTGACAAGTTTATCAGGTTTGGAAGATTTGGATTGGTGCATGCTTGGTTGTGGTTCTTCATGCTCCTTTGTGCTCCATGATTAATTCAGTGTGAAATTCATGATAAGCTTGAGGTATTGTTCATTGTCTCATTATATGATTCATGCTTTGACATGATACAAAGGTGCTTAGACATGATACAAGGTTGAGGATTGAATTATATTACCATTGGAGTTGATTGATTCAGAGAGTTGCAAGTTGGAAGAGGTTAATGCTTAATGCAAAGTCATTGCTACATACAAAGGATTGTTTCTCTTGTATCTCAGAGCTCTTGTGTTAGGTTGATGTCCCTAATGTGTTCTAAAGGTGGCATGTATTGTTTTAGGGCTTCACTTTCATGTTTAGGGTTTAATGATTCATGTCTTTTAGGGAACAAAACCCTAAACCAAGTGCTTAAGGCACATTACATTGTAACCCTGCTTTAACCATCTTAATCTTTTATCTATTTGTTTGGTGACTTGTTCTAGCCGGTTAACATAATTTAAGTTATGATCTTGAGGGGGTTGTTGTCGTGCCATCACCGGCCCCTCGACCTAGCACAACTAGCTTCTCTGGTAATCTTTCATAAGCCCGAGCGCCAAAAACCAATTGAATGCTTTGATTAAAATATTCGAGGGCGCGAAAACTCAAATCAATGGCAACGATTTAAATTAGTTTGGAATTCCAACGGACATCTGTGTATATTAAGTTTGACGGGCAGATTCATTGAGGTGGTTGCTAACTGCTTTGTAATAGACACTTAATGATAAGATGGCCAAGGAAAAGTATAAAATGAACTCAGAGATGTTTTTGGCATGTTGAGTTGGTGAGTAGTGTTCTAAAGAGACATATCTACACGTTGATATGTAGTTTGTGAAGAATAGTGGAGAAAAGCAGAGGTATTTGGTGCAAGAGCACCCCAAGACACTGAGGATCAGGAGGATCCCTACTCTATTTTGTCTAAGTTGTCTTTTCATGTTTGTAAGGCCTTAGCGCCATATTGAATCATACTTGGCCGAGTAGCGGTATAAATTGAGTCTGCATACATGTCCTTAAAGATTGTAACCGATTTGAATGGATGTAACCGAATGGCAGAGTTGGTTGTAGGGTGATTCATTTTCCACCTTATATAACTGCCGATATGAGATTCTATATAGTAGGGTTGTGTTCGTTAAGAGACACAGAGAGACACAGAGACAGAGAAGATTGTTGTATGTATATTTTTCTAAAAAGAAACAATAAAAAGTTATGTTTGGTTTAATTGCAGAGATTTAAATCGGAAGCATTCCACTGGTTGAGATTTCTTTGAAATCAGTAGAATGACTTCCTTAGAGTTAGATTGTTTTCCGTCATGTTGAGTTTTTGTCTCTGTGTACTTGTTTAGTGTCTGTGTAGTTGCAGAGTTACAGAAGTAGTCATCGGCGTATCAGCGAAGCTAATCCTACCGTGGCCGATAGAAATCGTCTTGCCAATAAGCGAAAGTCAAAGTCGACGTCAAGAGTTGGTCCATCGGTGCATCGGCCAAAGATTGCAAGTGTTCGCCGACGAAGGAAGTCACACCGACGGTTGAAGCCTATCGGCGCATCGGAAGAAGAGTAAAAGATCACGCCGACGAAGTAAGTCTTGCCAACGAGTGTGGTTCGAAGGAGACATCGGAGTGATCAGTGTGTCGGCGGAATAGTTTTTAAGCTTGCCGATGGTATGTTGTCTCGCCGATAGTGAAAAATGAGTGTTTCGGTATTTGTTTGGGCCTTGAGAAGGGTATTTAAAGTTGATTGAGCTTTATCTCTCTGTACTGTGTGTTTGATGGGTATTCACCCCTATTTTGAAGCATTTTCTTTGCACCTCCCCATCATATTGGTATCAGAGCTAGCGAAAGGTCTAGGCAATTGTGTATTTGATTTCTGTCACTGAGAAGGCAGGTGAAGAGTTGAAGGAAAACTGAAGAGTTGAAGCAAAATATTTGGTTGGTGACCATTTTGAAAACAGAGATCATAGAAAGTATTTTGAAGGCTGACAGTAGTTGCTAGACTATTGCAGATGCTCATGCCATCTAGTTGCGAGAAGGAATAGGATTCCTGTAGTGTGTGGACAAACGATGATGAGGTCTGTCAAGGCCATTCACCAATAGAGATTTGGCTGGAAGAGGGTGCAGAGTGAGGTCACTGAGAGCGAGAGTGGTAGTGCATCTCCAGGATCTGTTGTTGGACGAGAGGAATAGGTATGTGAAGCAGCGTGTAGGATGGACATCTGATTGAGCATTGTGTTGTAGTCGTTGAGGATTTGATCAGTCTGAGAGTAGTCCATTGCTAGGAGTAGAAGGAGCTTGAAGATGCTCTGAAATGTTGATGGTAGTTTGCCATTGTTGGTTGGTTGGTCACTATTCCATTGATGTGAAGATTTGAAGCCTAAAGCTGAAGAGACAGAGTGAAAGATGAAGCCAGACAGAGATGCAGGAAAAGGTAGTTTTGTTTTGCAGATACATTTCCAAGGGACTTTGAAATCTTTGTTGGTTGGTTGTATGGTGCAGGAGCACCCCGAGACACTGAGGATCAGGAGGATCCCTACTCTATTTTGTCTAAGTTGTCTTTTCATGTTTGTAAGGCCTTAGCGCCATATTGAATCATACTTGGCCGAGTAGCAGTATAAATTGAGTCTGTATACGTGTCATTAAAGATTGTAACCGATTTGAATGGATGTAACCGAATGGCAGAGGTGGTTGTAGGGCGATTCGTTTTCCACCTTATGTAATTGCCGATATGAGATTCTATATAGTAGTGTTGTGTTCGTTAAGAGATACAGAGAGAGACACAGAGGCAGAGAATATTGTTGTACGTATATTTTTCTGAGAAGAAACAATAAAAAGTTCTGTTCGGTTTAATTGCAGAGATGTAAATCGGAAGCATTCCACTGGTTGAGATTTCTTCGAAATCAATGGAATGACTTCCTTAGAGTTAGATTGTTTTCCATCCTGTTGAGTTTTTGTCTCTGTGGACTTGTTTAGTTTCTGCATAGTTGCAGAGTTACAGAAGTAATCATCGGCGTATCGGTGAAGCTAATCCTACTATGGCCAATAGAAATCGTCTTGCCGATAAGCGAAAGTCAAAGTCGATGTCAAGAGTTGGTCCATCGGTGCATCAGCCAAAGATTGCAAGTGTTCGCCGACGAAGGAAGTCACACCGACGATTGAAGCCTATCGGTGCATCGAAAGAAGAGTAAAAGATCCCGCCGACGAAGTAAGTCTTGCCGACAAGTGTGGTTCGAAGGAGACATCGGAGTGATCGGTGTGTCAGCGGAATAGTTTTTAAGCTCGCCGATGGTATGTTGTCTCGCCAATAGTGAAAAAAGAGTGTGTTTCGGTATTTGTTTAGGCCTTAAGAAGGGTATTTAAAGCTGATTGAGCTTTATCTTTCTGTATTGTGGGTTTGATGGGTATTCACCCCTGTTTTGAAGCATTTTCTTCGCACCTCCTCATCAGTATTGAAGGGGTTAAGTTTGAAGGATAATTTCAATGCTTAAAAGGAGATAGAAGGTGTTGAAGTGATTTGCAGAGAGGGATGAAGTTATTTGCAGAGGAGTTTTACAGGTTATGCAAGGGACATTGAAGTACTCCTTTCGTTATGTAATCTATGATAAGTGATTTTGTATGTATGGTGAAGAATGTTAAATCATTTGATGTATTGTAGTGAATCAGGGTAACCCCCTGAATTAACTGTTCTTTCTTATGTTCACATTTGCTAGTGAGGCTGTGTCAGTGAGACACTAATTGTACCTAGTGAAGGTTATTGGTTTTGCCAGTGAGGCACAATAAAGTGGAAGAATTCAAGAGTGGTTTTTCATCCCTTTTAAGGGTTTTCCACTCATCAAAACATGTGTTATGGTTCATGTTTGTCTCTATGTGTTTGTGTGCCCTAATGCTTTATGGTTGATTAAGGTCTTGTACATTCTACTCATCATTATACTTGTATGATTCTTTGGTGTCTATCTCATTTTCTATTCAGTGTGTTAAAAGGTGCAAAAAGTTTTTAAAGTTTATAGACCACCACCCCCCCCCTCCCTCCCTCAGTGGTCATGTACTCCAACAAAGCCCTAAATTCCAACAAGATGATTAGATCTTTTTTCCCAAAATTACACTAACATAATGATATAACTCTCAACTCAACTACAATGCATATAAATCAAATATAACCTTTAAAATTTCGAGCTTCATAATGATAAGATGGAATTACTTGAATAAGAAATGAGGCACTCTTGGCCCAAATGATCAAAGGTTAGAATTGAAAACTTAATATTGCATAGTGTTTACTAAGCCTTGCTTTTATTGAAGGACAATTCAAGAAAAAACACCCTAGGTATAAGATGGCATAAACTAATTTTCATCTATTTTTAAGACAAATTTTGGATGATTTTCTTCTTAAATATATGAAATGTCATAATTTGCCTTCTAAGTTTAACGTGCTCATTAGATGGTGTCGTACAAATAGCAAGATGACACGAAAAAGTTTGAACTCAACCAAAATGAGGCTACTTGTAATCTCAAGTTTTAAACTTGGGACAGTGGAGATACTTATTTCACTTCCGTTATGTCCTTAGTGAAAATCCAAGCAACAATTACCTCGTAACAAGCCATTACTAGGTAGATCATTAGATCCTAAAGAGTTAAAACCCTTAAATTCTATAGAAAAATGTGAGTTAGAACTAGCACCAAATGCCTTGAACTAGGAAGCAACAATCAAACTTCTAATACTATTTGTTCATTTATGTGCTTCATAAATTTTTCTAGCTCTTTGTGGAGCCATCCCTCTTTTTGGATCCTCTAATAGACTTACCATTAGAATGCAATCCTTTTCTGGGGACAAACTTTGGCCATTAGTATGATTCTAATTTTTATTTTAAATTTCATATAGATCACAAATACCCAAGCCAAAGTCGTCCTATTTCATTCATTTTTCTTTTTCTTTGTAAAGCTATCCCTCTTTTATGGATCCTTTAATAAACTTATCATTAAAATGCAATCAATTATTTTGACTAAGTCATCCTATTTCATTCATTTTTCTTTTTCTTTGTAAAGCTGTCCCTCTTTTCTGGATCCTTTAATAAACTTTTCATTAAAATGCAATCAATTATTTGATTTTATGGTTTTTATTTTAAATTTCATATATATACCCAAGCCAAAGTTGTCCTTGTAAATCCAAGGTAGATTAAACCTATGACTTTCTCAAAAATTAATTTGTAGAATAAAGATGTATATTTTGAATTGTTGGTATTATGAGCTTAGACATCTTTATTTTTATTTTTCCTTATTTATGTATTGTGATAATCATTTCCATGAAATATCCTTTCCATTTGAACTGCGAGAAGGCCCTACCAAAGATTATTTGAAAATATTCTTTTAAACTCACATATTAAACGTGTTAATATGGAACATTATTACAACTTAATCTTCAAACTCTTCGTTATGAATCTGAAAAACTTGTTTATACCATAATTGCTTAGAGATACTAATGTATATACTGGCATGACCAAGAGATTCTTGTATATTGAGCTGAAAGAGTTAAAAACAATTTTTCTTCCTATCCCCTTTCCTAAGCATATGTAATGACAATAGTATTTAGCGTCATCAAGGCTAAAGGACACTTGCTGCATATCTAAATAGGACATTACCCAGACCTTTCATTTTAATAGCCACCGGTGTGTGCTAAAGCAGCTAGTGAGACAGTCACACTTGTTTAATTCAAAACCTCTACACGTATCAATGAATCTAGGTGCAAGTTGTAGATGCTCTGAACCACGTTGGAATGCCCCTCAGGCCAAATGCGTAAAAATTCATCGAAACACCCACAAACAATAATCAAATGCTAAATAAGCTCATAGTTGGCCGATTGGTCATATACATGCTGGTACTGTAAAACTTAGAATTAACCATATCTTGCTTGGAGTATAGTTTGAGTCATGATAAAATTATCATGACCCCATATTCTTGTGGACAACTAAACAAGAATTCATGCCAACGAATCTATCTATTAACAATTGTGCATTCAGTATTAACATATGCTTAATTAATTCTATCCGGTTGGTTTTTAGAGGAATCGGTTCCAGTATAGGGTTAGAACATCTGAAAATCAACCCACATGTGTGTACAACGTTTCCACAACATACTGTTATAAAGATTTGTCCACTACATAAAAGTTATTGATGCTTAGGATTTTTGCTGACACCATTCATGCCTTTACATGGTAACTATCAAATATTTAGCCCTGGTAATGATTTAATCGACTGCTTAAAGATAACAAAATTTCAGTGTCTAAAAGATGCTTAATTAATTCTACCGGTCTGGTTTTCAAAGGGAATCGGCTCCAGAATGGGGTTTGAAAATCTGAAAATTCACTCACATGTGGGTACAAGGTTTGAAAATGACATTTCCACAACATACTGTTAGAAAGATTTAGTCCACTTCATATAAGTTTTCAATGGTTAGGATTTTGCTGACACTGGTCATGTCTCCTTACATGGTAACTATCAAATGTTTAGCCCTGGTAATGATTTATTTGACTGTTTAACAAGTTTAACTAATACAGACTTTTGAGCCCTGGTGATGTTATTGGAAAACAAGGGCCACTAATCTAGTTACAATCACGTAATGAAGACAAATAAGCCAATGGAATTGGACACTACAAAGACAAACAACATGAAAGAATGTGCAGATATAAATATATTGCCCCCTTCTCTTTTTGCTAAGGCAGCATTTATGGTCAAATTAATCCCAGAAGAAATGAGTTACAGATTGGTTGAATATCAGATTCCAAACATGTAATTAATGAGAATTCAACGTTTTGCCAAAAATTTATTTGTTGTGGAAGTTCTACACATTTGTGATTATTGATGTTTCTCAATTAGATTTGATTGGCATTTGCAGATAAAATTCACAAAACATGATCTTTCATTGATTAAGTAATCTTTCATTGATTAAGTAGAACGATCTAATATTTGCTGTCTGCATATTGTTCTAGCTGCTATTTCTTTGACAGCTTTAATTGTGGAAATTTTTTAAATTGATATCATATCTTGCAGTCCATTTATAGTGCCAAGTGAGATCCTTGACTCGTAATTACAAAACCATTTGCATGTTGTCTGTTCCTATTAATTGATATTCACCTCATGTTCAAATCAAGCTCTCCCACTTCTCTCCAGTCATCATGTACTCCATTTCCTGATGCCACTTCCATATTTTGAAAGCCTCTATCATCAGCTGCCTCTTGATCATGATCATCATTCAAAAAATCCTCAGAGGGCTCAGCATCATCTTCCCTCTGGAGAGGACCCCAGTTATGCAGAATTTCATCCATGTTTACACCTTGCTCGTGCATAGAAGGCTCGTGCACAGCATGTTGCTCTTCAGCTCTTGCTTTTGCAAGAGCTTCCACCCTAGCTGCTTCTACTCTTGCTGCCTCTGCCCTGGCTAATTCTGC
The DNA here is from genome assembly GCA_027924645.1 of Cunninghamia lanceolata. NCBI lineage: Eukaryota > Viridiplantae > Streptophyta > Pinopsida > Cupressales > Cupressaceae > Cunninghamia > Cunninghamia lanceolata. The sequence goes on along the minus strand of BSBN01001315.1, from coordinate 2,147,661 downwards.
ATGTGCTTGTGCTTGTGCTTCAGCCCGTGCCTGTTCAGCTTGAGCTATAGCTATCCTCCTTTTCGCTTCTGCTTCTCTTCCTGCTTTCTCTCTAGATTCAATTTCTGCCCTGGTCTCCATCAGCTTTTGCCTCTCATCCTGAAGTATGATTTGCTCTATCATTAGCCTTTCCTCTGATCTCATATCTCCTTGAGCTCTCCTCCTTAACAGGGAGTTGTAAGTGTGAATTTGCCTCTCAAATGCAGCATTAAGTTCACCAACTTTGGCAAGTAGGTGCTGCTCCCAAAGTTGAAAACGTGACAGCACCTGACCTGTTGTGTCAGAATCCAATAGTCTATCATCCTCTTCAATTTCATAGTCTGCCACGACGTGGTAAGGCAAAATCCTGCAAAAAAGTTAGAATCTTATTTTAAAAAAACACAACAGTTCACTCAGAACAGCACTTCCATTTGAATACCATATCAGTATTAGCAGAGTAAAATTGAAATTATAGTTACTCATGATACAAATTGACTACAGAAATATTATCTCTCCTCCAAGACAAAAAACAATAAATATATTATGCATGAGTTATTTTTCTTCATCAGGTTCAAACGGCATCCTTTCGATGGTGTTGATTTTGTTTATTTTTGTCTCTTGAAAGCATGCATATTATATTGTGTCACGAAACAGGTGTTATGCACTATCAATTGATTGCAAATATGATAACAAAAGGCCACCTGGTGAAATAGGAAAGACAGGCCAGTGTAACCAACGTAGTACCCATCCAGGATATCAATATCTCTTCTACAAAGATCGATAGTAGCTGACAAAAGAATGGCATATGCTCTGATTGCAAGAATCAGAACTCTTTTTTGAGTAGAATTTTTTAAGGATTATTACCACAGGTAGCCCTGCATCTAGGTCTCCAAATAAAAGGGACATTAGCAAAGACAAATATGGCTGTCCAAATATCCTCAGCATGTCCCTAAATTATCCATTTTTCACCCAAAATAAAATGCTTCTAGTGAAGTGGACCAACAAAAAGTGTAGCATGCTCAGAATAGATCAATTCCCAAAAAGACAAACTCCTCTGCACTGCCAAAGCATGTGCTTAGCTACGCAGCTAGATACAAAGTAACCAGCATACATAGTTGGGAATTTTCATGTCTTAAGAGTTCAAACTTCAAAGCATGTTTAGAAATATTTTATCTAACACTTGGCTTTCATCATCCACAAATTCTCACAATTAAGAGACCTTTTTTAAGCAACGCACAGCATTTTGATACAGCAGTGAGAACAAAAAACCTTAACCTGAAGAAAACATAAAGCAACAAAGAAAACTGTTATAGCATCAATTCTTAAGATCAAGGGAGAGATACTTTCCTAAACCACTAGTGTTGGAGGAAAGAGAATTTGAGAATAGGCAATGCTCCTAGATGAAGAAAATTGAAGGCAATAACTTATAAGAAGGCATCATATAGCTATCATCAATACCTACCAAGCTGCTATGGCCAGTCTCCTAATCCACATTGAAGCTCTTAGAATTTTAAATTTTATGGAGAACGGTCAAACATATATGGCCACTTTCCTTTAAGAACCCCCTGCAGGAGCAAGATTATGTGGTTGTCTTTGAGAGCTTCAAACATAAAAGTTTAAATACAAGCTCAAAGCAAATAAATTTTCGTGGCGTATAGCTTTCTACCAAAATTTCAAACTTCCCAGTGGCAGATCAATTCAAGAAAGAAAATATTTGTAAAGCAACAGCATCATTTGAATCAGATATTTTATAAGAGAAGGAATTTCAAGTGAGTGCAACAGCAGCATTCTGCAGTGGCATAATGGGCTGTACTAATCATGACTTGGTCTACAGGAGGTCTTTTGTGTCATCCCCATCCAAAAAAGAGATAAAATGTATTAACATGGAAATGAAAAACCGACAGCATGGAACAACATGCCATGTAATAAGATAAAAAGCTTGTGATTAAAAGGATATCATAAAAAGAACCACCACATGTGAAGGGATCTACAAAGCACACAAAGGCACTTCTTAGTCATGTTAGTACAAGTGAAGACAATAACACAGAGATTTGGACATCACTGTTTCCTTATGGATCGACAAAGCTTTTGGATCATCAAGTTACCTCATAAACCTTCCTTGACTCACAACTCTTATAGATGCAGGACTATGGAAAACACACCCAACAGAACACAGAACAGAGGTTTAACATCAACCAATGCAGAAATACACAGGGATACCCAGGGATGTCTCCTAGGGATTTCCTAGACATCCCTGTCCCCTTGCCATTTCAAGCACATGGGGACAGCCAGACATCCCCGATGACAGTCACTTAGAAAAACATATTTTAAGAAGAAAAAAAAATCTCTATTGTTACCATGTTGTCATACTTTTGTCAACCATCTCTACATAAAAATAGATATTTTGATAAATTAACTAAATCAACCATTAATTAAAAGAGAGAAACAGATGACAACAGTAGTAAATTGCAAGCACACAGTTCTTTCCAGAAGCTTTCTACACTAATCTCATGGACTGGTGTGAAAACTTAATATTCATTATAGACAAGATAAATTTTGGAATGTTTTAGAGTACTTTCAATTAGTGCGTTGTTCATCCAGAAGAAGATTTAATTTCCTCTGCTGTGACAGAGAACCTCATGTTTTCTACACTTCTCTTGTCTAGTTTCAATGATGAAACTGCTAAGTTGCTAACAATACTTTTTAATATATTGACAAAGTGGGCATGACTTGACTGCATCTTACAATTTAAATAAATTGACAGAAGTCTAATTTCTTAATTTGCTTTGTTGCTTAATACAACAAAGAAGCACACAGTTTTTTCCAGAAGCTTTCTACACTCATCTTGTCTGCAACTGGTAACAATACCTTTTGATATATCGACAAAGTGGGCATGACTTGACTGCATCTTGCAATTTAAATAAATTGGCAAATGTCTAATCTCTTAATTTGCTTTATTGCTTAATACAACAAAGCCTCTGGTAGAAGAACAAAATAGTGACACAATGCTTTGTTGCTTAAAACTGTAGTTAAAAAACTTGGTAACTCACTGACTCGCAGTCACAAGTGAAATGAGTCCGGTGAGTCACTTGCCAAAAAAGCTTGCCACCAACTTCCATGTGAGTATTTGCCCAAAAACTCATGAGTTCTGGTGAGTATAAAAAACTCGCCTGCCAGTGGACAAAAAAAGGCAGTGGGCAGAAAACACACAAAATCCCTCATTTTTTGTCATTTTTTCATATACACTGTGTCTTCAACTCTTTGATAACATTTTCTCATTTTCTCATATATGCTGCCCCTCAACCCCAGTGTGAGGATTACAGCCCCCAAACCCCCACTTTGGTTTTTTTAAAAAAAAGAATTGTTTTGCACTGCACCAGATGGAAAAGTAGCATGTTTTCCCCTTTATTTGGCTTGAATTAACATAAACAACATTTTTCCCTGTTTTTATGAGTATTTCAGCATTTTTTAGTTAACTCAGATTTCTTTCAATTAAATCCTAAGTAACTGAATTTTATGTATACTTTTGAATTCAATTTATACTTTTGGTTTGTCAAGTTAATCCTAATTCTGAGTAATGCTACTATGATCAAAATAGACTCGTGTTTTCTAAATTCATTCTTTACACTTCTCATGCATTATTTAAACTTGCGTATTTTTTTAAAATGCCGAGTTTTTGTCAATTCTCAAGTCTAAGTCAAAATTTAAACTTGCCAAGTTTTTGCCAAGTCTGATTTTTTGAACTATGTTTAAGACAACAAAACCTCTACTAGAAGAATCCTATATATCCCTGAGACACGTCCCCTGCATTTTCAGACCCCATCCCCTGCTGGAAACGTTTTGGGGATGTGGGGACAGGTCCGAAAAAGCCCCTAGCCGTCTCCAATTCGCTAAAAAAACTGGAATCGTCCCCAGGGGCCAGGACATCAAAAAAAAATTTAGGAAATGCCCGGAAACATCAAAAAGAAGGGGGAAGAGGGGTAGTAAAACAGCAACACTAACAACTAAAAACAAAAAACTCACTCATTTTGCCATTTTACTTTTGTGAAGAAGAAGACAAAGAAAAAGAACAATTGTGAGGAGAGGAGAGGAGAACAGCAGTAAGAAGAAGGCAAAAGAACATCAAAACTACATATTGAAGTAAGTTTACTATTTGTTGTTCATTTGCACGAATTCTTTTGCATTTTTTTGTGTTTTTCAAAGTTTCAAACACTTAGAAGGTTTTTCTTTTTTTTAATGCTTGAACTTGCAACCATGTTTTGATTTTCCAAAAAAGAAAAAACAATTGAGCAACAATGAGAGTAGTGAGGGTGAAGAAGTTTAAATTCAACAAAGAGGCCATAGAGGTACTAATGGGGGTTCTTTTGGGAGTGGGAGTGTTGCAAAGACTGTAGTTCAAAATGACCTATTTGAATGTCCTTTCTCTCTTCTATAAGATTTATGCAAAGGGCCATTCAATCCTAAAAAAATCTGTTTACAATTCACATCAGCCATGGACAAAGCTAAGAAAAAAAAATCAAGGGGGAGCAAAGTTTGGCTATGTCATTTGTACAATTATAGGGGCAGCTACACAAGGGTTTACTCTCATCTTTTGTTCATAAATGGACAGGGGGTAAAAAGTTGTGAAAAAATAACCCTAACTGAGAAGACCGAGGTGACTAAGTTGTACTTGAAGGGTGAGGCAAGAAATAAGGGAATGCCAGTAAAGACTATGCAACCTAGTATGCCATTGCCTACCCAAACCATCGATGTTCAATATGCAATCACAAAAAATGGCAGATTCTTCCCCTGCCAAATTTTTATGTGCCCATACCATCCCATTTCATGTGGCACATTCTCCCTACTTCCAACAAATGTTGAAAAATGCAATTGTTGTTGGTCCCTCATATGCCCCCCTGGAGAACATAAATTGTGCACCAACCCCCTTTGATAGAAAGTATTCTAAAGTGCGTTGATGGAGGACTTGAGTCAAACGTGGATGAAGACAGGCTGCTCTATCATCGTGGATGGGTGGACTGATATTAAACTTCAGCCACTCATCAATATCATTGTCACATGTTCAGCTCCCTCTTATTTTCTTAGAGCTATTGATTGTTCAAGGAAGACGAAAGATGCACATTTCCAATTTCAGATTTTGAAGGACGCCATAGAGGAGGTTAGGACCTTGAATGTTGTACAGGTGGTCACTAATTCGGCACGTGTATGTAAATTAGTTCGCTTGATGGTGGAGATTGCTTACAAGCCCATTTTCTAGACCCCATGTTGTGTTCACGCATCAAACAACGCAGTGAGAGACATAGGGAAGATAGGTTGGGTGAAGATAGTGGTGGCAAAAGCAAGAGATATACAAATGTCCATTTACAACCACCATGCCTCACTTGCTCTTTTTAGGACCTTTTTGAGGAAAGAATTCCTCAAGCCTGTGGAAACCAAATATCCAAGCTACTTTATTTTGTTAGAAAGGATGCTTGAGGTGCAAGAGCCTCTACAATTAACAATGCTTAATGCGGAGCGGGGTAGATGGCATGAGGCAAACATGGCTAAAAGAAAAAGTATGAAGCAAAAGATCCTTGATGATGATTGGTAGTCCATAGTGAGGTAAGAAATTTGAATTTCTAATGTTATTATTAAATTATTAATTATTAATGTTTCTAACTTGTAAATTATTTCATTCTTTGTACTAGCATTCACTCTGTCATTTGAGTCTTAATCTTTTTTAAAATTTTAATTTTTATTTATAGATATGTTTGCTTCATCTCACCTACCATGCAGGTCATAAGATATGTCGATACAGACTCTTTTAGTCATAAGATATATTGATAAAGCATAAAGTAGAATGCATCTAAAAAACTAGGTGGGATAACCTATCAAATCATTCTGTTCCAAGTTGTAATGTCCCCTTTGGGAACAATACTAATTTTACCCTAAAAGTTCAAATCCCACAAGTTTAGGGTTACGGTTTCTAATTCCTAGAACAAATTGGTTTGATAGGGTGCCCAAGAAACCCTCTACCCTAGGCCCAAGAGCGGGTGCTTCACCCCTCTTGGCCCCATGTGGCCTCTTGCCATCCATATGGGGTGGCGTGCCTAGTGAGGTGTCCTATCACCATTCCCCTTATCAAAACCATTATGTTTCCTCTTATGATTCAATTAATTTCCATGATGGAAGGTTAGGGGTGCAGCTACAACAGGGTGTACCGGAAATCATTCCTTCTAAGCCCAAGGGCAGCCTCTCATGCCCCCTTGGCCCACATGTGGCAGGCCTCAGCCATCCACCATGAGGTGGCATACTTAGAAGATGATCCCAACGCTGTTTCCCCTCCTCGTAGGTCCTCAATTCCCTCATCATAGAAATCATGACATTCATACAAGAATCCACATTAATGCATAATAAACTAATCACACTCATAGTTGCAAACAATCATATCAGCAATGCATTATGAAAGTGACACATAAATGATAGCATGCATGAACTATTGATGATGATATGCATAACCTATTAATCAGATTTAGACAACATTTTGTATGAACATTCTACCACAATCATATGAACTCAGACTTGCTGATGTATTTCTTGTGCTATTAGATATCCTTCATTGCGTATTATATTTCTTATTAAATCTCCTTATATTCCTTGTGATTCATGCTGCCAATTAGAACTCAGAACTGTATATATTTTCCTTCTCTTGAATATTATATTTGTTTCCAATTTACTGATTTCCTTATTCCTTGTGATCTGTATATCCATCTATATCTTCCCCTTTCAATTCATCTTTTCTTTCATCATTTGTGTTCCTACAAAGAGGCGACTTCTTCAAAGAGATTTTTCTCTTCCAAAAAATGGTATCTCTTTATTTAATTCACAGCATTTCCAAACTCAGACCTGTCTTTTGGATCGCTGCCCTTCATATATAATCGCATCTCTTTTTGTATTATTAATAACCTATTCTCTTTTATGAATAAGACACACCTCTTAATAAGGAGCGCTTCATGGAAGGAGTCGGCCATTACATACACATGTTTATTTGAAAATTAACAAGTTAAATTTCTTTTGTTTAATCTCCTTTTTGGTGCTGCTCCTTATATCCTCTAATCATACCTCATGGCATCCTCTAATATTTATTAATCGTAAGATGTTTTTATCCTATTATATATGCTGCTCCCTTTCATAAGTTTTGGCTGGAATATATTTGCTGCCGAATATAAGTATCTTAAAGTAAAGCAAAAGTCAATTTGTAATTTTATATTTATTATATATGTATTTATAATATATGATAATTTTAAATTGATAAATTTATATTTATATTAATATTTATATTTATTCACATATTATATAGATATATTTATTAATATATATTATATTATAATTATAATAATATTTAAATATTAATATTAATAATTTTATTTATATTATATTTGTATTTATATATTATTTATATTTATTATACATTAAATAAATTATATTTTCATTATATAGAAATATTTATATAATTATTTAATATTGTTTATTAAATATAATATTATATGTACGTAATTATCTTTATTTAAATTGACTAAACATTGTATCGTCTTTTATCACGATGTTTAAATCTTTAATTTAAACAATGCCTTAATATCGGGACGTGACACAAGTGGACCTCCTCATCAATTCCATGTTGAACATCCAACCCTAGGTGTAGGCTCCTTGGTTTTGTTAAAACCACATCAAGAGACTCACTAATCCAACACTTTATCTCCAATACCTAAGAGATTTCTAGCCTCACCCAAATATTTCTAGCAATATTAGGTGCACAATTGATCATCTCATGTTGAACTCCAACTTTAACACTACAATTTCTAGGAGTGCTCTCCAAGGTAAAATGATCACTACACTTATCTACAAGATTATCCCTAAATCATATCCAATGCTCCCACTACATGTATAGGCAGATGAAGCAAGCCTAATTTGGGATTATATGAAAAGCATATTAGGTCCAATGTGATGCAATAGTGGAACACTATAAACACTCACTTCATATGGCAACCTATGCTCTAAATCCCAAATGACATGCACTAAGGCCTAAAGAGTGTATCCTAATTATGAACAGGTGAAAGGACTCATTAAGGCCCTTTGAAAGATGTATAGCGATGAGGAGGCAGATTTACTTCACACGCAGTGGCTTGTCTTTGTCAACCTCTGCAGTTAAGCATTCAACAAACTAGAGGCAAGGACAAGTAGAGCTACATTAGCTCAAACCAACTCTATTGGAAGGTGAGCATAGCGATGGTGCACTAGAGTTGAGAATGCTTGCTACTTGCCTCCTTTCACATGTTGTTAGTTCCTCTATTGCAAAGAGGATTTAGTCCACATACAACTTCATCCAGACAGTCAGGAGAAATAAGCTTACCTCTCGACAAGCAGAAATGGTGGTCGTGCATAATGTATTGCAACTTCAAGACCGGCAAACTCCTAAGGATCATCAAACTCTAGCAGCACATTGAGATGTTGATCCCAAAGGTGCCCCAAAGATTGATGAGAAGGCATAGGAGGGATTGATTGGAGTTCCATTGGCTGAGGTAGTCCCTCGTAATGGCAGTGAATCAGACTCCGACTCCAATTTTTATACAATGTTAGCAGATGTTGATAAGGGGCAGCAGCAGATTTTCTATGTTTTTGTCATTTTGTAGTTGGGACTTACAGACTTTGGGAATTTTATTGTAATTTTTATATAATATATGCACATTGACAATGAAAGCGATGAAACTTTGTTAATTTGTGTGTCGATTCTCATATGAAATCTCAATTTAGCTCTAATGTTATGTAATAAGGTTCTATAATGTATATGATGAATTCTTTATCAATGTTATATGAATATTTGAAATTTCCTATATTTTTAAATTTTCCCTTTTTTTAATAGCCACCCCCTGTCATCCCCTATTTAATGACCTCCCAAAAAATCCACCCCATAAATGTGTCCCCTACTTAATGGCATCTCAAAAAGTCATGTGGTATCAAAGCATTGGCAAATAATATAGAAGGCTGCGGTGATTTCATGCAGCTTTTTGAACATTTTTTTTGTTAAAAGAGGAGGTGAATCTTCAAGCTTTAAAAAAGGGGGAAAGATTTTTAAATATTGCTTAAAGAATGTGTATTTGCTGCTCTATTTTGGTGGAAATTCGCATAGAGTGAAAAAAGCATTTTTTAAATGTTTTTGAGCTATAAAAAAGTACTATTTTTGCTGGGCAATGTTAGACAAGTAGTTGCCAAAGTGAGAAAACTATGGCACTTGGAGGGAAGTTACAAAAAAGGGAAGAGAAAAAGGGATTTCTTTTTCCTTTGTAAAGAGACTTTAAATATTTTGTAGTTCTCTGTAAAATGAGTTCTAAATAGTTTTTTGTAAAGGCGGTAGTTTTTCAAAACTATAGTTCTTTTTGTATAACAGTAGCCAGTGTCAGCAGAAGCCGACCAAACAGTATTAGAATATGACCAAAAGTTTTAAAACAAATCACAAGAGAGTGAAATGGGGTCCTTCAAATGGGTTAGATTATATGAGAGGAGGTTTTTGCATTAATGCAATTGAAAGATAGGACTAAAGACAGACGAAAACAAGAAAATCAAGAAAATTTTGGATGGTAAGAAATCATAAAAGACAAGAAATAATTTATATAAGGAAATAATAAGGGCGGGCAAGAAATGGGAAGAGGAGCAAAAAGTGTTAAATGAGGAAAAGTCAATGGTTCAGGGAGAACCCAGTCAGTGAACATCAAAAACAATAAAATTTGATCCAATGCACATGTAAATAAAGCACTATTTGAGAGTATAAAAAAGCCATAATCACAGCTCATTAGTTTTTTTTCCTTCTTTTTGGCGTCTCTTCCTTTTTGGTTTCACAAACATGTCAAAATTTGCACAACTATTCATAGAGCCAGATTGACTCACCAGGTCAAACTACACAAAATGGAAACATATCATAAAAGGAGCGTTAATCTTTAATGATATATGGAGCATGGTAGAAAACAAAATTGGTCTGACAATTCCTACGGGCACCGCACAGAGAACCGCATTTGAACTCGATAATGAAAAAGCTTTATTAGCAATAATTTCCATGTTCATGCACATTTGAAACCTATGTCTATGTTGATTCATCCAAAATAGTTGGGAACTTGGCATACAACGAGAGACTTGAATGACAAAAAACCACAGTACAAATAAATAGACCCGGTGTTGCAATTGTATAATCATAAGTTGTCTTGAGAGTGGAGAAGTCAGTGAGTATTGTCAAAGATTAAAAACATCAGACCAAAGATAGAAAACCTAGATTTGGTAAAGTTGACAATCCAACCATGATAACAGCAACCTTGAAGGGTCTTCCCTCTTCATATAGAGATTTTGTGGAACCTTGCAATTGGCAGACAAATTGAGCAATAGAAAATATGACACGTTGTGTGAGTCATTAAAATTTAATACAACAAGCCAACAGCATACCTCATTGTAAAACCAAAACTGGGGAGGATACCTTTCCTGCTAACATAAGCAGAGATGGTAAAGGCAAAGGTGTAACAGGTAGAATAATTACAAAATTTTGGCAAGTAAGAGAACTTCATAACCACACAGGTAGAGGTGGTCAAAACGGTGAAAGTTCACATTCTAGTAATAATGAAGAAAGTTACTACAAAGGGAGGGGCAGAAATAGCAGAACATTATGCCTCTGAATGCTACACGTAATTTGAAAAACTTCCCAAGAAATAAGATTCAGAAAATTATACCCAATATGATGATATGAAGATGATTACACTAACTGTTGGAGAAGAAACTTATAGCAATGGAAGAGGATGCTGTGTAGAATATTCAAGGAAAGAATATGATGATCTGACTGATGTTTGGGTGATGGATACCGGTGCAACAAAGCACATGAAATGGGAAAGAATCTTTTTTTCCAATGAGAAAGCAAATTTGAGTTCAGTAAGACTAGAAGATAAAACAATTCATATAACAGTTGGATTTGGAAGTGCAAGAGTGAAATTTCCAGATGACTCAATAAAAATAATTCATGATGTGTGGTATGTGCCCACACTGAAAAAGCATTTGCTATCATTGGTAGCCATTCAAAAAATGGGATACCACATTGTACTTGCAGTTGTGCTACTAAAAATCAATTCAGTAAAAGATGGATATAAAAACAAAGTATACAGGTTATAAAGATTAAAAAAATGTAAAAAATACATTATAGAGTACTAATTAGAGATGAAGAATATGCAGCAATGGTTGAAACAAACAAATTTTCTCCTCTGACTATGGCACTTAAGGCATGTATGCTTGAATGTCCAAAGTTAAATGGATATGCAAGGAAAAGGAATGGTCAAGGGATTACCTACCTTTCACAAAGATGGTGTTTTGTGTGAAGCTTGCATCAAAAGCAGATTCCAAAGAAATAAAATTGGAGAGCGAACCAAAATTTGCAATTGATTCACAGTGATGTTTGTGACATGGGTGCACTTCCCCATGGAGGGAACAGGTATTTTGTTCTTTCCATTGACAATCACTCTAGAATTGCATGGGTGTCTTTACTAAACATAAATCAGAAGTGCTAGCTAGGTTCATGGAGTTTAAAATCCTAATTGAAAATAGGCAAAGCTGAAAATTCTGACACTGAGAGCAGACAATAGAGGAGAATATGTTTTTGATAAGTTCCAAGATTTTTGTAAGGAACATCGACTATGGAGGCAGTTGACAAATTCATATGCACCACAACAGAATAGAGCTGCAGAGAGGATGAATAAAACATTGTAAGGCAAGGCTAGGGCTATGATAAAACAGAAAAACATGGCTACAAGGTTTTGGTTAGAAACCATGTATACAGTTATCCATTTAAGAAACTTGTCTCCTACTTCAGCAATTGAAGAGAAAACACCTTTCAAGATGTGACATGGATACAAGCCAAACGTAAACTATTTCAGAGTTTTTGGTTTAGCTTGTTATGCTCTTGTGCTAAACAAACACAAGAAAAAGCTGGATGCAAAAAGCATCAAATGTATTTTTATAGGCTAAGTTGCTGGTTCTGGTTCAGATCCTGGTTCGTGTTCATGGATCTGGAAAAAAAAAAATTGGGGGTTGAGTTCGTTTTGGGTTCGTCCGTACTAAAAAAATATAAAAACCATAAACATATAAATATTTAACCTAAAAATAAGGATAACCACATAACATACATTTAATAAATAAACCAACTATAAAAATTTCATAAATTCATATGTGGCTAATATTAAAATAAAATCATATGTGACTGATATTTAATAAACAAAACAACTATTAAAATTTCATTAATTCATACTCCAAAAAAGTCCCTAGAGAGACTCAAATAACGCTGGACAAATTTAGATTAGCGGTAACACAGACAATAACACCTCCAAAACTCCCTCATTTTAATGCACATACTCATCATCCATCATTGGGCAAAGAAGTAGATGGAGAAACTTCATGGAATGATGGGGCTGTCTATATTCTTAGCACATTTTTTTGAACAGCATAGCACTGCCTACACATAGCAAGCCATTGCAAATCATGAATTCTCAATGGATGCCCTATGGCTTTGTTGTCACAAGCAACTCACTTGAACACTCAACCAACAGTGAGTCCGACATCAATACACATCAAGCGTGTTTCAAAGACCTAGCCGGAGACCCATGAAGGCACACTTATTTGCCGCCGATGGATAGGAACATCCAACACCTAATGCATTCTTTACTACAATGGGGCCATTTTGGGAGGATTTTTATTTTTATTTTTCATGTTTGTAAAATGTGAAGGAAAAAAAAAGTGATTAATATATGAAAAAAAGCAAAAAAAATTTAAAATTAAAATTAAAAATCCTGTCCAAACACATCGGATTCGTCCTTGGTTCATCATGATCCTCCTAGGTTTTCGAGTTCATCTCGGTTGAACCCGCAATGAAATTTATGCACCCTGGCCGAATTTGTATCAAGATCGGTCTAAAACCTAAATCTAGTACGAACCAAACCCAGATCTAGGGCAAAACATAGCAAACTGGTAACATAGTTTACAAGGTACTCAAAAGAGAAAACGGGCTACCATTTATTGGAAGAAGCAAAAAAAAAGTTCATCATTAGCCAAGATGTGATTATTAATGAAATGGACACTATGGATAAATCTCAACTTGATAAGAGGATAGTACAAGTTGAAAGAAAGTTTGAAAGAAAGAAATAAGGAAAAATGTAAGCATTTGCCTCTATGGAGGTTGTGGAAAATGGTTGATTGGAGAAGTTCAACACCTCCACCAACATCTTCTAGCTCAACTGGTGGATCAAGTTCAACTACTAAATCAAACTCTAATTCATTGGAAGCCTCTCAAGAGTCTACCTGTGACCAACAATGCCTAAGTGGGCAAGGCAACAAATGGCTTCACTTTGTCCTAATGAGGTGAATAAAACAAGACCAAGAAAACAAGTAAATTATGCACTCTCAACTAAAGTGATTGTTGAGCCTTTCTCACTTGCAAAAGCAAAAAATCAGAAAAAAAATTGAGAAATGCAATGAGAGAAAAACATGATCCAATTATGAAAAACAAAACATGGGCACTTGTTAATTGCCCGCCAGGAGTTAAAACCATCAAATGCAAGTGGGTTTATAAGGTGAAATGTAAGCCAAATAGCACTATGAGAAAACTTTCTCCCCCACAACAAAATGGAACACAGTTTAGATGGTACTTGCACTAGCAGCACAAAATAATTGGAAAGTTCATTAAATGGATGTCAAAAGTGCATTCTTGAATGGAGATTTGTAGGAAACAATATACATGACTCAATCTTGGGATTTTGAAGAAAATGGATCAAAAACAAGGTATATCTTATAAAAACTTTGTTTGGATTGAAACAAGCTCCCGAGGCATGGTATGCAAAAGTTGGCAGCTACTTGCACCAAATTGGCTTTGTAAGAAGTATGATGATACTTTGTACATTTGGGTACAAGTCAGCAACGCATATCCCCATGCACACTATAGGTTAAGGGCGTAGTATGCCCCTCCTCGTAAAACCAACATTGTCCCCAATGTTGACAAACTCTAGATGCTTCTGAAGGAACGCTTCATCTTCCAATGTCACATCTTCACTAGCCAAATTCTTCCACTTGATCAAATGCTCTCTAATCCTCCTCATCTGTAAACTCTTAGTGCATGTCTGAAGAATTCCCTCACATTCCAAAATGAATCTGCCCTCCTCATCAAGCTCTTGTAAATCTGTTTGTGTTGAAATTTAGTGCTAATCAACTTGCTACTTCATTCTATTCTATGCCTTCACCTTGTTCCCCTCGAGACTAGATAGTGCCTCTTGCTGGTGTTGCATATGTTCTTCAACTGCTCTAACCTTGTAGTGTACCTTCAAAGAAAAGGTGATGGATGGCGAATGGTTCCTGGGTACTAGTTGAATGCAATCGCCCCAAATAGCAATAATGCATAGTCAAGATATTATTGGCTTGGGTACTGTTGATGTGGTTTTTGTGACAACATGCAACATTAGAATAAAACACTGGCTATTCTATCCTCTCTTGAGAAAAAGCCTCTTGGGTGCTGAACTACGTGATCACACAAGAGCGCTCCAAGGTTCCTTTTTGGTCAAGTCTTGACTAGTGCAGGATAAACTCAGTGGAATGATGTGATTCGCTGGTAATCACAAAGGGACTTACACAATTGTTCTTAGTGTTGCCTCCGCAGAGGAAAGGGAAAGGTTTGGATTTTATTACTTCTTCCGGAAGAAAGACTTGAATTTCACTGCTTCCAACGAAGAGATTGGGATTTCACTGTTTCTTCCAAGGAATGACCTGAATTTCACTATCTCTTCTAAGGAAGACAGGAGTAGGCTCTTAGTCCTACTTCTGAATAGGGAATGATTTCTCAGTGAGGCTCCTTACGGACTATTCCTAACGAAAACCTAAACAAAGCACAAAAGAGATAAAGGTTTGAGAAATCTAACTGATGCAAAAGATCACTGTTGATCCATGGAAACTGGAACCACACCGATTCGTCATGAGTCAACAACTAGGCAAAGATGGTGCAATCTTCTGGGGTGCAAGTGAGGATTTTCAGATTGCTCCAACATAGAACCTGGAAATGAAATATGTAGAAACAATCGAAGTTAAGTTTGAAGCGAGTTCAGGCCAACCATACACTGTGATTTGCAAGCCACAAGCCACAAATGGTATGAACTAGAAGTTTCAATCATGCATCAATAGAAAAGCTTTTCATCATTCTAACCAAGGAATACTGCTGACCTCATGGACGGAAGATGTGCTGGCTGAGTGCGGTCTACTGGTATTTTGTTCTTCCTGCACGGGCTTCCTAGCGGATTCCTTTAGAGCCTTCACCCTCTTTGCTGGTGGATCCTCAGTTGACCTGTTCCTTGCCTCAGGTTTTCTTGTTCCTTGATCTTTCTTAGGTGATCCTTCCGTCATCTCTTCGTCGGAAGAAAGAGATCCCAAGTCCCCCATCAGGCTATAAGTTGGGCGGATGCCCTTCTTCTGCAACCTCTCAGTCTGCTGGTTTATCCATCTCTTAGTTCCTGTCAACACTGGCGCCATCAATTCATTCAGGTGAGTGACTTTTGGTTCAGATTAATTGAGCGCCGGAAGAGATTTATCTTTTTCATGTTCAAAGAAAGGTTGAACCTGTCTTCCATCCTCCTGGACCTGATCCAGAACGGAGAAAACACCGGTTGCCCTGATCATATCCAAGGATAGTCAGGAGCACATCCTTCTTCGTATCTCAAAATCATCCTCAGCATTCGCCCAATGGTCCTCCAGGTCTATCTTGGGCCTATGCTTCCTTCCACACGCTGCCCGGGTGATGTTGAATGGATCGAAGTTTGCTCTCGAACTATGAGTCACCAAGTTGTAGAACTGCAATTCCTCGTTGGACTTTTCCGCAGCTTGGAGGGATGGACACACCTCAATGGCATCTCCGATCTGGATTGGGAAAGATATTCTGGCCTTCTTTTTCTTCTTCTAGACCTTATTTTAGGCTAAAAGTTGCCTTGTCAACTCTAGCAAGATCATCTTATCTGAAGGATATCTTAGAAGTCTGTATGGAAAAGCGAAGAATCCCTGTATTCGGATGTAAATGAGCTTTGGGAACTGGGTGAACCAGGAACCGTAATTCTTAACCAACTGCATGGCCTCTGGCGATAGTCTCCTATGAGTGCCTCCTTGAAACATCCTTGTAATGTGCATGGAGAATGCATCGTTGTACCTCTTGAAATGAGCTATGTTTTGGAGGTGTAGCTGCGCGTGACAATCATAGACCCTGACTTGTCCTCTTTCATTTCCAACATGTCCCTTCCACGCCAATCCTATGTATCTATAATTCCTTGCCAGCATGTAGATGACGTAGGAACTCGTGTAGAATGCCTTGGATTCCTCCAGATTCCTAAACTGCTCGTCAATGTTATCGCTAATGAGTTGGGCCCAATCAATCATTTTCACTCCGGAGGTTATTTCTCCCACAAAGTAGAACATCCAAGGCTCGAAGGTGGAGGACTGAGGAAATCCCATGACCCTGTTCAGTAGGACAACAAGATCTTCGTACATTTGCTTGAAGTCTGATTTGAGGTGTCCTTTGGGCAGCTTGGAGTGATGAGGTCTCCTCTTCTCCATCCATGAGTTGTTGATGACTCCCAGGCAAGTTCCAAGATCTGCTTGGAATATATCAAGTGCCTCCTTGCTTTTTTAGACAACAAGATGATAGGTCGGGATGCAAAAGGCTTCAACAATCCTTTCCTTGGTAAAGTAAGCTATCACCTTGTCATCGGGGCCCATAATCCATCGGCACTCAGGATCATGGTGCATGGAACATTCCACGATCAACTCGGAGCAAGGTATGGCAGGCGGGAAGCATGCGACAGGCACAATCCCGCTTCGGACCAGCTTCATTGCGAGCTTTGACGGAGGTTATCCCTCTGTTCCGTACATCCGCTTCTTGATTTCTTCCATGCTTGCAGGATTGATGTTCGTGTCGCCAACATTCTTCCATTTCGAAATGATCCTGGATTCCAGAAGTGATCCCTTAAGGACATCCCGCATCAGAGCTTGTCGTGAGGAACCGGCCTTGGTACTTGCCATGCACCTGTGGGACAAGGGAAAACAAAGGGTAAGATCAAAAGGTAAGAGCAAGGATAAGCAAAGAGGATTTATTCCCGACATGAGAGACAAATTCAATCAACTTATGCATGTGGGACTAAATTTGTGAATCCTAATGCATTCTTAGAAATTTTGACAAGGAAGATTAATAATCCAAGAGTACATCTTAAAAACAACAAACCCTCACTTGTGCGAATCTGCCCTTCACCTACAGAAATTCTAGGTCAGCTCTTGAAATGACAAAATTCTGCCTTTAAATGCAGAGGTGAATGATGAATTCTGCCTTTCAAATGATAAATTCTGCCCTAAAATGCAGAGGTAAATGATAGATTCTGCCCTCCCTCTCTGGATTTTCTGACTATTTTGATGGAATCCTGATTTTTTTAAGTGAATTTCTGATTTTTCTAATGAATTTGCTGTTGTTGTGCAGAAATATACAGTTCACCCAGTCCTATTCCTAACAAGTCTCCCGCTGGAAATGAAAATTCTGCCCTAAAATTGTTTACCCAGTCATCTATTCGCTGCTTGGAGAGGGAAAAAAAACTGAAGAACTCGGTCTTTTACCAGAAAATCTGCCTTCGAAATAGTGAAATCTGCTATTGAAGAAGAGAATTCTGCCTTTGAAGGGGCGAATTTTGCTACTTGAATGAAGAAATCTGACTTTGCTTGATGAAATCTGCCTTCCCTAGTATGAAATCTGCTCTTAAATGCAGAGGTCTGCTTTCTTTTTCCAGCAAATTTGTTTTGAAATTGTATTTTGGAGTTGGGATTATGATGTGGGCGCCCTCCTTATATAGGTGCTTAAACCTCCTACCCACATGGCCGACTTGGCTTTGACATAGGCCGACCTAGGATGAGAAAAAACTTTTTTTTTTTATTGAAATTTTCATGCCTAAGGCCGACTTGGATTTGGCTTGGCCGACTTGGATTTGGCATGGGATTTTAACCTTGGCCGACATGAATTTTAAGCTTCCAAACTCCTTCCTGGGCCGACTTGGATTTTATAGAGGAAAAAAATCCCAAACGGTGCCTTTTGAGTTGGCCACCGACAAAGAGAGCAATTTGGATTTTTTTTTGGTCCTTTTCCAGAGCGCGGATTGAGGAAGGTCGGGGATTTTGGGCGGTCAACGAATCCTCATTCCAAGGTGCACTTTCCTCCTCGTCGTGGATTCTCCTTTATGATGGGTGCGGATTCAAGTATGTCATGAATTCCTCATTCCAAAGCGCGATTTTGCCTTAAGTCGGGGTTTTGGAGGAGGATTGGAATTTCTTCGTGTTTCACTTCTTCCTTCATCCTTGGTGCATATTCCACTAAGTCGTGGATAATTCCTACATGAAGTTATGGATTCACAATTTCCTTAGACTTCTATGCCTTGTTTGGAAATCCTTATTCTTGGCGTGGATTCTTGTTCTTCCCGGGAAATCTTTTCCAATTCCTGAGTGCAAATTCCACTTGGGCATGGAATCTTCATTCAAGGATTCCTGGATTCCTGAATTCCTGAGCGCAAATTCCACTTGGGCATGGAATCTTCATTCAAGGATTCTTGAATACCTGAGCGCAAATTCCACTTGGGCATGGAATCTTCAGTCAAGGATTCTTGAATTCCTGTGTCGCAATTTCCATGGAGTCATGGATTTTCCTGTGTCGCAATTTCCATGGAGTCAAGGATTTTGCGCCCTGGGAGTCAGGATTTCGCGATCTTGATGAAGTTTTCTACTACTTTGACAAGGATTTTCGAAAGAATTGCCTATTTGTTTTAGACTTTCATGTTTCAGAGCCAAGAACTTAGGAAATTTCACATAGAATGACGAGATCTTGACAAGGTTTTGCCAAGGAATGACTTCAAGGTAAGGCGCATTTCTAAGGGGGACCTGGATTTTGAAGTGTGGAATTCCTTCCAAGACCAAGGGCGCATTTTTCCAGGGGTCTTCGAATTTTGGAGTCATGGAATTTCCTGTCCAAGAATTCCTCCTTGAGCAGTGGTGCATTCTCCCTGGGGTCTTGGAATTTGAAGTCATGGAATTTCCTGTCCAGGAATTCCTCCTTGAGCAGTGGTGCATTTTCCCTGGGATCTTGGAATTTGAAGTCATGGAATTTCCTGTCCAGGAATTCCTCCTTGAGCAGTGGTGCATTCTCCCTGGGGTCTTGGAATTTGAAGTCATGGAATTTCCTGTCTAGGAATTCCTCCTTGAGCAAGGGCGCATTCTCCCTGGGGTCTTAGAATTTGAAGTCATGGAATTTTCTGTCCAGGAATTCCTACTTGAGCAAGGGCGCACTTCTGCTGGAGTCTTGGAATTTTGCAATGGTAGAATTCCTTCCTGAGCAGGGGCGCAATTTTCCAGGGGTTCTCGATTTTTTACCTGTGGAATTCCTTCCTTGAGCAGGGGCGCAATTTTCCAGGGGTTCTGGAATTTGAAGTTGTGGAATCCCTCTGTCCAGTCTAGAAATCTAGTCAATCCTGGGAGGGTTTCTTGACA
This sequence comes from Cunninghamia lanceolata, assembly GCA_027924645.1. Classification (NCBI taxonomy): domain Eukaryota; kingdom Viridiplantae; phylum Streptophyta; class Pinopsida; order Cupressales; family Cupressaceae; genus Cunninghamia; species Cunninghamia lanceolata. The sequence goes on along the minus strand of BSBN01001315.1, from coordinate 2,128,047 downwards.
TTTGAACGAGGATTTCCATCTTTTGATAAGGAACTACCCAATTTGCCATGGAATTCCTGAAGTTACCCTTGGAATTTTCCTGTTTCTCAATCGGGAATTAGTGAGTTTTGGCAAGGAATGACAAGCCTCGGTGCACTCTGGACTTTGGACTTAGAACTTTGGAACATGAATCATGATGGACCTTGGAATAGGATCCCAGATAGGAACCAAGAACAGAGACCCTTGGAATGGAATTGTGGACAGAGACTTCCGAATTGGAGTCTTGTAACAAGATAACTCATCCATCCTAGAGCCTTATGCTGAGGGCGACGGATTTGGACCTTTTCTATGGAATGATGGCCTCCCTCCATGGACTAGCCAGATTTGCCTAAGGAAAAGTAACTAGGGTTTCACACATCCTCGGGAAAATTCACTCCATTATTACTACTTCAGGCATGCTGCAGCTCACTGCTTGGGAATTCATTCATAGTCAATCGGAAACTGAGCAAGAAATAGAGAAATAGAGCAAAACCAGAACCCAGTCAAAAAAAGAAGAGGGGGACCCTATTTGCAATGGGGTGATGTAAAAAGGTCACAACAGGTACTTCTTCTCCTGCTCCTACTTCTCCTCCTTTTTCTCTTTTGCTCCTCCTCCTGCTCCTTCTACTCCTTTTTCTCTCCTGCTCCTTCTCTAACACCTACTCGCTTTAATCTGGTGATCTAGCTGAAGTAGTTGTTCTTCTTGGAAAACAAACCATGTGACAACACATCCCTTCTTTTTCTTCTCATCACATAGCCAATTATACCAAATGAATTGATCTAGTTCCAAATATAATGATGCCATTACAACCTTTTGTTGACATGAAACATGATGAAATCAGAGAACTACTCTATTTGGCATAGCCAAATTGCTAGAACCTTGTCATCAAACTTGTGCATATCCATCTTTGGCATGAAGTGCTTAGAGCTGCCCATTGAAGTATTTGGGTGATGGTCCTGTTTTAGATCCAAATCAAAACAAGAAGCTTCACGTCCCTTAGAAGACATATTTGTTTCCCAAGCCTTGTGGGGCGGATCCACCCATAGCGAGTTCATAGAACTCTTGAGAGAATTTATCTGTTTGATTATTTCTGCAAGACCTTTCTTAGCAATCCCTTTTATCTCCTCCTTCAACACCAAAATATCCTACTTAACCTTGGTGGTTTCTTCCTTTATAGTAGCTTCAACATCTAGGGATCCATCTCAATTATTGGATCATCCTTGTCCAAAGTCTTCCCATTCCTTCCCTTGGCTCTTGTTGAAGCCCAAGACATGACATGATGTCGCAAAAATAGTTTTCACAATAACTTACTCGACAAATCAAAACAAGCTGAAATTTTTACTATAACTTACCTCTGCCAATAACTCACTTTTCTAAAAGAACCTCCAAGAAATTTGTTGATTTGCAGCCTTGGGAGCGAATTTAGTGACAACCTTAATTTTGCAATAACTCCTTTAAATTACTTCAAATCATCTCAATTTTGGACTATAGCAGCTTCAATATGTCCTTGATCAAACCTCCAAATTTCAAAAAAACATTCACCAAATTGAAAGTGAACAATTCAACCTCCTAAATCAAAAAAAAATGTCGTGTTTCTTGCCTTTCGAATGCCAAGTTCATGCTCTAATACCACTTGTAATGAAATTACTCGCACAAGAGAATAATATAATAGGAAATATGTTGCAAATACTTGATAATAATAAGCCACTTTGAGGGGCAACCTCCAGAAGTAAGTCACTTCAAGTGGCTACCTCCAATAGTCTTCAATAAGAACAAAATACACAATATGATGATAAAAAACTGACTACTACCTCCTATATATACCATACTTATGCCATGGATGCCACCCAAGCTTACCTCTACCTATATAAGACCATATAAATAATCACATAACTTAATTAAGGGTTATGCTAACCAGAAGTCGGCTACAGATATCCCCATGCACACTATAGGTTAAGGGCGTAGCATTGTGGTCATAGTGTTTCATGTTGATGACCTATTGCTGACAAAAAGTAATGAAAAACATAACCAATATATGAAAATGCAATTGAGACAAGGATTTGAAACATAACTGATTTGGAATTTCTTCACTACTATTTGGGAATGGAGGTAAATTAGAAACCCAATAGTATTTTCATTTTCTCAAGAAAAATATATTTCAGGATTGTTGAAGTTCAAAATGGATGATTGTAAACCTTTTTTAACTTCCATGAAAAACAATTTGAAACTCTCTAAGATGGAGATGAATTGGTTAATGGTAATAGATACAAACAGCTGATTAGAGGTTTGATATACTTGACGAACACAAGACCAAATATTTCTTTTGCAATATGCATACTTTCCAGATTTATGCATGAACCTAGAGAGTATCATTGACAAACAAAAAAAAGGATTCTGAAGTACCAAAAGATTTGGATTGAAATACAGGAAGAATGCAAACTTCAAGCTTGTAGGATATACTCAGATGCAGATTATGGAGGTAGTGTGGATGACAGAAAGTCAACAACTGAATATTTGATGCCTATTGGATCAGCAGCAGTGGCTTGGTGTTGTAAGAAATAGGATATATTTGCAAATTCAACAACAAAAAGTATATAAAATCAGCTTCGAATGCTTCAAGGGAGATTGTGCATCTTGACGGGATTCTTGAAGACTTGTAGAAATCACAGAACGGGTCAGCAACATTGCATATATAAAATCAAAGTGCAACAAAAATAGCAAAGAACCCAGTTCCACATGCTCATACACAACTCATGGAACTGAAATATCAAATATCATTGTGTAAGAATGTTGCTGACAAAGAAGGTAATCAATACTGTCTATTGTCCTACAGAAGAACGGGTTGCAAATATTTCACTAAACAGCTGGACAAAGTCAAATCCAAGAAGCTTAGGCATCTTCTTGGAATGCAACAAAAATGAGACTTTGCATGACTGGGGTTTATGTTGAATATTTGATCCAAAGCAAAGTTAGTTTTAGTTTTAGACATTACAAATATTTAATAGAATGTCAGTGACACATCCATCTCATTTGAGATACCCTCGCATTTAGAAATTAAATAATTAAAAAATAAGAAAAATAAGACATTAGAATAGAGGAGGAATGTGAAAGGCCGTGATAGTTGGCTTTTTATGGGTTGCCATTCTCATGCAACGGAATATTTTCTATGTTCCACAACATTTCTGAGACAATAACAGAGGGGAGAAGCGAGACATTTTTCAGGGCCGGCACTCCATAAGGTCGTTATATATATAACAGCATTCAGCAATTTCCAACCAAAAAATTCAAAATTCTCCAAACATTAATACATAACCCAAAAAATGTTAAAATTCACTTCAAAATCATCCGTACAGATAAAATCGTAATTTTAGTCTTCTTCTCGACTGGAATGGCATGGTCTTCTTCTACTGTAATGTAATTGGGCAGCGCATCAAAGAGGCTCTGCACTTCAGTTAGGCTTTGCTGCAGGCTGAGAGTATTTTCTTGTAAGCGATAGGAAGGATTAATCAAGTAAAGGTATCTGCAAATGGGGATCCTTTGAGCCCAACTTCTGGTTCTCCCTTGCACATTTGTTGCCTCAATGTAATCGGAACAAAATAATGGGACAACATTATAATTCACTGCAAAGGCTTTTTGTGATGGGTGTTGTTGATCTGAAATGGATTATTGAAGAATGTCTAAATGTGTGATGCCTCTAATATTTGGGTTTGTGAATGTCTGCAAATCTGGTTCCATTGTTGACTTGCACGTATGCTCATGTTCTTTACAAGCTTTGACTCTGATGTCCAATGGTGTAGGCACTGGTTTGATTGGTGAAAGGCCAATAAATTTCAATATAATCATCTCTTGTTCTTAGTAGCTTAGGAGTAGGGTTAGGTGAAATGTCCCCTTCTCGAGCGTAAGCTGCTAGTGACCCTTAGCCTATTTTCCGGAATTTTCCCGTAGGCTGCTGGGGTGTTAGTAAAAAGAAAATAACATGTTTTTATATTTTCAAGGAGATATTTGAAGGAAAAAAGAGATAATGTTATTTTATTCTCTTGAAAGTTATAAAAGGAGGATTCTATCTTCAGAAAAGGGTTACTGCCAATTCATTTCTATTTGTTCTATGTTGAACATGAGTTCTTCTATTTGCTTGAGGATGAAAACCCTCTGGTGAATCCAATTTCGAGGATGAAAGCCCTCTTAGCTGGTTTGAGTGATTTCAAACAAAAATCCCGTGTGTTGAATAGTGAAGATTTTCCACTTTTTGTTTATCATGGATATTTTTTATGTTTTATGAGTGTTGGGTGAGTTTATTCATTGTTTTGACTAATATCATTTTCCAATTGCTGATTGTGTGCATCCATGAGGAGTTTATGAGAGTCGTACTACTCTTAAATCAGGCCATACCCACAAAATAAGGTCCATACTGATGTTTGTTGACTAGCTTTAAGCGTGTAGCAAGACGTACAACAATTTCTTTAAGGCGTGAGAGTACTGAAGGGAGTCGCACCATATTTGGACGCCCAATTTCCTCCATTAGGCTGATCATACCAGCAGACTTGAATTTGCAAAAGGTGTAATGATGTTTTAAGGGGTCGCACCAATACCCAAGAGGCTGTACCAACTTCTAAACCACCTACAGCAGTGTCTAATTTCTTTTGGACAGTTGTATTTGATATTTCTGGGTTGTACAATAGTATTTGTTGAGAATTTTCTGCAGTACCTGTGAAGGCCGTACAATTTGAGAGGCATTTGGTGATTTTTGAGGGGCATTCAAGCATGTTTCTGGCCATACAAACATTGGTCTTTCCTAATTTTAGAAAAGTTCGGTGATTTCTTCCAGTTTGGGACAGATTTTGATATTCAATTCAGTTTGATGTTAGTATGGTGATTCAGTTGCTTCAGTTCATCTTTGTGAGCATATCAATTCACAATTTCTGATTTAAATGGACTGGTGTGTTGCAACAGTGTGTTAGCTGATTTAAATAATACTTTTGTGTGTTGCAGATTAGTTTCCTTTCCAATACTATCTTCAATAGTGCATATTACATTTTCTATTGTAATTCTCGATGGTAGTACCTCCAAAAGTATTGCATTTCATGATTAGCATATTGTAAGGTCCAGGATGGTTTTACCGCCAAACCAATTTTATCTTTCATAGCCGGTTTTGCAATAATTAGGTCCGCATGAATCAATCATTTTGGCTTTGATTGGATACCGCTGGTTATCTGTCAAAGGCATTGCATCATAAAGCATACTTGTTTGCCGAAGAGGTGTTGATTTGGGTTGTCTCAACCGCCTGTATGCTTCTAGTCGGCTATGCCGCCTTTGCTTTCCAATTATGCATTCATTCAGCTAGTTAGAGTCCAAACACCATATGCTCTCACCTTGCCCACACTAGGATCTTGGTGATCAGAAAATGCAAGAATTGTATTTGCATTTTCTATATTGAAAAATTTTCAAAAAATAGGTGTGGGTATTTGCAGTGGTATCAAAGCTAGTGGTCTTGCCAGCCTATGTTCAGAAGCTAATCCTTTTCATGCACTTTCTTCCCATGCACGACAGTGACAAAGAATACAAATATTATCAAAGAGATAAAAAGAAGGGTACAGATCAGCCAAGGGAAGAAGTTGTTCCAGAAGTTATTCTAGAGGTTGTCCCAGAAGTTGTCTCAAAAAAGATAGCAACTACGGATAAGGGAACAAATATGGTGGAGAGCCCTCATGATAGAACTGAGAGAAAGTCTGATGTGATGTTGGACATGATGGCACAATTACTTCATAAGATGGATCAAAATATGAATATGCCCCGAAATCAAAATGGGGAAGGAAGCACCTCAAGGGCAAATAATCAGCCAAAAAACAACAATCACTCCACCAAAACTATCATTGGTTCTGTTGCTAGGCCATTTCAGCCTACTTTCATTCGCAGAAATGAAGAAGTACTTAACCCAGAGGCTGAAGTTCCTATGGTTGATGAGATTACTGCTTTTTATGTTGAACATCTAGCTCTTCCTGAGGAGATTTGGAATGAGCTATCCCTTAATCAATTCATGAATCAAAAGAAGTCGAGGAATACACACCAGAGGGATTACCAGCATGCTTTGGGAAAGTTGACACTTTTCCCATTTGATGGAAGCAATAAGTGTACAGCACGTGCCTGGATTCAAAAGTTGGACACTTATTTGTCACTTAGACCTATGGTTGAAGATGAAGCCATAAAGTATGCAACTCTTCATTTGGAAGGAACAACTCATGAATGGTGGTATCACGAGCTGATTACACAAGGACATAGCCTCGTCAACACCTATGATGAGTTCAATAGGAGGCTTATTGAGAGATTTGATAGAAAGGATCATGAAGTACATTTCCGAGAGTTAGCTCAGCTCAAGCAATATGGGAATGTTGAGAGCTATATTGCTGATTTTTAGAAACTTTCAATTATGGTACCTGATATTACTAAGAGAAGATTGGTTATGTTGTTTGTAGAAGGTTTGACAAAATCTCTAAAAGGCTTGGTCAAAGCTTTTGATCCTCCATCTCTTCAGGAGGCTATCAAAAGAGCTTTGGCACTAGAATCATCACTTCCAAAGAAAAATTTCAGAAGAAGACTTTTCACTCCAAGAAGCCATTTCAAAAAAGTTTCGATCAGCCCAAGAATTTGCCTCCAAAACTTGATGATGAGGCAAAGAATGAGTTAAGAAGGAATAAAATTTGCTTTACTTGCAAAGAACCATGGGTCCCTGGTTATAGATGCCTCAGAAAGGGACAAGTTCATTACATTGAGGTGGTTTTTGATGAAGAATCAAAAGCTGAACGTTTGGGACAGCGAGCAGAAGTTGAAGAAAATGAAGAACATATGATAGAAGACCAAGATGAGAAACAAGCTTCAGAAAGTACTCTTACACAACTCTCGAGTGCTTGCAAGCATGATCCCTTAAGGATTCGTGGAGTCCTTTGTGGCCAAAGAATCATTGTCCTTATTAGTTCTAGGGCTACACATAATTTTATTGATGAAGGGGTGGGCTGAAAACTGAAGAATTTGAAGGTTTTAACGTGATGGTAGCCGATGGCTTCACCCTCCAATGTTCTAGAAGGATTCCCAAAATGAGTCTTATGTTGGCAAATTATGAGGTTAAGGATGACTTCTATATTGTTAGCATAGAAGATACTAATGTTTTGGGAGTTTAGTGGCTACACTCTTTGGGTGAGATCACTCAAAACTTCCAAACAATGGAACTCAAATTCCAATCAGATGCAAAGAAGATAGTGCTTAGAGGAATGTCCAATGGAACACCAAGAGTAGTTTCGGCTAAGAGAATGGAAAGGATGTTTCATCATAGTCAAGTTGATTGGGCAGCCCAATGCTTGATCATGTCGACCACTTCTTCAGAAGGTAAAAGAGAGTACCATGTTAATATTCAATCCTTATTAGATAAGCATAGCAAGGTTTTCAGTGTTATACCTCCTAGAAGGCCATCGAATAGAGGAATAGAACATGTTATTGAATTAGAAGAAAGGAGCCAAACTTGTGATTACCACTCCTTCTCACTATCACAAAAGGCATAAGGAAGAAATAGAGAAGGCAATTAAAGAGCTCCTTGAAATGGGTCACATAAAGCCAAGAGTCCCTTTGCTTCTTCAATTGTTTTGCTTCTTCAATTGTTTTGGTGAAGAAGAAGGATGGGACCATGAGGATGTGCATAGATTACCGATCTCTTAACAAGAAAATCATCAAGAACCAATATGCCTTTCCTCAAATTGATGAACTCATTGATGAGTTACATGGTGCAACCTATTTCTCCAAAATAGACTTGAGACCAGGATGTCACCAGATCAGAGTTCATGAAGAAGATGTTCAAAAAATAGCATTCAGATATCATTATGGACATTATTAATTCTTGGTCATGCCATTTGGCTTGACTAATGCACCTGCTACATTTTAGTCCTGCATGAATCAAGTCTTCAATCAGCAGTTAAAAAAATTTGTGCTAGTGTTTTTTGATGATATTCTTATTTACAGTAAGACCTGGGAAGAGCACCTAAGGCATTTGGATGAAGTGGGGTATTTTGGAAGCAGAATCCTTGTTTGCCAAAGAGTCAAGATGTGAGTTTGGCATGACTGAAATTCTCTATTTGGGTCATGTGATCAGCTCTCGAGAAGTGAGAGTTGATGAAGAAAAGATCAAGGCCATTTTGGATTGGCCACCACCAAAAATTTTGAATCAATTAAGGGGATTTTTTGGCCTTTGCAGCTTCTACAGAAGGTTTGTGAAGGGATTTTCATAGTTGGCTGCCCCACTTATAGATTTGACAAAGGGGGCATTTTCATGGACTACTACAACACAGCAAGCATTTGATCAGCCCAAGAAAATCATGAGTTCTTGCCCTGTATTAGCCATTCTAGACTTCTCACTTCCTTTTTTTTGAGCTTGAGTGTGATTCTTCTGGGGAAGGCATTGGAGCTGTGTTGATGCAAGAGAAGCATCCAATTGCATTTGAGAGCAGGAAGTTGAAGGGTTTGAGAGAGGATACCCAATCTATGACAAAGAAATGTAAGCCATTATGCATGCTTTGGCTAAGTTCAAGCAATCTCTGGTTGGTGGTAAGTTTGTGGTTGAAATTGATCATAATAGCTTGAAATATTTCTTGAATCAAAAGGATCTCAATGAAAGACAACAAAAATGGGTTAGTAAGCTTCAAGCTTACGATTTCAGCATTGAGTATGTGAAGGGGAAAAAGAACATAGTGGCTGATGCACTATCTAAAAGACCAAATTTATGCTCTATGATGGAGATTACAGCAGATTGGAAAGTTCAAATTTTATCAAAATATGCTAAAAACACTTTTGCCACTAACATCTTAGAAAATAATTTGCAAGATGACAAGTATGTTGTGGCTAATGAACTGATTCTATACAAAGATAGAATCGTTTTAGTACCCAAATCCAAGGTGAAAGAAAAAATTTTAAGAGTTGTTCATGATACTCCTTTGGCTGGTCACCAAGGGTATTTTAAGACCTACAAACAAATTCGGGGGAGGTTCAGTTGGAAGGGGCTTAAGGATGATGTCCTTAAGCACATTAGAGAATGTATGGTTTGTCAACAAAATAAAAATGAGCATATTTTCCCTGTTGGTTTGTTGCAACCCCTGCCCATTCCGAATCAGAAATGGGAGAGTATCTCGATGGACTTCATCACCGGGTTGCCAAAGATACAAGGTAAAGATTGCATCTATGTTGTTGTGGACAGACTTATGAAATTTGCACACTTCTTTGCAATTTCATCAAATTTTAGAGCCTCACAACTTGCTGATTTGTTTTTTAGAGAAGTGTTCAGACTTCACGGATTGCCAAAAAATATTGTAAGTGATAGGGATAGCAGGTTCTAAGTTTATTTTGCCAAGAATTGTTTCATTTATTGGGGACTGAACTTACTCCAAGCATAAGTTACCACCCCCAAATTGATGGACAAACTGAGATTTTCAACAAATGGGTGGAAGGATGTTAAGAAATTATGTTTCTAGACAGCAGAAGGCTTGGATTAGATGGCTCCACTTGGGGGAGCATTGTTATAATATTACTTATCATATGCCAATCAAAATGTCACCATTTATGGCTTTGTATGGTTATGAGGCTCCAAGTTTCATTGATCTTGTTTTGTGTGACAGCAGGGTACTACTAGCAAAAGATTTACTTCAACAGAGCCAAGATATCTTGGAATCTCTTAAAGACAACCACCAACATACTCAAAACAGCAGAAGTTATATGCAGACCAGCATCGTATTGAGCGTTCATTTGAGGTTGGTGACATGGTTAATTTGAGGTTGCAGCCCTACAGACAGTCCTCACGCAAAAAGAGAGGTGCAAATAAGCTTAAGGCACGATTTTATGGCCCATTCATGGTCAAAAGGATAGTTGGAGAAGTAGCATATGAGTTGGAGCTGCTAGAAAGTAGTAAGGTGCACAATGTGTTTCATGTTTCTCGTCTTAAGAAGGACCTTAGTCATAATGTTGTTGCTTCTATTGAGCTACCTCCCTGGGATGAAGAAGGCAAGTTGATTTTTATTTCGAAAGCAGTTATTGATTTCAAAAAATGCAAGTTGAGAAATAGAAGCATAAAAGAGTATTTGGTCAAATGGAAGAATCTTCCAATAGAGGATGCTACTTGGGAAGAAGAGCAGATTTTGGAGCAACCTAAGCTGCAATTGCTTGGGGACAAGCAATTCTGGGGAAGGAGGACTATAATGTCCCCTTCTCAAGCGTAAGTTGTTGGTGATCCTAGCCTATTTTCCAAAATTTTCCCATAGGCTACTGGGGTGTCGGTAAAAGAGAAAATAGTTAAATAATTAAATTTAAATTGTCAAAAGTGCTTTGAGTTATATTTTTTATTGACAGCTTATATTTGATTATTCAAAAAAGTTGTTTTTAAGTTGTGCAGTTAAGGTATTGCTAGGCTCAAGGTAAAAAAAAGTGGTCATCAAGACACTTTATCATGTTTTTATATTTTCAAGGAGATATTTGAGAGAAAAAGGAGATAATATTATTTTATTCTCCTGAAAGTTATAAAAGGATGATTATGTCTTCAAAAAAGTGTTACTGCCAATTCATTTATATTTGTTTTGTGTTGAACGTGAGTTCTTCCATTTGCTTAAGGACAAAAACCCTTTGGTAAATTCAATTTCGGGGGCACAAACTCTCCTAGCTGGTTTAAGTGATTTCAACTAGAAATCACCTGTGTGCTGAATAGTGAAGATTTTCCAGTTTTTGTTTATCATGGATATTTTTTATGTTTTCTGAGTGCTGAGTGAGTTTAATTCATTGTTTTGACTAATATCATTTTCTAGTTGCTGATTGTGTGCATCCATAAAAAGTTTATGAGACTCATGCTGCTCTTAAATCGGGTCGTACCCACAGAATAAGGGCCATACTGGTGTTTGTTGACCAACTTTAAGGCAGCCATACAGCAAACTTGAGTTCGCAGAAGGTTTCATGATGTTTTAAGGGGCCATACCAATACCCAGGAAACCATACCAACTTCTAAACCACCTGCAGCAGCATCTGATTTCTTTTGGACAGATGTATTTGATATTTCTGGGCTGTACAGTAGTATTTGTTGAGGATTTTCTGCAGTACCTGTGAAGGCCGTACAGTTTGGGAGGCATTTGTCAATTTTTGAGGGACATTCAAGCGTGTTTCTAGCAGTACAGCACTGGTCTTTCCTGATTTTAGCAAAGTTCAGTGATTTCTTCCAGTTTGGGACAGATTTTGATATTCGGTTCAGTTTGATGTCAATATGGTGATTCAGTTGCTCCAGTTGTTCAACTTTGTGAGCATGTCAATTCACGATTTCTGATTTGAATGGACTGATATGTGTGTTGCAACAGTGTGTTAGCTGATTTAAATAATACTTATGTGTGTTGCATATTTGTTTCCTTTCCAATACTATCTTCAATAGTGCATATTACATTTTCTATTGTAATTCTGGATGGTAGTACCACCAGAAGTATGGCATTTCATGATTAGCATACTGTAAGGTCCTGGATGGTTTTACCGCCAAACCAATTGCATCTTTCATAATCCGTTTTGGCATGATCAGGTCCGCACGAATCAGCCATTTTGACTTGATCAAATACCGCTTGTAATCTGCCAGAGGCATTGCATCATAAAGCATACTTGTCCGCCGAAGAAGTGTTGATTTGGGTCAGCTCAGCTGCCTATATGCTTCTGGTTGGCTATATCGCCTTTGCTTTCCAGTTATGCATTCATTCAGCTAGTTAGAATCCAAACACCATATGCTCTCACCTTGCCTACACTGGGATCTTGGTGATCAGAAAGTGCGAGAATTGCATTTGCATTTTCTATATTGCAAAAATTTCAAAAAATTAGGTGTGGGCTTTTACATTAGGGTCTTCCATGCTTCCATGATCTAGTGATGCAACTTATGCTATACCTTATCTAACAAATTGTTAGAGGATCATGATAATGTGTCCCTCCCTTGTATTGTGTGTATGCATGGTTAAGTGGGTTCACTCGTAAAGGTATAGAACTGCTAAAAAAATTTGGTGCATATGCAAGAGTGTGTCTATCTGCTTATTGGAGGTATTATAGGTCTATATGTGGCCAATGTTGACATGAATCTAGTGACAAACCTTAGGGATTCACATCTTAGGTATGGTTGCTTAAGGCCCTTCTGTCTAATTATTCATTTCTTTTTAATTATCTTGCTAAGAAGACCTCAAGGAACACTCCCCTTGGCCTAGCAGAGCCTAAAGGAGTTACCCTTCCTCGTGAATTGGTCCCTAGATGTCCACATTTTCCTGATGAGTTCCAACCTATCCTCTTGATGGCATGTTCCCCTGGCCTTGAGTATTGGCAAAGTTGCATGGACACGGATACGGTATCCGATATGGGCACGGTATCGGATACGGATACGACTAATTTTTAAGACCCCCCAATACGGATACGGCTGGATACGGGGCTAGATGACAAATATATATATATATATATATATATATATATATATATATATAATAAAATAATAAATTATATATATTATATATTATTATTAAATAATAAAATATATATATTATATATTATTATAAAATAATAAATATTTTAAGTTTTAAATTTAAATATTAATTATACATATTATAAATATTATATATATATATATATATATTAAAAGTATTAAATTCAAATATTAATTATAATACATATTATAAATATATTTTAATTTAAATACACATTAGAATTATTAATAAAATATTAAAGTTTAAAAATTTAGAAAGATAAATTTTAAACTTAAGTAAATTTGAACAAAGTTTAATATATTTAGCCGATAGGCTTTTATACGTGAGCATTATAGTGCTTCGAAAATTGTCACGCCGAAAAAAAAATTGCGAGGAAATTTTTTGAACATCTCCATTGTTCTCACGACGTGAAAAAAAAATTCGCCAGGAAAACTTCTAAACTTGTCGGTTGTCCTCCGGGCCTAAAAAAAATTCGCCAAGAAATTCTCTAAACTCGTTGGTTGTTCTCACGCCGGGGAAAAATCGTTTGAGAAACAATGTTCTATGCCGGGAAAAAACCGTATGATTCTCGGGCCAGGAAAAATCGTGTGAAAAATCTAGTATTCTCACACGGGTAAAAATCAGCGTATTCCTTGAAGAAGTCGTCGGATTTTTTTTTACGAATGGATGCATTTTTAACTGGTTTTAGCCGGATACAGGGCATTTTTTCTAAAATCCCAAATCCAAAAGTATCGGGCACGATTGGAAAAAGTTATTTATCAGGGCACGGATGGGCACAGTACCCAGGCCGTATCGTACCCGAATACGTACCAAGTACGTTGGTACGCGTACCAGGACAAGGGGGTGCCATATCCGGTAACTCTGAGTATTGGTCCTGCCTCTAGAAATGTAGAGACACAACTTTGAGAGCCAACAGTTTGATCCCAACGTGGATTGGAGATTATTGGGTAATGTGTCCAAAGGACTACTCAAAGAACAAACTAACACAATTTGATACTAAGGTGGACTAGCAATTATTGGGTATGATGTCCAAAGGCTGGTTACTTTAAGAACAAACTGCAATGGTTTGATCCCAATGTGGACTGGAGGTTATTGGGTAGTGTGTGCAAAGGGTGGTTACTTGAAGAACAAATTAGCATGGTTTGATCCCAAGGTGGTCTAGGTATTATTGGCTAGTGTGTGCAAAGGGCGGTTACTCTAAGAACAAATTGGCATGGTTTGGACTATAGAATACCCAAAGGGTGCTACTGGATTTGGGATCTCAAGTCAATTTGATCACCAAGAAAAAAAGAAAGATATTATATTAATGTCCACAAATGGCCGGAGTAGGTCAATGGGGCTTGAAAGTACAACCAGTTACAACAGAGAACTAGGGTAAGAGGACCAAGGAAGCATCAATTCAGATGATTCCCACTCCCTTTTCTATACAAAGTTCTTCAAATTGAAAAAGCAACAAGCAGTGGCTCTCTGGGAATGCTAAGGAATGTTGAGATAACACTAGTGGTGTCGTTGTGTATGCTAACATCATGTGACTGAGTTCAAAGCCATGAGAGATATTTATACAACATTAATTACCCAACCTCAATAAAAAGTAGAGAAAGGACCAATTAGCTTCGAAAAGGCCACTTTGATGTTTAAAGGCCAAGGCAAAATGAATGCAGTGGCCCTGAATGAAAAAGAGATGGGTATTTAAACAGAACTTTGGGGAAAAGGTGAGAAAGCAATGAACCATACAGAATCAGTAGGATAATAGGAAACAACCATAATCCAATACCTGACAGAGATCTTTTCATCAAAAGCCATGGCTCAAAAAGACACGGTTACTCAGATCAGGGGCTATATGAGTCAGAGTTACAAAATTATGAGCTATGGGAAAAGAGTTGTCATGCTATTTGAGTGATCCAAAAGTTTTTCTTTGGGAAGAATAGGACATCAACATTGAAGAATGCTATCTCCAAGGACCAGCCAAAGATTCTTTGCACCAATCAGAATGTGTTTCTGAAAGAGCAAACCAGCCAATCCAAAGACATGATTTTGAACAAAAAGCAATATTCAACTCATCACTATGGGCAGATAACGTATAGATGTTTCTATAATAGATTACAGCTAATCTATAATAGCAGAATAGAAACATCCTAATATTACAATAGATGACCATTAAGATAAACTAACTAAATTTATTTTAATACCACCCTTAATGGTCAACCTATCAACTAAACCAAGATGCCCCCTAAATGTGACAAGATCTACAAGTCACTTGACCGTAAACAAAGGCAGATTGAGGGCACAAAACCCGAAACAAAACAAAAAAAACCCGAGCACGGATTTTAAGGCACAAATCCCAAGGAATCCAAAAAATCAGAATGGTCGCCTGCCAAAAAACAAATGTGTTGAGCACTGATCCTTGGTCTTTATGTGACTGAAGGCCGAATCTGAGTGCTGGTTGGAAGATGACCACCGAACTGCAAGGCTAAAGAAGAGGAAACAAGGCCGCGTGTGCACGGCAACAACAGAAAAGTCTCCAAATCACGACTAGGCAAGAATTGCCAAACACGGAAGCTGCCGATCAAGAAAACAGAACCCCTTTCAAAGGGCTACGGAACAGGAACCCGTAAAAATGGCTAAGAACGAGGCATTTGATACCTCCAAAGACCACACCAATGCTAGCTACTGTGAGTGTTGATCACGAAGAAATGATGAATGGGACTGGTATAAACAGACGGCACAAAAACCCACAAGAACATGCCGCGACCAATCATCAATCCTTAAATGCCAAACAAACAAGCAAACAACAAAGGGTTCGGATGCTGGTTCAATGTGATCAAGAGCGATGTGTGCTAGAGATTCGGGTGCCAAAGGCACTAGTTGCTAGTTCAAAACGACCACAAGCTTAGATCTGGGCCTTATGCGCTGGGAGTTAGCGCCACAAAAACCACAACCACAGAAACTTGAAGTCGACAACAGAACCCTCAATACAAACGGCGAGCTTAGGGAAGTAACGCTGATAGAAGGTGTAAACAAACGCCACCGAAACCAAAGAAAACTTAACGGCCACCAAAGATGATTGAAGCACCAACCACAATGAGCAAACCACAAAACAAGATCCTACCAAGAAATGCGATCATGAAAGCAGGAATCAAGAACCCTAGTGCAACCAAAATAGAACCTCCAAATCGAGCAAGAGTCAATGCTGGTTAAAAC
Source organism: Cunninghamia lanceolata (assembly GCA_027924645.1). Taxonomy (NCBI): domain Eukaryota; kingdom Viridiplantae; phylum Streptophyta; class Pinopsida; order Cupressales; family Cupressaceae; genus Cunninghamia; species Cunninghamia lanceolata. Next base: position 2,112,315 of record BSBN01001315.1, on the reverse strand, counting down.
AAAATGATTGACTGCGGCCACAAAAAAAACAAAAGTAATAACCACCAGAAGGAAATGAACCAAGGTCAAACCAAACAGTCAGCAACAAATGGCGACTAGGAAGAAATTGCGAACTCATGGAATCACGATCAGAAAAGCTCGACTTCCTTCAAAACACTGCCAAAACGAAGCTCGACCCAGAAGATTTTTTACACCAACACTGAAGCTCTAGCAGCAACCAAACAACAATTACAAACACTGTAGATAGAGCCGAAGCCACCAAACAAAAAGGTAATAACGGCTGCTTGCAGAAGCCATTGATAAGAAGGAATAAGCGCTGAGTGCTTTACCTTACAGGCGCTGGACTCTAAAACCAAAGTCGTGAAAACACAAAACCGCTATCCACAGACTTCAGATAAAAACAGAGATCGCGAGCACAGACTGGCAAATGGTGATCAAAGGAACTAATCTCAGCGGAAGAGAATCAAAAACCCTTTACCAGAAATCGTGACCATGAAACCCGCGAAAGCAAAACGTGATCACAGCAAAAAAATAATGGCTCCAAAAAGAAAGCCCCGACAAATCCTTAAACGACGACCACCAAAATGTTAAAGCAAAAAATTGCAACCTTGGAAACGTGCCCAGAACAAAAAATCGCGATTTAGGAGGAAAGGAAACGCAACGCCGATTGTGATCACCGAGGTGCAGGAGAAGAGGTACAGAGAAGTGTTAAACTAGTGTTAGTTTTCCTAATGGTCAATTCTTATCTCTTATCTTTTCCTTCTGCTTTTTTTCTTTTATGGCTATTTTTAGCCTTTGTACATTCTATATATACAGCTTTGCTGTATCATGTAAATCATTCTCTTCTAATTAATATATTCGAAGTTTCTGTAATATGGTATTAGAGCCATGTTCGAACCTGATCAGTTTGATCTTATGGGTTCTTTGTTGTTCGCCATTAAAAGTTTGTTCATGGGTCGTATATTTCTCTTCCGGTTTGTTCTTTGACGTCGGTTTAAGGGCATCTCTACAAATCCAAAGATCATTCATGATTTCTCAAGGTGTGGTCGCAGGGTCATGATTTTTTTCTGAAGGTCGCGGGTTTACAGATCTATGTTTTGCAGTTCTGGCGGGCTTTGACGTCGGCAGTCTGAGATTTATTCTGTCTTCCGCATTTTTTCCTTTCGACGGCGGCTCCTTTTTGGAAGATCGGCAGACTTTCTCTGTATTTGTGGGCATTCGTTTTTGCCGCGATTCTCAGACTCCTCGCCGTGATCGCGACTTCCTTCATTTGGGGGTTTTGTATTATTCAGCGGTGGTTTTTTTTTTTACCTGAGGTCGTGTAGATTCGCGTATTTGGAGGGTTGATATCCTCAGTTGTTTCGTTTTTTTCTGGTCGCGGGCTGCCGAGGACGCTTTCTTTTTGTGTGTTTTGTTCATGGTCGATGCTTTCTTCGTATTTTTTGGGCATCTGCAAAATGCGATTCTCTATTTCTTCGTATTCTTGGTCGCGACTTTTTTTTTTAATCACAGTATCTTGTTCCTATGGTGTTGTTTTTCGTGATCGACGAAAGGTTTCCTCTGTAAATCATGATTCAGTTTGTTTCTGGTTTTGGCGGCGCGATTTGCAGTATGCCATCTTTGTTCTGGTTGCAGAAAGTGTCTGATCTCAACAGACATTTTTTTCTGTCTCTCAACAATTGTGTTCAGGCTTATCTGTCAACTTTTCTGCCTCGACACTTGTGTTATCTGGTGCGTATACACCTTCAGGCATCTCATTTTTCGTGCCTCGAAAAACATGAAAATGACGTATCTTGAGCAGAACGATTATGCGGTCTCTGCCTTCGTGGCCAAGCGACCTACAGATCATGTCAAATCTTCTGCTTGGTACATTGACTCCGGTGCCTCTCGACACTTCACACATCGGTGAGACTGGTTTACAGAGTACACGCCTTTCAAGGATTCTGTCATCTTTGGTGGAGGTGAAGAATACACTATTGTTGGAAAAGGCAACGTACAAATCCAGTCTGGCGGGAGAAATTTAATATTTCTCGATGTATATTTCATACCTGGAATGGAGCTGAACCTTCTCTCTGTCAGTCAGATAATGCGACATTCACCGCATTTGGATGTCGTTTTCAGTATGCATACTTGCAATATAATGGATCGTGAGACACGTATTGTTGTTGCCAAGGGTCTTGAGGATCATGGTCTTTATAGGCTCGTGGACTCTGGTGATTCTCACAAGCATGCCCTGGTAGCTAGGAATACCTCCATCAGCAAACTCTAGCATCAACGTTATGGGCATCTCAATATGTACTATCTCTCTCAGCTCACTTGAGAGGGTCTGGTTGGTGGTCTTCCAGAAATTCAGACTCTAATTCCTGGTGTTTGTGATGCATGTCAGGCTGGCAAGCAGCATCGTACTCCATTTCCAAATGGTGATAAATGGAGAGCATCCAAAGTTTTGCAATTAGTTCACGCTGATATCTGTGGACCAATGAATCCCCCTTCAATTACTGGATGTCGATATTTCCTGCTTCTTGTTGATAATTTCAGTAAAAAGATGTGGGTGTATTTCCTAAAACAGAAATCAGATGTATTTAGTACATTTCAGCAGTTCAAGGCTTTGGTGGAAAAAGAGTCCGGCTGTCCAATAATCACTCTTCAATCTGATAATGGAGGGGAGTTTTGTTCCTCTTCTTTCATTCATTACTGTGCTACACATGGTATTAAACGCCAGCTGACTACACCATACACACCTCAACAGAATGGTGTGGTCGAGCGTCGCAATCGCACTATTACAGAAATGGCACGGTCTATGTTGGAACATAAAGTGTTCCTAAGAAATTATGGGCTGAAGCAGTCTACACTGCCGTCTATCTTTTGAATCGATCTCCCACCTATGTCGTTCGAAAGAAGACTCCTGAGGAAGCCTGGTCTGGTCATAAGCCGTGTGTCAAACATCTAAAAAATTTTGGTTCCACTGCTCATGTTTGGATCCCAGATGCCAAGTGCACTAAGCTGGATTCCAAAAGTCAGAAACTCATGTTCACTGGGTATAGTGAAAATCATAAGGCTTACAAACTAATTGATATAGATACTGACCATCTTGTATTCAATCATGATGTAGTCGTTGATGAGACTACTAGGCCCTTTCTTCTATCTACTTCATCTATTCCTCTTGAGGATCAGCCTTCGACGGATTCAGATTCAAGTGTTTGCATTCCTCTAGCTTCATCTGATGGGAGGGCTCCTGTTGTTCTGCTAGCATCTCAGCCCGGATCTCCACTTGCCTCAACTCAGGATATTCTAGATCCTCCTGATCTTGTTTTGACTCCTTCAGATGATGATTCTGTTGTTCCTCTTCCAGATGCTGGCTCCTCTGCTCTCCGGCTGAAATGGTGGGCCAAAACCATTGGTGACCTTCATGATAATGAACTCCTCGAAGGAAGATCTGCTCAGAAGAAGAGCAAGCAGTCAAATTCGGTCAATTTTGCTCTTATGGCCAAACTTCACAGCATTTCAAAACCTCAAACTTATTCTGAGGGTCAAGGTGTACCTGAGTGGGAATAGGCTATGGATGCTGAGCATCAGAGTATTCTGAAGAACAATACTTGGGTTTTGTCTGATCTCCCTCCTGGGAAGAAACCCGTTGGCTGCAAATGGGAATACAAAGTCAAGTACAAGGCCGATGGGACTCTTGATAAATATAAGGCTAGGTTGGTCACCAAAGGTTACTCTCAAAAAGGTGTTGACTATGAGGAGACTTTTGCTCCTACAGCAAAAATGAGCACCATTCGGCTTGTCCTTGCTATGGCAGCTCAATTTGGGTGGAAAGTCCATCAAATGGACGTCAAGAGTGCCTTCCTCAATGGAGAGTTGTAGGAAGAAGTCTATATGATGCAACCTCCTAGTTTCAAGGTTGCTGGGAAAGAACATCAAGTATGCAAACTAGTGAAAACTCTCTATGGCCTCAAACAGGCTCCACGCACATGGTATCTCAAGATTGATCAGTATCTTGTTGATCGGGGCTTTCAGCGGAGTCCATCTGATTCTAATCTGTATGTCAATCAGTATGCTGATGATAGACTCCTTATTGTTGTATATGTTGATGATTTGATTATTACTGGCAGCTCAGAATCATTGATTCATCAGATCAAGCATGATATCAGCCACACTTTTGACATGACAGACTTGGGCCTCTTGCATTATTGCCTCGGTATTGAGGTATGGCAGCAATCTGACAGTATCTTTCTCTCCCAATCGAAGTATGCTCGGAGTCTATCGGACAAATTCAGGATGACAGATTGCAAATCAGCTTCTACACCAATGGAGAAAGGCCTGAAACTCTCTACTCATTCAGATTCTCCTGTAAAAAATGAATCATTATTTAGGCAATTAGTTGGCAGTCTCATCTATCTCACTGTCACTCAACCTGATCTTAGTTTTGCAGTCAGCTACATCTCTCGATTCATGACAGCTCCTAAAACTGAACACTGGGTTGCCGCCAAGCGTGTGTTACGGTATGTGCATGGCACTTCTGACTTTGGCATTTTGTATGGCATGTGCAAAGATCCTCAGCTGATCGGTTTTACAGATTCAGATTGGGCAGGTTTTGTAGATGATAGAAAATCTACCTCTGGTTATGTTTTCAGTTTGGGCACAGGTGCAGTCACTTGGACCAGCAAGAAGCAGCAGGTCGTGGCTCTCTCCTCCACAGAAGCTAAATATAGGGGAGCAGTTAAAGCTGCCTGTGAGGCAGTTTGGCTTCAAAGGATGCTTTCAGACATCCACATGTCTCCAGCAAGTCCTTCACCTCTGTATTGTGACAATCAAGGGGTGCTGAAACTTGCCAAAAATCCTGTCTTTCATGAGCGGACAAAGCATGTTGATCTTCATTGTCACTTTATTCGCCAGCGTGTTGAAGATGGCTCTGTTGTGTTGCAGTATGTTCCTACAGAGGACCAAATTGCCGATATTCTCACCAAGTCTCTCAGTCCGGATAAGTTTATCAAATTTCGGAGGCATCTTGGTGTTGTTGACCGATTGACCATTATGGGAGGGTGTTAAACTAGTGTTAGTTTTCCAAATGGTCAATTCTTATCTCTTATCTTTTCCTTCTACTTTTTTCTTTTATGGCTATTTTTAGCCTTTGTACATTATATATACAGCTTTGCTGTATCATGTAAATCATTCTCTTCTGATTAATATATTCGAAGTTTCTGTAATAAGTACAGCCGCGTACGGAGCAGAGATAAATGAAAAGGTGAAAAAATTCTAAAAAATAGTTTCCCAATTCAAATCTGCACTGATACCATGTAAAAATAATCAAGATGATATATTATTTACAAAGAGCAAAGCTCTTTAAATAGAGTTACAAATGTTTCTAAATATACAATGTATAGATGATTCTATAATAGATTACAGCTAATCTATAATAGCAGAATAGAAACATCCTAATATTACAATAGATGATCATTAAGATAAACTAACTAAATTTATTTTAATACCCATCAACAAATGATGAGGTCAAGGAAGAAGAAGGGCCATATATTTTGCCAAAAGTTTTCGAAATATAAGAGAATGTCAACAAACAGACATTGAAAGTAGTAACTTCTTAGAGAAAACATGCCCAAGCTAACTATAGGATCATGTTCTACAGCAACTAAAAATGTTATAACACATGCAATCCAAAGCAAATTAAAGGAAAGGTGGAAATCCATGGAAATTTTGGAAAGTAAGATCATTTTTGCGCCTTGCAATACAAAAAGGGGTGTAATTGAGGTACACGTCATCTAGTGGAGTTTCCTGCTTAAACATTTCTAGTTAAATACAACAAATACAGCACTAATAACTAAGAAACCATTATCAAGGGAAATTTAAGATCCCCTTAATTTGTCTCACAGTACTATATTTTTTGTTGAGCAGGCAGTTGAGCCACACTTAACAATTGTTTATGATGTTACACATAATTTTTAGTTAGTTAGGTTCATATCCCTGTATTTATATCATTATAAAACATTGCAGTGATGTTTTCATCAATTTTAAGCAATCAAACAGATCAGTCCAACCAAAGATTGACTACTGGTCCGGAACAAACGTTTCAGCTTGAATGGTGAGCATATTATCTAGAGAATGGCAAATATTAGCATAATCCTGATTGGAATGGAATCTAAAATATTCAATGTAACCCAAGGTTTTATACACATTGCTTAAAACAGGCATGTCCGGGGACAATAGGACGAGGATGAAACACCATCGCCCACACCATCCCTGGCACCCAAGCTCCAACTGGGAATTGGCCCTAGGTCACCCCAGCAAAGTGGAAATGGCTGGGGATATCCCTGAGGGAAAGGCTTGAATAGTCGTGACTTATAATTTTGAGTTTAATTGAAACAAAACCAACCAGCAGTTGATTAACTTTGTAAGCGTATATAGAAGGAATACTTACACAAACTCACATTAACTCATGAGTCAGAAACCTTGCCGTGCAACTCATGCCAGACTTGTGTGCTAGTCTCCCAGGTTACTCACAAGTTTTGGCATGAGTTCTACGCTGAAACTCAATAAGTCTCGCCAATCCTAAGGATAAACTCACCTACGTGAAGAATAGAACCCTACCACCTTAAAAACATCATTTTTTTCATTTTTCACTCAGTTGGTTTTCCACAAGTGCAAATCAAGCAGAGAGGAGTGACCGGAAAGCATTTTAAGGTCGGAATTGACTATTGAATCAAGTTTGTAGTGCATTTGACAAAGGTATTTATTCTTTTTTTCTATTCTTTTTTCCTTCACCAGTCCTAAGGGTAAACTCACCTACGTGAAGAATAGAACCCTACCACCTTAAAACATCATTTTTCACTCATTTGGTCTTCCACAAGTGCAAATCGAGTAGAGGAATGACCGTAAAGCATTTTAAGGTCAGAATTGAAGATTGAATCAAGTTTGTAGTGCATTTGACAAGGTATTTATTTTTTTTCTATTATTTTTTCCCTTTTTTTCGAATTTCAAATATTCAATGATAAAAACCCCGATGTTATGCTGCCTAATTTTTTCTATTTTTCACACTTCTCAACCCTCCCTACTAGTGTCGTGTTTTCTTTTATTTTCAAAAATGTTTTCCCTTCAATTTTTTTTTGAAATTTCACTATCAAAACCCTATTGTAATTTTTTTTTTCAACGTGTAGAATCAGCAATGGCAATAGAAGACAGCGGCAAGAAAGACCTTGCATGGAAGCACGGCATGCTAGGTGAGGCCAAGGGCATGGTGACCTGCAATTTTTACGGGTTTACTATGAGAGGAGGAATCAATAAGTTAAAAAATTAGACTTTGCTCAAATTTCAAGTCGGGATGTTAAGGTGTGTCCTCAAGTGCCCAAAGAAGTGAGGAGAGAAATGAATGCTCTACTTACCAGTTTTGATATGAAGAAGACAAAAAGAAAGAGGACAAGAGACAATGGTAATGGTAATGAGTTCCAACCCCAAATTATCTACAGATTATTTTTTGGCCCACGCATTCAACATTCCTCTGCTAAGGAGAGTTCTAGCTGTCTTCATTCTTCATCAAATTTCTCCGTTCCTTACAATGTTCCAAGGCCACAACCTTCACTTGAAAGTACCACTTAGAACAAATATAAACACTGTGAGGCTAGGATGGCAATGGAAAACTTTTGGTACTATAAGTCAATGTGGTGAACACCCCATATTGGGAAGGGTTGGTGAATGCATTAACATTTTTCGATGTGGGGTCGAATACTCCAATGACTAAGGATTTCAATGGCCCATTACTAGAAGAAGCCATCAAAAATGTACAACTTGTAGTTGATGAACAAAGGAAACTATGGCAAAAAAAAGACTAGAACATTTTATTAGATGGATGACTAGATGGCAGGGACAGGATGTTCATTATCTTTTTAGTGACTTTGAGTGGCAAATTGGTGTTCTTGAAGTTCATAGATGCCTCGCACAAACTCAAAAATGCTAAGAGTTTGTGCAATCTATTGGAAGAGGTCATCCAAGAGATTGGGGTGAAGAATGTTGTAGTAGCATATGTAGCCACAGGGGGACTTATTCAATAGAGTCATCCCACCATTTGTTGGAGTCCTTGTGTTGCATGTTGATTGGATTTGATGTTTGAGGACACTAGGAAGATTGGACAAGTGCAAGTGCGGTTAAAGACGCTAGACAACTTATCAAATTTATCTACAACCATACTTGGGTCTTTGGTTTGATGAGAGCACACGAAAGACAAGGAACTTATGCAATCAAGAGTGACACAATTTGCCACCAACTTCCTCACTTTGCATAGCATTGTAACCTCAATTCCTTCTCTCAAGAAAATGTTTGTGAGCAATGTTTGGATGGACTCTCCATATTCCAGAAAACCCATGAGAAGGATGCGAAGACAATGTTTGATGAGATGTTCATAAAAATGCAAAAGAAATACTCATGGTCAATAACAATTAAAAACAAAAGTTTTATAGGAAATTATGTATTTGTTGTTGCTTTTCTTAGTTTTTGTTTTTTAATTTTCTAAGAATTTAAAATTTATATTTCAATTTCTTAGGTGACAGAGCCTTTGGTCAAGGTTCTACATTTGGTGGGTTAGGATGGCATGCCACCATTTGTTGGACAATGCAATAGTATATGTATCCATATGGAGCCTTATTCAGGAGAGGCATCCCACTATTTGTCAGAGTCCTTGAGTTGCACGTTGGATTTGATGTTTGAGGACATTGGGAAGATTGGATAGATCAAAAGTGTGGTTGAAGATGCTAGACAAATTACCAAATTTATCTACAACCATACTTGGTTCTGTTGTGACCTAATCACACATCGCCCCATTGCAAATGGGGATCCCCTCTTTTTGGGTTTTTCGAGTAGGGTATTTGGTTCTGGAAGCAATGGAGTTGCATAATCCTTCATTTGGAGCATCAATGGACAAGTAGTGAGGTTGTTAAGTCGCCTTAGAAGTATTAAAGAGCTATGGAACATCAGGAATTGAGATGGAGGCCCAAAAATTGGCTAAGTTTGGGAGAAGCGCATATTTTAAGGGACTTTGAATTATACACGCCTTTGAAGAGCGCTCGTATTTGCGTTTTCAAACGTTATGCAAGTGAGTTTAAAATGCTCGTTTAGACACAATTGTGGAGTGAATTCCAAGTATAATGCACAAGTGCCCAGAGTAGCCTCTTAAGCGCACTTCTAGTTTATCTCCGCAATTCATTTTGATTCGAGCTTATACGCGGCATCTCAAAATGTCTGCCCCATGCGGACTTTCGCAATTACTTTGCAAATTCGAATTTCCCAGCTCAATGCTCAATGGTTTGAATTGTCCGCTCTAGGCGCACATTGTTGATCACCTTGCAATATGTAAAGTTTCAAACTATGCAAAGAGTGTAAAAAGGTCCGCCCAAACACTTAGCGATGACTAGAGTTGCAAAGTGTAAGTCTTTAAATTATGCATAAGGCGCCAAATTGTCCGCTCAATATTCCTTAGGCGCACGTTTATATCTCTTTTGCACCACAATTCGCATTCTCTCCTAGCTTACACACGGGTCCCTCTAAGCGCAAATTCTTGATCATTTTGCATAGTGTAAGACTTCAAAATATGCGTGACAGTTTAAAACTTCCGCCTAGAATCACACTTGGAAAGAGTTTGCGTATACATGACACATCAAGGATTTGTTCAAGCGCACATCCGACTTGGCTTTGCAATTCTTTTTTTTTTTTGGGGCATACAGGGCCCACAAGTCCGCTTTGGCCACCAATTCATGGTCATTTCGCATAAGGTGAAATTCAAATTACACACGATCATTTGAAACGTCCACTTAGATGCACGTTTAGTATTACCTTGCAATTTACATCGCTCAACTTCTACATTACGATTTTAAAAGCCCGCCTTTGGCGCAAGATAGAGGTCGATTTGTAAAGTTCAAAATGCAAGTCTATGCATAAGACGTTAAAAAGACAGCTTCGGCGCTTGTTCAAACCAACCTTGCATTTTACATGATATTCTGAAACCTCCGCCTAAGCACATGTCTAATGGTTGCTTTGCAAAATAATGAGATTCAAATTATGCATAGAGCATCGAAAAGTCCGTCAAGGCACGTATCTGGAAGAAGTTTGCATTTTCTAGGATAGGTCTTATGCGTAGACAATTAAGAAATCCGCCTAATCGAATATTTGAAGATTTCTTTGTATTGTCTAAATGTAGCCTTGTGCATTAAAACTCTAAAAAACCGGCCTAAACGCACATTTTTGAAACACAAAATCTGTCTAGACGCACTTGTATCGGGGATTTGTAATCTGCATTTCCAAGCACTATGCTCCACTATTCAAATTGTCCATTGTAAACGCATTTTTTTTGAAATCATGCAATTTGTTCAAGTTGGCAAATAAGGATGAATTAGATTCAATAAGAATGTCATCATTTTTTGCAATTAATAGTTGTTTCTCTTTTGTAGGTGATGAGAATCCGCGAAGGAGAATGGCGAGAGCTTGCACATGAGAAGTTCAAAGCAAGAGGAGCAGTGCTCAAGAGCATTCGAAGATGTAGACATCATCGCCACACGGAGGAATGCCTACATCAAGATCATCATTTGCACGAAGAAGATAACTTCATATGTCCGAGGAGAGGCATCACTTCATCATGTATGAAAAGGAAGTTCATCATCCAAAGGTTCACACTGCATTCGAGTTCCAGAGATATTCATGTCTAGCATCAAAGAAAAATATCCATCATCCGCAAGTCCACTCCGGCAGTCATGAACAAAGATATTCTCCTACTACAATCATCTAGAGCCAAGATCCTGCAAGAATACATGAAGATGAGAAGAGAAATGAGCATGAACATCATAAATCCATAAATTACACTAAGGCAGGGAAGACATCAAGAAATTTGATAAGTTCCCAAGTTTTCAAGTTCGAAGCAGCCAAGTTCTAGAGGTGAAAATCCAAATTCAAAGACTACAAAAATCCATAATTTGGGAAAATACTCTGAGCAGTGTGAACATGTTGAAAATCAAACCAGTTTGCTCAATGCCGAGGTGGCATGTGCACACAATCAAGCCAATCATGGTCTGCCACATCATCCATCCGCATTCAATGTTCTAAAAATAGTAATTTTTGTAACAAACTGCCTTGTTGTCTCAATCTTGGCCATTGATTCTCAAATCAATACTGGCCATTCATGTAATTTTGGAGCCTATATAAGGCCCATTTCTCTCAGAGAGAGAGGGATCAAGATAGAAGAGTAGGAGTAGATGCTATTAAAATAGTAGATTAGAGGAGACTCTTCGAAGTCAGTGAAGAGACATGAAATTGTTGTAAAAATACATTTCCAAAATCAATACAAGCTCATTGTTGGCTCGCATGGTGATTTTGTGTGATTGCGGGATGTTAGCATGGTTTCTAATTCTCGAATATGATGGAGATGTTTCCAAGTAGAGTAGAATTAGATTAGAAGTTCATTGATGTAATGTTTATATGTGGAGATACTCGATGAATTCCTTAATGGTTCATACTTTTTATGATTTGTCAATGATAAATCATTTTGCAAAGTTAGCCTGAACCACGTTTGTTTTAGTTCGGTTGTGGATGCTCGTTCAAGCTGTGCCAGCAGTGGGTGTTTGGATGGAGATTTGCAACATGAAAATCCTTGAGTTTCCTTAGAAGATTGCATCATCTTCGTGTAGTTGTTGGTTCTCATGGCGAAGCGGAGTTTGGTTTCATAACGAGTTTGTCTATCTTGGCATATTTCATTATCTCATGGTCCTTATAATAGTTTTCTAGACCCTTGCCTTTTTCATTTTCTTTCATAGTTGGTTTTAGAGTTCCATTTCATAAGAAGGAAGTAACATATTGAGTGGAATGAAGAGTCAATTCAACGTAAGTCCCTTTGTGAGTTTTCAGCAAATCACATCAACTACTGAGTCTATCCATTGCAATATACGAATCAGGAACCTTGGAGTTGTCTCATTGGATCACATTGTTTAGCCTTTGAGAGACTTTATTCAAGAGAGGATAGAATACTTAGTATTTTATTCTAAGTTTGCATGTGCATAAAAAACACATCAACGGGTTCCTTTGTTTGATGAGAGAGCACATGAAAGCAAGGAGCTTGTGCAAGTAGGGGTGACACAATTTGCCACCAACTTCCTCACTTTGCAGAGCATTGTAACTTCAATTCCTTCTCTCAAACAAATGTTTGTGAGAAATGCCTTGATAGACTCTCCATATTCCCAAAAAATCCAAGATAAGAAAGTCAGGCTAACAATATTGATGAGGTGTTTATCAAAAATGTAGAGGAGATATTCAGGATAACAATTACAAACATAAGTTTCATAAGGAATTATATATTTGTTGTTTTTTTCTAATAATTAATAATTTATGTTCTAGTTTTTTAGGTGACAAAGCCTTTGGTCAACGTTCTGCATTTGGTGGATGGCAATGGCATGCTGATGAAATATCTCTATGAGGCCATGGATAAGGCCAAAGAGGCCATTTTGCATTACTATGGTGTTACCAAATAAAAATATGAAATCGTTTGGCACATCATTGATCGTAGATGGACAAAGCAATCCCACAAGCCAATTCATGCCTTGGCATACCAGTTGAACCCAAAATTTTATTTCTCCAATACTTTTAAGGTTGAGGAGGAGGTCATAGTGGACCTTACTTCATGCATAGAGAGGATGGCAACAGACAAAGACATCAAAAACAATTCTAAATGAGTTGGAGGTCTCTAAGGGTGCAAAGGGAAGGCTCTTTTCTTCATCTCAAGCCATTCAAAGTAGGGAAAACCAACAAGAAGATTAAAAAAATCAGTCCTTTAATTTTTAGCTTAATACTAGAATAGAAACTTGAATGTTTTAAGTTTTGAACTTCTACTTAATATTTGTATTTTTTGAAATGTTTTATAATTATGTATATTTGTGGTGGGACATTCATGGTATTGGCACACCAAATATTCAAAGACTAGCTATCCGTGTTGTGTCCTAGCCCTATAGCACTTCTACATGAACAAAATTGGAGCCTATTTGAGATAATTAAAACCAAGAAAAGAAACAAGTTGACCCAAAAGCACCTCAATGACTTTGTCTTCATCCAGTACAACCTTCACCTTCAAATCAAAAAGGCAAAGGGTCCTTCTCATGATGCCATCAACTTGGATGACATCAATCCATTTGCTGATTGGACTGCAGAAGAAGCAGAAATCATTTTGACTGATGATCTCACTGAATTGGAGAGAGAAGTGGCAGCGACAAGGCAATGGAGGAAGACATATTTGAGGAATCATTCACTACTCATGATGTTTCCAATTTACCTTCTAATTCATGGCTTGAAAGTACTAGTACTAGGAGAGGGAAGAAGAGGACATAGATTCTGTTTGGCTGTTTTTGACATATGTCAATAGTTTTACAATTATTATTTATAATTTTATAGTTATACAATGTATTGTTTGACTTTCAAACTTTGAAATTTCAAATTTTGAGTGTTTGAGGGTCATATAACATGTGTAATCTTTGAATTATGACAAATTGATAATCAAAATAGACTTATGTGTTCTTGAAATGCATTAATTTCTGTTTTTCTGTACAGTTATGTTTTTTTTTGGGTTCCCCAAGTCCCAAGTCCAAGCCAAAATTTTGGGCTGCCAAGTCCGAATTTTCAAACTATGATCTAGAGGGCAGTTAGTATGCTTGTAAACTTGAAAAATGGAAGTTGTAGTTCAAATCACAGCAACACCTTTTTGAACAGCTACAGCCAGTACAACAACATGCTGGCTACTTTCTTGAGGTGTTCCAGAAGTCCCTTGACCATCCTAGGGGGCATCAGGGCCCCTGTCCCCAGCAGCAAAAAATAAAAGAACAGGAATTTAAGTTTTAAAAGACCAAAAAAAAAAAATCAAATCTTTGGCATTCATTTTGCTATACAGTAGCAAGAACATAGACAAGAGGGCATCACAAGTTAGAAGCAAGGAATAAATTATAAAACACAAGTTGCAGACCTATTTAATGGAAAGCAAGCTTGTGATCTCATCTTATTGGTGGTCAAAGGTCTATTCAAATGCCAGCTAAGAGCCTTGTTCTAGATAGAGGTTAAGTCAACATTAAACTACTAAAGCATGAGAGGCTGCCCACAAGTGTCAAGGAAAGGTCCTTATCCTATGTTTTCTGTAGCAAATATATTGAACCATTCAAACTTAATTTTTTGTTAGACCATGTGTCTCCAAGACTAGACAAACTTACACCAAGCAAGTTAAATTCACCAACATTGTAATTGCATCCATTTCAAACTTACATTGTATGGGCTCATGTTTGTATTTTTAATAGATCTATTTAAATTTTCCTGTTTTTAAAATTTCAACTTCTTTTAGCTTGTCTAAGTCATTTTTAGGCAGTTTTAATTTATTTGTATTTTAAAATTCAATGCTAACTTTTATATATTATTTTAATATCCATTCCCACACTGCCCCGCCACCGTCACAAATCAGGAAGAAAATTGCTGTCCCTCTGCCATCCCAAAATCCAGATAAAATTTGTTGTCCCCAAAACCTTCCCCCCCATCCCTGCATCCGCAAACTTGGAGAAACGCTGAGAATACTAGATTTTGTCTGCAGAATTGAAAAATATCGCATTTTGGAAAAGCCTAAAAGGCAATATGAAAATGAAAAGACTGCTAGGAAAGAAAGAACAAACATTGATGAACTGTCATCAGAGATTCACCCTCCAATCGGAAACAATTTTCATAACATTAAAAGAAAGTTATTGATGCTTATGTTTCAAGCATCCAAAAGGGGTTTTCTTCCATGGTTGCAAATAGAGTGATGGAAGTTATTGGACTAGAAAATACAGAAAGCACTATAATGACTGCTGCCAGCATGTTAACAAAATCAGTATCCCAGTCCCAATAGAAGGCAGCAACTGTCCCAATTCCTAATGCAGAAGACATTGATGGGAGTTGAATTGATGGTGCAAGATCAGAGGAGCCTGATTTGAAAACTATGAGCAAGACATTGAGAATTAGACTTGTAGTGAGCCGAATTTCAATATTTCACTACAGTTCAAGGGTAGCAAATTGTCCCAAGTAAATATTTCTTAAACGTTCCACCATAGTTTAACTACTCCCTGAGACTCCAAGTACTCGTGAGTTTTTTGAAGCCCCGAGTTTTTGCAAAGTAAACTCACCAAATATTTTTGCAGTCGTCAGCAAGTTTTCCGCTCGAACTTGCACAAGTACTCACCAGATGCAGAACAGGTAACCCTACATGGCAAAAATGCGCCAAACATGCAGCATAAAACACTAAAACACAGTTTTCTGGCATTCGAGTATTCTTGTGTGAAATGGAGTGAAAACACACAGTTTTTTGCCTTTTTAAAAATTATGAAAATGGCACATGCCATGAAGGTCTATGTGGTTTCAAATGTCTTCATTTGGGCTTGGTGGTGGGGGCTATCCTTGGACCACGCAAGGGGTGCCGCCCTTAGCCCCCATTGGGGGCATTGCCCCCAAACCCCCACCAAACTCATTTGATACATTTTGTAGTTGTATTTTCAAAAAAAAAAATCAGAAATTTAAGTATTTTTTAAGTTGTTGAGTTTTGTCGAGTCGGAGATTTTTGGTATGCTGAGTCCCAGTAGAGTTCGAGATTGCAAACTATGTGTTCCACTTTCCTCAAATTTACCCATATTGGGAGGAGAACAAGAAGCTCATAAAATATTTATTCAGAAGATGTCACACTGGCATCCTGTTTTTGAATGGACCGCTTAAGACTGATCTTGGCTAGTTGGAGGATAAAGTAAGACGACACATCAGGCAAAAATATAAAAGAATACAACGGACTTGAGAAATGTGCAAGTTGTAGATAATAATGGATTTAAAGGAATTAATGCAAAATTGATCAAAGATGGTAGAAATAAATGGGTTGTGAAGTTCATTTCTATCTTACAACACCAAATTTTGTCTGCTATTGCACCTCATGACAACCTCAACAAATGCATAAGAACGGAAACCAAACTTCACGACTAATCGGGGTTGTTCAATGTCAAAATCAATAATGCTATCATAGAGATACAAAACAACTTCATCATATTCTGCTTCAGTTCTACAATAGCCAAGATCACATTGATTGTCTTTCCTCCAGTAGAGCAGTTAACAGAATTGGAAGTTCGAAAACTTTTGTCACATCCCACATTTTACATTTAATAAGAGGAACTAATAATCATGCTTGATTTTATGTTCTTTTGAGATTTATATGGATGACAGTTTTATTTTCCTTATCGAATTATACCTGCAGCATGAGTTAAGATGAAATTCAGATATGGTTTTAATTTGTTTCACTTTGGTAAGGAAAAGCTTAACTTGAATCTGCAGTATTAGTTTTATCTAAGATCCTATATCTTAGACTAACTACTGTTTGTTGGCTTGAGGTGGATGCAGAATGATTATTCTAACCCTCGCAATTGCCAAAGGGAGAGCATCATACGGGAGAGGGAGGTAGATCGTGATAGTATGTGGATGTTTGAACCTACAGAGAATCATCACACACTTGCACTAGCTTATATCTTGTCAGTTTGATGAGTCTATAGGTATTATAGTGGTGTTAGGTACATTCCTAAGTGTGGACAATAGACAATTAATTAATTAACAAATCAAGATAATTAAAAATAAATCGTAATTAAATAATTTCATAATTATTTAATTATGGTCGTTTGGAAATTAATTTAATTAATTATCTAATTGGGATAATTTTCAAGATAAGAATTTAAAAAGAACTTTCTTATTCATAGAAATTTGCTTTATTGAATTAATTAGAAATTAAAATATTTCTAAATTTATGCAAATGAAGTGGATGGATAACATTGGATAACCTTTTGGTGATAAGAACCAACCCGCTTTTCTTGGCTAATTTTGGTACGCTTTAATTTGTTTCATTTGGCTTTATTTTTTTAGCATGCTTAACTTATTTTATATTTTTCAAGGGTTATTCTTATTGAGAGGAAGAGGATGGCGAAGAAGAGGTTTTCTCCATTTTTGTCATGTAACGAGAATGCTATAACTAAAATACTAAGTTACTAGGTTCTACAGTATTGCCCCCCATGCCCATATGGATTCAATATGGGGCCAAGAAACCTGGGGTTTGCCCAAGGTCTGCCCCGAGCACCCTGAGTTCCCTATGGGTTTTTCAAATGGCCAAACTCAGGAGAACCCAAGCGTACCCATGGCTCATCGAGCTCAAAAAGACACAAAAAGGGACCTTTAAAACAAAATAAAAAATAAAAAACACCTACAACACCTAATTTTGCCCTAAAGTGAGGGCTTATAACATATTTTGCCTCCATTCACCAACACAACTGAGTAAAACTGCATTTTTTGCCTCCAAGCTGCCATTGTTGATTTTTCTTCTTCGAAGATGAAGGCTACGGGAGAGAAAGACCTACACCAATAGGAGAGAAAGAGCTGCACGGTGAAGATTTATCTATGAAAGGTGAGTAAATCTTGTAATTTTTTCAAAAAAAATCAGTTATTTTTTTTTAAATGTTTTAAATCTTTTTAAAACCATAGGAGTTATAATGCCAAAAAAAATTTTAAAAGTTGTAGGGTTGTAAATTTGTAATGTTTCTTGTGTTCTATTATATTCATAGAAAATGGCTATTAGTTCTAGTTCAGTCACCCCGCTCGTAGAGAGCTCATTTAAATTTGACGCAAATCACCTCTTTGGCAACATACAACCATGCTTGAACAACTACCTAGTGGTGAGGGTTATCGTTGGCGTTGTAGCCAATATGGGAATGAATATTAGAGCTCAAACAGTCGAGTGAAAGCTCACTTCTATGCTATTCCCAACTTAGGAATAAAAGTTTGTCCAGGGCTGAACAAAAAAGGGTTGCCAAAGCAACAGATAATGGGATATATCAAAGAACAAGGGGATGCCAACATGGTGAGTAACAGAGCAAAGGAAAGAGTGCATCCTCTTTCCAAGAGAGGATCACAAAAACCTCCTAGTGGCTTAACACAACCAGCTGGCCCACATCCTTTCATGCCACCATCATCTTCCAGATAAGACAATACTATTTCCAGTAAAAGAGGCCCATTGGAAAATGCCTTCAAGAATGAGGCAAGGGAGATTGCAAATGAAAGCATTGTTCATTGCATTTATAACAATGGGCTTCCTTTCAACCTTGTTAGATCACCATATTGGTGGGATATGGTGACCACAATTACCAAGGCACCTACTAATTACATTAGTCCTGGGTATGAAAAGGTGTGCACCACCTTATTAGGCAAGGAAAAAGCTTGCATAGAGGCATCATTAAGAACAATCAAGGATACATGGCTCGAAAGTGTCCATCATTTCTAATGGATGGAAGGATTGCAAAAACATGCCACTACTTAATGTCATTGCAGTGTCCCTACTTAATGTCATTGCAGTGTCCCCTAAAGGGGCGATGTTTTTTAAGGCAGTTGATTGTGAGGAGCAAGTGAAGGATGCAAGCTTCATTGCCAATATCCTCATACAAGCCATTGAGATGGCAAGCCCTAAAAATGTTGTCCAAGTCGTAACAAACAATGCTGAAAATTGTAGGGCAGCTAGTTCAATAGTGGAAGGTGCATGTGGGCATATTTTTTGGACACCATGTGCCATCTACTCTCTCAACTTGATATTCCAAAAGATTGGCACACATATAGAGTGGGTCAAGGACATCTACATGGAGGCCGAGGAGATTCAAATGTTTGTGACAAATTATCACGTCACAAGCCATCTTCAAGACCTTCTCCAACTTGAAGTTGTTGAAGGTAATTTTATTTTTACTTTTTACTTTTAGCATATTTATTGTTTTTAAAATTTTTCTAAATTGCTACTTTTTAATATTTAAATTTCTAATATTATTTACATCGTGTTAGTTGCCAAAACTCGATTCGCATCACACACAATTGTCTTGAGACAACTTGTGAAGGTGCGAAAGGCATTTAGCGCCATGGTCATCAACACTCTTTAGAGTGTATGGAAGCAATCACACACACAGAGAGCCCAAAAAAATCAAAGCATTGATCCTAGATGATGAGTGGTGGGCATGTGTGTAATATGTTTTGAATTTCATTGAGCCCATCATGAGTATGATTAGGTATGCAAATACGGATCAACCATGTTTTGGGCAAAATTTATGATGGCATGGTCTCTATGGTTGAAAAAATAAGGACCGTAATAGAAGCCAAGGAGCACAACCCCACAAAAGCATTTTTCAAAAGAGTGCAAAAGATCCTTGATGACCGTTGGAACAAGATGACCACACCCTTACATCTCCTAGCATTTGCTTTGTCCCGAAAGTATAATAGCAAATAGATACTTTCCCTGCCGAGGAGGGTGGCACCATATAGAGATAAAGCGGTTGTTGTTGGGTACAAGACAGCATTCAAAAGAATATTCCCAAATGAAGATATACATACAGTTGTCTCTAGTGAGTTTGGCGAGTTCATATCTACAAAGAATCATGATGTTTGCACTCTTCGAGACAAGACAAGAAAGCTGCTCATGAATGGTGGTACCTACATGGCCAAGACTGTATTTACTTGCAGCCTCTTGCAATAAAAGTTCTATCTCAAGTATGCATCTTTTTATTTTTTAACTCCCTCATTTTTCTTTTGCTACTATTTATTATAATCTATGTTTTATAATTGTAAATGTTGTATGCAAATTCAACAAGTTGCAAGTTCTTCAACTGAGCAGAATTGGAGTACATACTCTTTTATCCATTCAGTTAAATGCAACCAATTGGATGCAAAAAAATATGAAGATTTGGTCTTTGTGCACTCCAACTTGCGTGTCTTGTCACATAAGAAACATGATTACAAGGAGGGGGTGACAAGGAATTGGGATATAACTCCTAAGTGTGCCGACTTAAATGCTACTATTGCACAGCTTGTCGAAGTCTCTGTCGATGAGGCAACTTCTACATATGACATTGCTAGTGGGAGTGGCATTCCGGCTAATTGTAATTCAAATGAAATTGAACCAATTGTTGACTTTGATGCTCTCGATGAAGAGACATATGAAGATTATTGAATACTGATTGTAAATTTTATCTTGTATTGACATTTGAGAAATCACTGAATTATGAATTTCAATTCATGAGTATTTTCCTTATTGCAAGTTATGAGGCATTTAGATATTTTGTTTATTAGCAATTATGAGTATTATTGTTTTAACTTTATATATATAGCTGTACCCATAGCCGGGGGAAAAAAAATTGTATCGGCATACCCGAACCCCGAACCAATACCCATCCCCATACTAGGATCAGCAACTTAGCTAAAATTTTGTCACTCGTCGATTACACATGTTCGTTCGATAAAGAAACTAAAGAACACCAGCATGAAGAAGTCAAGGAACCAGGACCGCAGAAACCTTTTAACAAGTAAGTACTCCATCGAGCCATTATCATTTGGTGTGGAATTTTAGGCCATTTTGTTTAGTTGTTGTATCTGTCATTAATTTACTATATTTTTTTAGTGTTAAAATTGAGCAAAAGTGTCTGATATTTTGATGTTTTGTTCAGTATTTATTTGTTTAAGTTGAATGTCAAGTAGAGGGTCTGCCTCTGCTTCGAAAGTACTCATTCCACCAATTGACTCCTTTATCCAAATTGTTATTAAATTGTTACAGCTCTGTGTTCATTGCACTTATTATCTGAATTCCCTCCTTTACATGATGTTTGTGTGTGTATCGACATATATATGATACATGTCCTTACCTTTATCCACATGGGGAGTGTAATTTTCGTGTTATTTGCATGGAATAGCAAGTGGGTTTGTACGTGAATAGTTGAAGTATATGGGTTTGGCTCCTTAATTGCCTGGACTTTGTCCACCGGTGTGTACTACTTCTGCTCAAGGATTTCTCCAAAGGCAAGCTCTAATTTTACGTTGTGGATAAAATTCTATATCTGAATTAAAATTTTGCTTTCTTGCCCACACAGCAGGCTGTAAATTAACCATTAATTTGTTATATTATTGATGAGTAGCATATGCTGTATAAATATTTACATTTAGAATAAAATAAAGGTTTAATACTACGCAGTAGTGTGCTGAAATTAAACAACAGAATTTGGAATAAATTTAACTGGTATGGGTCGTGGCCAGATCAGAATAAGGGGGCAATTCGATGGCAATTATACATATATGATTAATCTGCTTAAAAGTTTAGATCCTTTATTGGTTGCAGTGTTCGTGCCAAACAATGATTAATGTCAAGAGATACGCATCTCTAATAGTTTTGTCAATGGTTTTATTATGCATGGTTTCTTGGGGATTTAGTAGAAACCCCTCATGCTCAGATCGAACTTATGTCTAGCTATCAATGGTTAAGTCCGTAACTATGTCTAATATTACCACAAGTTTCGACTATATTAAACCAACCAAAAGAGTTATATTTCATGTTAAAAATAAGGTATTAATAAGTTTTTCATTAAATCTTGTTATACTAGAGAAAATTTATATTAAGATAAAAGTATTAATTGTTTTAACAGTCTTCCGACTCAATGAGCTCTTGGTAGCGATATATTAACCATGCTCAGTGCATTAGCAGTCTCTATGAATCAAGCATAGGGCATGAATTTGTATTTGGTTGGAATTATGTTCTGAATTGTGTGTGTTTGGATTAAGAAGTGAATTGAATAATTGTTTGGGAATGAGTTTTGAATGAAATAGTCTTAGTTTTCTATAATGACAATAACTGATTCTTGAGCATATTGTGATTTTGTTCATATAATTTATTGGTTTTATATATATGCGTCTTAACTACTCATTGAGTAGTGAATGAATAGATATATCTTGGGTCAAACTCAATGACAAGTGAAAAGCTGGATGATATGAAGGTGAGATTATAGTTAATATCACTATGGTAGATGTTACCGGATCATCTTAATGGTAATTCTCTATTTACTTGTAATCTTTGAGGTAAACTCTGAATTCCTAATGGCTAAATTATAGTTCTTTATAAGAGCAATATTTGATTATGCATCATTGTGAAATGATTATAGATAGAGAGGGTATCTAGAGTCTATTTGACTAACTATATGCAACAAAATACATGGTTATATGATGGTTCTAAAATTTCCACATCAATAATTATTTGTCACCCTCATAGAAGGGTGGGGCCACTCCTAGATTGGGAGAAGTGCGGGGGACCACTAAGTCCATGCTTGGAGGTAAAGGGCGCAAATGATGCTCTCCCTCCTTACAATTGATTACTCCAAACTGAATATTCAAGTAATGAATGATATATATGTTAAAATTCCAATCACAATAACTAATTACCTAATGCTGAAAACATTGAATTAATCATACAAAACATTGAAATTCAAACAGCAGAAACGATGAACACCAGACACAGATATTTTACACCTTATAATCTGCTTTGCATTCCTTCGAAAGCTTATAAGGAAACCTCCACAACTAGTCCTTCAATTGCACGGAAATATTACACTACTCTGAGTTATAATATTTCTATCTTGCACCTATCTTTATTTAGCTAAAAATCTAATCTTCTAGAAAAGCATTTTTATCACTTGAAAAGAAAGCAAACTTATCTCACATACGAGATGACTTGAAAGATAAGTCTAAGTCATTAGTGCTTATCCGCACTTTATTAGACTTAATTAACTAAATAAAAGACTTTCACTTTAATGACTAAAGTGAAATACAAAATAGAAATAACTCCAACTAATTGCACATTTACACTGAACTAGTGCAGAAGTTCCGAACTGAGCTTAAAAACTCAACAATATATGTATGTCAAAATGGTTGTAATTAGTGGTAAGGATTTGTTATACACCTACATGCAAATGGATGGGTAGTCGTTCCCATAAATGATTGTAATATGCCTTTGTGGTATCCAATAAAAATGGGACACATTTATGTAATCAAATGTGATTATTGAACCATGCTTGCAATGTTGTGTAAGAAATTTGATTGTTGTCATTATTGTAACTTTTTCGAAGCCCTTTTTGATTGAGTTAAATATTTGATTGATGTCTCTTCATTGTAACCTTGTTGAAACTCTTTTGGGGCTAGCTTAACTTCCATTTGAGTTGATTGAGTAAGAGATGTGATGGATGGTAATTTAATAATTTAAAATATTAAGTATTTTTGAATAAGATCCTAGGTGGGATCTTACAACTTTACCCAAATAAAAATTTATCCACATAAAAACCAGGCCAAGGATGATTTCATTAGCTAGGTGCATTTACCTTGCGGAGTTGAGGTCTCAAATCACACCGCAGATTAAGCAACTGCCAAAATGTCAATATGTGTTTGAATCTTGATGATCCACTTATATAGCCCAAGTTGGCCTGATAGTGAAGTCTTGGGCACTCCATGGAAACTTGTCAAGCTCTCGTGAATAAGTTCTTTACCAAACAACTCTATACATCCACTTAGTCATTGAAGGAATCATTATTTGAACATTTCGTTCAGCTTGCAACTGTCCTCTCCATCCTCCAGCAAAATCAACAACATGCCAAGGAACACAAATGGGCATTTGCCCAAACCACCCTCAAATATCTTGACCCTGCCATCTTTGTTAATGATGTCCAAACCAAAGTTGTCGGATACTTACCCTCCTCCATCTAGATACACGTATCTGCATATCAGATACCGGATACCAGATACAAATACAAAGCATGGATAAGTGAAAAGATACTTACTCCCAAATACAGCATGGATACTGCATCCATATATATTTTGACCATATCCATTACTTCTGGATATGGCACCACACCATGTGGTGGTGCCATACCTGGTTTAGGGTTTATGAAAAGATTCAAAATTTGCAAAAAAAAGAAAAGCATAAAAAAAATTCACATATTTATAATATATATAATATATATCACTAAAGACAAAAACATAATCTAACAAAATAAATATTATAAACTTAAATATAAAAACCAAAATATATATAAATAAATATTTTTAAAGTTATGTTCTATACTCTTAGATGTATAACTAATTGAATATACCTATATTTTTGTAGCTAATGTATCTAGCTGTATCTGTATGAGGAGATCTTGAAATTTTGCCATAACTGTATCCAATACAGTATCCATTTCCATGCAACTGATCCCACAAGATCACAATATCCAAGAGTGTCCTGTGCTGACCACCTTTTAGAAAATTTGTGGATTCCTCAAAGTACCATTTTCTCTGAAATTTTTCCTCTACTGCTCTTTCCCTGACAAAAATCACAAAGACAGATGCTCGTGATGTTACTCTACTCAAAAAGCCCTTTGACAACCACAACAATGGCACTCTTCTCTGCTACTGTCCTGTCCACTCCCAAGTTTTCAAAAGTATTTATTATCAAAGGGGAAGCTTTTGATTTTGGATTGGATGCAGTTAGTTTCAAGAAAGTTGGCCCATTGCACATTGGAGAAAGAATTTGAATGATAAAGGAAGTCGCTTGTCTACCTCTAACAAAGAGATGTTACCTTTCTTGTGTGCCAGTATTGATTGACATCAGTAACTCAGTACTTGTTGTGCACCAAATATTTTATAAAGAGTTACCATCAGAATCTTAAGCACAACCTTCTTACTAAAGGTACTCTTGCTGAAGAACAACAAAATTAGTTGACATGTTAAAAGCAACTTTGAGATTCTGTACAAATAGAGTAAAGACAATATTGTTGTTGATGATCCTTTTCATCCAGGTGAGCTTCCTGAATTCTGTTCTATGTCAACTAGTCAACTAGCTTCAGCTCCAAATCTCCTGTGTGAATTAAACTTTAATCTTGTCACCCTCCGACTTTATTGGGATATCTGGGACGGGAAGAAAGGTAACTTCTACTCTATTATACAGTCATATTAATGTCATTTTCCTCATATTGCATTGCTCTCGAGAAAAATCTCCTTTTATTCAGACTGCTTTTCAAGAGGAGCACTCTTCAGCTCGAGGAGGCATGTTGTCTTCTTACAGACCAATAAGAATATTTTTGCTATTTTCTTTTGGCCCAAAGAAGAATCTTACTGCCAAACTAGTAGTTGAAAGTGATACTGCAAATAACGTTGCCTACCCAGGTCTTCTGCAATGTAATGCTATTCCACACCCAAAATAGAAGACCATTTCTAGCAACTTTGTAACTAGATGGCTTGCATGTGGAGGAAAGGATGCCATATTGTTTTTGTAAACTGACTTATAAAATACACATATTTTCATGCCTTGTAAAGCAAATGTCACAACAACACAGATTGAAACTCTCTCTTCATTGATGCATATGAATTGCATGGCCAGCCCCTCCACATCATCTCCGATCTGGAATATAAATTCATAGGCATGAATTATTAATTTTGGCAGGAAAAATCTTTAACATGAGCATGGCATTACCACCCTCAAACAGATATACAAAGAAAGTACGGAATGGTGATTGAGAATATGATCAAAAACCAAAGTGCGTGATATGAAATGATATTGGTACAGTACCACTTACCACTCTGCCATTCATATGACAGGATTGAAAGCATTGTATGGGTATGAACCCTTCTCTCCCAAGGCCTGGATTGTTCAGAATGCCTGAGTTCCTGCTGCATCCAACCTGCTCCGAGAAATGCAATATATTTGCCTCACATTAATCTCTTTAAGGGTAACCTCACAATTCCTGTAAATCGTATGAAACAAGAAGCCGGCCAGTAACCACTTTGAGCAGTAGTTTAAGATGGAGATAAATTATTGGCAAAGCTTCCACGTTATAAGCAGAGTACTTTGAAACAACAAGGGAGCCACAAGCTTCAAACATAACTTTATCGTCCTTATCAGGTGCAAGGAAAGACCAATGAGGTTGCTAATGCAGTAGATATTTCCAGTAAAAGGAAACCTCATGATAGTCTTTCTTGTTTCATGTTTACAAAGATGGTCAACAACCAAATAGTTGTGCAGTGTAGGCTCCCCAAACAGGCCATTAAGGCAACATTGTTGCTAACATTACACTCAAAAGTACTTTTATTTTCCTTGTTGCCTTATCAAATAGCAGGGGTTTTACTTAAGGTATATAATATTATTTTGAAAAATTGTGCAGAAGATTTTGCTTAATAAAGAACACAAGATAAGTATAGTTTACGAAGAATTCAAAAGAAGATAAGATCTGTAATGTACAAAGTTATGAACAAATGTGCAATATGGTATCTTCTTATTTCATTTGGGAAAAGATAATTGGTGAACTGAAAAAGTTCTCCAACAGAAAAAATAGAAAGAATAACTGACAGGAAACAGAAAAACTTTCAAAACAATCTATACAATTGAGAACGCTTATATCAGCATTCTTATGTCTCAACTTGGGTCAAAAGGCTGACATTTATTGCTCTAAAATTTATGATACTGGCAGGAATGATATATCAGTGCTGAATCAGAGCAAGATATTGATTTTTCCAAGACAAAAGACATTTTCTCCAGTTAAGCCCCACCGTGAATGCATGCAGACCTTAGAGTTTCATTAACTAGATAAGTAGAAATTTGCAAGACATCAAACTCCTTAAAACTTCACTGTGGACTAAAATTGCTGATTTCAGACTCTGCTTTACCTTGAAAGTCCTACTTTTCGTAATGACTTCTGACACTAGCCAAATTAGTGCAATCAGATGGTCAAATCGCTACTGCAAGCTTGATTTTGTTGAAGACACGGATATTTGCTACAATTAAATTTGTAGTTCTCTAAAAAGATTAAAACCAAGCACTTATTACTAAAAAATCATGCTGATTGTAGGGGTTAATTCTTTGGTTAGGAACAACAAAATATGTTGTAAATAGTAAATCTTAATGGATGATATATAAATCTGAAATAAAAGAGATACCAAACAGAAAAAGATGTTTACAACAGCAATAACAAAATCCCCACAAAGAGATTAACACAATATGTAACCTGGAAAACCCGTTCAAGAAAAAACACAACAGCAAAGAGAGATCCAACAATGTATAAATCCAAAAATGGATTTACAAATACATTCAGCTGATTTAAATCTCTTACGAAGCAGCAACCTCTTCCTTCTTGAAGCATACAAATAGCCCAACCACTCCTCTTCAACCTGTGTATGTGAAACTATTCACCCAAGCTTTCAATTTATAGATTTTTGGCTTGAGCAAATCTCATAGATCCAAATGACAAACGTCCAATATTCAATATGCAAACACAATGAGAAGCCCAACTCCAACTTGGGACTCAAGTTTCTTCAAATTGGGTTCCTATTTTTTTAGAAGCCTAGCTCCACTTAACATGGGCACCAATTTTGACTCCAAAATATCCTTTTCAATGCTCTCGTCTCAACTTCATTCCAAGTATTGAGAATAATTTATGGGTCCTCAAGGGGACCCTTTGCACATACATTATTATATTATTGTAATGTTTATCTAGAATCCCAACTTACAATAATACCTCAACATTGTTATTAGGACTTGCAAATTGTACAACACACTTAGTCTTAACAAATCATGTAGCAACAGTCCAGTATATTAACTGTAGAAGATTAGCTGCAACAAAGAATAAAAGCGAGCAAATGCAATAACACAATGCTATAATCCTTCATACAATGCATTAATAATGCCAATATTATCCTTGGAATAAAGTATAATATACACAATAATATAATATTCAAGCCAGTGTCATCATTCATAGTCATAAATGACAAGACCTAGGAAGAATCAAACATCAGATTCCACTTACAAAAGCAAACAAAGTAGGGACTCTAGAAGCCATGGAAGACTAGTATTACTATAACAAGAGGATATAGTCAAGTATAAAAAAGGAAGTGTTGAAGCTTTATCAAGATTTTTTTTTGATGAAATAGTGCCATTTATATTAACTATATAAAGTTTCTAAAAATACACTATATCACAAAAAAAGGTGGTTGGAAAAAGTCACACCCCATGGTCTATGCAAGGCAGAGCCTTAAACACCATATTGAAAGATAAAACATAAAGCTGCTAAGCAGCATGAGCTATTGATTCAATAGCAGGAAGCGGGTTCACAATCATCTGGTTTCCACACCTCAAGATTATCTTCGACATCCGGAATGGGCTCCCACCTTGTAAGAACACCATCATTGGCATGTTCATCCTGCACTTCCTCATGTGGCTGATCAGCAGCCCTCGGAGGAGAAATGGCCAATGCAAGACGAGGAAACTGGCGACTGTCTGGCCAACCAGAAGCACCTCTGTCATGACCCTGAGAGGAAGCTGAAGGCTGACAGGAAGCCAGAGATCATCCATGACCACTGCAACCATGAGCTCCATGCTCAGAAGGATGAGAATCATGATGACTCCTACCACATCGACACCCTCTAGGAGGGGATTAGGCCCCTGGAAGGAGAGGTCAACGAAACTCTGCCAACTGCACAAGGTACATTAACCCAGTGGTCATGGAGCACCTGTAGGTGGGCCACTTCAAGTGCAAATTTATTGGCTTACACTTGTATAGCTTTATCAAGATTTCATTTTATAATATCATTAAATAGTTGGTTGTCACTAAGTTGCTCAGACTTCCAAGAGAAAAAAATAAGCCTCGTGTAGGTGCAAGTTTGACAGAATAGAACTTCAAACTCTTCCAATGGAAAAAGAATGCTTATATACCAAAGATAAATGAACAACTCTATGCTCATGTTAGTATCTTATTCCAATGTGAACATCAATAGAACAAAATGAAAAATGTATAATCTTTGAAAACATGTGCCATAGAAAAGAATCACATTCCCATAGCAAAACTGTGGCACAGACTCTTTAGCCTTGCTTTAGAGTTTACTGAAAAACACATCAATCGATTACAGGATTGCATAAAAATAGAAATATCTATTTCCTTTCAAACATTTTCAAGAAATACTACAAAAATGAAGTAAATACAATCAAATTGAATTCAACACCATTTATGATTGTAATTCTTCCTAAGTAAGAATGAAACAAAGATCAGAATTATAAATTTCACAGCAATGCACATAAAAAAAATTTATGTCATAATGCTTCCTGACTCCAGAATAACTAATGTTAACATATCTGGCAAATAAGGAAATAGAGCTTTGAAAGTTTGAAATCTTTTGTCCACATGACTTCAATCTGGAAGCAATATTTTTGCATTCATATGAGTTTAACTATACAAGTGTCTAAAACCATTGCATCAGTCAATCAAAACCAGTGTTAGATATACATTGGGTATGATAAATGAATACTGGATCCTATCCTTGTGGGTAATACTGAATCCTATCCTTGTGGGTAGTGGTCCGGAGGCTGTTCAACCAAAAGAAAAATGTGCAGAGAGCTTCTAAAATTGTATTTATTTTTCCTATAGCCAGTGTACCCTTCTCAGTTCACTACTAGTTATTCACAGCCACCCACCATTAACATCAACCATAGCACAACAATTAGAAACAAAACAGCAGAAAATATTCCTCTGCATTTGGCATATATCATAATTTGTTTGGAAAGATAGACATGTGCCCCCATACTGCTGAGTGCTTGTGGGACAACCTAGGCACGGTAGGCAAAAGTTGCAAACTTTGCAAGGCTAATCATTTGTCCATCATTTATTGCCTCATCAAGCCAAGTTGGAAAGAAAGAATAAATAAACATAAAAGCCATTCAGAAGTTGTCAACAACCTGTTACACTGGGTTGTTGTACACTGGAGGAATTGGTTTGGCTGTTACACAGCCCCTCATGAGTCAAAAACTGCAGACTGCTAAGTTTCTAGGTCCAAGAAAGCTGTATTCCAAAAAACATTGTCTAAAACCTAATAATGAACCCACATATTTTTTTCACTTTCTAATCTTCAATCCAAAGATGCATTCTGAGTAAAACCCAGTTACAACTATGACAACTTTTGTTTCATTTATTTATCCCCAGTCAAATTGATTAAAACTTGGGGACATTGATATGACTGGAAGATTAACTGCTATGACTGGTATGTACTTTGTAGGCAAGAAAGAAAAAAGTCCCATTCTTAACAATCTAAGGACGAATTTAACAAGAAAAGCACCATTCCAGAAATACATAATAAATTTCCATATATATGTCAAAAGAAAAAGTAGTTGCCAATTAATAACAAGATATTGGCTAGTTGATTTTGATTTTGAATTGGTGAGGCCTGGCATTCAAAAGCTACCACACACTTACTAGAAAGGTCTAGATCAAAGCTTTCCTGTTGAGAATTTCTCCAGCAAGGGTGTACAATTACATACTAGCCAGCAAACAATAGGTGAACCTGGTGACCCGCAGATTACACCCAATCTGGGGAGGAATCACCCTAGCCCTGCAAACAAATACATTGCAATAGCCTTACCTCTGCACACCCAACAATAGGGTTTTCCTACTCAATTAAATGCGAAGTTAAGGTCCATGGCAGCAAAGAGACTGTACAGGGTGAAGCCTTGTTCAAATGAAAAACAAATTGTCATTTTGGGCGTGGCCACCCAAGTATTTGCAATTGGCCCAGGGTTTGATGGAATCTTAGCCCCTCAAATTTAGTTTAAAAAGTTAAAACCAAGAAGGAACACGTAAAGCTGATTTCAGTGAACAGTTTAATAAAAACTCCAATTCCCCATTCAAGGCCAATTAAATATGGGATCAATTATAATAGTACCAATCCACCAAAACCACTTCCAATCACATAATGTTTTATACATTACTTTAGCTTTGTTAATATTGGCATACTACATTGGCAAATAGTCAAAGAGGATGCACTGTAATGGTAATGGGAGATATTCATAATAATTACCCAGGTTCAAATTCCCCATGAGAATAAGGTAGCCCATTACTCCAGCCAATATGTGCTCAGGTATGTGACCCATAGTTACAAATCTTAAGATTGTGGCCCATGCTTATGCCGGAAAACAGTGTTTAAAGGTTAAAAAAGGTCGGTCATAACCTCACCCAAGATTAAAATACAATTCTTGCTCATCAAGCAAGAAAAACCAAGAACCCTAATGTGAAGCAGAATAAACAATGCAAAGAAGTAAGATCAGAAAAAGAAATAACCAACCTTTCACAAGCATCTTCGAGTGAGGAAAATGGTCGCTTGATGTCAGGGTTGCAGACTTTCCATGCATCATGGTGGGCCATCTCTAATTCTGCTTGATATCCTGGTCTCATGTTTGACTTCTGTTGGTGTTGTTGCTGTTGCTGTTGCTGCTGCTGCTGCTGTTGCTGATGTTGCTGTTGCTGTTGCTGTTGATGTTGATGTTGATGTTGATGTTGATGTTGCTGTTGCTGTTGATGTTGCTGTTGTTGTTGCTGTTGATGTTGATGTTGATGTTGCTGTTGTTGAAGCAGATGATTGTGGTGAAGAATGGGGTTCCTGGACTGTAATGGGTGGGAATCATTGTTTGCTATGTTAGGATTTGAAGGAAATCTGTTAATGGACTGTTGGTGTTGTTGATATTGTTGTTGCATCAGAAGAAACTGCTGCTGGTGCTGATGCTGCAGCAACAGTTGCTGCTGCTGCTGCTGTTGAGGTGGCGGTTGCTGTTGTTGCTGGTGTTGTTGAGCCAATGCATTAGCCTCCTCCATCCTCCTGTTAATTTCTTCATTCATTGTTTGTGGGTTTTTTTAATGGACTTCAAGATGAAGATGAGCATGAACAAGTGTTCAATTTTAGTTTGCTTTAGGACACAACCACGGAACACAGGGTTCTAGTCTGCAAATAAAAACGCGGTCTTAAAGGCATTACTGGGTAAGGATGTCAAAAGGGCTTCCAAAGGAGAGAAAACGAGAAGGGTTTTTTCGTTTTTATTTCAGAAGCGTAAATTTCTCCAAGAGAGTGGGGTATTGCACGCACCAAGTTAGAACCAACCGCATTATAATAGAATTGAAGGCTTCTAACCTCTATGAGGTCAAAAGATAGTTTAATGCATTAGACCTTCCAAAGGAGAGAAAACGAGGAGAGTTTTTTCTTTTTATTTCAGAAGTCTAAATTTCTCCCAGGTAGTGGGGTATTGCACGCACCAAGTTAGAACCAACCACATTATAATAGAATAGAAGGCTTCTAATCTTTATGAGGTCAAAATATAGTTTAAGGCATTAGACTTGTGATTATATTTTTGTGAGTTGTGTTTTTGTTATTTTATTTGATGATGAACTCTTCCATTTTTTCAATTCTCTATTCTTTAAATAAATCATTTAAGTTATTGTTAAAGTGTTTGGGTAATTGGTCTTGATGTCAGTAAAAGCTTCACACTCTAAAATAAAGTGTTATTTTATTCAAGTTATGCAAAAGAGACGAATTCTTTCTTCCCATTCCTTTTTGGCATCTTCCATCTCTTTGTTTTACATCAAAACTGTGTGAGTTAGTCCTTAATTGAATTATGAGAATCAAGGTAAAAACTCATCTTTCTCCTTAATGTCTATTCCCAAAGACTTGTGAAATTTGTCTATAACAAAAGTCTTTATTTCTTTGCTATTATTAGGACACACATTCAAATTAATATTCCATTTTCTCATCCACTTGATATTATGTTTCATCCAAGACTTATTTCTCTCATTCGAGACTTCTTTAATAACAACTTTAAGCAATTTATTTGCCTCCATCTACTCATTTTTTTCAAATATCATAGGACATGCAGCATAGCAGTGGCTTCAATAGGAAATGTAACGACTTCAACTAGATGAATCTCATAGGGGGTTGAAGCTTTTAGTTTGAATTTGCTTGTGATCATGTGTTTTTGGATTCTTTCTATTTATCCTAAGGGAGAATATAACTAGCAATTGCACCTAATGTGTAATAGGAATGTTGATAGGTATTTGTAATGGTTGTAATTCTTAATTAATTAGAAAATCACAAAGAAATGTAAGCATTTTTTTGTTTAGTAATAGAAGTCATTCTATACAATGTATGGTGCGAGGGGGTGGAGTACATTGTTGATTGAATTGGCTCATAATTTGAGGTTGATATTGTGTGTAAACGATCTTTCTCCTTCCTCTGAGGGAGACATGTGCACTATATTGCATGTGGGCATACCATTGGTAGTTGAAGCTTAGGGAGATATGTATATCTACTAAACACCACACTTGTGAGATCACAATGAATGTGAGAGCCTAAGGATCAATGTCTTCAATGTCAATTGATGCTCTTTCAAGTGTTATACCTGAAGATTTATGGATTGTTAAATCCCACACCATTTTGAGTGGGAGTTGGCGACAACTACCACGAGCAACTAGAATGATTGACACAAAACTATAATATTACTATTGTGGGTTTAGTACAGTCATGTGTGTCCATAAGGCAACCCCTTCAAAGGGCTCACATAAATGGTAGCAATGTTCCTTGGAAAAAGGCATCTAGTATTGCCTTCCAATGGGGAGGATTTATATTATGGACTAAGAGTTGAATCTGGGCTTCCCCTTCCAATCATCTCAAGTATTTCATTTGACTTTAGTTAATAAATTAAAAACCATCCAATGTTCAATAGAGTAATATTTGCAAGTTGCAACCTACCAAATATTATACATCCTCCATTAGCCCCTCGTCATCATACTTTAACAATCAATAAGTTCATAAAACTTTTTAAATTTTCACATCTTTTAAGGTTTCGTAGCTATAGCAACAAGGTGCTTCACATTAAGAAACATTTAAAATATTAGGCAATGGAAGTTTTCAAAGTCACTCTTTCCATCTTTATCAATAGATTAGGAAAAAGGAAACTATGAGAATAACAAAAGTGATTCACTAACTAGATGGTTGATCATACACAGTTGTTTTCTAAATTATGTGCTTAGCCTTGAAGATTTCTTGCATTGTGTTCTGGAAGAGGGAGGTCAAATAGGTCGTTGATATATAGATATCAACTTTCCATTCTACAAATCCTTTTTTAGTCCGTGCAAACAACATAAACACTTGACTATAAACAAACCAATATGTTTTGCAAGTGCATGTATGGTCCACCATATTCCCTACAAAATATCTTTCCTTAATACACAAAAATATACAAAAAACAAAATAGTTTGTAGTTTTGATTAGAGGTTAGATTGAACACAAGGTGCCTAATGTTAAGCTACCTACAACAACATGACATGTAAGGAGGATGCCCCCAAGTGGGAAAAATAAGACATGGAAACATAATATAGAAGGTGAAATGAGAATAGAAAGGCACGACAAGTACAACATAGGAAAAATGTGTGAGGACACATATGAAATGAATACTAAAGCACATATGAGAAAGAAAACATGTGGAATGAGGAAAAAAGGTAAAAAGTATGCAAGTGATGCAGGAGCATCCTTGGTTCAAGAGCAATCTTGCATCAACCAAAAACATTTGCATTTTAGTTTGTTTGCAGTTCAGTTTGTTTCTTTTCATTTTCCATATCAGTTCAGGCAATTCAGTCAAAAGCAGTTTTTGCATTTTGGTCTGCATTTTACCATAGTAGCATTTCAGACCTTGTGGAGCTGGACTTAGCATCTAAATTCATTCATCTATATCATATATAGAATTCAAAGATCCACACATCAATACCAGAAATATACCGTTATCAAAAGTTTGACTATTTCTCAGAACAGAGTATCCTGATAATCACTGACAACCAGTTGAAGGAGAAACTTGCAAAAGCATTTCCTGATCTTCAAAGCCTAATGACACATCATTCAATGATCTTTGGTTCATGGCCGACCTTTCTAGGAGATCCGCATATCATTCCATTCATTTTCCAAAAGCGATCTATGCATTTAGGTCCAACCTATCTGTGTACACACGTTACATCTCTTCTTTGGAATTAGTGATCTTCCTTGGCTGACGCGGAGGAATCTATTGATCCAGACTTGATATATATTGATGTAATAGATCCTTAGGAAAGCAGTTGTTAAGTTATCAAGTAGTGATTCACATAGTAGTATTTGCTAGTTAGATTTCTGCGAGGAGCTTGAAAGCTTTATCTTGTGCATGTATGTAATCAAGCCTGTGAACCCTAATTATAAGCCCACATGTTAGCCGATCTCTATTTGAATTTTATGATATATTGAATGACTGAATCTGCATTTGTTCTATTTATTTGAATTGTTTTCGTTGTGTTTACTCTTGCTGCATGGTCTGGATAGTTCATTTTGTGAACCCTCCTATCGTGACTGCGCCAAGTGGTATCAGAGTGAAAGTTTGAATCTTTTGGGAGTGAATTGAGTGAAGTTGGCGAAGAATTCTGTAAGATCTTGCTGTGGACAGACTGCCGAATTGAGGCAAGTTACTTGTGTCGCAACCAATCGCCAATTGAGAGGCAATTGTCACCTTGTAGCCTGATCGTCGAACTTCAGGCAGTTTACACTTGATCCTAGGAAGAATGCTGCTGAGGAGAGTTGTTGCTATTGGAACAATGGCTAGTAGAATAGATGAGATGATGGAGATAATGAAAACAATGCGAATTCAATTGGATGTTGAAGAAGATAGGCGAAGAGGATTGACACCGAGACCTAATGTTGAAAGTGAGGATGAGGAAGAATTTTAATCTGTTGAACAAACTAGCGAAACCCTAGGAGGTGATGAAGAAGAAGAATCGGATCAAGTAAGGATGCTGCAAGTTATTTCAAAGATTGGAAAGAGACCTAGAGTTGATGTGCCGAACTATACTGGTAATTTGAACCCTGAAGAATTGATTGACTGGATAAATGATATGGGAGAATACTTTGAATATGAGGAAATTGAAGATCTAGAGAAGGTGAATTTTGCAAAGACAAAGTTGAAAGGACATGCTACTATATGGTGGAAAGAAGTTCAATTGGAAAGAAATAGAAGAGGAAAAGAAAAGATTACAAAATGGGATAGGATGGTGACAAAGTTGAAAAATTAGTTTATATCTGCTGACTATGAGTTGGAATTGTTAAAAAGATTGCAAAACCTGAGACAAAAGGAGAAATCTGTGAAGGAGTACACTGAAGAATTTCATAAAATGATCATAAGGATAGGACATAGTGAAGAAAGCAAGGAGAAAGTGGCTAGATACATCAATGGACTGAGATTGAACATTCAAGAGGAACTAAGCTTGGTGAGGATAACATCTTTGGAAGAAGCATATCAGTTTGCACTGAAAGTTGAAGAGAAGCTAAATAAAAGATATGATCAGAGAAAGAGAGGAAGAGGAGGTAAATTTCAGAGAGGTAGAACATTTTCCAGAGGAGACAGATCATATCCGGAGCAGAACAAGTATGACAGCCCATTTAAGAAGGATGACAAAGATACTAATGCATACTAGAGAAGTGATAGAAATTTTCATCCCAGAGGCAACTATAATTCATACCAGAATGAAGGATACAGAAGAGAAGGGAGAGGGTTGGATAAGAGAACATTCAAAGGTACTTGTTTCAAGTGTGGAGGTGAAAGACATAGAGCATTTGAGTGTAATCAGGGTAGTACAAGTAAGAGGACAGAAAATAGTGGAAGAGTAGCCTATGTTGAAGAAGAACCTGTTGAACTAGGTGACCCCTATTCTATTGGTAAACCGGAGAAAGGAGAATCATTGGTGATGAGGAGAGCATTATTTCAAGTAGAGACGGATGAGGAACCACCGCAGAGGAAGAGTCTGTTCAGAACCAAATGCAAATCCGGAGGTAAGTGTTGTAAAGTTGTAATTGATAGTGGTAGTTCAGATTACCTAGTTTCAGAGGAGATGGTGACTAAGCTGAAGTTGGAAAGATTAAAACACCCTAAGCCATATCAGATAGCATGGATTCAGGATGATCATAAGGTACTAGTGAGTGAACAATGTTTGGTGAAATTTCATATTAGATCTTATCATGATGAAGTCTTGTGTGATATTATGCCTATGGATGTATGTCATATCTTGTTGGGTAGACCTTGGCAGTATGATAGAAAAGCTATACATGATGGGAGAAAGAACACGTATACTATAATAGCAAATGGAAAGAGAATTACTCTGATTCCTTTGGAAGATGATCCTAAAGATGTGGTATGCAGGAATGCTAGAATCTGTTTGATAGATGGAAGAAAATTTCTGGATGGTTTGAGACATGAGAATATGTGTTATGCTTTGATTCCTAAGAATCTTGAAGCATTGAAGAAAGAAGAATCACAACCGGTGGAGATAAGAGAATTGTTGACAGAGTATGAAGACATCATATCAAATAATGTGCCTAATGGATTGCCACCTATAAGGAGTATCAGTCATCACATGGATCTTATACCTGGAGCAAGTTTGCCTAACAAAGCAGCACATCGTATGACACCAGTAGAAAATGAAGAACTGAATAGACAGATACAAGAATTGTTGAGGAAAGGTTTGATCAGAGAAAGTTTGAGTCCTTGTGCAGTACCTACAGTGTTAGCACCTAAAAAAGATGGAGAATGGAGAATGTGTATTGATTCCAGAGCAATAAACAAGATCGCATATAAGTATAGATTTCCTTTACCTAGGATGGATGATATCATGGATTGTTTGAGTGGAGCAAGATATTTCACAAAGATAGATTTGAAGAGTGATACCATCATATCAGAATCAAAGAAGGAGATGAATGGAAGACTGCTTCTAAGACAAATAAAGGACTGTATGAGTGGTAAGTGATGCCTTTTGGATCAACAAATGCACCTAGTACTTTCATGAGATTGATGAATGAAGTCTTGAAAAAATTCTTGGGTAAGTTTGTGGTTGTATACTTGGATGACATTCTAATTTTCAGTAAGACAAAGGAGGAACATTTGTGGCATATTAGACAAGTTTTACAGAGGTCGAGAGAAGAGAAATTGCTAATAAACATTTTAGTTTCATGAAAGAAGAGTTGTTCTATTTGGGATTTGTGATTTCTGCAGAAGAATTGAAGATGGACCCTGAGAAAGTAAGAGCAATTATTGAATGGCCTACACCGGAGAGCATTGGAGAGGTTAGATCATTTCATGGATTGGCTAGTTTCTATCAGAAGTTCATCAGAAATTTTAGTTTAGTTTGCAACCCTATGATAGAGACAATGCAAGGTGACACAAAGGATTTCAAGTGGACATCTGGAGCAGATAAAAGTTTTGAGTTGTTGAAACAAAAAGTGACAAAGAAACTTATTTTGGTGTTACCAGATTTCAATAAGGTATTTCAAGTTGATTGTGATGCAAGTGGAAATGCAATTGGAGCAGTATTAAGTCAAGAAGGTAGACCTATAGCATATTTCAGTGAGAAGTTGAATGATGCAAAGAGAAGATATTTTGTTTATGATCAATAATTCTATGCCACAATTCAAGCCTTGAAGAAGTGGAGACATTATTTGTTGCCTAAGGAGTTTGTGTTGTATACAGATCATCAAGCTTTGCAATATTTGAACAGTCAAGGTAAGTTGAATCAGAGAGATATGAGATAGGTAGAGTTCATGCAGAGTTATACTTTTGTGTTGAAGCATAGGAGTGGAAAATCAAACAAAGTTGTTGATGCATTGAGTAGAAGAAGAAACTTGTTGACAGATATGAGAGTTGAAGTGTTAGGTTTTGATGAATTGAAGAGCATGTATGAGGGAGACACTAATTTTGTAGAACCTTGGAAAGCTTATAGAGAACCTATTGTGACAGACAGGAGTAAGTGGTTGGACTATTTCATTCAAGAAGATATGTTGTTCAAAGGAAATCAGTTGTGCATACCTCAAAGTTCAATGAGAGATAATTTGATCAAGGAGAAGCATAGTGGTGGATTGGCAGGACATTTTGGCATTGATAAGATAGTGGCTTTGGTGAGTGAAAATTACTTTTGGCCTCAAATACATAAGGATGTTTGGAAATTTGTGCAGAGTTGTAGAGTTTGTCAAATTGCAAAAGGGAGTAGTTAGAACATTGAATTGTATAAACCTTTGACAGTACCGGAGAGACCTTGGGAAGACATATCCATGGATTTTGTGATGGTATTGCCTAAGACACAGAGAGGACATGATTCAATATTTGTAGTAGTGGGTAGATTTCAAAGATGGCTCATTTCATACATTGTAAGAAGACAACTGATGCAGTGCATGTAGCAGACCTATTTTTCAAGGAGATTGTGAGATTACATGGATTACGTAAGAGTATAGTTTCAGACATAGACACAAAGTTTGTTGGATACTTTTGAAAGACACTTTGGAAGAAGATGAAGATAGATTTGAAGTTCAATTCAACTTTTCATCCACAGACTGATGGACAGATAGAGGTAGTGAATAGGAGTTTGGGAAATTTGTTGAGATGTTTGGTTGGAGAGAAGACAAGAAGTTGGGATTTGCTTCTTTCACAAGCAGAGTTTGCATATAATAATTCAGCAAACAGGAGTACCAAAAGAACACCCTTTTGAGATTGTTACCGGAGTAAACCCTAAAGGAGTTGCAGAATTAAGAGATATCAGTACAGAGGAAAAGAGAAGTGCAGAAGTAGAAGAATTTGCAGATCATATGAAGATAGTGCATAAGCAGGTGAAGAAGCATTTGGATAATATGAACAGCAAGTACAAGGAGAAGGCTGATGAGAAGAGAAGACATAAGGAATTTGAAGTTGGAGATGAGGTGATGGTGTACTTGAGAAAAGAAAGATTTCTAGTTGGGACATATAACAAGTTGAAGATGAATGAGTTTGGACCTTGTAAGATACTTAGGAAATTTAATTAAAGAAATGCATATGAAGTGGAATTACCGGAGACCTTGGGTATTTCACCTATTTTCAACATTACAGACCTATATCAGTATCATGAAGCAGAGTTTAGTGGCAACATGGAAGAAGACTTGAAGAAGCAGTTACCACAATAAGCACCAGAGCAGATTGAAGACATTTTGGACAACAGAGTTGGACGCAACACTAGAGGAAGACAATACAGAGAATATCTTGTGAAGTGGAAAGGCAGATCGGAAGAAGATTCATCATGGATTTCTCAGGCTGAGGTGGACCGTCTTGGTTCTCCCCTAGCCCCAGTAAAGTGAGGGACTCACTTTTTCAATAACCCTGGATGTCTGATGCAGGAGAATCCCTGGTTCAAGAGTAATCTTGCATCAACCAAAAACATTTGCATTTTAGTTTGTTTGCACTTCAGTTTGTTTCTTTTCATTTTCTAGTTCAGTTCAGGCAGTTCAATCAGAAGCAGTTTCTACATTTTGGTCTACATTTTACCATAGTAGCATTTCAAACCTTGTGGAGATGGACTTAGCATCTGCATTCATTCATCTATATCATATCCAAAATTCAGAGATCCACACATCAATACCAGAAAGATATCGCTATCAGAAGTTTGATTGTTTCTCATAACAGTGTATCCGGATAATCACTGACAACTAGCTGAAAGAGAAACTTGTGGAAGCATTTCCCGATCTTCGAAGCCTAATGACATGTCATTCAATGATCTTTAGTTCATGGCCAACCTTCCCAGGAGATCTGCATATCATTCCATTCATTTTCTAGAAGTGTTCTATGCATTTAGGTCTGACCTATTTGTGTACACAGGTTACATCTCTTCTTTGGAATTTGTGATCTTCCTTGGCTGACGCGGAGGAATCTATTGACCCAGACTTGATATATATTGATGTAATAGATCCTTAGGAAAGCAGTTGTTAACTTATCAAGTAGTGATTCACATAGTAGTATCTACTAGTTAGATTTCTGCAAGGAGCTTCAAAGATTTATCTTGCACATGTATGTAATCAAGCC
This sequence comes from Cunninghamia lanceolata, assembly GCA_027924645.1. Taxonomy (NCBI): domain Eukaryota; kingdom Viridiplantae; phylum Streptophyta; class Pinopsida; order Cupressales; family Cupressaceae; genus Cunninghamia; species Cunninghamia lanceolata. The sequence continues at coordinate 2,071,739 of BSBN01001315.1, read as the reverse complement.
TATGAGCCCTAATTGTAAGCCCTCATGTTGCTGGCCGATCTCTATTTGAATTCTATGATATACTGAATGACTAAATCTGCATTTGTTCTATTTCTTTGAATTGTTTCCGTTGTGTTTACTCTTGCTGCACGATCCGAATAGTTCATTCTGTGAACCCTCCTATCATGACTGCATCAACAAGTATAAATATAAGTAGAAAAAAAGAGGAGGTCTCATGTAGCCACATTAGAAGTGTCTCCTAAAAATTCATCCTCCTCCCAAAAAGTAACATCATATTGTACATCCTTGAATAAGCATTATTCATAGAATCATATTGTAAAATTTGTTTAGTTGTCTCTAACTCTTATCTTTTCATATTCTTACTATATATGTTTGAATTGTGTAATTAAGTTTGTATTTCCCTCATTTTATTTATAGATTAGGGTAACTATCAACATAATTATGCAATTAATCTTGTATTTTCCATACTAGCAACTTTCATGGTGAGCATTATTGTTGTCATTAAGCTTGGTTATGTTGCAAAAAGATAATGAATTAATTAGTTTATGGGTGTGTTAAGGGTTTTAATTTTGATACATTTATCTTTGCATTATAAGGATACTCTTTACAAACTATAGAAGATGGATGATGAGAATGATAATATCTCTTGCCCCAATGAAATATTAGGAGACATCACATGAATGGTATGTATTTATGTTAAGTTGACTTTGTCTTGTAAATTAATATATTATTTCAAATACAGGTAATTAATTGAATATGCCTTGTATTATTTCACATAATACATAGGTAAATAGTACTCATCACTCATTCAAACTAATTTGAATGGCAAGAGAAAAATGGTAGCTAGTGATGATGATCCTCCTAGATGATTCAGAGTGCATTGAATGTATGTATATAGATTGCATTCTACATTGAAGCCATTCATATCAAGCATAATCAATGCTTTACAAAATGTAAGAGGCATAAATATTTCATTGAGATTTGAAAATATTTTAAACTCAACTATCTGAAATTAATCATGTGTTTTCCTTTATTTTGTAGCTAAGCAAAAGTCAAGTGCCTTGCAAAGTGGTAATGCAGTGCCTATTGTTGGAGAAGAATTCATTATTGTCTATAACTTATCTCCACTGCATTACGACATTCTAGTAGAGGCATAGCTTATTGGGGAAGTGTTTTCTTAGATTGCATTTTGTTTAATTAATTATTGGCTCACTATGTTATGTAACAAGGATGCATCAATTCACTTATATGTGTGATTAGTCTTGTTTGTAGGATGAGGACAAATCAATCTCTAAGGAGATTCCCAAGTTCATGTAGTTCTTGAGATGGAAGATGTCAATCTCATAAGTAGTATTTCTATTGAATATCAACTAACATTTTTGGTTTATTGTTTAATAACTTGAGATGATTATGACTAATCTGACCTTTCCATCCAATTTGTATAAATTGCATTTTGTTCAATTAATTATCAACTCACTATGTGATGTGATGTGGACACTTCAATTCACATACATGTATGATTGGTCTTCTTTATAAGACAAGGACACATCATTTATCTATGAGGAGATTGCTACTCCTCTTGTAGTTCTCAACATGGAAGATCTAACAATTCCTTAAGTAGTGTTTCAATTGAATATCAACTATTTTTTTATTATTATTTAAAATCATGAGATGATTATGACTAATGTCACATTTTCATGTAGTTTGTTAGCAAGTAAAAATTTGTTTGTCCCCATCTATATAAATAGGCCTTGCATTATTGTTTGCTTCCTACATGCAAGACACATTCTAAAGAGGCAGTGACCATATTGGTCTTTGTGTCAATTAAGTAAACATTAGAAGACTAACCATAGGATACCTCCCATCCCATAAAGGAAACCCAATTGTGTTGGAAGTGGCAATAGAAATCCAAGACCTAGGGAAATCATGTAGAGAGAGATTAAGCAGTGACTAGTAGAATGCCTCCTTAAGAACCAAAGCTTTGTTTAAAGAATCTGCCTTGAGAAAAACTACATGGTCCAAGAAGGGGTCAATGCCATTTTAGACTTGACCAAGGAGGCTCTTTGAGCTATCAATGCCACTATCTTCGTATGATAGTGAGAAGAAGACAAAGAAGAGGAGAAGTACCATTGGTAAGAGAAAGGGGGTGTGGTTGTCACACACAGAGGGTAGTGATGTAAGAACCTATACTCATAATTGTGTTTCCATTCTAATTTTGATAGTGTCTTATATCTATGATGCAATTTTACTAATAATGTGTACTAAATGTTGAACAAAATATAGATGAGGGCATGCCCCTTATTGTCTTTCTAAAGAAGAAATGGAACAATGCAACCCAATTTCCAGCTAACCCACCATTAGAGACTCAAGCATATTTTCACAACACTTATATACTTAAATGTTTCTTGGATAGTGAATTTATTCATTTGTGTAATTGTCATTTTGTCTAGAGTCATGTAAATCTTTTTTCAAAGATCTACATAGTCGTTAACTCAATAAGTGAGGCTTAGAAGAAGACCACATTAGATTATTCTCCACCTATCCTTAGGGTAAATTAAATTTTTGTGACATGACAATTTGATTTGAAGAATTTATGAGTTATTCATATTTATAATGTTGTATTTCCATACAGAGATGTATATGTTCTTCTACACAAGTAAAAGCTATAAGTCCCCCACTAATGTTGGAAGATAGACTAAACATGGGAGATTACTTATCTCTACCATCTAGTGGTAGAGTTGTGGGGAAGGGCATCATATCTAGGCATGGTAGGGGTGTATATTTGAAGGACAACCGCTTCCCCAAGATCAATTATCATACACCTCACAAGGATAATTAGTGGAGTCGTTATTCCTCCTTTCCAACCCCAGCTATTGGTTAAATAAGAGGGCTAGAAAATCTTGTGGATGAGGGACAAAGCATGATATGAGCACAACAATATATTTTTTATCCATCATCTACACCTATAAAGGCAAGTGTCTAATTGAATAGACCTTCATTTTTGCTAACTATCGTGTTTAGGATTTATAATATTCTTGAGTCCATTACTAACAATATAATTTGAATTGTAGGATGATGACCCAAAGGTGGTGCAAACAAAGTTTGCATCTAGGAAATAATCACATTATTGATATTGAGCCTTGTCATAATGTAATTTAATATTATTGGGAGCATTGTTTACCGAATGAAAACATTACACTATATACAATATAAAAAATGACAAGAGGATGTTATATTGAAGTATTGTTTCATATTCCACATGTGTGGTTACTCATTGATCGAGTGTGGAAATTATTGTTACATATTTTGTATTAAGTGTTACATCTTTCATGTTGACAAAGTGTTAGAATCATACAATGCATCAAATAATTAAATAATTTACAACAAAAACATTTATTAGGACTATGCTTATTGATAGACTTTGAAGTGACAAATGGTGAGAGAAAATTAATTCAAAATACAAACAATTATCCCTAGAGAGAGTTTGATAATGCCATATGGCAAGGGCCTAAATTTGATGGTTGAATGGTTGTATTTAGGTATTTTGTCCATAAGATAAAATCAAAATTTTATTAGGGTTGTATCATAAGATAGGGATGATTTGGGATAGACTGTCAAATATATATATATATATATATATATATAAAGTACATGCCTTAGTATTTGAAAGGTAATTTTAGTGAATAGGCTTCACAAACAATTTGCTTGACAAGCAAGGTTGACCATCAAATTTAGGCCCTAGACAATATAGTCAAAAAAGGGATGTGTTGTTTTAATGGATATGAGTAGCTAGGTTTTATTTTGATGATGGCTTAGTCATTCAAGAGCATGGTTATTTGTGCAAGTCTTTAGTTTCTGTTAGGTATGATTTGATTTTCTATTTTCTATACAAGTGGGAATATTCTATGGTTCTTGTATTTTCCCATTTCTCATGTGTCCATATCCCTTGTGTAAGCCTTGTCTACCTTTCCCATGTGATGTTTATCTTTTCCCACCTATCAGTTAATGTTTATGGCTTCCATGGGTAGTGAAAGCTTCCCTTACTTCCCTAATATCTCATTCCTTGTGGATCACAATAACATGAAATCACCACCATCAATTGCTTCTTGATCCTATTAACCTCTACGAGAAATTTGATTTTCATCAGGTGAAAGGTTATTTGTGTGGGCTTTTACACGTTACAAGGTGTGATTGACCTTTGCTTATTTTGCTACTAAAATTTAATGCAAGGCCTATTAATGCATAGATACTACATTTATGCCCTTTTCTTACTCGAATTCCTCTTATAAACCTATAAATAGATTTGTCCTATCTCTCATTTTAGAATCACAAGCTATTAGTTCTCAAGTGTTGTTGTTAGACCTTTTACAAGCTATAATATTGTATTTTCATCCTTGGAACTTTGGATTTTTTGAGGCTTGTCAGAGCTTCACTTTGGAGCTTTGGAATGATTTTTTGGAACACTATGGAGATTTTCCCTAGCCTTTTTTCCTTCATTCATCTTTCCCCTCATGCCAACATGCTATCCATTTTCCCTCTTCCATAGCCATTAGGTTTTCCACCATTTTCTTGCCTTTTTCCTGAATACACCTTGTCCCCACATCCCTCTCCTTGCTCAAACAATTACCATCCCATTTTGTGCCCTTATGATCCACTTTTATATCTCCATGTGCCCTTTGTCTCCTAGTTTCCTCATTGTTGTCCTATTCTACCTCCTAGGGTTTTGCCATTTACCAATTATTGTTGTCATATCCTTTTATCATATATATGATTGTGCTTTTGCAACATATTATATGAATGTAGATTTTGTTGGAATAATCACAAGGGGGCCAACTTTTGCAACATGTGTCCTTTGTCTCCTAGTTTCCTCCTTGTTGTCATGTTCTACCTCCTAGGGTTTTGCCATTTACCAATTATTGTTTCCATATCCTTTTATCATAGATATGATTATGCTTTTGCAACATATTATATGAATGTAGATTTTGTTGGAATAATCACAAGGGGGGCGACTGAGATTCTCCCCCTCCAACATTTCCATTTTGTAGGGTTTCCTTCACAATAGTTTGCTTGCAAGTCAATTATGAAAGATTCTATGCATTTCTGACAGTTGGTGTATAAGACAAGTGACCAAGAGGCCAAGATAGAGCTCTTGAGAAAATTTTGAGTCATTCTAAGATGAGGTCAATCCCATTAGTCCCAACGCTCTCTAACCATCTTACCTTTTACATATGGGGCACATTTGACATTGCATCATATCAACCCCAAATTTCACCAATGCCTTTTGTCAAATTTTCACTTTGTTTCATCTCTCATAGTCAAATTTCATCATGTGATTATGTTTTAAGTTGTCAAATTTATCTCATATTTTACATGGATTTATAGTGGAGGATTTTCCTTCATATCTCTTCAACTATTGCAATTCTTGATAGATGACATAAGACAAAAGTAATCAAGAGGCCAAGATAGATATGCCCTCTAGCTTTCATGTCATTTTGAGTTGGCATGAACCCTACCATCCCCAACACCTTCTAAACCATCTTGCCCTTTGCACGATGAGTGCATTTGACCCTATCTCAAATCAGTTTCAAATTTGAACCAAAACTTGTCCATTGTGTTAGGTCTCAAAAATACAGGTTACAAGTCCTAAGAGGATGCCAGGCTCTATGATCAGACTTGCAACATTTTTGAACTAACGAACAGAGTTAACCTATATGGTTGATGACTCCCTACACTTCAAGTTCTGCTAGACCTAGGCGGGTGAACCTTACTAATGAAGTAGATTAAATGGATGTGTGATTTTGGTTAAGTTGATGGATCTACCCACAGTGCCAAGTGGTGTGGAATAGATGAAAGCTTGCTAACTACTTCTACTCCTAATATTAAGATCTGAAATATGATTGTTTGAATAGGATTTTGTGAAATTCTAAAATGAAATGGGTATGACCAGTGCCTACTTCTGTTGGGCTAATAGAGTTAAGAGGTGAATGATATATGATTTACTTACTGGCTACAATTTGAATTGCTTGGTACTTGTAACTGTTTGCACCTTGTACAAACGTGCAAGAATGTAACTATCAGACTCTTCTTATCAATCCAAATGATCCTCACCAGGTTGCTGTGATTAATTAATAGGAAAGTTTAATCCCTCTTTGAAGGAACTAGTTAACTGAATCACACAGAAGCAGCAAGTGTGCCCTGACAAATCAAATATACTTCTGATTTGAACAACAAAATGGAATCAAAATGGAGACAGTATGATAATTTTATCGATTATAGGGCTCTTATTTAACTATCCAAGTGATACCTCCAAATTAATGTGATCTATTAAAAGGATATTTAATTCTTTAAAAGAAACCAATTAATGAAACCACACAAGAAGAGCAAATGTGTTTTGATAAATTAAGTTTCAACACTTCAATTTAAATAATATGAAAGCACCAATCTGGAGACAACCAAATAATAGGATATAAACAACAAGCAATTGACACCAGTGTTGGATCTTTAATTTATACATTCTTCTCCATTATATGATTTCAAAAGATCTTGCAATACATAGCATATTGTTATGCTGAGGCAACTGATCAACTGATAAGTTCCTAACCTACTACTACTGATCCTTTTGATTTGCTTGATTGATGCCCCCTTATATACATTGCATTTTCTCGGGTAGTGACTCATTTGCATATTTGTTCCGTACACCTTTTCATTTAATTAATTGCCTTTGGCAATAATTAAATATTTAATCTGGCTTTTTGATCTTCACATAATACTTTAATCTCTATTTATTTCTTGATTATATTTTCCATCGTGTGTTTCCACTGTTATCTCACAAAAATATTTATTTGAGTGAAAATTATCACCCGCATCTTTACTTTCTCCGTGAAAAATATCTCACAGCAAAAATATTCTTTAGGTTTGGTTTGCAAATATTTGCTTAGAATTTTATCTGTATGTGTTTTTCACTTTTGTTTGATAAAAATTCCATTTGGGTCAAAATAATTGACCATTCTCCAACTTCTTAGGTGAAAGTATAAATACTTTATATGCATTTCAAAATAATCACCTTTTTAACTTTTTCCGAAAAATATTTTGCCTTTGAAATAATACTCCTTTAATGAAGATGTGAAATTCACCTTTATCACACATTATCAATTTTATTTGCACCTTTTGGAAATATTTATTTTCCCTTTAATAACCCTTTCACCTCATGGGGCTCCAGCATACGGTATCCATCACAAGAGGTATAAGATCGGTGTGATCTAAATAATCTCTACCGATAGCAACTGTCTCTTTGAAAAGGTGTCCATCAGCAAGAGGCATAAGATCGGTGCAATTTAAAAAATTCATTCTGACTTTACATTTCTCGATGTGTGACTTTAGGGTTTCTCAATAATATTTTTATTTTGCCTTAACCATTTGGTCAATGGGCATGGAGGATACTGGCAACGATTATGGTTACTAGGTTTACACCTATAATTTTAGCATTCTGTGAGATCACAAATAGCTCACACGCTTTGTTTAGACTTCCACACTCTGTAAGCATGTCCATCAGAGTATGCACAATCACCACGTCTGACAGATATCCTCGTTTGAAAGTTCCCATTTAGCTGCGGAGGATGATGGCAAATGCTGTGGAGTTTCACTTTATATCTGTCAAATGCATTTGTTTGAGGGTTCTAAATTTTCTTTAAAAAAATCCGTCTGTGTATATCATTTCATCATCGCCATTAATGGGATCACATTTCTTCATGGCAATTATAAGTAATCTTTGTTTCAGTTACCGCATTTTGCATTAATGCAACTGATAAAGACGTAAAATCTCTTATTTATCTCTGAATTTATTGCAGACTTTATTTTATGCATATCCCTAAATTATTGATTTCACATTTTGTGTTCATGTATACGCTAGTACTAGTAGTCCATAATGTTTGAGAGAATCGGTTTTAATCATGCTTCATTAGATTCTTCAAAATCTTTCATTATGCAGCATAGGCGTTTCAAGCATGTTACCATAAGGACAATGATTTTGAAATGATTGATCAATCTATATAAAGAGCTATCACTTAGGCCCCACCTCCAGGTTGAGAGGTAGCTCCTCAACTATCTCATTGATTTGTATCAATTTATCCCTCAATAACCAAAACACAAAACAATTGGAAAATAGTTTCCCATTGCGGGATCGGTGTGCAAGTATTTAGCTACAAGTGGAGGAATGGCATTATGTGAGTAACGAGTAAAATCATCAACCAGATTAATAGTTATATTTGGTTTCTAGAATGAGAACCATTCCACAACGCTATCATCGTTTATCTCGGTTGAGTCTTCCTTTAGTTTAGTTTTGGATGAATCCTACTTTCCATTATTGCAGCAAGTACAAATTGATTACCCAAACTCCACACTATCATGTTTACACCTCGAGGATTAGGAAGGATTCTCTGCCCGAGTCCTCCACGAAGCTGCTGAGGAGGCATTGGCGGGGGTAGAACTTTCAAGTGATGTGCTCTTATCCAATGGCCTACCCTGCAATAGGCTCTATGTGACTTGGGGATCCAAATTATAGCACCACCATCCTGAGAGTATGTAACAATATCATCATGAGGAAACCCATTTAGTTTTATTCTTGCAACAATCTAGGACCCTCTCGAGCCTATGTTTGGGGTTCTTTACTTCCAATACTTGTTTAAAACAATGATCCTCTTCATCTTCTATAATCTTTGAATAGTTGAAGCATTTACAATGCAAAATAGAACGAATGGTCTTAAAAACCCAATATGATACATGGGTCTGGCGAAAGGTGTCCAAAATGCCCTTATGCAAACCAAGCAGTCCTTTGTTTTGACTAATTTGGGTAGACCATCAGACAAGCCTCTGACGAAGCTTGATTGTGTTTGCTCCCTCACTTTTACTATCTCAAAAGGGCAAAGAACAACATCAGCAAAAATCTCTAAAGAAGTCGAGCCTGTCTGGTAGATCAATGTCATGTTCATTGCAACATATTCTGCACCTAAAAATTATGAGTAACATATTTTAAAGAACTTATAGAATTCATATTTGAAGGTGCCTTGTGCACTGTACCCCAAAAATTGGAGCCCATCCCTTGTAAAACCCCTTTTTTACAATTCTCATGACAATTTTGGATGATAGAGAAGGCACTTGTTTCTTGACAAATTATGTGGCAAACATCTGATCAATGGGTGAGACATGTTAGGCCCCATTGTGAGCCCAACTAAAAAAAAAATCTGTTTTTAAACAAGTTTCATCCCAAATTGTCCTGGCACTGCCCCTGAATGCTCCTAAGGTGAAAAATGAACTAGGTAGATACCAAAATCAATTTTCAGGCATTTTGTATTGTGAGCAAACAAGCTAAGTAGCCTTCGGAATCATCTTGGAAAACTAGTCAAATCATCTCCTAGAGTGATAAAAAATGCATAGGCATGTAAACTTTTTACCCAAGAATTCAGTGCATCAAACTGTTTGGAAGAACTCATCCCAGTGTGTGAGATATAATTGTTCAAAGTAGACCACTTGGCCTTTTCTGCAACTGCACCTGTGAAAAACCTTATCAGGGCTCACCAACTTGCAATTTAGAAAAACCATCAAATCTCTCTCTGGGAAGCTGCAATTGGACGATTTAGTTCGTTTAGGCTTCATTAGAGAGTGTCCAAGAGGATTTTCCACTAGTCACCTTTCTTCATCAAATATTTAGGGCCAAAGTTGACCTCTCCGGAGGTGAAAACTGTGAAATCAAGGCTAAGTGCATTTGCTTTTCATTTTGAAAAAATAGAAAACAATGTGTTGGAGCCTTGAAACCAGACATAGAAGTAGATTTTCATAAGGTGAATCAGGAACACCAATCGGTTTGTCAGGATCATCATTCAGCTGCTAGATATTAGCCTCCAAAATTGGCTTCCCGGGCTGATTTCACATTGTGCAGGTAGCAAATTTCACCAGAACCCTTTAACTTGACTCCTCAAAACTCAGTCAAATCTTGTCATAGGAAGCTGTAATCAGACATGTGCATTCACATATGATAGGTAAGCATACTTGCAAAGTGGTTTTGCATGAAAATGAGTAGGCTCCGAATTATGATCCCTCAAAGAAAGCTCCTCGGGTAGATTGCACAAGTGTATTTCTGAGAGTTATAGTTGATTTTTTCATATGGAAACCTAAATTTTTTTTGCAAAAATTGGCATGAAAATTTAGGTTCCAACACATTGTATTCTAAGCCTTTTTCATAACCACAGATTTCATAAGTTCATCTTGACCCTCCATTTCAATGTTCTATGTAACTTCTTGATCATAGTTTACATTTGTTTGTTTTTATTTCCAAATGCTTATCTCTACTCTAATGATTAGTCCTAGCTCCTTTTATTTTCTTTCCTTAAGTTAGATTTGAGAGCAAATATGTTTAAATCCTTGATTTATATTTGATTTAGGGTGAGTACAATGCATAATTAATAAAGATGTATCTTTAGTTTTGGTTCTTTCAATGTAGTGTTTTGTTTGAAAAAAATCTTTTTTAATGTGTGTTCATAAATGATGTACTGCATTTTATGTTTTTGTTTTAACAAGTAATAATAATATTTTGGGTTTTGTGTTAGTGTGGCAATTAGTGGTAACTAGGTGATAGTTACAATTAGTGAACATATTACAATAACTGTGTTGACTTAATCATGACAATTTGGGAGATAAACAAACTAACTTGGTGCTACTATGATAGATATGAAGAGGATGTGTGTGGCCCCCACTTCCATGTAGGCCATTCAACCCAAACCTAATGCTAGATAAGAAGTGCTATTTGGAAGAAGCATTAAACATCCTACATATGATGCACACAATCTATTATTCATCCACATATGTTTATCTAATATAGAGTAGTATTCAAAATAAATATTTAGCAAGAGGCAGGGGAATCCATGACTACCTCAATCAGAATGGGTTTACAACAAAGTTTTGGGTGATATACTTTTAAAAATGTATGTGAAATGTGGCACTATGCAAGATGCACAAAAATTGTCTTACAATGTTAAAATGAGATGTGTGTTTGTGGGTTATTATGATTGTAGCTCATGTATGCTAAGGACGTGGGTACGAGTTGTTGGCACTCTTTCAACAAATGCGAAGCAAGCAAATTAGGCTAAGTGTGTTCAGTTTTAGTATTGTTATCTTTGCTTATGAGAAGATATAGTATATGTAAAAGGGTGTGGCAATCCACCAAGACATAATAAGACTCGCATATTATAATTTTATGTGGCCTTGGTCAATGCCCTTGTCAACATGTATGTGAATTGTGACAACATAGAGAAAGCATGTGAATTGTTTGATAAAATGCCTCAACAAAATGTTGTGTTGTGGACTTTGATGATTACTACTTATGCAAGGCAAGGACTTGATAGTGAGGATTTGTCTATGTTTTTCCTAATGCAATAGGCAATAATTGTGCCCAATTATTTCACATTTGCAACTATTCTCTATACGTGTGGAAAATCAGGATATTTGAAGCCTAGGGAGGATATCCATGAGAAAATATTCAGAGGAGGATTACATTCTGATGCCTTTGTCATGATCTTTCTTGTAGATATGTATGAAAAATGTGGGATGGTGCAAAAGGATCAAACTTGTTTTGAGAAAATTTATCAACTAGACTTGATCTCATGGAATGCAATGGTTGTAGGCTATGCAAAGAATTGACTTATTGATAAGGCATTAAAACTCTTATATGATACTTCCAACATAATCTATTGACCTATTTCTTCTAGCAAACATGGAATAAGCTCAATCACTCTTCTCCATTCAAACAACAACACCAAAAATTTAATATGAAATATAAAAATTTCAAAAGATTAAATCACCATTTTTCTAGTGAGACCACTTTTCCAACATAGTTTCCAATGACTAAATAATATTTTTTTAGCTTGAGACAACTTTGTTGACATTTTTAGCTTGAAACTCCAATGGGGAAAAGCGTGTCAACTAATTATTTTTAATTTAAAATAATATCGTAATAGTGAAAAATGCATACCTTGCACTTTTCCCTTTCATTTTGGGCTCATTTTGATGGGGTTGTCCCTAATGTAGTGACTAATGTACAAAATGGCATATTCTTACATAGAAGCTAGAAAATAACTTGATCCTAATTTGATTCCATCTTCACATATCCCCAGGGATTGATCTTGCTCTAAATTTTTATTTGTTTACCGTCTCTAGTCAACTTCACATATATAAAACTAGCCCAAGTTGGCTTCATAGATTACAAAATGACCCTAAACTTTTTCAAATTTAAAATTTAAATTGGACATATTTTCCTTCTTTCCAACTAGCTATTATGATCCAAATAAAGCATAAAATATTTCAAATTGCATGCTAGGGTGTTGGATAAGAGGACAAACCCTAATTCATTATGATCATTTAGGACCTGGCATGAAAATATCCAATATAGATTTATATAATTACAAGAGCATGATATATGCATTGTATTAACATTATAGGCATATTACATGATTGATTCTTGTCTTAAATGATTGTCCTATAAAATTGACTAGGTGATAGAGGTTTGACCAAAGGAGAACAAATCCTTGCCTAACAAACTCCTACATCGTGTCTATTGACACCACACCTCTTTAGATAGAAGTTGCAGACATAAAGGTGAACAAGCTCTTGATAGATAGATCAACAAAGTTTAGATTTGTGTGTGAGATTAAGATTTGCATATATGGTTCAAATCTATAGGCACAAAGGTCAATTTTGTAGTCGTAGAAGTGAACTATAGTAATAGACAAAATTATTTTTTGTCCTAAGGTAGTTGTTTGATATGTATCAATTTTTTCATATTAACATGGGTAATTCCACAATAATGAGTCCCACTTTTTGGCCAAGATGGACATTGATATAAGCATTTTTAACTAAATCTTCACTTTCTGAGACCTATGGTAGCTAAACCGTTAAGAATTTGAAGATGATGCGAACTAGTGATTTGTGGCGATTTGTGTGTAGATTCTAAATATATTTTTATTTTATTTTTGAAATAAATTGTGAATCTTTCAACGCCTCCTTTAATAACTAGTTTTTAATAGTAAACAACATTTTCAGAAAGTAATGTTTATGTCGTCAAGCATAACCCTTTTTCTATAAAGGATAAAATTCTAATTTTTTAAATATAGATTTTTAACATCAATATCTAGTGCATGGATATTTTTTCATAATTTTTTGTTACATATTTTTTTTTAATTAATTTTTGAAGTCAGGGTAACTATAATTTGGACATAGGTGTATTTCATCAAGCATAACTTGTTATGTATATATTGAAATTCAATTTTTTTTTGGTGAAACAAGGACATCAATACCTAGTGTAAAGGTAGTTTTTGGAAAAAAATTTCAATGTTTCACTATTTTTCTACTTGTGTGTAATGAAGAATTTGATGTTCGATGAAAAACCTATGTTCAGTAAAAATTAAAAATTAAATACATAATTAAATGAAAATATATCAAAATTATACTTGTTAGAAAGCTCATTTTGAGAACTACGATCTTACAAATTATCTTGTCAAGTTAATTACATTTGAAGGTCCAACCTGAGGTTTGAAACTAGATTTTTTTGAGGAAGTTTTGAAGTAGACACAAAAAGTTTCTAGGTAAGCACCTTTGTTTAAAGGTCCTTTGAATGAAGGTACTTGCGAATGAAGATTTTACCTTCATTTGCAGGTACCTTCGAACGAAGGTACGTTCCAAAAAACTGAGTTGGAAAATAATATTTAAATACTTACGAACGAAGGTCACTGAATAAAAATATGGTTGTAGATTTTTTAGTAGCTGACCTTCGAACGAAGGCTAATTTGGCTGACATTTAACAAAATGTATGTATTCGAATTACATGTATATATACAAGGTTATTTTGGGATTTTAATATAAAAAAATAAAGGAAAATTTGCTAAGTCTAATTGAAAGATCAAATTTTTTCTAATGCTTTACAAAATTGGAGTATAGAATTGGCAACAAAATTATCAAGATCATATTTTGCAAGTCTTTGAAGAAGATGGGAAATAAAAGGATAAGGCAAAATAAGACTGCACGATATAATTCAATGGAAAGGGAACAAAAACTGCGTGAAGAAAAGATGCAAAGATATTATGCTCAAAGAGAAGGTATGTATATTTTATATAAATTATGAATTTTTTCAATTAAATCATCTCCTAGATAAGATTAGTAGATCAATAAGATCAAATTGTTTTCAATTGAAGTAATTTTTTCAATTCAACTATGTTTTAAATATATTCATTTATTTAAATATTGCAGTTTTTATTACCATTCTTAAGTCCTCTACTGAAACCACTATGTTCCCTAAGTCTACTTAACTAAACCCTAAACCCTATTTACCCTAGAAACCCTAAATCCTAAACCCCAAATATTATTGAGCTAAATATATGATTAGATGTTTTGGCTAAATTTTCTTCCACTGAATTAACTAATCAAATTCCTTTCTACAATATTTTTGTACCTTACTTGCCAAGTGAATCTATGATCTAAACCCTAGGTCCTATCTAGGACCCTGCCCCAATGGAGAGACACATGTAATTTGACTATCCTCAAAACATCCCTAGTCCTAACTCGCCTAAGTCTTAAACACTCAACCCTAACCCCTAAGTTCCTTAAATATTATAATTACAAATAAATTATTATAGTTACAAATTTTAAAGACTTGTGAGAATTTCTTATATATATACCCTAGACTCCTAAACCTTAAACCTTATTTGTCCCTTAAATATTATTGAGTTTTAAATCTACATGTATATATAATAATATTAAACTAATATTTTGTATGTACATGCATGCATATATATAATATATTGAACTGATATTTTATATACATGTGCATATGATTATTGTAGCCCTCTAGGAATTTTGAACCACATTCGTGAACCATGGTTCTAAGATTGATTATTTATTCATAGGCTGTATGTAGTTAACATTATTTAGCACAACATGTAATATTATCTCCTCCTCTACTACTATAAATTGTATATTGATCTATAATTTTGTAGGTACACACTTAAATCTTTATTACATTGAATCTCTTTTTAGGTTAAATGATCTAATAATTGAATATATGTACTGATAAGTTTGCTTAACCTCAGAGACATATAAGTTCATAATCACCTTAATGAGCTTTATCCATGTAGTTTAATAATCTAACTTTTATATATATTCTAAAATCTTATATTTTATATGATATGTGTAACCTGCCCTTAACATGTGGAAACTGGAGTAGAGGTCTAGCCTAATTTAGTTACTGGAATAGAGGAGGCTGAAGCATGCATAGTTGATGTTATGGAGGAGACTGGGCAAGCACAAACAACTGATGTTATAAGGGAGGCCCATACACACTTTGATGTTGGACAGGGGTCAAGATCACTTCTACCAATATTCATACTATGAATCTAATTAAAGGGGTGAAGAGAAAAATTTCTTACAAAAATATAGATCATTTGCTTGAAATGGATATGAGAAATTGAAATTTTATGCTAAAAAACCTAGTCAAACTACTAAGACAGCATTGACAAGAACTTCAAAGGAAATAATTAAGGCTTATTTCAAAAATCATGATACACTTGGTCAAGCCCAACTATTATCAACATTACTTCTTCGTGATGACCTAAAAGAGCCATTACAATTGATGGGCGTAGATTTCACAAAAAAGAGGAAAAAATGCCTAGAAAAATATATTGTTGAAAATGTTAAAAAAGGTTTGGGTTCCATTGGGAAACAATCTTGATCAACGGACAAAAGCATTTCAAGAAGAGTGATGTTGACATCTACTGTAAGTCCACAAATGTCAAGAAAGCACCAACTCTCTTCACTTTCAAGTGAAATTGGCTTAAGTAGAAAGACACTATCAAGATATGTGAAAAGGAGAAAGGTTTTGGATGATTCTACTACAAAAGGCAATTGAGCATTGATGTGTAGGGCTCCTCATTCTGACAAGATTGAAGATGGTATTAGGAACTTGATCTCAAATTTTTGGCATGAACATACTCGTCCCTCATCAAATAAAAGAGATGTTCTAAGACAATTGTAAACTGAATACAAAATATTGGTTAGACATAACACACCATGAGATGTATGTGATGTTTTGTGATGCAAATCCTCATGTAAATATTGGACAAACAATGTTTCAAATGTTAAGGCCACATTATGTGAATGCAAACAAGGTTTTTGAAACTTGTTGTTGTTATCATATTAAATTTGATCTTTACTATCAGGTGTTTCAAAAGATTGGAGAAGAAAGTGATGGTTCTCAAAATGCACCTCCTAAATGGGTAAGTCAATTCATAGCATCCATCTTATGTGATAAATCTGATAATGATGAAGATTGTCCAATGAAATGCATAAAAGCACTTTGTGAAACATGTGGAAATCTAGCTAAAATTGCTTTGAGAAATGAAGATATTTACATGATGAGGATGGTAAATTGCAAGAGTTACAAGTACATAAAGTTTGAAACAAAGATTGGTAAAGAATCCACAAGGTTAGATTATGTAGAAGAGAAGGTACCTATGTTGAATGCACAAGACAACTGAGAGGGGGGGTGAATCAGTTGTAACAAAACTTCAAACCCTTACAAACATTCAGATCCACAATAACCTTTAAGTATGTTATGATGATTAAGCATGAAAAGCAAATAACTGAAACTAAATCATAACAACACCACACACAAGAGAACACTAGATTTTTACGTGGAAAAACCATGGTGAGGATTAGCTCACAATATAATTTAGTAGCAATACCGAATTACAAAGGCTCACTGCTCAAAAGAGAGAATGCTCACTGCAAGTGGACTCACTGCCCACTCAGAAAGAAAGAAAGAAGAGAAGAATGGCTCACTGCCATGATTTCAACTAATATAGTTGCATCTAACCTATGCATGGAATTTAGTTCCAATGAAGCTCGATATCCATTACAACACAAACAACATCTTCGCAGTATCACTGAAAATAGTAGACACCTTCTGCTCACTGCGTCTAGTAGCCTAACACATGAAATCTCTCACTACCCTGATCAAATTCACATTACAGACATCATATCCCTCATGCACACCAACATCCATGACTCCTTGACACTTATTTATACAATCATTAATCATGAAAACATTCTCCAAGGTCGAAAACATGACTTAACCCATAAAATTCAAATTAGGTCTAGACCTAAACATTCTCGCGGAGGAAAGGAATGAATGCAAACCACATCACACCTTAGCACAGACCTAAATTCACTCTTACATGCTTCATCACGCTTTCACTTTCACCAAAGCACAATTGCAAATAGTGTAAACAATCAAGTTGGCCATCCTTGTGTTAACACCGTGAACTTTTAATTCTACGCTTCCTCAAAATCACACAATGACATGCAGACCACGCATCAAGCTCAAACATGATCTAGAAGCATCCACAAGCACTTGAAAACCAACAAATTCCTTTACAACATCTTTCACCTGAAGAAACTTCACACCAGAGTACTTAACCAACTATACCATGCTTTGTCATCATCTACAACTTAAGAAACGTACTTGCAGAGCACCAAACCATGAACCACTTGAACTGAAGGAAAATATAGACTTATAAGCACACATCCAGAACCGCAACACCTAAAACCATTCTGCAAAGAAATGCAAAGCAAAATACTTTCTCCTAGACACACTGTCAAAGACTATTCTCAAACTGGTGAACATGACTTCCACTGCACAACAATCCAGAGGACCAAATTATGGATTTAGCATCTTTAAGCACTTTTAAACAACTTATCCAAATTGCATACTTAGATCTCTAACACAAAAGAAGTGTAGAGAAAAAACTCAAATATCATTCTGTAAACCAAAAGACTTCTTCAACACACTATTTCCATAATTAATCAAATTTTCTCAAAAGCGCTTGGAAACCCAACAACAAAAGCATATTCTCAACATCTTCAGCACCTCTACAAAGCAACCAAATCACTTCTAGCAAGACAACTTGATCAAACAACAACAATCTCACCAGAAGATGCAATTGACACCAATGACAACACTGATTTGCACATACTTGCAACAATCTCCCCCTTTGTCATTGATGGTGACACATGATGTGAAAACCCATCAAGACACAACTCTACATCAATCTTCTTTAACTTTGGTACTCTCACCCTTTCTTTTGCACATCTTATTCTCTCACTCTAATCATTGATTGTTCTTTTTTCCTCTTTGTTTTTCACATGACCTCTCTCCCCCTTTGACATCAATGGTAAAGAGTGTCACAACTTTCCCTTTTAATGATATTGTGCATACTTGCATTGTTCACTACTGCTCTAAATACTCTCCCTAACTGCAATAATCATCATGACTACTTCTAGCTCCCCCTGAGCGGTAGCCTCCAATCATCAGTCTAGAAAAGAATGAACCTTGAAATCTACTTGAATGATGCATCTCCTTATGCATCTAGTTCAAGGAAGGAGGGGTAATAACCCCTAACTTCTCTGAAAGATACTCAAATGTATCCTTAGGAAGATCCTTAGTGAATATGTCCGCAACCTGATCCTTTGTAGGCACATACTCAAGCTTCACTTCATTCTCTGCAACCTTCTCTCTTAGAAAGTGATACCTAAATGAAATATTCTTTGTCCTTGAATGCATCACCGGATTCTTTGAAATGTTAATAACACTTGTATTATCACAAAAAATAGAAATTGGCTTATCATACACAATTTTGATATCCTTCAAGGTTTGTTTCATCCACAATACGTGTGCAACAAGATGCTGCTACAATGTATTCTGCCTATGCAATAGACAGAGATACTGAATCCTACTTTTTACTAAACTATGATACTACTCTGCCACCAAGAAAGAATGCTCCACCACTTGTACTTTTCTTGTCATCTACACAACTAGCCCAATTTGCATCTGTCTAAGCACTTAGAGTGAAGTCAGTATCTTTTGCATACCACAAACCATGATCAGAAGTGCCCTTTAAATATCTGAATATCCTCTTCATTGCCATAACATGTGACTCTCTACGATTTGCTCGAAATCTAGCCACAAGATAAACTACGTGTATAATATTTGGTCTAGTAGCAGTCAGATATAGTAATCCTCCAATCATTGATCTGTACTTGCTTTGATCAACCTTAGGAGATTCATCATTCTCTCTCAACTTACAACCAGTAACTATAGGAGTACAAACTGGTTTTGAATCTTCCATTCCAAACTTCTTTAACAACTCTTTTACATACTTTGACTAATAAATGAAAATGGCTTTATCTGTCTAGTTGATCTATATGCCAATAAAGAAATTTATTTCCCCACACATTGACATTTCAAATTGTTTCCGCATCTCATCTACAAATCTCTTACACATGCCTTCGTTTCCACCAAAAATTACGTCATCTACATACACTTCCACAATCAAAATTTGATCTCCACTTACTTTGATGTACAAATTGGTATATGCGGAGCCTTTATTGAGTCCTTGCTATAATAAGTACTTGTCTAACCTTGCATACCAAGCTCTAGGAGCTTGCTTCAATCCATATACTGCCTTCTTCAACCTACAGACCATATCTAGCTTATCTGAGAACTAAAATCCTTTCGGTTGCTCTATGTACACTTCCTCTTCCAGTTCCCCATTTAAGAAAGTAGACTTCACACCCATTTGATATGCTTTGAAATCCTTATGTGTTGCAAAAGCCAAAAACATCCTAATGGCCTCCATTCTTGCCACTGAAGCATAAGTTTCCTCATAGTCTATTCCTTCCACTTGTGAGCCTTTACATACAAGTCTTTCCTTATTTCTTACCACTTCTCCATTCTCATTCAACTTGTTCTGGAATACCCACTTAGTTCCAATCACATTTTTGTCCTCTGGTATTGGGACAAGTTCCCAGGGCTAATTTTTCTCAATCTGCATTAGTTCTTCTTCCATAGCCTTGATCCAATTCTCATCCTTAGATGCCTCAACCACTGTTTTAGGTTCAACTTTAGAAAGTAAACAAATTTACCTGTTCTTCAATAGCTCTACTTCTTGTCAATACACCTTTGCTCTTATCACCAATGATCTGGTCTTCAGTGTGATGATTTTGCACATACTTGGGAGTTTTAGGGATTCTTTTTGGAGCTTCTTATTCTTCAACATGTACTTCTTTTTCTTTAGCTTCTTCTTCTTTACTGGAAGAAGACTCGTCTAATTCATAATCATTAATCTCTGAGACCTTCTATATGTCTTCATTAACCTTAACATTCACACTTTCAACAATTTATCTTAGACTCTTGTTGTAGCACCGGTAAGCTTTACTTTTGTTAGAGTACCCAAGGAAAATACCTTCATCACACCTAGCATCAAACTTTCCTAGATCATCATCTCTTCTGATATAACATTTGCTTCCAAAAACTTTAAAATATTTAACAATGGGAATCCTTCCATACCATAGCTCGTAGGGAGTCTTTGTGTCATTTGCCCTTACTTGTACTTTGTTTTGTATGTAGACAGTAGTATGAATTGCTTCTCTCCAGTAGACTTCTCCTTACTAGACTATCAAAATTGATGTGACACAATCTCCTGTGCCATAGCCAACTCTCACCGATCTAAGTCACAAGGAAATAATTAACACCACCCTTGAGATGATAAACATTTCCACCTGTCCTCTTTCCAACAACAATTACTCTTCCGAAGCTTTTTTTGATCTCATAGCCATCATCCTAAAACATAAGATTGTAACCCTTGCTACACATCTATCCAACACTCAAAAGATTATGCTTTAAACCTTTGACATAAAGAACATCATTAGTGTTATGGTTTCCATCAAAACTGATTGAACCTTTTCCATAAATCTTAGCAGCTTCATCACCACCAAACCTAACTACTCCACCATCATATTTTCAAGTTTAACGAACTTAATCTTATCACCCGTCATATGATTTGAGCATCCACTGTCAATGATCCAATCATCTTTTTCTTTCTTAGAATGAAAAGTAGACATTACAATGCCTTCAGGGTTAGTACTTGCTTCCGGACCCTTTTCCTTCACACAGCTTCCAGAGTTAGCAGAAACAGTTTCATCTCTTAGGGCTATGAATAAGCATTCATTATCATTATCATCCTCATAATTAGATTCATCATCAGATATACTTGCATCTTCTCTAACATAGCAACTTTTCTTAACAATCTTACCTTTGTTTTCCCTATTCTGAATTCTCAAAGTTCTATCTGAACATCTTGATTCATAATGACCTATTTTTCCACAATTGAAACATTTAAAAGGCAACATACCACTGAACTTTCCAATACCCTTTTTCATCCTTCTCACAAAGTTAGCTTCCACTTCATCAAGGTCTTCCAGATCTAATTCCATAGTCTTCTCTGATTTGTTGGCCTTAAAAGAAGTCTCATCCTTTGCAGTTCCACTAGTTATGCCAAACTCTCTTATTTCAAAAACAGTTAGGGTGCCAAGCAACTGATCTTTGGTAAACTGATTCAAATTCTATAATTCTTCAATAGCAGAAACCTTATGACTATAATCTTTAGGAAGAGTTTTGAGTACCTTCGATATCACTTCTTTATCATCTATACTTCTGCCAAGTCCTTTGATGCCATTGACAACTCCATCCACCTTCTGTAAGTAGCTCGTAATGTTTTCACCTTCAGCCATTCGCATGGTCTCAAAAGTGAGATTCAAATTCTACATTTTAGCTTGTTTGACTTTATCATCTCCTTTATAAACACTTTCCAACTTTTTCCAAATCACATTAGCAGACTTCAAATTCACAACTTTCACCAACTCAGAATTAGTAAGTCCACTTAAGAGAGCATGTTTTGTCTTACCATCTATTTCAACAACTTTGATACCATCTTCAATACTTATACCATTATGAGGTGCAATGTAATTAGAATTGACTGATTTCCAAACCTCATAACCAACAACAATTAGAAAGGCTTCCATCCTTACCTTTTAGAGTGCATAATCTAATCCATCAAACAAGGGAATCTGTTTCTTGTGCGCCATCCCAAATCTACGTCAAGATGTTAAGCTTTCTTCAAAGAAACCTTGCTCTGATACCAATTGTTGAATGCACAAGACAACTGAGAGGGGGGTGAATCCGTTGTAACAAAACTTCAAACCCTTACAAACATTCAGATCCATAATAACCTTTAAGTATGTTATGATGATTAAGCATGAAAAGCAAATAACTGAAACTAAATCATAACAACACCACACACAAGAGAACACCAGATATTACGTGGAAAACCCTAAAAGGGAAAAACCATGGTGAGGATTAGCTCAAAATATAATGTAGTAGCAATACTGAATTACAAAGGCTCACTACCAAAAGGCTCACTGCCCAAAAGAGAGAATGCTCACTGTAGGTGGACTCACTACCCACTGAGAAAGAAAGAAATACAAGAAGAATGGCTCACTGCCAGGCTTTGAACTGATATAGTTGTATCTAACATATACATGGAGTTCAGTTCCAGTGAAGCACAATATCCATCACAACA
This sequence comes from Cunninghamia lanceolata, assembly GCA_027924645.1. Taxonomy (NCBI): domain Eukaryota; kingdom Viridiplantae; phylum Streptophyta; class Pinopsida; order Cupressales; family Cupressaceae; genus Cunninghamia; species Cunninghamia lanceolata. Next base: position 2,049,225 of record BSBN01001315.1, on the reverse strand, counting down.
CAAACAACATATTCGCATCATCATTGAAAATAGTAGACACCTTATGCTCACTTCATCCAAGAGCTTGCATCAAACGTGCTCTAAGAAAACATCAAATGAATTATGAGGGAGATCATATAAATGATGCACATGATGTTGTTGAATTGACGCAGGAGCATCCGGAAGCATTCAGAACAATTAAGGGAGTTGACAATAGGTTACAGAGTATTGAGAGAGCGAACTTGGAGAATACCGCATTTTACCGCATTGGAATATCAGAGGTTGCGAAGCTAGACTTAGCATCTAGACATGGTCATATACAACATATCTAAAATTTAGATCATTTAGGTTTGATTCCGAAGAGATATTGCTATTAGAATATTACTTTTTTTACCTATTTTCACAGAGCAAAGCCGACAGTGTTCAGTGAAGTCTAATCAGCTTGCAGACCAAATCCGTGGCTTGCGGAGCCTAAAGGAACATTATTCAATGAAGTATAGGACTTGGCTGACCTCCATGGAGATCTGAGTGAAGTTTTATGTACCAGCAGAGCAATGCCTTATGTTTAGGTCTGACCTATTCGTGTACACATGTTTCATACTAGCCATTGCAATTAGGCCGACTTGATAATGATTTCAAGGCTTGCAGAGGATATAAATGTAGGATAATGATTCATTACAAGGCACCAGTGATGGAATAAACAAGTGTGCGAAGACATGAAGCAAATTCATAAGTGTTTTGATATGAAGAAGAAGTAGAAGTGAAGCAGAGTGCATAGCAGAGGACAGAATAAGTTGCAGAGCAGAGAATCGAGAAGTTGGTGAAAAAATTCATGAAGTAATATTGTTATAAGAATTTTTGTAACCTTGGGCTATGACCTAGTGTATGTAAAAGCCTAAGTGGCATATGTAATATGTTCTGAGATCATAATATAAGAGGATTGAGCTTTGAAAGATGGGGTTTTTCCCTATTAGGGTTTTCCCAGGATATATCTGGTGTCATGATTGTATAATGCCTCTTTTTTTTTGTTAACTATTTCCTTCTATCGCATCCCTGATTGATCATGCTATTAATTGATTAAGGCTGCAAGGTTGGACAGTCCCTCACCAACCCTCCTACCTTGATTGCACCAAGTGGTATCAGAGCTGGTTTCGAATCTGCTAGGCTGGTTGTGAATTTGTTAGAAGGTGGCGAATCTGTTGGAAAGAAGTGCAAAACCTTAAAGTATACAGAAATCATCACAGAAGAAAGATCAAGGAAAGGAATATTCTGGTAAGCTTTTCAAATTGAGTGTTTATCTGATTTGTTTCAATGGGGAAGATTAGAAAAAAGGATGAAGAAAGAAAATGAAACCCTAATGTGTGAAAAGGATATTTTGGAAGAAGAATTATGTGAAATTAAAAGGTATAATTTAGAGTTGTTGGAAAGGATGAAAGAACTAGGAGAAGATAAATATGATGCCCTTAAAGAAGAACTGAATGATGCAAGAAGAAGGAATGAGGAATTAGAAGCAGAGCTGAAGTTGTTGGAAGATGTTGAAAAGAGATTTACATACTTAGACGAAGGATTCAAGTTGTTTGGGAAGGTGGAAAAGAGGAACAGAGATCTAGAAGACAGTTTGGCAAAATTGAAAAAGGAAAATAATTTGCAAAAGAATGAAATATTAGGGTTGAAGGAACGGATTAATCAGTTGGAGCAGTCACTTGTAGCATGTAGAAAAGAGAATGAAAGTTTGAGATCTAAACCTGAACTTTGTGATGTTTCTTGTGATACTAATGATTTATGTGATAATGCAGAAGTTTCTGAGATTGAAGATGACAATGTAATTGAACTTGCAGTTATTGGTGATGGTATTGGTTTCAAAATCATGCAAAGAATGGGATATGAAGGACAAGGATTGGGAAAGTATCAACAAGGAATTACAGAACCTGTTGAACCGGTAATAAGATCCAGAAGTGAAGGTCTTGGTTATGACAAAGGTAAGGATGTTGTTGCAAATTTAAACAAAATAAATCAAGGAAGAAGAGGTATGTATTGTTCACATTGCAATAGACATGGGCATGAAAAGGAACTATGTTGGGATCTATACCCTTGTAAGTTTTGTGGATTAAGGAATCATTCTGAAAGGAGGTGTTGGGATAAAATGAGGAGAAAATCTATGGCAGGTTGTATACAGAAGAATTATGGATGGATTGATGGACAGGAATGGAAACATGTTACTTGTAGTTCAGAGGGAGGTATAGACTGAATTATTCATGTGTTGGATCAAGATGCAGAGAAAGAAGACCTTATGTAGAGTAAAACAAGGACAATAATTCATTCTACGGAGGGAGAAATGACAAGAGTCATAAGTCTTATCACAATGAAGGATACAGAAGAGATGAAAGAGGATTTGATAGAAGACCATTTAGAAGAACCTGTTTTCAAGCTCGGAGGAGGAAAGAATCAAGCAATGAAAGTCATCAAGAACTTATTACCAAAGAAGCTAATGAAGGAGAAGCAATCAATAATACAGAGACAGTTTGTGCAGAGATAATTTATGTAGAAGAAGAAGAGCCTGTTGATACAGAGATAGTTTATGCAGAGGAAGAGGAACCTTTTGAGACATCAGATTTGATAGAGAAACCAGAAGAAGGTGAAGCATTGATCTTAAGAAGAATTATGTTATAAACAAATCATCAGAAGAAGCAGTGCAAGAGAAAGTTTGTGTGAACAAGTGTGAAACATAACAAAAAGGAGAAGTTCATGTGATAGAAAAAGAGGGAATGACAAAATATTCTATCGAAAGAGAAAGTTTATGTACCAAAATGAAGTAAATATGGATAAAGAAACATAGATGAGTAAAGGTAAAGTGTATGCAGAGAGGAAACTGTGAGATTTTGATGAGTGCGAAGGAAATTGTGACAGGAACCTAGACTTAGACAGAGTTGCAGAGAAGAATTCAAGAATGTATCAAAAAGTGACTTTATTGTTCCAGAGGATGCATATTGGTATTGATTGACTCTTAATTGATTGAAACATACATAGAGCTTGAGGCAACTTGTTGAGAAGACTTGCTCAGATTGTTGATCAAAGAGGCAGTGCAAGGCTTGCAAATAGAACGCCGAACTTAGAAGAACTTAAGGCAATTTTGTAGGGTGGACTTGAACAGACCGTTGATCTTGAGGCAATTGCAAGTACTTGAAGACAAACTACTGAATCTAACATAATACAGACCAAAGTGAAGAGGCTCACTTTTCAAATAACCTCGAGAGTCTGATGCAAGAGCATCCAGAAGCATTCAGAATAATTAAGGGAGTTGATAGTAAGTTGTAGAGTATCGAGAGAGCGAACTTGGAGAATACCATATTTTACCTCATTGGAATATCAGAGGCTACGAAGCTAGACTTAGCATCTAGACATGGTCATATACAACATATCTGAAATTCAGATCATTTGGGTTTGATTCCAGAGAGATATCGCTATAAGAAGATTACCTGTTTTTACCTATTTTCACAGAGCAAAGCCGACAGTGTTTAGTGAAGTCTAATCGGATTGCGAACCAAATCCATGACTTGCGAAGCCTAAAGGAACATTATTCAATGAAGTATAGGACTTGGCTGACCTCCATGGAGATCCGCGTGAAGTTTTTTGCATGTATCAGCGGAGCAATGCCTTATGTTTAGGTCTAACCTATCCATGTGCACACGTTTCATACTAGCCGTTGCAATTAGGCTAACTTGACAATGATTTGAAGGCTTGCGGAGGATATAAATGTAGGATAATGATTCGTTACAAGGCACCAGTGATGGAATAAACAAGTGTGCAAAGACATGAAGCCAATTCATAAGTGTTTTGATATGAAGAAGAAGTAGAAGTGAAGCAAAGAACAAAATAAGTTACAGAGCAGAGAATCGAGAAGCTGGCAAAAGAATTCATGAAGTAATGTTGTTATAAGAATGTTTGTAACCTTGGGCTGCGGCCTAGTGTATGTAAAAGCCTGAGTGGCATATGTAATATGTTCTGAGATCATAATATAAGAGGAATGAGATTTGAAGGCTGGGTTTTTTCCCTGTTAGGGTTTTCCCAGGATATATCTGGGGTCATGAATGTATGAATGTCTCTTTATTTTAGTTGTTAACTATTTCCTTCCATTGCATCCCTGATTGATCATGCTATTAATTGATTAAGGTTGCAAGGTTGGACAGTCCCTCACTGGACCCTCCTACCTTGACTACACCATGAATGTTGTAAGAAACACTTTGCATGTGATGTTGGCACATCTTCAGGGAGAAGCCCATGTCCTAATAGAGTTTTTTGGGAGATATCAGGTATGTAATTTACTATTTGAAAAAAAAGTTTGACTTGTTTCTAAAAAAATTAAGTCAAGAACTCTATATTTATATTTTATTTTGAAAATTATATATAAAATTTGTAGGCATGGATAGAAGAACAATGCATGGATGCAACAGGGCAGAGAAAACAAGATCTTTACATTGTGTCATGAGTACAGATAGGCACCCATGGATGTTGTGGACCAATGATTACTCTTGTTTTTGTTATGACTGCATTTTGGGAAATTATGATAATTGCAACAACCAAGAACGTGGATATGTCAGTGAATGGTATCAGGTGTCACTAGTTGTTACTGACACATACAATGAAGATGAAGAGGAAAGATTTGAAGACATTCCTTTGATTTCAATTTATTATGACCACACTTCAAAATTGATTAAAAAAGGTACGTGTGCATATATATATATATTCTTGCAAAGTTTGTTTAATATTAATTTTTTTCTACAATTGAAGATTGGTTCTAATTTTTTTAAATTGAACATTGTGTATATATGTGTACAGGAGATGTTTTTGTAGTCATAGCAGAGGCTGGAAACATAGAAGGTGTTGGTTATTATTTATTATGCTACACAGAGGAGAGGATGAAGTTAATAAAACCATAAACAAGTGATGGAATGTTATTTCTGACATGTTCAGTTGTGGTGCAAGGGACATATCTCAAACAAGTCAAAATTGTTCAAAATGGGATTCATTTTACTGATTACCATCTTGAAAACAAGGTCTATCAATATAGCCACCTAGTAATTGCTACTGGCCTATCTCTTCATCAAGTTCCATGTGCACGTGGACATCATAAGTAGAGACTAGATATAGATGATTATCAGAGAATACTAGAAGTTATTGAAGAGCGAGCTAAACCAATGGATGTGGTACATGAATGAGTGAGACTTGTGTGCAGGAGTGAATTTATTTGGTTGGATGTGCATACAAATGACAAGTGATAAAGTATATGACAAGTGTTATGTTATTGATTCTAATTCAACTTTATATTAGAACTTGTGGTAGAGCCTTGCAACATGTTTGGATGCATCTTAAGTAAAATCTTTATATTTGAATTTAATGAGTTTAGTTTATGTTGTAGTGATAAATTATATGACAAGTGTTATGTTAAATTACTTCTGGTTCAATTTTATATTACAACTTGTGGTAGAGCTTTGTACAACATGTTTGGATGCATCTTAAGTAAAAGATCTTTATGTTTGAATTTAATGCTCGTTTAGTTTAAATTATATATTAAATCTATGATGTTATATGTTATAAATCGATTAGTGATTTTATATTAGAATGATCAAGTGGTAGAGCAACTTACAATTTGGTTGGATGCATACAAATGACAAGCACGATAAATTATATGGCAAGTGTTATGTTATTGATTCTAGTTCAATTTTATATTAGAACTTGTGGTAGATCTTTACAACATGTTTGGATACATCTTAAGTAAAATCTTTATATTTAAATTTACTCAATGATCTAATGAACTAAGATCAAGAAAAATATAGATGAGATTTACATATATATATAAACATCTCTGAAACATTTAAGAAGTCGTGTAAACACAAATATACATCGAGCTGAAACATAAGACTTGTCATAAACACTGTAAATGTCATCTATGATATATATCTCAAACATGTATAAATTTGTATATATGTGCACATACATCAATAGATCTAAAACATAAACATAAACTCAAATGTCTAGAATAAATATATAATCATGTGTCTAGAGTAGATCTATGAAATATAGGTGAACAGAAACATAAAATTTTGATGTAATAAACATAAAATGTAATAAACATGCATGTGTGTATAAACTAGTGCAGGTCATCTCCAGTCTCTGGATCATCATGCCATCTCCTAATTGAGTGACCATCCGAGTGTGAATCCCAAGCATCCAATAAATGTGTTGAGCCCTACACACACATATATACATACATATACAAACTTGTGTAATCAATTAAAAATTATATTAAATTTATATATATAACACACAAACATGAACAAGTGAACATGTGTACATATATAAATTTTAACTTGGATGAAAATTAAAGTTCACCTATCCACTGACATACTCAGGCAATTTTGAACGTGTGTGTACGCGCTCTCCCCTCAAACTAGGAGTCACATGTGCTACGTCCACCTACACACATATGCATGAATACATAAAAAAAGAAAATTAATTTTGAGTTATATTTAATTTATAAAACTGTGTTGTACGTCGTTCGAATGAAGTTATATACTACATGTATTTAAATTTAAAACTTAAAAAACTTAAAAATTATATGTACATATATATGTATCTAAGTCGCCAAAGCTACATCCTCAATGTCGCCTCTTGCAATAATATAATTTGCCAGCTCCTCTAGAGTCCTACCCTGGACTAGGTCTATCAATGATGTGTGTAGTGGACTATGCAAGTGCCATGGCATCAACCCTGAAGAGAGCATCTCTATAAAACCTAGACCTCTCGCACCCTGCTCGAGTGTATCAGCAGATGTACGAGCACCTGGAGTAGCTACAGATGGTTGGGCACTTGGAGTAGTTGTAGATGTCTGGGCACCTGGAGCAGCTGCAGATGACTGGGCCTCTGGAGTAGCATCAGCCTATGGATGCACCTGTGACGAATCAGTAGAATGGCAGCGACTAGGTGGCTCGTGTGCCCCTCCAGATGATCTAACTGTAGGATCCATATTAGAATGTCGAGACTAAACCACAAATGAAGCAACATCTACTAACGGAATCCCCAATCATGATGAAATCAAATGATACACCATCATCAGGTCGTCAGACAATCTATAACTGGTATCCCTCAAAATCTGGGCATCTCGTGCAATGTGATCTATATCATCCAGAGATGGGATACCTGCCACATCATATGCATATAAATCAATAACTGATGTATGTGGTTGTCGCATCAGGTATCGACCCACACAATCTGTAGATATGCGCTAAGCCTCCAGTGCAATATCAACAATACTATCAATTGCATCCCGTTGGGAAGCAATGACAACCTCATCGACAATAGGGGTAATGGCTGGAGAGATGACAAGCATCCTCTACTCAACCAAAATCCTATAATCTATGGGCTGCCTATCTATAGATGATAAACATCCCTATGACAAACCCTACCACGTCCCTGCCCCAAATGACCTGGTAAATCCAAATAGTTAACGTTGAGGCCTAAATGGACCTCAGTGTATAACTGTTGTGCAAAATATAATGGAATCTGGTCATTGTTTGGATAACAACCGTGAGCAGCAGGAAATCATGGATATATCAAATGTGCCATCCTAGGGCATATGCACCTAGTCATTTGATATGCCCTGACCTAAGATACAATGGAGTACTGGGGAAAACATTAATTTTTGATTGTTTCCTTTGGCACTCTACTCTAGATTATGCTCAAAGGAACATCGCCTGATACCCGATCCCTCATCTGGGCAAGGACGCTCCCCATAATAAGCATAGAGACCTCCTAATGAATGTCTAATAGTGATCAAACTCTATAAAATCATAGTACAATTACTTCTATAGACCCCAGTGGTAGAAGGGTCATCTAGAAGCTACCTCAATCTTTGAATCTCAAAATCAGTACGTGTCCAAAGGATATCCATATCGATGCATGCGTGTTCATGTGCACAAAAATCAATTAAGTTGTTTGATTTTAATGAACACACGACTCAAGAAAAATGAACTTTACCTAATGTTGATTTAGAATAATTAAAAATTTTACATATACAAATTGAAACATGTAAATCAACATTTAAACTAGTAAATGAATTAGCGAGCTAGAACATGATGATTGAACATAAATGAACACATGATAATTTTTAAGATTTCAATTAATCGTGAATAGATTAAATGTGCACTTAACTAGATTGATCCAAAGAGCTTGAGTATGAATGCTAATACATTATATTGAATCAAACACATATAACCACATGTAAAGAATTTTAGCTGACTTCCAAGTGCAAAAAATTTCCCATGTGAGAAGGGAATCTTGAGTTTTATATCTAACCATTGAATGACTTCATTTTCTACTTTGAAAGAAGCACTAAAGAGATTTTGATCACGGGGAACTTTATATAATCTACCATGTATTTGGAATATTAGTCTATAACCTCAAATATATCTAATTGGTAGGATCAATACCATCGAATTTGGGAAATTCTAGTTTGGGGGTACCTACCAGATGAGTTAATTAGGTTTATTGTCCACTTATACATGAGAAAATGATTAGGATATGTCCAAATGATCAAATTTTGAATGTTGTACACCAAAGGGTGTATGGGCAACCATATCCTGATTTTTATATGATATTGAACTAGAATTTGTGGATTCAAAGTACTTTTCAGTTTCAAGTAGAAAATGTGGCTATGTGCATAACCTTCCTATTGATTTAACTGTTTTCAAATTTTACCTTTACTAGGTCCATGACAATTGAAGAGGCATTTCCTGAAACACAAAAGTATTGACCATCATGGGATAACAAAACTAAGCTTAACTGCATAAACACAGTGGCAGCAAATGTTCCATTAAGTGTGATAGACTTAGGGTTGTGGTCAAGCATTCTAATGGAAACCTCCCTAAGGAAGATCAAGATATCTAGGAATTTTACAATGTAAAAAGTGGAACTTGGTATGGGTTGGTCCAAATTAGTTGGCTTTGCTAGAGCCTCATGAAATGGAGCTTGTGTTAGGATTCAAGATGTGGGCCACACACATGGCACTTCTACCAGGACAAAGCGCATACAATCCCTTGGAAATGCTTTTCAAGTAGAAATGACAAGATACCATCTTTCTGTTTTGAAGCCTATTTATCCAAAGGGTATCAATGTCCTTTCTCTATTCTCTGGAATTGGGGTGCAGAAGTTGCTTTGCATTGAACTAGGGTATACAACTGAATTATGTTGTATCTACAATTTTTTTTGCCAATTTCTGCAGATACAACATAATTGAGTGGTATACCCAAGTTTAATGCAAAGCAACTTTTGCACCCCCAATTGGACAGAGAATTTAGAGAAAGGACATTGATGGACCCTTTGGATAAATAGGCTTCAAAATAGAAAGATGGTATCCTACAGTTTCTACTTGAAAAGAATTTCCAATGGATCGAATGCGCTCTATCCTAGTAGAAGTGCCATGTGTTTGGCCCACATCAAATCCTAATAGAAGCTCCATTTCATGAGCCTCCAACAAGGCTAGCTGATCTGGACCAACCCATACCAAGTTCCACTTTTTACATTGTAAAGTTACTAGATATCTTGATCTTCCTTGGGGAGGTTTCCATTAGAATGCTTAACCATAGCCCTAAGTCTATCACATTTAATGGAACACTTGTTGCCACTATGTTTATGTAGTTAAGTTTAGTTATGTCATCCCATGATGGGCAACACTTTTGTGTTTCAAGAAATACCTCTTCAATTGTCATTGACCTAGTAAAGGTAAAATTTGAAAATGTTTAAATCAATAGGAAGGTTATGCACATAGCCACATTTTATACTTAAACTGAAAAATACTTTGAATCCACAAATTTTGGTTCAATATTATACAAAAATTGGGATATGGTTGCCCATGTACACCTTTTGGCATACATGTATCCAAAATTTAACATCAACATGTTCAAAATTTGAATATATGAGTTTGACATAAAAATTAATGTACCCATTATTTTAAAATAAAGTTATAGTGCTTCTATATATATAAATCATGATATATATGTATGTGATGATATATATCATCATCTATATCATTAAATGTATGTATATTGAATTGATATGAGTTTGACATAAAAATTAATGTACCCATTATTATTTTTTTTATATACATACCCTGTTAGGGACCAGGGACCCATCAAAAATAGGGCCATGCCTGCCAGTTCTTAACTTCAATCTAAACGACAAAGAGATTCATAACTGCACAACTATGTTCTTAAATAGTCAAAGGAGTGGGGCAAATTACCACGACCCTCACTACGAAACAAACAAAGACATAAACATAAATAGAAATAGAGGACAAAAAACTAAACACCACTAAAACCACCTACTACCAGCCTACTTATCTTTATCACCATCCAGCTCGACAATGCCTTCTTCATCGCACGCGCAAGTGAAGAGCAGCTTAGCCCGCACAGGAACAGGAACCTCCAATTTTGTAGCCACACCTTCGACCATCCTTCTGGTGTCCTGGACATTCAGCAGAATGTCGTGCAAGTGCCCAACCAAAGCTTCACGGTTCTCCCCCATCTGCTTGGATGACTCCACCAAGTCATGTACCCATTATTTTTAAATAACTATATAGTGCTTCTATAAAGATGTATATATCATGATATACCATCATGTATATCATTGAATGTATGCATATCATTGATATGAGTTTGACATAAAAATTGAACATGTACCCATTATTTTTAAATAACTATCTAGTGCTTCTATAAAGATGTGTATATATATATCATGATATATATACATAAGTTCAACCTGTATATAAATTTTGACATGTATATATATATATATATATATATATATATATATATATATATATATATATATATATATATATATATATATATATATATATATATATATATATATATATATATATATATATATATATATATATATATATATATATATATATATATATATATATATATATATATATATATATATATATATATATATATATCATTGAATAAGTTTGGGTATATAAATTTTGACAATATACTAAGAGTGATTCATTTGAAGTCTATGTAAATTGGTATATACACAGTGATTTCATAATCAGATAACGTTGCTACAACGTTGTATTACTGATATATATCATGGAGTAATACAGCATTGTAGCAACATTTTAGAGACAATTCTAACTTATATAACTCTACAGAACAAACAAACAGAGTTTAACAGTATTAGGGTTTTGTATTAGCCATAGTTTTCTTAGGGAAAAAACACAGAACAACAATTTGCCACCATTGTCTCCAAAATGTTGTTACAACATCGTATTACTCCAGAAAACAACAATTCATAACTTATATAACTCTACAGAACAAACAAATAGTTTAACAGAATTAGGGTTTTGTATTAGAAATAGTTTTCTTAGGGAAAAAACATAGAACAACAGTCCACCGCCATTTTCATGGTGGTGGACTGAAAGCTTACCGGTAATCTGGCTCCTTCGTTCGAATACCTATATCTACGATGTCCACTAGGTTCGCCTTGGGTGCCCTTCGCCTTCGCCCTATCTCCACAACTCAAGTTTTTACTTTTGCTAAAAATGAGCCGACAACTTTGTTTTGTCAGCTCATATAAAAATTTAAAAAATATTAAAATAATACCTTCGAACGAATATTCTCTTTGTTCGAAGGTATTATTTTAATATTTTTTTCAATCGATGAAAACCTTTGTTTGAAGACGACCTTCGTTCAAAGATGACCTTCATTTGAAGATGACCTTCATTTGAAGATATATCTTCAAACGAAGATTACAACACAATAATCTTTGTTCACAGGTACTTTCGTTCAAAGAAAAACCTTCGAACGAAGGTACCTGTTAAATTTTTTCCCCCTCCCTCCTAATTTTTTTTTGTCCCAAGTTTGGGACCCATTATTGTGGGATTACCCCTTACCACACACATCATATGCAATATGCATTTGCTAAATGCATAATTTTTTTTTATAATAAGTATAAATTGTACGTTGATCATAGGGTTTAAACCTAATCACATTGCACAACACATTCTAATTGCATGATGTATACGCCTAAAAATGACATGACTCTGTCCAAATAAATATTCTTAATATTTATTTAAGTCAAATTCCCCTATCAATAAATAAATAAACCAATTTATTTATTTGATTTATATTTTCCCAACAATTAAATAAAATCAATTTATTTAATTAAAATTCTTAAATTCTTCTAATTCCTCCAACAAATTAAATAATCTAAATTATTTAATTAGTTCTCCAAAATTCATTCTAAATTAAATAATACCAATTATTTAATTGTTTCTTCCAATAATATCTTCTCTAAATTTAAATAAATCAAATGTTTATTTAAGTTGTCTATTTCTTCTAAATTGAGTTATCTCAAAATATAATTCAATCCTAATGCACATGTAATTGAATATTCTAAATATTTAATTGAGCTAAAATATCTTCTCATCCTCATGCAATTTCTATTCTCTAGTTCTATGGATCTATTCTTTTAATTGATTAATCTCGTTAGTTAACTCATTCTTCTATTTTATTAATTCCTCTCATGTAAAATAGAGCAAGACACTTGTCTTCTTTTTATTCGCGCACATTCCTCAACCGTTCTCAACTGTTGAACTTCTCATTTTTTCTATACTATTGATCTTCTCTCTCCCAAGTCTATAAATTGAACCCTCTTCTTCCATTTCAATCATCCAAGCCTTCAGTATTGTTACTCTGAAGGAATTACAGCGCGCCTTTGGCACCCACATCATTCTTTTTTGCTTGCGATCAACTTGTTACTATATCACTACCATTGTTGTGAAGCTCATCTTCATTACAAAGCACTATCATAGCCACTCTCCATTGACAATCTTGGAATAGCAAGGAAGTGCACTCTCTAAGGGCCTTATTCATACATGCAAGATCGATTGAGATAGGCAACCAATGGAAGCTATGAAGTATTGAGGTTTGCAAAGGTTTCGTCTTTGTTTGTTTGATCTTGATTATTTCCCTTTTTGTTGAGTTTTGGGTATTATTGATATTGATATATTGATTATTCATGTTTACTCCAATTTTCCCTTCACATTTTTGGTGCCCACCGTGGGGCCTAGCCCTGATTTAACCCAAAAACTGAGTTTTTGTGTGTTAGAAAGTCGTACACAAGAGGAATATACACATTTGACCCATCCTATCACGCATCTACTGTCTGTTCCGGCGCATCTAATCTTTCGGCGCATACAGGCTCTGTTTCGATGCATATAACCTCTGATACGGCACATCTGTTGATTCTGTGCATATACTCTGTATTCTTCAACCCTAACCTAGTTCTCCCTTCTTCTTTGTGAGATTGTCCATCTCTCGTCCTTCTGCCTTCTTTTCGTCCAATCTCCCAAGGGGGCATCATACTGTTGTTAAACCTGTACCAGGGGCAAACTGGAGCATGTATCATTATCAGAAATTCTATTCTTTGAAGCAACGCCGTAAACTGCATTGCATCAAAGAGGGGCAAAATGTATACACCTAAAAATGACACGACTCTGTCCAAATAAATATTCTTAATATTTATTTAAGTCAAATTCCTCTATCAATAAATAAATAAACCAATTTATTTATTTGATTCATATTCTCCCTAAATAAAATCAATTTATTTAATTAAAATTCCTAAATTCTTCTAATTCCTCCAACAAATTAAATAATCTAAATTATTTAATTAGTTCTCCAAAATTCATTCTAAATTAAATAATACCAATTATTTAATTATTTCTTCCAATAATATCTTCTCTAAATTTAAATAAATCAAATATTTATTTAAGTTGTCTATTTCTTCTAAATTGAGTTATCTCTAAATATAATTCAATCCTTATGCACATGTAATTGAATATTCCAAATATTTAATTGAGCTAAAATATCTTCTCATCCTCATGCAATTTCTATTCTCTAGTTTTATTGATCTATTCTTTTAATTGATTAATCTTGTCAGTTAACTCATTCTTCTATTTTATTAATTCCTCTCATGTAAAATAGAGCAAGACACTTGTCTTCTTCTTATTCGCGCACATTCCTCAACCGTTCTCAACTGTTGATCTTCTCATTCTTTCTATACTATTGATCTTCTCTCTCCCAAGTCTATAAATTGAACCCTCTTCTTCCATTTCAATCATCCAAGCCTTCAGTATTGTTACGCTACAGGAATTACAACACAAAATAGAGCAAGACAAGTAGAAGGATGTTCATGCAAATATCACGTAGTCTTAACTAGGAAGGTGGTAACTGAATCATTGCTATCTTGCATATCATTGAATCATTGCTATATTGCTATCTTTCAAAGTTAAACACATTGTTATCTTGGTAAAATTGAACCACTACTATCTTGGTAAAATTGAACCATTGCTATCTTGTTATCACTTCAAAGTTAACAATTTTTTGTGCGTGCCCAAGTAGATAGCTCATTTAGTTTTCTTCATTTTAATTAGGGGAAAAGAACCACTATCTTTCGTGTTTTTGGGAGTGATACTAGGCCTATGCTCTCCCCTGTCTTGGCTGACCAAAATGCTAGACATATCATTTTTGCATGTGTTTTACCTTTAGAGAGGCCTGCCCTTGGATACCCATCCGTCCTTGGGGAATGACCTTAAGTGGTAACAAGCTAAAGCCAAGCTCTGCCAAGCCACACTAAATAAATTGTGTTTGGAGTGAAAGCTTCAAACAACGAGTGAAGTTTTATACTGACAGCCAACCTCCCCCAAAACCCTCCAAGGCGCAACCCTTGCAGGCTAGGAGACTCCATAACGGAGAGTAGTGTTGCCGCATGTATAACCACTCGAATGGTTGCACTTATTAAACACCTTTATTTTTAGTAGCCAAAAACCTCTATAAGTCAGTGTAGGGAAGGGCTATTATCACCTCCTGAAGATGCTTCACTAGAGATAGTGAGAATTCAGTTTATATTGTCCTTTGAAGCATATGATTGTACTTGTTTTTGTGTAAAAAAGAGTCCAAAAAAATTACAAAAAAAATTCAAAAACCATGAAAACATTCTTTGTGTTTGCTGTGTCTTCTTGCCATAATTAAGAAAATCAGATCAAAAAGACCATCTTGCAACCAAGAAACTAAAAAAAATTGAAAAATGTGTCAAACTTTGCAAAAACATTAAAAAAACCAGAGTTGTGCATTTATCTTATGAAGCTATGCTTTTATTTCAACTTGCTACGCATTTGCTGCGACTCCCTGTGCATATATCACCTGTTGCTGCACGTCTACTTTTTACTAGTATTGTGCATTCATAACAACTTGCTGCGCTTATACCCTCTACTTCTGCGCTTCTGTTTCTACGCGTCTGTGACAGTGAGCATCTCCACCTCTTTTGCGAGAAAATTTTCCACCTTTCTGAGTACCCATTTCGATCTTGTGTCAGTTTCTATGGAGATGACAACTGACACAAGATCAAAATGGGTAGAACTGGATCAAGAACTCAAGTACCGGAAGTTGCAGTTAAACTTAGACACCTCCCCCCAAGGTCGTATAGCAATTGCTCAAGAACTCCAAGCCATACAGCAACAATTTGCAATCTTACAAGCTGAACAGGCCAGTACTAGCTACACCACGCCCCAGAGTCATACATTCTTGTCCCGTCTTAATGATACTCTTGACAAGGCAAACACCACCTCATGTGGAAAATCGTATGCCACTCCATCTACTAGTTCTCCTTCACCATCTTCTCAGACACATATCCCAAAGCATACCAATCCTATGCCAACACCACCATCGAGTTCCCCAAACTCTAAATGGACAACCAAAAAAATCCTCATATGAGTTTTCGAAAAAATGTTTTCCAGATTTATACAACAAAAGAAAAGCTAGGGAGAACTCCAAATGCACCCATTCCTTACCTCATTCATCTACCCAAACGCCTATAAAGGATGTGATCCAAGGAGTACCGGCAGTGAGTCAACCATGTCCCCAAATTCCGGTCCTTGACCTTATCAAAGAGCCTTCCAAAATTTCCATTGCCCCAACTTTGTTGTGTAATTGGCAAACCCTCGAGCATATTGAAAATCCTACTACCATGAACCAAAGTCAAGGTCCATTGCACCTCCATGTTGTTGACCAAGTTCCTATCCAAGAGACTTATACCTCCATTTCAATTCAAACACCTCAAGCGTTATGTCAAGAGCACACTTTAGAACATGTGGAAACATTTGACTTTTGTCTAAATCAAATCAAAGCACCCCCATCTGACCCATGCATAAGCTTTATCTTTTCGATGATCCTATACCTATACATGAGCAAGAGATCCAATTTCCAACCATGCATAACCTATATCTTTTCCATGATCAAGATACTACCTTTGATGAAGAAGCTATCCATGAGCAACTTGATCCTATACATGAGCAAGAGAGCCAATTTCAACCTCTCCATAGCTTCTATCATTTCTATGATCAGGACATTATCATTGATGACGAACCTATACAAGAGCACATTAATCCCATCATGCTTAATCCTATCTACGATCAAGATCCCATCTACGATCAAGAGCCTATCTATGATCAAGATCCCATCCACGATCAAGAGCCTATCTATGATCAAGATCCCATCTACGATGGAGAGCCTATCTATGATCAAGAAGACCATGATGATCCTCTTAGCCCACTTTATGCATTCCATGGTCCTGAGTTTATCCATGATCCAACAACTTTCGCTTCCCTTGATGAGACACTTGCCTCCCAAGCAAGCATAGTAAATCAAACCAATAATAATCCTCAACCATCCATTATCGACCCTGCTGCAAATCCCCCACCATATATCCTTGGTCTTACCGCTTTCATTCATTAGTGTTCCTCCTTAAAACACCAGCAACCATTATCCTCTATCTCGCCTTCTCCATCCAATAAGGAACTCGTGTCTAGTGTTCCACCTACGCATAATCCCACTGTCCACTGCATACTCCAACATATGAACTATCAAGGTAAAGGCTTAGGCCTTCATGAACAAGGAATTTTGGAGCCCATCCATGTCAATGTTCATCCTCATTCATACGACCTTGGATACATACCCCAAGGTGAACAAACTCAAGATGCTGGTACTTCCTCCATGCCTTCTAAATCCACCACTTTCCATCGTACATCGTATCCTATCCCCAAAACGTATGTCGCCATTCCACCTCCATCATCATACAATTGTCAAAAGCATGTGACCATACACCTTCCACCATCCAATCTACCTCCGCTACTTCCAACTCCTAATATTCCTCCATGCATTTTACCACCACTTCTTCCAACACCTTATCCATCCATCTATGAATCTTCTAACAATCCCAATCATGACCAATAGATGCACATGTTGTCTAAACAAAGAACTTCATCAAACTCAACTTCCACCATCTCAAGAGAATTTAACCATAAAAATCTGGATGCCTCTACCTATCAAGTCAAAAATCCTAAGAGTCCTCATAACCTAGGATACAAAAGCCAAGAATCAAAGAAGCATCCTTCTCAAGAGCTGCATACATCCACACACCTCTATGTCAAACTAAAAAAGGTGTGGGTTCGCATCCAACAAATGATTACCTCCAAAGCTGCACAAAAACTGCATACACCCAAGCCCAACCTTTACAGGTACTATCTAAAATCAAAATGGCTTGGGTACCTAGGCAAAAAGCTATCAAGTCAAATGAGGCATCCACCTCTCGAGAATCTCAACCATCCACTTTCTCCCATTCCATCCAAAAGTCTCAAATTCCTCCATCCCAAATGACAAGCAAAGCTCAGAAAAATACTCAGTCTATGTGGATCCCTACATGCCTAAGTCATTCATCCACAAGCAAAAGTCTCTGTTGCTTCCTACACTACTTTCCCATCACCAGCTTCAATGTTTATCACGGTATGTGCAACCGTTGGTCATGATTCCCTTCCATCCCACAAACATTTTCATATACCTCCATCTCCCTTTCCTTCCACTATTATCCTACATATCTTCTCCATCCTACTCCTGTGGTCCATGCTTTTGCATAAGCCTCCCCTCCATATTCTGCATCATCATCCACTATCGCACCCTTCCATAAACCGTTATCTACCATTCTCCATCTCACTTTCATGCAATCCACTACCAACATCTATGAGAACACTTGACCTTGTCCATGCGACAACATCCATCTAGCGGGACTATCACCTCTCAGGGAACTAGATACTTGAGTCTCTCCCTTCCGTATCCACCTTCTCCCATCCAACTGTTTCAAAAAAAAAAATCCCTTCGTCCAACGGTGAATAACTAGCAAACAGGCACCTTGGATAAGTACCATGATGAAAACCTGGCAAACAAGCATCGTGTGTAAGTTGATCTTCTACATCACCTACACTTGGGGGCACTGTGTCTCATCGGCATATCACTTTCTCCTATCAATTTCCTTTCGTACCATTTCCTATCCTATCCTTCTAGCCATTACCTACCTATATTGTCCAGTCTATCTATCTTAAATCTTCCATTCCTCTATTTTCTTTGGTCTTGATAAAGATTGGGGGCACAATGTTAACAAATGCTTTAGGTGTCTCTTGACATACCTTATCCCTCCAAGTCATGCAAATCCTTCATTATCCTCTTATCCTCTTATCATCTTAAGCATTGCCATGAAAAATCCTAAGTATTCTACCTACAATGGGGCACGTTATTCCTATGTGACATAGTCCTTAGAGATCACATCCTTAGTTCCTTCTATCTACACATTCGTATCCACTGTAACCCATCCCTCTGCCTATCCGTGGTGTTTCCTTGTCATCAATGTCTAGCATTAAGGCTATCCATAATGTCGTCTTATCCTATCATGGCTTGATACTCTATCTCTTATGTCACCTTATCAACTAAGGTCTTATCTAGTATCCTATCCACAGTGTCAGCCTAGCATAGTGTCTGTCATTAGTACCATAGGGTCAACCTCGAACTACGTTGCCTCTGCGTCGTCACGTAGGCAATGCGTCCCCAAGGCACTAGGTCAATCCCTTAGGGTCTGTCTCACCAATAAGGATTGTGGAACCTTTCACAAGGCAAGCAAGCGCAAGCAAAACCCACTTTCAAGCAGAAATTTTGATGCAACAAGGTCTCAAACTATCCAAAGCAAAGCAAGCAAGTACCTAAAGCACTCTAAATGATTTTACCTAAATTATGGCAAGAAACAAACACATCTAAATGCAAAAATGTTTTGTGGTTGTGATCAGGTTAGGTTACAGCATCTTGATCTTTATTATCATATCTTTCTATGCTACTCAAGGATGTCAAAAGCTAGAGATGCTATGATGGGAGCATGATTATTTTTCTTTGTTTGTTGTTTGTGGATTAAACTTTAGTAATGTGACACCTTGTCTAAAGACATGATCGGCAAAAGATCATCGAGGACATCAAAGGTCTAACACGAAAGGGGACAATCCTTGTCTGTTGATACGCAAGAAATACTCAGGTCATCTCGGTTCAATCATACCTCAATGCTTGTATTAACTTGCTAAATCAAAATCCATGTAAGCAATACTCAGGTCATCTTGATTCAATTATATCTCGATGCTTGTATTTTCTTACAACATTTTAAAAGCCCAATGATGAAATAAGCACTTCAAAATACTTGCAATATCAAGATGGCAAAACCACTCACATCCATTCACATCCACAAAGCATCCATACCGTATCCCATGCAAATAAAGATCCAAACCGTAGAGCATCAATGTTTACAAGTAAAAGCTTGTGATTCCTTCTATCGAGTCATTCTTTTGTCAAATCAACTTTTCGTCTATCATTGTATCTTTCGTCAATAGTTCTAGCTGTCAATCCGAGCAATGATCCAAATGCAAGTCCGTCCTAAATCCATACCAATCAAGTCAAGTCAATCTTGTCAAATGATCCAATCACAATCAGTAGTCTTGATCCTTGTCTGGTCGTAAACCAACTCGATCAGTTAATCAATCGTCTTATACAGGATGTAACATTGTCAAAATCATACCAACACACGCGTCTTACACGACATGCTTCATTTCCTGAAACCAGACACTATCCTTTGTGTTTGCTTTAGGGATCCATCTTTCCCCACCATGACAACACTGTCATATATCGTTATCAGTATATCGTTGGTTTACCACTTGACAAGGGCAATACCTTGTTTGTTCTTGTATCATTTGTGCATACTTGTTTGCTTGCTTGTGTGTGTTATCATTCTATCTTGCATCACGTATCATTCGGCTCTTTCTTCAACAAATTTCTTCAACCCTAACCTAGTTCTTCCTTCTTCTTCGTGAGATTGTCCGTCTCTTGTCCTTCTGCCTTCTTCCCGTCTAATCTCCCAAGGGGGCATCCTACCATTGTTAAACCTGTACTAGGGGCAAACTGCATGTATCATTATCAGAAATTCTATTCTTTGAAGCAATGCCGTAAACTGCATTGCATCGAAGAGGGGCAAAAAGTATACACCTAAAAATGACACGACTCTGTCCAAATAAATATTCTTAATATTTATTTAAGTCAAATTCCTCTATCAATAAATAAATAAACTAATTTATTTATTTGATTCATATTCTCCCTAAATAAAATCAATTTATTTAATTAAAATTCCTAAATTCTTCTAATTCCTCCAACAAATTAAATAATCTAAATTATTTAATTAGTTCTCCAAAATTCATTCTAAATTAAATAATACCAATTATTTAATTGTTTCTTCCAATAATATCTTCTCTAAATTTAAATAAATCAAATGTTTATTTAAGTTGTCTATTTCTTCTAAATTGAGTTATCTCTAAATATAATTCAATCCTTATGCACATGCAATTGAATATTCCAAATATTTAATTGAGCTAAAATATCTTCTCATCCTCATGCAATTTCTATTCTCTAGTTCTATTCTCTTAACTGACTGATCTATTCTTTTAATTGATTAATCTCTTCAGTTAACTCATTCTTCTATTTTATTAATTCCTCTCATGCAAAATAGAGCAAGACACTTGTCTTCTTCTTATTCGCGTACATTCCTCAACCATTCTCAACCGTTGATCTTCTCATTCTTTCTATACCGTTGATCTTCTCTCTCCCAAGTCTATAAATTGAACCCTCTTCTTCCATTTCAATCATCCAAGCCTTCAGTATTGTTACTCTGCAGGAATTACAACGCGCTTTTGGCACCCACGTCATTCCTTTTTGTTTGCGATCAACTTGTTACCATATCACTACCATTGTTGTGAAGCTCATCTTCATTACAAAGCACTATCATAACCATTCTCCATTGACAATCTTGGAATAGCAAGGAAGTGCACTCTGTAAGGGCCTTATTCATGCATGCAAGATTGATTGAGATAGGCAACCAATGGAAGCTATCAAGTATTGAGGTTTGTAAAGGTTTCGTCTTTGTTTGCTTGATCTTGATTATTTCCCTTTTCGTTGAATTTTGGGTATTATTGATATTGATATATTGATTATTCATGTTTACTCCAATTTTCCCTTAACACATGAATTAACAATCTAGCCATTATGCCATTTAATGTGTTGGCATTTAGAATAAGGTAGCCACTAAATACAATGTATAATAGTGAAACTAAAAGTATGACTTAAAACTTTGGCCATTAAGCCATTTTGGGTGCTGATAGTCATTATGGTAAACATAAACTAGATAACATTGCATATTTTCCATGTTCCAACAACAATTTTTTGAAAAAGATTTAGAAACTTTCAAACAAATGCAATTGGTAGGTGTAGACTGAAATTCCACAGTGTTTGACAACATTCTACCGACTCCCACCAAAATCATAGCTTTGGAATAGGGTATGGAAATCTATCGAAGCATAATGGAAGGTGGGTTTTTGTTAGATATTATAGTTGGAAATGCTTTAATAGACATGTATGTGAAAGCATAGATAAGGTAAGAAAATATATTCAATTGTTTTAGACCTATGTTCTTAAGAATGCACTTGCACAAGGGGAAATAGTCCACTCTTTCATTTCTCATATGTAATTTGAATTTGTTACATGCACTGCCTTTTCACAATTAGTGTATTTACATGTATAGCAGGTGTTGAATTTTGATGGATGCCCATAAATTGTTTGACCACATGAAATAGTGAGACAATGTCTCATGGAATATGATAAATGCATCATATATTGACTATAGGGGCCAAAACTAACTATAGCGGATAACACTCATTTTAGTCATGCGACTTAATAACTTAGCCATTGGGTTGTTTATGTGTGCTAGCAGATAGTATAAGGTAGTTTCCTGTTAACCAATCTTGACTTTGCACTTTGTGCCTTAAAACCTAAGAAACTTGAAATTGAACTAATAGAGTTGGTAACTTTTCATTCTTCATAATACATGCATGAATATATTTCACATGATTTTGGACAAGTAGTGGATGTGAAGAGGTTCGGGAGTGTTTAACATCCATTAAAGGATGGGAATTTCGAAAAGTGTTGAGCTAGTGACATAGAAAAGTAGTGTGCGTGTATTCATTGTAAAATTTTAGAATAGGATTGTATACAAATATGTGAAACACTCTCAACATGCTTAGTCACTTGATGAAAAATTCACATATGCAAAGATGCATTTCTAGTAGGAACTATACTTTTAGTGGTTGACTTTACAGAAAACTACACTCTTGCACTACAAGACAAAGGTCAATCTTAGTATTATAATTCAATACAAGTAGTTATTTTTTTCATACTGTACATAGACATGAAGTTGATAGTACAAAAGATGACAATTTTTTTTTGAGGGAGTATCATTTCTATTTGAGAAATAATCAGTCACATTCGTTATATTTTGTGTACGAATATTATTTTAGTGTATTTTATGGTTGTTTAAAGGAAATAAATCTAGATGACACGACATCTCATGTGGTCAAACAATTGTATAGGGTAGTTTAAAAATTCTCAAATATTTTATCGGCTATGTAGGTCCCATAGAAAATAATGTCCAACACATGTGGAGTTTATTTGAAGCTAGGCATAATAGAGGAGAGAATGGAGGAGCTAGAACATGTGCGAAAAGAACTCTTCCTTGGAAGCAACTAATTTTTGTGGATGTACGTGCATTTATGGATTGGTCTAATGCAACATTGTCTACAAGGTCTTTTTAAAACCCATAAGTTTAGCAATTCTTTTGGTTAGTTGAAATAGACAACATCCCACTATGGCTAGAGTGCATGATAATTAGGGGGAAAAAATGATGTTTATTTAAGAGTTCAAATGCAAGCACATGAATTGTGTGTAGGAAGTTTGCATGTTTTTGTTAGTTTTGTATTGGAGGTGAAATAAAACATGTAAAGATATAGGATGGGTTGAAGAATTACAACATAGAACCCTAACACATATACAAACACATTAACATGAGACAAAGTTTGAAGAGGATAACCAACAATGGGCATCATATGACTATGATCATGTTTCAAACCTTTTACAATAATGTAGATTGGTAGCTAGTTTCTTTAAATTGTTTAGCGATCTATTTATATATGTTCATTTCTTTGAATTGCATCAACTCCTATTTCATTGAATTGTTAACTTTTTTTATAGGACATATGTGTTTTATTGTTTCACCCAAGGTCAATGAAGAGGAAATATAGTATTGGTTGGCTCAGTGTGTTGAGACAAAGCACAGATTGTTAGAGCCTAGACTAGATGAAGATAACTTTGAGCATGCTACAGGTTTTGTGGTTGTTGTTGGTACCTGGCTATGAAAATATTTGAGAATGAAGAATGGCTTGCCTATATTTGAAGATTATGAAACAAAAGAGGAGTATGTACTACTCACATTTGATTATGGAAACAAATATAAAATTAGTAATATATCAAGGGGAACTTGTTACAAAAGATTTGTGGATGCTTTATATGGAAGCTTGCATGAATCAATTACATGTGTGTTATGAAAAAAGAGGAAGAAAATTGTATAATGGACCATGTTCCATAAATTAGCTAATCAATTTAGTTGAATAAGTTTAGGATTAGAATTTGTAGATTGGCTATTGGCAGGTTATGTATAACTTGGTTAGCTATTTGCAGGTTAGAGCATTGTAGGTTAGGTATTTATAGGTTAGTAGTTTACACAGGTCAATAGCAATCTAACTTGACTAATCCATCTTTGTTGCAGAGGAAGTATCAATCTAAATGCAAATGCAAATAGGAAGTATCATTATGGGGCTTCATTGCATGCATCATCCACCACCCAATCAAATTCTACCATGCTATAGACTATTGGTCTTTTCATCCTTGTGATACTTTCATGCATCTTGTTATGTTTCACACAACAAAATTTATAATTAGCAACTGTAAATCCCAAAGTTCTAAAATAAATATCCTACAAAGTATGAATAGTTTATTTTTATTATATATTGTGCTTATTTTCTTCTACTACACAGTGATATGTAGTTAGTCATGCCCCATTAATGTTGATTTTTGGAATGTAGAGTTTCTCCTATTCATATGGGAAACATGAGGTCACCCTTGGTGATGTAGTCATGACTAGGGACTCTTATCAAACTGCCCAGTCACACAACCAACATAATACAAAGGAAGCATAAAATCATAAAATAATGACAAGCAATCTGCATTTTATGAAAAATCACAAAATTTATATTCATTACAATAACTTTAGGAGTGCATATTTTGCACACTCTCAATCAGTGATTCCTTCTACAAACTACGTGTTGTCTTCTACTCCTCGATTTTGCATCACTCTTTCACACTTCTTTGTATATAGCGATGGCATGCCAATTTTGGTGACTACACTTTCTCTTTCTTTTTTCTTGCCACTTCTCTGGGTGGCTAGTTCCCTCTCATCTACTTCATAACTTACCAAGATCCCCTCCTTGGCCAAAAGTAAACCCCCAAAACTAAACAACGCATCCCTTAAATACATTGAATTTGAAATGGTTGAACCACTATGGAGTAGTTGAACAGTTTCAAGAAATGAATCATTTCCCAAACAACAAACTTCACACCTATGAATACGTCCAACATTGTTTAAACTTCCCAATGTTACACATAGTGCTCTTTGGATAAATCGATACATATCCAAGTCTTTAAATTTCTCCATTAGCCATTCACTCTATTCACAACCATAGAGTCCATTATCATAATTCACACCTTCGACAAGATATTGTCCAACAAACTATTTTGGTGATTTTAAACCTTCAAACATGCATTTTAACCACCCGACACTCAAAGGAACCTTACTGGTAATTTTTAGTTTCCTAGGAACCAATTGGTTAGAGGAGTCATTTATCACAAAAAGCTCTATTTCAAACTTTCTCAAGCTTTCAAGAGTCACCTAGAATAATATCAGGTTGTTCCAATGTTCCTAAAACAACCAAATTCTGTAATTTCCTTTACAAGAACCTTCATCAGAGTTTTGGAAGCCTTTAAGAACTTGACCAGGGATTCCAAGTCATAAGGTGTTATCCAACCAATTGGAAGAGTCACAGTTTCCATTAAACTCCTTTTTAAAGTTTATCAGACTTTGGTGATGTGTTAAGAACTTTGTCGCAAATTTCCAGTGTTCTTGAAACTATTCAAAGTTCCTAGTTTCTTCTCGATGCAGACTCCATCAATGTTTGAGAGGAATTTCAAAACTATTCCATGTGGTTAGGGATTTCCACCTCACTAGGAACCCCACGATCATTTGGAACTCCACAAAATATTATAAGTGTTGAGTTATTTCACCTATCGGATATATGCATTGGAATGAGAACCATCGGGTGTTTCAAGTGTTCTTAGAACAACTTGAAACTCTAATCACCTTACAAGAAATCCACCATCGGAGATTTCCAACTATGTAGGAACTCTGTGACAACCAAAAGTCAAAGTAAAAGTCTTCATCAAAGATTTTTAAGAGAAAAAGAACTTGTTCCATTCGTCAGAGAATTTTGGGCCATATGGAACTGCCCGATTAATGGGAACTTTGCTAAAATGACTAAATATAAAAGCTCGTCAATGATTTTAGAAGGAACTGGAACCTATTGGAGATTTTTGGTGTTCTTGAAACACCCTGAAATCCTAATTTTGTTCTTGAGCAAGGCCAAAACTCTGATCGCCCATAACTTCACCAATTTTCATCAAATTTGAATTGTAGGTACCCATTACGCCCCTTCTTCATGATGGACTCCTTACTTGACCAAAAATCAACTTCAAATTTATCCTAAAGCGAAGACCAAAAACCAACAAAGGCAAGCAAAAATAATCCAAAAATTGAAATGAGCTTAAAAATATTTTTGGTTGATGCAAGATTGCTTGTGAACCCAGATGCTCTTGCATCGCTTGGTTTAGATTGTCGGCTCATACCAAGACTCATTTGAGGTCTTAGTTTCTTTTATTATTCATAAGGCTAATCAAATTGTTGAGTCTCTTAAGGTAGGTGTGTATTATTTAAATACCCATATAGGCTTAGCTTAAATAATGCTTTAGGGTTATTTGAAATCTATATCACTTTTATTTTAATCAAGTGTTGACCTTATATAGTCATGTTGTGGACTCCACAATATTCCCCAAATTATTCCATCTTTAGGGGCCCTTGTGTTTGATTTATTTGCATGTATCGATAGTGATCCTAATCATGTCCTTGAGTTTTCTTACATTTGTAAGGTCATTGCACAGTTGTTGTATTTGATTGTCCATAATGATGTCAGCATGGTTTAGCTTTGTATGCATTTAAGTTTGATTTCCATGATCAAGACCTCCCTTTGATTTTTTAAGTTCATTAAACTACCTTTGATAATGACTATCGTACTCGTCTTATGACCATATGATGAGTCCTAGTCCTTTTAGCTATCCATATCACTAATGGATTTAGTGCCCCTATCTTAGGGTTTGTGCAACATACTAACTCTCATAACAAGGCTTAAAACAAATATTTACCAATAGATAAATAAACATATAAAGATTCATTAAGCGAAAGAGATTGAACTTCTTTTTTTTGAATTAAAATATTCTCAAGAAACCAAAATACATCATACAAACATAACTTCCTTTCTGAATATGATGTAACGTCCCTTGTAGGAACAATACTAATTTTACCATAAATTATCAATTTCCAAGCAAACAAAGATTTAGAGAATACCTTGGCTTGATTTGATTCCTACAAACAAGTTAGAAAATACTTACAATAATATTTCTCACAGTCAAGTTAACATGATTAACAAACTCATAATGACATTATTAATCCAACTCAACCCTAACTATCTAGGAGACTCAACCATAAGAGTGTTGAGGAGCATGACTTCGACGAGGTGTCTTAGATATTCTAGGCCCAAGAGCGGATATATCATCCCCCTTGGCCTCATGTGGCCCATGTCATCCATATGAGGTGGTCTACCTAGTGAGGTATCTATTATCCTGTTATCCCCTCATCTTATCATCTCCTTTCCATTTCTCTATGATTGGTTCCTTTGAATTTACAAGTCTATGATAGGAGAATGAGATTACAAAAGGGTGCCCTGGCAACCATCTCTTCTAAGCCCAAGGGTAGTACCCTTTGTATCCCCTTGTCCCCAATGGGATTATTCAATCCCCCCTAGAGGGGTGGCATACCTAGAAGAGTGCCCCATCACCGTACCCCCTCTTGCACCACATTTCCTCTATCATAGTCACCATAACACTCATGCAAGAATCTGCATTAATGAAACTCATAGTTGCAAACAATCATATCATCAATGCATAATGAATTATGAAGATGACATATAAATGATAATGTGCATGAACTATTGATGATGATATGCATAAGTTACCAATCAAATTTAAACAACATCCTATGTAAACACTGTACCACAATTATATGAACTCACAATGCTCTTTTAGGTTTGCTCTCAAATAGACTCCTCTTGTTATCTCTGTCAAGAAATATCATAAATTGTAGTATATATTTTATTCCATCCCTTTGTTGTTATGCTTAGTTATATATATTCAAAATATGTATCATTTTCTTCCTATTTCTCCTTCCTACATATGTTGGTGTTTGTATGAAGTATCTTCTACATTCCATTACTTATTCTTCCTATTTATTCTTAACATATCTCTGCATATTCATACTCATGTATCTGTTGGAGTATGCCATTTATGTAATGAAACAACTTGCACAATATCTGAATATAATAGTAATATGCTGCAAATACTTGATAATAATATGCCACTTCGAGGGGGCAACCTCCTAATCCTCTTCGAGGGGGATACCTCCAATAGTCTTTAGTAAGAACACAATACTCAATATGATATGAAATGAGACTCACTACCTTCTATATATACCTATTTATGCCTAGGATATCACCCAGGCCGACTTAGATAGACCTATAGAAGCCTTAGGCTGACCTAAACAACTAAATAACAATATAATAATGATAATATGACTTAATTAGGAATTAAGATAGCCACAAGCTGATTATTCATAACCCTATGTACACCAATATTAAGGGCGTAGCATGCTCCCCCTTCAAAGAAGCATTGTCCTCAATGCTAACCAAGTGTGGATTCTTTTGAATGAACTCCTCATCCTCCCATGTGGCCTCTTCAACTAGTAAATTCTTCCATTGGATGAGATACTGAGTGAGGGTTCTATTCCTTAGCTTCTTTGTGCGAGTTTAAAGAATGCCCTCTGGTTCCAAAATTATTCTTCCTTCTTCATCGAGTTCTGGTAGTACTATTTGAGTAGGAATATTCTGCCCAATTACCTTCTTCAAACAAGAAACATGAAAAACTGGATGTATCTTTGTTGTTGGTGGCAACTCTAGCTTGTAGGCAACACTACCAATCTTTTGCCTGATTTGGTATGGCCCATAATATCTTGGAGACAACTTATTATTCTTTTTGTGTTGCTTCATTGAGATTTGTTTATAAGGCTACAATCTCAAGAAGACCCAATCCCCAACTTCAAAATTTTCACTACAATGTTGGTCCGCCTGTTGTTTCATTCGATTTTGTGCCATAGCTAAATTCTCCTTGAGTCCTGAAAGTACTTGTTGTTGATGATGCAAGTGGTCCTCTACTGCCTGAACTCTTGGTGACACCTTTAATGATGATGTGATGGAAGGAGGATGATATCCATAAAGTGCCAAAAATGGAGACATTTATGATGAGCTATGAAAAGAAGTGTTATACCACCCTTTTGCCAGTGGTAGCCAATCTACCCATTGAGATTGCTTCTTTGAAGTGAAACAACGTAGATATCCTTCCAAGCATTTATTAACAACCTCAGTTTGCCCATCTAATTGAGGATGGTATGAAGAACTATGAGCCAATTGAGTTCCCAAACATGAGAATAAATCTTTCCAAAAGTGACTAGTAAAGATAGGATCACGATCACTGACAATAACCTTAGGTGCACCATGTAGCTTTTGGATATTCTCCAAGAAAACTTTTGCCACTGCACTTGATGTAAAAGGATGTGATAATGCAATGAAATGTGCATATTTAGTGAGGTGATCAACTACTACCATGATGACAGTATGACCTTTAGATTTGGGAAGCCCTGTGATGAAGTCCATGGATACCTCTTTCCAACGCTGGCTAGGAATAGATAAGGGCTGCAAGAGACCTGGTGTCTTAATTGTCTCCCCCTTAGTTCTTTGACAAACCAAACATTCAGCCACAAATTTTTGAACATCACCTTTTAGCCCTTCCCAAAAAAAACTTGCTTGACCCGATGATATGTCTTCAAAAATCCTGAATGACCACCAACTGGGGACTCATGTAGCTCTATAAGAATCTTGTGTTTAAGAGTGGAATTCTTGCAAAGATACAAATGCTCTTTATACCAAAGAATATCTCCCTTCAAACAAAACTTATCTGAACTACTAGGATCACTTTTTAATTGTTGGATGAGATTACTTGTTGCAACATCATTTTGCCATTCTGCTTTGGCTTCTTCCACCCAATTTGCTTGTAATATTGAAAGGGCACACAATAAGGCTTCATCTTTCTCATCCTTCCTAGAAAGTGCATCAACCACAATATTTTCCTTCCCTTTCTTATATACAATCTCAAAGTCATATCCCAACATCTTAGTGACCCATTTTTGTTGCTCTTCAAAGGATAGTCTTTGTTCCAAAAAATATTTTAGGCTATCATGATCTATCTTAACCTTGAAGTGTCGACCCATTAAATAAGGCCTCCATTGTTTAACTGCGTGAAGGATTGCTAGCATTTCCTTCTCATAAATAGGTTTGAGCTGATTTTTACCCTTTAATTGACGACTCTCAAAAGCAATTGGTCGACCTTCTTGCATGAGAACTGCTCCTATCCCATTTTCAGAAGCATCACATTCGACAATGAATTCCTTGGTGAAGTCCGGAGTGGCAAGCACTGGGGTTGTACACATAGCCTCCTTCAATTGCTCAAATGCTACATTAGCGGACTCATTCCAATGAAAAGAATCCTTCTTCAAGAGAGTGGTGAGGGGTGCTTCTATACGACCATAATTCTTCACAAATCTTCTATAGTACCCTATCAATCCCAAGAAACCCCTTAGTTTCTTAATGGTTTTTGGAATAGGCCATTCCATGATAGCCTTAATTTTGTTAGGGTCTACCTTTACTCCTTCATGTGAAACTATGTGTCCCAAATACTCCACCTCCTTAAGACCAAAAGCACACTTGGATGGCTTAGCATAGAGTTGATGATCTTTGAGTAATTGTAATGCTTGATCTACATGCTGCAAATGTTCTTCCCAAGTCTTGCTATAAATCAATATATCATCAAAGAACACTAACACAAACTTTCTCAAGAACTTCTTAAAAATGGAATTCATCAAACTTTGGAATGTAGATGGTGCATTGGTAAGGCCGAATGGCATCACCAAAAATTCATAATGACCCTCATGAGTTCGGAATGCTGTCTTACAAATATCTTCCTCCTTAATCTGAATTTGGTGATAACCAGATCTAAGATCTAACTTGGTAAAATACATAGCTCCATTCAATTCATCTAGCAAATCATCAATGACTGGAATAGGAAACTTATCTTTAATGGTGTACATGTTGAGCACTCTATAATCTGGACACATGCACCAAGTTTCATCCTTCTTACGCACCATCACCACAGGCGAGGAGTAAGCACTTTGGCTATGCCTGATAATACCTGCCTCTAGCATCTCCTCAACAATTTTTTCTATCTCACTTTTTTGTATGTGTGGGTACCTATAAGGCCTGATGTTTGGTGGTTGGCTCCCTGGAACTAGTTGTATGGCATGGTCATGATCCCTCTTAGGAGGAAGTCCTTTAGGCATATCTCCAAAAACCACTGAGTGATGATTAATTATTGCTTGTAAATCTGGATGAGTAGGAGCATTAGATTGAGAGACTTCTAATAAACATAGCTGGGCCACAAATCCATCTGCTCCTTTCTTAAGTAACTTTTGCATTTGATGAGAGCTTACCATCTGTGGGGATTTTGCCTTCAACCCCCTTAGCTCCACTACCTTTCCTTCTGATTGAAATCTCATGAATAGTTCTTGGAAGTTCATCTCAATTGTTCCCAATGTAGTAAGCCATTGTACTCCCAAAACAATATCTACTACACCCATAGATATTGCATACATTGGGGTATCAAGTTGATAATCTCCCATGGATAATTTAATACTATGACACTTCCCCAAACAACTAACTGTACCCCCATCTGCAATCAAAACCTGAAACTCTGGGGCTGGATATATAAAACAATTTAGACGAGTTGCCAACTTTTTGTTGATGAAATTATGAATACTACCTGAGTCGATCAACACTGTTACTTTCTGCTTCTTTAAGAAACCCACTACCTCGAGAATTTGTGGTGCACCGAAACCTGAGAGTGCATGACAAGAAATGATTAGTTGAGAATCATGTGATTCCTCACTTGACTCCATATCCTCCTCTAATATGGGTTCCTCCTCTTCTTCCTCACTTGGACCTTCAATATAGAACAATTTCTTTTCACTACATTTATGTCCTCGACTGTATTTGCTATCACAATTGAAACACAACCCTTTTGCTCTTTTCTCCTCAATTTGCTGTGGAGTCAACCTAGTAGGTTGAGGAAGAGAAGGTGTTGAATATCCTTTCTCTCTTGTCATATTAGCCCCTTGCTTTCTAGGAATCAAATATTTCTCCTCTACCCTGCGTGCCAAGATAAAAGACTCATTTACTGAGCTAGGACTAAACATACGTACCTCATGTTGAATGTAATCCTTGAGACCACCCAAGAATAAATCATTCAAGTTCTCCTCTGTAATTGTATCCACTCTTAATGATAGATTTTGGAATTTTTGAATATAATCCTTAACTGATCCTGTTTGTTGAAGTTTAGCAAGCTGGCTGAAGAAGTTGTCTGTCACACTATTGCTATATTGTGCTTGGAGTTCTTCTGTAAAAATTGACCACGAGACGGTGAGACCCTTTTTTCTCCGATGAGTACAAAGCCAACGATACCAAATGAATTGATCTGGTTCTAGATATAGGGAAGCCATTGTGACCTTTTGTCCATATGAGATTTGATGTACTTCAAAAAAATTCTCCATTTGGTTAATCCATGTTAGAGGATCCTTACCATCGAACTTGCGCATATCCACCTTTGGAAAGAAATTCCTAGATCCCATAGGAGTATTAAAATTTGTGTCATTATTAGCCGACTTGAAGGTTTCACCTTGGTTGCTTGAGAACTCCTTTCTTGGTTCATTCATATAGGCGCTTAACATGCTTTGTAGATCTGATATATCTCCTCTTAGGTCACACATATCCCTCTTAATTAAGGACACCTCTTCTTTGACCTTACCTATTTCCTCATTTGGATTACTATCCTCTATTATTTCCTCATCCTTATTAGAGGATTTCCCTGGTGTGGCAGCATTCTTTTTGCCTCTTGTTGCAGGCCCTGTCATGATGGAAACCAATATTTTTGAAATAAATCACACAAATGAAATGTAAATTTTCTAAAATTTTTATTGTAACTTACTAAGGCCAAGATACCACTTACCCAGAAAAAAAATCCAAAAACTTAGCAAATTTACTGCCTTGAGAGTGAATTTGTTGGAAACCCTAATTTTGCAATAACTCACTTATTTTTGCTTCAATTCCTTTGAAATCTGGACTATATCTTCTTTAATATGGTCTTCAAAAACCTTTTAAAAATCTTTAAACAATTCACTAAAATCTGAAAGTTATGCTCTTCCCAAAATCGCCTCCAATGTTGAGAAAAAATCTTGCCTCTATAGTGCCAAGATCATGCTCTG
This sequence comes from Cunninghamia lanceolata, assembly GCA_027924645.1. Taxonomy (NCBI): domain Eukaryota; kingdom Viridiplantae; phylum Streptophyta; class Pinopsida; order Cupressales; family Cupressaceae; genus Cunninghamia; species Cunninghamia lanceolata. The sequence continues at coordinate 2,016,018 of BSBN01001315.1, read as the reverse complement.
ATACCACTTGTAATGAAACAACTTGCACAATTTCTGAATATAATAGTAATATGCTACAAATACTTGATAATAATATGCCACTTCGAGGGGGCAACCTCCTAATCCTCTTTGAGGGGGATACCTCCAATAGTCTTTAGTAAGAACACAATACTCAATATGATATGAAATGAGACTCACTACCTCCTATATATACCTATTTATGCCTAGGATATCACCCAGGCCGACTTAGATAGACCTATAGAAGCCTTAGGCTGACCTAAACAACTAAATAACAATATAATAATGATAATATGACTTAATTAGGAGTTAAGATAGCCACAAGCTGACTATTCATAACCTTATGTACACCAATATTAAGGGCGTAGCAATTTATCTTTTTCACTCTATATCAAATCTTATTTTTATTTCCTCTCTCTCCTATATATGTATTCAGATATGTATATCAGAAATAAGTATATATATATTTTACACAGAAATATAATCATTTAATTCCCTTGACTGTATATATATTTATTCTTAAATAAGCATATATTCTGTTATCTCACCTCTCCCACATCTCTCTAACTTTATATCCTTATGTTTGTTTGAATGGAGGCATCCCTTTGAAAGAGTATGCCCCTTCAACCAATCGCAACCTTTTCCTATTACAACCACACCCCTTAGAAGTATTAATCGTTGCATTTTATAAACAAACAATCTACTAAACAGATGATAATTGCATCTTATATTATGATCACTATTGCTATTAAATAAGACTGCCCATAATAATCATTGCCTAACTATTATAAGTTTCTTCTAATAATAAAACTTGACCGCTACCTTTAATGCCTTGGATTTGTCTTTTCATTAGTCACTTATAATATGTATTATATTCGCTACCTGTCTAAGTATCTTTTAAGAAAACTAAAGTTACTTTACAATTTGTAATTATATTTATTTTGTATATATTTATAATATATGATCATACTTATAATAATACTTAATTTAATATTATATTCATATTAACAATATTTATATTTATCATTTATAAATATAATAATATATTCTTGTTAATAAATATATTATATTTTGATTATAAAAATATTTATATAATAATATTATTTAATATTATTATATATTAATAATATTATATATGTTTATTAAATATTATAATATACACAATGATCATCCAAATTGACGATAGACAGGATATGACGAACACCATATTTTACGAAAGTGACTTCTCCGTCTTATCATGATGTTTAAATCTTTAATTTAAACAATGCCTTAATATCGGGACATCACAGTCCGCCTCGCCCAAGATTGCTTGTCCTCAAGCAATCATAGTTAGAATACTTCTAAAACCATCAAGATCCTAAATCAATCTCTTCAAGAATTGTTGTTAGTATTCTTATCCCAATCCAACTGTCAATGTTAGAATTCTCCAAAGTATGAGGTAATTAGTCGTTCCATTTTGTTCATGTATTAAACAACAAGAATTGGTAACTAATGATGTTCGAGACAAGTTTCTCTCATTTAAACTTGGTATTAGACTTAAAGCACACATATAGATATACGCAATACATGATGCATACATGTTACATAAGATTCGAGACATGACATTACTGAGAGTTTCAGTATCACTAAGCCATATTACATTGTCATAGTTGATTCCTTCTAGGTTTTTAACTATGGCCTCTCACTCTTTCTTGACATTCAGGTAGTGTTCATTACTGATAAATGACTTCCTGGTAGTCATCTTGAGTCACACCATCCTGGCAGAAGAATTCCAAACATTAGCTATTGATAATGTTGGATAATAGGTTAGCATAGTGAGCTCATAAGCCCTAGTGTTGAACCTGGTAGCTCTGATACCATATGTAAAATACTAACTCTCATAACAAGGCTTAAAACAAATATTTACCAAGAGATAAATAAACATATAAATCATTAAGTGAAAAAGATTGAACCTTTTTTTTTTGAATTAAAATATTCTCAAGGAACCAAAATACATCATATAAACATAACTTCCTTTTTGAATATACAACGTGTATTCAAAATTTAATTTACACAGTCAACATTTCATTTTTCAATTACAATAATATGCACTTGATAAAATTTACATAGTTTATGAAATACAAGTCACATATCAATAAGTATGCTGCACCTGGAATCCTGATATCCATATCGCAAGTCTTGGTGAGTCTTCTGTTGGAGAGAGAGAGCATCTTCCGAGTGCTTTACCTCGAACCATAGACCAATGGTCCCCTACTCACCTTCCAACTGGAAGTGGCCCTGCTCTTTATGAAGAGTATAGACATAAGGAAACCAACTAGTATTTGTCATTTGAGTACTGGTGTTGTATCTTACATACCTCTATCGATCATACAACTCTAGACAATCCTCTAAGTATAATCATACCGATAGGTTATGAAATCTGGACACAGTGAACCGACTAATGCATGTAGAGATGTACACATTACTTTGGCCAAAGATTCTATATAAATAGATGTTTATAGTAAATGTAGTCATATTGTCCACACACCTCTAACTCAACTCGGATACTATCACATCCTGTAGTTTGACTTGGTAAACTTGCTTCATTTGATAAATGGTTTTTAAAAATAGAGTCTTATCTAACTCCAAATCTAGTCTACCTGAATTAGATTAAGTCTCATGATCCTTTCATTCATACCATAAGCCTTTACGGGTTGACTATCCATCCAAAAGTACCTTTTGCATACTTGCAAAATCCGAGTCTATGACTTGTTGACATCTACTCCATGAGTCCATGACTCAAGTCGAATGTAATAAAACAATTTGGATTCTTAAAAAGGAAAATCACCACTGACTAAAAAAAATCTTTAGACAGGCCTAATTCAAACATTAAAACTTAGGGTTCTCGAACTTTCGTTGTCAACCAATATAAAATATCAATATAAGGCTATAATTTTCGACATGGTTATAGTTAACCTTAACCCTTCAGGTTCTCTTTTGAGTATTGGTAAGTTTGTAAGTACTATGCTCCTAATATTACATAATAACAAATATGCTCGAGGAAAAATTACTCTATCAAAATATCTTTCTTGTTTAGTTCGAACCCTTTGTATTTAAAGAGGTCAATATCGGAGGATATAACAATTGGTATTCTTCAAAATCAACATTATCTATTTCGTATCGAAATATATTTTAGAACTATCTTAAAAATCTAAAAGCATGACTACAACACCACACCATGTTTACGAAAAGTTAATGTGAATTCTATATCTCATAACTAAGATATTCTCGTGGTTCTCATTCTCATATAAGTGTTTTGTTATCACAATTAAGAGTTTGTAGTACTAACCTTTAGATCAAAACTTTGAATGTAAGATAAAACTACCACTCATTCACGTATAATGAATACATGAATAAACTTATATCTTCAATTAATGTTTAGTTACTCTATATAGAAAGACATCTCTGATTTATCAGAGATTTGACACGCATACCCTCAACAATCTAATAACAATAAACTTAAATAGTATCATCTATTTTGTTCATGAGCTCTACATTGTATAATGCTCACGATATCTCTCTACTTAAAGTCTTTAAAATCTCTCATATATTTCACACTCTACTAAACATATCCCTACATTCTCGCAAGAGAATGAACTTCTGATATAAAAAGAATTTCATTGAACATGATTTTAAAAAGAAATCATAAGGACTATGCATATAGGCTCGGCTCTTACCTGATTACGTCTCACAGATGCAATACTGGAGATGTTATTCCATATCCTATTAAATTGTCTATTTCAGAATGATAAGTTGTACTCACATTAATCTTGGTTCCTAGCACTAAAAATAAGGTTTGCCAAAACCTTGACGTCATGCACGCATCTCTATCTGAGATAATCTTCTCAGGTACTCCATGTAATCTAAACACTTTGTGAACAAATTTGTGAGCTATAAGTGGTACTCCATCAGTTAAATTTCCATGTATGAAATGAGATACCTTTGTGAGTTTATCCACCACTACTAAAATTGCATCATGTTTGTTTCTATACATTGGAAGACCTTGAACAAAATCCATACTTATGATTTGCCACTTCCATTTTGGTATATCATGTGGATACAAAAGTCCTGCGGGATGTTGATGTTCTGCTTTAATTCTCTAACATTATAGGCAACTTGCCACAAATCCTGGAACATTGTTCTTCATTTCTTTCCAAAAATAAAGAGGTTTTACATTTGTTAGAAGTTTGGTTACTCCTAGATGTCCTGAGTATGGTGCGGAATGGACTTCTTTCCACACAAGATTCCTTAGTTCGGTAGAATCAGGAACATAAATTCTTCCTCTGTAGCTTAACAGTCCATCAGATTCAAAATGAAACCCATCATACCTTGAATCTTGAGGATTTGCATTAAGAGCTTGTTTAACCTGCTCATAGTATTCATCACCTGATAAATTTTGCAACACTAAACCCTTAAAGTTTGCATGAATAGAGACAATTGAAGAAATATGTCTCCGCCGACTCAAAACATTTGCTACTCTGTTCTCTTTACCTTTGATATAACTTATCTTTAAGTCATAGTCAGATATCCACTCTAACCATCTCCTTTGTTGAGCATTTAGAGGAGGTTGAGAAAATATGTACTTGAGACTTTGATGATCTGACTTTAGCACAAAGGTTTTCCCTAACAAATAGTGATGCCATACTTGCAAAGCATGTGTAACTGATGCCAGTTCTAAATCATGTGGAGCATAATTTTGCTCATAAGATTTTAACTTGCTAGACTCATAGGCTATCACTCGCCCATCTTTCATAAGCACTCCTCCTAAACCTTCTCCCAAGGCATCAATTATTACCTCAAATTGACCTTCAAGATCATGGACTTTTAGAATTGGTGTCATTGCCAAATTCTCTTTTAATTGATGCAATGCCTCTTGACATTTTTCTAACCAATCAAAGCGTTTCCCTTTCCTTTGCAATGAAGTGATCGGACTTGCAATTTTGGAGAAATTCAAAACAAACTTTCTGTAGTATCCTACCAATCCCATTAAGCTACGCACTTCATGCATATTTTTAGGTATAGGCCAACCTATGATAGCTTTAATCTTTGCTAGATCTACAGAAATTCCTTTAGCATAAATTATGTGTCCTAGATACTGTATTTCCTCTTAGAAGAATGAACACTTAGAAAGCTTTCCATATAACTTATGCTCTCTCAACCGTTGCAATATTATTCGCGGATGTTGCAAATGTTCTTCATTCTTAGAATAAATAAGAATATCATCAAGAAAAACTAGAACAAACTTGTCCAAGCAATCTCTAAACACATTGTTCATCAGATTCATGAATGCGACAGGGGAATTAGTAAGTTCAAATGTTAACACTGTAAACTCATAGTACCCATATCTTGTTCTAAAATTTGTTTTGTGGATATCTTCATCCTTCAATCTCAGTTGATGATATCTTGATTGCAAATCGATCTTTGAAAACATAGAAGCTCCATGGATTTGATCAAAAAGCTCATCTATATGCGGTAATCAATACTTATTCTTTATTGTTTCTTTATCGAGCATATGATAATCTATGCACAGATGCAAAGTTCCATCTTTCTTTTTAACAAAGATCACTGGTGCACCCATGGAGAAACACTAGGCCTAATCAATCCTTTAGCCAACAATTCTTACAATTGGGCTTTTAATTCCATCAATTCCATATATAGTAAGATGCTTTTGATATTGGCTCAAATCCTGGTTTAATGTCAATTGCAAAATCAAAGACTCTTTTGGGTGGTAGACCTGGAAGTTCCTCTGGAAAAACATCCTGGAAATCTCAAAGAAAAGGATAACTTTCTTCAAAAGGCACAATTTGCTTTCCAAGACTTTCCTCGATTTGTTCCATTTTCACTGCAAAGAGTTGACACCCTTTTTACATAGCCCTTTTCAATTTCTTAGCAGAGACTAGTTGAATCTTGACCTCTCTTTGAATACCTTGCAAAAAGACCTTATTTCCCACATCATCTAAACACTCAACTATTTTTTAAAAATAGTCAACATTGACTCTATGTTTCCACAACCAATTTACTCCTAAGACAACATCATAGGAACCTCAAGGAGCTACGTATAAATTCACCTCAATTGAAAAACTTGAGAGATCAATCATAGCTTCAAACAAACATTACTCTACCTGAGCCTTAGATTGGTTAGCATATTCTATTGACCAAGGCTTAGCCATATAACTAGCTCTTCTAGGAAACTTATTCAATATCCTACGAGAAATAAAATTTTCAGTTGGTCCAGTGTCAATCAAAATATAGACAGGGACTCCAAACAAGGTACATGTCATCTCTATAGGAGTGATATGATACTCCACTTGGCGATTATCTAGTGCTGCATGAATCTTCTGCTGAAATGCTGCTTGCTGGGTAGGTAAAGCATCACCTCTTTGCTGACCACCCTAATTCTTGGTTGGGCATTGATTGGCATAATGGTCACCTCTACAAGTAAAGCATCCTCCAGGAGGTCCTCTCTTTTTAGTTGTCTTGTTAGCATTATCTTCACTCCTCTTCAAGTTACTGTTCTTTTTATTGTCAGACCCACTCTTATACTTCTTAGTTCCTTTGTCATTTCTTCTATTCTCATAATTATTATTGTTCCTCCTCTTGGAAGGTTGGAAAGTTTGAGTCTTATTAAACCTCTTGCAATTCCTATTGTGATAAGAAAATATGGACTTCAACTTTTGCTCCTGCTTAATGGCCTTCTCATAAACTTGATCCATTGTTGTAGGACTATGCACGTCCACTTCACCACCAATCTGGGCATTCAGACCCATGATAAATTTCCTAATTTGGAATCTTTCATCCTTTTGGTATTGAGGTACGTACTTCAGAAGATGAGTAAATTTCTCTCCATACTCGACTACTAACATAATCCCTTGACGTAGATTTTGAAAAGTTGTCAACTTCTAGTCAAAGAAGAGTTACAGCAACCACCTTTTAGGGAATAGTTTAACAACAAACTCATCCCAAGTTACCTTTAAGAAACTTAATTCTAATTCCATCTTCTTGTTCATAAACCAAGTGGATGCTTCTCCTGCCAACTGATAGGCTTCCCATACTGCTTTGATTATTTCTGAATAATTTCTTATCTCAAAATAGTTTTCCATGTCCATTAACCAAGCCTCAGTAGCATCTCCAGTCACCATTCCATCGAACTTAGGTGATGTGACTTTCTTCATATCTTTAGATAGTTCTAAAGTGATCTTATACCTTTCTTCTCTCTGGGGTCTACAATCATCAGGATTCTCACTATTTGCACTGTGCTCTTGAAGATTTTCTTCGCTCAATCCATGAGAGATATCATTTCCTCCTTCAGGATTCCCTTGATCTCTTACTTTTTGCTCTAAGGTACCAAGTCTCTCCTTGGTTTCTATAAGCATAGCTAAAATTTTGATCTAGCTTTTCCATTGGATTAATTGGAGGGTTATTCTATTCCTCACTTTCATCTTGATTTGTTCTTGTATGAACCATGATGTTGTTTTTCTCACACCTGAGAATATTAAGTTATCTATTAGTTTTTTGAACTTAATACAACTCATTAAATCCAAAACATAATTAACTCAAAAATAAACACCAGATTGGCACAAAATAATCTCTTCTTTATTATAGTTATTTTAGAGTAACTACATCCTTATTTGTACATAAAATGACTCAATTTCCATAATCGAGGGGAGTATATCCCTATGATTCACTATCAGATACAAGCACAATAATCTCAGAAGATGAGGGTATATGAGGGTCCCTCCTAATCATAGGTGTGTCCTCATTTCGATTGGTTAACATATATCTTGAGAGAGATAGTAGGTTGTATTCAGCTAGGGGTAAATAAGCTATGATCCTAGTTGCCTCTAGAATTTTCATCTTTTCTCGCTTAATTTGAGACATGGCATTACACGATCGACTATACAAGGCATGTACAGAATATTTACATCTAATTTACATTGTGAACACAAGATAAGTATTTATGAGAAGTAGGGCTTTAGGAACTGACCGTGCACAGGTAATTCCAATAATTCACCACTTAGGGCCTGGAGAAAATAGTAATCTTCTCCATGAGTGTCGCTAATTTGGTACGGGCCTACCCATAAGGGCTCAAATTTACCGTGTTTGCCCTTATCCTGGTTCCTTGCATTCCATACAAGGACCAAGTCACCTATCTTTCTGTAGCCCTTTTATCAAACATATATTTTACCTTTTGTTGTCTCTTGATGTTTGTCTTATGTGCCTCCCTTCTCATTTCATCTAGTGCAACCAGCTGATTTATTCTTCTAGTCATTGAGTCCTCAATCTCCTCCGCATTTTCCTGTATGAATTTATAAACTGGTAGGAGGTTGTTCACAGGCAATTTAGCTGCTGCACCATACACTAATTCAAAAGGTGATCTTCCAGTTGCTTTCTTCACTATTACTTTGTCAGCCCATAATGCCATTTTCTACTTTGAATCCTAAGCCCTTTTGTTTTTGTCTACCATCCTTTTGACAATTTTCATAAGGCTTTTGTTGCTTGACTCTGCTTGACCATTTCCATGTGGATGATATGGTGATGCATGTAACAAATTTATTCCATAATTGTTGCAAAAATCAATAAATTCACCAGACCTGAAGCACATTGCATTATCTATGATCACTTTGGCTGGTACTCCAAATCTGATAACAATATTTTCTAAAATAAAAACCATCACCACTTTGCTTGTAGCTTTTTTAGTTGGAATGGCCTCAATCCATTTAGTGAAGTAATTAATAGCAACCAAAATCCAACTGTGTCCTCCACTTGATTTTTTCGAGATTTCCCCTATAAAATCAATTCCCCATTGCTGAAATGGAGCTTCTACAATTATAGTCCTAAGGGGAAACGCACCTTCATACTTTAGCTTTCCTGAGAACCTTTGACAAGGGTCACATTTTCTTATCATTCTTTGTGCATCTAAGAAAAGAGTTGACCACCAGTAGCCTGCTCTAAGAATTTTGTGGGCTATAGTTTGGGCAGCATAGTGTCCACCATACACTCCCTTGTGCATGTCACTTAGAATATCCTTAGCCTGATCCTCATTCACACATCTGAGTAATACACCATCAGGATTTTTCCAATACAGTTCTCCTTGAACAATGATGTATTTAACAACATGCAGCTTCAAGGTCCTCTTCTGATTATCACTGAGATGGGAAGGACAGTTCAAACTCTGCAAATAATGTACTATGTCCCTATACCATTCAGATTTTGACATGTTTACAACTTCATTATGCACTACATTCACTTGGCATGCCTCTAGATTTGACTGTGTCATCAATTTTGCCAAACCTTGTCCTCTTACCAATTTTGTGATCTGTATTTCAATGTTGAACTCTTGCAATTTATTTATCCATCTGCATCTTCCTCCAGTTACCTCCTGCTGAGTAAAAATATCTTTGATTGTTGCATGAGGCACATATGCAATTATTTGAGAGCCTACCAAATATGGCCTGAAGCTCTTGATTGCTCTAACCAATGCATATTGCTTGCTTCTCCATGATGTCATACTTCAATTCAACAGCCTGTAATGACCTGCTAAAGAAAGCTATAGGTTGTTCAAAACCTTCTACATTTTTATGCAATAAGCATGCAGCAATAGTATGGAAAGAAGCAAATGAGAACAGTTGAAAGGGCTTAGAAAAATTAGGAGATTTTAACACAGGAGCCATTTTTATGGCCTCTTTGATGTTCTGAAATTACTTAGTCGCTTCATCTTCCCATATGACAGTTGAACCTTTCTTCAACATCTTGGAGATATCTTTTGTGGTCTCTGCAAAATTAGGAACAAATCTCCTAACAAAATTAATTTGTCCAAAGAAGGACTGAACACCCTTCACTGTTCTAGGAATCTGAATTTTACCAATTGCAACAACCCTTTCAGGGTCAATCCTGACTCCATCCTTGGAAACAATATGACCAAGCAATTTTCCTTCCACTAACCCAAAAGCACATTTCTTTGAGTTAAGTGAGATGCCATATTCCAATGCTCTAATAAAGATCTGTTCTAAGTGCATGCAACGTTGCTCTTCCTTTTTTGAATAGGTAGTTAAATCATCCTGATATATAGCCAAGATTGAGTCAATCAATCCTGCAAAAGCAACATCCATAGCCCTCTGAAATGTAGCACCTGCATTTGTCAGTCCAAATGGCATTCTCACATATACATAGGTTCCCCATGGAGTGGTGAAGGCAGTTTTGAACTATTCTGATTCTTTTACTTTCACCTGATTGTACCCTGAAAATCTATCCATCATGGATAAAAGTTCACAGCCAGTCACCTTCTACAACATGGCTTCCATGCTTGGCAATGGATAATTGTCCTTTAGAGAGGATACATTTAGATTTCTAAAGTCCACACAAAGTCTTATGTCACCATTCTTCTTTCTAACTAGGACAAGGTTAGACACCCAAGTTGAGTGCCTGATAGGCATAATTATTCCAGCCTCCCTAAGCTTCATAAGCTCTTCTTGCATTTTTGGAGCTAAAGTTGGGTTGATAGGTCTTTGTTTTTGTCTAAATGGTTTAGCTTCAGGCTTCAAAGGGATTTCATGCTGATATAAATCTTCTCTATAGGCTTTCAGGTCCTCATATGACCAGGCAAAAACATGCTTATATTTTTTCAGTAGTGCAATCAGCATAGTCCTGATGTGCGGCCTGAGCTGCTTGCCAATGTATACCTTTTGGGGGACATGAGATGTCCCTAAGTTTATCTCTTCTAAATCATTCTTGTTTGTTGGAGATACCTTCGTAACAAATTGGTCCCTATTGTCAAATGCTCTCTCTAAAGTGACCAGCCCTCTAGGGATTTTATTTGTCTTGAGTTGAATTACCTCCTTCCCTAAGAGAGTTTCTTTTCCATCTACAACCTCTAAAAAGTTCTGAAAATCCACTTTCTGGTTCTCATATTCATCAATACAATGTAGAAATCTCAATAAATCCTTATCATCATCAAACACTTGCCAGCTGCATATATTATCTGGCACTGCAGGTCTAAGTTTAACCTCAACATTTGTGACATTTGACAGAGTAACATCATCTGGCCTTATAGCTACATTGGCTAGAAAATCTGCCATGACATTTTTTGATCTCTCAATCTAGTTTATTGAAAAAGCATCAAACAATTCAATTGTATCCCAAACAACATGCTTATACTGTTTTAATCTCTTATTCTTTGATGCATACTTATCTCTGACTTGGGAAACAACTAATTATAAATCCCCAAATACTTTGAGCATCTTGATCCCATGCTTCAAAGCAACATTCAATCCTAATAACAGAGCTTCATACTCTGCAATATTATTCGTACAAGAAAACTTCAACAAGAATGAGAATTTTAGAAGCTTACCAGTCGGAGACAGAAATACAATTCTAGCACCAGAGCCTTCCTTTAAGCAAGCTCCATCAAAATACATGGTCCATAGACCCTATTGGTCAAGCTCTTGAATGCACATGTCTCTCCCTTTATCCTCTTTATCATTTGAGACAACTCTGAAATTATCACAGTCGGTATTCACAAAATATATATGCTCCTCTGACTCTTGATCCTCAACTGTGTCTAGTGACCTTTCTTCTCTTATTAGTTTGACATCCTTACCATTCATCGGGATCATGGCATATGATAAATCTAATTGCATACTTCCACCAATCAACGCTGCCCATCTTCTTGACAACAACATGCCATATTGTGGCTTGATATCAACAACTGTTATGTTCATTTTGTAAATTTTTTCTGGATATGCTGCCAGTCTGAAGTCCACATCTTTCATAATTCCAATGATAGGTACCTCTCTAGCATCCATGGCATAGCATTTCCCACATGCCTTATCTATCTTTAACCCAGCTTATTGCATAATGGCCAAAGGCATGATATTTGTTGATGCTTCTAAGTCAAGCATACAATTCTCAATCACTTTTCCATTTATGACAAGGGAGACATAGAATGGCTGAACTTGTGAAGGGCATTTTTGTCATGGTTACCCCCAGATATACTTCAGGGGTCTCATCCTCATTAATACACATAATTTGTTTCCTACCCTGAGTCTCAATATTTTGATTAGCTTGACAGGGTATTCCTGAAATCAGGGACAATGTTTTATTTTTGAACTCTTCAACTTTCATCAGCTCCATCAATGGAACAGAAACCTTTACCTGGGACAAGACCTAAGTTATGTCAAACGGAGCATAATTTTGTATAACAGTTGTAGTCTGATCTACAGTTTTACTTTTATCTTGGTATGATCCAGCTTTAATTTTCGTGGCTCCCTGACTGTCATCTTTGATCTAAAATTTTTTGTTTTGATCCTCAAGCTGGGGAATTCTATTTTCTGGTCCTTGAGAATCATGACCTATTTTTTGTCTAAAATTTTGTTTATTATTGCTCCATTGTTTCTTTTGTGGTTCAATCCCTTTATGACTGTGCATTGGTTGATTCACAAAAGTATTCTCTGGTTGGTGCGAGTTACTTACCTGAGTTTTACCCCTGAGATTGTAACTACTTTTGACTTGAGCCACTGCTGCAGCTGTGAAGGCTCTAATTTCTTCATCAGATGGTCTCCTCATGTTATTCAAAAAATTGTGTGAGTCCTAAGCATAAGCATAATTATCCTCATCATCTTCATCATAGGGAAACTGCTGGCAAACCTGAATCTCATTATTTGTGTTTGCATCAACATCTTGAGAAGGATACTCCCTGTTTGTAGACAACATATTGACATTGTCATCTTCCATGCAATGTGGTTCATTGCATTCATCACAAGCCACGACATTGTTATATAGAGACTGAGCAATCATACATTATGACTGTGAGTGAGGCATCTAACATATTATGCACCATGGGGTGTCATTAACACTATTAACAGCCTTCCTCAAAGGATCAAGTGTCTCCTTAACATTTTGAGTCCTTGAATTTGTGTTACTGTTTGGAAGAATGGGTTTACCATTATGCTAATTGGTATTATATGGCATATGATGTAATGATGGTCTTCTTTCTTGCCTTTGGTAAACTTGCCTGTCAGGACCTACCTCTTTTTCATTTTTAGCCATTCTATAGCTTAGGTCCTTGACAATAGTTGTCAATTTATCTAATTTATCCTCAGAAGTAGATGCACTGCCTTGAACACTTTGAGATTTAGTATTTGGATTTTGCAAAATTTTTACATCATCTCTTCTGTTTGTCTTACCAGACGCTTTTCTGTTATTTTCAATATTTGTTGCAATTTTGAAAGCATCTATGAGGCTGTGAGGACCCTTATCTCTTAATCCATAAGCTGTTTTAGCATCAAAAGCATTTATGTACAACACTATGCACATAGGTTCATTAGGCCTCAGGTGATGTGGCAATTTGTTCAACACCTTAGTGAATCTAGCATTGAAATCAACAACCTATTCATTTGATTCTTTGGTAATGCCAGTAAATTCATTTATGAAAAAATGAGGATTAGTTTTGTCACCATATTGTTCCTTGAAAATTCTTTTGAAATCCCCCTATGATGAAATACTCCTATCAGGCAGACCCTTGTACCATTCTCTTGCCTCATCAACTAAGGATTGCATAAATAATTTCATAAAAACATCCTCATGCTCAACCTCAAAATTGTCCATGATATTCTGAAAAGCTTTTAAGCGGTCTTCTCCTGACATAGTATTGTTTCCTAAAAACTTTGGCACTTGCGGCCTCACATGTTTGTCAATAGGATTTGGGTAACCAGGAATGCCATCAAAAACTAGTTGTCTGAATCTGTCCAACTGCATGGGTTGCCTGTCAAACTAATTTGCATTTACATTTCTATTTGCATTCTGATTTATTACATTATTCAATGGTATTCTAGCATTATTTGCATTCTATCTTTGATCGTTATGCTAATCCCGAACCTCATTTCTGCGCTAGTTTCTTAGCACATTTGTATTGTCAAGGGTGGGAACTGAATCATTCTGAGCAATTCTAAGAGCTTGCACTTTTTGTCTCATGTCATCTCTGATTTTTGCTGCCTGCAAATATTCTAACTCTGCCCTCAGGCTCTTGATTTCTTCAGCTAATTGTTCCTCTTTGGGCATAGAGGAGGATGGTCACATTCCATTCTGGTCATCATTATCTTCATCCCTTGGAGATTCATTCTCTTCAAATCTATCACTGGGATCCAAGAAACGGCGTTCCTTGAAAACCTCTGACCTTATTCTCAAACTAGCACCCTGCCGTCTTTCATATATGTTCTAGATTTCAGCCTCAGTGTTTGAAAAATAAGGTATTGTCCGCTCTGAAGATCCTAGATTGTCTTGAATATTATCATTACTTCTGGGAGAACCCTCTTGACTGGCTTGAACAGTCCCTTTTCTTCTGTACATCATCTTTATGGATAACTCTTCAAACAGAGGATTACGCCAGGATCTTCTCCCTTGCATACAAATTTTTACTTTACCTGTTGGGAGATTTGTTCAGAGTCGCCACCTATAACTAGGAATTGTTTTCTTTTAAAAATCAAGGTTCTTTCACAAAGTCCCCAGTAGAGTCGCCAAATCTGTTGGTAATTTTCCCAGACTGGATGCTTGTTCCCAGTTATCCCTACAAGGTAGCCATCATTGATCAACAGGATTTCCAAGCCAAGGGCCAACAGTACAGGAGATAGACTCTATAAATATCTCCTCTTCTTCTTTAGGCTCTGCAAAACCAAGGGGGGTATTCCCTATTCAACATCAATGAGATATGCTTGTGGATTGACTAGGATGTTGAAACAAAGCAGATAAATCCTCCTTTATGCAGACCAAAACTATGGGATAAGAGCAAAGGGGCTAGCTTTGGGCTTATGTTCAGTTGTGAATAAGAGGGTTTTAGTCCTAAACTACCTCTAAAGTCCTAAAAGGTTTGTATATGAAGTTTGAGTTTGATTTTATGTTTGGATGAAAAACTGAGACTTTGGGTTGCAACCTCAATACAAGACTGGATCGGTGCCTATCCAGGGCTCGGAGTCAATAGACATACACATGTGAATGGCTAGCATGAACATATACCAAAGATTGGATATCAAGGGGATTATTAGTATCTGCCTTACAGATACTTCCCAAAATAGAGTACCCTATTATCTCTACTTACTGATATCCCTATTGCAATGTCTTCTTCCCAACACTTGATCTGAAATGTTTAATCTACTCCTTGAGCAGAAGTAAGAAATCAAGAATTCAACACAACAAACCTATATTCTAGAATCATAAACACCCCTTAAATGCTTAGATTCATATGAAGAATACACTCAATTTGGAGACAGATAACAGAACACATGTAATATAGCATTACTCATTTAAATTAGCATGATATCAGGAGATTTATGCAGAAAAACATACAACATGAGACTCATAAACTCACAAGATACCCAGAATAGAGCCACCAACAAATTTATATCTTATTACAGCACCAAAATTTTGTCCAATTTTTCAACAACACCAATGAGTAACACAGTTTGGGCCTTTATACCAAGACTGTGTAGTCAGCAAATTAATTACATGGCACATCAACAAAAATCAAAATATTGCCAAATGAGTCGCACCGTGAGAAGGGCACCTAAACAATGAATGCGGCAGAGGGACAAAGAGGAAGGAGTAGGTGAGTTTAGGATCTGAGCCGCCGCTCAAAGATTTTCATCTTAAATCTAGTAGTTGGCCTGTCATTCCATCCATCGTGCCCCTACAAGCCCGCCATCAATGCCTAGCTACCCACAGCCTTAAAAAATGTACCAACGGATGCATCAGAAGTTTTCCTGCTCGAAAACGCGGCCACATACAAAGAAACCCCTCGTTGCTGTGAAATTGAAAAATAGTCATTGATCATGCTTCCATTGCTGAAATCCGCGACTCAAAATCCCCTGGGAAGTCACCAACCAGTGAAAACGTGCCACGTAGGCACTTCACGCTTCTATCGCTAACCTTTTCCGCCATCCATTTTGCCCTTGTATATGCAAAAGCATATACAATCACCTTATATACAAGTCGGATCTCAAATTTTATAGAACAAATTGAAATCGCTTTGAGATCCAGCTTGTAACTCATTACCTTTGTATATCGGCACATATACAAGCATACATATATGCAAGCTGTGGATGCCAAATACTTATAGAAAAATTCAAGTTTTCATTTGGGTCCAGCTCGTATCTTTCTCATTACACATTGGCTTGTATATTCCCTGCATATCGCATCATACAAATGCGATATACATACAACGGACCCCAGCCAATTTATCCATCAGATTTGAAAAACTTTCAAATCTGGGCTTTGTATATCCCTTTGTTTGTATATAGGCATATACAATGCCATATACATGCAAGCTGGATCTCAACACTCTATCTGCTAGATTGAAACATATCTTTGAGTCCGCATTGTACCTATCTCATTGTATCTTTCATTGTATATCACACATACAACATACAACATGCAACATGCAACCCACGGACTTCAACCTGAAATCTACCAAAACACATTCCTCATCGCATCCGGATTGTATGTTCACCTCCTTGTATATACCCTTTGTATATAGCACATACAACCGCGAACATACCAACAAGGAATCCTTTCCGGAATATTCCACCCTTGTATATTTTTCATTGCATGTGCTCGATGTATGTTTAGACATACAAGCCCGATATACAAGTGGCGAATATTCCTGGGAATTTGTGAAAGATTCCCCCTTGTATATGCACCTTCTTGAGCCCGATATGCATTCAAAAATGCATATAATTCAATTTTTTACCATTTTTGAAAGCCGATGTGCATCTTTGAGCCCGCCAACATACATTTGCACTTGCACACATAAAAACTTAGCATTTTTCTTCAGTGCGACAGGAACAAGCGGTAAAACATTGCATGTGGGTTGAGGAACAACCTAACCTGAGGCACTAAGGGCTTGAAAGAATAAACACAGAAGCCTGCAAACTCAAATTCAGAACCCTAACCCTAGGTGAACACCACCAGGTTCCTTCTATGGTTTTAACCATGGCCTCTCGTTCTTTCACTAGTATAATTTTGGCAAATAAATGACTAAGTGACTAAAACTTTTAGTCACAACAACTAAAAATGACTAATTATACTAATTTTTTGCAACTCAGCTATAAATGAGTAAATGAAAGACTAATTTGGTCGTTGACTAAAAAATTATTTAGTCACATAAATAAAATGACTAAATAGTTAGTCACCCAGATACAAATTAGTTAAAATTTTAAAAAGAACTTTTTGATAAATTATTGGCGGGATGTATTGCCGCGATTCACTATTCGCGTTCATTCCAACATTTTTCACTATCTACATCACCATCATACCCTGTTCTATATCTTCCTTCTATTTGCACTCAAATCTCTAACTTCTTACGGAATATCACCATCACCATCACACTCTTCACTTGCAGGCACTCTAGCATGCTCTTCACGCTTTGAATATCTCTGACCCTTCAAAGCTACTTGTGGTGGACTCGTCGAAAAACAAAAGGTCTAGAATGTAGAGATGAAATTACTTTCCCAAATCTACTTCACACTGAGGCATTTTGAGTTATAGTGGCTACTTGCATGGGCGATAAAGAGGAGAGGACCTAGAGACTTTTGAAAAGGTGGGCAAGGAATTCAGAGTTTGTTGCAACAAATTTGAAGTCAGCGAGGCCCTCTGCAACGAAGTCAGATTTGGGGACACCCTCTGCAATGAATTCAAAGGTAATTCGAAAGCCTCATTACATTTAGAAACACAAAATCTATAGCTTTGTGATTGGCAACTTACAGTAGTTACAATCTACTGCTCTTAATAATGTTCTTTTACAATCTTGCCACTATTCTACTTCATAATGTGTTCTAGCTAAATATAATAAAATTTGGGTGTTAGTGCCAAAATAGAATTTCCTCAAACAATTTTGATACATTTTCACTGCAAGCACAAACTATCCTTGTGCAAAGTAAACATGGGCTAGATTTACCCACACATCAGGCATCTGAACAAAGATGTTTCCTGTTGTAGCTTCTTGTACTTGTGTAAAAATTTCCTTTGCAATATCAAATTGACCCCTTTCAGCTAGCACAATGGCTACCCTATTTGCAGCATAAACGTTTCCTGGTCTATGTGCTAACACTTTACAATACAGTTCTCTAGCCTTCTCAAGATGTTGTGCCTCCACCTTTGGATCCCTCCTCTCATTGCGAAAAGCTGCAAAATAATTCCAATTTCCAAGTGAAATGTCACGATAAGAATTTTTTGCATCTGAGTCACTTTGTGCAACTTTAATTGTTTCCTTTGCTTTAAGCCAGTCATCTATTTTCAGTTCCATTTTGCCAAGCATAGATAAAGCATTTGATGAGTTTTTATCCACCTTAAGTGCATCCCCAATCAATTCTAGGCTTAGTTGGATCTCATTCCAAGCCTGAGCCATGGCTACAAGACGTAGATATTCATCCACATAATCAAGAAACTTGAACAATATCAGCCTATATAAAAGATTTTCTTTTTCAGTATCATGTAGTTGTTCAAACAACCTAGCAAGATTAAACAGTGTTGTGACTTTATCCCATGGTAGCTCAAGTGAAACACCACCTTCTTCTAGTCGATGGAAGAATTCCATATCCTTAAAGAGTACAAGAAAAATTGCAAAATTAGCACTGGGCCTTTTATTTATGAATTCAACCCAAGTGCCATTTCCTAATGCCTCCATAAAAGTTTGTTGAGCCAACCCTAGTTCATCATGCTCAAAATGAAGAACCCCAATGTTTTTTAACAATTGAATGGGTACTACTTCTCTGCTCTTCTTTAGAAGATACTTTGTTGTCTTAAGAGAATCTAAAGCTGCACTGGGGTCTGATGATATTAATAACTCATCCATCTTGATAAATGCATGGGCATCACATGGATCTATGTGAGTTGCCTTTCTTAAAATTTCCAAATCCTTCTCTACCTGCCCTTGTTGAGCATATATATGTCCCACAACTTTTAAGCTCTCATAGTTCTCAGGGTGGACCTCCAGAACCTTTTCAAAATTTGAGAGAGAACTCTTAAGATCTCCCAGCTTCAATTGAACCTATCTACAAAATCCTGTGGCCTCTGGCTTTCCTTGATTGATGCCATGTAGTAGCGGCCAGTGGTGTCATAATCACCTTTACTATGATAAGATCGTGCAAGATTATAATATGAATGAGATTTCATGAGAGGGTGGTCAGTTGAAACAAGAGCTATCTCAGTCAACTGTTCCATAAGAAAATTCTGCCCTGTGAAGAAAAAATGGTTTGCTAAATGATTAAATGTCATTGCATAGTACGGGTATAATTCAAAGGCTCTACGCATCTTTTCCATTCCTTCATGAACACTACCTTTTTCACTAATTGTGAGAATCCTACAAGTAAAAAATGCACAAAACTAACCACAGAGATTAATGTAGAGGTAGAACACGATGCAGAGGAAAGACTCACACACAATAACCTTGACACATCCCAAACAAAGTTTCAATACACTTGATGCAAATCTGCAGCCGTGTTCATTCTTGACAATTTACTCCTAAGCCTAAAACATGGAAACAACACCCTAGTGACACTCAATCATTGAAGACAACATGGAATATGGGTAACTTGGTTTATTCAGACCTATTACAACATCTTCTAGGGGTTTCCAAATGTACATGACCTAACCAAGTGATTAACACAATGATTTATGCAATTTAGGTCTTGCTGCCACTAGGTGCATTCAAGATGATGACTCCAAATGAAGGTAAGAACACTTGTCCTATGATTTCCCAAGCTTGTGCAGGCCCTAACAACATGCCACTATGATTCTTCACCCCTCCATTGACATACAGTGCATAGATTATTCACAGCAACAAAGAACCTAGGGTTTTAGGACTGTCTCACAACAAATCTGCACACATAATCAATCATATCTTCTTCACACGTGTCAGTTGTGAGTTGTCCTCTTGCAGGGATGTGGATAGGCGTGGGACAGAGCTTTCCACCAATTTTTAGGATTTTTGGATGGTGGAAACTTTGCCTATGATCAAATTTTGCTCCATGGAAACCCTAGGTAGGGTTTAGACCTGCACTCACCAAAAATGCAATATCTTGCACAAAACTTGATGAAATTCTACCAAACCAAATGCATTTAAAAGATAGATTTTTGTTGCTAATATATTTTTGTTGCTATGTGTAGAACATTATAGATGGATCAATATCGAAGGTTGACTACAGATCAATACTATGCATTTGATGAGAGAGTAGCCAATGAGAGGGACATGGACAAATATCTATGTCCATGTAAAGACTGTCATGGTGGAAAGGTGAGAAAAAGAAACTTGATTCTTCAACATATGATAAGATATGGGCATAGTGGTATAAGCCCTTGGGATTACAATTATTATGAAGATATGATAGAATTGCAGAGTGTGAGAGATGAAGAGGCAACAAACATAGATGAAGTGGCACCAAACATAAATGAAGAGGTAGCAATGTTAGACGAAGGGTTTGAAGTTGATAGTTGAATGAGGGTCTAGACGATGATTGGACCAAGTCGATCGAGGATGCTTTAAAGCTTGTGTATGAATAATTGCAAGTTAAGTTGTTTGACAACAATCCTTCAAATTCTTGACTTGCAAGTGGTGCATGGTTGGACAAATGAGAGTGTAGATCAGTTATTGGCATTATTAAGTTTGTTGTTACCACCTGATTCCACATTGCCAACAAAATGAATTCAATATAAAAAGCAAATCACTAAGCTAGGATTAGGGTATGAAAACATCCACACATGTGTCAATGGTTGTGTATTATTTTGCAATAATCTTGCAAGTGAGAGTGAATGTCTGAAATGTCATGAAGCGAGGTATAGACAAGGGTTGAAATCAGTTGTGGTTCCTAGAAAGGTTCTTCGCCACTTTCCAATAATCCCATGATTACTCCGAATGTATAGGTGTAGAGACATTGCTGAACTTATGCAATGGCATGCCCAAAATAAGAGCACTGATGGAAAACAACGACATGTGCCTAATTCTAAGACGTGGATGGAATTTGATAATAGATGGCCTAATTTTTCTCAAGATCCTCGTAATATAAGGTTGGGTTTGTCTCTAGATGGGGTGAATCCATTCTCAAATCAAAGTACTAAAAGGTCAACTTGGCCAGTGTTTTTAATAAATTATAACTTGCCTCCATGGTTAGCAACTAAACCATTTTTCTTAATGCTATCATTGATTATACCAGGAAAGAAAAGTGTGACTTCAGATACAATTGATGCTTATCTAGAGCCATTATATGATGAGCTAATGGAATTGTGGAAAGGAATTGAAGTAATTCAATCTTTAAGGGATTGTCATTCAATCAAATTCACTTTAAGAGATTCCTTATTGTTTACGATTCATGATCTTCCTGCATATGGCACATTGTCTAGTCTCAATGTTCATGGATACCATGGATGCCCTGCTTGCAACTTTAAGGATTTTGTGAGGCACTCAAGAAGTTTGCGTAAGTGTATTTATTGTGGACATCATGCTTACCTTAAAATGGATCATCCATATCGTCTATAAAAAACACATTTCAATGGTCAAGAAGAGAATCGTGAAGCACCACTGCTAATAACAAGTGATTACATTGTTGAGAAAGGACAAAAAAGAATGTCATTTATTGAAAATTATGGGATTGCTGGTAGTAGATAGATATGATCCATGTAGTGAAAGCAGTGTAAAACGGTTGTGCATATTCTATAAGTTGCCATACTTTAAGGATATAGCCATTAGGCATATTGTTGACTTTATGCCTACTGAGAAAAATATAGCCTATGCTATTATAGAAACTCTTTTTGGTGCTTTTGATACTGTTTCATCACGTGAAGACTTTTGACAACTAAAAGATTCGTCAAAATCTTTGGGTTGAAAAATGTGCTGATGAAAAATATAGAAAACCTAGTGCTCCTTATGTATGGACAAAGGAACAACATGTACAATTCTTACAGTTGTTGTCTCAGACTCACTTTCCCACTGGATATGTAAGTAGTAGTATTAGAAGCCAAACTGACATTAATGGCTTAAGAGGCCTCAAGACCCATGACTATCATGTCATAATCGAGAATATTTTACCTATTGTGGTAAATATATCAAGTTTGGCAAAGGGGCCAAGATTCATAGTTATAAGGTTGGGCCTAATATTAAAGAGAATGAGTTTACATGTATTAGATCCTTCAAACTTTGATAGTTTGAGGGAGGAGGTTGTTGAAGTCCTTTGTCTATTGGAACGGGAATTTCCACCAACAATCTTTAACATTTCTATGCATCTTTTGATACATCTAGAATATGAACTAGAGGATTATGGCCCAGTAAGAATGAGATGGATGTATCCTATAGAACGATATATGAAGTTTTTGAAAAAAATTGTTCGTACTAGGGCAAAATCGGAAGGCAACATGTCTGAGGGATATTCAATGCAAGAGGCCATGGGATTTTGCACAGAATATATGAAGGATTTAAAAAATTTCAATCGACGTGTATGGGATGATGACAAAGATGAAAGAGTTGCAGGGGAAGTATTAGAAGGCAATGGATATCACTTCAAGCTATCACATCAAGAAAGAAGTGCGATACATGCCTATATTCTTCAAAACACAACTTCATTCTATAAGTGGCATGGGTAAAAAAAATTACACAATAATTTATTTACTCAATTGCATTTACACATTTATATTATTAATCTTACTATTTGTACGTTAATATTCTATGTAGAAAATATGAAGAAGAGAATCAAACTTGGATGCAACATCGACCTCAAAAGCGTAGACGTCATGATTTGATCGGAGGTGATTCTTTTCCAAAAATTGAGGAATGGATTGCTAATGCAATCAGTCATGCAAAAGAAGAAGGTCAAGATGTAACAATGGAGGATAGTGAGCTTTCACAGTCTCCACATGTATGGGCTATGTGTTTTAGTGGAATGTGGGCCTATGGTAGTCATTTAAGAGTGGAAGAAAAAGACAAAGGAAAGACAAATTGTGATTGTGTTGTTAGTGTTGAATTTCTTCATGAAACTGAGAAGAAATTTTATGTTGGATTCATCCAATAAATTATTCAAGTAGGTTTTGGTGAAAATAGTCCTATATTATTAAAATGTAAGTGGATCCGACCATCCGCAGTACAATTTGATGAATATGGATTTGTACACGCAAATACAGGGCAATTTTTATCAGAGATGGATGAGCCATATGTTTCCTCTCTTCAAATTAACTAATCATTTCTAATTGATGATGTAAGAAGCCTAGGATGGTCGTATGTCATTCAAACAAAGTCTCGTTCCAAACAAAAATTCATGGAAGTTGTCGATATAATTCTTGATGGGCAATATGTTAATTTACAAGAAACATTTGAAGAAGTGGATGAAGATAATGATGGAGTGTTTGAAGAAGAGATTTGGATTACCAATGAAGAGATTGGGAGAGAGAATAAGCAGCATGTCACAGATGAGGATAAGGAAGAAAATCAAGTAGATGCAGACACGAGTGATCAGGATTTTGATCTTGCTGGCAATGTAGATGATTATGATGATGTTTTGTCACCTTAACTAGCCTGTCACCTTAATAGGTTAGCTTTTCACCTAAACTTTGGTTATATGTATGGTGTAATTTATTATTGAATGTAATACAGATCTGAGTATAGGTATGCTTATTCACTATTGTTTTACTGATACTTTTCTGAATGTAATCATCGTTATTCTGCTAGTACATTGTATACAAAACCTGAGATGTTCACTGCTGATTTGAGGTGCATTTAACATTAGGTTCAATCATTCTTCTTAGTTTTCTTGCTTTGGTTGAAATTAATTTTGTTTAGTTAGAATATAATTTCTTGTATGTCCTACATGTTTTCTAGATGCTAGACTTTTCTTGTATGTCCTAGATGATAGCTTTAGTTTGTAATACAGATTCTAGCCTCCACATGCATTGAATATGCTTGTGTGAAGGAAACAATGACGAACATCTGTGATTTAATAATACAATAGATATCTTAACATTAGGTGAACTAAGCCTCCTCATTATAAACAAAGAAATGATCTCTTAGATATCTTAACCAAAATTCGAGCACCAGATTAAATCTTCTTCTCCATTGATTGCTTCAAATAGATATTACAATATAACAGAAGTCTCCTTACATATGTTTCTATAAATGCCTATGATGATGATATCAAAATTCGGTCTTGGTTTCTCTTTTATAAGAGAAGCAACAAGCTTCAGACCATTATAAAATATGGCATCTTTTCAAAATTCATGCCTCTTCGTATAAACTAAACATTAATTTTTCTTAAAACATAATTAAGAGAAAATAGAGAAAATAGACAATATTGATTGGAAGCCCACAACCCTTGCAATACACTTGTAGTTCGTTAATCAACATAGGAGACTCGCGATCATCCTGATCTGGCAAATTCCTCCTCTCCATGATAGAGTGTTTGAAGGCTCAGTTCTTCCACTGCAACATCTTTAAGGCCCTTTTCTTCTGGAGGAGCCAAATACTCTTGCTCCCATTGGTATACTGTGTATTCATGAGGCCATGATGCTCGTTGCCCCCCTGCACGTATAGCATGTCTATTCATCAGCTCAAAGATACTTCTCTTGCCATTCAAACATAGTAAAATCACTAGGCCACTTATAATCTTGAATTTGGAGCAAGTTCTCCTGGTGATCCTTCCACCTTCTGTCAAGCAATGCTTTGACATCAATTACAAACTTCGTATATCCAACATCCAAAGCAATTACTCTGTCCAGAATGATGTTGAAGCTAAGAATATTGATATCTTCATCATTTTTCAAAAATTCCATGACCTTAGAAACTGTATGACCAAATTCATCCTTCAATGCATCAAAATCCTTGATCTTTTCATTCTCTATTAGGATTGATGGAATGAACTGGTGTTTGAAAGTGGCAAAAGAATCAATCTTTGTCTGCATTCTTTGATTCTCACCATTCACACATTGATACTCATCCAATATCATCTTGACCATTTTCTATGTTGGCTTTATAGCTGCAGGAGCATCTTGATTCCATTGTAGAACTTTACACAAAGTGATCAGTGTGTGATGTGTTGACTGCCATCTTTGATACAAGGGATCTAAAATAGAAAAAATTACTTTCAACCATTCCATGGCCTAAGACAAGGAAGAATAGCATTCATGCACATATCTCAACTTGTCAACAACCATTTTCACTCTATATTCAAAAAATTTCTCAAACACTTCAAGATTTATCAATTTTGCCTCATTCTTTTTTTTCTCGTTTTGGCTTTTCAATTCCTCAATTTCTTTTTCCAACTTCAATTTCAAAACATTGAATTGTTTAGTAGTCACTCTGGTATCATCGGTCTCTTGTGGCACAAGTGTTTGAATTGGCACAATGGCTTGAATCTGAGAAGAACTCTCACCCTTCAATTGTTTTTTTAGGTTTACATTTTCAAGATACAATCTATTTACCTCATCATTCATCTCCATCCGAGTTCTCTCATAATCAAACAATCTTTGCTCTAGCTTTCAAACAACAACTCATGTAAATATTGCAGTATGCATAGTGAGGGTAGTTGCTTCAGTTGCTGATGTGTCTTGGAATGTCTTGACCACAATTGTTCCCCTTATTTCTTGGACCACATCAAGTAATCTTGGTTTGCTAGTTTTCTTTTGTGTTGCCCATATTACCAAAGTCTCTGTTTTTGGATTGTAACCACAACCAGTGACACCTTCCTCATAGTCAAATTCAGAAACTAGAATGGGGTCATCTTAATTCATCACTTGGTCTAACAAAAACATTTTCTTCAACTCAAGCCCAGGAATGATCAGCATGTTGATCCTTAATACCATTTGTCTAGCCTCATCAAGGCTAACACTTATTTCATCTATTTTCCTATTCTTCAAAGTCTGTGAAACAATTTGGTCATGTTGAGATTCACCAGCACCCATTTTATTTATTTCCACTTGTTCTTGAAATTCTTTCATCTTCATCTTAAGCCAAAAATCTTTGAATTCAGGATAATTAATGAAATCATCATCCTCCATAAGTCTTATAGAAGCCATAATTCTTTCATCTTCTTCTAATCCAGGCTCCCCTTGTGCCTGCTTGGCCATTTTGGCCTCTAGTTTGTGTGCTTCTATTTCTTGGCCAACAAGTGGCTAATTTGTTTCTCCTTCGTCTTCCATATTTCTCAGGATACTAGCCACTTCATCAGTGTCACCCCCTCCTTCGCTCAATTCATATGGAACCAATGGAGAAACATCCTCAATCCTTTGCCTTTTGGTAGGTGGTGAATTAGGGACATGACCTGGATCTTGTAGTGAGATTGCATCTAGTGCAGGCTCTTGAATCACAACTCCTAGTGGTTTTTTGACACTGAGCTTGGTAGCCTTTGAAGGCTGCTTCTTAGACTTGCTATATATTCTTTCAAAATTGTCTATTATCAGATCTATTCTTCTCAAAGGGTCCCTCTCTTCAACAAAGAATCCAACAAAATTAGGATTTTGTTTTCTCCTATCATCCTCAATCCTTTTCAAAATCTCCCATTTTCTTACCCTATTATACACTTCTTGAAAGGTAACAAGATTTATGATCACATCCTCATCAAAATTGATTTGATGGGATATTCCCATTCTTGTGAGGATGATTTGTCTGAGAAATTTCATATGACCCTCTAGATCACAAACCCTCTCTACACCTAGTTTCAAAGAATATTTAGCCTTCAAATAGGCTTGCAAATCCTCTAAAGTATCCGAACCAATGGACTAATCACCAAACACTGTGGAATCAGGAATAAATGTGCCTTTCTTCTGTTTCTTCATTACATCCTTCTCCATCCACATCATTTGCCACATGAATTCAAGGAATGCAATTAT
Source organism: Cunninghamia lanceolata (assembly GCA_027924645.1). Taxonomy (NCBI): domain Eukaryota; kingdom Viridiplantae; phylum Streptophyta; class Pinopsida; order Cupressales; family Cupressaceae; genus Cunninghamia; species Cunninghamia lanceolata. Next base: position 1,989,135 of record BSBN01001315.1, on the reverse strand, counting down.
GTCTGGCACAAGTTTGGGCAACACATGAGGTGGCTGAGTACACCCATATACCCTGATTATAGTATGAACTGGCAAGAAAAACCAATCAACATAGTTATGACTATGACCCTATTCTGGACTATGGGCAAGAGGCCTCAACATTTCCTGATCTCTTTTATTAATCTGGGAGAAAAGCTACCAATAGAATTCATTATTTTAATTGAGAAATCATCATGAAACACAACATAGTCACAATTCTTGCAATGGCTATCCCATTTGTAACACCAACACTGTGTTGGCAATCTTTGTCCATTTTCATCAATCATGCTCAGATCCATTTTGCTGGGCCACTTCCTTCTATTTTGATACAAAATCAAATGACATAACAAAGAGTAGTATTTGAAATCTATGGTATTTTTGTTTTCTCTTATTTTCAAAAATCCATCATGCAGTTTCTTTTCAATGAATGTTACAAAATCATATTCAACATTAGCTTCTGGATTTTGAATTCTCATGGCCATCATCATTAGGCCGACAGGCATTCTACCTTGGGCATCAATACCCAACACTTGACACAAAGCAAAATATGTTCTTTTGAAATAGACAACAAAATCTTCCACAGAGAAAGGTTCAATTACAGTGGATGGGATTTCAATTCTTCTGTTATTTGCCCCTTTCCTCATGTGCATGGGCACCTCATCCCTTTTCTCAAACTATTGTACTCCTGCTCACTCTTCTGCAGATCTACTTGTGTGAGGGCTTTCTTGCTCAACATGAAGCATTCTATGATTGCATTCCTGTCCACAGCCACTAATGGTGACCCATTTGGTAGTCTGACTATTTTGGTGGCTGAGTGATAGTGTTGTGCCAATGTTCTAATCAAATCCACATCAACAAATACATCTAGCACCACAACCTTTGCCAAATCCAAATTTCATGGGTTTCCAACTAGTCGTTGTCCGTATTTCTTTCCACAAAAATACCAAAAAAGGTTCCATCTAGAGATAGGGATTTCAGCATCCCGACATCCTTCTGCAACATCCTTGAACAATTTCTTAGACCCCTTGTCAATTGAATTTGGCGGGATGTCCAACAATGATTATTGAAGTGATCATTTCTTGGGAGCAGGGGGGTTAGTGGTCTTACTCACAGACTCAGATTTTTTAGGTGCCATATTTTAATGCCTCTACGAACTAGGGTTTTGATATTTTACTTGCTTTACCAGACTAGTTGAAAACATAGTACAAACTAAATACCAACTTTTATGCAAAGAGTGATAGGGTAGACTTACCCAGTCAGAAAATGATTGAGGAGAGCACACAAAGCTTGAATTCGCCTTCTGCAATCAACACTGAATTCACTGGAATGAAGAAATACAAAGAAATCTCAAGTTTTATTGTGCCATGAAGCTGGTCATTTCACCATTAACCTGGTTCGTGCCATGAAATCAACAAATCTCAGCATTCAATTCTTTTCAAACACAGACCATTGATTTAATCCAATCCAATGGCTAGGTGAGTATTTTAAGACTTACAGTCTTTTCCTTGAAAACTATAATCCCGCAGGCATCAATGATAACCATTGCAGGGCAGTACTGAAGTCATTTCGACATTTAATTCCTTATCGCATCACCGCAATATCAACTTAGGGCAATCGCGAGACTACGGGGCCTCTTGGTCAGTTACATTCATCTTCACCACTTACCACCACCCCACAAGCCTTGTTGCACACCACTGCAAAATGGCGAGATACATGTTATCCCTTACGTCTTTTACCGCGCCACCACCAAGCTTTGGCCTGACCATCGCAGGGCCGTAGGAGCCTTTGGTCTCCCATTCGTTGTTTGCCACATTACCACCAGTTGAAGTTATCAGCATCGTGGGGCTGCGGTATGTAGCATTACCGATTACTTGAACTCTTTATACCACAACACCGCAGGCTCGACTTGAAACCATCGTGGGGGCGCGGTGAACACTTAATCCTGGCTCCTTCCTACCACATTGTTGCCAGTCATCTCCTTACCTTCCGTGAGGGCGTGGTAACATATTATGTGCCGTTTGAGTTTTATACTGCAACACCACAACTAGATATTCTGCATGCTGCGGGGAAGTGGTAACTGTGTATTCACATCCTCTAATTCCCGCACACCCACCAAGGCTGTTTGCATGTACTGCGGGGCTGCGGTAAGAGACAAAAACACATCAATGGTCAAAAATATAAATGCTTTCACATAGACCTGATATGAGATGCTCATAAATGACTCCTGGAATAATTCTAAAAGGAATATGAATCCCTAATTATGGATTTATGGAAGGAAAATGTATGAAACAAAGTGTGACTATGTGAAATTTTGAATGGTTATAACACACCTCATGATGAACTAGACTACGTTTTTCCTTCATCCTGCTTATGTTATGTTTTTATGAGTTCTTTTCTTGTGAATATATCCCTAAGGAAAATTTGTCTGATACTTGAAATTGTAAACATCTTCTTAGTTTTTGATTGCAAATTCTTTTTAATTTGTAAACTTAATTCTATTTTAAGTTTTCATTTACAGTTATCAGCAGATTGGAAAGTCAATAGTTATCAACTTATGAACTCAATAAAGTTTTACTAATTCAAGTTGTTGATTTATACATTATTATTTATTTGGACTTCAGGAAATGAAGAGAAGGGTTGTAAGGCACAAATTAGATGATAGTGATCATAATGTTGAAATTTCACCGACAGATTATGAGCGCCTTTGTAGAGAAAAAGTGGCCAAGAATAATGAATATTTATTGAGACTTAGTTTGACAAACAAGTAAGTTGTAAATCCACTAGGTAGTATATTATTTGTTTAATAGTGTTTAATGAAATTTTATAGGCAAGAGCTTTATGTATATAAGACATAATATGATATTATTTTTTGTTTTCTAGGTAACAAAAAGAGTGCAAAGAAAATGTGGAGAAAAAACAAAAGGAAAGAAAAGATATAGTGCCGCCATCTCGTAGAAGCCACCACTTTTGTGATTCAACAAATGCAGTTGGTGAAAACAATAGTTGCAATGATGATCATGCACAGCATGATATAGCATATGGTGATGTGTAGTCTGAAATAGCACATGGTGATGTGCAACCTAATATAGCACATGGTGATCATGTGCAGCCTGATATAGCACATGGTGATCATGTGCAGCCTAATATAGCACATGGTGATGCGCAACATTGTGATGATCTCTTAGAACAAAGTCTATAAGAGATTATTGAAAAACATCAGAGCATTAAAGGAACAACAAGTCTACAAATGATTTATTCAAGATTAAAGGATGTGTTTGAAGTGAAATCTGCTGAGACCGGTACTCATGATCTACCTACTGATACCACACCTGATGTGGCCAAGGAGCATGAAGTTCTGGTTAATAAAAGTCATGGAGAGAGACCGCTTGCATTTGTTGTGCCTCATATTGCACCTGTTGCATCTAGAACTTTTGATGGAACTAGTGGATCAACTAGAAATACTAGTAGTGGTTTAATAGAAGATGTGGATGCTTTTGTCAAAAGACAAAGATTGAGTAAACATTTATATAGATCTATAGAAAGGAATGCAAAACTAAGAAAATTAGAAGGAAAGAAGCCATTCTTGCTTGAGGTATCTAGAGATGGTGAGCCCATTGGGCTAAATGCTGCAAAGTGGGCCTCCAAGTTGGGTGTAAGATGTAGGGCCCATTTGGATATTTGTAAATCAAGTTTTGTAGAGCAAGATCCACTATCTATGGAAAATGTTATACAAAAATGGAAAATGCTTTTGAGACTACTGGTGGACAAATCTCTAGAAAATATTACAAGCAAAAGATGAGAATTTTGATGACCAATTTTAGATACAATTGTAGAAAAGCAATCATGGAGGGAAAAGAGAGGTTAGACTCCACTCTATGTCCCAAATAGTGGGAAGCATTGAAAGAAATTATGCATTCTGAAGAATATTTGGCAAAGAGTAACAAAGGCAAGAGAGCAAGAGATAATGTGAGGGCTGGATATACATTTGGCCGAGGTGGGTTGCAGGCGAAAATGGACAAATTTGGAGTAAGTGTATGGATTTTTGGTTCAATTTACATTGTGTTATTTATTTCAAATTTTTATTGAACTGACTATATGTTGAAATTGACATTGTATTTTAGGTGCAAAATAGTAATAGAGAAGCAAGTGCAGAAGATATTGTCAATTATATGGCAGCACTAGATCATAGTAAATCTAAGAGTAGGATGAAGTGGAAATCTAGTTCATTAATAGAGATTTCACAGCCATCTATTACATGCCTAGTAGGATCAGCCTCTCTAGATCATGTCAACTCAAATGAAGGGTACCAACATGTATTGGATTGCATATATGGTCTCAGTCACCAAGTTTCGTAGTTGGTTGCCTCCATTAACCCTATAGTTTCTGCATGGAATGAGCATAAATCCATGGATTCAGATGATGTAAGAGGCTCTATTGATCTCATTTCTTCTTGTTTGGCAATTATGTATACAAATGCCTCTTAATATGTAGATTATTGAAATCTGAGCATAGGAGAATCCAACCCAGTTTCTTTATTGTTGGAGTGATCCAGAAAATGTTCTTTTGGACAAATTTATAGCTTGTATTCTTTACTTGACTATTGAATGCTTTGTATATTTTTTTGCATGATGGTTAAACCACATGCAGAGCAATTTTTTCAAAGCAACGGGAAAGCAAAAATGCCTTCATGATGTCAATAGAGCTACCGATATTGATAGTGATGATTATGATGAACTGGATAAGAATGTGCAGCACAGTCATCATTGTTATGCTGAAGTTGAGGTAATATAATAGTTATCAGTTATCTGTCTCAATGTTTTGTCATTCTTCATGCTTAAAATGTTCTTTTAGACAAAAAATTATAGTTTTTGCATTCTTTAAGTTGTAAGTTAATATGTCCCAATATTTTGTCATTAATTCTTCATCCTTAGAATGTTCTTTTGGACAAAAAATTATAGCTTTTGCATTCTTTACTTGACTTATATTAATTTTTGCATGATGATTAAACCACATGCAAAGCAATTATATGAAAGCAGAACGAAAAGAAAAAGGCCCTGTCAATAGAGCTCTCTACAAAACTGTACAACTTCATGTCAATGTTGATAGTGATAATTACGATGATGAACTCGACGAGCATGCACATGATATTCATAGTAGTAGTCATGTTGAACTCGAGGTGAGTGCTATGAAACCACATGAAAGTAAGTACTAGTCAAGTAAGTAATGGTTGTTTTATTATGTAAATAAGGGTAATCATTACCTATTTGATAGAAGCTGGTTAGAATAGTAGTGAAGTGTAATTAGCTAGTATACATAGATTATGGAAATAAGTGAGAACATATAACTTACGTGTGGAAGCTTAGAGCTTAGTTGTAATAGAGTGCATACATAGATTTTGACTATGCATTAGTGCATTGTGTTCGAGGATGTCCTGGTCCTCAATTAGGGGGACTTCATTGTCAATCAATGTCTCTTTCTGGAGTACTCGTACAGTCTAGCACTATTGTAGTCTTTCCCTCCATTTGTTTGTACCTCGCAGTGGATTAGTTTTTATTTTCAGAGTAAAAAGTTGCTTCTTTGTTATTCAATAGAATCAAAAAAAGCACAGAAAAAAACTAATTTGTTCCAAGACATAAGACATTACATACAGCTGTCAAAAACAATATAATGTGTGTTTCATATCTCAATATAATGTGTATTTTTTTGTTTTTGCAGATATTTGATATTGATAAACTCTAAGAAGGGGATAAAGTTTGGGTGTTGGATCCTAGTGATGGTGCTACGTCTATGGGCATTGGGCGGATTCACTCACTATCTATTGTACATGGAGTCAAATTGAAAGGAATAGGAGATGCAAATGTAAATATTTTAAAGGTCACAAGTAACATACTCCTTGCTTATGAAGACAAAATAGATGGAGTTGTCCGCGTGAAAGAGAAAGAAGGGACCTTCACACGGTGGCCACTAAAATATTTGAAAAAAATGACTTAGTTGATGTTTATCATGTACTAGCTATTAGACAGCTTGGCCCACTACTTTATGCAATAGTTTGAATGTGTTGTTCAGGGATCTTAGTGTTTTTTGTTTGTTTTGGAGCTGTATAAGCAAAAAAAGCCATTGTAACTCAGTTTTCTTAGTCACAGCACTGAGAAACACATTTTGTAACACATTTTTGAAAGCAAAGACACATATTTAAGTCTTATGGGTTTTTTGGACTTGATTTTATGTTGCTTTTCCTCCCTAAACATTTAGCATCACTGCCTTATATGCCTTTATGAAAAGATTATAGGGTTATTGTTGGCTGCATTGAAGGAGAGCTTCATATATGGGACACGATCAACACTCAGTCATGAAGACTCAAGGAGCATAAATGAGAGAGCTTTATAGATGAGATGTCATCATGAAGACTCGAGGAGCATAAATGATAGTGAGCAAGAGATAAAGTACATAGTTCATGCCATAGACAAAGTGAGATGAGTCTTAAGCTGCTGTGATCAAGGGTGGTGTGTTAATTTTTGAGAAAGGAAGGGTAGTTGGCAATGCACAAAGATCAATGAGGAAGATTACAATCATAAGGTGATGATGTTAGCATTTCATCAAGACTTTGGAAGCAACCAGTAGACAAATTTATAGAAGTCTTAAATAGCAAAAAGGACAGCCACTGATAATTCTATTATTACAAGGCATATATTCTACGTGGCAATATAGTTGCAGGAATATGACAGTTTCATAAACCTATGATAGTCTACAAATGAAAGTCTAAATTCTGTATACTTATGGGCGACTGTTCTATAATAGAGAGATAATGAGTGCATGGAGGTAAGATGTTCATGGTGAGTGGCAATGGTCAATGGTTCCCAGGGACATAGGCACAGTAAACATGGTTTTAGTGGCATGAGCAAAGGAACATAGGACTACAGTGTTAGCATTAATTAAAAGGCAAGTATATGAAAGTTGCAGGGCAATCATCTAGAAAGTAGTGTTGATGACAGTACAAGACATAAGAATACAATGATGTTTCATTAAGGAAAACTGATCTAATCCATGTTTCACATTATAATGAATATCCTATCACATACCTGACTACATATGACAGTGTATTTCCTTTGGTTGCAGTCAAGAAGGATAAGTGCTAGACTGATGGGGTGGATTAGATGACCTGTGGCAGCAGTTAGGCTAGTCGAGAATCAATTACTGACAGTTCACTTTTTGGCAAAGCATTGTAAACTTGGAGAAGTTAATTCTTTCTTGTCATTTATGTGCATTGTAACTCAATCAGATTTTCAGTCTTGTGACTAAAAATAAACATTGTAATACTCTATTTCTAAGCATTTTTCAAGCAAGATACATATTTCAGACTTGTGCAAGCTGTAAGAACACCTTTCTTTTAATTAAGTTCAATGATTTTGCCTTCTCAATGGCTATCTTTATATTGTATGCAATTAATTGATGATTATGATGTGTATTTCTGTGTTTTATGTTTAAATCCTCAAATATCAGTCAATTAAAATGACTAAATATACTACTAATTGAGGTCAATTAATAATTAAATTGACTGAATACAGTACCAATTGACAAAAATCATTAACGGTGAATAAATATGACTAAATATACTACCAATTGATAGAAATCAGTGAACAGTGAATAAATATGACTAAATATACTACCAATTGATAGAAATCAGTGAACAATGAATAAATATGACTAAATATATGACCAGTGTTAAATCAGTGAATAAGAATGACTAAATATACTACCAAATTGATCAAAATGATGATTAAAATTAATGACTAAATACACTACCAATGGACAAAAATCAGTGAATAAAAATGATTAAATAAGTTACCAGTTAACAACAATCAATGACTAAATATATCAGTGAAAAATAAATGACTAAATAAGTGACCAAATTACAACAATCAATGACTAAATCAACGACTAAATATACTACCAAATCAATCAATCAAAACAACCAATAAATGACTAAAAATGGTTGAGTCATCAATTTGGTCGTGTTATAAATGACTGGAAATAAACTACTAATGGTCACGTGACCATGTTTGGTCATTTATAAATAGTTTTAGTAGTTTTTTCAGTCATATATTGCTATTTCTCTACTAGTGTTTCTTGACCTTCAGGTAGCGCTCATTACTGATAACTGACTTCTCGACAGTCATCTTGAGTCACACCATGCTGGCACAAGAATTCCAAACATTAGCTATTGATAACGTTGGATAATAGGTTAGCATAGTGAGCTCATAAGCCCTAGTGCTGAACTTGGTAGCTCTGATACCATATGTTAACATACTAACCCTCATAACAAGGCTTAAAACAAATATTTACCAAGAGATTAAAATATTGAGCTTTTTTTTTCTGGATTAAAATATTCTCAAGGAGCCAAAATACATCATATAGACATAACTTCCTTTCTAAATATACATGTATTCAAAATTTAATTTACAGAATCAACATTTCATTTTTCAATTACAATAATATGCGCTTGATAAAATTTACATAGTTTATGAAATACAAGTCACATATCAATAAGTATGTTGCATCTGGAATTCTGATATCCATATCGCAAGTCTTAGCGAGTCTTATGTTGGAGAGAGAGAGCATCTTCCGAATGCTTTACCTCCAACCATAGACCGGCGATCCCTCGCTCACCTTCCAACTAGAATTGGCCCTACCCTTCATGAAGAGTATGGACATAAGGAAACCAACTGGTATTTGTCATCTGAGTACTAGTGTTGTATCCTACATAACTCTATCAATCATACAACTCTAGACAATCCTCTAGCTAAGTATGATCATACCGACAGGTTATGAAATCTGGACACGATGAACCGACTAATGCATGCAGAGAAGTACACATTACTTTGGTCAAAGATTTTATATAAATAGACGTTTATGGTAAACGTAGTCATATTGTCCTCACACCTCTAACTTGACTTGGATACTATCACATCCTGCAGTTTGACTTGGTAAACTTGGTTCATTTGATAAATGGTTTTTAAAAATAGAGTCTTGTCTAACTCAAAATCTAGTCTACCTGACTTAGATTAATTCTCATGATCCTTTCATTTAAACCATAAGGCTTTATGGGTTGATTATCCATCCAAAAGCACCTCTTTGCATACTTGCAAAATCCAAGGTCTATGACTTGTCAATATCTACTTCATGAGTCCATGACTCAAGTCGAATGTAATAAAACAATTTGGTTTCTTAAAATGGAAAATCACTATTGACTAAAAACATACTTCTTTAGACAAGCCTAATTCAAACATTAAAACTTAGGGTTCTCAATCTTTCATTGTCGACCAATATAAAATAGCAATATAAGGCTATAATATTCAACATGGTTATAGTTAACCTTAACCCTTCATGTTCTCTTTTGAGTATTGGTAAGTTTGTAAGTACTATGCTCCTAATATTACATAATAACAAATATGCTCAAGGAAAAAATATTCTATCTGAAATCATTGAAAATTGACATGAATGGAAATGAGAACCAGTGCAAATCGAATGAATGCAAACCTTATATTGACTCACGATCCATTGATAAGCTGGAGAGTGTTGCACCCAAAGCACTCTAGCTATACCCACAAGATTGATATGTTGATTTCTCGATTCTGCAGCATAATGATAGGATAGGGATTGGTAGATGGAAGATTAGATGAATGCAAGATAGATAGATGAGAGATTGAGAGGAAATTTCGGTAGAGTAAGGATACTAGAAGAAGATTCATTCAAATGGCTTAGAGGAGGCTAGGTTTATAGGATATGGCTGATTGGATTGAATGGTTGTGATTGAGAGTTATGTTGGAGGATATGGACGGTCAAGATTGATTAGGGTTGGATTAGGGTTTCCCACTCAAAGAGGGATTGTAGTCACATGACAAGTGTGTGATGGAGAATAAAGGGAATTTAATTCAAATTTGAATTAGATTGACATGTGAAGGCATATTAAGTGGATGATGCAGACATGTGACATGTGTCGCAATGTGATGAGAGGTGAGGGAATAATTTAAATTTTTAATTTGAATTATGTGAGACATGTGAAGGGGGATTTAACTAAACAAATGGGATTTATTTAGTTAATTGGAATGTGATCAAGTGGGATTAATTAAATAAAGTGGGTTTATTTAATTAATTAGGAAGATTAAGATGGGATGAACTAGGACCTAGTGATAAATGGGATTAAGTGGGATGAGATTAGATGAACTAGGATGAACTAGGACCTAGGGGACATATACAAGTTCATGTCGACAATGTGTTGTGTAACTAGGACCTAGGGCAAAGACATACAAGGTCATGTATAAACAAGACCTAGACAATTTTAAGTGTCTACATTTGCCCCTCTTTGAGATGATGTTGCGAGATGATAAGATTTATGTTGAGTAACATCATTTCAAAGAAGCTAAGGAAATAGATAGAGGAAAAGGATAGGATGATGATGCCCCCTCGAGAGGATAGACGGGTTAGACAAACATGGGTATGCTCTCGAAATGAAAGGATTGACTAAGGAAGAAAGATAAGGGAATGGATAAAAGAAATGAAGGATGCGTTATGATACAATGAAAGTGAGCAACCATGATGTTTGATGTTGCACTAGACGTTATGCACCAAGGTATAATGACCAAGGTGACGATGTGTCTCGTGCCCCAGCGTAATACAACCTTGTCTAGATACAAGATATGAATATTAGCTGGGTTGATTCAGATTTGATGCAAATGCAAGATAAAATGATAAACACACACAAGCAAGCAAGCAAGCATGCACAAATGATAAAAAAAAACCAGGTATTGCCCCTATCAAGCTATAAACCGATGATTCAGTGATTGATTGATGATTTGATAAAGATAGTGTTGTCATGGCGGGGAATGATATATCCCTAGATCAACACAAGGATGTGGGAACAATATATCCCATTGATGATGATGATTGATTGATTTGGTTTACGACAAGATTAGGATCAAGACCATTGATGTGATTGGATAATTTGACAAGATTGATTGACTTGATTGGTATGGATAAATGATGACTTGCATTTGGATCATTGCTTGGATTGATTTGATAAGGATGAATGGAAGATTGGATTTGATGGAGATTGATTTGATGAAGTGATAGAAGAATTGATTGATGAAGTGATAAAGATAGATGATAGAAGAATGATGAAAGAAAAAAGAGGAATATCATCTTGTGCCTGAATCTAGGCACTTCCTTCGTGCTCCAGACTGCCTACATAGCCGTGTCCATGGGATCAAGGCACTTACGATAGAGATGAGATGTAGTTCTGATTTTGTGTTTTATTGATGGTGATGATATGAATTGGATTGATCAAGTTATGGATGGATTGAGATTGATTGAATGATGTTATTTGATTTGCTTTTTGATTGTTTGATAGATTGGATGGTTGATAGATTGGCTTGATTTGATGATGTGATTGGACTTGTTTTGATTTTGATGATGTGATGAATTTGATGATTAGGATTGATTTGATTGGAAGAATGTGATTTTGATGGTTTGATGTCGAATGGTTTTTTTTGCTTGGATTTTGTTGGATTTTTTTTGACATATTTTGATTTTTTTTTTGTGTTTTTTGGGAATATTTGAATGTTTTTGAATTTTTGGAGAATATTTGATTTTTTTGGATTTTTTGAAATGTTTTGATTTTTTGGGTTTTTTGAAATGTTTTGATTTTTTTGTATTTTGAAATGTTTTGATTTTTTTGTATTTTTGAAACGTTGGCATTGGATGATCATTTTGATAGCCTTTATGCTAGGTACCAATGACAAGGGGAAAACCAAGTCTAGGTGCAAGGGAATGAATGGGATTGGACAAAAGGATGGATGATAGTGGATGGATGAAAGGGTCATGATAAATGGATGGATAAAGGAATGTGTGATAGTGGATAGGATGAAAGAGTGATGATAAGTGGATGGATACAAGGATAGGCTATAGTGGATGGAGGGGAAGACTCATTAGGGAGCTAGGATGTGATCTCCAAAGGCTATGTTGCATAGGAATAACATGCCCCAGTCTAAGTAGTATACTTAGGATTTTTCAGGACAATGCTTAAGGCAATAGGATGATAGGATTTGCCATGACAAAGGTTATGACTTGGATGATAGGGTTCATTTGGAAAATATGAGATATATCAAGAGATATCCAAAACACTTGTCAACAATTGCCCCCAATCTTTGTCAAGATCAAAAGAGGAAGAGAGGAAGAATGGATGTAATGTGATAGGTATATGATAGGTGTAATGGATAAGGATGGTAGGATAAGATAGTATAGGACATGATAGGATGGAAAATGATATAATGGGATAGATAGTTTGGATGAGACAAGGTGCCCCCAAGTGTAAGTGACATAGAAGATCGACCTACACATGACACCTGTTTACCAGGTTTTCATCATGGTACTTATCCAAGGCACCTATTTGCCAGGTTTTCACCGTTGGACGAAGGGATTTATCTTTACTTTTTTTTTTGACTTTTTTGACTTTTTTGATGGAAGAAGGTGGATATGGATAGGTGGGACTCAAGTGTCTAGTTCCATGTAATGTTATAGTCCCATTAGAAAAGGATGTCATCATAAATGGACTATGTCAAGTCATTATGCTCATCGATGTTGGTAGGGAGATGGCATGAAAGTGAGATGGATCAGGTAGATAGTGGATTATGATGTGGATTACGGAGGGATCAAAAGTGGATTATGCTATGGATTATGTAGGGTTGAAAGTGGATTATGATGTGGATTATAATGGACTTATGCAAAAGCATGGACCATAGGAAGGTGATGGGGGAGATACGTAGGATAATGAGTGAATGATGGAGTGATGGAGGTATGGAAAGGAATCATGACCAATGCCTACACACACCATGTTAAACATGGAAGCTTTTGATTGGATGGTGGTGTAGGAAGCAATGGTGATGTTTGCTTAGGAGATTGATGATTTACGACTTTTGGAACCCACATGGACTTCTTATTTTTCTAATTTTTTATTTTCATGTGGGATGTTTGAATGGAATGGCATTTTTGAATGGAGGGGGATGGTTGGGATTTTTGAGAGGTGGATGCCTCATTTGACTTGATTGATTTTTGTTTAGGGACCCATATCATTTTAGTTTTTAACTTTGCTTTTGGAGGTATGGGCTTGGATAGATTTTTGAATGTACCTTGCGTTCAATTTTTGGATTGATTTCCTAAGGCATTAGGACCCTTAGTATTTTTGGCTTTATGTAAGGAGGCATCCAAATGTTTGTTTTTGAATCCCATGTGGTGGGTGGAAAGGGTGGAAGTTTTATGTTTAGACAATGTGTGTATTTGTTGGTCATGATGAGGAATGTAAGGGGTTTTGTGAATGGTAGGTATGTTAGGTGTTAGAAGCAATGGTGGCAAAGTGGATGGTGGGATACTAGGAGTTGGAAGAAGTGGATGTAAAGTGGATGGTGGAAGGTGAATGCTCACATGCTTTTGACATTTGTAGGATGAGGGAGGTGGAATGGCAACGTATGTTTTAGGAATATGATGGGGTTTATGATGGAAGGAAGTGGATTTAGGAAGCATGGAGGAAGTACCAACATCATTAGATTGTTGAAATTGGGGTGTGTATCCAAGGCCAAATGAGCGAGGAGGGACCTTCACATGGATTGGCTTCAAAATGCCTTGTTCATGTAGGCCTAAACCTTTGCCTTGATAGTTCATGTTTTGGAGCATGTGATTGCTTATAGGACTAGGTGTAGTTTGGACACTAGACTTGAGTTGATTATTGGATGGAGAGGGTGAGGTGGAGGACAAACGTTGTTGTTGTCCTAGGGAAGAACACTCGTGCATGAAAGCAGATAGGCCAAGTGGGTATGGTGGTGGATTTGAAATGGGATCAATGGTGGATGTGGAAGGATCATTAGGATCTTGATTATCTTTATGCTCATTGGTTTGATCTTCTATGCTCACTTGGAAGGCATACATCTTATCATGACAAGTGGAAGTTGGTGTCTCATGGATAGGAGTAGGTGGAGGATGGGTAGGAGAAAACGGGATATCTTGCTCATGGATGTTTATGGAAGGAAGGATAGGTGGAATGATAACCTCTTGATCATGGATTCCATAAATTTTGGCTAAGAGGATCATCTGGCTAAGAGGATCATCATGTTTTTCATGATCATAGATAGAATCTTGATCACAAATGTCAGCATAAATAGGATTAATTTGGCTATGGATGAGATAAACTTGCTCACAAATAGGGTCATGATCATAAATAATACCTTGATCATATACAAGATGTAGGTCATGAATGGGTGGAACTTAGATATGTTTTCATTTTGATTTAGTTGAGGGCTTGATGTTTCCACATGTGTTTGATCATACTCTTGACATACCTCTTGATTTTCTTGCGAGGAAGGGGATGACTCTTGGATGGGTTCTTGGTCAACAATGTTAGGGCATGATGGATCTTAATGTGGACTTATGAAAAGAGACTCTTCAATAAGCTTTATAGGCTCATGGAGAGGCTTGACATGTTCTTGAGAGTCATTGACATGCGGGCATGATGGCTCTTGACTTGGACTTGGAGTTGAAGATTCTTCAATAATCTTGATGGCTTGTAGATCACATGATGGATTTGGATGACTAGACAAGGTGTTGGGAGGTTCATTGATAAGGTCACAATTAGATATTGGCTCACATGGTGGGGTTAAGATAGGACAAGTAGGCTCATGAAGTGGTACTTGAGTGGATGATGATGGAAGATTCTCATAAGATGCTTTCTCTATATTAGTATTTCCCTTGTCAAAGGTCATTAGGTCTTGCATAGGTGGATTTAGGTCTATCAAGGGTGCTTCTTGTGAGGACACTTGGTTTGCTTATAGTTGGGTTTGATGATGAGGTGGCATGATAGGATTTGTAGGTAAAAGGTTTTGTCAGGTGGATTGTTGTGGACATTGGTTGATGTTGGAAGTTTGTTGAGAAAGTAATTGTGATATGAAGGCAATGGAGTTAGGATCATTGGATGGTATGCTTATAGAAGCACCTATGTTTGTGGTGTTATTAGGCACAGATAGGGTGATTCGTGGTATGGATGTGGTAGCATTAGTGTTTGTGGGATTAGTGGAAGGTGGAGTGGCCCCAAGTCAAATGAGATAATCCATAAACCTAGTAGGATCCGATTGAAGGACTCTATGCGCTAGATCCATACGGTTGGTATCTTGCATGAAATCGATAACGTCTTGGTCAAGTGTGGGTGTTGCATTGGGTGATGGTTGAGTTTGAAGTGAGTTTGATGTGGCATGGATTTGACATGTGGGTGGATTAGATTGATAGGATGACGGTTGATACGAGGTTGAAGGATCCATGTTGTTGGAGAGGTATGAGATAAAATGAATAGTGGGTGATTGGAATCAAATTTCAAGACCTTAGGATAATTTGATTTTTTTTCTTTTTGATGGATGGCTCTCTATGCTTGAGATAGACTAATGATCTCAAGTAAGAGGGTTGATTGGATTGATTCTCTATACTTAAGGTAGACTAATGACACTGAGGTAATAGAGGGTTGATTGGATTGATTTAATTGGATGACTTACTTAAGATAGACTAATGATCTCAAGAAAGTTTTGATAATGGTTGATGATGATCTACTAAGGTCTTGATTTTTGATTGGGTTGATTTGGATTTGGATTGGGATGAAAGTAGTTAGGACGTGATCTGGCTTGGGATGATTGGATGATTAGGATGATGTTTATTTGCTGATGTAGAATGAGGAGGATATAATTAGGATTGGATTAGAATGAATTAGATGTGATTAGGATGACGATTAGAATGAAGGGGGTTTGATTAGAGTGAGGTTGATGATGATGTGTAATGATGACTTGGATAAGATTAGGGTTTTGTTAAGGATGAAGATGATTTGGGTTGAATTAATGAATTAGATGATTAGGATTGGGTTGTGTGGATGAGGTGGTCTAAGATATGTGTTATGACAAGTTGGTTGAAGATGATGATGTGGCAATTGTTTATTTGAAGTTTGATTAGGGCAATATCAAACATAAGATTTCACAAGCAAATAGATGAACACACACACCAAACAAGATGATGAATTTGCCTTTTCAAGGTTTAAATGTTATGATTAAGCACACACTTGAAGACACAACAAAAAGCCTAATGTTTAGTTTGAAATAGGGTATGGCCAATTAAGTTTTTGGGCTATGTTTACACGAGGTTGACTAGGAATTTGAAAG
Source organism: Cunninghamia lanceolata (assembly GCA_027924645.1). Classification (NCBI taxonomy): domain Eukaryota; kingdom Viridiplantae; phylum Streptophyta; class Pinopsida; order Cupressales; family Cupressaceae; genus Cunninghamia; species Cunninghamia lanceolata. The sequence continues at coordinate 1,972,876 of BSBN01001315.1, read as the reverse complement.
CAAAATCTTTCCACACAGCTGGGAGAAAGGGGTAACCCACCCTCCACCTTCACTTCCCAAAGGTATAAAGTTCTTTGGGGCTTAGCCAAGAGTGACAAGATTCCAACTCCCAATGAGGGTGTCTTTTGATTCAGCCTCTGAGGTCGTCCCTTGGAGTGATGTGTCTCCAAGCAGTCCTCCTAAGAAGGGTAATCAAAAGCGAACCAAGTGAGGTGTTTTTGATCTCCAAGATCACCTTGCGGTGTGAGGAGAGAGCATACACACGCACACTTGATTCACACTCGCACTTGTAAATTAACCCTTAGAAAATGAAATGTGATGTGTGAATATGAATGGATAAGAGGTGTTTTTGATTCTCAAGATCGCACAAAGCACATGAGAAGAGCATACACACCCCTAATCACATGCAAATTCACCAAAAAATTAAAGTATTGGTTCTTTTTAAACCCAAATCTAAATGTGTGATAGGAGACACTTGTTGATTTTATGCCCAATTTTTGATGTGATTGCAAGCAAGTTGTTCGTTTTAAGCCCAAAATCCAAATGTGTGATCAACCAAGATTAAGAGTTGAAAGATTACAATGAATGCACCTGATTAATTCACTTTCCAAGTTGTTGTGTATGCTGATAGAAATGTTGTTCCAGCCTTGTGAGGTCACCTTCAAGCCACCAAATCGAAAAAGAAACAAGTAAACTTGCAAAGAAGATGATTATGTGAAAAAGGTGAAATATGATAAAATCTGATAAAAATGATCTAATACAGAAAAATGGATTGTATAAATAGAAAATTCAGGAGATTCTAAGCAATTTGAAAAAAAAAAATCACTGAAAACCAATCAAAAATGCAAAAGTTATGCTCATTTGAAGTTTAATTTCAAGTTTGACTTTGACTATGAAAAAATTAGTAAAATGATACAATCACCTAATAAAACCTACATAGATATGAAGTCCTCGGAATCCTCTTTCCAACGAGTGTTCGTTTGCAAAATTTTGCCACCGTATGAGGAAGTTATGCCAATTTGAAGTTTTTGTGAAAATAACGCCAATACAGAGAGAAATGGCGCCACAACAGAGGAAAATGGTGCCACTACAGAGGAAAATGGCGCCACTACAAAGGAAAATAGCACCAATACAGAGGAAAATAGTTCCAATACAAGAAAATGGCACCGATACAAAGGAAAATCACGCTAATATAGAGAAAAAAGGTGCTGATACCTATAACAAACAATTTTTATGGAAAACTCATGCAAAAACTAGCAAAAGTTAGTAGAATCAGGACCTGGGAGTCCCACCGGGCGTGCCAAATGAAATCATTGAAAATTGACATGAATGGAAATGAGAACCAATGCAAATTGAACGAATGCAAACCTCATATCAACTCATGATCCATTAATAAGGTGGAGAGTGCCACACGCAAATCACTCTAGCTATACCCACAAGATTGATATGTTGATTGCTCGATTCTACAGCATAACGATAGGATAGGGATTCATACATGGAAGATTGGATGAATGCAAGATAGATAGATGAGAGATTGAGAGGAAAATTCGGCAGAGTAAGGATGCTAGAAGAAGATTCGTTTCAAATGGCTTAGAGGAGGCTAGGTTTATAGGATATGGCTGATTGGATTAAACGGTTGTGATTGAGAGTTGTGTTGGAGGATATGGATAGTCAAGATTGATTAGGGTTGGATTAGGGTTTCCCACTCAAAGAGGGATTGTAGTCACATGACAAGTGTGTGATGGAGAATAAAGGGAATCTAATTCAAATTTGAATTAGATTGACATGTGAAGGCATATTAAGTGGATGATGGAGACATGCGATGTGTCGCAATGTGATGAGAGGTGAGGGAATAATTCAAATTTTTAATTTGAATTATGTGAGACATGTGAAGGGGGATTTAACTAAACAAATGAGATTTATTTAGTTAATCGGAATGTGATCAAGTGGGATTAATTAAATAAAGTAGGTTTATTTAATTAATCAGGAAGATGATTAAGATGGGATGAACTAGGACCTAGGGATAAATGGGATTAAGTGGGATGAGATTAGATGAACTAGGATGAACTAGGACCTAGGGGACATATACAAGTTCATATCGACAATGCATTGTGTAACTAAGACCTAGGGCAAAGACATACAAGGTCATGTATAAATAAGACCTAGACAATTTTAAGTGTCTACACTATCGAAATATGTTTCTTGTTTAGTTTGAACCCTTTGTATTTAAAGAGGTCAATACCAAAGGATAGAAAAATTAATATTCTTCAAAATCAACGTTATCTATTTTGTATCGAAATATATTTTAGAACTATCTTATAAATCCAAAACCATGACTATGATACCACACCATGTTTACATAAAGTTAATGTGAATTCTATATCTTAGAACTAAGATATTAGATCATGGTTCTCATTCAAATATAAGTGTTTTGTTATCACAGTTAACAGTTTGCAGTACTAACCATTACATAAAAACTTAGAATGTAAGATAAAACTACCACTCATTCACGTATAATGAATACAGGAATAAACTTATATCTTTGGTTAATGTCTAGTTACTCTATATATAAAGACATCTCTTATTTATCGAAGATTCGACATGCATACCCTCAACAAACTAATAACAATAAACTGAAATAGTATCATCTATTTTGTTCATGAGCTCTACGTTGTATAATGCTCACGATATCTCTCTGCTTAAGGTCTTTAAAATCTCTTAGATATTTCACACTGTACTAAAGATATCCCTACGTTCTCGTGAGAGAACAAACTTCTAATATAAAAAGAATTTCATTGAACATGATTTCAAAAAGAAATTGTAAGAAAGTTATGTATATAGGCTCGACTCTTACCTGAGTACATCTCACCAATGCAATATTGGAGATGTTAGTCTATATCGTATTAAACTGAGCTGATATTCTCACCTCGACCTGCGCCTCCTCTACTATACTACTGCCTCTCCCTTTTTCCTATGTTAACCATCCTCTTCTATCTTTTGATCAACTCATGCTTCAAGTCATTTTATGACTCCCCACTAGCCACGGCTTTCTCCACTATGTAAGCCTAAATTTGCTCTTTGTTTGAACGTGCAGGTTGAGGGGAATCACGGTAAGTAAACTCCACTATTTTCCATTCAACGAAATCCCTAAAAGTATTCCTTAGTTATAGAAATGGTTAAGAGAAGAATGCCTCTTATTTAAGAAGACTGTTAAATTTAAACCCATTTTAACAACCTCGAACTCTACTCAAAGAATATTTACTTACTATAATCTAAAAACATAGATATTATTAACGATAGAGACTATGAAAATGCAACTTGTACTTACATTACCTTACATGTTATGCACAACATGTGTTTGGGTTGAGAAAATCTCCCCTTTCATGTATTAGTGAAGACTGAGTCGATTTTGATAATACAAAAATTCGATGTTAAAAACTATCTACAAGAAACACAATTTTAATTTCTTCCAACTACGTCAATACAGACTGAAACATATTCTCATTTTCGATGCAAAGAATGACGTTTGGACAAAAAAATTGCCTTTGTGAAAAAATGACTAACATTCAACCTTGAAGATGTCAAATTCGCAAAAACGACTTGGTTGACGTTAAAAACATGTTAAAAAGACTCTAAATGACATCAACAACTTGCCGAGTCGAAAAATTAACTTAAACCAACTTGATTAGGCACGATCTACCTTAATCATCAGAGATTCACTAATAGAAGATACACTGTACTTAGACGACAAATGAACTATTCAAAGCCAAATGTCTATTCTCCTCTCCTCGAAAGATACTCTCTCTCTTTCTTAGAGAGTGGTCGAAACATGTTTTCTTGAATACAACTTGCAATCACCAAACTGGGATTAGTGCATCATTAGTCCTTTCACAAATCTTATGAATAACAAATCAAAACCTCATAACGTAAATTTCTTAATTATTCAATCACATGTATTATACTTAATCACTTGAATGATATTTAAGAAACCAATGATTTACTCTGACATTATATCTTAACATCTAAGCATTTATCCATAAAATTCACTACTAATCATGTGAAAGTAAATAGTAAAATCAAAGCCAAAATTTGTGATGTAACATATCTCTCCCCTAAAGATTCAACGTCCTCAATGATTCAATGTATCATAACATAATTTAAAACAAGTTTTTTGTTTAATTGTTAAAAACATGAAATAAATGAGGAAATCTTTGATAGAACTCATGGTAATCCTCCCATGTAGCACTATCTTCTGCATACTAGTCCCACTAGACCTTGCACTGCGTAACCTCTCTATTACACAAGTGGAGCTTGTGTGTTTCGAGCACCTTGAGAGGTTCGAACGTGACCACTCCTAGGTCCTGTATCTGTAATGCATTCTAATTAAGAATATGGTTATCTCTTGCAATATACTTTTTCAAATAAGAAACATGAAAAACATTATGCATTCTAGATAAAGTTGGTGGTAGAGCAATTATGTAGGCAACTGGATTGATCACTTCAAGCACTTCAAAAGGTCCTACATAATGAGGAGCTAATTTGGAAGGCTTTCCAATTTTTATAGAACTTCTCTATGGTTTGACCCTTAAAAGGACTTTTTCTCCAATAGAGAATTGTCTTGGTATTTGCTTGGTATCAACATAACTTTTATGTCTATCATTGGCTTCTGCTGATCTCTTTCTGATCGACTTTACTTTTTCTTCCATTTCTGCTAGCATTTATGGACCAATGCTAATCCTATCTTCTAGCTTATCCCAACTTATAGGAGTTCAACATCTTCTTCCATACAATGCTTCAAATGGTGCCATTTTGATAGCAAAATGATAGGAGTTGTTATAAGCAAATTCCACAAGCGGTAAGTATTCCTCCCATTTGTATTGTTGATCCATACAATACATTCGTAACAAATCCTCTAGAACTTACCTAACTCTCTTAGTTTGACCATTTGTTTTAGGATGATAAGTTGTACTCACATTAAGCTTGGTTCCTAGTGTTGAAAATAAGGTTTTCCAAAACCTTGACATCATGCGCACATCTCTATATGAGATAATCTTCTCAGGAACTCTGTGTAATCTAAACACTTCTTGAACAAATTTGCAAGCTATAATTGGTGCTCTATCAGTTAAATTTCTAGGTATGAAATGAGCTACCTTTGCGAGTTTATCCACCACTACTAAAATTGCATCATGTCTATTTCTAGACATTGGAAGACCTTGAACAAAATCTATACTTATGATTTGCCACTTCCATTCTGGTATATCATGTGAATACAAAAGTCCAGCAGGATGTTGATGTTCTGCTTTAACTCTCTAACATTCTAGGCAACTTGCCAAAAATCTTGCAGCATCGTTCCTCGTTCCTTTCCATAAATAAAGAGGTTTTACATCTGCTAGAAGTTTGGTTGCTTCTGGATGTCTTGAGTATGGTGTGGAATGAACTTCTTTCATACAAGATTCTTTAGTTCGGTAGAATTAGGAACATACATTCTTCCTATGTACCTTAACAGTTCATCAGATTCAAAATGAAACCCATCATACCTTGAATCTTGAGGATTTATCATAAGACCTTGCTTAACCTGCTCATAGTATTCATCACCTGGTAAAATTTGCAACACTAAATCCTTAAAGTTTGCATGAATAGAGACAAATGAAGAAATATGTCTCCGCCGACTCAAAGCATCTGCTACTCTGTTCTCTCCACCTTTGATATAACTTATCTTTAAGTCATAGTCGGATATCAACTCTAACCATCTCCTTTGTCAAGAATTCAGAGGAGGTTGAGAAAATATATACTTGAGACTTTGATTATCTGACTTTAGCACAAAGGTTTTCCCTAACAAATAGTGACACCATACTTGCATAGCATGTGTAACTGATGCCATTTCTAAATCATGCGGACCATAATTTTGCTCATAAGCTTTTAGCTTTCTAGACTCATAGGCTATCACTCGCCCATCTTGCATAGGTGCTCCTCCTAAACCTTCTCTCGAGGCATCAATTATTACCTCAAACTGACCTTCAGGATCAAGGACTTTTAGAATTGATGTCGTCAAATTCTCTTTTAATTGATCAAATGCCTCTTGACATTTTTCTGAAAAATCAAAATATTTCTTTTTCCTTTGCAATGAAGTGATTGGACTTGCAATTTTGGAGAAATTCAAAATAAACTTTCTATAGTATCCTGCCAATCCCACAAAGCTACGCACTTCATGCACATTTTTAGGTATAGGCCAACCTAGGATAGCTTTGATCTTTGCTGGATCTACAGAAATTCCTTTAGCAAAAATTATTTGTCCTATATACTGTATTTCCTCTAGGAAGAATGAACACTTAGAAAGTTTTGCATATAACTTATGCTCTCTCAACCGCTAAAATACTATTCGCAGATGTTGCAAATGTTCTTCTTCGTTCTTAGAATAAATAAGAATATCATCAAAAAAAACTAGAACAAACTTGTCCAAGCAATCTCTAAACACATTGTTCATCAGATTCATGAATGTGGCAGGGGCATTAGTAAGTCCAAATGGTAATACTGTAAACTTGTTGGGTGAATATTTTGTCATCAACTAACTGATGACAAAATGGTTATATCAACCATAGTGTGATGAGATTTAATCTCTCCTCTCAGAAAGGGGAGGCTCCCTTCTTATTGCTTAACTTAATAACAATCAGTAACTAACTAGACTTATGTACACTAAAAATAATCCTTGAGGTGGTTCCATACCATCCTATCCTCTTTTTTCAGAATAGATGTTTACAATTCAATATAACAATCCCACAAAGCTTATAATATGCAAAGAACTGCAAATTACTAACTCGGAGCAATAATAACCAATATCCACTTAAGTTACACAAAAGAGTAACTAAATGATACCAGCGTGTGTTGATCACCAAGAAACCACGAAAACACAAAGTTTCCCATTGCTTCTTATGCCAATTGAAAATGAAAGATTTCGGTATAGAGTGCAGCCCAAAGTCTTCACTATATGTCGAGATAAGAGAACACGATCATGAACAATAACTTGTAGCCTAAAGTCTTCAAGTTACTTTTCATTCACCAACATAAACACAAATCTCAAAGATGATATCCGAGCACAAAGTCTACAAAATCATATTTGAATCACCTTTTGAACACTTGATTTCCACGCTCACAATTCAACCATACATACAAGATAATGCGATAGAAAGGACATAAGAATGATTCTATAACATTACAAATTTGATCCAAGACAAAGATTGGATATGAACTTGCTTTCTTTATATTGATTGAAAATTGATTTACAAAATAAGCTCAAAGTCTCAAATTGCTCTTCAAACGGGCAACGCTTCTCTTCAATAGACAAAATATAATATTTACATAAGAGGCCCTCTTTATTTATAGGGAGAGGCTGAGAGCAAAAATAGGAAATCTACAACTACTTTGACTTATTAAAAAATTCAAGCCTAATTGTCTTATGACTCTGTCTCACAAGTCCATGTAATCTAATTTTTCAAAATGACATGGCTTTTATCAATCAAAATTTACAAGGCTTAAAAACTAAAACATGGAAAAATATTTAAGTGTCCTTGGACACTTCATCACTTTTATCCTTCTCCAAGAATTCTTCATATCTTTTCACAATGCCCTGTACTTCATTATTGTCTGGCCCTAGTGTATGATTGAAGATACTAAGCATCCAAGTGATAGAATTGGTGAGGGTATCAGGTATGCCTTTGTGCTTATTTAGTAGCTTTTGTAGTCTATTTAGAATGATCTGGATCTCCATCAACCTGTCAAGAGAAGCAAATGAGAAGGCTTCAATTTCAACTTCCGTCTGAACCAAGTTGGTGAATTCCTGAATGATTGTATCTTCAGGGAGTGTTTGCTAATTGTCACCAAGCATGTGACATGGTAGATCTTCTAGCTCATCATAAATGCCTTGAGCCTTGTTTTCTCCCCTTTGACGGTCCTTTGGCAAATCAAGTATCAAGTCTTCAATTATATTCTTCTTGCGCATCATAGCTTCTCGATACTCTACATATTTTCTCCTATCGGGGATGACCCTATGTTCAATCAATAACTCAATTTTGAAATCTCTCAGCTTATTCCAAGATTCCAGATCTTGCTCAATCAGCTGCATGTCTTGTGAGAGAAATTCCAATGTGTTATCAATTTCCTTTCCAACCTTGCCCAAATTATTATAAAGCTCAATGGATGACTTTATAAGTAGTGAACCTTAGGCAAGTACTCTGTCTATCATGGCATCCACTGCTTGACCTTTTGCACCAATTCTTTTTGCTTTCAAGAAGGCTTCATTGCTTGTACTGGTGCCAACAGGTTCAACCTATTTAGATGACTGAGTGATTTTGAGAAGCACTTATTTCAATTGATCAACCTGTATTTTGAGTTGGTCCTTTATAGCTTTATCCTTGTCATATCTATCTAGCAAAGCATTCAATTATACCAGAAGATCTTCCTGTTCACTTTCATGAGTTTGCTTACCCAGATCAACTCTAGTGATAACATAACTAGGATCTTCAAAGTCAATATTGTCAGCTGTGGGAATAACAACCTCTGCAAACTTGTGTCTTGTTTCATCGACAAATAATCTTGACAAAGTCTTTTCATTTTTTATTGCTTTTGACTTTGTGAGAACCAATTGACCAAAATCAAAGTCATCTATTGAAATAACTTGCTTCTTTCTTTTGGTTTGATGTGGCACAAGCCACGGTGGAAGGACAAATTTGTCACTTTTGACTTCTATAGTGGCAGTTTGAGTGGAAACAGGTGGAACTACATAATCTTGTGGTTTTGGTGGAACAGATGGATCTTGTGTAGACACTGAAACAAGTGAAGGTGTTTGAGTTTGTACAGCAAAAGGATTGACACCAACATTTACTTGTGAAGAAGATGATCTTGGAAATTTCTCAAAATCTAATTGAGATATGGAATCAATTATGGACATGGTAACATCAAAGAGACTAGGCATAGAAGACAAAGGAACATAATCATTATCAACATTATCTAATGGTGTGTCAAAAATCTACTGGTTATCGAGAGATGCAGGAGAAGAATGAATAGAATGGACAAACACATTAGATGGAGGGGATTCAGGATTATCTAGAATACTTGGTGTCTGTAATGCACTTGACACAACTGAAGCTATAGGAATTTGTATCTTTGAAACCACAGGAGTAGAAGGAGAGGATCTCACTTGAGCAATCTTGGCTTGTGAATCATCAATTGGTTCATGTGACTTCTTTTCTGCCACTCCTTGCTCAACACCTAGCTGTGTAGAAGTTCCTTCTTTTTCCTTTCCTTTTCCCTTACTTCTAGTCTTAAAGACAAACATGAGTTTTTCCTTACTAGGAGTAGTATCCTCCTTGTTCTTCGTCCTCAAATCTGCTTTTTTCCCTGACTGTCCTTCTATTTGTTCTTCCTCTAAGCTTGTTAGGAAAGACTTCAACTTTAAACCTTTACTTGCTAGCCATAAATTTGTATTTGTAAGAATCACCTGAAATCTTTGTCTTAGAAGACACCTCCTTTTGAGACCATTGGATAGTAGGAAGAGGGTTGTCAACAATGTTATTCTCTACATATGTAGTATCAACTACATCTCCTTCATCCTGCATATCCTCAGGCACATTAACAAATTGGAGATTCCTTATCTAATCTACAGTAAGCCTACTATAGTCAATTCTTCTGATGTCTTCATTTGTTCTACATTCAGCCCAGATATCCTCAATCATGTGGACATGAGTATAATTTCCTTTTAATTTATTCTTCATGCCACGATAATAAAAATATTTTCTCTTCTTGTATCTCTTCAATGTTATCCATTGCAACTTGGTTTCCATAGCCTTAGCTTTAGGAGTTGTTGAGATACCATATCTCCCAATCTGGAACTAGAATTTAAATCCACCTCTATGTGCACCGACTTGTTTAACATGGACATCCACTACCTGCCTACACAGCTCCATCGAGATCATCTTGTCTTCTGGATACCTAGGTAACATGTATGGTTGTCCGCTGAAACAACCTACCCTTAGGTATGTGAAAGTAGGAAATTGAAGGAAGATGCACACGAATTTCTTTACCTACTCCCAGGCTTGATCAGACACTCTCTTTTTCTCCAACTCCTTATTCAATAGGCACATGTAATGATAAAAGAAGGCATCATTCACCCTTTAGAAATGCTTGATGCTTTCTGTCAAGGTAAGTTGTGGGTAGTACTCGAACACAAGGATTAATCTTCTGTCACCTTCACTAGTTAACCCTAGAGAATGCTTCATAGAAGCAGCAACATACACTAGATAGGAAGTCATATAAAATCTTTGTGTTGTTGACACGGAAGCTAGCTGCTCACATATGGAGTCACTAATTTGTTGACCCCCAACATATCTTTTGCTCACCTTTCCTGATGACCCAGATGTATTGAAACATCTGATCTTGGAAAACATTTGATACTAGGAGACCCTTTACCCTGTTGAGAAGAGTAATAATAAAACCAACCTCCTCTATGAACTCACTCCTGAAGATATTCTTGGGCCATCTTGATATGGAGGGACAAGGATTCTTAAGCCATCTTGTATTAATAACTCTCTTGCATTTCTCATTGTGATCATCATAATGCTTCTGCCCTTCTTCAATAGAAAGATTAGAGTAATTTTCAATGTCAGGACATTTGAACACAAACTCAAAGAAATTTGCATCAAGTTGAATTATTACATTCCCATTAGCATCTGATATACTTTTAGTATCCTTGTCAAACTTTCCTGCCATGGCCAAAACAAAATCTGGATTCTGAGTTGATAACGGGAAGGTGGAAACTAGGTGTATATCACTATTGAGAACACATTGCATATTTTGAGGCAATGGTTGTTGATTCAGTCTTCCCAAGAACTCCAACATATCAACATGCCTGATCTCTGTATCCTTGATTTCATCTATATTTGGCTCCACTTGAGTAGTCGGGACCACTCCTTGAAACTTATACTTCTTCTTCTGTTTTGGAGGGGATTCTGACATTGACAAATGAACTACAAAAATGATATTTCGAAGAAAACTCCATAGTTAGAAAGATCTCATTCAAACCACCTTTTGAACAATCCTGAGAAAATATATCATCTTCATGATCAGAGATATTCAACTGTTGAATCAACGAAAATTCTTTCTTTGAAGTACCATGTTACATTTTATAGTGTTAGAAAAATTTGGAATTTCAAATGCAGGTCGAAGATTAAACTCCAACTTGCATGTTACAATGCATGAAGGAAATATGTTGATCGGGGTTTAAAACCCGATTGACATGTTTTGGGACTTAAGAAATATCAATGTGCACATCGGGTTTTAAACTCCGATGTGCATATTTTGAGAGGCAAATCAAAGTGCAGATTGGAGTTTAAACCCTGATGTGTATATGCTTTGGTTTTGAAGTGAGGCAATCACATCATGTCAAACGGGTTTTAAATTCCTCATGACACAATGTGACTTGTGTCAATCGAAGTTTAAAACCCGCCTGACACAAGTTGTGTGTTAAACTTTTGGAAGTCTTCAAGGTTCGACCGACAATGAAACTGTGTCATGCGGGATTCAAACTCCGTATGACACTTTAAACTCATGTCATGCAGAGTTTGTATCCCGCATGACACTAATATAAGTGCTACGACTCGGTGTTAAGGGTAAAAATTTGGATGGGGATAGTGTACGGGATTTGTTTCCCGCACAACATCCCAAACTGTGGATGTTATGCGGGAAACAAATCCTCCATACCATCCATAGGTTTGGATAGGTCGACAGTCAAAAAACAAAATAATGAACACAAAAGAAAATTCATTCGGGGTCCATTCACTGAAAAAACCCCGATCAAATTTAAGAAAACAACCAAAAGAATGACACTGAAACTAAGGTTCGTAAAGGTTAATATATGTTTAAGATGCAAACAACCCCACAATCATAAAAGCAAAATGAAAACCCTAGCCTTAAAAATACAGAATGATAATATGAAATGAAACGTTGAAACTTAAACACGGAGGAAAAGAAAGAAAAAACATACCTCTATTCGAATGTAGACAAAATCATATCAAAACAATGTCAGTTGAGGTAGTCGCAAAAACTATGGCACAACGGTGAGAGAGAGAAATTAAGTTTAAAAATGAAGAAGAAAAGGAGGGGTAAATACATAAAAACTCAAAAAAAGATTTCAAAAATCTTTTAACTCAAGAGCCATTAATGTCCAAGCATGTGATCAAAGGAGTGTAATTACAGAAATTTTTTTCGCAATTACAACTCATGTGTAAATATAAATTTTGTTTTGACATTGACATGAAAAATGTAATTGTCAATTTTGTTTTTATATTGACAACTTTGAAGGCAAAAATGACTAACACTAAGAAAAACTAAAAATGACAAAATACTTGAAACAAACCTGGATCAAAAATTGAAGGGATTCTTCGAGTGACCAAGTCATGCTAGAGATGACCTAAAAATGTCTCGTTTCACATGCTTCGAGGACATGGGCTACGAAACTGACAAGTTTCGTAGGGGTTATCCCATGAATTGAGCAAGCTGAATTCAAGGGTAACAAAACTCATAGTGCCCATATCTTGTTCTAAAAGTTGTTTTGTGGATATATTCACCCTTCAATCTCAGTTGATGATATCCCGATTGCAAATCAATCTTTTAAAACATAGAAGATCCACGCATTTGATCAAAAAGATCATCTATATGTGGTAATGGATACTTATTCTTTATCATTGCTTTATTGAGCATACGATAATCTATGCATAAATGCAAAGTTTCATCTTTGTTTTTAACAAACATTACTGGTGCACCCCATGGAGAATCACTAGGCCTAATTAATCCTTTAGCCAACAATTCTTGCAATTGGGGTTTTAATTCCATCAATTCCGTAGTAATCGTATGGTAAGGTGCTTTTGATATTGGCTCAGATCTTGGTTTAATGTCGATTACAAAATCAAAGACTCTTTTGGGTGGTAGACCTGGAAATTCCTCTGGAAAAACATCCTGGAAATCTTGAAGAAAAGGATAACTTTCTTCAAAAGACACACTTTGCTTTCAAAGACTTTCTTTGATTTGTTCCATTTTCACTGCAAAGAGTTGACACCCTTTTCGCCTATCCCTTTTCAATTGCTTAGTAGAGATTGGTCGAATCTTGACCTCTCTTTGAATACCTTACAAAAAGACCTGATTTCCCAAATCATCTAAACACTCAACTATTTTTGAAAAATAGTCAACATTGGCTCTATGTTTCCACAACCAATTTACTCCTAAGACAACATCATAGGAACCTAAGGGAGCTACGTATAAATTCAGCTCAATTGAAAAACTTGAGAGATCAATCTTAGCTTCAAACAAGCATTGCTCTACATGAGCCTTAGATTGGTTAGCATATTGTATTGACCAAGGTTTAGCCATATAACCGGCTCTTCTAGGAAACTTATTCAATATCCTAGAAGAAACAAAATTTTCAGTTGCTCCAGTATCAATCAAAATACAGATAGGGACTCCAAACAAGGTACTTGTGATCTCTATAGGAGTGATCTAATACTCCACTTGGCGATTATCTAGTGCTGCGTGAATCCTTTGCTGAAATGTTGCTTGCTCAGTAGGTAAATCATTACCTCTTTGCTGACCACCTTGGTTCTTGGTTGTGCATTGATTGGCATAATGGTCACATCCACAAGTAAAGCATCCTCCAAGAGGTACTCTCTTTTCAATTGTCTTGTTAGCATTATCCTAATTCCTCTTGAAGTTACCATTCTTCTTTTCTTTGCCAGACCCACTCTTATAATTCTTGGGTCCTTTGCCATTTCTCCTATTCTCATAATTATTATCGTTCCTCCTCTCGGAATGTTGGGAAGTTTGAGTCTTATTAAACCTCTTGCAGTTCCTATAGCGATAAGCAGATATGGACTTCAACTTTTGCTCCTGCTTAATGGTCTTCTCATAACCATTGTCATAAGACCATGCATGTCCACTTCACCACCAATCTGGGCATTCATACCCATGATGAATTTCCTAATTTGGAATCTTTCATCCTTCTGGTATTGAGGTACGTACTTCAGAAGACGAGTAAACTTCTCTCCATACTCGACTACTGACATATCCCCTTGACGTAGATTTTGAAAATCTATCAACTTCTGTCAAAGAAGAGTTGCGGCGACCACCTTTTACGGAATAGTGTAATAAACTCATCCCAAGTTACCTTTAAGGAACTTAATCCCAATTCCATCTTCTTGTTCATCCACCAAGTGGATGCATCTCCTGCCAACTGATAGGCTCCCCATACTGCTTTAGTTATTTTTGAATAATTTCTTATCTCAAAATATTTTTCCATGTCCGTTAACCAAGCCTCGACAACATCTTCAGTCACCGTTCCATCGAACTTAGGTGGTGTGACTTTCTTCATATCTTTAGACAGTTCTAAAGCAAGCCTATCCCTTACTTCTCTCTAGGGTCTATGATTATCAGGATTCTCACTATTTGCATTGTGCTCTTGACTATTTTTTTCGCTCAATCCATGAGAGATCTTGTTTCCTCCTTCATGATTCCCTTGATCTCTTACTCTCTGCTCTAAGGTACCAAGTTTCTCCTTGGTTTCTGTAAGCATAGCTAAAATTTGATCTAACTTTTCTATTGTATTAATTGAAGAGTTATTCTCTTCTTGACTTTCACCTTGATTTGTTCTTGTACGAACCATGATGTTGTTTTTCTCACACCTGAGAATATTAAGTTATCTATTAGTTTTCTAAATTTAATGCTACTCATCAAATCAAAAACATAATTAACTCAAAAGTAAACATCAGATTGGTACAAAATAATCTCATCTTTATTATAGTTATTTTGGAGTAACTACATCCTTATTTGTACATAAAATGACTCAATTGTCATAATTGAGGGGAGTATATCCCTCTAATTCACTATCAGATACAAGCACAATAATCTCAGAAGGTGAGGGTATATGAGGGTTCCTCCTAATCATAGGTGTGTCCTCATTTTGATTGGTTGACATATCTCTTGAGAGAGATGGTTGGATTCAACTGGGGGTAAATAAGCTATGACCTTAGTTGCCTTTAGAATTTTCATCTTTTCTCACTTAATTCAAGACATGGCATTATTGAGAGTTTCAGAACCACTGAGCCATATTACATTGCCATAGTTGATTCCTTCTATGGTTTTAACCATGGCCTCTCATTCTTTCTTAACCTTCAGGTAGCACTCATTACCGCTAACTGACTTCTTGGTAGTCATCTTGAGTCACACCATCCCGACACAAGAATTCCAAACATTAGCTATTGATAATGTTGGATAATAGGTTAGCATAGTGAGCTCATAATCCCTACTGTTGAACCTGGTAGCTCTGTTACCATATGTAACATACTAACTCTCATAACAAGGCTTAAAACAAATATTTACCAAGAGATACCTAAACATATAAATCATTAAGTGAAAAAGATTGCACTTTTTTTTGAATTAAAATATTCTCAAGAAACCAAAATACATCATATAAACATAACTTCCTTTTTGAATATACAACATGTATTCAAATTTTAATTGATAGAATCAACATTTCATTTTTCAATTACAATAATATGCACTTGATAAAATTTACATAGTTTATGAAATACAAGTCGCATATCAATAAGTATGTTGCACTCGGAATCCTGATATCGATATCGCAAGTCTTAGCAAGTCTTTTGTTGGAGAGAGAGAGAGAGAGAGAGAGAGAGAGAGAGAGAGAGAGAGAGAGAGAGAGCATCTTCTGAGTGCTTTACCTCGAACCATAGACTGGCGGTCCCTTGCTCACCTTCAAACTGGAAGTGGCCCTACCCTTCACGAAGAGTATAGACATAAGGAAACCAACTAGTATTTGTCATCTAAGTACTGGTGTTGTATCCTACATAACTCTATCAATCATACAACTCCAAACAATCCTCTAGCTAAGTATGATCATACCGACAGGTTATGAAATCTGGACACGGTGAACCGACTAATGCATGCAGAGACATACACATTACTTTGGCTAAAGATTCGATATAAATAGACGTTTATAGTAAGCATAGTCGTATTGTCCACACACCTCTAACTCGACTTGGATACTATCACATCCTACAGTTTGACTTGGTAAACTTGGTTCATTTGATAAATAGTTTTTAAAAATGGAGTCTTGTCTAACTCAAAATCTAGTCTACCTGACTTAGATTAATTTTCATGATCCTTTCATTCATACCATAAGGCTTTATGGGTTGACTATCCGTCCAAAAGCACCTCTTTGCATACTTGAAAAATCCGAGGTCTATGACTTGTCAACATCTACTCCATGAGTCCATGACTCAAGTTGAATGTAACAAAACAATTTGGTTTCTTAAAAAGGAAAATCACCACTGACTAAAAACAAACTTCTTTAGACAATCCCAATTTAAACATTAAAACTTGGTGTTCTTCATCTTTCATTGTCGACCAATATAAAATAGCAATATAAGGCTATAATATTTGACATGGTTATAGTTAACCTTAACCCTTCGGGTTCTCTTTTGAGTACTGGTAAGTTTGTAAGTACTATGCTCCTAATATTACATAATAACAAATATGCTCGAGGAAAAAATATTCTATCGAAATATGTTTCTTGTTTAGTTTGAACCCTTTGTATTTAAACAGGTCAATACCGGAGGATAGAACAATTGGTATTCTTCAAAATCAACGTTATCTATTTCATATCGAAATATATTTTAGAACTATCTTATAAATCCAAAAGCATGACTACAATACCACACCATGTTTATGTAAAGTTAATGTGAATTCTATATCTTAGAACTAAGATATTCTCGTGGTTCTAACTCTCATATAAGTGTTTTGTTATCACAATTAACAGTTTGTAGTACTAACCTTTAGATCAAAACTTAGAATGCAAGATAAAACTACCACTCATTCACGCATAATGAATATATATCTTCGGTTAATGTCTAGTTGCTCTATATATAAAGACATCTCTGATTTATCAGAGATTCGACACGCATACCCTTAGCAAGCTAATAACAATAAACTTAAATAGTATCATCTATTTTGTTCGTGAGCTCTACATTGTATAATGGTCGCGACATCTCTCTTCTTAAAGTCTTTAAAATCTCTCAGATATTTCACTCTCTACTAAAGATATCCCTATGTTCTCGTAAGAGAATGAACTTCTGATATAAAAAGAATTTCATTGAACATGACTTTAAAAAGAAATCATTAGAACTATGTATATAAGCTCGGGTCTTACGTGAGTACGTCTCACCAATGCAATACTGGAATTGTTATTCCATATCCTATTAAATTGAGTTGATATTCTCACCTAGACCTGCACCTCCTCTACTATGCTACTGCCTCTCCCTTTTTCATGTGTTAACCATCCTCTATCTTTTGATCGGCTCATGCTTCAGGTCATTTTATGACTCCCCACTAACCGCGGCTTTCTCCACTATGTAAGCTTGAATTTGCTCTTTGTTTGAGCATGCAGGTTGAGGGGAATCGTGGTAATTAAACTCCACTCTTTTCCATTCAACGACATCCCTAAAAGTATTCCTCGATTATAGAAATGGTTAAGAGAAGGATGCCTCTTCTTTGAGAAGGCTGTTACATTTAAACCCATTTTAACAACCTCAAACTCTACTCAAAGAATATTTACTTACTATATCTAAAAACATAGATATTATTAATGATATAGACTATGAAAATGCAACGTATACTTACATTGCCTCACACGTTATGCACAACATGTGTTTGGGTTGAGAAAATCTCCCCTTTCATGTATTAGTGAAAATTGAGTCGATTTCGATTTGATAAAATACAAAAATTTGACATTAAAAACCATATACAAGAAACACAATTTTAATTTCTTCCAACTATGTCAATGCAGACTGAAACATATTCTCATTTTCGATGCAAAGAATGACGTTTGGACCAAAAAAATTGCCTTGGTTGCAAAATGACTAATGTTCAACCTTGACGACATCGAATTCAAAAAAATGACTTGGCTAACGTTAAAAAGACTCTAAACGACATCAACAACTTGCCGAGTCAAAAAATAAACTTAAACCAACTTTATTAGGCATGATCTACCTTAATCATCAAAGGTTTACTAATAGAAGATACACTATACTCAGACAACAAATGAACTGTTCAAAACCAAATGTCTATTCTCCTCTCCTCAGAAGATACTGTGTCTCTTTCTTTGAGAGTGGTCGAAACCTGTTTTCTTGAATACAACTTGCAATCACCAAATCAGGATTAGTGCATCGTTAGTCCTTTCACAAATCCTATGAATAACAAATCAAAACCTCATAACGTAAATTTCTGAATTATTCAATCACATGTATTATAATTAATCACTTGACTGATATTTAAGAAACCAATGATTTACTCTGACATTATATCTTAACGTTTAAGCATTTATCAATAAAATTGACTACTAATCACGTGAAAGTAAATTGTAAAATCAAAGCCAAAATTTGGAATGTAACATTTTGTGTGCATTATTTAGAATTTTATATCGCCCATCTTTTAACTATTTGTTAGGCTATTTGAATTATCTTACAACTTTAAAGTTTAAGTATGCCTTATTTTGTTTTAATTTACATTTTATTTGTTTTAAAAAGCCTATTGCTTTTGATTTAAATGTTTGGTGACCTAATACTATAGGCCATCCCACTTAAATAATGTCTCAAGCATCATGGTTGATTCATCTCACACACTTTGATAATCCTACAATGCGTGTGGTTAGCATTATGTTATTCCTCCTCATGGCATTCCATGGCACCAAATTTCTTTGAGACATTTTGTCAAGTTGTTCACATACCTTGTCAATCTTGTTACATTTCACATACATGTCTTCAAGCGATCTTGTGACTATAATGTTAGACAAAAATCCCGCTTCCATAATGCTTTAATGGATGTCCATGCCTTGTTGCAAACCTCCCATTTTTTCATAAGTCGTCAAGATGATGGCAAAGGTTGCATAGTCTAGATATACACTTGCCAATTGTATTTTCTTGAATGTTTCTAAAGCCTTTTCAACAAATACAATTTGAGTGTACATCTTGCAATCATTGCATTCCATGAGACCACATTTCTTGAAAACTCCTTAAAGTTGGACAAACTTTCAAACATGAAAGGTGCAAAATAGCTCACATGCCTTGTGTATGCTTTTATGTTTTACATACATGTTTATTGGGGTAGTGGCAACTATAACATCTGATGAAATTCCTCTATCCTCTATACTTTATGGATGTCCATACTCTATTTTAAAGCTCCTATTTTGGCATAGGTAGGTAGGATGCTAGCAAAAGTTATGGAATTTAACTTTACACCTACCAATTACATTTACCTAAAAGTTTGTAAAGCCTTTTAAAATATCCCATTATTAAGTCAAAGGCTTAGTTTGATCCACTTTACTTCCCAGTGCATAATGATGAATGGGGAGGGCGGTCACCTCTAATTAATCATTGGCCAACACATGCAGTCTATTCTTATGTGATGGCTTTATCTAATATGTGGTGACATTTTCTTATGAGGTTGCATGAGCTCAATTGTGCTTGTGTCATGATCAACTCTTATTTTTAGGTTGTTTGTGGTTAAACATTGATAAATCCATTCTATCTACATCCATTTAAAACCTTCTCAAATGAAATTTATAATCCATGGTTTATATGGTCAGAGTTATAATTTTGTTAGATGAAATGTTGAAACCAAAAAGATATTTGTCTACTCTGTTCTACTGTCTATACTACAAGTGCAAGTTGAAGTAGCATAATATTTACTTGCATGACAAGTGTTGAAGTTTGGTGGATACCCATAAACAAATAGCTCTCCAACTTGATAAATTCATATTTGGTAGTGTACTTTGAGCTTGTGCAAAAATGGGTGCTTCGGAACATGGTATGGACATCCATTAAAGCGTAAATGATAGAGGAATTTTGTCAGATATTATAGTTGCAATTGCATTGCAACTACCAAATTAGCCATTGTCCTATCATAGAAGTCCACTTTATGCACAATTATATTCACATTTGCCAAATGATCTTAGATCCACCACTATTTCCATGTGGATGCAACATGGTGAGCTTGAACTTACTGTCATGGCCATGCACAATAGAGGAGCCACACTAGGCATAAGTGTTGGGTTCATTGAATGGAAGATCAATAGTCAATACAAGATGGGGGCAAGTTTTGACAATGCATGCACATTGCATAAAGAAAAGATGTGCTACTGATTTTCCCATTGTGAACCACAAATGGGGATGTGACATGTAGCGACATGAACAATGCAAGCATGCATTAGTGCATGCATCTCGTTAGCAATACCAAAGGTCGTTACCAAGGGCATATTGGGTGACATCCATCAAAGCATAAAGGAGAGATGAATGCTAGATATTGTAGTTGCAACTGACCTTATAGACACGTATGCAACGTGTGAAAGCATAGACAAGACATGCAAATTGTATAAGATAAACAAGTACGCAATTGTCCTAATAGACACATATGTGTTGTACCTTTTTTTCCTTAGAGTCTCTTACTTTACAAACCTTATAAAATCATTTAAGATTAGCCCTTCCGTGTTATGCCATTTGTCATTTTTTTTCCTATTATAAACAAATAAAAAATTAAAAAACCTACTAGCAAAAAATTATGTGTTAGTCGCCTTTTTGGTTTAATTAAAAAATAAAAATAAATGATCATTAAATTAATATTACAAAAGATTCAATTTTAAATATTTTTCATAGTTAAAAAAATAAGCAATCAACCAAAGGATTGTAGCTCAAATGGTGAGAGTTATGGTACGTTCCTTGATTACACCATCCACCAAGGTTCAAATCCCTAAATGTACAATAAATAAGAGATGAGACCGATATCATGCCACAAAAGAATTTGATGAAATAGGGAGATATCCCTAAATCCCAAGCTCTTTGCCAAAGAGATATCAATTTAGACTTGTATACTTGTACTCCCATATAAAAGCGTCTGTCCATAGGCTTCATGAAGAGGTTTGAGTCAAAATTAGAACTTTAGTGGACATATTAGAAAGTTTTAGGAGCAACATTAGAGTTAAACAAGGGTGCCCTTTATCCCCCACTCTTTTTGGCTTATACACCGACAAGCTCGCAGAGTGGTTGAATTTGCAGGGTGGGGATGGTGTGCAACTAGGGGAATATGTGATAAGGCTCCTTTTATATGCTAATAACCTTATTCTGATTACTAAGTCCCCCATGGATTACAACAGCACCTTTATGCCCTTGAGCACTTTTGCAAAGCTGTTGGTATACAATTCAATACTATTAAGGCCAAAATCATGATTTTCTCCAACAAAAAGAAAAAGATCTAGCACACATTTTTCTTTGAGGGAGCTATTCTTGAAGAAGTAAATGAGTACAAATATCTCAAGATTAACTTTAACAACAAGCTTAGTTGGGAGACTTGTAGAAAGAAAAGAACTTTGGGAGGTTGGAAAGCATGGTATGCCCTCCAAAACAGACGCAGAGAGGCAATGTTATGGGATTGGAAAACTATTTTGACCCTTTTTGGACTATTGGTAAGTTTGGTGGTACTTTATGGGTGTTAGATTTGGGCTAGCAACATGTCAGAGTCCAAGTGGAAGCAAATAGAGAGAATCCAAGAGCACATGATCACTAGCAAGTTCAGGCTAAAAGCTTCAACTCCGTATGAGATTTTATTAGCTGAAACAAGGCCTGTTCTGATGAAAGCCACTATTATGGTGTGTTTCTTAGGTATCTCAAAAAAATTGAGCAAATGGAAACAAGTAGGTGACCTAAGGTAGTCTGCAACGTGGTTATAAGTGAAAGAAATAAATCTTGGATGAAACAAAATAGCAAGTGGATGAACAAGTGGAATATCTATTTGAATGTTTGCCCTACGATTGGCAAAGGAATAAAAGCTTTTATCATAGATAAATTCAAATAGTCTATGTGGGATGGTATTTTAGGGAGAAAGAATAAATATTACCTCAAGGTGCTTAACCCCACTTGTGATCATCAACAAAAAGTGTACATTAGGTCATATATCCCTTGGAGAGCTAAGATTTTGGTTGGTCAGCTTAGAACTAACTCTCATCATCTTCGATGTGAAATGAGAAGGTGGAAGAGGCCTAAAGAAACATGGGAAGAGAGTGTGTGATTTTTGCACTTCTAGGGCAATGGAACCAGAAAAACACTTTATTTTGGAGTGTGACGCTTACATGGACATCAGGGTAAGATATGTGGGCATCTTGACAGCAGCTTCTTGGCATGGTCTATTTATAGAGGGGTCATTCGATAAGGTCAGAGAGCTCAATGTATCTTTGAACAAAAGAATAACTGAAAGGTAGAAGCAAATTTGACTGGGTTGGCTATCTCATAGGCTATTTTTAACCTCGTGAACATTAAAATTTATTCTGTTCTATTCATTTTATTTTATAAAATAGCAAAAACAATCTACATTTAATAAAATCTAAAAAAAACAAACAAAAAACTATGAGACTTTAGTATCCTAGAGTAGGTACTAGGGAGGGACTAGGTAATAAACTGAGTTCGTTGCCTTTCGCCTTTTCATAGTAGGGGAGGGGAGCCAAAACATGCGCAGGGACCCTAACGTGCGATAGGACTGGCGCACGTTGGGGCCCACACGTACGTACCGGTCCCCCGTAACTTACGCATTTTTTCTTTCATAGAAAAACACTTTAAGCTCAAACATAAATCAGATATGAAATGCACATTTTATAGATAATATTGTCAACATAACATTAAAAATATAGCAGCCAAACACGTAATCTTGTTTTCAACTTGTATCCAACATATCAGCCTATGGTAGGAACTTTAAACTTAAATAACATTAACATATAACTTTGCACCCTTCCCCATAAACATTATAAAGAGAACTGTTGCACCAATCCAGGTGTCACTTCCACATTACTCCCAACTACACAACCACAGAATAATGTCACCTCAACACAATTCAAACCCATCTGTCCCGTATTTGACCGAAGTGCTAACCCATTACAACGATTAGTCCCATAGTAGCGTAAACCAAATCACACGCCAATGCATCGACCTGTCTCATCAGACACGAGACCTACAACATGTATCATCAGGAGTTTGTCCCATCTCGCCAAGTAGGGTGTGCACGTACTGGCTCCTTCCTCTAAAAACCCACTTGCATCAAAAAATTTAAGGTGTAAGGCTGCCATTATTCATAAAAAAAATATGGAAACAAATGCAAACAATACACCAAACCAATCAACTCAAGAATTAATGGTCTAAATCAATCAAATCTGCAATTCAAATTCGAAACAGGACAAGGATTTAATTCGCCACACTAAACAACCATCAATAAAATTCAAAAAATTCCCAATTCAAATAGCCGTGAAATCCTTGATGTAGTCACTTATTCTACAGTGAGTGACATAAGAAACGAAAGAGTGACAAGCACAGATTCCAGTTCAGCAGCATCCATATTGTTCCAGGTATTCCTCTTAGTTTTTTCCATTTGTAAGCTTTATATTGTTCTTCATTATAGCCATGAAAGTCATAGGTTTGCATTTGTCTTTCCCTATGTTTTATATTGAAACACAAATGCCAACCTATCCACCAACTTCCATATTGCAAATATTACAGTCATAGTTTAGCATTTCTATTTCCCTAGGGTTTATCTTGCAAATATTACAGTCATATTTTAGCATTTCTATTTCCCTAGGGTTTATCGTGCAAATATTATAGTCATAGTTTAGCATTTCTGTTTCCCTAGGGTTTATCTTGCAAATATTACAGTCATAGTTTAGCATTTGTGTTTCATAGCATTTCTGTTTCCCTAGGGTTTATCTTGCAAATATTACAGTCATAGTTTAGCATTTGTGTTTCACAGGTTCTGCATTATCATTCACTCTGCTTATCTTATTCTCATACGTTCTGCATTATCATTAACTTTGGTTATCTTATTCTCCTAGGTTCTGCATTATCATTCACTCTGGTTGTCTTATTTTCATAGGTTTTGCATTATCATTCACTCTGGTTATCTTATTCTCATAGGTTCTGCATTATCATTCACTTTGGTTAACTTATTCTCATAGGTTCTGCATTGTCATTCACTCTGGTTATCTTATTCTCATAGGTTCTGCATTATCATTCAGTTAGGTTTTCTTCAATCCCAATAATAAATTTGGGGGTTTCTCTTTTTATTAGGTTTTGTTTCATCTTTTTCATAAGGTCATGCTTCATCAATTCAGTCATTCCAAATATTACATCATTTACACTCTTAAATACTAATAATTCCTGTGAATGAATTTATGCCTTTTTTTTATTTGGTCATGCACAAAAGATGTAAAAGTTGTTAAACTCTTACTATTTTTCATTCGTAAGCTTTATACTGTGTGACCCTATTGTTTATATTGCAACCATTACAATCATAGTTAAACAATTATGTTCCCCTATGGTTTATATTGTCAGTCATAGGTTAGTAGTTGTGTAATATTGTGCTTGTCACTCCTCTTTTCCTTATGTCGCTCACTACAAAATAAATGTACGTCTGTATTTAACAGTATTTCAGAATATTAAAGCAACAAACTAAAAAGAAAAAAAACACATATAGAAACTAATTAATCTTCTGTTCAAGCACCACTGTCTTCATACATAAACATAACTATCATTGAATATGAAAATATTTTTGTCACAACAAGTAAATATATGTTGTTTTCCCTTCTTTGTTTTGACTGTACTTATTCTGTGCAGATGGCAAAGGGCAATGCAGTGATGACTCATAGAGGAACGAAAAGAAACAAAAGAGCCACAACAAGGTTGCCCTCCCACAAATGAGGTTGTTTTTCCCCCTAGAAGATGATCCTATTACAACAGTAGACGAGATTCTACTCCTCGAGTACTGCAGAATGAGCATGCTACACCTCGAATACTTCAGAATGAGGTTCCTACACCTCGAATACCGTAGAAAGAAATAATGAAACTACGTCTATGGTCTTCAGAGGACATGAAAGGGGCACTATGTGACGTGGAGGAAAAAGACATGTCAATAAGGAGAGCTTCTAAAAGGTGGAAAATCCCAACAGCCACATTCTCCAAATGGCTTGGCGATCTAACAACAGCGTCCAAAAAAGGTACACCAACAATCCTCATTGCCGAGGAAGAACATTTGATTGTCGAATGGTGCAAGGAAATGGATGAGGTTGGCCATGGTCTTGAGATAGTCAATCTTAAGGCATAGGTTGCTCAACTATGTCAAAATAAGCCAAACCCTTTCACCAATGGGTTCCCAGGGAAGTCATGGTGGACAAGATTCAAGAACAGACATCTTGAGCTTGCGTTGAGGACTGCTGAAGGCCTATACAAAGATAGGGCACTCAACCTTAGGCCTACTGTTGTAGCATCTTTCTACAATACTTTGTCTGCAGCATATGAAGCACTGGCATATGGTCCTCATCGCATTTGGAATTGTGATGAAACTGGCATCCAGGCTGGCAGGAATGGGTCCATGAAAGTGCTAGCCAAAAAAGGTAGCAGAAATGTGTCTTACATTATTCTAAAGAGTTGTGAATGGATAACCATTCTATGTTGTGTCAATGTTGTCGGGCAGAGCATTCCAGGATTTTACTTGTTTAAGGGGAAACAAAACATAGATAACTACGTTGTAGACTACGAACCAGGTGCTTGCATGGCAGCCCAACCCCATGCATGGATG
Organism: Cunninghamia lanceolata; assembly: GCA_027924645.1. NCBI lineage: Eukaryota > Viridiplantae > Streptophyta > Pinopsida > Cupressales > Cupressaceae > Cunninghamia > Cunninghamia lanceolata. Next base: position 1,947,160 of record BSBN01001315.1, on the reverse strand, counting down.
ACTAAAGATTTGTTCATAGATTGGTTGACCCACTTCAAGAACTCAGTTCCAGGCGGTGTGTCGCCCACCAACAGGCACTTGCTCATTTTTTACGGGCATGGAAGCCATGTAACAGTTGAAACCATCTAAGAAGTAAGAGCGTTGGGTGTAGATTTACTCACATTGCCGTCACACACCTCACATAAGCTACAACCGTTGGATGTGAGTGTCTTTTCACCTTTTAAAACTTACTTCAAATCAGAACGTGCTGCATTTATGGCAAATTTTCCCAACATTGAAGTGAGGAGGACAAAACTTGTAATGCTAGGCAGTAAAGCACTCATTAGAGCTTTGACAGTTGACAACATCAAGGCAAGTTTTAAAAGGACTGGGATATGGCCACTCAATCTGGATGCACTCATGGAAGACATGCATCCCAGCGACACATTTCAGGTTGACGAGGATGCCTCTACAACAGAAAACATTCTAAGTCTTTCAGGACTTGCTGCGTCAAGAGAGGATGTAGCATAATTGCAGTCCACTCCTCCAAATGAACAATTGCAGACTGCAACAGAATCACAACAGTCCCCTGATAGCTATCAGGTTGATTCAGTTGCAGAAGTGGTCGCGGACAGCCCCGTTGACCAATTCAATGATAGCTTAGCTCTTCCATCGGAACGAATTGCACCATCCTGGTTGGTGGAGGGGGCAATGAATCAAGGCATTGATTTGCATGTCCCAGAAATGCAGGGTACTTTTACTTTTCCATCACCACCACCTGCAATCAAGCTATCTGAAGTTATGCATTACTATTCTCCTTCTTACACTTCAGATTTAGGAGGCGATCAAGATTTCACCGAGGACTCATAGGCAGTGGAGGAGAACATTTTGTCACAGTTGGATCGGACAGAACAAACACAGACAGTTCTGCACATCAACAAATTCCTCAAGCTGCCTGTGCACACTGTCCGTAAAAAAAATCAAAAGGTGGTGCAATTCAGTTGAGAAGATAGTCTCAACTGTTGACGATAGATGACTACATGAAGTTGTTAATGGAGCAAGAGCAAAGGAAGAAAGAGGTTGAGGAGCTAAAAGTTTGAAAGAAGCAGGAGAATGAGGAAAAAAAGGCAGCAAATAAAGTGGCAAAGGAGTTGAAGGAGCAGGCCAAAATAGGGAGGGAGATATAATGTAAAGAAAAAGAGCAGCAAAAAATACAACAGAAGAAGGATAGAGATGCCAAAAAGGCGCTAGAGATGCTTCAGAAGGAATAGGACTGAAAGGAAAAAGAGATTGAGGATGTGCAGAGGGCTTTACAAAGAGAAAGGCGGTTAAGGGCCCCTGCAAATCCCTTGTCTCAAAGTAATGGAGTATTCCGTGATATTCTCAACATCGATATCCCTCAATTCTCCATGGCAATGAATTATTCAACCATCTCCCAATCTGACTTTAGGTGCACTCAATATTCAAATCACATTGACACTCGTGATGTATAGATGTCTACACCATCTCCCCCAACACATGTCACTTGCACCTAATTTTCTAGTCCATCTCCCAGTCATGTAAGCAACACTCCTCATCAAGTGGAAGGGGATGAGAACTTCACCAGTGGCACCCCAAGCAGCCAACCACCATTTCTCTATCACAACAGCTAGATGCAGCCTTATTGGATTTCATATGCACTTCATGTTTTCGACAGTTTTTTAGTTTTCATATCTACAATTGCACCCTTCTTGTTGACAGTTTGAAATTTATGATAACTACATATGCAACGTTATTGTATTGATTTGCAATGTTTTCTGATCAGATTGCAATGTGTGTTGTATATATGCTTCTTGTTCCACCTATGTTCAATTGATAGTTTGAAATTTATGATAACTACAAATGCAACGTTATTGTATTGATTTGCAATGTTTTCTAATTAGATTGCATGTGTGTTGTATATATGTTTCTTGTTCCACCTATGTTCAATTGACAGTTTGAAATTATCATTCACTTTGTTTATCTTATTCTCATAGGTTCTGCATTATCATTCAGTTAGGTTTGCATAGGTAATTTCATAGGTTATCATTGTTTATTTGTCATATATCTATTTCATTGTTTACTTGTCAAAAATGTGTTTCCATAGGGTTTATATTGCAAATATTACAGTCATAGGTTAGCAATTGTGTTTCCCTATGGTTTATATTACAAATATTACAGTCACAGTTTTAATTTTTTTTAATGTTTTGACACGTGGGAGGACTAGATTGTCAGTCGAGGAAAAAAAACAATTTTGGCCATGCGACCGAAATGTAGGCGGTTGGACTACCAGTTGGTGCATGGTACGATATGTAAAGTGGAAAGCCCTACCACGTCGCCACAAATCACTTTGCCACCATAGCACTCCACTGCATTGCATTAATGTCTCACCACCCCTTCTAATTGAGTCCTTCACTCCACATTTACTGCACGTCCCCTCTCCGTGCTTCCACGACATCCCGCATAAACTTCAATAGGACCTCTATTCAATGCTTGCAGAGCCTCGCACAACTCACTAACTTTAGAGCCTTTCAATCTACCATCTTCTCAAAATTTCCCAACTTTTCCACCATAAGGAGCTTGGTTCAGGTCTCTGCAACTTCCATCCCGCCACCACAACATGCTACGCTCGGACTCGAGTGTCCCTCCGAGCTTCTTTTTATTGTTACATATACATATATGTATATGTTTATGCATGTGGTATATACATATTCATATACATAGACTTATACAAATGTAAGTATATTTATATGTATATACATATTCATATATATAGACTTATACATATGTAAGTATATGTATATACATAGACATAGACATACACATATACATATATGTATACATAGAAATACACATATACATATATGTATATGTATACACATATAAGTATACATATACATATATGTACATATATCTATTTTCTTGTTGTTCTTCAATTCGGTCCTGCAACTATTGTATCCTTTTTAGGTGCCATTGATTAATTTGGGGGTGTTCTCTTATTCATAGGTTCTGCTTCACCTATTTAGTCATGTATATATATATATATGAATATGAATATGTATATATATGTTTACACATATTTATTTTGTTGTTAATATTTACTCAGACATATAAATAATGTTTGTTTGTCCAATGTAAGCATAACAATGCAAGTAACCAATGTATGCATGCCATAGATAAATATGGGGTTGTTTTTATTTTCATTACAGTAACAAATAATATTGTTGTTGTTTCAGTGCCATAGATAAATCTAGGGTTGTAACATAGATGAATAGATTTTAGTAATTGTTCAATTTAGTAATTAAAGAGGAATGTACAAAAGAATTGGCTGGGGTGGTGAGAGATTAATGCGAGGAAGTGGAATGAAAGGGTGGCCAACTTATACTCCATCATAAACACTTTTAACTTCCAACCATACAAATATTAAAATCAATGTGCAATGATGAACACATGAATAGAAGTATTATTTGTTCGGGATATACATGATGTCCATGGATCAAACCATCCATGGTAGATCACATATATCTTGAACAAATATAGATCTTTCAAGGTCTATTGCTATTTGATGAACAAACAATACTTGCAGGAATGAATTGAAGAAGGCTAAGCTAAAAAAGATACAATAGTTAGAGGATTGAATTGAAGAAGGCTAAGCTGTGAAAAAGAGAACAGCCCCGAATTAATCAATTGCACCTACGAAAGCTAGAATAGTTGCATGAGTGAATTGATGTAGCAGAACCTATAAAAAAAGATAACACCCCCAAATCAATCAATGGCACCTATAAAGCATACAATAGTTGCAGGACTTGATTGATGATAATGAAACTTTGCAAAATACAACACCCCCAAATTAATCAATGGCACCTAAGAAAGATAGAATAGTTGCATAAGTTAATTGATGTAGCATAACCTATAAAAAAGATAACACCCCCAAATCAATCAATGGCACCTAAGAAGCATACAATAGTTTCAGGACTTGATTGATGATAATGATCCTATGCAAAAGACAACACCCCCAAATTAATCAATGGGACCTAAGAAAGCTAGAATAGCTGCATGACTAAATTGATATAACAGAACCTATAAAAAAAGATAACACCCCCAAATCAATCAATGGCACCTAAAAAGCATACAATAGTTGCAAGACTTGATTGATGGTAATGAACCTATGCAAAAGACAACACCCCCAAATTAATCAATGGCATGACTGAATTGATGTAGCATAACCTATAAAAAAGCTAACACCCCCAATTTTAATCAATGGCACCTAAAAACAATAAAATAGTTGAAGGATTGAATTGATGAAGTAGAACCTATGCACAAGAGAACATCCCCAAACACATTCTACCATCAATGTGAAGAATATTCGAGAACAAGGTAGATTGAAAGGCTCTAAAGTTGGCAAGATGTGCGAGGCACTGGGATCATTGAATGCAGGTTGGCTTGAAGTTTACGTGGGATGTCGTGGAAGTAGTATATGTATATGTATATGTATATACATAAGTATATGTATATACATATGTATATGTATATACATAAGTATATGTATATGTATTTCTCTATGTATGTGTTTATACATATGCATTACATGTGTATTTGTCTATGTATGTGTTTATACATATGCATATACATATATATAAAGACGCTGGAAGGGACACCAGAGTCTGAGTGTAACATGTAGTGGTGGCGGGATTGAAGTTGCAGAGACCTTAAGCCAACACATTCTGGCATCAATGTGAAGAAAACATCTCAAGGGCTATTTGAATTGGGAATTATTTCCATCTGATTGATGCTTCTTTGGTGTGGCGAATTAAATCCTTGTCCTGTGTCAAATTTGAATTTTGGGTAATATGAATTGCAGATTTGATTGATTTGGGCCATTAATTCTTCAGTTGATTGGTTTGGTGAATCGTTTGCATTTGTTTCCATAAATTTTTATATGAATAATGGCGGCCTTCTAGCTTGTATTTTTAGATGCAAGTGGGTTTTTAGAGGAAGGAGCTAGTACTGCGCACCCTACTTGGCAAGATGGGAGAGACTCTTGTTGATACGTGTTGAAGGTCTCATGTCTGATGAGACAGGACGGTGCATTGCCATGTTGTTTGGGTTATCCTATGGTGGGAAAAATCATTGTAATGGATTAGCACTTCGGTCAAATATGGGACATATGGGTTTGAATTGTGCTGAGGTGACATTGTTCTGTAGTTGTGAGTAATGTGGAAGTGACGCCTGGATTGGTGCGACAATTCTCTTTATAATGTTTATGGGGAAGGGTGCAAAGTTCTATGTTAATGCTGTTTTAAGTTTAAAGTTCCTACTATAGGCTGATATGTCAGATACAAGTTGAAAATAAGATAACGTTTTTGGTTGTTATATTTGTAATGTTATATTGACAATATTATACTATAAAATGTGCATTTGGTATTTGATTTATGTTTGGGCTTAAAGTGTTTTTTTATGAAAGAAAAAAATGTGTAACTTATGAATAATTTGCAATTTTTTTTATTGGTCCACATGGCATTGAACGTGGACCGTCGAATATTGGGTGCGCACATTCCGGCTTCTCTCCCCTATGTCAGATACAATTTGAAAACACTTACAGTTGTTTGGTTGGCTAAGAAAGGTAGATTAGTTTGAGGACTGAATTGATGAACCGCAACCTATGCAAAGGAGAACGCCCCCAAATTAATCTATGGCACAAATGGAAAATTTATGTAAGCCACCAAAAAAAGATACAATAGTTGCATGACTGTATTGCTGAAGCAAAACCTATGAAAAAGAAGACACCCCCTAATTTATCTAAGGCACCACAAAAAACTATCTTGCATTACTGAATTAATGCAACTATTGCACTTAAGAAACCAATATAAACCGTTAAACAATGACTGTAGTGATTGCAATATAAACTGCAAGGAAACACAACTGCTAACCTATGAGTATAATGGCTTAATAAAGAACATTATAAAACTTACGAATGGAAAACAATAAGAGTTTAACAAATCTCACATAGAAAACGTAACTGTTTGATAATGTAGAACCTATGAGAATATGATAACCAGAGTGAATGATAGCAAGTTCAATAAAAAACAATAACTCAAAATTAGAAACTGTTAATTGAACATAGGTGGAAACAAGAAGCATAAATACAACACAAATTGCAATTTAATCAGAAAACATTACAAATCAAAACAATAATGTTGCATCTGTAGTTATGATAAATTTAAAACTGACAACAAATAAAAACCCTAGGGAAACAAGAATGCTAAACTATGACTATAATATCTATAATTTAAAGCCAAGGGAAACAGAAATGGTAAACTATTACTGTAATATTTGCAATATAAACCATAGGGAACCACATTTATGACAAATAAACAGTGATAACGTATGAAATAACTTGTTAAAAGGATGAAACAAAAACCTAATAAAAACTTAAAAAGAGAAACCCCCAAATTTATGATTGACATTGAAGAAAACGACAGCGAATGAAAATGCAGAACCTATGAGAATAAGATAACCAGAGTGAATGATATGCAGAACCTATGAAACACAAATGCTAAAATATGACTATACTATTTGCAATATAAACCCTAGGGAAACACAAATGGTAACCTATGACTGCAATATTTGCAATATATTGTTTATGAGATATAGACAATGAAAAAGATTTATGACAAATAAACAGTGATAACCTATGAAATAACCTTTGAAAAAGATGAAAGAAAAACCTAATTAAAAAGAGAAAACCTAACCAAAAAACAAACAACCCAAGATTAATCTATGGCACCGAAACAAGCAACAATATTATTTGTTACTATAATGAAAATTAAAACAATCGTAGATTTATATATGTTTGAATGATAATGCAGAACCTATGAAACACAAATGCTAAAATATGAATGTAATATTTGCAATATAAACCCTAGGGAAACACAAATGCTAAACTATGACTAATATTTGGAATATAAACTTTAGGGAAACACAAATGTTAAACTATGACTGTAATATTTGCAATATAAACCCTAGGAAAACAAAATTGCTAAACTATGAATATAATATTTCCAATATAAATCCCGGGGAAACAAAAATGCTAATCTATGACTGTAATATTTGCAATATAAACCCTAGGAAAACAAAAATGCTAAATTATGACTGTAATATTTGCAATATAAATCCCAGGGAAACACAAATGCTAACCTATGGCTGTAATATTTGCAATTTATTGTTTATGAGATACAGACAGAAAAAATTTATGACAAATAAACAATGATAATCTATGAAATAACCTTTTGAAAAAGATAAATCTTGAGTTGTTTCTTTATCGGTTAGGTTTTCTCTTTTAATTAGATTAATTAGAATTTAAGCAACAAAAGTATTTGTTATTGTAATGAAAATTAAACAACCATAGATTTATCTATGACACCGAAACAACCAACAATATTGTTTGTTACTGTAATGAAAATAAAAACAACCCCAGATTTATCTATGGCACCGAAACAAACAACAATATTATTTGTTACTGTAATGAAAATAAAAACAACCTTAGATTTTTCTCAGACACGGAAACAACAAACAATATTATTTGTTACTGTAATGAAAATAAAAACAACCCAGATTTTTATAGGACACGGAAACAACAAACAATATTATTTGTTATTGTAATGAAAATAAAAACAACCCCAGATTTTTGCATGTTACCAAATGACAACAAACAATAATATTTGTTACTGTAATGAAAATAAAAACAACCCCATAATTTTTTCTATCCTGAAATAAAAAACATCAATTTTAAAGACACCGATGCTTGAATAGAAGAATAATTTCCATATAATTAGTGTGTTGATGAACACATAATGCATAGTGTTCAAAAACATGAAACCTTGATATGAAGAAGGAAATCTGCAACGACCAAAGTAAAAAAAAACAAACGCAAAGACAAAGTAAAGATAACAAAACAAAATAATGGCAACCTTAGTGAGCATGCTCACCTGGGTCGAAAGAATTGCCCCCGTGAACGTTGACGAGCACGCCATTATCAAGCTTCCTCACCTGCATTTAAACCAGGTTAAACGCTTTAGCAGAGACCATCAATGGGCAAGCAATGAAAAGAATGTAAATAGTTTCACTTATTCTTCACCTGCATGGCACTGGGGAACTCGGAAGGAGGTATGGCGGAGTTCCTGCTGCATTTCCCATTTGATAACCGGCACCAAGAATCGCATTCAATGGAGTCAGAGCGTAGCATGTTGTGGTGGCAGGATGAAAGTTGTAGAGAGCTGAACTGAGCGCCTTCTGGCGGAAAAGTAAGGAAAATTCAAGAACTTGGTAGATTGAAAGGCTTTGAAGTTGGCGAGTTGTGCGAGGCAATGCGAGCATTGAATGGAGGTCCTATTGAAATTTATGCGGGATGCCGTGAAAGCACGAAGAGGGGACGTGAAGTAAATGTGGAGTGATGGACATAGTTGGAAGGGGCGGCGAGACATTAATGCGATGCAGTAGAGTGTTATGGTGGTGGAGTGGCATGCGACGACATGGCAGGGCTTTCCACTTTGGATGCCGTGCCACGCACCAACTGGTACTCCAACCGCCTACGTTTTGGTCGCATGACCAAAATTGCATTTTTTTTTTCGGACCGACGAATCCCGTCCTTCCACGTGTCAAAACATAATTTTTTTTTTTTAAATAGTTTAATATAGTTTATTATTAATTAATTTATGTAAATAAGTTGCACGTTGTTGAAATTTGTGTGCGCACGTTCAGGGTCCCTCCCCTAAGCAAGTTTTCAAATCTCGGGTTAAGGTAAGAAAAAACATAAAATTTAAATAAAACCTAAATGTTTTAGCCGCAAAGAAATGCTGGTCGAGGATTTTAGAGGGTTTTGGAACGAGTAGAGAATTCTCAGCGTCTGCATTTCTGTTGAATGTACAGGGCCTCTCAAATACATTAATTTTAAATTTAAATTGGTTGTGAAGAGATTTTCTATTTTTTAGGTTTTGGAGTTTTAAGGAAGAAGGCTCAGGAGGTTTAGTGTTTGATTTGAAAGCTAAAGGCGAAGGCGAAGATGGCGAATGATGAAGAAGAGAAGGTTCATACATTTGCTAGTTTGGGTGTATGCGAACAATTAGCTGAAGCCTGCGATGCGTTGGGATGGAAGAAACCCTCTACTATTCAAGTCCAGTCTATTCCTCTTGCTCTCGAAGGTGATCCTTTCACAGTTTTTCAATTCTCTTATTTAATTCTATAAATTAATTTAATTTTTTTGAATTTTGGACAAGGTTATGGGCAGGCTAATACAGAAGCACAGCTGAGTGTATGTTCTTGTATGAAAATTAGAATGAAGCTGTATACTACAGTGGATTTGAATTTTAATACCATTAATGTGCCTATTGACAACTTACAATTCTTTTACTTGCCTGTTGAATGTACTTTCAGGGCGGGATCTCATTGGGTTGGCACAAACAGGTTCTGGGAAAACAGCAGCATTTGCAATTCCAATTTTACAGGCACTTCTTGAGAAACCGCATCCATTGTTTGCTTGTGTTATTTCTCCAACCAGGTATTGATATAAAATCACGATATTAAGATATAGTGTGTTGGTGTTTGCGGCAAGCTAAATTGATAGTTTTATTCTTCCCTATTACTTTCAGGGAGTTGGCACTTCAAATTGCAGAGCAGTTTGAAGCTCTAGGGTCCGGCATTGGTGTCAAATGTGCAGTGGTGAGTCCTGAAAGCTGTTTTGACTGATAGAATGCATAGCGAAGTTATTTAAATTCTGAGAATTAAAAGACAAGAACTTAGTAGCTAAATCATGCATCAGTTTTTAGTGGGAGATCACTCCGCAATCATTATTGTACCAGTTGATAAAAAACTGACGAACACCAATTGAGGCTCAAATTATGGGGAGACCAACTATATATCTAATTTGGATATGCAATTGCACTAATCCTTTTGGATTTGAAAACCTGAATTAGCAGCTCTCTGTAAACATTTGAAAGAAACATTGATTGCCTTGTGGCAAATAAGAGCTCAAAATGGTCCATAGAATGTCATGATTACTTGAATTTCATCTGTGCTGTAGATGTAAAATGCAACAGATATGAATCATTGACAATCTTTTTTGTAATTGTAATATGTGCAAATCATGCATAGGGAGATTATGATGCCATCATTTGTACAAGGCGTGGCCAATAGAGCATACAAGTAATTGCAGAACGATACAATGTAGGAAGACATGGGCAATGTTTTTGAAGTTACAGGGCTGGTTGCAAACTATCAATTTCTGGGCAATGTTTTAACACTCGCAAAGCTGGTTGAAACTATCAATTTCTGCCTTTAGGAGTTGCGTTGATAGTGGATTGTCAGAATATAGCTTATCTCAATCATTAGGTGTTAGAAGCCATTTGACATGGAATTTTTAATGTGAAGTCACCGGCAACAACTCAAATATCAGAAAAAATAAATTATAAAAAAATATCCAAAAAGAAAAAACATAACAAGAGACGAAAAGAAGAAGAAAAGCAATGTATATACAAGTTTCAAATTTATGAATGGTGTTATTGTTTTTTAGCCAAGGATACCTAAGGTTAAGCTTCCCTAGACCTGGGAAAATTGTTGGCTGAGATGCCAACTCCTAGTTGGTTTTAAGTTCTTAACTCATCTAACTGAAAAACAGAAATATGACATGAATCTCAAAAATCAAATATAAGCACATGCTTTTCTGCCTATAGGGGAATATCCCTTCTTCAGCTCCAAACATATTCCAACAGTGAGTTAGCAAAAAATAGAGTTAGTGTCTTTCATCTTTTATTCACCACACTCTTTTTTCCTTTTATCAATCTCATTTGTTTGATTCAAACACGAGAAAGGCACTACTGAGTGCACTTAAAAAAATTTTGTTATCCTTGAAGGTTTTCCTCTTTTTGATTAGGAGCTTTACAATTAATTATTAATGAAAAACAAGCTCTTTCTCTTTGTTGTAATCTTCAGATATTATCTTTATCGCCATGGAGGTAAAATGACAAGTTTAAAGTTTAAATCATCTTGCCATCTTTTTGGACCAACTAATTAGCTGCTAGGCCAGCCTTCGAATTTCATATCCTTATGATATGTTGGTATGGGATGTCAAAATTCTTTCTTCTCATCTTGATTTCTTGAATGATATTGTTTATTTCCCAGTCATTTCATTGACCCTTTTTTAGTGGTTCAATAACTCGACTGGAAGTTTTCGTCATACTTTTTCCTTATCTAGTTGTATTCCTCTTACAAGAGCCATTGCTTTGGCCTTGATATTTGTATGTAGTCCTAAGTGGTCTGGAAACATTATCAGATTTTGTCAATCTTCACTTGTAAAGATCTCTTCAACTATTCTTGAATTTCCTTTTGCTGCTCCATCAAAATTGATGTTAACCCAGTTTTTAGGAGGTTTCTTTGACACATTGTTAGGATCTTTCTGCCTATCCCACCAAATCCATTAGTAGGTATCATGAACAACTTCCATCTTGTTAGAATTTCATCATCTTTGTTAGATGGCTTATTTAATTCGGGCTTCCAAATATTGATTAGTTCCAATTTTGCAACCTCTATCATCCCCCATATTCTTGATACCAGGTTTTCTTTCTCCCTGAATTTTTTTGATTCCTTTGCAGAAATAGATTCCAAATTCTTGTAGTAGGACTTATAGTCTAAGTGGCCTTAAAAGTCCAATTCTGAAGCCTTCATGGCTATGACAAATCTGTACCTCTTTATTATAATGGGTGAGCTTCTCATGAGGCTTATATGGCAAAAACAGAGTAATGGGAAAATACATGGTCTTCCAGCTATGGAAAGAGGACAATGATACATAGGCTTCCCGACATGTAGACCCTGTTAGTTTGTACATTTTCATTATAATAGGTGAGATTCTCACAAGTTTTATACAACAAAATAAAAGGATTGAAAAATACAGTCTTTTGACTTTTAGCCGCAGAAAGAGGACAACCATACACAGGGTTCCAGTTTGTTGATGATGTAATTTTATTGTCTACCCTCATTACTAGGGAAATAACAAATCTGGATAAGCTGTTCAACTTATGCTAACAGACAATAGGTTAGCTAATAAATAAAAAATAAATATAGCATCATTTGTGCCAATACCACCAACCAAAAACAAAAGAAAATACAAAACATTCTTAAGTTTCAAATTGGTAATCTCTCAATGGTATATTTGGGTTATCCTCTACATTTAGAATCAACAAAATCCTTCTGGGATGCAACACTCCAGAATACAAGTAAATTTCACAAAATGGAGACATAGATTGTTATCGACAGAAGGGTGGATCCAACTCATCAAATCCATTCATCAAGCTGTTCCTTTTTTCCTGCTTACACTTTTTCCACTCCCTTCAAAAATAGAAAAAATTTAGAAGGGCTTTTTTGGTATTTTTCTGTGGCGGGGAGTGGATAAGCAACCTAAATATGGGAAAAAATAGCCAAATGAGAAACCGTTTGAAGCACTTGCAACCAAGCAAGCCTGGAGATCTATAGCACATGCTATTCTAGAGACAATAGACATTGCTCATTCCTTGGCGTGGAAACCTCCACGATCTCAAATTGCCAGATAGGTCAAACAAGAGTGGGAATCCTTCTGCAACACTTAACCTGGCATGCAGGGAATTGTGAAAAAATCGCTTCTAGGTAGACAGATGGCATGCAGGACCCCCTCTCCAATCCATAGTCCCTGTGCAGTTTTAGAAAAATCTTGCAGCTAAAGGATACAAACAACTCGCAAACTTTTTAGACACAACTTCAGGATTGATTTTGAATGGGAGGTGAAACTTTTCAAAAATCGTTCTCCAGATCTTCACAACATGTCTTAACAGCTTTGTCAAGAAATTGAGAGTAGATTAGTAAACTGCAAAAAAGGGACAGGACATGATCATCTGGTCTCATATCAAAGGTATTGGAATTCCTGGCATACCATTGGTACATGGACAAAAATCAAAGTGTTCATATGGTTCAATTTACAAGGTAAAGTCCTTACAGCTAAAGCCTTAAAACATGGGCTTCAAAAGCCCAACAAGATGCTTCTACTCTGAATTAAAGAAGATTTCTAGCACCTTTTCTTGCAATACCCAATGGATAAATCAATTTGGACTGAACTTCCCATTATTTCCATGCAAGTCAAATTTCCAAATTGTTCCCAGGTCTATGACAAAAGGATGATTAAAAATCAATTCAGACATGACATTGATAAAATTTATGAACTAAATCACACCATGCTTCATAATTTGGAATATTTGGAAGCAAAGTATTGCAAGAATATTTAGGGACTTGAAAATCATCACTTGGCTAATACAGGGGCACATTTGAAGTACAAGTTACAACACTAATATACTCAGTCAACACTAGACACCCAACATTGGTTCAACTCACCAAATTTGAGGGGCCTTGAGGTGGCTAAAGATTGGCAGCTCTAGTCCCACTACAAAGGCCACCAAAATGAGAATTTCAAGAAAAATTCAATTGGACTCACCTGGAGAAGTCCAATATAAACCCAATTTTGATGGAGCTGCTCAGCTCAATCTTGGAAAGGTTTGCATAGGTGGTATGATAAGAAATCACCAGGAACAATTAGATGTTGGATATTGTGAAAAGATTGGAATTCAGAACAGCATTGTGGCCGAAGTACAAGCCCTTTACATGGGACTTAAAATAATGAAACACCTCAGACTCTTTCTAGCTATAATTGAGGTTGATTCTGAAATAATCTTTGAAAAAATCCTCATAATATGATGTCTATCAATTGGAGAGATCCAAGACATGTTCTGTAGGTCGAGCTCAAATTAGATGCTAGATGTTATTTTAAGTCGAATAGTGGACTTAATGAAAACATTCCTCACAATCCAAATCTTTTGCAATATATGACAACACAATTAGGTTGCGGATAAAATTGTCAAAGCAAGGACTTCAACAAATTAATCATACAATAGTACTCTTTTGGGTTAGACTGCATCAATTGCCCGCACATATACTGATTATAGGTGGACTTAGAGTAAAGACACTCCACAACAAAGCAACGATGGCGACACCATCAAAATGGGCCATTAAACTTTTTTAAAAGTTACATTTTATAGTAATAAAAACAAAATCTTTGCTCCCTAGCACTCTTGTTCCTCACTAACACTCTATCTCACATGTTTTGCCCCATTCCCATGTCATCTATACCTTCAAATCCATTCAAAATTTCTTAAAATTACCCTACCCTATGACTTCTCTACTTTCACCCACACGACTTTCCAATTCCCTAGATATTTTAAGACCTACACTATTACCCAAAGTTCCCTTACTGTGTTCCCTAGCTCACCAGCCCCTAGACTTAATTGTTAAAATAATAAAAGTTGAAACCTAGCCACCCCATACCCTAACGTAGAAATTGTACTGCCTCCAAACACGCCCTTTCTACAATGTACCCCACTCCCCTTTACACTGTTCTCACTCCTCACATTTATCCCCTGTTGCCTAGTGGTTCTTTCTTTTCTGTCTCCCTTCCAACTGCAGGTTTTTTCTTGATGCACAACAAATAGCAAAACACTAAGGCTGTCATGACGGCATCAAATCTCTTTGCGGCTCAGAAAATCTGCCACGACACATACATCTCCATTGCTGTTGCTAGTCGAGAGAATACATGTCTTAGTAGTCATGTCCAAGGTCCGCAAACAATCACTATAGAGTACTTAGTGGTTCCAGAAATAATTTTAGGTCATATTTGATAAAAAATGATGATTTACAGTTCATCCATCTTCAATTGTATTCATTTCTCCAACAATACAATAACCACGGTAACGACAAAAGTAATATGGGTCAAGGTAAACACATCTCTGCTGAAGCTTATAGTGCACAATATTATTACAAAGCTTGGTTAAATCTTAATTATGAATCGACACTTGCTCCTAACACAGGCAGGTTGCATCATTCAATTTCTTTCTTTGATCAACCCACCCATCCATTGTTGAAGGTTGCATGAAATTACAAATTTGTTAGCACCAAGCACCATCTACTTCCACACACCCATTCAATACCATTCCATTTATCACAACAAAAAATTTAGAATAGATGAGATTATTTAAAGGAAAGGTCACATCCTCATCAAAATATTCTGTGCAAAAAATGCTCCATGGAGCTTAGCACTCTAAAACTGAAGCAGTTGTCTCTTTGTAAAAGTATTAATAAAAGAACTTACTGCATGCAAAAATCAGGGCTGCCCCTTTTCACTTTTTTTGAAAAGTTAACTTTTAGAAGGCCTAGGAAAGTAGAAATGTTGAAGTTGTTCATTCACAAATAGCTGCAAGGAGAAAAGGCTGTTTAGTTGGCCAAGGGAATGCTACCCATCCTCATAAAGGATGATGAGATCAGTCTACATCTCGACTGTCCCACAACAATCACCTAACCACTTGGTTTTGCTTTTCTCACACTGTGCTAACCAGGTCTCACAAGAATCAAACTCTTCCCAACCTAATCAACAAGTACGGTTAGCTAACCCTTTTGATCTCTCTACCCCATCCAAACTTCCTTTATATCCTTGACACCCTCATGTGAAGGTCAAATCCCCTAGAGAGTTAGGAGGTCCTGCCACTCTCAATCATGATAATCCTACCATTAGCCCCAATGTTTCTATAATATGCTTACCCCTTCCATCAGCTATATGTCAAGCCCGAGAATGAATTGACAAATGAAATGTACGGGAATTACACAACCCAAAAATATTCAATGAAAACTTATTCCAGTGAATAAAAATGTACATATTTAACAATATGAAAATTACTCTTTAGTTCATCTTCTAGATGACCATTCAGCTTCTAGTGTAGGTAGGAAACTAAGTCACAAGGTTCGAATTCGAATTCGAATTCGGCAAGGATGAAATTCGGAATAATTTTGGCAAGGAAAAATTTGGAAAAAAAAATCGTGATTAAATTCACCTTACCATAAATTTGATTTTAAAAAAAATATAAATAATAAATACACAAACATTGTTAAATAGATGCCACATTTATAAACCATAGTAAACTTTAAAAACATATGAAATCATGATTGCCAATAGCTTCCACATTAGTAAGTGTTTATTATTATTTTATTATCTTTAACAAACAAAATAAAAAAATACTAAATTTTATTTTAAAAAACATAAAAATAAAACATATTAAATTTTTTTTTTTATATTTAAAA
The DNA here is from genome assembly GCA_027924645.1 of Cunninghamia lanceolata. Taxonomy (NCBI): domain Eukaryota; kingdom Viridiplantae; phylum Streptophyta; class Pinopsida; order Cupressales; family Cupressaceae; genus Cunninghamia; species Cunninghamia lanceolata. Next base: position 1,930,963 of record BSBN01001315.1, on the reverse strand, counting down.
AACAAAATAAAAAAATACTAATTTTGTTTTTAAAAACATATAAAATATAACTATAAATTTCCGATTTTTATTTTGTTTAAAAAACAAAATTAAAAAAATACTAATTTTATTTAAAAAACATGAAAATAAAAAGATATTTAATTTATATTTTAACTTTAAAAAATAAAATAAAATAATTAGCAATTTTATTTTAAAAAACAAATTAAAATTTATATTTTAATTTTAAAAACAAAATAAAAGAAATACTTATTTTATTTTACAAATATAAACATAAATTTATATTAAATCTCATTTTGACTTTAACCTTTAAAAAACAAAATAAAAAATCTAAATTTAATTTATAAGACTTGAAATGAAATGAAAAAAAACAAAAACAAAATATAATTAACCGATAGATTATATGTGAGCATAATAGTGCTCGGAATTGTCTCACGTCGTAAAAAAAATTCACGCCGGTAAATTTTCTAAACTCGTTAGTTGTTCCTATCGGCTATTGGCGTATTCCTTGAAGCTCTTAAAATGCGCGGGCAAGTTAAAATCTGAAGTAAATATTAAATCTAAATGAGCAGGTCGACTGACAAGGTTGGAGGTTTCAGAGTGAAAAGGGGGCGAAAACCTACCCAAAAAATACCGTACGAATTTGCAGTGAATCTAAACGAATTTCATAGGTTTTGGAAAAATCCGCCGAATTTCGAACCTCTTGGTTGAAATTCGGCAAATCCTGTGACTAAGGTAGGAAATACAAAAATATAAAATATTATCCTACTACGCCTAGGATTATGTACATTATTGTTACATCCCCCCTAATCTGCATGGGTAGTGGTAAAACTACTGTTTGTGTTGTGCATTGGGCAACTTGTTTATGGTGTCTCATTTGCTTGATAAAATCTCATTTGCTTGAGTGATTCCCTTCTATAGTTTTCAAATTTTCAAGAACTAAGATGTTGACTTGGTAGAGACCTGAGTTTATTTTCTCAAGTTGATTCAGCTGTCTTATGATGCTATATCCCATTTTGAGAGAATAGCATACTTGTTTGCTGTGAAAATTTTCACCACCATTTTTTGTTTTGAGTGATGAATTTTGCAGAAGAAGGTTGTTCAACTTTTGTCTTTCACTTCTATGAGTGAAAATTGGAGAACCCAGGTTGATGGCACCCATGAGTAGTCCAAAAGTGTGCTAGCTACACCATGTGACTTGAAAATTGGATAACCCAGGTTGATTGTGCCCATGAGTAACCCAAAAGTGTGTTGAAGCATGCACTGAATGATTGACTTTCTGTCAAGCTGAAAATTTGAACCGCTTGTTGTCCACTATGTTGACACATAAACAATTGCTCCTGTGGCAAGAAAAATTGTGTCGAAAATGAAGGCATATGATGATTTCACTCCATGCATAGTCATCGAAAACCAAAATGAAGTGTGCAATCTCAAGTGTTTAGGTGTTGAGCTGAACATTACTTGTTGTGATGCTGTAGTGATAAGTCTCCAAATACCATGCCTGAAGAACTCAAAATTTGGATCCTGATATTTCTCCAAGTACTATGCTCGAAGAACTCGAAATTGGAAATTTGATGTTCCCCCAGTAAGACGAGTGTGGGGAACTGCTACAAAGGCTCATCTAGAAAGAGTACAACATACACGAACCTGTATAGACATGTACAACTCAATGATGCTCTCTTGGGTTTCCATCAGGATTCTCCATTAAGTCGCCCTTTTGGGTTTCAACTTAATTGGAAGAGTTTGTAAGCTGCCCTTTCGGGTTTTCAACTTACAACTCAAGTGCAAAAGTATAATCAACAAGAGGCAATATTCATAGCCTCAAATAATCTATACTGAGTTGCATATTCGGTGGTTTCAGTGTGCCAATTATCAATATCTCAAATGGGAAATCATAGGTACAAAAAATATCGGTCCTGTCAACTCCATAGATACTTAGTGCATAATTATCCTCTATGGGAAACGAGTGCAACTCTATAATTTTCTTAGTAGCTTGTCACTCAATAGTACAAGTATCAATATCTGCAATGCTTAGCTCATCATCAACTAGATTGACAACAACGTCCGCATTATGAGTAGACAAGCTCAAGAGGGTTTCATGCCATTGCTCAACAATATCTGTAATGTTGAGTTTCTTATCAATTGGATTGACCACAACATTTGCATCAGAAGTAGACGAGCTATCATCTGAAATGGTGGATTGGACTCTCATGTAGGATTTTGACAAAAAACAAGTCCTAGTTTGCCATCCGAAATGATCTATCCATCCAAAATGAATATGCCTCATTGATTTGGTAGGTAGATCCTTGAAATAACATTGTTTTGCAGAATGTGTGTGTTGACCACATGATAGAGAAGGATGTAGATCAAAACAATCACTCGGTATGGCCTTGACATCCACAATGACAACAAGTTTGGACTTGATGGGTTTTAGTGCAAGTTGATTTTGATCGATGTGACAACTTGTCAATTTCATTGGGCTAACCAATAGGTGAAGACTCAACTTGACTATTGTTCAAAATACCTCTTGGACACAAATCGGATTGGTTTGGAATATTCTAGTACATGAAAATTCACAACATCTATATACCTTAGGCCAATACGATGTTTGTTGGGTTTTATTGTCTCCTAGAGTCACAAAACAGGTGGAGATTCAACAATGTGATACTAATAGGTATTGTTTCCATGATGCATTTTGACAACACACTTTTTGATTTAATATTCTTCTGTGACACGGGAGGGGGCTCAACTCTTTTTTCAAGGACTTTTTATCAACGTCTTTCTTTTCTGCAACACTGATCTATGAGATAGGAGGGGGTTTAACATTCTTCTTCAAGGACATTTTGTCTTTACCAGCCTTTTGATTTGAAATGCTTGAAGAAGGAACATTACTATTGATAGCATCTTTCTTCTTTGCTGAAGCATTGGGTGTTTGATCTGGTAGTTGATCTTGCAACCTATTAATTTCTTGCTGCAACATCTTGTATTGGTTGCAAAACTACATAAACAGAGGCTTGTATTGACACCAACATTTTGATATTATCTTTGCTTCTTGTTCGGTGCTGACATTAATTTGTAAGGATAACATGCCATTGGTGTATAATGTGGACGTGATTACAAGGTTACAAACACTTCTGAGTTGGGTACCACCATAATGCTCGGAGACAATACAATTCACAACATCTTATGGCTTTTGTTGTCAAGTGGAGATTGATTGGTTCCTTATCACTCCAACGGGTTTCCTATTCTGTATACCGCCAAACTGATATACCAAACCTCTCAATATGCTTGCCCTTTTGATATACTCGTCGGTATGTGGAAGAAGCCCATTGTTTGGATATACCCGTCGGTAGATGAAAGTGACGTTAAAGCATGTGAGAGAAGAGAAGTACGTGGTCAATAGGCAGCATGTGAAAAGGATTTGTCCTATCAATGACACTTGCTTAGAAAGAAATCAAATTTTCTTTTATTTAGGATTTACACCTTACAATAGCAGCGATTGGGTAATGGAGGGAAATGGAAATGAAAAATGGCAGTGTACTTATTTCTCGCCGGCAATTTATAGGGACAAAGTCATAGATGCAGTTGTTGCAGTTATGTTAGGTGTTGGGTACATTAGTTCAATTGCGACGGTTTGACCTGTAAATGTGAATCAGAGTTACCTCGAATATCGAACATTGGGATTGTTTTAGGTTTTGCAACATTTTAATTTGATTTTTGTTTTCAAGAAATAAAGGACAACTTATGCTTGAGATATTAACAAAAATTACCCCTTGAAATACTCTAAAACATACCCCACTAATGAAAATAGTGTGTGGTTTTTAACTAAAGACACCCCCCACCTATATGACTATAAAAATGCCCCTAATTTTAAAATACCCAATTATATTTTAGCTCCCAAATCCCAAAGTTAAAAAAAATAAAAGTTATTACTTTGAGCAACAAGGGAGCCACAATTCAGGAGAAGAAATGAAACGCGAGCATGTGAAGAGCCATGGATTGGGAAATTGGAGGAGTCCAGCCATGAGCAAGAATGATTCCAAAAAATCCCGCACAGCTCGAGATGCTGAAAACAACTTACTTGAATGATAACTTTCTGTCGGAGGCAATGAGGGCAGAGTTGTCGTTGCAGTTGGGGCTCTTGGATAGGCAGCTGCAGATGTGGTTTTTCCATAGATGGCTCTACTTCTTTGACTGTAATGAAAATGCCTTTGCAGTTCAACACAATGTTTTTCCAAATCCTCCAAATCTTTTGTGCTGCTTTGCTTAAATGAGAACACTTCAAAGTGCAACAGTACAGTATTCCCCCGATAAAGTATATGACACCACAAGCAAGAAGCAGGTAACTAAAAATTTCAGTACTGTAGAACTCACTGAAACTTCAAAGTGTGGAACAGAGTCATCGGACTTTTGAAGAGTTGCAACGGAGCTTCTGCCACAATGGAATGACTACTGCAGCAATCCAGTTTAATTCCATGTGCCTGTCTAGACTGCCCAAGATTCGTCAAATACATTTCTGAGTTTTTCTCATTATCTTGCACTTAACTAATTTGATAGGGTATGAACAAAACTGTTCAATTTATTTGTTATGTAGAGAAGAATTGAGCCTCAATTTACAAACAAATAAATTCCAATACAAGCATTCTACTGAAAAGTATATGAGCTTTCATCAGTCAACTAACAATCTAACTTGCAGCTACTCTGCATGTAGTGTTTGGTGCCTTTATAATCTGTGCAATTCAGCACAAGTATGAAACCAAGCCATGTGCTGAAGAAATTCTTGATGTCATACAAATAAAATCCCTGCGCTCTTCCCACAGGAGGAGAGTGCAGATTATTGTCCAGTGTAATTGGGTTGTTAAACACAACCAAATCTCCAAAATGATTTTCTTCCAGCTATGGCAATCATGTGGGCGGCTGTGAGCTTCAATTTCTCCGTTGTGGGTTTTGATATCCTTCTCCGTATGTGATTCATTGCAATTTGAAGCCTGCAATTCTTCATCCTTCACCTTCAGCCATAGCTCTTATACTAATGTCGGGTTTGGGAATGAATTGACAAATGAAATGCACGGGAATTACACAACCTAAAAATATTCAATGAAAGATTATTCCATTCAATCAAAATGTACATATTTAACAATATGAAAATGACTGCTCAGCTTCTACTGGAGCTAGGAAATACAAAAATATAAAATATTATCCTACTACTTATAGGATTATGTACATTATTGTTACACTATACACCCCTCGGAAATGTGGCTTTCCACCCCAACCAGAATTCAAGTGGGCCTCCACCATATTGGGCTCTAGGCCTTCCACCTTAGTAGAACTAGAATATATATAATAATTCCTCCATTTTATCACCAGTAAAAATGTCTAACCTGAAACCCAAAAGAAAATGCAGACATGGTGGCCCTTAACATCATAAATACCAGTATCAAGTTCCTGAATGATAACCTTGGCAGTCCATGCTGTTTATGGAGAAATGGAGGCCCAAATTTATCATCAACTTGCTACCAAACTACAAGTGGCACAGGAGGACAGCCATAGTGGCAGCAGTAGACACAACCTCTCCCCAAGGTTCAACCTAGACAAGCACCATCAAAATTGTATGCTGCTGATTTTGTCTACTGGGAGGAGAAAGGGAGCCCCACTGCTCAGAGTGAACACCCTACCATTGCTGGCCTACCAACTTGATCTGTTTCTGCTTTAAAGCACATCCACACCAAATAAAATTTTTTCTACTGGATGCTGCAGATCTTTTGCAACCAGAAATTCTTGCTTTCCAAATGCCTTTATTAATGGTCTAATTATGTTTTGTGTTTCTAACTTTGCTGTTTTGCTTTCTCACATTATATAGTCTATATATAGTCTTGTTTATTCTTTGTTTTAACTGCATCCTTTGTCACTGCTGTCCATGTTCTTTTTTGTGTAAATGACAGTTTTCTTCCAAACCTTATTGATAGGCCTTGGAGATGCTTTTTTCTAAACTCCCTTTCCTTTGTAAATTTATTATTTTGGACTGTTCTAAAAGAAATCTATTTCCATGGAGTGGAATGTGCTTGTCTTCCTGCATTTTTTGCCTTTATAATGAAATGCTCACAACTATTCATATCTACTTCTATGCCACCATAGTTATTGTTTTGAGCAATGATACAGTGTTAGCTGCTTCTTCCTCTTTATGGTGGCATCTACTGGGATGAAACTAGGGACAATCAAGCATCAAAGTGGAGGTCCACTCTTTTTGGGCATATTCAGTGCAATGTGTGTTTATGATCCACTGAAGGGAACTCTTCGGAATTCCCATCAATGTTACTTGATGGATATTGTGTCTTTATGATGAGATGTTTTTTGGCTGAAGAAGATGAAGAAGGTTATAAAGGGACAATTATAAAAAGGATGTTGATGGTTGATGAGCGAGGATGTGTATATTTTTTTATTTTGAAGAGATTGAAATTAGGATTCCAAGGATTCTATTGTTTTTAAGACTTGAAAGTCATACTTTGTTTACTAGAACATATCAGTCTTAACATGGATTTGGTATATGCTGGGAAATGTCACAAGTTAAAACCATGGGGATTGGCTTTACTTAGCTTGGAGAACCACTTTGCTTGCGTTGGTAGGGTACTTTTGTCATGTCCTCTAAGTTGCCATATTGATCTATAAGCCCATTTCCCATTTCCCGTGGGCTTAGGAAAAATTATTAAGGGAAATGTTTTTATAACCTTATAGTGATTTATGTAAAGTTTCCCTAAAGAAGTCACTTAAAGAGTTATCAATAAGTGGATGCCTAGAAAGGGGGCTTTATTTAAGAATAATTTGAATAAAAAGATAATAAGAGCAGTTAATGATTCAGAAAGATCTTGAAGTGGGCAATAGAAAAGGAAATTGCAGATTTTGTAAGATCCTTGTTTTGGAGGGAAAATGGGCGCCCAAGGTTCTTTATAAGCTAGGCCAAGTTTCAAAGGATGCATGCTTATTTTTATTATCTGATTTCCTAAAATAGACCGGACTTTTTTCATCTATTGCATTGAGTACGGAAACCCTCTATGTTGGAGATTGGAGGACGGAAACCCCCTGATTTCCATAGCTGAGTTAGCAGATGAAAACCCCTGATTCAAGATTGCGCAATCCCATCCAAAGATTGCGTCTGAGCTTCATATTTGCAGATTGGAAAGTGTTATTCATGGCAGAAAATCATTGTTTGAGGATACTTTTAATAGGCGCCATTGCTGTGTGACAGGGTGGCTTACAATGCCAAATCTTGTTTATTTGGTGATTCTCATATCGCCAAGTCATGGTGTTTCAGGCAGCTGTCATTAGCGCCAATAATTGTAGGGTTTGGGGTGGCTTTCATAGTGCTACAGCTGGCAGATTGTTGGTTTTCATAAGTGCCATTTTGGTATTTGATGCAGTTTTCATTTAGTGCTGATTTCTGAATTGTGAGCAGCTAGTTTAGCTTCATTTGCTGCTACTGCTGTTTCTGTTAATGCTGATCAGAATTGTTCTTGGTGATAATTTATTGAATATGGAATAAATTATAGATTGGTGGGCTGCTGTGTTCATTATTTATATTTCCTGAGGGTTTGTATTGGATTTCTGGTATCTAATATTCACTTGTATAATTCTGAATTTAACAAAACTCAATTATTGTATGCTCTCACCTTGCCCTTTGCGGGAACCTGGTGATCAAAAGGTATTGAAATTTTGTTAAGTGAGCTAAAGTGATTAAAATATCACATAATATTCCCTTTTGGGATATTACAACTTTGCAGCTGACAAGGCATGTAGTCATTTTTCGCTTGCTATTGGTCTGAGTTCAAGCATTGAGCGAAGTATCATGACCAATAGTTATTGAAAATCAGGAATGATACCATCAGGATGACTGATAGAAACCTCCTCCAAGTAAGATTCCTTGTAAAACTTGAGCTTGCTCACATATACATCATCATGAGTGCTATGTTGAGTTGGAAGATTGAGATTTAATGAAATTAGGCCCAAATACTTGAAGAATGGTGTAAGGTCTGTATCTGATGGGTTTCAACTTGTGATGTTGTTTGTTGTGAAACTTTTTTTTATCCAAATGAAGTCAAACACAATCACAAATCTGAAAAGAAATGTGGCATTAGACCTTCTCTTATAAAGTGCATTAAATTTGGCACGAATTTGGTGTAGAATGTCCTCAACTTTTGTGTGAAGCTTGGTCAAACTTTGCACAAATGACGAAGCTTTGTTTGCTACTACTTATGGGAGATATTTAGAGCTAGATGATAATTGGAATCCCATAAGGTGCCAAAGTTTGGAAACCATGATAGACTTTATAAGGAGAGCACCCCATTGAAACATGGACAGCAAGGTTGTAGCAATGTTGAATGACAGGTAGATAGATAGCTGGCCTACTACACACTCTTCTGGTCAGAAATGCTGAGAGCATGGATTAAAGTGCAGTTATCAACCTCAGTTTGGACATTAGTTTCCTTTTGAAATGAAGTGGAGAAGCCCAAGTGACAACCTAGAAGCTTCTGTAATGACTGCCAAATGTGGCTTAAGAAGTATAAGTTGTGATCCAAAATGATAGTGAGCGACAGCTTGAAATTGCTCCAAACATGCTGGAAGAGCAAATCTATAGCATGTGGAGCATCAATTAACTTGGTGCACAACATAAATTTATCCATTTTGGAAAATCAGTTGACAACAACAAAGATGCAGTGGTGTTTGCACTGGGTGTTGAGCAAACCACCTATGAAGAGAGGCCTCGGTAATGGTTGATATAATCCAAGCTTGTAACTGGAAACCTTAGTCTGATGGCAAAGAGAGCAAGAAGATTGAGCCCTTGAAATCTCTTATGTGATGAGACAAGTAGAAACTATTGGAAGACTCCTAAATTTTAATAAATGAGTACATTAGAAGCCCATAGATAAAAATCTGGAACTAGATTGATTTTCATTTTGTCTATTATCCTTTATGCTAAGAGACCTTTTTAAAGTTTGATTGATATACACAGGTTTAAATTTTTTTTTTTTGGTTGTTAAATTCGGCTTTAGGGAGCCAGATCCCATATATAGATAGAACAAAAAAGAAACCCAAAATTTGGCTGCTCAGTGACTGAGGGCCATCATATATTACCAGCAGTTTATCAATTACATTATGAAACAAACAGATTTCCTTTCAACTATATGCTGTAGAAATTCATGGATTTACATCATACTATATCTATGACTATAACAGATAGCTATATATACTTCACCATCCAGAAACAACTTCTTTACATGCCTGCAGCACCCGAGTCCTCCTTTGTTTCATCAGAGATCACCATGTCCAACCAATCCACACCTACATCAGCCAAGCCCACTACCGTCTTCAGGAAAGTGACCCCCCAGCGAGCCTCGTTGCACCTATCATCCTCGGACACGCCAACCATGGGTATCACAAATGGTACCCATGGACCATTATACCGTGGAACACAGCCGGCCAACAACCACCCTCCGGACGGAAGCCAATGCCAGGAATGGCCAATTCCAGCACCCTGTTCAGACCCCCATGCCATTTGGCTTGAATGAGAGCTCTTGCCATCTCTCTCACCACATTCTTCGATTCCCCCATATCAAGGAGAACACCTATGAACATTCCTGCAATATCAGTGTTTACCCGATACTTCAAATTCAAATTCATAAACGCCTCACCCAGAATCATTCCAACAACATGCAATCTGATAGCCGAATTCATCTCGAAGACCCCTTTAAGCCTCTTATCTATGAGTGGGCCTCGGAAGGTCATTTGTCTCTTCTTGCCTGTGAGTGGCACCGTCGACTCCATTCTAGCGAAAAATACAATGCATATGGTCTCCAAAAACCCAAAATTTAACCGCTATCAATCGACCTTAAACACACTTTGTAATAAATATTCCATAATTATCAAGCACTTCACTGTCTATCTCCCACGCCTGCAGTACTCTTCCTTGCATCACCACCATCTCAAATCATTCTTTCCCTGCAAACACCGTGTCAACCTTCCTGTCCGATGTCCACTAGCTGCCACCTGTCATCCTTCTCATCATTCCCCTAACACCCGGACTTCCACCTTTGCAGATAAATGGTTTAGCTCCTGTCCATGGTCATATGATTGAACTCGCTAGTCCTTAGTCGAGAGTTCCCACCTCTCTTTCTTCTTGAAGAAGCAAATCTAATTCGGGGACCAACTTAATCCAATCTGCCAAAGATTGACTAATCAACATTTCCTCTTTTAAATCAAATGCATAGTTAGCTGTTCTATCGGCTACTCTATTTGACTCCCTATAAACATGATTGATTTTATATGCCATAAATTTTCCTAAGAGTGCCATCCCTCTGATGAGTAGATTATTTAGTCTCTAATTCGGAGTTTGTTTGTTCTGGATTGTATTAATGATTATCCGAGAATCTCCTTCCACATGCAACCTTCTGATACCCAATGAAAGTCCAAGTTGCATACCAGTAATGAAAGCCTGCATTTCTGCTTCGTTATTTGTCAAGATCCCAAGGCACTTTGAGATTGCTCCACAAAACCTTCCTTCACAATCTCTGATCACACATCCAATTGATGCTGGCCCAGGGTTTCCCCTAGAAGCCCTGTCAAAATTTAACATATACCATCCTTTGTCAGGGGCCCTCCATCTTGCATTATCTTGCTGTTGGAAGGACGAACCCTTGAGACCCCTTGAACATGGGGGACCACAAGCCCAAGCCATGAGTCTCTCATCATCCCATCCCAGGTCATGCATGACTTCCCATAATTTTTTTTGATTTCTCACTACATTATTGGCTACTTCTACAATCGCTCTTTCAATCTTCTTCCACAGGGATTTCTCATCCATTGCTTTGTCCTGAAAAGTTCTCCTATTCCTCTCCTTCCAAATCTCCCAAATCAAAATTGAAGGGCTTATTGTCCATAGACAGGAAAATATTGCCTTCTTATTTAACACCGGCCATGCATTGAAAGTCCCCAAAGTATCACTTGGCAGCACACTTCTCCATCTGAGGTTACTCATTAGTTTTTTCCAGCAGAAGTCTGAAAAGCCACATCTTCGAACCAGGTGATCCGCATTCTCCTCGTCATCTTTACAGAGGCAACATCTCAAAGGTCCCACATAGCCAATTTTCCTTAATCTATCCCCTGTAAGGATTCTGTTCTGTAATGCCGCCCAATGAAATGATCTACCCAGATTTTTTTGCAAGATTTTAATGTTGTCAACAATGCTTTGCAAACAAACTCAAACAACAATAAGAAATATAAGTAATATGCTTTTATTCATACCCAAGTTGGATTTGCTGATAGAATGCACCACTAATCAGACTATGTTTTAGCTGCCATACAATCGCCATGCATGATGGAACTTGCAAGGAATGCTCAATACTCTACTAAGACCAGAAATTCAATTGCAAAATAATAAATCAATGAAATCTACTACAAACAATATCTGGCACAGCAGCTTGGAAAAAGTACCCAGACTGAACCCACTGTACGGTGCATAGGAGAGGTAATTGCCTCTTAGATTCTCCTTCCATCTTCAATCCACATACTACCAAGGGTCAGCATATATCATTTCACTCCACAACAATCCTCACAGAACAGTAAAGACATTCAATCATTCCAAATCATATGGACTGGAAACCACGCCTGAACTGAGTCGTACGGTCTGGACAGAGGTACAACAGTCTTTACTTGAGGAATCTGCAATACTATCACGATGAACTGCTCAAAACTTGTCACCTTGATCAAGGAAATTAGGTTCTCACTTCGAAATCCTGCATAAACACTCTTCAGCTTTCTATGCAACACATCCTTGCACCTACAGTAGGGCTGGAACAGTACAACGATCAGAGGAATAAACCTAGCTATGAAATACTCATCAAAACATGCTAGAAAACACATTCAAACCACTCAGAAAACATATTCATCTAGTTTCAAACTGACTTAAGTTAACATTCCTCAAAATCTGATCCGTGAATATCAAATTCCACACTTACCCAGTATGATATTTTGCTTTGAAAATACCAGATAGTAACTGGGGTTGGTCTTTCACAACCGGAGCTAGTGAAAATGAGAGCTAAACAGCCCCAGACCTGCTCAACAGCACAGTCCAGAAAACCAGAAAACCAAATTCCAATCCCATGAAGAATCCCCCCTCCAAAATGAGCAAATGATTTCCCTATAAACCCCCATGCCAAGCAGGAATAGAAAGGAATATTGTCTGACCAAAACGGGCGCCACTCAGCTAACGCCCAACCAAAAATAACAAAGAATCATATTGAATGCTCCACAGAGGAGCGCTTCTTCCACACCAACCAATACCCCAGGAATAGGCAAATGAGAAATAAAAGTGGTCCCACCAACCCAGCAACCACATCCACAGCAGTCCCACAACTTCTAAAAAACATTAATAGTTTCAATGTGCATGATAGGCATAAGATTTTATTTAACTAATATCAAACTTTTTTAGAAGCTATATTTCCCTTACCAGAGAATTAGTCTTCGGAAAATAGAAAAGGCTTATGCTCACCAATAATCACTGGTGAAAAAGGAACATTACAATCCTCCCTCCCTGAAGTTGCTTGTCCTCAAGCGACTGGCAATCCATAACCAATAGAACCATCCTGAATAATGTCACTCCAGGATCCCAAATTAGTCAAGGAGCTTTGTGAACTCCCAAATACCATATGCCATGCCGTCTTACAGTTGCAATCGCCATTGTTCTTCCTCCAAGAGACTTTGAATGATGAACCCAAGCATGCGGAAGTTTGCTGTCCTGACTAAACTCCTAGGGTAAACTATCATAATTTGCGTTATGAACCTTTGTAAAGTGAACTTCCAAGGTCTGAAAAAGCAGGTCTTCGCTGCTGTTCATAACTGAAATCAGTGCTGAATAATCTGATTTTAGCTCCGTACCTAAGGAGCAATAGTTGTCTCGAAGGAGTCTCCCAATAAGAATGCCTTTTACACTTCCAATCCAAGTGCTTTCAACCAATGAAACCTTCAAGGTGTTAGGATTTTTGTAATCAACATCAAACATTGCATGCTCTCTGAAATTATCCTTTTGCTCCCAATGTTGGTTTGAGACAACTACCTCATCTTCTTCTTCCAACTTTGGCATGTCAACATTAATAATTAAGGATCTAGGGATAATTGATGTCTCTCAATCCCACTCAAAAAGAGAATTTTCACATATCACATCAACATCTACATCATAGAGTGGATTATCAATTGCTTGAAAAACATGATGAGACCCTTGGCTTACCTGGTCTCTATGCAAAATACATTCTGAACTTGCACTTTTGGCTGCTGTCCTGATTTTTCCAGCCAGCTCATCGTCTCCTTGCGGAAACTTCTCAGACCATTTGTGGCTGAATTCTTGACTTTGCTTATTCGGTAAGGTTTGCATAGCTGAAAGGTATTCCCTTTTCTCTTCCATTCTTCTTGCAGTGTGAACATGTGATGTGTCATTCGACAGTCCCCTCAAAACCACTATTTTTCCATCATTTTGAAACTTGAGTTCCCTGGTTTGAAGGTTCAAATAAATCTCTCTCAATGACTTAAGCCACTGAATGCCAAGGACAATATCTGAATCACCAATACTTACTACGTGAAACACATCCTTGACCTCATAGTTTCCCAAATGGAGGCTCAAATTTGGAATCCTTCTTGTGCATTGCATTGTAAACCCATCTGCAACCATAACATTGAATCCCTCAAACTCCTCCGTTTGAAGGCCTCTTCTTGCTACAACTCCTTCATCAATGAAGTTGTAAGTAGCACCAGTATCAATGAGGGCAGCGATTTGCTGTCCACACAGTACACCACGAATCCTAAAGGGATCATTCTTTGGTTGGCATGAAAGTTGGGCAAAAATACCATCATCAACTTTCTTGTTTTTTGGCCCTTCTGGAGCTTCATCAAATTCTTCAACTTCTTCACAATCTTCGAATTGAGCTTGTTGTTCTTTTTTTTCTGCTCCATAATCAACATCTACATACACCTCCAAATTGCATGCTTGACCCTTCTCATAGCACTTGTGACCCGGAGCCCATGGCTCTTTGCAAGTGAAACACAATTTTTTCTTTTTGAGTTCATTTTTGACTTCATCACTCATTCTCTGCGTAGGTTGCTTTTGCTCATTGCGAATTTTTGAGATTGGTTCCTTATCTTTATTGAGTGGAGGAGATTTGACTTCCATCTTGGCCTTTGGAGCTGCAAATTCCATGCTTCTTGCCTTTTTATTGACCTCTTGCAAGGTTTGAGAGTCCAAGGATTTGATCCGTCCTCTAATTGGTTTTGCTAGTCCTTCAACAAATAGAAAGATGAGTCTTCTTTCAGAAATGTCGGGAACCATTACATTAAGTCTCTGAAACTCAGTGATGTATGCATCAATAGTGCTGGTTTGTTTCAGCTGTGCTAGGTCCTTGAAACTTTGTTCCGGATCTTGCTTATCAAACCTCTCGATGAGTCTATTGGTGAACTCATCATAGGTTGTAATCAGATTATGACCCTGTGTCACAAGGCCATGATACCACCACTCATAGGCAGCCCCTTCCAAATGTAAAGTTGCAAAGTTTAAGGCTTTCTCCTCAGGCATAGGCTTCAGAGTAATATAAGTGTCAAGCTTTTGCACCCAAGCTCTTGCAGTGCCTCTTTCACTACCATCAAATTTCTCCATAGACACTTTACTCAGAGCATGCTTGTAATCCTTATTCTCCCTGTTGTCTGGTCTTCCACCGTTTCTTTTCTTCTGATTCAGAAATTGGTCAAATGTTAAGCTTCTACAGACAAGATCAGGAAGTGTCATATATTCATTATGATTCACCATGATGTCATCAGTGAAAGTAGTTCTTTCCTCAGGCTCAGGTGGTATTTCTTCCCTTTTATTTGCAAAAGGTTGAAAAGGTCTCACAGCTGACCCTACTGAAGTTCTGGTAGGTGTTCTTACATAATCACTTCGTGCTCCATTGTTTTGCGAACTGCTGGCATCAGTGTTATTTCTAGTGCCCTGAGTTAAGTTTTGACCCATTTTGCTCACTAGCCTGGCAATCATCTCATACATATGGTCAAACTTCCTCTCCATCTTTTTGCCTGGACTTTCAGGTGGACAGTTCTCTTTGTCCCTATCTGCCATGACGGTCTCTTCTGCAACAGTATTTGAGATAACTGTGGCTTTCAACTTTCTTTCCTCTCTTTGCTTGTACCTTCTTTCTCTGTCACTGGATTGCTGCATGCAGAGATTAAGGCAACTTCACAAGTTGGCAGGATACCAGCTCTGATACCATTGAAATGATCTACCCAGATTTTTTTGCAAGATTTTAATGTTGCCAACAATGCTTTGCAAACAAACTCAAACAACAATAAGAAATATAAGTAATATGCTTTTATTCATACCCAAGTTGGATTTGCTGATAGAATGCACCACTAGTCAGACTATGTTTTAGCTGCCATACAATCGCCATGCATGGTGGAACTTGCAAGGAATGCTCAATACTCTACTAGGACCAGAAATTCAATTGCAAAATAATAAATCAATGAAATCTACTACAAACAATATCTGGCACAGCAGCTTGGAAAAAGTACCCAGACTGAACCCACTGTAAGGTGCACAGGAGAGGTAATTGCCTATTAGATTCTCCTTCCATCTTCAATTCACATACTACCAAGGGTCAGCATATAACATTTCACTCCACAACAATCCTCACACAACAGTAAAGACATTCAATCATTCCAAATCATATGGACTGGAAACCACGCCTGAATTGAGTCGTACGGTCTGGACAGAGGTACACCAGTCTTTACTTGAGGAATCTGCAATACTACCACGATGAACTGCTCAGAACTTGTTACCTTGATCAAGGAAATTAGGTTCTCACTTCGAAATCCTGCATAAACACTCTTCAGATTTCTATGCAACACATCCTTGCACCTACAGTATGGCTGGAACAGTACAACGATCAGAGGGATAAACCTAGCTATGAAATACTCATCAAAACATGCTAGAAAACACATTCAAACCACACAGAAAACATATTCATCTAGTTTCAGACTGACTTAAGT
The DNA here is from genome assembly GCA_027924645.1 of Cunninghamia lanceolata. Taxonomy (NCBI): domain Eukaryota; kingdom Viridiplantae; phylum Streptophyta; class Pinopsida; order Cupressales; family Cupressaceae; genus Cunninghamia; species Cunninghamia lanceolata. The sequence goes on along the minus strand of BSBN01001315.1, from coordinate 1,914,895 downwards.
TAATGTTCGTCAAAATCTGATCTGTGAATATCAAATTCCACGCTTACCCAGTATGATATTTTGATTTGAAAACACCAGATACTAACTGGGGTTAGTCTTTCACAACCGGAGCTAGTGAAAATGAGAGCTAAATAGCCCCAGACCTGCTCAACAACACAGTCCAGAAAACCAAATTCCAATGCCATGAAGAATCCCCCCTCCAAAATGAGCGAATGATTTCCCTATAAACCCCCACGCTAAGCAGGAATAGAAAGGAATATTGTCTGACCCAAACTAGCGCCACTCAGCTAATGCCCAGCCAAAAATAACAAAGAATCATATTGAATGCTCCACAGAGGAGCGCATCATCCACACTAACCAATACCCTAGGAATAGGCAAATGAGAAATAAAAGTGGTCCCACCAACCCAGCGACCACATCCACAGCAGTCCAACAACTTCTAAAAAGCATTAATAGTTTCAATGTGCATGATAGGCACAAGATTTTATTTAACTAATATCAAACTTTTTTAGAAGCTATATTTCCCTTACCAGAGAATTAGTCTTCGGAAAATAGAAAAGGCTTATGCTCACCAATAATCACTAGTGAAAAAGGAACATTACACCCAAGCAAATGCATTCGTCTTCGGGAGGCACTACTTGTCCAAAATCAAATGAGTAGGCCAACTATCCTTGGTATTGTCCGCTTCCGCCACCGTATATCCTATTTTAACACTGTAGTTCCTTGATTTGGAGTCACACCACACAATTTTGTCTTCCACATCAGACATATTGATCCTCCTATAGGCTAATTCTTGTTGAAATTTCTCCTTCAAAGTTGCCGGAACATCTATCTCATCTAAACTCTTCCATCTCCATTCCTGAATACCATTTTGCTCATGAGGAAAAATGTAATCCCGCACCTTCTCACCCCACCTTTGCAGAAGGGCCTCCCTCACTTCCTGCAACTCTTTCAGCTCCTTCGAAGCTTTGTGACCTTGCCACGAATCACCCAAAAACAAAGCCTTACTCCCATTTCGCACCTCCCAAGATATGTGTTTTGTGATGATATCTTTGCAATCCAATAGAAAATTCCAATTAGATGACCTATAGGGGGATTCTCTATGGCAGGATTCTAGTTGGGTCTCCAGAATCCAGATATTTATTTGCAAAATTCTAGCCCGTTTGGATTGCGGTTGGGAGTACATGCCCCATATCAATTTAGCCCCCAAATCCTTATTCAAAGAATTCCATTTTCTTAACCCTACTCCCCCCGATTGTTTTGGACAACATATCTTATCCCATGACACCAATGGAAATTTCCTCCTGTCCGCTGTGCCGCTCCAAAAGAAGTTTTTCATACTTCTATTCAATTCCTCTTCAATCTTCTTGGGGATTTTCAAACACTGCATCGAAAAAATAGGAATGGCTGAGATCACTGATTTTAACATTTAAATCCTTCCCGCAGAGGAAAGCCACCAGCCTCTCCAAGATTCCATTTTTGCCTTACAACTTGCTAGGATGTGTTCCCAAAGAGAAGACTTGTTAGCTCCTTGAAAAAGGGGGGTTCCAAGATATTTGCTCGGTAAAGATCTGGTTTTCAGACCCAATCTCCTTGCAATCTCCTTTTGCTTTATAACATTCGTGTTGAAAAAATATATTTCTGATTTATTCCAATTTACATGCTGACCTGAAGAAATGCAATATTTCCCCAAAGATTCTTTTATAACCTTTGTCTTTCTAAAATCAGCAACCCTGAATAACAATGTATCATCAGCGAACTGCTGATGAGTCACTGCTTCTACATTTGGGGCTACTCTTATACCTCTCCATCTGCCCAACCTTGCTTCTTCCTTAATGTATTTGCCTAAAGCTTCTGCCATGATGATGAAAAGAGAGGGGGAGAGAGGGTCCCCCTACCTTAGACCATTGGAGGTATTGAAAAAACCTCGAGGGCATCCATTTACCAAAACTGACATCTTAGGAGAAGAAATACAACTTTTCACACAACAAATCCAATCTTGATTGAAACCAAGCTTGTCTAGGGCCGCCAACAAAAATTCTCTGTTTACTTTATCGTAGGCTTTCCTAATATCTAGTTTAATTAACATCCTTGACACCTTGCTCCTTTTGACGATATGAATGGCCTCATGTGCATTGATAATACCTTCTGAAATTTATTTGCCGGGGGTAAATCTACTCTGTTCTTCTGCGATGATGAAAGGTAGCACCTCCTTCAATCTGTTAGTGATTGCTTTGGAAATAACCTTGTAGATGCTGTTGCAGAATGAGATGGGTCGATAGTCATCCACAGAGTCTACTACCTTCTTCTTTGGAATCAGAGCAATGAAGGTACTATTTAGAACTTTCAGCATTGTAGCTTTCCTCCTAGGCTCCTTTGCAGCCAGAACCAAATCCGATCCAACAATATTCCAAAATTTTTGGAAGAAGAAAGCCGGGAATCCATCCAGGCCTGGTGCCTTGTCGGGTGCCAGCTGGAAAGCAGCTGCTCTTATCTCCTCCTCCATGAAAGGTTTAGATAAGTTTGCATTCATATTTTGGTCCACAATACAAGGAATTCTGCCCAAGAGTTCTTCCCTAATCCTCAAGTCTGGTTGAAACTCTTTGTTTAGAAGTTCTTCAGAATAATCCACTGCCACCTGACCAATCTGATCCACACAATTAACTTCTACCCCATTCTTATCCTTGATGGATGAAATTCTGTTGATACTTATTTTGACCTTCGTAGTGTTGTGGAAATTTTTTGTGTTCCGATCCCCCTCCTTAAGCCAACATTCCCTGGATTTCTGCCTCCAAAAAATATCTTCTCTTGCCAAAAGTTCATCATATCTCCGCTTAAGCTCCTTTTTCTTCTAAAAACTCTCCATGTTCATTCCTTGATTGAGGATGTGTTCGTTTAGTTCTGCCATTTCTGTCTCTAAACCGATTTTCTCCTTAAAAATATCCTTGAAATGTTCCTTATTCCATTCTTTTAATTTGTTTTTAACAAAGCACAACTTCCTCCAAAATTTGAATAACTTAGAACCCAAAGTCTTGGGAGCCTCTGACCACCAAAGTTTGATCTTTTCCTCTATTTCCGGATCTCTTAACCACATCTTTTCAAATTTGAACGAGCTTCCACCAGTTCTGCTATCTGCCGAAATTTTGAGCTGCATTGGGTAATGATCTAATCTTGTGAGGGGAAGGATGGAAGATTCCACCATAGAAGAAGAGTTCAACCGATTACCTGCTATCAGAAACCTATCCAACCTCTCCACTATATTAGTGAAGCCCTTCCTCCTATTTGTCCATGTGAACCATCCATTCTTTGGAATTACATCTTGAAGTTGATTGCCATTCACAAAATCATGAAAATCCTCTTGGACTTTTGTTGGCCCTCCAACTCCACCCTTCTTCTCTCCTACATTTAGGGTAGCATTAAATTCAAACATAGGTTTAAATTTTAGTAAATGATTTCTATGTGTTTTTTGTTACAGTTTTTGTATTGTTGAGTTATTGTTTTTGTCCAAATGATAAAATTATGTATAATCTATATGCATGTATAATTGAAGTAAACACACCGCTTGAAGTTTATTTTAAGGGATGATGTAAGAGGACCAAATCACATGTATTATCGTTGAATTCTTTCAATTAGTGTAGTGAATGCATTATTGTCAAGTTCAACATGGATTACAAAATAATGATAACTTTGAGTTTTGATTGAAAGTTTATTGAAAATTTTGAGAACCATCTTACATTGTTGTAATAATGAACTATATGATAAAGTTTTCTGTTTTGTATTAAATGTTGTTTTGACGCACCATCTGAAATTTCTTTTTGTAAGCTAGGTTTAGAGCATTATGGGCATTATCTTGGCACTAATGTGGACTAATTTCTACCAGGTTGTTGGGGGTATTGACATGATGGCACAGGCAATAGCATTGGCCAAAAGACCTCATGTTGTGGTAAATGTCATATGTGTCAATTGCAGTTATTTAATCTAAAGTAAGACATGGTGGAAAATTTTTGGTTACGAGGTGTTATTATCCATCATAGCATTATATGTATTACCGTTCTTTTGTTTCTAGCAGCACAATAATATTAAGTAGCTCAACAACCATTTCATAGTCCATCTAGTCAAAAACCAACCTCGACAAAACAAGTTCATTATTTTCAATACCATTATTGATGTACTAGTAAGACTATATTTTACTTTCACCTTTAAGTGCTACAAGTATCGACAGTTACCTGTTACATATATCCTGGCACGCAATTTCAAGCGTGTAGGTGTAATAAATTTCGAACAATAGAGGTTAGACATTGTAAATACTACATGCCTTTATTACTTTGAGCTAGTTTGTTCTTCCAAGCTCCTTTTCTAGAATGTGCCCATGAAATTGAGGTTATTATACTTTTTATTCAACCTATGATTTCTAATGGGTTCATGATATGGACTATGGAGAACTGGTTTTCTTTTGGCAAAAGAGGCATGCACCAGCAGCTGATACCCTTAAACTTGCATGCTCATCTGTTTTAACCAAACAATAGTTGCAAGGATTGTAGAGATAGAGTTTGGATCTCTCTCACTAAACTTGCCAGTTATCTATGGATTTTTCTTTTATTTGCATAGTTGCGTGCATGAATGATACCTCTTTAGAAAAGATAGCTACCAAAAGAAAATATGAAAGGTCCTCTTTTTCTTGCAGGTGACGTGTGTCCATTGATCATTTTGACCTTTACTAGGTTTGACCTTGCTATCAAAGGTGAGATAATAGTGGAAATTAAGGAGGTTGCTTAGGAGGCTTTTGTTCTAATTACATGTATCTCATCTTCAAAGAGCTGGCATGTAAACTCATTTTTTATTTTGAGCATTACTTCTATGTCGTTATTGATATGATTGTGCTTTAACATATCACGAGTGATATTTCTCATTTGATTAGCTTTAGGTCTGATTACCAGATCTCTAGAGAGAGTGAATGTGATCCAAAAAGTATTAAGGAGGTCTGGAGGCTTAAAAAAAATTATTGGTTTGAAAATTGGATTCCAGGAAATACTTGCTGTTTTTACAGTCAAAACTGCCAGTTTGCTAGGAGGTGCTTTCGCAATCGACGATGGATAAAACATTTTGATTGGAGCGATTATGTAACGGCTGGGGCAATATTGTGTATAGGAGGCAGTAATGGAATTGCAGCGGTTTCGGAAATGACACATGGTGGTTTTGGTTGAATTAGCAGCAGTTTCATTACATATAGTCTGAAAATAAAAAGGCAATAATTTATATTGACTCTTCAGAAGGTTGAATATTCCAATGCATGGGAGTAAAGCCTAGCAACATATAAAAGTAGAAGAAGGACAGGGGAGGCTATCGGATGAATTGGAGACACAAAGCTCTTGGCATAGTGAAGATTGGATGCACAATATGACTCACAGGATAGACAAGGAGGACAAGAATAGTTATTTATTGTAACCTCCTTGTACTATGCAGTTAATAGTATAATATGAAAGGAAAGCTATTGGCACCTATAAAGCTGGGTTTTTCCTCTCAAATTGGGGGTTTCCTAGGTGGATAATTTGTGTAGAACAATTATTGTGTGTTTGCATTGGCTTCCAATAGTTATGAACTTAATTTCATACATATCCTCAATGGATTAATTGAACTTCATGATTAGTAAATTTGTTAGAGTTCATAGCCACACTCTCAACTTTGTAGTGATTACAGATCAATTTTGGTATTAGAGCAGATTTAATCTCATGGGAATTAGGGTTTAGTGGATTGTATGATAGTGACAAGGTCTTCAAGTGATGATAAATTAGTTCTAGAGAATCTAGAGAGGAACTTGTTGGAAACAGGAAATCAGAATGAGAGATTTAAATAATAGGGTTTCAGCCTTAGAGAGCCAAGTAGATCAAGTAGTAAAGCATCAGCAATGGATAACTCAGCAATAAGAGCACCTAACCAGTTAACAATCTAAGATGATGCAAGATCAGTCATCCACCAATGTTCTAGTGAAACTAAGATTGAAATTAAGACTTTTGAGGGTCAAATAAATGCAGAAATTTTAGATTCTTGAATAAAACAGATTATCATTAAAGTATATTTTAGTGTCCACAATGCGAGTAGAGCACAAAAAATTTCATTTGCATGATTGAAAATGAGTAGAGATGCTCTTGTATGGTGAGAGTTATTTTTCTTAATGTGAGAAAAAGAATAAACCAACAACCTATAGTTGAGCAGGTTTCAAAAGTCTTCTAAGGAAGAATTTCTATCTAATCGGGTATGAGACTGATCAAAAGATAAAGTGGCTCTATTTTAGGCAAGCAAGTGGATAAAGTGTACAAGATTACGCTACTGAGTTTTGAAGGTGAGCCATAATGCTGAGCATGGACTTGGAAGAAGGAGATATCCTCACTAGTATATTTTGGTGGGTTGGATACCAACCTACGAAGGAAGGTCATCAAGCTAGCCGATCTAGATGAAGCTTGAGTATTGGCACACTACATTGATGAAGAAAAAGGTAAAGGTGGAGGAGAATTTTCTAAAAAGAGACAACAAGATAAGGAACACTCAAAGAAAAGAAGGGTAAACCATTCAGAAAATTAAAAGGAAAGAAGACCAACGCTGCTGTCCACAAAGGAAAAGATTTAAAGAAATGTTGTTCACATTGCAAGATTGATGGTCACATGGATAATATTTGTTGGAAGCTGCACCCCTAGTTTTACCCCAAAAGTAATTCCAAGGAGGACTCAAAGAAGTCCATGGCTACCATTCGCGAAGAAGTGGAGATAGAGGACAACTTAGATATAGATAAGTAATTGGGTTGCGTAGCCACAAGGACTGTCATGAGCAAGCAAGAACAAGAAACAATGAACAAGCTATTCATTCTTAAATTCCAATTGAAGAAAACAAGGGTAAGATCACTTGTAGATCCTGGCTTTCAGTGTAATTTAATTTCAGCTGATACAGTTAAGAAGCTTGGTTTGCAAATGTATGATTATTCTCAGTCTTATCCATTGGGTTGGGATAAGAAGGGTATAGAGATTCATGTTAAGAAGAGGTGCAAATCTCAGTTTGCTATAAATGTGCAATACATAGATGAAGTAGAAGCGAATGTGGTTTCTCTTGACGCATTTGACATTGTGCTTGGGAGTCCATATTTGTATGTGCAAGATGCAATATTCATGAAAAGGGCAAACAAGTATTGATGGCTCAAATATGGGATCAATGTCATGTCCTCTTTTTCGGGTTAAAAAAAATTTAATAATATTATTTAAGTTGGGCCCGATAAATCCTAATTTAAGGGCAACTTAATAGTATTATTATTAATTAAAATAAAATGGGTTTTTAAACACTAGCACTAAATAAAATAAAAAATAAAATTTAAATAAGTAATTTAAAATACTTGGAGGGAAATTTAGGACCCAAGGGCCCAATTCGAAAAGGGTATATCAAGGAGGTGCCTATCTTCATTTGATCATTCATTCAAGTTATCCTTTTGCATCCAATTGTAAGATTTTGAGCAGTTTGTTCAATCTAGGGCATCCGAGGACAAAAACCCTCTTGGGTCTCTTTCCGGAGGTGAGGACGAATACCCTAAAATTTTTGGCATTGGCAAATCCACCTAAGCTTTGCATGGTGGTGCTAATTCAATGATTTGTACAAATTTTCAGGTCCGGGCGAATTAATGTTTGCAAGCAAACCCTAAGTCGCCATTTTTAGAGTGGGAGCTGATCAACAACCAAATTTCTCCTAGGCGCCATAGAGGGAAGGATAGCACATCATTTGAGGGCAAATTTTAGTGATTGCACCAAGTTCTGGGTGGCTGATAGCCATTGTTTACTGCAGAATTCTGGACTAAGGTTGGTGCACCACACTACAAGGAGGAATCCATACTGTCTAGGGCAGAAATATATCATTGTGGACATTTGTTGGAAATATATCATGGAAGTGCAAGGACAGATCCATCCTTGCTGCATCACATTTACAGGCCATATATCAGCATATTTCCAGGCTTTAGCGCTGATTGGACACCTGCAATCACTATCTGCAACCAGCACAGCAGTTTGGAAGTGTTTAAGGGACTGCTGGAGGGCTCATACATTCATTGTCCTTGATATAGGAGGCAACACTGCATGTTTGGGTATGATTTAGATCTACCGTGGACTCACTAAGGTGTACAGTTGCTGTCATAACAACACATTCTTGGATTGCTGTCCTAGTAGCATCCTAGGGCATATTTTGTAAGTGCAGATTTAAAATATGTAATAAGGACTGTAGACTTGTGGTAGTGCTGATTACCTAAGGAGTTACTTCAGTTCACTGTCCACTATTGTTTTCAATGTTCAAGGTACTTAATCTACACTTTGTATGAGCTGCCATATTGTTGTCAAGAATATTATAACATTTCTGGTTATGAACAAATCAAACACAGCTAGTTATCTATGCAAAATTGACTTGGACTGAATGTTAAATTGGAATATCCGAGTTCTGTATGATATTGTTTCATACCAAAGGGAGTTTGCACTAGTATTTATCTTTCAGTTTCAGTTTGCAGCAATTTGGTTTCTTCTTTCAAATTCAGAAAATACCAAAAACCGAGAAAAAATACCAAAAATTAAAAAAAGGGACATTGCAATCAAATATGTTGTTAAGGAACAAAGCAAGGCAAGAATAGCCATTGTAAATTCTAATCAAGCACTTAAGCTCATACAAGAAACCAAGCAGTTTTGTCTTCTTATTTTTAAATATAAGAAAGAAGAGGGTGTTGGGGTTTCTTCAATGTGACATAGCAACAAAAAGAAAAAGGGGTTGGAAGAATTGGTGGCATTGTTTGAGGAGGTATTTTGTGATCCAAAGGGGTTGCCTCCTAAGGGAGAGGTAGAGCATGAGATTCATCTACTTTTGGGACCTCCTCTACCCAATATAGGGTTGTATGTAATAATTAATGGAGAGTAATGAGGTAAAACAACAACTTCAAGAGTTGTTAGAGTAGGGTAGATACGTCCCAACACTTTGCCATGTGGATTACTGTGCTCTTGGAGAATGTGTGTAGATTATCGTACTCTCAATAAGATCACTATTAAGAATTGATACCCTCCCCGAGGATAGATGACTTGTTGGACCATTTACAACATGTGAAGTATTTTATGAAATTGGATCCAAAATCAGGATATCATCAAGTGAGAATGAAGGGGGATACGAAGAAAACCGCTTTCAAGGCCAAAAAAGGTTTGTATGAATGGCTTGTTCTTTCTTTTGGAGAATGTAATGCACCAACTACATTTATGTGTTTGATGAATGATGTGTTGAGAAAGTTAATAGATACATGTGTTATAGTGTATCAAGATGATATATTTGGAAGGAAGCAAGGTATGTGGAAACATTTTCTACACCAAACTTCTAAGGAGAGTGTTGTGCAAATTTCAATCTTTTAAACAATTATAGAAAGTAGAAACACATATAAACATAAAATAAACAATATTCCATAACACAGGTGTACGTGGGGAAACCCTTTGGGGAGAAAAACGCCACACTCCAAAGCAACCCAATGTTTTATTCAATAAACAACATAGTTACGATACATTTTCAGAGCAAGCCTTCACATGAGTATCACCAAACAAAGAGCTGGAGGAATTGCGACAACATAACAATACCTACAAAAATCACTATCAAACCTCCATCTCAAGCACCCAATAAATAGGATATACAATACATAAAACCATCAAATGGTAATTAGAAAACCATGACCTAAAACCACCACCCAAATTCCAAGATGACTCCACAAGCTAAACATAGCATATTCCTTCCACCTATCATAACCTTGTTATAATCCACTCACCAAATTGGATGTTCCATTTTGACTCCATTAGCCCCATCCAAAGATGCTTTATGACGCGTTGGTCAACAAGTGTAACTCCCCTTTACAACTCTTTTATGTGTCCTAGATGTTTGTGTATTTCCAATGTAGGCGATAACTTTTGATCTGGGAGGCCAATTGGGCCATTTTTTTTTTCAAATTGTAGAGCTCGAAGACCAACTCTATAGCCCAGAAATTGAGTTTTTTTGTTTTTCAACCCCAAAATCGCACTGTTTGTAATCTTAACATTAGGTGCATGGTTGAGATACCTTTCCTAACAATATTAATATTATGTGCAACATGGGAGGATGTAAAATACCCTACTAGTTATGACTGAAATTTTTTTTCCTTAATTTACTTTCAACAATCAATTCCAAATGCAAAACAATATCGATGAACATATGAACAAGTGAATGCTGAAACCACAATGCGTCTTCAATGATGATGGTTACAAAATGTTATTTGCTGTTCCATATAACAGTCTGGGACTGATTTATATCAGATTTCAATACACAAGGAAAATGAGTAGCAAAATGCTTCAAAACCCTAACAAATCAATCCACTCCTATGAGGAATGATCAACATGACAATATAGCACTGTTACAGCCTTGTATGAGCTCAAATAAATGTGTGATATCACTGTATATGCTGCTAATATGATTGCTGTAGGTGATCAAAGTACCCAGAAATGTGAATGAAGCCAAAACCATGCAAAATAACACCTCTAATGCCAAGTGATGGGTTCCCAAGTGCCACAAATAGCTTCAATGATGTTCCAAGTGCAATAAACCTTCAAAATCTTGGAATGATGTCTAAGAACCCTGTAATGAAATGTCCAGCTTGCTGTTATAAAATTAGACCTTCAAATGATAGCAAAATTCACACAAAATAGCTCTTTTAGCCAAATCGACTACCTTGGTAGTCTCAAATGATGAACAAGAACTTCAAATTCAAGGCAAATATCCTTCAAACTTCTCAATATAGACCCGCAATTCCAAAACATGATGAAATCTCTATGATATCACCTCACAACAAGATATAGGATCATCTCTATATCACAATCAAGGGAACATCTCCTTGACAAAACACTGAAAATGCAATTTCTAGCCAAAATACAAAACATAAGAGAACTTACCAAGGGAATCAATAGTTCAATAGTTATAAATTGATGGTGAAACTCCTCTATTTATCCTCTCCATGGCTTAGGCGTCCAATTTGCTAAAATTTGGAATCCACCAATGAAATGCCTTTCTCTTGAACAATTTTAAATGCATTGGATCAATGAAATACAACATTTAAAATCATCCTTGATTTTATTAAATGAATTCACCTCCAAATTTCCACGCCTTGAGCAATAACAAATTCCTTTGCAATTTTAAATGATATCTCCACGAGTGATGACCATGAGGAAATAATAATTTATCATTTAAAAATCCTTTTCCTTGACTTGGACGGGGATCCACATCAACAAATAAAATATTATTTAATAAAATTTCTCCTTCTCCTCGATCGACATCACCTTGGGCATTGAAATCCTTATTATTATTATATTTTATCTATCCTTATCCTGGCCGTTGGCTCATGATCCAAGGCAATGACAATATTTTATTGTTATTTGATAACTCCCTCTAGGCGTTGGGCGCATGATCCAAGGATGAACAATATTTTATTATTTTTATAAGACTCCTTCCAAGACGCCTAGCACATGATCCAATGACAAGCATTTGAAATTACCTTATCCCTTTGAGCGATGGCACAATACTCTATTCTCCTTAGTCGATGGCACCAAACTCAATGCAATTTGCCTTCTCCTCATGTGTTGGCACAAAGACCAATATATCAAACCTCCATATGAGTGTTGGACCTATAGATGAAATAGATATTTGAAAATGCAATTGAAGATTGACATTTTCCTTTAGCGTCCACTTGGCATCAATTTATCCAACCAATGAAATGATGAAAATACAATTTAAATATTGTATTTCCCATTTTCCCATTTCTCTATCCTCTAGAAGAACATGATATTTTTGCTAGATAAACCATATCACTTAGCAAAACTGAGTCAAAACATAACCAAAAATCACTTGTTGAGCTAACATTATAGTTTTCCATCCTTTAGATACAAGCTCAAACCACAATCATGACTTAGCTCAAAATGGGGACATTACAGAGCAGCATTTGAGACAGGTTTTTGAAAGTATTGAAAGAAAAATAGTTAAGTGTGAGTTTACAAAAGAATTATTTAGATATCTAGGCCATGTGGTTGGAGGAGGTGAGCTGAGAATAGATTCCACAAAAGTGGAGGCCGTTCTGAATCGACTGACACTAGAAAGTGCCACAAAAACAAAAGAGTTCTGAATAGATTCCGCAAAAGTGGAGGCCATCAAATTGGCCGACACTCGAAAGTGCCACAAAAACAAAAGAGTTTTGTAGGTGCTACACTATATAGGCGTAAGGTCATTCTGACCTTATCTTCCATATCTCCTCCTCGACATTCAGTTGCATCATTAAGTAAGCACTTTCATTGGAGTGATGTACAAGATAAGGCTTTTGAAACATTGGAGGAAAGGTTTGCAATGCTTTGGTGTTATCCTTACCTAATTTGCAGCTGCCCTTTGCGGTTGAGATGGATGCTAGCGAGTATGCCATGGGAGCCATCTTGTTACAAGGTGGTAATCCTATATGCTACCATTCCAAAGTTTTCACTTGAGTGGTGAGGGGCTATTTGGTGTATGATAGGGAGCTATATGCTTTAGTCCATGCAATAAAAAATGGAGACACTATTTACTTGGTAGGGAAACACTTGTGCACATGGACCACAAACCTTTACAATATTTGCAGGCTCAGAATATGTTGCAATTGGCAAGACATTACAAATGGATGAGTTTTCTACAACAATTTCATTTAGTGATCAAGTACAAGGAGGGAAGTACAATCATAGTGGTAGACATGTTGTTTAGACCACCGATTGCAAAGCCCATATCAGCTATAGCTATGATCGTGCAGTTGGAGCCATTTACTAGAGGGGCCTATGAAGAAGATTATGACTTAGATTTTGGGTAGAAGTACAAATAGCTTCAGGATCAGGGTGTTGCCAAGGAAGGAGAGGACTTCTACCTCAAGGAAGGATTGCTTTGTAGGTTGGGCAAACTATGTCTACAAAGGGTAGAAAGTCTTCTACTTATGAGGGAGGCACACACCTTCAAAATAGTGGGTCATTTTGGTGTTTTCCAAGGTATGTAAATCGGCCCTGAATACAAGTAGAAGTAACTAAGGTATGTAAATTGGCCTGCCACTCGCCAAGCGCCTAGAAACACCCAAAATCACGTAGAAACACACCGCCAACTCTCCAGATCGCCATTAATGCGAAGTGGGTAGTTGAAAATAAGGTTTTTATGGCAGTAGGTGGAGTTGTTGGGGTTTTCCCTCCCATTCTTCTATCAGATCCGAGTTGTGAAGGCTATAATTAGAAGATTGAAACTCATTTCAAAACAGGGGGTTGGTACTTTGGTGGTGGTTGGAGGTTGTGCATGTTCACTAATGTCTCTAGGGCTCCAAATCATGCCATGTCCAATTGCAAAGAAGTAATGGAGCGGTGGCATAGATGAAAGATAGTGTGTTGCAGGGGTTGTGCAGATAATGTCTCCATGTTTGTTTGTATGTGTTTAGGGTTTTCCTCTTATCACATTTGTTGGTAAGTTTGTATTGGACATTTGAAAATGTGACAACATTTTAAATATATTACAAGCTTTGTAATTGTCATTTGTTCTCTCTATTTGAATGCATATAGTTCATACTGGATAACTAAGTATGTTTGAAACACAAAACTTGCAATTTGATACAACATTTGCTTAGATCAATTTATCTTTGCCTCCTTTCATTTGTTTTCTTTTTTGTTACTTGCGACTTTGTAGCCTAGTTGGATTGGCACCGGTCTTGGCTCCGTCAGATCAATCTCATACCATTTAAAACAAACAAACATTTACCAGTGGTTTAGGGAAAGAACCATCATTCCTGTGCATGTATAATTGCACAATTTGTATTAGTTATATAGGGGTTTTGTGACAGTCAGTTGTTCTTGGTTCAATGACAGTTTTGGGATCAAGATAACATGATGGGTTTGGTTGTTCATTGGTTTTTAGTTGTTCATCTTGTTTGAACTCAATACCTGTTAAGGTATACCTCTTGGAATATCCCTCCAGAGCCTAGCTGAGTTCAAAGTGTAGAGGAGCCTACCCACTCTTGTAAGTTGGCCAAAATTGCCCTAAACTTGTTGACAAACCTTTTTCAATCACCTTGATGACACCCCTGGCCTAGGTGATTGTGAAATGTTTTAGGGTTTTGAGTTGTAGTCATTTTCGGAATCAACACTTGCATTATGTTGAAATTGCTGTTCATTGGGTATTCAATGTTATTGTGATTTTGTTATATGCTCAATAGAATTTATTATGGTTACTTTGCTTCTAAGTATCTATTGAGATGTTGCTAAAGGTTAAGTTGTTTCAATGAATTTGTAAGCTTTGTATTGCAGGCGAGCATGAAGATGTAGCTCGTGGCATCGTTCTGAGTCCATTCAATTTAATGATAACATTTGTGTATATATGTCTATCCAATCCTTGTGTACTTGCCCCTACTTGGTGTCTGTTTTTAACTGAATGGTGTAAGTGTATAGTTGTAGGATTTAGTTTAAGTCAAAAAGCATAAAACCCTTTGCCTTGTGTTGAAAGAGCATTTCTGCCTTTTACATTAGGCGGACCAAAAAGATTAACATATTTATGTTTTATTCAACATGAACGTGAAACTACTCCCGAAACCACTGTAAAGTTTGTAAATTGCAAGTACATATTGTTCATAGTAGGTTAGTTTTTAGTTTATAGGGAGTTTCCCCTTGTAATTTGAAGAACAATTCTATCGCACATCTCTTCTGTTTTATGTCACACTGAAAGGTGCATATTTAAACACTAACAATTTTTGGTGACTCTACTGGGGAAACAACATAAGACTACTATCTTATTCATTTCAACATTCAAAGTTTGGCACAAAGGGTCTAAAGTTCACAAATCTTTTTCAGTTTCAGATGAAGAATTCCTATGGCTGATCAAGAGGGTAACCGCATCAACAACAATTGTCTGCCTCCTCTGTTGTCGTGGGAAAATCATATTGGTCCATTGGCATTGACAGAAAATCATGAGCTTCCTAGAGGCTCAAGGAAGAATTTTCCAAAATTCTATGGTGATGGCAAGCAGAATCCCGATGAGCATATTTCAGCCTTCACCACTATGTGTGGAATCCTTAGGTACATGAAGATGTTGCAGTTCGCTTGTTTGTGGAAACTTTGCAAGGCATAGTAATTGATTGGTTTCACCACCTTGTTGTTGACTCCTTCACAGGTTGAGAGTCAATGTGTGAGAGGTTTTTTGCACGTTTCAAACTTGTGGAAGACATCTCTTGTTTGCACAACTCTCAAATGCTAGGAAAGACGAAAGTGAACTTACGCGGGAGTTTGTTGCAAGATTCAATCATTTGGTTACCAAAATTGTTGACACTCTTTAAGTCCTTCTGAGATTCTTCTAAGCTACTTCATCAATGCTCAATCTTTAGAATTTGCTTTCTTTCTCAAGCAAGTAAATGCTACAGAATTGAGGGAGGCTCAAGAATATGCCATTGAGTTGGAGTGAGCCATCTTGTTGGAGGATCATATGAGTACTTAAAGAAAGATATAGAAAGCTTTAATCGGGTCATTGGTTCCTTTGAATGTCTCACCACTTCAGCAATATCCATCTCCTCCAAGTAGACAAGATTCTTTTATCAGTTATGTTAGTGATAGGTCTCATGTGCCTATTTCACCAACAAGACAAGTGGCAAAAGTGTCTTCTCGTGCACACACATATTGCTTGTTCCATGCCACGAGTGAACATGATGGAGAAAGTTGTCCTACGATGCACACATTCATGCAAATATTGATAGCTTGAAATGAAATTCAAGGATTTTTAGATAGTCTTGAATGTCTTTTAGAGAAATCCGATGGCGGCTTTGTGATGGGATATACCCAATGTGAACTTGATATGGGAAGGAATAACTCTCATAATCACATATCAAATAACATCATGTATTTGTATAACCAAGAGCAACAAATTGAACAAGAGTATCCACTAGAAGCAAAAATCTTGCCCACTTTGCCCAAATTCTTTGTGGCCGAAGGAGTGTTGATGGAAGAGGAACTTGATGTTACACAAGTATTGCATATATTCTTTGAGGAGGATGAAGTCACACAAACCTCTAGGGACCAAAATTGTAAACCAAAGTCAAATATACCATAGGGAGCAATGATGAATCCAATTTCTTCTTTTCATAATTCAAAGGGTGGTTCAAAAGAGCCCACATTAGATATAATCAAAGAAGATGATATTTTTCTCTTGAGTTTTCAACTTGAAATTTAGAAGTTTTCTTTAAGCACTCATGATGAAGAATCTTAGTTGATATTGGTAGAAGAGTTAAAGACTTGGTCACCAGGGGTTGGGATTTTTGTTCAAGAGATCAAAGAAGCATCATAGTTAAATAAAGAACATAATTTTCTTCTTATTGAAGATAGTCTAGCTTTGGAGTATTCGTTAAACCAGAAGTCCATATGGAAGATTCATTACCAGATCTTGATAGTTTTTTGCATCACCTGGAGAGTGAGTTTTCAGTGGAAGGTATAATGAATTTCCTTTTATAGTTTGACTCTTCACTTTCATCCTCAATAGATACCATACATGTCAGTGAAGATAATGTCAGATAGTTAGAGGTTATTAATGAATGTATGTAAGGAAAGGTTGCTATAGACTGTAATCATGTTTCATTGATGGTAAATTGAGCACAAGACTTCTATGCTTCAACACAAAGAATAAGAAAGTTGGACATTCAATGAAAAATAAATGTTGCTAGAGATTCATTGTCATAATCCTAAAGACATATTCATTGAAGACAATTGCTCTATTGAAACTAATGAGACTCAATTTATCCAAGGACTGACAATATGTGATGATGGATGGCAAAGTGAACTACCAAGAGATTTTTTCAGCAAGTATACTTTGATAATGACCTAGTGCTTGAAGATTCAGACCTTGATGGTTGCTCAGATTCGAACTTTGCAGGTTGGTTAGCTGAAAGCTTAATGGATGAAGATGGTAAAAAATTGTTCCAATCACAAAGTACACACCTCTTGTTAATTGTAGATCCAAAAAATCAAGAACAGGTGATGGAAACTTTCTTTGAACAACTTCAGCCTTTTCCAGAGGAGGATGCATGGACCGAGTTTAGGGTTGCATATGTTGAAGACACAGATGAAGAAAATCAAATCTGATAAATGGTGGTTACTATTCCTATAATAGTACTACAACTATAGGATCTTGCCAGATACCTTCAGAAGGAGGCTCAATATCTTCACCTGTTACAGAGGTTTCTCGTTATGGAAGATGATCACCCTATGAACCAATGCATATCAATCAGTTCGTGATAAATTTTTTGCTGTGATTGTGTCTATCCACCCAAACTATGGCTCTTTGAGAAAATGTTGCAAAGATTGAAAGGCTATGTGCTGTCACGACTAGATTCCCAAGTTAGGAGAAGTTGTTACTTTTCCTAGCCTATAAATGGTTTTGTGTAACTCATTTCATTTCCGTGTGTTCTTGTACAAAAAAGAGTATTTATGTTTTCCACATTGTTTGTATTATGTTTCCCAATTCATGACGTTTTTCATTATGTAGTCTTGTATTCCCTTACGTATTGTGAAAAGTTTCGTTATGTTAGGTGATTTAGGAATGTTCATGTTTAGGTGATTTAGAATGTTTGACTTTGTTGCCCAAAGCACCGGTCTACTTGTAAACCCAAAGATCCTAAAGTCCTACGTTGCAAATATACGCCGTGGTCCCCAAACAGAGCCAATTGTTGTATGCAATCTGAAACTTGATTGTGATACATGAAAATTTGTCGTCAAATTGTTGTTTGTGTTTGTGTCGAGTTGTTTGTCAAAGAGGCAGAAATAGTCAATTTGTGGTCGAGTCGTAGGTCCGTTTTGCCAAAATCCAAAATGTGAAATTTTTGTTTACATGTTATTTGTCCTTCGGTTTTAATTTTAAATTGTAAATTTTTAATTAATAATTAAGAATTATTTTTAAAAATTAAATTATTTTTAAAAATTAATTATTGTCAAAATCGAAAACCAATAATATTTATTATTAATAATAATTATTAAAAAATAATTTAAAAAAAAAAAAAGAGAAATCAAAAAACCAATTTTTTTTTTAAATAAAAAAGATCATAAGTTGAAAAAAAATTTAAAAGAAAATTGGAAAAAAAAAAAGCTTTCGTAATGGTGCCCGCCATACTTAAGTAAAGTAATTAAAAAAAACCAACCTTTGTATGGGCATGCGCCCATACCAAAGGCATGTGCTTGTATAAAGAACATAAAAACAAAAATTGATTGCCGAAGGGAATTGGTGACCACAATGCCCAGTTAGCAGCAAAGCAAAATGAATTAAAAAGAAGACAAAGACTATGCAAAGACTGCCGCCAAAGGAAGAATAGAAGGGATCGGCCAACTCCCAGTTAATAGGGAGAATAACATCAGCCCAAGGCATTGAATAATGGACATATTTGAATGCTAAGTTAGCAGAAATTAGTGGCCATTTTAGAGGGGAAAAATTGTATAAAAGACAAATGAATCATCAACACCAAAGCAACCAACCAGCTTCAGATAAAACTAAATTAGCTATTAATAGGAGCAAGGAAATGACACTTAAATAAGTCATGCTTTCCAAATTAAAAGCAGATATTAATAGGAAATGTGCTTATTCAAGCAGCCAAGACTTACAAACTAAAGCAATCACCTCCATAGATAAAACTACAGCGTTTGAAGAGACAAGTCTTTTTATAACAAATTTAATAAATAATCTTTTCATTGCTGAGTAAGTAATACTATTTCTAGAACACTTGGATGACCATCTTGAAGTAGATTTGTGTTTCCTACAGCAGGTTGCAAAGCAGATTTGCGCAGCAGAATGCTGAAATCATTTGTGACTGTCATCAGCAGAATAGTGTTTAAACTTTTAATGAGGAGTGAACGAAAGGATGTTTAGATTTAGGTGAATTGTTCATCAAATAATCAAATTTTTAGAAATCTCAAGGGTTTACGAAACTTCATCAACAAATGTATGCATCAATGTGAATTTCAGAACTTCGTCAAGGATTTCAAATGCAAGTCGTTAGGATTCATAAATTGTCAAGATTTTCAAAGCTTCGTCAAAACATTTTTGCCAAGACTTTGTGAAAAGAAAGCTTCACTAGAATCATCTAGAGCCACCTTCTTGACAAAAAACTGTATTTTTCACCATTTTTGCATTTTAATTGTCAGTTGAACTTGTAGTTGCATTGGAATTAGTGGACTAGATAATTTGTAATAAAGTTTGCACATCATGCAAGCAATTGTAGTTAGGATAGAAGTGTAGTTAATTTATTTAATTTATTTTCATGCAATTGTTTGTAAACAGTATAAATAAGTGTTTTTTTTGCACTTAGTTGTATCAATCAGAAGGAGGACTAAATATAGATAAATGGTAATTCCCATGCTTGCATTATGTTGAAATTGCTATTCGTCGGGTATTCAATGTTATTGTAATTTTGTTATTCACTCAATAGAATTTATTACGCCTACCTTGCTTCTAAGTATCTATTGAGATGTTGCTTCAATGAATTTGCAAGCTTTGTATTGTTGTGAAGATGTAGATTGTGGCCTTCTTCTTCTTCCTATTCCTCTTCCTCTTCCTCTTCTTCTTTCACCACTTTATCAGCATTAAAAACATTATGGAAATAAAAAATTCTTATCATTGCTTCTTGCAAGCTAACAAATTAATTTGTGCTTTGTTGTATCACATCTACTAACTGTTGAATTTTTTAGCTTAGTTTGAAACATATGCATAGGTTTAGTGTAAATGTGCAAGCAGTTAGAGTTATTTCTATTTTGTAATGCACATTAGTGATTAATGTGAAAGTCTTTTATTTATTTAATTAAGTCTAATAAAGTGTGGATAAGCACTAATGACTTAGACTTATCTTTCAAGTCATCTCCTATGTGAGATAAGTTTGCTTTCATTTTGAGAGATAAGAATGCTTTTTTGGAAGATTAGATTTTTAGCTGAATAGTATAAAGATAGATGTAAGATAGAAAATTAGTAACTCAGAGCAGTATAATATTTCCATGCAACTGAAGGACTAGTTGTGGAGGTTTCCTTGTAATCTTTCAAAGGAATGCAAAGCAGATTATAAGGCGTAAAATATATGTCTATTGTTCATCGTTTCTGCTATTTGAATTTCAATGTTTCGTGTGAGTAATTCAATGTTTTTAGCATTAGAATTATTCATCGTGATTGGAATTTTTAAAATGGTAGCAGAGTCTAATGTCCCCTTCTAGCAAGTCAAAATTTCACAACCTTGCACAAAATTTCAACTTACAAAAAGAGAACATTAGTATTCAATTCTTCTTTTCATATCATAATTAGGGTTGATAACCAAGTATCAAATCCATATACTTTCCACATTTGTACTTAAGGCTTGTAACCTTATAATCATAATCACATAATTTCTCTTTATATTATAAACATATGCATTACACATTCACATTATTTCTTTCACAATTCTCATGCACTATCTTGAGGGAGTCCTAGGGTAGCCCTACCATTAATCAATCCTATCTCCCATATGAGCATGGTTTTGTTAAGGCGTTCGTATCCATCCCACACGGAGGCCCAAAGGCTTCTCCCAACACCCGAGGTCCTTCACCATTTGGCTTGAGGGGACTTCATGCAACACCCGACATTCTTCATCCCGTCGAGAGTCACCTACTGTCGGGCACAATTATAAACATTATGAGCTCATATCTACCATAGGCCCAAGATCTTCACACACACCCGGTGTTCGTCTCTTGGCTCAAGGAACTTCACACACACCCGGTGTTCTTCATCCACTTGAGGATCACCTAGGTCCAATCATACGCCCTTAACTTAACCCCATACCTGCAGGTTGGTAAGATGATTAAGGGTGAGGCTCGAACATCCTTTTCGATAGGTTATGAGATTATGAGTTATGAATCCATATTTGATAATGCTATCTTGTGATCCTTTCCCGGATCATGATAGAATATCATTATCCTTGTTCCTCCTTGGGAAACTTATGACATTATCCATTTCTAGCCTTATACTTGGCTTATGTTTCAATTCATTTTCAAGTTCCTTCATATACTTACTATATTTTACTTCTAAACAGTTCATTCATGAACATTTATCATATAATTATTATGATGATCTTATAATTCAGTCATCCTAGATTAAGAACTATTCTTTTCTAATTTTCCACATTCAAATTAGATGCAGTGCATTCTATATCCTGTTTTAATGATTCTATTTTCATTTTCTATGATGAAATAATCCTGTTTTCGATCTCTATAATCCCATAATCTTCATTCTATATTCTAGATTAATAATGACATTTTCATTCTACATTCTTATATTAGTATTGCATATTTGATTATGACTGCCTTAACAATCTATGATGTACTAAATGTATTCTTTAGCATGATCAATACAGCATTAATTAAATTATAATGAAATCAGATGCATTCTTGGGGCATGTTCGAATATCATACCTGGCTGTCGACCTTGGTTTATAGCAGAGTTTTGATTGTCAAATGATGCTTGAGATGATTGACCTCTAGTTGGCGGCTGATTACTTTGATTGTCTAAGTATACTGGCGATTATATAAAACTGTGACTGACTTCCTGAATTATTAATGACTATTTGCTGACTGCTGGGAATGAAGGATGTGTTTTGCTGTTTATTGTTTCAATGCCGATTGGTATTTGATGTTTATTTCTGATATTTCAATGCCTCTGATTGTTTGCTGGATGATGTTTGATGTTGAATGATTCTGTCTTCCCTTCCATGATGCCAAGGCGCTCTTAAATACTCCTTGATGGATCGCGACTTACCAAGAGTCGCTTCTTTTGGCTATTGTGCCTTATTATTAATCATTTCTTATTTTACCCTTGATCGATGATAATTGGTGGTGTTATATAATATATCTCTTCTCATTCGATTGTATGCTTAATCTTTGTCTTTATACTAATTCATATTAGGAATGCCTTGGTATTAACCGTAGTCCTTACTTCATATTGATGATTCCATGGTCTTCCTTGTGTTATCCAAACTGGTAGAAAAAAATGCAAATGAGTCTTTCCAATCTTTAATTGGAAATTACATAGTCGATTTGATGCGGAATATGACACAGAGCTTGGGTAGGACGCAACCCAAAAAAGGAATTTTGGGAAATTTCTTTGGTAAAGAAATCGTGTCGTTGTTTAAATGAAAACCATAGGATTTTTGTGATAAAAATTGCGCCTAGTTTTAAATGAAAAATTCGTAGGATTTTTATGTGAAAATTGTGACCAACTTTCCAAAAAATCGTGTGGCAAAATAAAAAGGAAATTCTCGAATTTATTTGTGAAATTTGCGTGCAGGGTTGTGGAAGAAATCATGCCATTATTTCTTTAGAATCACACTTGAACAAAAGTTGAAATTGTGCCCATTTGGTTATTAAAAAAATTGCGTAGGATTTTTTCTACAAATCATGTAGTTTTTGTGACTTTTTTCCCAGTTTTATTTTTGCAAGTTGAAATCCGCGATGCCAAGGCAGGTAGAAATCGCACGTCTAGGGTACGTTTTCTGGGATGAGTTTTGGTAGTTTTTGTGTAGTTTTAGTCGTGGCTAGGACAAAAGAAAACTAGGGTTTTATGTCTTTTACCAGGTTTTGTAGGTCTACGACTAGGGTAGTATTTTTGTAGGTTTAGATCTGTGACGTAGGGTTTTCAATTTGACAGCAAGAGCTAGGGTTTCTAGTGCCTAGGATTTGCTAGGACAACAAACAAAGGTCTTTGAAAAAAAAAAAAGCTAGTGTTTACTAGCATGATTGAGGATTTTGAAAAAGGTAATTTGAAATTTTTGAGCAGTTAGTATTATTTCTAGATTGGCAAGTTTGTTATACAAAAAATATTTTAATGGCGTTGCCTATTTTTTGTTTCGAGGATAGGTTGGATGGTGCATTAAATTTTTTGCTTTGGAAAGTCAAGGTGACTTTGCTTATGGAGGAAAATTATCTCTCGGATATCTTTAAGGGTCGAGTGTCACCATCGACAAATACGCAATTGAAAGGGAAAGGATGAGGATTCATCCTCATAGGCAGGGAAGAAGGGCTTGAGTAAAATCAAGTGCTTCAGTTGTCATAAGTTTGATCATTATGCATCACAGTGTACAGATAGGAAGAAGAACCAAGGGAAGCAACAACAAAAGTAGCAACCTTTGCAAAAACTCAGATGAACGAGTTTGCTGCCAAGTTTGGGAAGAAATTCTCAATGGTTTCCTATCTTTCTACCAGTACGGCTTCACAGGATGCTTGGTATGTGGACAATGGGGCCTCTTAGCATATGACTTCAGTCCAACAATATTTTACCAAATTGGAACAACACAACTCTGGAGTTTAGGTTGAGCTTGGTGTGATGCCAAGTATCCAGTAGTAGGTGTTGGTAAAATTCTTTTTCAACTTCACTTAGGTACCTCTTTAGAGTTTGATGGTGTTTTGCTTGTTCCTGGTCTTAGGAAAAATTTGCTTTCAGTTTCGGTAATGGAGGATAAGGGCTTTGCAGTTGAATTCGAGGATCAACAAATTCTTATCAGATCGAAAGGATCTAGCCCAGAGACAACGTAGTCTATGGGGGTTAGAGAAGGCAACTTATACTAGTTACAGGGGGAACCAATTCTAGTAGCATTAATGAGCAACATCATAGATTTCAAGCCTTCTAGATTTTAGGAGGCAACAAACCAACAGGTTTGGGGAGATGCCATGGTGTACACCTCCATCATGAAGAATGATGTATGGGACATAGTTCAAGACCAAAAGGGAAATCAATTGTGAGTTCCAGGTGGCTCTTCAAAATCAAGCTTGCTACAAAAGGCAGTATTGAGAAGTTCAAAGCGAGGTTTGTGGCGAGAGGGTTCTCCCAAAAGGAGGGAGTGGACTATTAGGAGAATTTTGCTCCACTCGCCAAATACACTTCCATTAGAGCAGTTATATCTTTAACTTTTGTCATGGGATGGAAGATAATCAGATGGATGTTATGACAACTTTTCTCAGTGAGATTATTGAGGAAGAAGTGTACATAGAACAACCTCATGGCTTTGAGGTAAAAGGAAAGGAATCTTGTGTTTGCAGGCTTAAGAAAGCCTTGTATGGATTCAAACAGGGACCAAGAGCTTGGTATTCCAGGATTGATGAATATATGCGGAGTATGGGCTTCACCAAAAGTGAAGCAAATCCTAATCTATATCATATAGTGAGTGGATCAAATAAATGTATTTGATATTGTATGTAGATGATTTGTTCATTATAAGATCAGAACAACTCATTGTAGGGTGCAAAGCAGATTTAGCAGTTGAGTTTGAGATGAAGTACATTGGCCTGATGCATTATTTTTTGGGGTTAGAGGTTTGGCAGAAACCTGGGGAGATTTTCCTTGGGCAGGGTAAGCATGGAGTTGAGATACTATAGTGAATTCAGATGGACGATTGTAGACCGATGGCCACACCTATGATCACTAATTTGAAGAAGGTGACAACTTCAGATTCGGAGGTGACTGATCCCACATTGTACAGGTAGTTGATAGGTTCCTTGATGTATTTGGTCAACACAAGACCGGATTTATGTTTTGTAGTGAACACCTTGAGTTAGTTAATGGTGGAGCACAAAAAGGAGCATTGGGTAGTAGCAAAACATGTGCTAAGATATTTGAAGGGCACAATGGATTATGGTCTGAGGTATCTTGGAGATGGTGAAGTGAAGTTGCAGGAGTATACAAACTCTGATTGGGCAGGTAGTGCACCAGATAGGAAGAGCACATCAGGGTGTTGCTTTAGCTTGGGTTCAAAATGGTATCCTAGTTTAGAAGGAAACAGACTTTAGTGGCACTCAGTACAACAGAAGCAGAGTATATGGTAGCCAATATTGCAAGTTGTGAGGTCACCTGGTTTTGCAAGTTACTTGCAGGGTTATTTGATTGGGAGTTGGATCCCAAGGTCATTTATTGTGATAATCAGAGTTGCGTCAAACTCTCTGAGAATCCAGTGTTTCATGGCAAGTCCAAGCACATAGAGATCAAATATCACTTCATTCGAGACATGATTCAAAAGGGAGCAATTAAACTCCTGTACATTTCCACAGAGCAACAATTAGCTAATATTCTGAACAAGCCCTTAGCAAAAGGGAAGTTTGAATCATTTAGAGATAGACTTGGATTGGTGCAGAATTCCTTCCTTGTTAAGAGGGAGTGTTGAGCTTTTTAGCTCAATTTGGAACTTCTGCACAGGTTCAGGTGAATGTGTAAGTAGTTTGAGTTATTTCTATTTTGTAATTCACTGTAGTGATTAAAGTGAGTCTTTTATTTAGTTAATTAAGTCTAATAAAGTTTGGACAAGCACTAATGACTTAGACTTATCTTTCAAGTCATCTCTTGTGTGAGATAAGTTTGCCTTCTTTTTGAGAGGTAAGAATGCTTTTATAAAATATTAGATTTTTAGCTGAATAGTATAAAGATAGATGCAAGATAGAAAATTAATAATTCAAAGTAGTGTAATATTTCTGTGCAATTGAAGGACTAGTTGTGGAGGTTTCCTTGTAAGGTTTTGAAGGAATGCAAAGCAGATTATAAGGTGTAAAATACATGTGTTTGTTGTTCATTGTTTCTGTTTGAATTTCAATGTTTTGTGTGATTAATTCTATGTTTTCAGCATTAGGTAATTAGTCATCGTGATTGGAATTTTTAACACTAACATCATAATGTCCTCCAAAGGACCAACCACTGCCACAACTACACTTTACTCCCTTACATCATTATTCACCAACAATTTCATGCCTTCTAAAGGACATCCTCCAGGTGCAATCTCATCCTCTTTACTCATTAAGACTTTACTTGCAATCAAATCAGCACAACTAATATTATGAAAACTAAAAAGCTCCACAACCATTTCTTCATCTAGAGCCTCATCAAGGCACTTCCTTTCTTTTTTCACTTAACCAATATCTTCATGTCCTTCAAAGGACAAATCTTTGTTGTACTCTCATAACAATTTGTTACCATGTGATGGATTTTGAAAGAAGGATCTATTTTCTGCATTCTTTTCTTTACCCTTCTCCACTGCAACAAAATCTATGTGCAAAGAACAACAAGAACTAAAGATTTCTTCAATCATCTTAGTCTCCTCTTCATATGGGAGATTGTCTTCACTTTCACGTATCTTTCCATCAAATATGAGGCCTTCACAAGCCACCACTTCATCGTTCAAATCTGCTACTTCTTCCAGATACTCTTCTGCTGCAACACTTTGTTCTTTTGGTTCAACAACTTGTACTTCTTGATCTTTTGTCACCACCACAATTTTATCTCCTTTATTATCCTTTGCTGCATTAAAATCTTCATGTGAAGAATCACTTGAACCGAACAGCTCCTCAATCATCATCTCCTCTTCAAGCAAGAGATTCTCTTCATCAATTCCACAATCAAACACAGGGCCTTTGCAAGTGACCATTTCAACCTCTAAAATCAGCTACTACTTCTGCAACAACACTTTTATTTTCTACAACTTGTGTTTCTCAAGCTTTTGTCACCACCACAATTTTCTCTTCTACATTATCCTCTAGCATGAGGACATCCTCTTTTCTGTCTTTACCTTCATATCTACACACAAAACAATGTTAGACAAAACAATGTTTTCATTATACCTTTCTCCTTTGCTACAACCTCATCTACCAACACATCTATGCCTTCCGGAAGACATGTCTCAACCATAGTCACACTCTTTTCTTTTGTTATGCCACCTACACGACATTCTTCATCCTTCCCGATCACATCTACAACAACTCTTCCACATTGCTAACTCTCCAATCTCTTCAATCTCAAATGGATGTGCATCATCTTCTCAAAGATTTTCTCCGCAAGTCCAACAACTTGTACTGTCTTATTTTCTTCCATGCCATCAATGTGACATTTTTCACTATTCTCGTTCATGTCTACAACAACTCTTCCACGTTGTTTAGATTCCAAAGTTTTTAATCTCAAATGCATATCCACCATCTTTTCAAAGAATTTCTCCTCTTGTATTGCTCCATAAACTTTTGCTGAACTGGCCTCTTCAAGACCATCCTTGTCCTCTTTTCCAAAGACATCTTCACATACATACAAATGTCTGTAGTTATAGGACTTAATCTGCAACAAACTCACTCAACACACGTTCAACAACAAATCCTTTTCTTGGTACACTTGTGCCTCCTCATGGCTTGTTGCAGTCATAAGCCTCCACATGCCTGCAACAAATCCACTAGAGCACAAAGCTCTTTACGGTTACAAACATCTGCAACAAATCTACTAGAGCACAAAGCTCTCTGCAGTAACATGACTCCACACTCGCAACAAATCCTCTAGAGCACACAACCCTATGCAGTCATAGATACTTGCAACAAAAATCCACTAGAGCCTTAGAGACACCTTTCAACCATATTCAAACTATCTCACACAATTGATGCAATCTCCAACACATCCCCGCGAGCGAACTTGCTCTAATGCTACTTAATGCAGCCTGGTTGGAGTACCCGCAATGAATAGCCAACACAGGCAGCCCCAAAACACATAATAGACAACTGGAAATGACAGCACCCAAAAATATTAGGTAGAAGAACAAATTATGATTTTGTTAACACCATTCAAGGGCAACAAAACTCAGGTCTCAGGCTTTCAGCCTAGCCAAATAATATTACCATTATTTAGAAATTATTTGGGATGGTACTGAATAGTAGTGATCAGACCGACTACTAACAATCTACATATAATCTACAACTCAGCCCTTTGAACGTTTCTTTTACTTCTGCTGCGTATCTCTAAGGATGAATATTCATAATTTTAAACTGTTATTGCCCCTCCTAAAAAGGCACGATG
Source organism: Cunninghamia lanceolata (assembly GCA_027924645.1). Classification (NCBI taxonomy): domain Eukaryota; kingdom Viridiplantae; phylum Streptophyta; class Pinopsida; order Cupressales; family Cupressaceae; genus Cunninghamia; species Cunninghamia lanceolata. Next base: position 1,886,992 of record BSBN01001315.1, on the reverse strand, counting down.
ACCTCCCCCATTTGTATTCAATTTGCATCTTGTTTGTTATTGAGGGGTCATGGGGGCAATTAAAACTGCCACCTAAAAATAGCTGATGATGCTAGGAGTATGAGATAGTTGTTGCTGGCTGGATAGTAACAGCCGCACCTTAATTTTGAAGCCCCCCTCGGCTTGTAACTGTTGCTGCCATCAGATGTGAGGGGAAGCTGCATTTGAAATTGCTAGCTGCCAACAGAAGGGAGGCCGTGCTTATGATTGCCAGCCGACATTCAAATAATACCCCACGAGTATAAAATATTGCAAGTTAAAACACTAGGTATTAAGGAATAGAAATCCATGTCTAGTGTGGAAATAGATGCAAGTGCTGACAAAGATAGGTGGGACCCAACAAAATCAAAAGATATCCTTTTCTTGATTGCCACATAGCCACGTAGACTTTCTTTTTGATGAACAAATTGGATAGGAGGTGTGGGTCCCATGGAAGTTACACTTCAGCAGCAATATTGCACTAGCAAACAAGGTAGGAGATAATGAGATATGCGTTGGATAGGAGTGGGTCCCAGCAGAAAAGAAAAAGATTAAGACTGTTTTGTCCTCATGTCCGAGGAAGAATTGGTGGGCCCCAGCAGGAATCTTATTCAGCTTAGGAGGAAACAGAAATATGTGGGCCCCAAGAAGCAATTCAAAAGTAAGTAATCAGCATAGAGAAGGCAGCACCACACTCAAGCCAAAAAAAAGGACTGACCCGCAACCACAACAAAATCAAGAAGAAAACCAAAACCGATTGGATGATGTTTTTGGGCACGTAGGATTGCCCGAGCCTCGGATGCTACTGCATCAAAATGCCTAGGGCCCCTCTACAATACAGTTCATTTTATAATATAAAATTGCAAGCTAGTTTTTGTAAAGATGTCTAGACTTGTAGATCTTGTTAAAGATACTTATATGGTTGGAGAAGACCGTGTTTATTGCATGTTGCAGTTCGATCTTTAATTATATTTAAATCATCTTGTATCCAATTTCTATGATAGCTTAAAAATGTTTAATTGGTGCTGCATGTGTAGCTTGTATAACTATTATTTCCATTGTTTGCAAGATGTTATGTTGTTGAAATTCTGTTGTCTTTAGAGAACTATTATTGCAAATTTGTTTTTCTTATAAGCTGAGCAAACCTAAAATCTAACATTTTAAAAAAATTTCCTAAACATTTAGGATAAAGAAGCTAAAATCTAACATTTTAATTTTGTCCTTTAAACAGGTAGGAACTCCGGGACGTCTTCTAGATCATTTAACAAATACTAAGGGCTTTAATCTACGGATGTTAAAGTATTTGGTAATTTCTGTGGCTTCTTGTGTGTTGTTGCTTTAGTAATTTGTCAGCTTTGGTGATAAGGTTTTTTTCAGGAACTTTTTTGAACTGTTATGTTTCAAATTTCATATCTTTTCCTACATAGAAGAAACTATAGCTAACTGCTTCTAAATGGCCGTGGGGTTAAAGTTTTCTCAGTTTTATAAGCACTTTAAACGATGAATTTTGCCTTATTAAAGGGCACATAAATCCAAGACTTGAAAAAGGTAATTGGCACACTTGGAAGATTGTTCTTCTTATCTTTTTTTTTTCTCTTTACAGCAGAATAATAGGAAGACTATCTATTACATTATAAACCTTATGGCACATTAAAGTAGGCACTTCACAATTAATTTTTTTTTTTTTTTCAGAAAATCTAATCTTGTTTTGAAGGATATCTGCATAATTTAAGCATGAACTCCAACGTGATTGGGACATTAACAAAGCAAAAATTTGACCAGCCAAACAAAAATTGAAGTTGCCTTCTTATGTGTATATTCTTACATTTGGATATGTCTATTTAGTTTTTGAAGTATCCTGCAAATACGTATTAGAAAGTGAAAAATAATTATAAATGGAAGATCACTTGGGTGTCGTTTCTCTATTGTAGACTTCTGGACTAAATTTTTTTAATAACCATTTCATTTTGTCTATGACCCCTTTTCAGGGATTCCTGAGGATGTTACTGTGATACTAGACATTTAGAAATGTTGAAATTGAGCAGAATATGTTTCAGTTTCCCACTATAGAGGTCATCGAGGATCATTGGACCTCAGAGATTCTCATGGTGTTTCTTGTATCTTTGAATGAGAATGATAGCAGCTGTGATGGTAGGTTCCAGCTAATGAAAGTCCAGTGACGTAGCACAAAGGCACAGCGGAAACAAAAGCACATACAACAAGGAAGAACACAGAACAATGGCAGAATCAATGATTTTTATTAATACTAATGGCAGATAATACATAATACAAAGAATACAAAGTCATTCGCGCTCAACTATACATGCAAACTCAATTCTCATCACAAGGCCAACTAAAGACCGAGGAACTAAAGGACCTAGGAACCAAAGACCTCGACTATATACACAGTACTACTATTTATACATGAATTACAATCAGATTTTGGTGGCCAAAATCCACAGTGGTCATTAATGCAGCCCACTCCAACATTTGAATTTTCCAACTCACCACATGCATTAAATGCCTCCAAATCTGTTGCCAAGCCAAGAAAATCATGCAATTAAAGCACGTTGATCCTTTTGACATGCAGTCCAATCGCCACTTGCCACCACGCACTTCTGCCACGTGGACATCACGTTGACTATCCACAACCCAAAACTGTGTGACCCAAGTTGCACTTTATCTCTTTTCTATTGCATGCCTACCAACTATTGCGCGCCATTGTGCAATCCATTATCTGTTGCATGCACCCAAAGTTGCACGCATCCACACTTAAAGACTTGCAGGATTTTGCTTCTACGCCCAGATGGTCCTGCATTGTAGAGACAGCTCAATTAATGCATGAGTCCAAATTGATACTATGGCAAAGATCTGCTTGTTAATCCTTAAATTATGATGGGTGCCTTATATTTTTTTCATTGGCATTCAAGAAGACTTCATGTTTCCCAAGCACATCTTGTGGACAAAATTATGTTTAGAAACAAAATTTTAAGGGTGCAACCCCCTAAGTAGCATAACCTTGATAAGTCTTAAGAGAGAGAGGGGAGTAAATTTTACAAGATTCTGTGGAACTGCAAACTTGGAGAAATTGGTTTGCCTGGTAATTCCTTTGATGGAAGAATACTATTTTTTTTGTTATCGATTATACCAGGGGAATTATGTCTGAAAGTTTATTTTCCTGGTGGAGTTTTGAAAGGCTTGCATAACTTCTATTGTTTGGAAAAATCCTATGAAATGTTTTGTTTTTGTCACAAATCCAACGAATTTTAAGCAATAAAAGCTTCATGCTTAGTAATCCAAAAAAAATGCACCTTATATTGTAAAATTTTCAGTTCTTGTATCTCTTTTTTTTTAAAAGACTTGGCAGCTGGGATTCCTAGGAATAAGATTTTCGCCCTACAGTGAAGAAATAATGATTATGCTAAGCAAAGAAGCAAAACTCTCTCAGGAATAACTCAGCAAACCAAAGATAAAGATTTTTTCAATTTATTGGGAACCCAAACAATGCACACAAATTGAAAAAAAAGACAAGTAACTTAGGTTTTTATCTTTAAAGCCATCTTAATTGCATAAAGAATGAGAAGTGAAAGTAAAGGAGAGTGTATACCATGACTTATGAAATATGGATATTTCCAATTAGTTTTGAGATCGCTGATTATAGTGCACACTATATAGTTTGACTTCGAAGTTTGAACCTCAAAATCAACTACACTACAAGATACAAATGTCAACCTACAAAGTAACACAAAGTGGGTGGAGCCAAGGAGGGTAGCTGCTACAAAGTATGATCCACTAGGGGGCTGCTGTTCTGACGATGATGCTCCAACATTCTGCTCTGTCCTAGTTTGATTCAATCTGTTGGGACAGGAAAATTTCAAAAATTTCCTATACTTTTATCCGTCCCCTGTCCAACCAAATTAGAACATGATGCCCCCAAAATCATAATGACAGTCAATAAATTCCACAAACATAGCATGATTTGTATAATAAGACCCCTACCATAACTATTAGTTTCACCTCCCAAACCATAATCTGTAAAAACCTTAAGATCTCTGATTTCGGCAAGACCTCGGTTTTTTCATACCGACCCATGTTCCATTTGAAGCAGATTAGATGTGTATCGGCATTAGGAATGAAGTCGGGATAAGAATTTCAAGATGCCCTGATAAAGGAGGTTATGCCGATGACCCCTTATCAGAAAGAGAATCTCTAGTCACACTGAATTGATCAAATACAAGGACCATCGGGATGAGAAAGCATTGTCAGAAAATACTCCGAACATTCCCCCGACAGCGTAGATCACACCGATGGGGAAATTCGACAAGAGTCCTGCCGAACAACTCAGGGAACAGATTGAACTATTGACTCATCGGGAAGAAATACACATTTGAACAAAAAATAAAGGTTTCTCCGACCTTATGATGTCTCAGCTACCATAAGGCAATTTCGGCCAAGGTCATACCGATATATGTGAAGGATATAACTCATTGGCAAAAGGAAGCAGATCGGAGCAAGATTTATAGGTCCTGTCGAGTCTATAGTCACAACGACAGAGGATTTCAGTGAGATATGATTGTGGTCATTCCGATGAAGAAAGAATAGAAAGGACGGCGTCGGGGAAACAATAAGGATCGGATAAATCAAATAAGGTCACCCCGATAGCATATGTTGTTCCGATGAAAACAATAACCACACACATCGATGTGACTCTTTCCGACAAGTCACATGTGTCGGAAAGACAAATGATATCGGTATCGATTTCTTGGGTCTTACCGATTTCACTAATCATTCCTGTAAGGAGAAATCGATAAACATTTCGGGAAGACTCATACCGATATAAATAATTAGTATCGGAGAGATTTGAAATATTGGAGTAGGAGGCTGTTTTCATAATGATGGTGTAAGTCAGGCCGATAACAACTTCTATTCTCATTCTTATATCGGATAAGTATTGAAACGTCTCGCCGATATAAACATACATATGCTTTCATGAAAAGTGACATTGAGGAAATAAAACAAAGGGTCATAGCGATTGAGTTATCTGCAAATATTGGCGCCATAAGAAGCATTTAGATCACACTGACATTACAAAAATCCTGCCGACGAAGGACGTTATGATGATGTGACATTTCAAAACGATTATGGACATTAATGCATTGGAAATATTAATTATAGGCCGAGAAGAAATCCCCTGAGAATTCATTCTAAATCATTGCAATTGTGTTCGAAAGGATTGTCTGAGAAGAGCACGCAAGTGAGAATTTGGAGGAGAAAACAAAGGAATTCGGTGATCGTCTCAGACAACAGGTAGACACATAAAAGCTCTGTGTGGTGACTTACAATTTGTATGTGCTATTCAGAATTATAACTAATGGAGACACCAGTAAAGGGCAAGGGTAGAAAACAACAGGGTGAAACCAGTAAACCTAAGAAACAAAGAAGTTAAAAACTGATAAAGGTCTTGATGAAAAGGTGAAAGAGAGAAAACTAAATCAGGATTTGATAGATCAATTGCTTGGGTCTATCCCTAAAGCTCGAAGGTCTACACAACTCAGGGTGGAGGTGGAGAAATTAGAAGACAAATACAAATACATGGGAAATGTATGGACACCAATCAGAGGCTATGAATTGTTTAAATTCCATTATGATAGGAGATTTAGAAATGTCCTGGTGTCTAATCCGTGGCATTTGAATTTGGGCAAATTGGTTGTCCCGGATGTGTTTGTGAATGTGGAACTCCTAAAACCTTTGGCTAAATATTACAATCCCAGCCTCAAAGCCATATGCAATCCACAAGGAGAGCCTGTTATACACTTATCCAAAAATGCCATTTGTGAAGTATTTGATTTGGATGACTTATGTACACATCCCATGGTATATGAGGATTTAGATAAAGAGTACTGGAGGATGGACACCACATACAATGGATGGAGATTGCTTCTTCACAGGCCTAGGGCAGAGGGAAAAACAATACCTTTTGATGACAATGATGGACCTCCATTCCATGTGTCCTTGTTTGAACCTTATATGAAATACACATATTATTCCATTGGCTAAGTCCTAGGGTCAGAAGTTCCTGATTTCATGACAATTCCATTAATGGTGATAGCAACAGATATCCAATGTCATAATGCTAGGCAATTTGACTATGCTGCTTATATTTTAAGGAAGATTGATTCTAGCTTAGTTGCAATTAAGAACAACGCCCCAATAGTTTCTTTTGAGCATTATTCACTTCTCATGCACATGGTATTATACTATGGCCAGGAAATGGGAATATGGCCGAATGAACTCAGAATTGCTCAAATAGACAAAAGGGGACAGAAGTTGCCTATGTAGATGTGGACAAGGGTATGGGATAGTAGGTTTGCCCACTCTAGTTACATTTATTTTGAAGAATATTTGGTAAAAGTGTTGTATAGATACTTTAATCATCCCTGTGAATATTCATTGTCAGATGAAATAAAAAGGTTTCTCAGACCAAAAGACTTTGGTGGCCCCCCAACTGTCACACACAATTGGGGAGATTGGTATTGCTTTGAGGACTCAACTATGGTCAGAATTTATGGTTTTGAAGATACCCCATTTATACTGCCCAATACACTTCCTGATAGGATTGCTTACTTGGAGATAGTCAGGTAGATGAACTGTTCCAATGTGATGAACTTAAGTGCCTATGACAAACAATCCTTCATGCCTAGTACTCTGTGCTTTGGGGATTTTACTGTGGTGTCCAAGGAAGGTTATGGTCTCATTAGAGGTAAATTAATGCATTACAACATGAGCTGTGCCGAGACAAGAAAAGGATTTGATCCTGAGGGCTTCATTGATTTTGCTAGAAGAAAACAAAACCTTAGTGGATACACACACATTCCATATCTACATGATGATATTATTAGGAACATGGAAGAAGCCGAAGTCGAATTGGTAATTGAAAAATATAATAGAGAATTAGATGAGAAAAGAAAACAATTTCCGGAAATAGAGTTATTGTCTTCTGGCGATGAAGAATCTGCAGGTGAAGAGGAGCTTCATGAATCGACAAGTAGAATCTCTAGACGAAAAATGGAAGGTTATCAACTTCCTAGTAGAGAGCAGGATGACAAGGGGCCTGGTGATGAGGATGCCAGACAGTTGGCATATGATTCTTTCATTGCAGATGATCAATTCATTCATTCTCAGGAATTTAAATCATTTTTGTATAAATATAAAGGAAAGGAACTCAGAGAATCAGCTGAAGATGTCACAGCTGATAATGAAAGACAATTGATGGATGTGTTAAAGACAACAATAGATAATGAGTTGAGGGCTATGACTCCTAACAGAGGCAGACAGTTGCTTAGAGAAGCAGGTGTCATGATATTTCCTGGACTTGACATAAATTCTGCCTTGGTATTTGATAGTTTTTTGCACAATACTGATGATAAATACAAACTCACTCCTGAAGGTGTAACGGAGATATACATGGGTACCAAGTATAACAATGATGAAAACTCACTCATGATATGGGCCCTATATCCTCCTCATAAGAAGACTGCCATTATAGATACTGAAAAGACCTTTGGGCATGTTATGACTTTGAAAGCAGGAGAAACTGATCCTCTGATTACCGCAGATATTGGTATAAATGTTGCGAAGCTGAATAAAGCACAGGCTCAACTGCTAATCAAGGAGCGAGATGCATATAAACTGAATTGTGAAAGATTAACAAAGGAAAATGATTTCCTAAAAGACACTGTGAAGAATGCCTTTGGAGGATCAATTAAAAGATTAACTCAAGGAGAAAGCTCACAAAGTGCTCAGTCACCATCTATTGATCAAATAGCTCAGGTTCAAATTGACACACTTGCAGCAGTACTACAAAATAGGCATATCCATATGATGCATTGGATGAATAAATTCTGGGATGTCTACTTTGAGAATCATAAGGTTATCCAAGAACATGAGAGGTTAAGTAATAGGCTCCAAGAGAAACTCCACGAGATACAGAGTAAGGATACCCCTGACAGTATAGGCATCTCCAGTGCCCAAGATTTGATCGAACAACATAAGAAATATCATGACTAGCTTCAAAATGATGTTGAGGAATATGTCGAGGCTTCAAAGACAGGTGTACCTATGTTGTTTAGAAATGATAAGGAGTTGAAGAGCAAAGATGAATGGACTAAAGAATGCCAGGTAATATTACAAGAGGCTCTAGAAGCTCTCAAAGATAAAGACTCGGCATCCGGGGAGGCCTGCAAGCATTTGGAAAAGATGGTAACGATAGATGTGATTACAAGGAATGCTATAGAATTTACTGATACACATTAGAGCCAAAAGTACCTGGATCATGTTGCTCAGATGTACCTGTGGCTTAGCAAAGCTTAGTGTCATTATCTTTGTTTATTGTTATGTTAATTCTGTTAATTCCCAAAAGACATTTTGAAGAGTTATATCTCTTCATAAATATTTCTATATAAGTTGGACATATGATGGTCAAAGGATTAGAAAAAAGTAGTAGTAGATAATAGAAGTTCATAATATTTTAGAAGACCATGCTGCAAGTATTATATTAAAGAAGTTAATAGAAGATCTTTGATTCTGTGGCTTTATATTGGCATCAATTGTTTGTTGAAATTATTCAGTTATTTGGTTGTCTCCAGTTCAGTATTTCTTTATTATTCAAATTGATATATCAAGTATATACTCAGTTTGTCGATGCACATTTGTTGTACTTGTGTGATCTGATTAATTGGTTTCCTTAAAGAGGAATTAATATCCTTCAGGTCAGTCACAGTAATCTGGAAGTATTGATTTGGATCGCTAAGAAGAACCACATAATTAGGATTGGCATTTTGTCTCCAAGTTGATATTATCTGCTGTTCTTGCATAGTTCATTCAATTGGTTCCTTCAAGTAAGGATTAAAATTCCTTCTGGTGAATAACAAGAAACCTGATTGTGTCAGTTGGATATTAAGAAGAGTCTGTCAATCATTCCCTTGCACGTTTATACAAGTTATAAACTAAAGCATTGTGCCAAATAGTTAGAGTTATTGCCAAGTATACACCAATTATCTTAGGTTCTCACTTAACTCTATTTACCCAACAAGGCATTGGTCTTACTCGTTTCAATAGTTAAATTCATTTATTAGTTCTTACCTTGATATTGCTTATACAATTTATACCAAATCATCTTTCAGATATTAGAAATAGAACTACTTAGCAAGCTTTCATCTATTCCACACCATTTGCCACTGTGAGTAGATCCATTAACTTAGTCACAAAACTTACATTCATTTAATCTGCCTTAACTTTCAAGTTCACCCGCCTAGGTATAGCAGTGCTTGAAGTGCAGGGAGTCATTAACCCTATAGGTTAACTCCGTCGTGTTAGTTCAAAAACGTTGCCAATCTGATCATAGAGTCTGGCATTCTCTTAGGATTTGCAACCTGCATTTTTGAGACCTAACACAATCTTTAACATTTTGGATGCATGTCTGTCCTGGCGATCACTTCCTCATTAGACGAAGCTTCTAATAATTTTGATAGATCTCCAAACCCAGTTTCAAGCTCCCAAATTGGCACAAGCTGGAACGATACTAAGAAAGAGTGTTACATTTGGTTAAAAGTCTCAAAACTAAATTTGAGCATGTGGCAATAGACGAAGACCATGAGAACATATTTGTTGAAGTATTATCATAATAATTTCAGAGCCTTGTCTGGAACACCTATTTAAGCATAGCCAGATAACATTCCCAGATAACACATTCATTGAGGTATTTTATCAAACATTGCACTTGTCTTTTATGTGCATCTTCTTTTGCATGTGTCTAGTAGGAAAGTCACCAACATAACTATGACAGAAATTGTTATTGGTGGGTCTCCAAATGCAGTTCCAAAGCTCTCATTTTGACTTCTGTTGAGAAGATTACTGGTAAAGGCAACTGAGCTTGATCTTAACCAATTAAGCCCTCTATCTCCTACTAAGAGGGTGCTGTTAAAAATAGCTGAAAAAAAAAAACTCCAGTTTTGGGATTTCTATCAAGGAATGGATTTCAAATATATCATGCCGGCCAATTCGTCATTTCTTGTTCATCTTAGGGGCTATTTATTAAGACAATAATTTTGTTTATACAACGATTATTATGGACTCTTTTATTCTCTTCATATTTTTGGATTGAATTTTCTTTCTAACCTGCATTTATTTATTTCCTTATTTCATTTTTATTGTAACATAGTTATGGTAACATGATGACTCCGCCTCACCACATCAATAAGATGACATGAACAGTTGTACTTCAGAAAAATGATTAGAAAATTGCCCAAAAAGACCAGAAAGAATGACTGAAAAAATTGAAGGGGAGGGGTATGTATGCTTCTGAGTTTATTGGTCAAAAAACTGCCAAAAAAGTGTTGACCAGATAAATTCAAAATAATCATGATCTTTCAGGGAAAAAGGCAGTGAGGGGAGCAAGAAATGGTTTGTCATGATAAATCATGATTTTTTAAAGATATTTGTTTCTATGATGCTAACAATGAAACGAAACTAATCCTCATGACTAGTAAAGCACAAATTCCATGGGGATTTCTAATACCTATCTGGATAGAACTCAATATTTTTTTTTATTTTTTACTTTTAATTTAACAAAAAAAAATAGCACTTTGCTCCTCTAAGAGGATGGCTTGACTTGATCCAATTGCTTTTTTGGTCCCTACCAGGTGCCAGCACTGTTGGTTCTTGGAGACCAAGTTGCCTCTTCATTCTATTGGCATCTCTATTGATAGGATACCGCCTTTCATGTTCTCCCCGAATGCCCACTTATCTTATGCATCTGTACGTGGTGAATGGTCGCCCACTTAATCTTGTCATCTTCTTGACTTTTTACATGCATTAATTTATAGGCTTATTGAATGTGATGCCCTTTAAGATTTTGATTTTCTTTTTGATACAATCTTGTTAAGATTTTGATTTTCTTTTTGATACAATCTTGTTTAGACACACACCTCAAGAGGTTGCATTACATATCATAGAGGCTTTCATTTGGCTTAGCTTCCAGTTCTGAGGTGTACATATTGCAAAAAAAATTCCTGGATTTGCGCTGGCCTTGTCCATTTCTTTTCTTATACACAAATGCCATTTGGGTGGGGCTGATTGCAACTAGACTCCAACCTTGTCCCTAGAAGTTAACAGAAGCCCTCTTGGTACTGTTTTTGAATTTGATTTTTTTTTAAATCTCTTTTAGAGAAAATTTTATTTTTCCCAGAATTTAGTTTCATAAACCCAGTTTTCTAAAACAAACCTAATAATGAAAATTCCCTTTTAGGGAAATTATGCGACTTGTGATGAAAAACAATATTGAGTATGGCCAACATGCTTTTTGATTGCTTAGTAAATTACAGCATGTTTTATATATGCCTTGTCACGGTTTTTGTATTTAAGTTTATGCAAGTTGTACTTTCAGGTGTTGGATGAAGCAGACAGATTATTGAACATGGATTTTGAGCAAGAAATTGACGAAATCCTTAAGGTTATTCCCAGGGAGAGAAAGACATATTTATTCTCAGCAACAATGACAAATAAGGTATGGCTTAGCTCATGAATTAAAATCTTTCAGTTCTGTATTTTTTTTCAATTGCCTATAATCAGTGAATTGCATCCATATCTGATGTCCTCTTGCAGTTGGAGTTTTTTACCGAATGACTTAATTTTTTAACTATTTTTTTTCTCTTTCTTCACTATTATGCATTTGTGTCAGTTATATTCACATCTCAAAAACAACTTCCACCCAAAAAAAGACAGTTCCATTTTAGATGTGTATTGCATTATCAATTGATAGTAATTCGTATCTTTAGTCAGTCTAGACCTAGTGATGCAAAAGAAGAGTTTTCCATTCACATTATCTACGAGGTACGGTGCCTATTTAGTTTGTACAAGTGGTTTTAAAAAGCACAATTATATTTATCTTTCCTTTTATTTTTTTTTCTGAGTTGGTGCATCCTAGAGAGGAATATGTTTAGATAAAAAGACCCGTCGATACTAATTTTCCTTTGCTATTATACATGGTGTTACTAAGCAATTTCTAATTGACTAGTGAGAAGTAAAACTGTCTTTATGCAACAATAAATGTTGGAAAGAAATTGAAAAATGATTCATCATTCAATATATTAGAATTTGAAAAAATCGAAAGATACAAGTTATAAATGTACATTCATTTTTTAAAAAATTGGCAGCTAGATAGGAGAACCTGAAAAGTTAGTTTTGCAAAACATACAAGTAACATGATATCAGATGCGGCACCTTCTTAACTTTCTCAATTCATTCTGATCACAATGGGTCTGTTTCTTTTCGCCATACCCAACAGGTTTGATCAACTTTTTGATTGACTTGTCTTTATTCTGGAGTTATTTATTCATTACTAAGCTGCTATTTAATGCTAATCGAGTTCTGGTATATGACAATGCTAATGAATAGCCTTGAGCACGTTCAACCTTCCTCCTCAACTAGTCAATTGCCTTATTATTTTGCCTCTACAAGTCAGAATTTGATGTAGTATCTTCTGAATTCTGCATCGTGAACTAACATTATGCTTCTCAAGGAGCAGGAAAGAAACGACAAGCTCCATGAGATCATGGAAGCAAATTGGAATATGCTAGAAGACAAGAAGATGTTAAATGAACAGGTGGCAATATTTCAAGATGCGATAAAAGCAAGGAAACACGAGATGGCAAAATATGAAGTTAGCTTGGCAAAACATGATAGACTCAACTAAACTCACAGGAACAGAGGCTCAAACAGTTCAGCAAGCAAACTTTCAGAGCTCAGAGATGCACATTAATAACAGAGAACTCTTAGCAAAAGAGGACAAGACTTGGGCACATGTCATTAGGGGCTCAATGGTTTCAGAAGTAGAAGCAAACACGAAGGTTGCTAGAATGCAAGAAAGGGAGTGCAAAGAAAGGCAAGACAGGGTAAGAAATGTCATTATAAGAGGAAAAAGGGATTATGGTAAAAATGAAAACACTTTTAATCTTGCAAATGACTTCTTGAGAGAGAAGCAGCAATGGCACGGGCAAATCTGCCAAGCAAGGAGGATTGGAAAGTTATGTGAAGAAAATGATAGACCTATTAAATTGGTCATGGTAAACATGGAAGACAATTTCCAAATCTTAAGCAAAAAGAGACTTTTAAGGGGCTCTCGCTTCTTTCTAGATGCCGATTTAACTGTAAAACAGCAAGAGTAGAGAAGGGTAGAAATGACTAAAATTAGGGTAGCAAGGGATGAAGAAAAAAGGGCGTGGTTATACAATGAAAAGCGATTATTGCCAAACATGGTAAGTCAGAGCGGCAAGAGGGCAGCAAAGGGAGAGTGGATGTTTGTAGGGCAGCAAGGAATGTAGGTCAACAAGCGTGGGTAGAAAGGGGCAAGGACTCAATTCTGAGTCTTTTGCACCAAAATAAATAGCAAACAGGCCCCCCTTAGGCACACCTAAATTTAGTGTGTTGGTATTGTATAGGCTGCCCTTGGAGGAGGGGACCTGGGTTAGGGCCTATTGCTAAAGGAAGAGACATAATTTGTCTCACTGAAACACATGAACAAGAAGGCTGCAAGACTCCCATCTTTGAAGGATACACGAAGTTTGCGGTTTGGAACAAAGTAGTGGGCAATGGCAAACGGTATGGTGGCATAATGGTTTTAGTGAAAAAAGTTGAAGGGCGCACAATTCAGTTGGAAAGAGGAGACACAAATAAGCAATACATTTGGGACAAAATATTAGAAAATGGGAACCGCAAACATTGCAGCGTGTTATTTTGCTTCTCAGATCTCAAAAACTTACAAAAGAAATGGTTTGGACTACAAGGATCCATATGTGGCCATCAAAAAAGATATTTCAGTGTATTTCCAACAAGGTGAAGTTATTCTTTTGGGAGATTTCAATGCTAGGACAACAAGTATTCAAGCTAATGTTCTATGCTGTAAGGGGGATAATAATCCTATTTGGCTTATGGAAGAAGGGAATCAACAGTGGGCGAGATGTTCAGAAAACAATAAGGACATTAATCATTAAAGCGAAGAATTGCTTACTCTTTGTGGCACGTTTGATCTAATCATTTGTAATGGTATGGATAGAGGAAGAAATCCACCAATTTTACATGCAACACCTACAACAGGGCAAGTGCAGTGGACTATGCAATTTGTTCAAAAAGCGTGATTGAAAAGATAGAGGATGTCATGATTGGTGATCATTTTTGGGAGTTAAAATCAGATCATAGACCGATATACTTAAGGCTTTCATGGTTGGAAAAAAGTTAGCAATCGAGAAAAATGCAGCCCCCTCGACAACCACTTTCAAAGGGTAGAATTCTTTTAACTCAAGAAAACCATAATATTTTCTAGGCAACACTAGAGCAATTATGTAGAAAGGGGAAAGCTAGATCACAAGGTCTCAACAGTCATGAGTTAACCACTATAATCCAAGGAGCGCTTGAGAAATGCAAAAGGGCAAAAAATAAGAAGTCGGTAACAAACTATTTTCCGGCAAATGTCTGGTTTGATGAAGATTGTAAAAGTGCAAGGAAAGCTTTGAAAAATCCAGGCAAAGAGAAGATGAACATAAAGTGTTACAAGTAGATCATAAAAGTGAAAAAAGTAGAGTAAATGAACACAAGGCGCAAAGAGTTAATCTACCTAGGTAAGAATAACCCTAAGTTATTTTGGAAGGAACTTCAACCAAAAAAGAAACAAATAGAAAATAACATCACATCTAGTCAATGGTTCGATTATGCAAAGCAACTTTATGAGCAGGAAATAGAGATTGAGCCCCCTCCCTTGATCAACATGACAACTAAGCTTTTCACTATGCAAGAGGTCAAGATTGGTATTGGGAAGTTGGGTGTTGGAAAAGCTAAGGACTTGGTTGAAATTCAGGTAGAATACATTAAGTGGGGGGTGAAGATTCTCGCGCCTCACATTATGAGAATATTCAACAACATTATTCAGCATGGCTTCCCTAGAGATTGGATCACTAGCCTAGCGATACCTCTTTTTAAGAGTAGAGATGTTAACAATCCTTCCAATTAGAGGACCATCATGATCAATCCTTTGTTTGCAAAATTGTTTGATAGTATGGTTGAAAGCAAAATCAGCAAGTGGGTAGAAGAGAAGGGTAAGAGAGCAAAAGGGCAGACAGGTTTTAGGCCTAAACATTCTACTTTAAATCATGGAGTTACATTGAGACACATCATTGAAAAAATTTGGGATGAAAAGGAAGAAGCTTATTGTTGTTTTGTTGACTTTAAAAAGGCTTTTGACACGGTCCTTAGAGATAAGTTATGGTGTAGGATGAAGGAACTTGGCATTCCAGTGCATCTTAGAGTGGATGTCCATAGGCTCTATGAAGAGGTTCAAGTCAAAATTAGAACTTTAGTAGGCATCTCAGAAAGTTTTAGGAGCGACATTGGAGTTAAGCAAGGGTGCTCTTTATCCCCCACTCTTTTTGGCTTATACATTGACAAACTTGAAGAGTGGCTGAATTTGTAGGGTGGGGATGGTGTGCAACTAGGGGAATATGTGATAAGGCTCCTTTTATATGTTGATAACCTTGTTCCGATTGCTAAGTCGCCCCATGGTTTACAAGAGCACCTTTATGCCCTTGAGCACTTTTGTAGAGTTGTTGATATGCAAGTCAATACCAGCAAGACCGAAATCATGATTTTCTCCAACAAAAAGAAAAACTAAAAGGTCCAACGTTCGTTTTTCTTTGAAGGAAGTATTCTTGAAGAAGTAAATGAGTACAAATATCTTGGGATTGACTTTAACAACAAGCTTAGTTGGGAGACTTGCAGAAAGAAAAGAACTTTGGGAGGTTGGAAAGCATGATATGCGCTCCAAAATAGATGTAGAGAAGCGGAGTTATGGGATTGGAAAACTATTCAGATTCTTTTTGGACTATTGGTAAGTCTAGTGGTGCTTTATGGGTGTGACTTTGGGCTAGCAAAATGTCAAAGCCCAAGTGGAAGCAAATAGAGAGAATCCAAAAGCACATGATCACTAGCAAGTTCAGGCTAAAAGTTTCAATTCCTTATGAGATTTTGTTAGCTGAAATAGGGATGGTTCTGATGGAAGCCACTACTATGGTGCGTCTCTGAAGATATCTCAAAAGAATTGAGCAGATGGAAACAAGTAGGTGGCCTAAGGTAGTCTTCAACGAGGTTCTAATTGAAAGAAAGAAGTCTTCGATGAAACAAAATAGCAAATGGATGAGCAAATGGAATATCTATTTGAATGCTTTCCCTACAGATGGCAAAGGAATAAAAGCTTTTGTCATATATAAATTCTGCAAGTCTATGTGGGGTGGTATTCTAAGGAGAAAGAAGAAATATTACCTTGAGTTATTTAACACCACTTGTGATTATCAACAAAAAGCGTACATTGGGGCGAATATCCCTTGGAGAGCTAAGTTTTTGATTGGTCAGCTTAGAACTAACTCTCATCGGCTTCGATGTGAAATGAGGTGGAAAAGGCTCAAAGAAACTTGGGGAGAGAGAGTATGTGAATTCTGCACTTCTGGGGCAGTGGAATCAGAAAAAAACACTTTATTTTGGAGTGTGACGCTTACATAGACATCAGGGCAAAATATGCGGGTATCCTGACAGCAGCTTCTTGGTATGGTTTATTTATAGAAGGGTTAGTTGAGAAAGTGGGAGAGCTCATCAAATCTTTGAATAAAAGAACTGAAAGGCAGAAGCAAATATGACTGGGCTGGATGTCTCATAGGCTATTTTTGTTGAGTTGTTTGTAGCTTCGATCAGATAACATATTCATTATGATCATAATAAATATGAATATATAAGTAATATTAATTATTACTTATATATTCATACTTAATATATAAAGTATGTTAAATAAATATCAATATAGCATGATCGAATGACATATTACCAAGTATAAACACCGACTGCATTCTAACGGTAATTGGAAATTGTTAAAGTCGATGATTCAAACGGTGATTGCTAAAGAAAGGGCACATCTATCACAGAGGTGACTCCTACCGTAAATCGCATATATATCAAACATCTTTACCTTGCAATACCACGGATCAACACAAAAATCGGAAGTGTATGAGAAGTGGAAATCGATTCTAAAATAAAAGAAAGTAATAAATTAAGTTTGCAATACAAATACTCAACATTCAGAAAATATCCAAGTTAGAGATTATAAGTTCGATTTGAATTTACATGGTATCAGACCCAGGTTAAGCAGAATCCGGGCAGAAAATCGAACTTAAGAAATTCAGATTTAATACATCTCATTTCTCAAATGGCAGCAGCAATCCGATTCGAAGACAGATTGGAAGGAGGAAATAACTTCTCATCATGGAAATTCAGAATTATGATGATACTAAAAGAAAATAAAGTTGATTCATTTGTGAGAGAAAACAAAACGGAACCAGAGAATGATCCTGATAAAACGACATGGATTGAAGGAAATGACAAAGCCATGAAAATCATAGTTGATGGAGTTAGAGATCATATCGTGCCGATTCTGACAAAACATGAGACTGTATATCATATGTTTAAGTCACTTGAAGGCAATTATGAAATTAATAACTTCAGCAGAACCTTAGCCCTAAAGAGAGAAATAAATCATATAAGTATGAACAAAGGAGAATCTATCAATGCATACTTTATGAGAATATCTGCACTAAGGGATCAACTATCAACACTTGGGTACCAAATTGAAAGCAAGGAACTAACACTTATTGCTCTAGATGGTCTCCCAAATTCTTGGGAGACATTTGTTCAAGGCATTAGTGCAAGGTCCAAATTTCCAAAATTTGACCACCTAAGATCAGACTGTCTTCAAGAAGAATCTAGACAGACAAAGAAAGGGTTAAAACAAAAAAATATAGATGAAGACCTTCATGTTCTAAATACAAACTCTCAAAAGAAAGAGAAGAAGAAACACTTAAAGAAGAGGAAAAATTATCACGGGAAAGGTTCATTCAAGAAAGACATTTCTCACATCCAATGTTTCAGACGCGACCAATATGGACACTATGCAATCAGATGTCCTGACAGAACCAAACAACAAGCATCTTATGCCAAAATAAAGGAGCATGAATCCGAGAAATATGTATTCTACTCTGCACTTTCAAACCAAGTATCAAATAAATCCAACACCTGGGTTATAGATAGTGGTTCATCAAGACACATCACAAGGTTCAGGGAACTACTAGACACCATGGTAGAAGAGACTGACGAAGAAGTAACAATTGGAGATAACTCTGTACATCCAGTCAAGGGTGTTGGCACATGCACCCTCAAATTAAACACTGGCATCTCCATCCAACTTACTGGAGTATTGTTTGTCCCAGGCATCAAAAGAAACCTAGTCTCCATATCTGCACTTGAAGATAATGCATATAGGGTGACCTTTATGGATAGCAAAGTATTGGCATGGCCAAAGAATTCTACTATTAAGAAAGCCAAAACCATAGGTCATAGACAAGGGTACTTGTACGAGTTATGTACGGAACCAAATCAAGCCCTAATTCATGAAATTGCAGATTCTAATGAAATATGGCATAGAAGACTAGGACACCTAAATTTCCGTGCCCTATCTTCCATGGAAAGACTAGTTACAGGGTTACCCAAACTCACACAATGTAATTCAGGGGTATGTAAGGGGTGTGCCTTAGGGAAAAATACAAAGGGGTCCTTTCAAAATAGTTCTAGCAAAACAAATAAAGTATTAGAACTAGTCCACTCAGATTTATGTGGACCCATGTCTGTACCCTCCTTAGGTGGGTTTCTATACTATGTAATTTTCGTTGATGACTTCTCCAGAAAGACATGGATCTATTTTCTTAAATGTAAAGAATCACAGGAAATCCTTGAAAGATTTAAGGAATTCAAATCCATTACTGAAAACTCTTCCGGGAGAAAAATCAAAACCTTAAGAACAGATAATGGGAGTGAATACACTTAAGACATTTTTAAAGACTTTTGTAAAAACACTGGGATTAAGAGGGAGTTCACTGTACCTTATAATCCTCAACAAAATGGAGTTGTAGAAAGAAAAAATAGAACCATTGTAGAAGCTGCTAGGGCTATGTTACTTGATCAAAATATAGACACTTCACTTTGGGCAGAAGCATCTAGTATTGCTGTCTATATACAGAATAGATGTCCTCACTCTCATATTGATGACAAAACTCCTGAAGAAGCCTTCACTGGTACAAAACCAGACATTAGTCATTTAAGGATTTTTGGTTGTCCTGTTTACATTCATGTGCCCAAAAAGAAAAGAACTAAGCTAGAACCTTCTGGGAGAAAAGGCATCTTTGTAGGCTATAGTGAAACATCAAAAGCTTATAGAATATATATACCTGGTCAAAGACAGATTGAACTAAGCAGAGATGCGATTTTTGAGGAAGACATAGCTTTCAAAAGAGCCAGAAATCATAGAGTCAGAAATTCAAACTTCGAACTCAAGCATAGAAGAGGATCCTACACCTGAGTTTCAGAGGGAGTATCCTGAGGAAGAGGTAAATCATGAACAAATGACATCACTAGAAAATCCCAAGAAAAGACCACTCTGGGCCACCAAAACAATGGAAGAAGCTAAAAATTATGCCGCTCCATCAGGGACTTTTAGGGAAAGCACAAGACCTAAGAGATTCTCTAGTTATGTAGCTTTAATGAGTGAATTCATTAAATCAGAACCTTCTAGTGCTATAGAAGCTCTTAAGCACCAAGTATGGAAGGATGCCATGACAGAGGAGTATCAATCCATTTTGAAGAATGATGTGTGGGATATAGTACCTAGACCAAAAGGGAAATCTGTTGTTTCTTCAAAATGGCTATTTAAAATCAAACATGCTGCAGATGGCAGTATAGGGAAATACAAAGCAAGATTTGTAGCCAGAGGATTTTCACAAAAGGAAGGAATTGATTACGACGAAACCTTCACTCCAGTTGCTCGATATACATCAGTCAAGGCAGTTCTAGCTATTGCAGCAGCCAAAGGGTGGAAAGTCCATCAAATGGACGTAAAAACTGCTTTCTTAAATGGAACCATTGAAGAAGAGGTTTACTTAGAGCAACCCGAAGGATTTGAGATTCACAATGCAGGATCCCATGTATGTAAATTAAAGAAAGCTCTATATGGACTTAAACAGGCCCCCAAAGCCTGGTATGAAAGAATTGACAGTTATCTCTTGAGATTAGGCTTCTCAAAGAATGATGCAGATCCAAATCTCTACTTCAAACAAAGCAAAGGTGATATGTTAATATTGATATTATATGTTGATGATCAATTGATTACAGGGGAAGATCACCTTATTGATCAGTGTAAGAAAGATATAGCTTCAGAATTTGACATGAAGTACTTAGGTCTATTACACTACTTCCTTGGACTGGACATATGGCAGAAATCAGACTGTATTATTCTAAACCAAGGGAAGTACACAATTGATATATTAAAAAGGTTTGGTATGATGGAATGTAGACCTATGTCTTCCCCCATGGAAACAAATCTTCATAAATTGAAGGAAGCAGCAGCAGTGTAATGTCCCTTTTTTTGGCACATAGGCTTTTGTGTGCATTTTGGCTTGTTCTTAGTCCCTTAGTGGCTATCCGACATGTTTGGGAGAACTCCAATGTTCTTGGAGTGGCCACAGATCAGTTTTACAGAGCATTTGGTTATGGTTTTGAACTCAGATGATGTTTATGATCATTGTGATGCTTTTTGATGTTTGATCGGGTTCCTGGTTTGCTCTCCAAGATTCTTGGAGAAGCCGTCTATTTTTGGAAAGTCGCCTGGAAGGCATCGTTCATCTTCCCAGACATCATGGAGTATGTTGGTATGCTTAATTTTGCAGTTTGGTGATGTTTGGAATTTTCCGCAAAATGGTGTTGTTTAATGAGCTATTTTAATTATTATTTTCACTTAAGCTCCTAGGGGTGAAAATAATTAATAAAAATCTAAGTGTTATAGCTCGTTGGAACGAGGAAGAAAAGTTTTAAATCATGGATGCATCATTTTGGGGCCTTGCGAAGCAAATATTTCCTTTATTTTGATAGGGGGTCTTTGGAGCTAAAAAGAGCTTTTAATTAAAAGTGGTGACTTTAAGTTGTGCACACATAATGAATTATTTTATATTGTTTGAGGAGAAATATGAAGGGATAAAGGAAATAATATTTTATTTCCCTCAAAAAGTTATAAAAAGAGGAGTTGGGCTCATTGTTTGGGCATGCTTGGATTTGTATTGTTACTCTGCTGGATTGAACATATGTGTTCTTCTATATTCTCTTGAGGACGAAAACCCTCTTGTAGAATGCTCTTGAGGACGAAACCCCTCTTGAGGTTGGGTGTGGTTTCACTACAGGAATCACCATTGTGCTAAAGCTGAAAGTTGGGAGCAAGCTCACACAGAGTTTGCATGTGTGCTTTCATGGATTTTCTGGTGTATTGATTTAATAATTTATCTTTTGAGATTTTGGATATATTGTGACTTATTATGGATGGAGTATTGATGAGTTTTGGAGTTCTTGTGAAGATTGTATGAGTCCCTTATGCTGGCCGTATAGTTTATAGCAGCATGATTGAGAGTTTGTGGATTTTTGCAGCATTTTGTCTGTGATTAAATTTGTGCTGTGTATAGGGATTTGAAGGAACAAGCTACAGTACGCTACAGTGCCATATCGCTACAGTGACGGGTTGCTACAGTGGCGGATTGCTACAGTGACCGGTTGCTACAGGATTGCTTTTCACTAGGGTTTCAGACCCTATTTCTGCTAGCTATTCGATTTCTGGGTTGTGTATTTGTTATGAGTCTTTTGATACAGATTTTGGATGGAAAATACATGTATTTGATGGTTAATGCTTATGTGATAACTCTCTTGAGTCCTGAGCAATGTTTGTGTAATTTTGGAAGAATATATGATGTCACAGACTATATGGATCTGTAGGATATCCTCTGATTTGATGCATTCTGCTGTTTATATCTGGTTTTTCTCTTATTTGCATCTGGCTTGTTTACCAAATCTGCGAGATGGTATAGCTGTTTGGAAAGGGACATCATTATTTAGTGAACATTTTTGAAGCTAAATCTGAATCAGGGCAGCCGTACTGTTCATAATTGTCTGATTTTTCTTACAGTTCAGTTTGGATAGTAAAGTAACTCTAGTGTGGCAAAGAATTCATATATTCTTCAGTGATATCATGCAGGGTATGATCTCTTGTTCCAAGATCTCCAAAATAGTTGACAAAATCATGCCTAATCCAGTATCATGATTATGATTGCATTGGTTTCATTGTAATATTACTTATGCAAATCACATAAGGGCCCCTGGATGGTTTACCGCCAGTGAGGAGAAATGGACCTTTCTTATTTGCTCTCACCCACTGAATAAGTGGATGGCTTTGTAGTATTTCATGTTGCTTCTTACCCACTGGGAAGTGGTGAATTCCCACGATACGTGGATGCCCGCCGCAGCGGATGAATTGAATATTCTTGTTGCATTGTTGTTCAATGTAAGCCAAAATCATTGTATGCTCTCACCTTGCCCATCCTGGGATCTGGGTGATCAGAAAGTGTGAGGCCTTTAGATGGTTTATGCTTTGATGCTAACCTTGCCATATCATTGTATGAATTTTGAAAAAAATCTGGGGGTAGTATCTTACAAGTAGATTCTCCGTTGGCAGATCCCACTCTGTACAGACAGATAATTGGATCCTTGATGTATTTGGTCAATATCAGACCTGATATCTGCTATGCTGTAAATGCCTTAAGTCAGTTTATGTGTGAGCCCAAGGAGATACATCTTGTGGCTGTGAAGCATATAATGAGATACCTTCAAGGTACTCTAAATTATGGCTTAAAATATGAAAAGGTTGACTTAGATCTACATGGATTCACAGATTCAGATTGGGCTGGAAGTGTAACGGACCGGAAGAGCACCTCCGGATGTTGTTTCAGTTTAGGGTCAGCAATGATATCGTGGATCAGCAGAAAACAGTCTTCAGTTGCTCAGAGCTCTACAGAAGCCGAATATATTGCAGCTTCTATGGCTGCTAGAGAGGCAGTATGGCTTAGAAAATTGCTTGTGGGATTATTTGGTAAACCTCTGAAACCAACTATCATCCACTGCGACAATCAAAGCTGTATTAAGCTATCCGTGAATCCAGTATTCCATGATAGATCTAAACATATTGAGATTCCTCATCACTATGTGCGTGATATGGTGGAAAGGAATGTGATTCAGTTGGAGTATATTAGTACAGGAGATCAAACTGCAGATATTCTTACCAAACCACTCCTCAAGGTGAAAGTTGACTACTTCAGGAAAAATCTTGGTATGATTGAAATGTAAAATTCTAATTGATTTGTACTAATATATTAAAGATGTTTAATGTGTAAACATCTTGTGTCATAAGTGTGACTCTATGACATTATGGGCCTACCCATTCTGTGTTTATTTCTAAAAGGTGACGATCTTTTGGATAATCTACACTTGTACCTAACATTATAAGGTGACGATCTTATAATGTTTATTAGACTGATATCATGTGACTTGATATTTGTATGAATCATGGAGTTATCATGATTAAGTTATGGTAGACATTATGTGACTTAATGTCAGTGCACATACCATAACTAGGATATATAAGGAGAATGTAATGTTCTCGAGTATAGTATACCCTTTAGTATCACGAGGTAGGTGATGCTATGTATCATGAGTTATGTGATATTAAATTACTTTGTGAAATTCATTACAGATCAGATAATTGATATTCACAGAGATTATTGTGATATTGTTATCTTCCCAAGCTAAGAGGGAGTGTTGAGTTGTTTGTAGCTTCGATCAGATAACATAATAATAAATATGAATATATAAGTAATATTAAATATTACTTATATATTCATACTTAATATATAAAGTATGTTAAATAAATATCAATATAGCATGATTGAATGACATATTACCAAGTATAAACACCGACTGCATTCTAACGGTAATTGGAAATTGTTAAAGTCGATGATTCAAACGGTGATTGCTAAAGAAAGGGTGACGAAGTCACAATTGTGGTTGCGCTGACGTTTTCCCTGATGTAAAGGGTTTCCAAGACCCCTTCAAAACCTATTGCTTACCTCTTTAATCAAAAACAATGGATTTATGGGAATACACCTTTCTTGTACATAATCAATAAAAGGATGATAGGCAAATTGATTTATGGCAATACATCTTTCTTGTACATAATCAATAAAAGGATCTCCAAGGTCATAGTCCACATTTTCAGACTACATGGACTTACGAACTTCAATGGTTGAGACCAACCTTTGAGGCTTAATCAGTAAAAGGATGTCTAAGGTTACAGTCCATATTGTCAGACTACATGGAAGAATAGAATAGAATAACTTTTAACGTCCACGAGGCTAAAAATTGTAAATTCAAATCGAACTTATAATCTCTAACTTGGATATTTTCTGAATGTTGAGTATTTGTATTGCAGACTTAATTTATTACTTTCTTTTATTTTAGAATCGATTTCCACTTCTCATACACTTCCGATTTTTGTGTTGATCCGTGGTATTGCAAGGTAAAGACGTTTTGGTATTGTTTTTTATTAAAGAGGTAAGCAATAGGTTTTGAAGGGGTCTTGGAAACCCTTTACATCAGGGAAAACGTCAGCGCAACCACAATTGATCCACAACTAAAGCACAACCAGAAAACAACAAGATACAGAACAAAACAACAAAGGAAAACAAACTAAAGCTGCTTCAAAGTCTCAGCCGTCTCTAACTCCTTGAAAAGGCTATCATCTATTTCTTAAAGATCTTGGAGCTTTTTCTTATTCCCCTCACTGGGTTTCTTCTTGGTGCTTCTGGTCTTGAAGCTAGGACCAGTGTCCTCTATTACCTTTCCTTCAACAATAGTGCTGACACTCATCCTTTTTAACTTATCATTTATGTTTTTGATCTTTGTTGCATTCACCTCCATGTACTTGTTGAAATTGTCTTTGATTTTAGCCATTTTCTGTTCTAGAGCCACTAACCTCTCATCTTGATTATCTTGCACTTTCATATATCTTCCTCAAAAACATCTATCCTTTCTTTCTGGTTGGACAAATCATCCTTCAACTTCTTCACATGGGGGACAATTTCCCAATTCTAGAAAATTCTCCTATCCTTCCGACAACTGATTCTCCTCACTCTGCCTTTTCACCATAATGTCCAATTTAATATTGAGTCTGCTAATCTCAATATAAAACCATTTCATCAACTTGTGTTGTATATCAAAAGTTTGGTGCAGGGTAGAAATGTTTTGGCTTAACATAAACAGGTCTTCAGCAACTTCTTGCAAAGATGTGGGATTGGGACAGGGAGACTAGGCTCATCAGGGATTTGGGGGTAGGGATTTTCAATTCCTTAGAAGGGTTCCCCCATGGCAGGTTCGGGAAAGGCTTTACCTTTGCCTTTTTCAAGAGTACAAGGGGTGCCACAACCCTTCTTAGAGACAGAGGCTTTTTCCACACTTTTCACCAAGACAAAAGGTTCTTCTCTTTCCCTTTTACTATCCCTTCTACCACCACTGCCAATAGTTGTCTCCTTAATTAAAGGCTCTTTCTCAAAGGAGCCCTCATAGCTAGACTTCGACTCGGACTCAGACCCAATTTTATTCCAACTGCTAACACATCCTTCTGAATCAGCTCCTCAGAAGTTGAGATAGAATAATCTACCGCACTTTTCTTTTTTTCGACCTTCTTGTGAAGAGGTCGGTATAGAGGGGGATTCAACTGCTTCACATGACTGACTATCAACAACATTAGCCCCTGGTGCAGGGAAACCACAGCAAGGGCTTTCTTACAATCGTTCATAGGCAATTCCAGAGAGGACAACAAGTAGAAGGGAAAACCCATAAATCAATTGTTAAGTAACAAACTACTATGGAGAATGTTATGAGAAAGTGCTTTTGTGTAGAACATATAATCTATATAGCAAGTAATGGAGAAACATGCTTCAACATCATAGAAGTCTTGAAACTATTTAGACATCTAGTTCCACAATGCCTTATATTGTCATGTCCCCTTCTCGAGCGTAAGCCTTTCCGAGACCCTTAGCCAATCTTTTGAATTTCCCGTAGGCTATAGGGGTGGAATCAGGGAAATATTTTAATAATCGAACTTAAATTGTTCAAAAAGTAACTTAAATTATATCTAAAAAAGAACTTCTGTTTATTATTAAAAAAGGTTGTTTTTAAAAAAGTGAGTTCATAAAGTGTCGTTAGGAGTGGGGTACAAAAGGCAATGACACTTTAAGATACTGAAGTGGAGGGAAAATAGGTCAAGTAATTAAAAATTATTTATTTTCTTTCAGAAGACTATTTTAAGTGTTTCTGTGCTCAAAAGAACTTCTTCTTGGCTAATTCATTTTCTAATTTGCTCTGAGAGAGAACTTGAGTTCTTCTATTTGCCTAAGGACGAAAACTCTGGTGAATCCAGTTTTGGGGACGAAAACCCTCCTAGTTGGATTGTGTGATTTCACCCATAAATCACTTGTGTGCTAAATAGTTGGAGTTCTTTTTCTAGTCAGGTCTAATGGAGATTTTTTATGTTTTCTGAGTATTGGATGAATTTATTTCATAGTTTTTGCTCATAGCCATTCCAGTTGTTATTTGCATGTTTGGAAGGATATTTTTCAGGCCGTACTTTTGATCACAGCTGGGTCGTACCTTCAAGTTTTTGGCCATACAAAAGGGAGCTGCTCTTGTTAATATCAGCTGGTCGTACCATTAGGTTGAACTGTCCATCTTTTTCCTGCATTTCCAGATCATACAGTTGTGAGTGCTGGCTGTACCTTCTGAACCAGGCCGTACATCTGCACGAGGGTGTGTGAACCTAGAATTGGAGTTGCTGCTGCTTACTGATTGAAAATGCACTTTTCCCAGCCGTACATCTTGCACAAATGGGCGTACTAATTTTTGGGACTGAAAGCATGAATTGTGAGAGCCTTTAACAGGCCGTACTGCTGGTCATTTAGGCCATACAGATTGAGTTTAACCTGTAGCAAGATCTGATATCATTTTCAGACTGTTTTGGTCTTCAAGAGGGCCGTACAAGTCAGTTTCAAGGATCATAATTGAGTGGGAATAGTTCAGTTCAGAATTTCAGTTTGTGCAGTGTTTGTCTTCATGTTGCAGTCTTCAAAACAATCACCCATCTTCAGTTTCAGTTAATAGTTAGAGTTTATTCATTTGCAAATCATTTATGGGCTAACTCTGGTATTGCAGCAGTGTTATTTGTCTATTAGCATAATAATAAGTTTGTGTTGCAATAGTTTTGTTTCAATATGCCAATAGTTCATATTTCATATCTTTGAACTTTGGATGGTAGTACCGCCAGAGAGTTGCATTTCATGAATAACATGTAAAACTGGATGGTATACCGCCAGTTCATTGCATTCATTCATAGCCTGTTTTGGCATTGATTGGATGCGCATTGCAATCGACCATTTTGGCTTGATCAGATTCCATTGTAATCTGTCAGTGGCTCTGCATTCTCTACGCATGCTTGTTCACTGAAGAGGTGTTGATTTGGGTTGGCCTTGTCGCCTGCATGTTGCAGCCGGCTTGCCACCTTTTCAGTTCAGCAATGTATTCAGCTAGATAAATTGTGTCTTGTCCAAACACCGTATGCTCTCATCTTGCCCACCTCGGGATCTAGGTGATCAGAAAGTGCCCAGACTTGCATTTGCATTTTCTATATTGCAAAAATAAAATAAAAATTGGTGTGGGTCTTTACATATATTTGGAGCACCACGCGGATCTCATGTTAGGTTCAATTTGCAATAGACAGGGCCATTAATATTTCACAGTTAATCTTTACAAACCTAGGTACATTGGCTCAATCATTAAGCCATTAACTATGCTTAACTGGGGCAAAAACAGCCTTCACAGCTATATGAGAGTGCTAATTATTATTGAAATTTTTTTATTCCATATTTTATTGCATTTGATACTGCAAATCATATTCAGTGTTTTA
Organism: Cunninghamia lanceolata; assembly: GCA_027924645.1. Classification (NCBI taxonomy): domain Eukaryota; kingdom Viridiplantae; phylum Streptophyta; class Pinopsida; order Cupressales; family Cupressaceae; genus Cunninghamia; species Cunninghamia lanceolata. The sequence continues at coordinate 1,858,947 of BSBN01001315.1, read as the reverse complement.
CATATTCTCCCTTATTGAGCAATGCATATGCTGCAGAAAGATAAAATCTCAAGAAAGAAGTATTGTAAGTCCAAATCATCACTTTATCAGCCGAGGGAAAATTCCTGCTTTAGAATAGCATCTATTTATCTGAAATGTTTATGAGAATAAAAAACATTTAATTTTCATTAGTGAAATGTAAATTTTATCAACAATTAAAGATAGATACATAAAAGAGCAGGTGTTGGATGGGGATAGGGAACATGCAGTCCTATATTACTACTTTTGAGTATACTGTACATATAGATTAATTGATAAGTACTTGTACATATCCAGTAATAGATGTGTAGGAAAAGTAATTCCTCATGGCCTTGTTGGAAACTCATTGCCTTACTTGTATTCATCTATTTTGATAAATTTGTTTTCCCTGTAGCTCTTTCCAGTATTTCACTTGAGTCTATTTATTCATGGAAAACTTTCACATTTGATATGCTAAATAATGATTTATCAACTTTATTAATGAAGAGATCTTTTGTTTTTCTCATGTGCCTGAATACTGCAGGTGGCCAAGTTGCAGAGGGCATGTTTGAAAAATCCTGCAAAGGTGAACATTTCCCTTCGTGTTAAATTAGTGGTATTTGTTTTAATCACCAATTATTTGGCTGAAAAATAAAATACATAACATATACTAGTAACATGGTCATGATGTCAAGTGTCATACGTGCAAAAAATTGAGGTAGCTCTTAAGCTTATTGTTTAAAACAATGCTTAGTAGATGGTAGACATTTGGTCTAGTTGGGCATCTGAATTCCTTGAATTTATTAGCACCTCTTTCAAGTAAGATATAAGATGCTATGTTTGACTTGTGAATTTAAACTGTGGTTTTAATCATTCACCTTGATCTATTGGATGTTAGATATTTATAAAATAGGTTGAGATTTTTCAATAATTCTGTGTTGAATGGCATCAGGTGGAGGTATCCTCAAAGTATTCAACTGTAGATTCATTGAAGCAACAATATCTTTTTGTCCCTGCAAAATACAAGGTTCTCTTTTCCTCTTTCTAGGATTTATTGTAGATACACTTACACTTCTACTATACATTCATTTTGTACAATTTGTATATATTTAGTTTTTCCATGTCATTTTTAACTTGTTTTCAAAAGTAAAATTTTACATTCATTTTTCAGTTGATACGTTATTTGGAAGTTCATGACCAAAGATTCCTAGTTGCCTGATTTCAAGCTGTGCATTTCACATGATTTTTAGTTGATTAATAGTTAATACAGGTTACACAATTATGCGTAAACTTTGTGTTAAAGATGGTTTATAATAAAGAAAAACTAGAGTTCTGATGCCAGGGCAAATGCCTTTTTGTTGATTTTTACTTTGTATTTGTTGGGCAGGATTGCTATCTTGTTTATCTTTTAAATGAGTTGTCTGGAAGTACTACAATGGTTTTTACTCGTACATGTGAATCTACGAGACGTCTTTCCTTGATCCTTCGTAATCTTGGACTCGACGCCATTCCTATTAGTGGTCAAATGAGTCAGGTTATTCTCTTTTAAAAAATTGAGCTAGCTTTTATCTGATAATGCACATTTCTTAAAGCTTCTTGATATTTTACTTTGGAAATTTACAGTTTCTCTCTATTGACTGTGTTGATCTCTATTGTAGCCAAAAAGAATTGGATCCTTAAACAAGTTCAAGGCTGGGGAGCGCAACATCCTTATCTGCACTGATGTTGCTAGCAGAGGGCTTGATATTCCTTCTGTGGATATGGTCGTCAACTATGATACACCTACAAACTCTAAGGTTGGGTCAAAATATTTAGAGTTATTAAATATGCAACAATTTAAACAGATTTTGTCTTTTTTATAACTGGGGGATTTTAATTAGAAAGTCTGCATAACTTGCACTAAATCAAATATGATTACTTTCAGAATGCTTGACAAACATATAAGAAGCCGGCTCAAGGCTAGCTGAGATTCCATGTTTACTAGAGGCATGCTTTATCGTCAAGCTTGCGGGCTTTTAAAAGTTTTAGATCCAACTATTTGATTTGATTTTGAATTTTATGTCATTAATGATTATGGACCAGAGCTACCAAAGCGACTAGTTGGATATTTCTGTACTCTCTGGAGAAAATGTCACTGCATAACTTTTTACTCGTCCCTGACTTAACACCATCTGTGGTTATTATATACTTTGTTTCATCTTCACTGCATTTTTGCTTGATCTTCAGAAAATGTTGGGACTAACCCTGCAAAAGATCTTGTGAAGCAAGCCTGTTATGTCTAAATAGAATTACAAGATATTTTTGCAAGTTTTTGCAAGATCTAAGCTCTCCTCTCATCTGCCAAGCCTAAATAATAACTCTCTTGGTATGTACAATCCCTGTGTCTGACATTTCTGGTTTTGCTCTCAATCAGATACGAGTTTTATTCTTTCATTCTGCAGCTTCCTTCTCACCTCTTTCCTTCCCTGGACTTGTGTTTGAATCATTGCAGCTTCTTAATTTTCCCTTCTTAACTGGTGGGTGCAAGAGGACCTGATGAAATTGAAATGAGCTTAAGAATTTCCCATGTGAGACATTGCCTTAGGAGATTAATTCAGCCTTCAGTAAGATACTTTAAATGTCTTTCTTCTCATCTGAACTGCATGACAACCTGTGAACTTTAAGGTTGGTTCAAAAATATCTATAGAATTTTTATATATGCAACAATTCGAACAGATTGTCTTTTTTAGAAGCTTGTGATTTTTATTAGAAAGTTTTAGTAAACATGCACTAAATCAAATATGATGACTGTAAGAATGCTTTACAAACATATAAGAAACTGGCTGATAGTAGTGTTGAGATTTTATATTTAGTAGAGGCAAACTTTTATCTCCAAGCTAGAGTGCTTTTAGAAGTCTAAGAACCAAGTCTATGATTTTGAACCGTGTCATTATGGACTGCAGCTAACAAAGGGACTAGTTAGAATTTTTAAGACTTGAGAAAATATTCTTGCATTAACTCTTTAGTTGTCCCTGCATCAACTCCATCTCTGGTTGCTATAAACTAAGTTGCAGCTTCGCTGCTCTTTTGCTTGATCTTCAGAAAATGTAGGGAATAACTTGGCAAAAAATCTTGTGAAGAAAGTCTGTATGTCGAAATGGATGTTTTAAATCTTAGATCTTGACACTTGTTTCTTCTCTCAAACCCAAATAATAACTATATCTCAGGTTGTAGAACTCTTGGGTCTGCGATTTCTGGTTTTACTCAAACTGATGTGTCGCATTCTTCCATTCTGCAGCTTCCTTCTCACATCCTTCCTTCTCTGGACTTGTGTTTGAACCATTGCAGCTTGTCAGCTTGTTTATTTTTCTTTCAAAGTGACTAGTTAGGATTTCCAAGATTCTGGAGAAAATAATGCCGCAGAACTCTTTAGTTATCCCTGACATTACTCCCCTCTGTGGTTGCTATGAACTTTAGTTGTAGCTTCACTGCATTTTTGCTTGGTCTTCAGAAAATGTTGGGAATGACCGAGCAAAAAATCTTGTGAGGCAAGCTCTTATGTCTAAATAGATGTTCTAGATTTCTTTACATGCACTTGCATGAAGATCTTGGCACTTCTTTCATCTCTCCAGCCCAAATAATAACCCTCTCTCGGATGTAGAATTCTTGGGTAAGCCATTTCGGGTTTTATTTAAGCTGATATGGGTTGCATTCTTCTATTCTGCAGCTTCCCTTCCACATCTTTCCTTTTCTGGACTTGTGTTTGAACCATTCCATTCTTCTATTCTGATGAAATTGAAATGAGGTTAAGAATTTCCTATACGAGATGCTATCTTTTAAGATTAACTTGGCCTTTGGTAAGATACTTTGAATGTCGCTTTTCTCAAGTGTGTGATGGGAAAAAAGACTATTGCAATTAGGTATATGAGAAGACTTGAGGATAGTAGAGTGCCATCAAATTTTTATGGGGGTCTTAAGTGCCGAGGACTTCTAGGATATCTTTGGAATGAGAGGGGATCTAATGGTTGGATAGATTCTTGTCTTTAGTTCTAACTTGGTATGAGTTTATCTGCAGCTGACTTGGGCTTTAGTTGATTTCCTTGGTTTGCCTTTTTAATTGTGATTTTATTTATATCTACTATAAAGGAAACTAAATTATTTAGATTTACTATAGAAGGAAAATAAATTATTATAAAGATTAATTGCCATTATGTATGCACAAAGCTTCTTAAGATAAAAGTTAGGCAACTATATGTAACACGATCATTTACTAGAAAATTTTTAATCACTTTCTATCCCCCTTTAATTCAGTTTTGTCATCTCATAAGATATGTGACTTAAGCTAATTTGTTTATTTGCATATAGTTGCTTCTGTTATATTTTTTCTTCTGCTTTTCATTTTTATGAATATATAGGATATTGTCTGCTACAATGGTGTCTATATGGAGTGTTGAATGGATGGTTTTTGTTAGGGTTGTACATGGCTCACTTTCATGTTTTGCTGGTGTTTGTTTGGGCACATTTTTTCAGGATTATATTCATAGAGTTGGAAGAACAGCTCGTGCTGGTAGGTCAGGTTTAGCAGTGTCTCTTGTGACCCAGTATGATGTCGAACTTTACCAGCGTATAGAACAATTGATAGGTAATATTTTACTCTTATTTTTTACAATTCATATCATAATTTATATGAATAGAGTAGATCTTGGTCAATTGATTTTTCTTGTTGATAGGCAAGAAACTGCCTGAATTTCCCTCGGAGCAAGAAGAGGTTTTATTACTACATGAACGAGTTAATGAGGCACAAAGAATTGCCACCATGGTAAAATTTGTGTTTCCTTTATATAATATAAAAAAGATATTTTATTAATTTTATACTGTACATTTCTAGTTTCACTCCTTTCAGGAAGATCAATTTGTGAAATAATATCTTTTTTCCTGGTTTACCTTGTGACATTTCTTTCGTGCTTTGTGCCATTGGTAGAAACTTCGTGAAAAAGAAGGCAACAAGAAGCACAACAAGAAAAGGGGAGATGGTGGCGATGACGACGATGATGATAGAGGGTTTACAGGTTCCAAAAACAATAAAAATTCAAAAAGATCGAAAGGACGGTGATGACCCACCAGTGATTTTGCTGTATGATAATTAGCATTTTTAATGCTATGATTAATAGAATTAGAGTCGATCAGTTTTGTGACTGATATAGGTAGGAAATTCCTGAGCTAATGTACTATTTTGATGACATTGTGTATCCAGTCATATTGAGTTGAACCCTATTAAATACTATTTCAATTGTATTGTATACTTGCATTATCTTTCTAGGGAAGGGTCATCCTCTTTTTCAAATTTCTTATTGTAGGAGGGACTCTTTCCTGTAAATGGTATGCATGATTGCATTTATATAGGAAATTCCTGAGCTAATGTACTATTTTGATGACATTGCATATCTAGTCATATTGAGTTGAACTCTATTAAATACTATTTCAATTGTATTGTATACTTGCATTATCTTTCTAGGGAAGTGTCATCCTCTTTTTCAAATCTTCTTATTGCAGGAACATCTTTTTCTTGTAAATGGCATGCATGATTGCATTATTTAGTTCAATATTTGCTGTTTGTCAAGAATATTTCACATTCCATTAGATGTGACAGTTTAAAACGAGAAACTATGTTCAGAAAATATCAACTAATGGTGGGACCTGTTCGACATCTACAAGGTGCCTTTCAAGCGTATCTCCATTTTGTCTTACTGTATATTGTCAGCATATACCTGATGATTTGTAAACTGGGGCAACTATGCTACACTCTAGTGATCAACAGACGGATTTAAATGTGAAGCTCTCAAACTACCACAATTTTGCATAAACACCAGCAGCGATGGATCTAACTACTATGACATGTGCAATCAAGGAATAAAAATAAAGAATAACAATAAACATGCAAAATAAAATAAATATTGCAACACACTATTGCAACACAAAACATACTACTGGAGAAACCCTCAAATGGATAGAAAACTCTAGTAAGAGCGAGCACTTGCCCTTCATGCAATTAATCCACAGTTCTTGAAGTGTTTGTATTGCCCTCATGGCTTTACAAAGCTCTACATCACATTGTGAGCTACTACACACCTATAAACTGTCCTAAAGATTGCATATGATCACAACCCTTGCTACAACAATAATAATGACTACAACCTCCATAAAAATAGAGATGACAAAAACCTTGACTCCAAGTAAGAACTTTCACATCCGCCATTACAAATGAGAGAAACCCCAACACAAGGCTAAAATTACATAGAAAACATGCCCTCTTGGCATCCTTGAAGCTCTATCTCACATTTGGAGCTTCCATGGTATGTGCAACTACCCTTACATGAAAGAAAAACAACTACATGCATATGCAACAATCCTATGATGGACTAAAACCGCCAATAGAATGAGAATAACCCCCACTTCTAGGCATGTAATCTTGTAAAAACCTTCCTCTAGCCAAAGGGAAATCCAAGAGGAAGAAAAACTGATGTGTCACATGCTTTGGAACCTCAAAAGTAACTCTTTTTGGGCATTTTTGATTAAAACATGATTTTCTGTCTTTCATAAAATTGTTGTTATGTTTTAGCAACATGTATGACGTTTATTTTGCCGCATACAATGCTAATGCCACTTATAAAAGTTGCCAAAGTAATCCAAGCATTAATTATGAAGGTCAAAAAAAGGTTATGTGATCTTCACTACAAATTATGCGACTTTGGTAGTAATTGTGTGCTTTTGCAACAACCTTCACGAAACCATAACTTCATATGGACTCAAAATGCAATGCCAATTGTTTTGAAAGTGCATAGAATTTTGAGAAGAATGTGAATATGTAAAAATTTTCAACCTTTGACTCCCTTTGACTATTGTTTTTGGCCTGCAATAAAAACACACCTATGATATGACCCCAATGGTCCAGATGTCAAAAACAAACCTGGTTACATATCATAAGTCCCCTAATAGTTGGCATTTGGTCCTCAAAAGCTCACCAAACTGAGAATAAACTGAAGAACTCTCAACTCAAGAATCTTCCTCAACGTGGCTTGGCAACACCGAAGTCCATTCATTCCTCAAACACGGTGAATCAAACATTGTGACCTACAAACTTACAAAATCTTGTACAAGTAACACACCCTCAATAAAAGGAAGGAGGGTGCAAAATTATAGTGCCCCTCATAGGCAACTTCCAATAGCATGACCCAACAAACTCTTGAAGTAGCACCCATTGAGTCCTAAACACCTCCTTTAATGGCTCACACGCTATCTATTCTCTTGGAAGACTGTTTGAACCACAAGTGCACCAAATTTGCTCTCAAATCCTATTGTCTACAAATTACATATTTTGGAAACACTCTTGCAACTCCTCAATGAGTGCATTCAACATCTAAATCTTTGCACATTGGCAACAAAATTAGAAAACCCTGCACACAAGAGATGACTAGAAATTCCAAGTAAAAGCTTGCTCTCATAACTTGTCCTTGAAGGAAAGATAGACTCTAATATCACCTCCTCAATACGATGATTGGCTCAACCTAATTGGCTTTGATACCACTTTTCCAAGAGAATGATAGGTTCGACTAGCTTTGATACCCCTTGATTTGTAAAGTGGGGCAGCTATGTTGCATTTTAGTCATCAATTGATGGATTTAAATGTGAATCTCTCAAACTACATCAATCCCACATCAACACCACCAATGATGGATGCCAATCTTCATGTCATGTGCAATGAAGGAATACAAATAAATAACTTCAACAAACATGTTGAATAAAATAAATATTACAACACATCATTGGAACACAAAATATATTGTTGGTGAAACCCTCAAATAGGTAGAAAACTCTAGTAAGTGTGAGCACTTGCCCCTCATGCCACTAATACATAGTTGTTACAAGTGATTCCATTGTCGTTATGGCTTTACAAAGCTCTATATCATGTTGTGAGTTTTCACACTAACTATCTTGAAGATGACATGATTGCAACAACTTTTGTTACAACAACAACAAAAATGGTAACAAGCTCCATAAAAATAAAGAGGACTAAAACCCTCGACTCCAAATAAAGAATTCTCACATCCTTCATTACAAATGAGAGAAACCCAAGACAAGGCTCAAAGCAGTTAGAAAACATTCGCTTTTGGCACCCATGGAGTCCTCTCTCACATTTGGAGTTTCCATGGTACCTACAATTACTCTCTACATGAAACAAAAATTGTTACATACACATGCAATTGTCTTATAATGGACTAAAACCACTAATAGAAAGAGAATTTCCCCACTTCCAGTTGTGGAATCTTGTAAAAACCTTCCTCTAGCCAATGAACAGTTCAAAAGGAAGAGAAATCAAAGTGTCACATTCTTTGGAACCCCAAAAACCACTTTTTTTTGGCATTTTTATTAAAACACGGCTTTTTCTTTTTTCATACAATTGTTGTTATGTTTTGATAGCATGGATGATGCCTATTTTGCCACATATAATAATTATGCCACTTGTAGAAGTTGCCAAAATAACCAAAACATTAATTATGAAGGTTGAAAAAATATCCTACAATCTTCAACAACAAATTGTGTGACTTTGGCAACAACTACATGACTTTGGTAGCAACTGTGCGACTTCGGCACTAACTACACGACTTCGGTAGCAATTGTGCACTTCAACAACAGTTCGGCAACAACCTTCTTGAAGCTATAACTTCCTCATATAGACTTCAATGTAATGCCTTTTTATGAAATTCCATAGAATTTTGAGAGGAACATGAATATACAAAAATATTCAACCTACCTCCCTTTGACCACTGTTTTTGGCCCTCAAGAAATTGCATTTATAAAATGTCTCCAATGATTTAGATACTTGTTTAGGAGACCATATGTTGTTTACATTGTTAAGAGATGATTGACATATTAGTAGTATGTCTTTCATGTTATTTTTTGAATGATTGTGAAATTGGATTTTGTGAATGAATTAAGTCGAGGCTATAAGATTTAATTGGTGTAGGGATTTTTTTTTTTCCAATTTCATATTTGGATTTAGCTTAATTGCAGCTTGGACCTATTCTATTATTGAGGAATTTGGAGGAAACTGAACATCAAAGGTTATTAACACTCTTTTATGGGGATGTGTCTCCAATGTTTGGGGGTTGTCCAGTTTGTTTTACTTGGACATGAAATAAAATTGAGGGCGTCCCTATTATTTAGGAATACCCCCCTTTGAAAACTTCAAGGAGATTGCATGCTATCCATGCAAACTAACACATTACTAAACCTTTACTAAAAATGGTCATCACACTTATGTAACCCTTAACCCTTACACCTTAAGGCATTTTATTTTGCCATTGCAACGAGAGAAGAGCAAGAGAAATAGAGAAGGATAAAGACAAAAGGGGGAAGAGGGTTTGGGTCAATTATTATCATTTTTTTGGTTTGTTTGTTTTAACTTAAAAATAGTAGTGCATTATAATTGAAGCATTTATCCATTCAATTATAATGTTGGATTAAGTTAGATGGCCTTATAGCAATGAGAATGTTTTAAAAAAATGCCATTGTAATTTATGAAAGCTTATTACTATTTTTTTCACTTTAAATTTTTAAATAACTTAAAAAAAATGATGTTCTTTGTTTGTAGTTCTAATTAACTGATAGGCTTATATGTGGGAGATTTTTCAGACGTCTGATCATTTTTTTGCTTCCGTTGGCTATTAAATTGCATAAAGTGCGTAGGAAAACGTGAAACACGTCGTACTGACAATGCAAAATAATACGCGGTGTTCTGCCACCCCAACGGAAACGAAAAACGTGTCCTCCATCTTAACGGTAAAGGTGAGATGTATATATGGGTGACAAAGATTTAGCGACCTATCACATAGTGAGAGGGGGGACTAGTGGTGGGATAGGTCTTCCAGTGACGATAATGGAAATGTAAATCATTTTGGGGTTGAACTTCTTGGCCTCTGCAGTTTGTATAATTTAGTTATTTGTAATGGTATGAAATTTGGCCAAAGTCAGGGGGTATCACTTGCAAAACATATAACGGGCAAAGTGTGGTAGACTACGTAATCTGTCCTCAGGGTTCTTTGTCTAGGTTGCTAGAGTTCACTGTTGAGAGCTGTCCCATCAAGTTGAAGTCGGATCATATGCCTCTACATGTTAAGCTGGGCTTCCTCACAAGCAGCCAGCAAGGCGGGCAGGGCCAAATCAGCCAAAAGAACGCTGGCATGCAAGGAAAGGTCTTGGTGAGTCGTGAAAATCAAGAGCTTTTTGTTGCAGCTCTTGAATAGCACCTTCAGGAGGCAAAAAACCACACGAGGGGTATAGAAAACAACACATCGAGAGAATATATCAGCAATAGTCTACCGATTCCTTTATTGCACAAGGCGTTAAAGGTCTGCAAGAGATCCCAACCTAAGAAGGGGGTTTCAAATACCTTCCCATCAAATCCGTGGTATGACAAAGAATGCAAGGAGGCAAAAAGATCCATCAAAGGGAAGAAGGCTGACAAAGACATCAAGAAAAGATATGAGTAGTTGATAAAATCCAAAAAAGAGAGCTATGTGGCCTCGAGGAGGGCGGAATTAATATCCTTGGGTAAGCACAACCCGAAAGGCTTTTGGAGAGAGCTTCAACAAAAGATAAAACAAACTAAAAATAATATCACGGGGGGTCAATGGTTAGAGTATGCGAAGCTTCTGTACGAGAGGACACAGTTGAAAGATAAACCTCCCATAGTTAACACGTCTACCGAGCTCTTCTTGGTAGAAGACATCAAACAGGGTATTATGAAATTAGCTCGTGGTAAAGCACAAGACATTGATGGGTTGCAAGCTGAATTTTTAAAGTGGGGGGCTGATCTCCTTGTCCCGCACATCAACATCGTCACTCAAGAGGGCTTCCCGGTAGAGTGGACAACTAGTGTGGTTATTCCTCTTTTTAAAAGTGGGGATGTCAATAACCCATCTAATTACCGTACAATTATGGTCAATCCCCTTCTTGGAAATCTTTTCGGGAGTATAATTGAGCGCAAAATTAGTAGCTAGGCTGAAATAGAAGGAAACAAAGCTAACTGGCAGGCAAATTTTAGGCTAAAGTACTCTACCATCGATCATTGTGTGACTCTAAGGCACCTCATTGAGAAGGTGTGGGACACCCAAGGGGGAAGCTTTTTGTTGCTTCGTTGATTTCAAAAAAGCCTTTGACACGGTCCCTAGGGACAAACTTTGGAGAAGGATGGAAGAGCTCGGGGTTCTAGATGAGTATCGGGCGATAATTCATAAACTTTATGAGCAGGTCAGGGCTAAAATCAGAACGAAGGAGGGTTTGTCTGATTGTTTTGGCAGTGACATTGGGGTCAAACAGGGTTGCCCCCTTTCCCCCACCTTATTTGGCTTATACATAGATAAACTTGAAGAGTGGTTAAACACAACCAATGGAGAAGGCATACGACTGTCTCTTTATGTGGTGAAGTTGCTTCTGTATGCCAATGATCTTATTTTAATGGCTAAAACTGGTAACGGTTTGAAGGCGCATTTAAAGGCTTTAGAGCTCTTTTGCCATGAGGTGGGGATACAGGTGAATACTAGTAAGACCAAGGTCATGATTTTCTTGTTAAACATAAAGGAGGGGTAAAAATTTATTAAAACAAGAAGTACAAAGCAAGGGAATTACATAGCCCTATCAAGCTCCACCAAGTGATCCAACTGTTGAGACAGATCTGAGGGTAAATGACCTCGGTCCATCAAATTACAATCATGAATATGCTCAAATGCCCATTTAGCCAAACAATCAGCAACACCATTCCATTCTCTAGGAATATGAGTAAAAGTAACAAACTCCAAAGAAGCACAGAGGTTAAGAATCTGAGCAACAATCAAAGCCAAATGCCAGCTGACATCATCTAAATGCCGCCTATTCAACAAGTTTACCACAACCTGGGAATTAGACTCACATATGATCCTTCACCATCCCAATTGACTTCCATGCTCCACAACCGTTAAAATAGCCTGAGCCTCCATTAGATTATTAGTATGAAGACCCTTATAAACAGAGAAGATAAATTGAACATCTCCAGAGCTATCCCGACCAACACCACCAATTCCAGCATGACAAGGGTTTCCTCGAGAAGAGCCATCTGTGTTGATTTTTAAGACACCCTGAGGTGGAGGAGACCATCTCCCCTCCCTATTCACCTTCGGGGTAGGATGTCTACATCTGTTGCGCATGAGATGACGTTGTTGAGGCGGAAGATGAAGACGATTACAACAACCAACATCACAAGGATCCATTGATGTCGTAAGATCAGACTTAGCTGCAACAGTTTCTCCCAAAGAATGCAGAATTTTCCTCCACAAGCGAGGGGCCACCAACATCTCCTCCTAAAAAATCCGTTGATTCCTCTCCAACCAAAGGTTCCAGATAATAAAGGATGGGCCAATAGCCCAAGCAGTAGGTTAATTTCATTTTTGAAGGTAACAAGCTGGAAATAGTGGACGAGTACAAGTATTTGGGGGTCAACTTTCACAATAGGCTCAACTGGGAGACCTGTAGGGCAAAAAGGATCCTTGGTGGGTGGAAAGCCTCGTACCTGCTTCAGAATAGGTGTAGGAAGGCTAAACTTTGGGATTGGAAAACCAATAAAACTATTTTTGGTTCGCTGGTCACGCCGGTTGTTTTATATGGCTGTGAGGTGTGGGGAAGTAGCATGTCTAATTAGAAGTGGAAGCAACTTGATAGAATTCAGAAACACCTTATCACTAGTAGTTTTAAAGTCAAATCTACGGTCCCATATGAGATTCTCTTGGCTGAAGCAAGTTCTTTCCTATTAGAGGCATCGACAATAATAAGGTTGCTAAGCTACTTAAAGAAGGTGGAAAATATGGATACTTATTAGTGGCCCAAAATGGTGGTGAGAGATACATTACACCATAGGAAGAAGACGTGGATGGAGCAAAACAACAAGTGGTTGGGCAAGTGGGACATCAGCTGGCAAGAGTGTCCTAAAAATAAGGAGGAAATAAAAAAGTTTGTGTTAGATAAATTCAGGACTGCCATGTAGACCAAACAAAATGGGTGAAAAAAAGATCATTATTTAAGAGAGTTCAATCCCATGTGGGAACATGGTGAAAAAGACTATGTGAGGGCGGATCTCAAAGGTAAGACGAGGATTCTAGTTGCCTAGTTGAGGACTGGGTCCCATCATCTTAGATGTGAGACTGGTAGATGGACGATTCCCAAGGAAGAGTGGGTTGAAAGAACCTGCATTTTCTACAACAAAGGTGTGGTTGAAACTGAATGGCATTTCATCACTAAGTGTGCTGCCTATGCGGATATTAGAAGCCAATATGAAAACAGTTGGAGAGTGAACAGTCTTAGTGAGCTCTTTGTGGAAGCACGGATTTGCAGCACGACTAGTTTGCTGGTCAAGATCCATAGCAGGAGAGCTAACCTCGAAAAGAGAATGAAACTACAGTGATGCACTGTGTTCTGGGCCCCTTAGACAGATCTGTCTCGTGGACGTTATTAAATTCTTTCATTCATTCATTTACCAATATTGTAATGCTTGATTTTGAAAAAAACTTGCCCCACACGCTCACACCCATGTCATATTATGGCTAGGTGATTAAAATTCAATGTAAAACAACCCATGTGGGAACCTTTTTAAGTGGTTGATATGGCGCTCTCTAATGGGTAAAAATTGTATATTATATTTTTTATTTATTTATTAGTTTTATGTCATTTTGTATAGTTGAATATTTGATGTAGAGTATGATTTATTAAAATCATATACAGTGGAATATCAATATATAATATTAATATACATAATAATATATTAACACTATAATTTATTACAATATATTATATTAATACTAATATACTTATGGACTATATAAAAGATTTTTGTATTAAATTAGTTTTTGATGTATTATGTTATTGTTTATAATTTATATAATATATTAGTATTTATAATTTACATAATATCAATATATAATATTAATATACATATTAATATAATATAGTGTATCACTAGGTCCCATTGGGTATTATATGAAATACATCAATCAACAGTGTGAGAAAAGAAAACATGGCGATACCTCAAATTAGATTTATAAGTAAATTATTATTATATTGCATAATAAATAGATATAAATAGAGAGATAGAGATATAGGTTTATTATGAGAGGTAATCCCTTGGTTGCTTTAGATCTCTGTATGTATTATATATATATCCCTCTCTATCTTGGCCTATACAAAGAGAGGGGAAGAGAGAGGCCTATATATTGAGATTTAATTATATCTGTTGGTGTCAAGCACCTCCTAGGAGCACAACCTGCAGGATAAACACCTCCACAATACGAGAGAAGCCAAGCTATGTTACCATAATGAGAAAAATATAAATGAGATGCAAAAATAATGTACATTGCCTTGCTTATAAATGCAAGGAGAAAGCTAGTAAAAATATAACCGGCAGCAACTAATTGTTAAATGAATGCACCGAAATGCAACTACCAACTAATATCTAATGTGCACCTAATAATGCATTATGATGCCTAAGTAAACTTAAGCCTAAGGTAAATGGTAAAAACCCATTTACTTCAACACGTCCCCTTAAGTGCAAATTAGAGAGATTATTATCCAATATGGGTACCGGCGACACAACCATGTTAGGTACTCATTTACAATGCAATCTCTCACAAGCGGAGAAAAGGAGAAAACCTTGTGGGACAAAACTCCTCTCCAAAAGAGAGAAAATAAAACAAAAATGATGCATGGAGGATTTATTAATACCCATTGAGTATTATCTGAAACTAAAACAAAAACATACACAGTTGAATTCAGAAGCACTCTCGAATTTATCATTAATAGCCCCCAAGGACTACATAGATCATGTATATACAATCAATGATTCCCCCATAGGAAGGAAAAAGAGACATTATATCCCCCCATATTGAAGAAGCTCCAATGCCGATGAAGTATCCCTGGAAACAAAAGATGATCCAATGCCTACAAGCAACACCTCTCCCCTTAGGAAGAAACAAGTCCACCGAATGATGAAGAAACCACTCCATGTCAACCTGAAAGAAGGAGGAAGGAAATCTCCAAATAGAAATCTCTGAAGACTAAGTAGGAGTCTCCAAGCATGAATAATCCACCAAATAATCATGATAAAAAACAACCAAAAAATGTGACAAATCAAGTGAAGGAAAAAACTCATCAATGTCAATCTCCAAAGAAGATGTAGATATATCAACAGCCATGCTGGAACTGTCATAAAAGAGGAGAGAAATCCCCTCAAGTATGTCTCCCAAATCTGCAAGATAAGACTCTACAAACAAATCTAAGATGCCTGCCACATACTCATCCAATAAAGCAAGATTTGAAAAACTATGATCAACCTGTTCAAGAGTAGGACTCAAATTTGAAGAAGCAGGAGGTAAAGGAGGAGGAAGTTCAACACTAGTTTGTAGAACACCAAGATTCAAATGACCAAACTTCTCCTCACAAACATGATTCACCCTTGATGGAAGGGTATGAACATCAATCAAAGGAATATTGTCATTAGGAGCAAATGAGAAAAAGAATACAAGCGAGATGCATGATCCACAACACCTGTAGCAATGATCTCTCTAGTCTCTATGTCTCTAATGTAAACATGATCAGGAGTGAACTCAACTATCTTACCTTGTGCACCATGAGTAATTTGATAAACTAAAAGGAGATTAGTGGTCAAGGAGGGTACACAAAGAACATCATTAAAACATCCTTCACCCATATCAATGGAACCTTTCCCACAAACCTTCATGTATGTATTGTTACCCATCGTGATTGAAAACCTAAACTACAGTAGAATGTACTTAAATATTTAATACTCCAATGAAAATAAGACAAATGCAATAAACCAAAGTTATACCTTGCGAACCGATTTACCTCGTGTCTTCCATTGTTGCCTATCTCTTCAATGATCCTTGTAGATTATGATTGAGCTCTCAGAAAGTAGACTTCCTTGCTGTTTTAAGATGACAAAGAGAGAATGGCTTTGTGGAGGATTATACAAAGTGAGATAAACTACAATGCAACACTAAGATGAATGATGAAAATTATGATATGAAGCCATGGGTGATGATTATGCAATGAGGATAATGAGATTATGATGTAAATGAGGGGAGCCAATGGCACGCTTGATAACTATAGTGGAATTTCTGCAGCATAAGTTTGCTAAAGCTTAAGTTGTATAAAATGGAGGAATGAGAGGTTCTTTTTATAGGCTTGAGAAGACCAAGATCCAAGTGTCACAATCTCAATGGTGGAGAATGAGCCATATGAGGTGTACGGTGGAGATTGATTAGTTGGGATGAGGGAGATAAAAGGGGAGAATGTTCCTCCTACGATGACAAGGTGGAGAGAAAGGTGCGAGCATGAGGCCACTTGTCACAATGCTCTCAAGGACCAAAGAACATGGGTCAAAGAAGGAGTCCTTCTTTTGCAGGAAGGTTGGAAGGAATCTAGGAACTATGAGACATGTGTCTCTAAGTCTCCTTTGACTAAGATGACATGGAGGAACCAAGTTCTTGAGAATAGGAATGGTTAGAGGATAAATAGGACATGTGGGTGAGGATAATTGTCTAATTAAATATTAAAAATATTCAATTATGTGTGCAACATGATGAGGTGTAAAGTGAGGTGGAAATGATGATGTGGATTTATAGAATTAGGACTTTGGGATAGATGAAATAATTAAATAAATTGGGATTATTCAATTAAGGATGATTTAGAGGAATTTGGATGATTTAATTAATAAATTGATTTTTATTTAATTTTTGGAAGATTAAGATCGATGCGAATCAAATAAATAAATTAGGATATTTATTTATTGATAGAAGAATGAGAATAAAATAAATATTAAAAATATTTATTTAATTCGATTTGAGCCATTTTTAGCTGTATACATTTTGCCCCTCTTTGAGACAATGTGTTTTATCATGTTGTTTCAAAGAATAAAAAATTTATGAGTATGATACATGTCCTAGTTTGCCCCTAGTATAGGTTTGATAATGCTAGGATGCCCCCTCGGGAGATTGGTTGGGTTGAATTTTTGCAGAGACAGAACGAACAATCTCACGACAAAGAAGAATTGATGAGACGATAGGTGAGTGTAAAAGAATTTGGATGACGGAGAATGAAAAATGGACGAAGAGCATGTCATGTATGCGCAAGGTTAAACACCTCCAGTTAGGGTTTGCTTGGCTATAAGTAGTGATGTGGTGTCCCCTCTCTATTCATTTGGACATTTGTCATTTGAGGAGAGATTATAGGAGCCCTAGTTGATAGTAGAGCAGAGCAGTCAGCGAAGATGGTGCAAATTCCAGTAGAGGACCACAGATTCGAGAGGATCCGACCGTTTGGATGGCCAGTAGAGTATGGATACTTGGTACGTATGCTTTCAATTTTGGTTGAAGTGCATTAATTATGGTCAAAATTTTGAGTCAAAGTTGACAGTTTTAAATGCGCCGCAGAAATGTTTCAGCACTTTTGATAATTTAGGCTGCGCATATGCTCCGATTCGGCACATATGATTAAGGAATCTGCACATATGGCATTTTTTCACATTTAAGCAACAAACTTGCGCATTTAGAATGAATGTGCACATTCAATTAGGGTTTATGCACATTCGAGTGATTCGACGCATTCATTCAACAGTCCTACGCATGTGTGATAATCCCACGCAACAATAATAGATTTGACGTATGTGATATGATGCTGTGCATATGGTTTAAACATGCACATATAGCTCCTATTTTCACGCATTTGCCTAAAATAGTGCAAATGATTGGGGTTTCTGCGCATATGTCATAAAGTCACGCATCTGGTAAACAGAGCTGCGCATCCGAGAAAGCTAGTCCATTACTTAGCTGGTTTGATAAAGTCAACATCTTGATCGATGTTGCCCAAATGATAGGCCATCTTCGAGATTGATGGAATCTCAAAAGAGATGATAGGAAAGGTTTTGATGATAGGATAGCTAAGTAACTAGTTTGATTGATTGGATAGATATGCAACTTAGTTGATTTGTTAATGCGCTTTGTTATTGATTGCAGGAGGAGCTAGATAATGTCTTGATGTCACGGGAGAGATTCCCTGTTACGCAGCTTCTTCGACCATACTTGACTGATATAGATCACTTGGTGCTTGGTTCAGTGGGACTGTGGTTTGTTTTCTTTATGCCTGAGGTGAGGGTGAATCTCAGATTGCTGACTACATTGGGAGAGAGGTTTCACAGCGAGACAAGCACATTTCATTTGCCTACTGGGGAGATGATAGTGACCTTGGAGGATGTGCATCAAATTCTAAGGATTCTGATTCAGGGAGAGCTGGCTGAGTACAAGTCACACTCAGGAGCTGGACTGGCAGAGTGCAGGTGAGTTTTTGATGACGTAGACTTGGAGGGGACAAAGATCAACTGGGCGGATATGGTGGATTATTATGAGCCCCTGCCAGCGATACTAGCAAGTTTGGTAGGAGTGGTTTGTCCAGATAGGAGATCTCGTGGATTCCAGGTTGGATGGGGAAGGACATTAGAGAGATGATATCTGAGAAGACAAGCTTTGCCTAGGGTCCATGCATACTTGCACACTTATACCATGATCTTCATCAGTTTGTGCATGATGGATCAGCTAGTCTATCTGTTGGGGTGTCACTGTTATAGATTTGGGCATGGTTGCACATAGCTGTCACACGATCGATAGGCATGGGTGTCAGAGACCATGATAGACCTTACTCATACAGGTTCCAGGAGACTCTTTCCCAGCCCAAGCTAGGAAATCTCGAGTACTGGCGACACACATTGGATAATGTAGATGCAGTTGAGTGGCGGCTGTACCTAGATTGTGAGGTATGGGAGGAGGATGTTGTTGAGTTGCCTTATTGTTTTCAGACATGATGGTTGATAGGGAGGACACCTTACATCTTAGAGCATCATATTGTTACCCGTGTGTTCTGACAGTTTGGCAGAGTCCAGGGGATGCCCCAGGGTATTGCCATATTTGCTCGGACGCACAAGGAGCCTGCACGGTGGGGTCCTACTACATCCTACGAGACTGCAAGGACAAATTTCTTATAGATTCCATATTAGGCATGGGATTTGCAGAGACACATAGTGGATGTAGGGATGACAGCTGATTTTGCGGCACACTTTACAGTGCACCCTTTCCCGAGATACTCTGGACCTGGAGAGTGGGCTCCAAGACTAGAGGATGATGAGGATAATGATGATGCCCCATGCCAGAGGAGGAGGCGATGGTGAGGCAGTAGGGGTGGCCGAGGTGGAGGAGATGATGGAGGCAGAGATGGGATGGGTGATAGGGGTGATGATGGAGATGATGATGGAGGACAGAGGAGGGTGAGACGGAGGTTGGAGAGGGCACAAATATAGGTGCATGCCCAACTTTAGGTGGAGGCACGGTTACAGGTTTAGGGGCAGCCACAGGTGAAAACACAGGTTCAGGTACAGGCACATGGCCAGGGTGGATAGGATGATGGGGTTATGGAAGCACTGCGAGCCCAGGTGGCTCAGCTTTAGGGACAGGTTACATAGCTGTAGGGGGATGTGAGGACAGCCATATTAGAGTGGGATACTACCATCCAAAGATACATGAGGGAAGAGACCTTACTGTAGTAGGTATAGTAGACCGCAGCTCAGGGTCCCCATGGGCAGATTGTTACAGATATGGTTCAAGCTAGGTAGGAGATCTTTTATTGGAGATCCTTGTATGAGAAGGTAGTGGCCCTAGAGTAGAGGGTGAGTAGCTTCCACCTGAGCTCATGCAATAGGTCTAGCCGTACACTGTCATAGAGTGGAGGAGTTATGGGGCCACCACCTCCTCGTCTTATAGGTCCTACAGGTTCTCAGCCTCAGCCTCAACCTCAGCCTCAGCCTCAACCTCAACCTCAGCCTCAGCAACCAGCACCTTCTAGAGGTAGCACCACTTAGGCATTTGGACACATGTATCATGTTTATACATTTTTGTATACCCCAGTTTTGACAGCTCAAGATACACATTTATGACATCATTGTATACTTGGACATTATTATTATTTTTGATGATGATCTATATGAGTTTGATGGACTACATGCATGTGTTTTTGATGGATGGATACTTCCTATATGATGGATGTTATCTATTTGATGCTATCTGTTGATGGATGCTGTTGATTATGCTTACATTGGATGATTCTAATATGATGGTCTAATATTTATGATATGACCTATGATTCACATGATGACTTATATCTATGTGTTAATTCTATGTGCAATGATCCTATATGCTTATAGTTTACGATGTCTTAATGCATATGTTGATGAGTTTTACATGCAATACTTGATGTTTAAGTTTCTATGTATGATGGTCTAATATGCAACTGCTATGAAAATGATATCTATGTCTTTCTAAGTTTTTGATGATAAATGTTATGCATGTGGTCTATATGGATAAATGACATCACTATTCATGATCTAAATGCTTTTGACTAATGCACCTAAATGACATAATCTTATGTTTGACAATGTTTATACTATGCAACATGATATCACTATATAAAACTATTGTTAACAATCATGAGTTAAATGTATAATGCAACTAATGCACTTCAATGATATGAACTAGTGATGGATATGCTTATAATATGCAAAATGATAATGATTTCTCCCTCTTTTTTTTGTTAATGCCAAGTATACTCAATCATAAATGAAAGGAACACTTAGAAGAATTTAGACTAATTATTTGTACAAATAGATAACTTAGAAGAATAATTTGGATGAATGAAAGAAAATGATTTGGATAGATCGACAATATAAATAAATGAAAGATATGATTTGGATCTTATGACACTTGGTAAATTATAATTTATGGAATGCTTATAAATGATATGAAATGCAACCTTAACATGCACAAATGAGGCTTTGTCATCTTGTATACAAGTATTTGAAGTACTTTTTTCATTATTGAGCTTTTAAAATGTTGTAAGAAAATACAAGCATCTAGGTATAATTAAACCATGATGACCTGAGTATCTCTTACATGGATTGTGATTTAGCAAGTTAATACAAGCATCTAATCAAAATTGAACCTAGATGACCTGAGTATTTCTTGCATGTATCAATAGACAAGGATTGCACTCTTTCATGCTAAGACCCAGAATGTCCTTGATGATCTTTTGCTGATCATGTCATTAGACAAGTTGTCACATTACTAAAGATTAATCCACAAACAACAAACAAATGAAAATAATCATGTGCCATCATAGCTCCTCTAGTCTTGGACATCCTCGAGTAGCATAGGAAACATGATAACAAAAATCAATACCTAAGACTTAAACCTATAACAACCATCAAATCTTCTTGCCATAGATATGTTTTTCTTACCATGAAAACATATATAATCATTTTGATAGTTTGGGCACAGTGTTGTCTGATATAGGTTGTTGTCTTGTGGCAAGCTTTTGTTGAAAAGGTTTGTTTGTAGTGCTGCATGTTGTCTGGAGATAGTATCGCAATCCTAATTGTTATCCTCTAAGATTGTGACATTTAAGAATCCAATTCTATAACTAGGTCAGGGATTTTGCCCCCAGTCAAGTAAAGGATCTAGTTATTATGGATGAAACACATGGACTGAACGAATGGTAAATTCGATGTGATAGGCCCTAAGGGACTGACCTAGTGCCTCGGGGGTCATTGATGATGGCCTTGCCTACGTGACAATGCAGAGGCAACGTAGTTCAACCATGGAGACTGACAATGGTGATGGATGAACAGATGGTGTAACAAAGGTTTAGATGGACAACTTGATGTGACAAGGTGATAAGGGCAAGTGAACAACAAGACATGATAGGTATCCTTATGTGATTTGATGGATGCGATAAGAAAAGATGGATGAGGAATGAAATCCTAAAAGATGGAGGATGTGGTTTATCACAAATAGCGCATGTTTCTAGGTTTTCACTTGTTTTTATTTGCACATTTTTTTTTGGTCCCTTGCATTGGGGTTTAGGTATAAAACTTGCGAAGATGCATACTGTTGATGGGATCATCAAATAGTTCACCTTCTGATGTTGCTAATTGATAGGCTCTTGATCCATAGGCAACAATGATTACATACGGACTTTTGAGAAATTCTTCACTCCATTTCAAAATTTTTGGTTTCATGGTTTTATGGCAAAAGGGGAATTCGATCTGTGTTAATTCCAAGGCATATGAGATAATTGAGACCCACTAAGTAAATCAGAGGTACTATTGTGCATTTTCTGCACACATTTGGAAAATAAGTTTCACAAAGACTCAGTGAAGATCCATCAAAGGCATAATAGCCAGTCAGTTTTTAGTATTGAGAAAATGAACCATTAGCGATATGATAAGTTTTAAGACTCCAACGCAACATACTCTTAAAGGCATGGCTAAGTTGATGAGATGGACGACACAGAGGAAGATCAAAGCATCCTTTTAAAGGAATGCCGATGGCATCTAAGGATGGCATAGAGACCATAAGAAGAGACCATAGTTCAAAGGCACAACTCATATGGTGCACAAGTTAAAAATCAAAGGCAGAGCTAAGCAGATCATGGTGCAGGTTTTGAGTCAGGAATGCAGCACATAATAATGGAACTGCCTATGAGAATAGGTGTCTCTATAGAAGACATTCGATAGGATGACAGACAAAGGTGCTGCATATAGTAAGGAGATTTGGCTTATATATTGAAAGATGCCTCTGCTATTCATAAGCTTTGGCTTATATATTGAAAGATGGTGCTGCAATATTGATCAAAGAAGTACAACTATCATTAGATATGGTGCAACCTTTATAATAGAGATGGCGCAAGTCATGAAATGAAGGCTCTTCAGCATATGAGAAACCAAAGTCACAGCATTTCAGATACCATGCAGCCTTATGAAACAACACTTAGCTAGCATTATAGAGGAGCAGTTGCTAGTACAAGGCAAGTTTTCACACTCAGCGTTATCTTTTAGAGGATATAACACGACTTTATGATGATCAGGTGCAAGCCCATAAGGAAAGCTACCACCTTTGTAATATAGGCATGGGCATTCAATGAAGGATAAGCTGCCAATAAGTCTCATTACATATCATAAAGCATGGCTCCCAAGCATCAAGGTGCAACATATAGATATAAAAGTGATGGAGCTACTTTTAAGTAGAAGTATAGTCACAACATAAGGCTCAGCCGATTATGATGGCTCCATCATTCTAACATGAGAGCTCAGCATATGAGTCATAAGGTTCAACCTCTAATGACATATCATTGCCTATCCCATAAAGGCACTGCCTTTAAAATCAAAACTCAACAAATGATGAAAGGCATAGTCATAGAAATACGGTGCAAATATGGGAATCAAGCGCACTCATGAAGTAAAATTGTGGCTTAGAGTACATGAAGGCGCCACTATGATTCAATCACCATACATAAGGCAAAATGCAACAACTTTATAAAGATTCAAGCATAAAGATAAATGTAGCTGTCTAAAGTAAAGAATTCTCACCAAAGAAATCATAAGGCATTGGTTCAGCTCATCTAACATAGGCATTGCTTTACATTCCAAAGTGAGCTAGTTTCAAATAAAGTCACAACAATAATGAAGGTGCTCAATCTCAATATTATGGCGCTTGGCCTGAAGAAGCAATGCCATTAAATATGAAGCACAAAGCCTATATAATGAAGGTGGTGGTGCCTGCATGAACATTCAGGTTTCAAGCATTTAAATATGCAAGCACCTTCCCCAAAAAGTCTAAAAAATCTAACACTTTCGGCCTCTACAATTGAAAAAATGCCAAAATCAGTTAAGGTGCAAGTGTTTTTGTATATACAAGGGTGTTTGTAAATACATGTTGGTCAAATGTGCAATTGGCGAGTCAGAAATTTCTATCGGCCTTTAAAAAAGTGAGTTATATGCATTTCTGAATGCATATCGGGCTAAGGAATGTGCATATACAAAGGGGGAATCTTTCGCAGATTCCTAGAATATTCTCAGTTTGTATATTGGGTTGCATGTTAACATACAAGGAAAAATATACAAGGATGGAAGATACATTGATGGCATATTCCAGGAAAGATTCGTTGTTTGTATGTAGGGGTGAATGTATGTTCGGATATACAATGGTCACATATAAGCAAAGGATGATGGGGCTCGCAGATATACAAAGTCCCGATTTGAAAGTTTTTCAAATCCGATGGATAAGTGGCAGGGGTCCATTGTATGTTTATCACATTTGTATGATGCGATATGCAGGGAAATGTACAAGCACATATATACAAGGCCTGGATGTGAAGGGAGAATGCAATGTAGCTCTTGAGGTATTGAAATCCACAGTTTGCATGTATGTTGGGTTTGTATATGCAACATACAACCTGATATACAAAGAAAAGACATACAACTCGGATGCGATGGAGGAGTGAAATGCAGTGAGTGAAATTTGAAGTCGGCAGCTTGTATGTATGTGTGTGTTGTATATTATGGATATACAAAGGAAAGAGATGCAAGCCGGACCCGAGTAGTTTTTCAATTTATTCTAAATTGGCATGGGGTCTGCCTTGTATATTAAGCTGTTGCATGTATATGCATTTTGCATATACAAGGGATTTTGAAAGGTGAATAGTGGCAATTGTATATGCATCCGTTCTTGCATATACAAGGGCGAATTGGCAAAATGGTGAAGGTGAAAAGTCAGTGATAGGAACATGGAGTGCCTATGTGGCACGTAATCATTGGTTGGTGACTTTTCATTATTTTTTCAGTGCCGTTGATCCTGGCGATGGGAGTGATCGACGGCCATGTTTTGAACTTGCAATGAAGGATTTTTCCTGAGCGTGTACGACCATTTTTGGGTAGGAAGGCTCCAGTTGCATCCGCTGCTGCATTCCAGGAAGAGGCTGCGGGTAGTTGAGCCGTTAATGGCAACATACATAGGCATGGGCCGATGGTTGAATGGCCAACTACCAGGTTTATGATGAAAATCTTTGAACGGCGGTGTAGATCTTGAGCTCACCTACTCTCTTCCTCTGTTTCTGGCTGCATTGATTATTTTGAGTGCCAATCTGAAGATACATTATATCTGGCAGATTTTTGATTTGCCTTGTAATTAATTTGCTGGAGGTACAGTTTGGCTATATGAGGGGCAAACTGTGTCATTCATTGGTTGTTGAAGACTTGGGCAATTTTTTGTGTGAATAACAAAATATAGAGCATTTCCTGTCTGTTGTATCTCTGTGGAGTTTATGAGTTGCATCTGAAGTGTATCTTGTACATTTTTAGTTTCTTGTCAATGTATATGAAAAATGCATTATTGCATGTGTTTATTTGTCTGTCTCCATTTGTTGTATGCATTTTCTTCTTTTAAATCTGGTTGCTAAGGGTTTATCAGATTCTAGGGTATAGTCTTGCTATACCACATGCTTAATCTGTAACTTCCATTCAAGGAGTGGATTAAATCATTTTAGGTTGAGTGTGGAGGAGATTGTATGCAAGCTGGGATATCCATAAGCAGAGACAGTTAAATACCCATTCTTGGGTGATGTTTGTAAGGCAAGCATCAATCTAAACCCCTTGAAACTCGAATGCCAGTTGCAAGCCATTCTTATGTATACGTCTAGTTGACTCCTTGCCTTGAGATAGGCACCGGTCTGCCCTTGTGAAGTAGTTATGATCCAAAACCCCTATCTTGCATCCAAACCATCAAACCAACCATTCCATAATTTCAACTTGTTAGTTGTAGGAGTAGGATTAGGAACCCCCTGCATACTCTCATCCATAACCAGACACACATGTCCAAGAGTGTTGCTAAACTTGTGATTTGTCATTCAAATCTTGGTCCATACATGAGAGTATTCTGCCAATTATCACAAAGCTAAATCTTCATGTCATTGGGTGAGTCAATGTGTTAAATCTTTAGCAGTAGGGATACCCCCCTTGGTGCGGCAGAACCATAAGTGAAGGGGAGGCAGCTCACACAACCTCCTGTATTCGTTGGCTGAATCTGCCTGTACATTGGAACTGGCAAACCCATATGCTAATTCGGAGAAAAATACCAATAGATGGCGACTCCGCTGGGGACAAGAGAGTCAATTGATTTAAGGACTGGAAAATTTAGTTTCCAGTGAAGTTGTTGCAGCAATACCAAAAAATGACCATGTGGTGCTTTGCTGGCATGTTGAATCCAGAAAATAAAAGTGCCTTGTTAATTTTATTGTCCTCTCTGTGAGAGGTGGCGACTCTGCAAAAAGTTTTAGTGCACATGAAAGACTGATGTATGTTATGTGATAAAAGAATGTTCTGTTCAAGATTTCAGCATCTAGATGAGAAAAAGGTACCTAGTTTCTTCCTACTTTCATTTGTTTCATTGCATAAGTTAAATGCCAAGAGGAAGCCTTAGGTCTTAGGTAGATATAAGATGTCTAACGGTAAAGTTAACATGAATCCAAACATATATTCACCCATACGCAGTCAAGAGGGGGATGAAATGTTGTGTAAAAAAATTGAAGAGATAAAGAATAGGTTGATATCCTCAGAGGCTAGGCAAGCTCAGTTAAATAGTAGTAACCCTGTTGTGTCTGCCAGTCAAGATATAAACCCTCTTGTAAGCTCCTTTGATCCTTTGTATGACCAATTAGATCTGTCATGGGTTGATTATCAAGTTGAAAGTATGCCTGCTAAAATTTACAATCAGATGCCTTGATTTAATGGACACAATGTGTGTGATGGCGGTGCACATATCCAAAACTTTCACTGCTTCATGGAGAAACATTCATTTAGAGATGAGGATATGTGGATGAGGTTTTTTGTTAGATCCTTTGGTGTTAGAGCTAGAGATTGATATTTGAGCTTTCCAGAAAGATCCTTTGCCTGTTGGGATGAACTCGTTGACTATTTTAGAGAAGAATTTGCAAGAGAACCTGCTGATCTTGTTGCAAGATTAATGGAAATTAGAAGACAAGATGAAGAGCCCACTATTGATTTCAGTCATAGATTTGCAGTTGCCCTTTCACAAATCCCTGAAGACTTCATACCTGATACTTCAGCCTGCATTGGCATATATTTTGAAGCTTTTGAGAAGGGCTCTAGTGCATTATTGAGGGAATTCAAGATAATAGGTATGTAGATGGCATACAAATTTTTAGAAAGTATAGAAAAAATTAGAAATGAGCACATGCTGAATTCCCTATCCATAGGCTTGGGTGTGAATAACAGTTGTGAGGCTGCAAACAACCAAGTAATCATGGCATCACTTGAAGATAAATGTATAAATGAGAATATAGAAGTTGAGACTGCTATGTTTGAACATAATGCTAACAACAATGCTCAACTGGACTGTTTGCCAATGAATGATGCCAATGAAAGGATCAATGTTAACTCCCATTGCAAGGTTGAGGTATATGGTTCTGAAAATAATGATGTGATTATGGACAACAATGAATACCTATTTGAATGGGTTTGTGGAGATGATTGCGAGTATTGTGCGCAAGATAGAGAAGAAATCAACAAACAAAGGAGCAATTCCATGTTTGAGTCATTGCCTTTTATTCAGACACATGGAGATGATGAAGAGCAATCAGAAATTGAAATAGGTGCTAGTGCTGAGCATGATCATTCTTCATTTGATTATAGTCTTGGTTATGACATACAGGCTGATGCTCCTCCACAGAGAGAATTCACTGATAATGAAAATGCATGTTTCGCTGCCCATGAACCAGTAGCATACTATAATGAAACTGAAACACTTGGATCAATTTTTTCTGACACATATAGTGAGAAGGATCCATTTGAGTATGGTGAGGATCTAAGCAATGTTATTGATATGGATTTTGACTTTCATCTTGAAAAAAGAGAAACCAACATATATCATGAAGGTTATTGCAGGGAGGTGCCAAAATCTGAGTTTTTTTTGTTTGGTGCAGCTAAAAGTTGTGTGCAAGAAGTGCACAAATATGGATTTGAGAGCTTTATCTTTGATATGCCAGCTTATGATAAAATGAGGCCTGATGATCTTAGTTATATGGTGGACTATGAGTGTTTTCAGTTTTCAGTCCAGCTGGGAGATCATTTTACAATGCATGTTGCTGATGTAGATGATAATATGTGTCATATTTCATATGAGAATGCATTATTTGACAAATATGCATTGTTTATGTTGCTTAATGCTGAGGGTTATGTGCATAAGGTTGATAAGGATAAGCTCAGTGAGATGTTTGAATATGCAAATGACAAGGGTTGTTTGTGGGTAAATCATGGTAGCATCTTTAGGCCTGACCCAGTGAGATCAGAAGAAAATCAAGTGTTTGATAGAGGAAAATTCTAGTTTTTCCTTTTTGGTGGCCCTGGGCCACCAAGTATTTTTTAATAAATGTGTTTTGTGATGTAGGTTGGTGCATGTTCGACTCTATTGCCCAATGGATAAGGCATTGGTTTGCATCCCAGAGTTCTATGATTCTCGCCATGCCTGCAAGAGGCATGCATCCCCAGACAAAGCCACTGGTGGTGCCTGCATGAACATTCAGGTTTCAAGCATTTAAATATGCAGGCACCTTCCCCAAAAAGTCTAAAAAATATAACACTTTCGGTCTCTGCAGTTGAAAAAATGCCAAAATTAGTTAAGGTGCAAGTGTCTTTGTATATACAAGGGTGTTTGTATATACATGCTGGTCAAATGTGCAATTGGCGGGTCAGAAATTTCTATTGGCCTTTGAAAAAGTGAGTTATATGCATTTCTGAATGCATATCGAGCTAAGGAATGTGCATATACAAAGGGGGAATCTTTCGCAGATTCCCAGAATATTCCTGGTTTGTATATCGGGTTGCATGTTAACATACAAGGAAAAATATACAAGGATGGAAGATACATTGATGGCATATTCCAGGAAAGATTCGTTGTTTGTATGTAGGGGTGAATGTATGTTCAGATATACAATGGTCACATATAAGCAAAGGATGATGGGGCCCGCGGATATACAAAGTCCCGATTTGAAAGTTTTTCAAATCCGATGGATAAGTGGCAGGGGTCCGTTGTATGTATATCACATTTGTATGATGTGATATATAGGGAAA
This sequence comes from Cunninghamia lanceolata, assembly GCA_027924645.1. Taxonomy (NCBI): domain Eukaryota; kingdom Viridiplantae; phylum Streptophyta; class Pinopsida; order Cupressales; family Cupressaceae; genus Cunninghamia; species Cunninghamia lanceolata. Next base: position 1,829,849 of record BSBN01001315.1, on the reverse strand, counting down.
TGTACAAGCGCATATATACAAGGCCTGGACGTGAAGGGAGAATGCAATGTAGCTCATGAGGTATTGAAATCCACAGTTTGCATGTATGTTGGGTTTGTATATGCAACATACAACCTGATATACAAAGAAAAGACATACAACCCAGACGCGATGGAGGAGTGAAATGCAGTGAGTGAAATTTGAAGTCTGCAGCTTGTATGTATGTGTGTGTTGTATATCGTGGATATACAAAGGAAAGAGATGCAAGCCGGACCCGAGTAGTTTTTTAATTTATTCTAAACTGGCATGGGGTCCACCTTGTATATTAAGCTATTGCATGTATACGCATTTTGCATATACAAGGGATTTTGAAAGGCGAACAGTGGCGATTGTATATGCATCCGTTCTTGCATATACAAGGGTGAATTGGCAAAATGGTGAAGGCAAAAAGTCAGTGATAGGAACATGGAGTGCCTACGTGGCACGTAATCATTGGTTGGCGACTTTTCATTATTTTTTCAGTGCTGTTGATCCTGGCAATGGGAGTGATCGACGACCATGTTTTGAACCTACAGTGCAGGATTTTTCCTGACCGTGTATGACCGTTTTTGGGTGGGAAGGCTCTAGTTGCATCCACTGCTGCATTCCAGGAAGGGGCTGCGGGTAGGTGAGTCGTTAATGGCAACATACAGAGGCATGGGCCGATGGTTGAATGACCAACTACTAGGTTTATGACAAAAATCTTTGAACGATTGTGCAGATCCCGAGCTCACCTGCTCTCTTCCTCTGTTTCTAGCTGCATTGATTATTTTGAGTGCCAATCTGAAGATGCATTGTATCTGGCAGATTTTTGATTTACCTTGTAATTAATTTACTAGAGGTATAGTTTGGCTATATGATGGGCAAACTATGTCATTCATTGGTTATTGAAGACTTGGGCAATTTTTTGTGTGAATAACGAAATACAGAGCATTTCCTGTCTGTTGTATCTCTATGAAGTTTATGAGTTGCATCTGAAGTGTATCTTGTACATTTTTAGTTTCTTGTCATTGTATATGAAAAATGCATTATTGCATGTGTTTAGCTATCTGTGTCCATTTGTTGTATGCTTTTTCTTCTTTTGAATCTGGTTGCTAAGGGTTTCTTAGATTTTAGGGTATAGTCTTGCTGTACCACATGCTTAATCTATAACTTCCATTCAAGGAGTGGATTAAATCATTTTAGGTTGAGTGTGGAGGAGATTGTATGTCAGCTAGGATATCCATAAGGAGAGACAGTTAAATACCCATTCTTGGGTGATGTTTGTAAGGCAAGCATCAATCTAACCCCTTGAAACTCGAATGCCAGTTGCAAGCCATTCTTATGTATACGTCTAGTTGACTCCTTTCCCTGAGATAGGCACCGGTCTGCCCTTTTGAAGTAGTTATGATCCAAAACCCTTGTCTTGCATCCAAACCATCAAACCAACCATTCCATAGTTTCAACTTGTTAGTTGTAGGAGTAGAATTAGGAACCCCCTGCATACTCTCATCCATAACCAGACACTCATGTCCAAGAGTGTTGCTAAACTTGTGATTTGTCATTCAAATCTTGGTCCATACATGAGAGTATTCTGCCTATTATCACAAAGCTAAATCTTCATGTCATTAGGTGAGTCAAAGTGTTAAATCTTTAGCAGTAGGGATACCCCCCTTGGTGCGGCAGAACCAGAAGTGAAGGGGAGGCAGCTCACACAACCTCTTGTATTCGTTGGTCGCATCTGCCTATGCATTGGAGCTGGCAAACCCATATGCTGATTTGGAGAAAAATACCAACATAAGGCTTGGCCATAATAAAGGAAGGTGGCCTCAAAGAAAGTGGCTATGATAAAAATGACTTAGTCACTATCAATGAAAACACATCATTCATTCGAATCCACTACCAATGAACAAGACTTCAAAGCCTTAGTCACAGAATAATGCACGCAGCCGCTTGCAAAGAGGGTATTTTGATACTTCTACAATCTTGAAAATATGGTGCAGTCTTTGTGTAAACGAAGGTGGTACTGTTATCCTTAGAAGAGTCTCAAGCCACCATTGCAGCAGTCATGGCTGCCATTCCACAGAATATGAAGAAGCAGTTAATTGCTAGCATAGAAAATAGTTAGGGTTTTCAAATGCAACACACAAGAATTGTGAGATGAAGAGACAAATCCAATGGTTCGCACAAACAGCTCAGGAGGCACCAGAGGCCGTCACTTGTCACTCCCGCGGATGTTTTTGGGGAGTAAAGGAAAGTTGAATCTCAAAGAAGTGCCGTTCAGACCCGTGGAGCAAGCAGAGCACAAAGAATCATTTGTTTTATTTTTTAATAAAACTAACCAAAAGAGTCACGTGAATCTTTCAAATGATCTAAGTCTTTTTTGATGTTAAATAGAGAGTGTTGTCGTGTGGTGGGCCCCTTTCAAATGAGTTGAGTTATATTTAATATGAAATAAGAGTCTCTTTCTAAAAGGTTATGTGAAGTAAAAGTAAGATTTAAATAAAGATAAGAGCCTTTAAAAGAGTTTAGAGGTGGGACCTAAGGAAAATAAGGCTAAAGGAGGCTCATTTGACTCTTAGGGCTCACATAAGGAAAAGATTTATGCAAAAAGAAGATAAAGTATCGCTTTATTTTGTTCTTATGGAATGGAAGCTACAACTACTTTATTTTATGACAAACAAAAAGAGGAGAGCAGGAGTTTTTTTCATGCCGCTGGCCAAAGATAGTAGCAAATGCATTTTTTTTTCAGCCATGGGAGTTACAGCCAGTTCACTGAGAGTCACAGTTGCCAGAGCCGGAATCAGTGCCAGGTTTCATGGGTTTCAGTTGTAGATATTTTTGAGGCAGTTGGAAAGATCTTTAAGGGATTCATTTTTCTGGGTTATAAATACAGAGACCCGCATGAGAGGAAAGATAGTACCATATAGTTCCACGGAGTTCTACACACATATAGATCAGAGATTTGAGTAGCAGATCAGAGATATATTTTTACCTCAGCAGTTGCCTCTCAATGAGGGATTCGAATGTAAGATTCTGTGCAAATTATTTTTCCTTTGTATTTCGTTCTCCAGTCAAACAATAAAGAGAGATGGTGGTTTTGTGCAGATCTGAGTCAATTTTTTGTCCTTGCTTCTTATTTTCTGTTTCTGGGCCTTTGATAAATTTGATTTTTAAACTAGGTTATTGATCATGCATTTTGCTCTTTGATTTTCTAGTTAATCTATTAAGGGTTTAATCATTATGCTAATTCGAGTTAGGTTTTAAATTTGGTGAATTGCCATAGCAGCAATTTAGGCATTTGTTTTTGTAATCTTGTTTTTTCTTCCATTTCCAAAACCCCATAAAAAGGAAGAGCTAGCTTCTGTAAAATCTGGAGGTTGCTTCAAGGAGTAACCCCACGTTCTTGAAGTTTCCCATGTTGGTGATGGATTAAACCCACAAATTTATGCATCAACAGTTTTTGGTACACCTGGTGGGACTGGAATTAAAGACTTGGGTCTTTGTTTTCACTGAATCTTTGCCTTATATTTTGTGGTTTTGGTGGAAAATCACAAAAATATTTGCTCATGGGAGCATGAATCTTCCACCTGGTGAGTTTACTGGAGACTCTTTCTCAGATCTTTTCTTCTGCAAATCATGGCAACCCTAGGTATGTATGTGCATCTAAATATTCTTGCAAGAAATCTACCTTTTGTGACTTGGGATTCAAGTCCTCTTGTTCTTCAGTAGCAGGGTCAGGTTCCTGAGACATGGAAGACATTGCCTTACTTTCTAGGAGATGGATCTGTTTGTTCTACAGATCACAATCAAGATGTGGAAAATTTGTGCACCATTCATAATATCACAACTAAGAATCATGCCCTCTTGTTGCTAGCATCTTCCCTCAAAGGCAAAGGAAAATATGGCACAGAGGATTGCAGCTTGGTTTAATCACTGGATGGGATTAGCTTGGTGGGCTCATCTACAATCAGTTCAAAGAGAGGACAGATGTTAGCTCACTTACCCAGAATCTCATCACCATCAAAAGGCATCTAATGGAGAACATGTGTGACTTCAATTCAAGATTTGATAAGGTATGGAAGAAATTATTTGTTGATATCAGAACATCTCCAGTTTTTGCATTCTTGTATTATTTAAAGGCTTTAAAACCTAAAATATCTATTATGATACAAGCCTTAGGAGGTGAAACCCTGCCCCAATCATATGATCTTGCCATTAGGGCTGAGAACAACCTCATAGAGGCTGGTAAGCTATTCCCTCTACCCTTAGCACCACTGATGCCTCATGCAAACGTCCCATCTCAAGCTCTTTCTTGTAGCCAAATACATATAAATTCTAGTCCACCCACCCTCCCTACTGATTTACCAAATCATAAGGAGATGTTAGAGGTAAAAGAACTTATAAAAGCCCTCACCCATGAGATCAATGAGCTAAAAGATCAAGCTCTGTGTCAAGCTCTTCCAAATGTCATGCCTCAAAGTCCTTATAGACAACAATATTAATGCAGGTAGTTCGAAGAAGATATCCTCCCTCATACCAAGAAGATAACCCACTATCTTGAAAATTATTCTTTACAAGCCTCTGTAGTCACAAGCCAGTCTATAGAAGGTTTAGATTAGGTGTTTTGTCATTTTGACATTAAAGAAAATTTTAGTCTCAAAGATCAAAATACAAGCAAGAAGGTGGCTCCTGTCTACTTAAGGTGTCCTTTTGGTTATCGGCATCATGCACCTGTGGCAACATGTGATTCAAAATTTTAGTTAAGGCAGAAGATTTAGATAATGATGATGAATTGACTCTTCTAGAAGCTGAAAAGTACTTCAACAGGGGCTTTGAAGCTAAAAAGTACTGGGTCAAGAGTGATGCTGCATCTGTACCTCATCTTGAGGAAGAGGTTGCAAGAGAGATTTCTGCAGAGTCTATCAAGAATGACTGTTTTTATTTCTATCACGAGGTTTCACATTTTGAAGAAGATAGCACAGAGATGCATCAGGGGTAGCAGGATGAAGATTTATTCTCAATTTTCCATTAAGGGTATCAGCTACTAGATGAGGAAGATCCTACAATTGAGCGAGTGTATGGTTCATTTGCAAGGCCTGTTGAAGGTGATCATGGAGAAAATTTTGAAACAGAGGTAGATGCCAGTGTTGATTTGTTTTCTATTTTTGAAAATGGTTATTTTCTTCTTCTTGATCAAGACCCATAGATACAAGAAAAGCTACAAGATGATGAGGTCCAAAGATATTGCAAAAGTGAAGAGTCACACACTGAGTCACATTATACCCCCTTCTTCTTGCAAGAAGGAATCCCAATAAGATTCAAGACTATTATTGGCAACTCACTCACCTACATACCTATTTTCTATGCTCTCTTGAGTCATGAAATTGTGGAAGAACATAAAAAAGAGATCACAGATGAGATCTAGTCAACAGAAGCTTTCAAATACAAGCAGAGAAATGAGTTCCAACACTTGATTTCCCCTTCCCACCCTCCACTGAAGTAGGAACAACATGCAAGTCAGCCTGACTGGTATTTTCGTGCCAAGGAGGAGCTTTCGGAATGCAGGAAGGCAAAAGGTACAAGTTTTTGATATTTTTCTTTATGCATTTCATTTGGTATATCGTCAGTTCAATATGGATCCACTGGAGCAACATAATCAGACATGATAGTTACTTTGCTGTTCTGATTAATGGGCATGTCCCTGTGTGTTTCATTATCAGTAATTTAGATTCAGTGATTCAGGATAAGCTACAATAGTAGCATTAGTTTTTAGATTCAGTTGTTTTGTTTTCAATAAGTCTTGGTTGCTGCAATAAAGAGTGAAGGGTTAGTTTCTATGATTCAGCTTTGGTTAATTTCAATGGTTAGTAGGTCTCAGTTGCAAAATATCAGTTATGTGATTTAGTCAAGGGCCTTGAGTGGTAATCAATTATGGCTTTAGTTGCAGTATGTATCTGGTTCAGTATGTGTTTCAGATTCATACTCAAAAGCTTTCTAGGTAGTTCAGTATCAGTTTGCTTGTACAAGCATTGGTTGCGGATCTATTTTCAGTGGGATGGGCTTTCAGTTTTAGCATAATTAACTCTATGCCCAATGGTAAAGGCATAATTTTCTTTGGGTTTGTAGTGAGCAGGCTCACTTTCCCAGCCAGTAGCCAAGAAATATTGAGAAATTCTTCACTCCATTTCAAAAATTTTGGTTTCATGGTTTTATGGAAAAAGGGGAACTCAATCTGTGTTAATTCCAAGGCATATGAGATAATTGAGACCCACTAAGCAAATCAGAGGTATTGTTGTGCATTTTCTGCACACATTTGGAAAATAAGTTTCACAAAGACTCAATGAAGATCCATCAAAGGCATAACAACTAGTTAGTTTTCAGTATTAAGAAAATGAACCATCAGGTATATGATAAGTTTTAAGACTCCAATGCAGCTTACTCTTGAAGGCATGGCTCAGCTGATTAGATGGACGGCATAGAGGAAGATCAAAGCATCCTTTTAAAGGAATGCCGATGGCATCTAAGGATGGCGTAGAGACCATAAGAAGAGACTGGTGCTTTGTAGTTCAAAGGCACAACTCGTATGGCGTACAAGTTTAAAATCAAAGACAGAGTTAAGCAAATCATGGCACAGGTTTTGAATCAGGAATGCAACACATAATAATGGAACTTCCTATGAGAATAGGCATCTCTATAGAAGACATTCAATAGGATGACAGACAAAGGTGCTACATATAGTAAGGAGATTTGGCTTATATATCGAAAGGTGCCTCTGCTATTCATAAGCTTTGGCTTATATATCAAAAGATGATGCTGCAGTATTGATCAAAGAAGCACAACTATCATTAGATATGGTGCGGCCTTTATAATAGAGATGGTGCAAGTCATGAAATGAAGGCTCTTCAGCATATGATAAACCAAAGTCACAACATTTCAAATACCACACAGCCTTATGAAACAACACTCATCCAGCATTATAGAGGAGCAGTTGCCAGTACAAGGCAAGTTTTCACACTCAACGTTATATTTTTGAGGATATAACATGACTTTATGATGATCAGGTGCAAGCACATAAGGAAAGCCACCACCTTTGTAATATAGGTGTGGGCATTCAATGAAGGATAAGCTACCAATAAGTCTCATTGCATATCATAAATCTTGGCTTCCAAGCATCAAGGTGCAACATACAGATATAAAAGTGATGGCGCTACTTTTAAGTAGAAGTACAGTCACAACATAAGGCTCAGCTGATTATGATGGTTCCATCATTCTAACATGAGAGCTGAGCATATGAGTCATAAGGTTTGGCCTCTAATGACATATCATTGCCTATCCCATAAAGGCGCTGCCTTTAAAATCAAAACTTAACAAATGATGAAAGACACAGTCATAGAACTATGGTGTAAGTATGGGAATCAGGCGCCACTCATGATGTAAAATGGTGGCTTAGAGTACATGAAGGCGCCACTATGATTCATCCGGCATGCATAAGGCAAGATGCAACAACTTTATGTTACCCCCTTTTTCTGCAAAAAGGCGTCCTTGTCCATTGTTTGTTTTCCTTTCATTCTTTATCGGCCTTTTCCCTTTGTTCTTTCTTCGGGTCAAAATTTACTTAGTCATTTTCAATAAGTCAGAGATCCTTCACATTGTTGAACTAAAGTCAGCGAGTTCACAAGTCCTTGAACCGCCCAACTTACCAACTTGTCTTGAGTTCCCGCACTTCAAGTCTTTCGTTGTGTCTTAATGTTGTAACCTTTTTATTTGTAGTCGGGAGGTCGACGATTCTTTGAAGTTCTGAATCTCTGACTCCTAGTTCAAATGTTCAACTTCTACCTGACTTTCTGACTTTGAACAACACACTTTCCCAAGTGGCATTTGTTGCGTTGGCATACAGTACGGAGGAATGAAACTTGTCACTTTGCATTCAATTTGAAGTACGTGAAGACACAGTGGTACAATTCTCAGAGGGAAAGTCGAGGCATGCATTTATGAGTTATAAAGATAAATTCGCCACCAGTAATTAATATCTTTCCTTAGAGAATTTATGAGAAGTGACTTTGATAAATTCTCGAGCTTGCCTAAGGTGATACTGCATTACAAGGGAATGAGTTGTAGGAGGATAAACGACTAATTTGCTACGTGCAAAATTTCAGCACAGTTCCATTTTCACAGGTTAGTACAACTAGCAGCTCCCTCTCTTATAAAGGCTCATTATTTTCTTTGAGGAGTTAGAAGTTTCCATTCCCATGTATCTACACAAGGAATTTCCTGTTAGTGTCTTGTCTCATCCTTTGCTCCCTGCATATATCTTTGAGTCCCTGGTTTTCTAGTTTCTTGAGTACGTAAAGATGAAGTTCAAATTCCAAGGGACCCCCATGGCTTCTATCGTGGACAATGGCCTTTTTGAAGTGAGAGATACAAATTTAGGCCACATTGATTTAGATGATTTTTGGAGTTGAATGCAGTCTGAGAAACGTACTCCCTTGGCGTAGAAAATTATCAGCAGTGGCTTGGATAAGGCTGGTGGTTTTCCATTTGCTGTGAATTGCCCCGAATTGATGGTTGCATGTGCCAATTGTTATTTTCCAGACTCCCAGGAAATAAGGAGCTCTAGTGGTGTCGTAGTGGCAAGAATTGACTCTGAGTCTGTTGCTTCAGCCCTAAATTTGGAGGAATATGAAGACAATGCTAATGTTTCTGTATCCTTAGCCTAGAATTATTATAATGAGAGTAAGGACTGGTGTCGCACCTACATTGCCAAACACTGGTTGGAATTTGAAAAGACTGGTAAGTCTCGGCTGCTCGCTAATTTGAGAAGGATCCATTTTAAAGAAGAAATTTTAGATATGATAACCCTGCTACACAGAGTAATTGGGAGTCTCGAGTCGGATGATTTTGAATTTTGGATGTGCAGGTTCATTTTATTGATTTTAGGAGATCATCGTATTGACTGGCTGAAGATTATCAATGATTGTTTGCATGAACAACTGATGAACTTTACACGAAAAGTGAGCTTCCACATGTGTTCCCAGCTAGTCTACATATTGGCTCGAAGAGAGGCTGCTTGGCTTGGTTTGAGGACTCAAGGGAGTTCTACAACAAGTACGCCTATGTATCAGATTTTTTCCCAATTGTAGAAGAATGAAGGTATGAAAGACTTTAGACGTGTTAATGATGCTTTTTCTATGATGTTAGCTCAGAAAATTGATGGCTCAATGGAGAAAAGGTTTTCAGTAGAAGCATCTGCATTAGTCATGAGGTTTGGAAGTTTTTATATACAGTTTGATTATTTCTCCTATTTGAGAATCGGGGGTTTTGAAAATGCCCCATTAAAATTGCTTCGGTACCCTTCTGATTATTTGGTGTTGCTGGAGGTATGTCGCCAAATGGCAATGGTGAATGTTAAGTATCAAGCTATGAAAAAGAAAGGGTATTCTTTCCCCATGTCTCTGTCTTTTTATTCCTGCAAAAGTAATGATGGTGCTCGAAATGTTGATAAGCTGTTGTTTGAGTTCAGTCTTCATAGTTTGTCTCCCCATGTATCTTTTGATAGTAAGAATTTCATAAAAGAAAACATGCATGGAGGTGGTTCCTATTCACACCATCCTCAACTCAAGGATTTTTGGGAGGATTGCATTGATGAGAGAGAAGTTCAAAGGAGGAAATGGATGAGGTTGACTGTAGACCAGGTCTGTGCCTTCAAGTTGAGTATTCAGGTTCCTGACATCACCGATGATTTTTCAAACATGTTAGGAGATGGTTATGATGCAGTGTCAAGGGAACCCATGCCTCTTGTAAGGTGGTCCGATAAAGAGGTCACTAATATTATGTTACTTTCTTTGCATGTTTTGAGAAGAATAGAGAAGTGATTACAAGGAAAAATGAAGGAGTGTGCTGGTTCCACAACGCCAAGGGACTCAGCCTCTCAGAATCAGGCTAGATCTTAGACTGCCCATTCATATAGAAAATCATCTAGTTTGGACCCAACTCTCCACAGAGTCAGCTCACAATCGAATGGCGATGATGAAAGGCCACCTGAAGAAACTGGGAGAGTGAAGACCACTTGTGAGTAGGATGTCCAAACAGTGAAAAGAAATACTAGATTGGCTGCTTCGTCATCCAAAGCAGACCATGTGCCCTCGTCTAATCATCTTGCAAGTGATTCTGATTCTTTCATTTTCTCTCAAATTGGAGAGGATAATCTATTGCATTCATTGCTTAGCCTGCCAAATTCTCCACAACAAAGAGAAATGCCAGAGCAACATTCTCACCATGTACATGTAGTGGCTACTTCTAATGCCGCTAATGTGTCATCTCCATCCCCAAACTAGTTGAAAAAGGTAGTTCAAAAGAAGAAGAGATATACTCTTCCTACAGATGAAGGTGTCGATACTGTAGCCAGTTTGTTGCAAATGGTTCCAACACCCAAGCACGCAAAAAGGATGTTAAGAATAGTGATTGATGCCACCTCGGGAAACTAATTTCTAGAAATTGTAGATCCACTGGTAGAAAAGAAAAAAAGATGATGTAACAAAAGCTGACTGCAGAGTAAGTTGAGTAGACTTGGGACCAACAACTACCAAGGGTGATCTATATCATGTCCAGTATTCAGTTGACAATATCTCTAAAAGGGTAAAAGGATTGCAAGAAGAAAATTTGAAGCTGCTGGCACATGTAAGTTCCTTGTCCTCTTTTGCTAATTCAATTGCTGAAGTAATGACTCCCTCAACTGAAAACTCCTCAGCTGTCAACCTCTGCACTCTTGATCCAAATTTTCTTCAACAAGTCAAAACCTCTTTGTCTTTGAGAAAAGCCATGGCTCAATGGGTTGAAAAGATTATTTTTGATGGTCTCATTTTTATCGAGGAGGCAGTGAAGCTGTTTGATTCCATACATGCTAAAAGGGAGGTTTTGATAGTAGAATTTGAGAAAGCCCGAAGTGACCACCATAGTCTGAATATAGCTTCTAAAGAAATACAAGAGTTAGCCAATATGGATCCTAGTATCTTGATGGCTGAAGAAGTTATAGCTAATCCTGGGGAGCTAGATAGAGCTGTGTGGGCTAATGCAATAGAGTGGAAACTTTGTATCATAACTGTAGTAGAAGAGGAGATGGGGAAAACAGTTGCAATCTTTTACAAGGAGATGATGAGAATCAAAAGAGATTTCGTTGCTCTGGAGATAGAGGCTAATGGGTCTGATGACGAGAAACTCTTGGATGTCAAAGTAATTAAATAAAACTTAGAGAGGAGGGTAATAGTTGAAATAGTGAATTATGATACAGTCTCAGGGGACTCGTTGAGTAGGCTCTCTAAATTGGTGGCCTATGTCAACAATTGCAAAAGTGGCATCAACGAGGTGCATCGAAAGGTGACAGACTCTGACAAGACAATCATGAAGAAGAAATGTCGCATCAGCATGACATGATCTCCACTAGGCATGTCTTTAACGCTAGTTATCAACAAGTATAGAGCGTATAAAGCCAGGTTGCGAGCACAGGTACCATAGGTAGCACAAAGTGTCAATGGAGAAGGCGATCAGTCAAAGGAAGACGAAGAGATGGATGAAGTGGATGATGGTGATGGGGATTTACAAATCCTTAGTTGATTTTAAATTTCATGCTTTCAGTTATTTCATACTTGCTCTAAAACTATTGGCTCTGGAGGGACCTTTTATTATAATTATTGATTAAACATCTTTTAATCAGCTTTTTCAAGAAGCCGTTATGGTTTTTATAAACAGTTATGATTTGGCTCAGCTATAAATTCTAGATAGCTAGTCGAATTAGGGATCTTTGGAAAAACTTTGTTTTGCAAGGGTGATATTAATTTTGTTTTTAGCTACTTTGATATATGCAATATAAGTTAATGTAGTGGAAATTTGGGTAATCATAAACTTTGTGTTGTCGTTGTTTGGATTCATGTTCCTCTTAAGTTGAATGTGTTGCTGCTGTTGTTAATGATATTCATGTGTCTAGGTGGTTGGATATTCATAAATCTTGCTCACTGCTAAGAATAATTTATCTGTTGATATATCATTTGAGGTGGTGAATATATGTATACATGTGTGATATTGTCAATGTATGTTATGTCGCTGGAAGTTTGTGAACTCCTGGTTTTTGAGTTTTAAATCTACCTTTACTGATTTCTGGTTAAAAGCTCTGCCTTTGTTTTACTTTCTGGTTAAAAGTAATCGTGAGTTTTTCATTCATTAGAATATCTGTCGAAGGTAGTTGTGACTTGTTAAATAAGCAGAGAGCCTGTGTAAAACACCAATATATTAGGCTCAACTGTTGATTATGTTTGTCACTTGTCCGGGCATGAGTATATAGAGTTGGGTGACAAATCTATTAACCAACACTTTATAAAGATTCAAGCATAAAGATAAACGCAACTGTCTAAAGTAAAGAATGCTCACCAAAGAACTTCAAGGCATCAACCTGTAGATCAAAGGCCAACATCATATTCAAGTACAGGAAATCATAAGGCATTGGTTCGGCTCATCTAACATAGGCATTTCTTTACATTCCAAAGTGAGCCAGTTTCAAATAAAGTCACAACAAGAATGAAGGCGCTCAGTCTCAATATTATGGCGCTCGGCTTGAAGAAGCAATGCCATGAAATATGAAGCACAAAGCCTATATAATGAAGGCTCGGCCATAATAAAGGAAGGCGGCCTCAAAGAAAGTAGCCATGATACAAATGACTCAGTCACTATAAATTTAAAACCTCATGCATTTGAATCCACTACTAATGAACAAGAGTTCAAAGCCTCACTCACAGAATAATGCGCGCAACCGCTTGCAAAGAGGGTGTTTTGATACTTCTACAGTCTTGAAAATATGGTTCAGTCTCTATGTAAATGAAGGTGGTACTGTTATCCTTAGAAAAGTCTCAAGCCACCACTGCAACAGTCATGGCTACCATTCCATAGAATATGAAGAAGTAGTTAATTGCTAGCATAGAAAATAGTTAGTGTTTTCAAATGCAACACACAGGAACCGTGAGATGAAGAGACAAATCCAATGGTTCACACAAACAACTCAAGAGGCATCAGAGGCCACCACTTGTCACTCCCGTGGATGTTTTTGGGGAGTAAATGAAAGTTGAGTCTCAAAGAAGCACAGTTTGGACGTGTGGAGCAAGCAGAGCACAGAGAATCATTTGTTTTATTTTTTAATAAAACTAACCAAAAGAGTCATGTGAATCTTTCAAATGATCTAAGTCTTTTTTGATATTAAATATAGAGTGCTATCATGTGGTGGGCCCCTTTCAAATGAATTGAGTTATATTTAATATAAAATAATAGTCTCTTTCTAAAAGGTCACGTGAAGTAAAAGTAAGATTTAAATAAAGATAAGAGCCTTTAAAAGAGTTTAGAGGTGGGACCCAAGGAAAATAAGGCTAAAGGAGGCTCATTTGACTCTTAGGGCTCACGTAAGGAAAAGATATATGCAAAAAGAAGATAAAGTATCACTTTATTTTGTTCTTACAGAATGGAAGCTACAACCACTTTATTTTACGACAAACAAAAAGAGGAGAGCGGGAGTTTTTTCATGCCGCTGGCCAAAGATAGCAACAAATGCATTTTTTTTAGCCATGGGAGTTATAGCCAGTTCACTGAGAGTCACAGTTGCCAGAGCCGGAATCAGTACCAAGTTTCATGGGTTTCAGTTGCAAAGATCTTCAAGGGATTCATTTTTTTGGGTTATAAATACAGAGACCCACATGAGAGGAAAGGCAATACCATACAGTTCCACGGAGTTCTACACACATAGATTAGAGATTTGAAAAATAGATTAGAGATATATTTTTGCCTCAGCAGTTGCATCTCAATGAGGGATTCGAATGTAATATTATGTGCAAATTATTTTTCCTTTGTATTTCGTTCTCCTATCAAACAATGAAGAGAGATGGTGTTTTTGTGTAGATCTGAGTCTATTTTCTATTCTTGCTTCTTATTTTCTATTTTTGGGCCTCTAATAAATTTGATTTTTAATTTGGGTTATTGATCATGCATTCTGTTCTTTGATTTTCTAGTTAATCTATTAAGGGTTTAATCATTGTATTGATCCAAGTTAGGTTTTAAATTTGGCGCATCGCCATAGCAGCAATTTAGGTATTTATTTATGTAATCTTGTTTTTTCTTCCCTTTCCAAAACCCCATAAAAAGGAAGAGCCAGCTTTCGTAAAATCTGGAGGTTGCTTCAAGGATCAATCCCATGTTCTTGAAGTTTCCTATGTTGGTGATGGATTAAACCCACAAATTTACGCATCAACACAGACCAAGCCAGTTGGGTTCAAACTTGCCTTTCTTCTCCCTATCCTGCTGATTTCTAGGGTTTTCCTTGAGCACTAGGTCACCGACTTGAAAGACTCTGGGTTTTACTTTGTGGTTGTAACTTCTTGACATCCTTTGTTGATAGGCTTTCAGATGATTAAAGGCATTTTGTCATCTTCCCTCCAACAGTTCTAACTCCTGAAGTCTGGAAACCCTGTATTCTTCATCTGATATTAGGCCTTTTAACAATACTTGTAAAGATGGTAAATCGACTTCAATGGGCAAGATGGCTTCAGAGCCATAGACCAAGGAATATGGTGTTGCACTTGTGGGAGTGTGGATACATGTATGGTAGGTCCACAGAGCGGGATTTAGTTGGATATGCCAATCACAACCGACATCATTGATAGTCTTCTTTAGAATTTTCAATATGGTTTTATTAGACGCCTCCACCTAGCCGTTTCCTTGGGGGTAATGCGGGGTGGAAAAGTGATGTTGGATATGGAATTTGTCACAGAGTTCTTTGACATCCTAATTTTTAAAGGGTCTTCCATTATCAGTGATAATAGATAAAGGAATGCCATAGCAGAAAATGATATAATTCAGGATGAATGAGGCGATTTGTTTGCCTGTGACATTGGCTAGGGGTACGACTTCAATCCACTTTTTAAAGTACTTAGAGGCGGTGATTATGAATTTATGGCCATTGAATGATGGGGGTGTATTTTGCCCACTAAGTTGAGTCCCCATTGACAGAAAGGCCAAGGAGTCATTAAAGGCTGCAACTCTTGTGCCGGTGCATGTATTAAGTTCCCACGAATTTGGCATTTCTTGCACCTTTTCAAAAAATGATAGGAGTCCCTTTCCATAGTCGGCCAATAGTATCCCATATGCATGAGTTTCTTAGCCAAGGTAGGACCACTAGATTGGGTTCCGCATATACCTTCATGAACTTCGCTTAGGGCGGTTTGATATTCCTCACTGTTGAGACACCTAAGGAGAGTACCATCTAGACCTCGACGATATAGGGTGTTAGCGATTATGGTATAATGGGAGGCTTGGCAAATGAAGGTTCTTTTTTGGTTATTAGATAGATTGGGTGGTAGGGTGTTCTCTTTTAGATAGGTATATACTTTTCTGTATAAGGGAGAATTAGATCCTACTATGTGGCATATGATGCTAGTTTTGGGGATGTCGTAGGCAGGATGGGATACTGGCTCCACCAAGAACTTGTAGCGTGACTGGTTTTTAGGTATATCAAGGGGAGATGCAATGGTTGCCATGGCATCTGTTGCTTTGTTCTCCAGTCTAGGTATCTACTCAAAAGAAATCACAACAAGGTATTCTTTGAATTCGTCTACCATACGCTTGTACGATATTAACTTCTCGTCCTTGGTTTGATAGTCACCATTCACCTGGTTGATGACAAGTTGTGAATCTCCATACACACGAAGTTCTCTAACTTTCCATTCTACTACCATTTTGATGCCAATGACCAATGCTTCATATTCTGCCACATTGTTGGTACATGGAAAGAGTAGTCTGTATGACTTTGGAATTATGTCTCCATGAGGTCTAACCAACAAGATACTTGCTCCGGATCCATGCTGAGTGTATGATCCATCAAAATAGAGTTTCCATGCTTGGGTTGTGATGTTAAAGATGGATTCATCTGGAAACTCGAAGTTTAATGGATTCTCATCTGTTAATGGTGCATCTGCCAACTGATCTGCAATCACCTGACCTTTTATGGCTCGTCTGTCTACATACTCGATGTCAAATTTGCTGAGTATCATCACCCACTTTGATAACCTACCTATTAGAGTAGCCTTGCTGAGTAAGTACTTCAGTGGATCTATCTTGGCTACCAATTTGATGGAATGAGTGGGCATATTATGCCTTAGCTTCTGTGATGCAAAAACTACTGCAAGACATGCTCATTCTATGGGTGTGTATTGTAGCTCATAGCCTACCAATGTCTGGTTGATGTAGTAAATAGATTTATCCTTTCCTTCATAGTTTTGTTGTGCTAGTAGAGCTCCTAGAGCAGTTGGTGTAGCTGTGATATAAAGTAGAAGTGGTTTTCCCTAGATTGGCGGCATCAAGATTGGTGGATTCATTAGATACTCTTTGAGGTGTTGAAAGGCTTGTTCACATGTGTCATCCGATTTGAAAGGAATGTTCTTGTGCAGGAGATGTGTGAATGGATGACATTTGTTGGCCAGTTGAGAGAAAAACTACCAAATGGATTGTAACTTGCCTTGTAATGACCTTAGCTGACTAAGATTCTTGGGTGGTGGTATGTCCATGATTGCTTTTACTTTGGTCGGGTCCACCTCAATTCTGTTAGTTGACACTATATATCCTAGAAGTTTGCCGGATGTGACTCTGAAAACACGCTTCTTTGGATTTAAGTGTACGTTGAATTGCTCTAATCTCTAAAAGATTTTGCCTAAGACCTGTAGGTGTCCTTCTCTGGTTAGTGATTTGCCTAGGATATCATCAACATAATCTTCTATGATGTTGTGCATCATGTCATGAAAGATTGTAGTCACAGCTCTTTGATATGTTGCCCCTGCATTTTTCAATCCAAATGGCATGACGCACCAACAATAGGTACCCCACGGATATGTGAATGTGGTCTTTTGTTGATCTTTCAATGCTATTTTGATTTGATTATAGCCGAAAAATCCATCCATTAGTGACAACATAGTGTGCCATGCTGTTAGATCTACAATGATGCCAATGTTGGGCAGAGGAAAGTCATCCTTGGGACAAGCCTTGTTCAAATCTCTAAAGTCATTACATAGTCTAATCCTTTTATCTAGTTTTGAGACAGGTGCTATATTGGAAACCCATTCTGGATAATCAATAGCTCTGATAAACCCAACATCTAGCAGCTTCAATTCTTCTTTGACTAACAATGCTATATGGGGATGCATCTTCTGTAGTTTTTGCTTGACTGGTTTAGTTCCTAGAGCTACTGATAAATGATGCATTATTAGATCTGGATCCAGCCCCAACATATCTATGTAGGACCAAGAAAAGTTTATCTATTTCTATTTGAAGAAGTCAATGAAATTCACCTTTTCTTGTTCATACAGAGATTCTGCTAAGTGGATTATCCTTGGATTATCGTTTGTGTTGATATTGACAGGTGTAGCTAGTTCAATCACAACTGATGATCTTTCCTGATGAATATGATAAGGGAGAGTGTCAAGACTTTCATCTTTTGGTGCCTCAGAGAAGTTTTCACCATCAAATACGTCTTTTCCTTTACCTTTTTCTTGATCTAACACTGTCACGGAGCGGTTTTCACCATTAGATCTATTTTTTATTTTTATATTTTTGTGATTGAAAGGATTGGAACTCTCTCCAAAATATGCCACGTCGTTGAGCTCTATAGCGAAGCCATATTTGTGATCCCCTGCGGGTAAATGGTCCCTTAGTTCTAGATAATCTATGATAGCATCATCATTTTGGAAAGTATCTAGCTCAGGGGGTTCTTGTAAATCCCAGTTTGTAAGTTCAGGATGCACTAATGGTAATGGGTCATCGGATTGGTCCTATTCGAGGCTAGTGATGGTTAAGATGGAGGAGTTGTCTAGGTTAGTGGAAGTATTTACAAAGTCTATGATGGTACTCTCCTCAAGTTGATCTGTCCAGTGTGACATCATACCTTCCTTGTGAAACTCACTTTCGGTATTTTGTGGATCTAACTCTAGAGGTCTAGACTTAGAGCTTTATCCCTCATGAGTTGTATGGGTAGAGCTATATTGTTGAACCACATCAACACCTTTGTCTTCACAAGATAGTTCAGAAAGACTATCCCATTCATATTCATTTGAGTCTGTCTCACTCCCTTCTTGTAATTGGTGAATTTGCTCTACTAAGTTAGTAGTAGCTGTTTCCCTTCCTTTTCCTTTATGCTTTTCTTTATCTTTGATCTTTTCTTTGCCTTTGTACCCTAGCCCTGTAGTGTCTCGGGCTGTTAAAGAAGAAGGTTGGATAGGTTCGATGATACCTTGTTTTCTTAATCCTATGGGACTATGACCGTCATATCCCATTCTTTGTAAGATAGAGAACCCTTGACCATATTGTTCGGTTTGCAATTGGGGTTGATGGTCTTGTGGTTTGGATTCACTATCTTCATCTTTATATAGCCATTGTAGAATATCCTTCTCATTACTTTCATCTGATAGGTTTCCCCATTTGACAAAAGAACCTTTAGGAGTCTCCAACGACTTGTGTTTGTTCATGGATGGTTTTCCAAAGGACTTGGGAGATATGGGTAGCTATGCTAGGTAGAAGGTTTGCTTGATGGTATACTCTCCTACACCCTTGTCTTTGAGCTTGACTTTGAGTTTGGATGTCTTGAATGTAGAAGGTAGTGAGGTTGGGTCAACACGGGCTGAAGAGGAGGAAGCTGCACGGTTGGTGGGGATTACAACTTCGGGCTTGGATTGGATGGAATTGCAATATTGGAATGGATTAGGATCACCTTGGATAGTGATTTCTTGGCCATTATGAGGAAACTTGATACAATGATGGTAGGTGGATGGCACGACCTTCATCGCATGTATCCAAGGTCGACCAAGAAGAATATTGTATGCTAGTTCCATGTCTAGAACTTGGAAAACTACATCTTTCTCCACTGGCCCAATCCATATCGGCAAGACCACAGTAC
Source organism: Cunninghamia lanceolata (assembly GCA_027924645.1). Classification (NCBI taxonomy): domain Eukaryota; kingdom Viridiplantae; phylum Streptophyta; class Pinopsida; order Cupressales; family Cupressaceae; genus Cunninghamia; species Cunninghamia lanceolata. Next base: position 1,810,879 of record BSBN01001315.1, on the reverse strand, counting down.
CTTGTGATGTTCTTTCTTCTTCATCGTATGCCTTGATTGTAATTTTCTTCTTATAATCAATGACATTCTCTAAAAACCCCAATGCAAGGATTAGTTTTAATGTGTAGATATTTAAACCTACCCCTCCATCTATTAGGACCTGTTTTATTCTATGTTTATGGATGAGTGATTTGATATGGAGGGATGCATTATGTGGTTGGGTGATAGACGTATCATCTTTTTCTGTGAAAGATAAGAAATGGGGTGTAGTTAGATATCCCACCATGGCCTGAAATTGCTCTTGGGCTAGATTGGTTGGCCCGGTAGTTTCCAAGAGAGTTTTTTCTAGGATGGCTTTGTGAGATGGAGAGAGACACAAAAGCTCCAAAATGGATATATGTGCAGGTGTTTTTTGGAGTTGGTCAAGGATGTTATATTGGTTAGACGTGGAGGATGGTTTGGATGGAGCCCCTTGGAGAGTAATATTTGCATGATGAGTGGTTACATTACAGTCGGGCTTATTGTTTATAGTGATCACGTTTATGCGTGTCACTTTTTGAAATATGGTTAACGGTGTACTCGTATGATACATTCGTATAATTTTCTTTGTTTGCACCATTATTGTTTTGATTAGAGGATCCTCCCTTCTCATAGTTAGGGAGAGGATTTTTGAATGCCACGTGCTCATTGTTGGAAGTATGCCCATCAATTGATATTACTTTTTGATCAATCAAGTCTTGGATGGTATTCTTTAGTCGTTGGCAATCATTGGTTTTGTGACCCTTGCTTCTATGAAATTCACAAAAGTCCTAATCTTTCCACCAAGAAGGTTTAAATTTAGGTTCATAATCTCGCACCATTGGAAGTGTTCTGAGGTTGCTTGATATTAGCTTTCTTAGGGCAGATTTGAGTGATTCCCCTAGTGGTGTGAACTTTCTACGAGGAGGAAAGTTTGTGGGTCTTGGATCATTGTTTTGAGGTTTGTTTGATGGTGTGTTATTGTGTGGATTTGATAGATTAAATATTTGTTGTTTTGGTACCACATGTTTAGCATCAACAACTCCATCGTTTACAATGTTTTTGTTCTTTGTCTAGAACCTTGATTTGTCCGTGTTATTACTTGAACTAGGGATATCTTTGTAGAGTTTGATTTGTCCCTTAGCTATCAAGGCTTTCTCAATGAGTAATCTCATTTCAATGACCTTAATAAAGGAAGTAGGACATTGTATTTGTATTTGATAGCTCAAGTCAGTGTTTAAGTTGTGGACAAACATCTCAATCATTTGTTTCTCCGGGATATGGTATGGACACTTGCTAGCAAGTTGTCTCCATCTTTGTAAAAAGGAGGTGAAGGATTCTCCACCCTTTTGTTTGTTGTTACAAATGTTCAACATTGAAATTTCATGTTTAATGTTGTAGGAGAAATGGGTCACAAACTTATCCACTAGTTCATTAAAAGTTTGGATGCCGGGAGGTAGACGGGAGAACCATTCCATCGCTTGTCCTCCTAAGCTGTGTAGAAATAGTCACATAAGGTATGTTTCATTGTGAGTAACTTCTAAGCATGCATCGCTAAATTCCCTTATGTGGTCATGTGGGTCACCTTTTCCCCTATAGTTATCAAATTTTGGGACCTCAAATCTTGAGGGGAAAGGTATCATGACCAAACTTTTGTCAAAGGGATATGGTGAAATATCCTCTAGTGAGTAGTGATTTGTTGAAGTTGTTGTTTGTAGGTCCACAAATTGTTGTTGCAAGGCTTGGATTTGTAGCCTTTAGTGTGTCTAATGGGTTTGACATAACCTTAGCCTTGTCATGTTTGGGAGCATCGGTGTCATTTGATGAGCTTGTTGTTCTCAATTGTGAGATATCAAAATCAGCGGGTAGTTTAGCTCCTTGTTGTGCTAGCATAAGGAAATACTTTTGGGGGTCCATGGTTATGACCTTATCCATCATTCTTTGAAATTTAGGATCTTGCAAAGCACTAATAAGTTCTTCATGTGGGATTTCTTCCTCTTCGTCACTAGAAGAAGATGAGTGAACACTATTGTTTGATGTATCTATTTCTTTTCTTCTCTTGGTTTGGGACCTAGTTTCAACCATAAAATTTTGGAAATGAATGGAGCTGAATGAAATACTTGTGGATTGTGGTGATGTTTTTGGTAAGATGTGGTTGAGGTATAATTGATTGGATTGGAAGTTTTTTTATGATAAGATTTTCTAAGGTTTTCTCTTGATCTATTTGTTCAAACAAGATGGTCTTGAGCTATGATGGTATAGCTATCAAAGTGCTGATATAAAGGAAGTCAATTAGGGATAATTGGTAACCGTTATTGATGTAGACTAGACCTTTATCATTGTAGTTTCGAGGTAGAGGATGATTGATCCTGATAGGAAACTAACTAGGTTGTTTGATTCCGAGGATCTCAATAATACCTTAATGGAAATCTTAGTTTTTGGTTTGATTTTGGGATGGCTAAGTACGATATGGTAAGTGAAATGTCTGAAAATGGGTATCAGATGAATTCTTATGGTTTAATTGATTTCACCAATTGATTCTAGGCTGAAATGGATATTTGAAGCTAATTTTGTTTTTGTGTATAGGAAAAATCAAGATTGTGAATAATATCAAAAATAGTGAAATAATCAACAACTCAATCCTATAACATTAAGATAACGATCTAAGCAAACAACCAAATAATCAATGAATAACACAAAAACAATGAAAGCTTTCACCTAGATTGTATTATTATCTTGGTCGAATGTGGATTGCTCTTTAAATTGTGAAACCATGTTTGTAACAAGCGGATGTAGATTGTGTTTGTGCTCAAAAGGTAGAAGTGCTCAACGATGCGATGTATGCTCAATGCGTTGTTGAGATACATCAAATAACTCATGATGAATGTGCACATGACATGTGTCACACAAAAAGATATTTTTGTTTGAGTTAACTGATTGATTTGGCTAAAAGACATGGAACATACATGATAAAGATAGATTTCATAAAAATAGAAATATTTTTTTTTCTAATTTATGAGTTGGTGATAAAAATAATAATGATTAAGTCAATTAACTCAACTTATGATTTTGCTTTTTGCATGATTTGAGTAAAATTAAATAATAAATTATTTAATTTTGTGTGCATGATGAATAAGATTTATTTTTAGAAGAAAAAGCAAATTAAATAAATAAATTTATTTAATTGATTTTGCAAGATTAGCAGACATAGAATAGATTTGAAGATTTAAATAAATTAAACAAATAAATTGATTTAATTTATTTTGCACGATGAAGGATAAATAAAATATTTGATTATATTTTATTTTTAGAAGAGAGATTCAATTTAAATAAATTGAATGATTTATTTAAATTTGGAAGAATGATTGATTTAATTAAATAATTTAGAAATTATTTAATTATAGATAAGAGGATTATGATTAATTAATTAATTAATTTATTCAATTATTGTTGATTTGAATTGGAAGACAATAATGATTTAATTAAATAATTGAGATTATTTAATTTTGGAAGAATAAAGTTGATTTTGATGAAATTAATTAAATAAATATAATTTATTCAATTAATGTTGAATTTAGGAGATTTGGAAGAATTTGATGATTTTGATGAAATTAATTAAATAAATAGACTATTTAAATAACATTGAAATGCAGGTGATTCGATAGATTTAATGAATATGCAAGTGATGCAATGACATGGTCATTTTTGGGTGTCTACATTTTGCCCCTCTTTGATGCAATGTAGTTTATAGCGTTGCTTCGAAGAAAATGATTGTTGAAGACATGAGACAATTTTGATGCCCCAGTGTAGCTAGCGTAGGATGCCCCCTCAAGAGGAAAGACAGGGGAGCGACAGAAGGATTGGGTTGACGTTCGACTAGAAGATTATGTTGAGAAAGAAGAGGTTGGATAGATGGAGGCTGACACGATGAAGACGATAGCATACATGAGGAAAAGATTGATTAGGGGTGGGAGACTTGGACGATAGATAGAAGAAAGTGGATATAGAATAAAACATGATAGAAAGACAATTAATCGATCTTTGTTTGAAAAACTATATGATGACATGGATAAATGGATAAGCTTGTTGCAACGGTTTCACAAATGTTTTATAAAGAGCAATCCTTATTTTTGATATAACATGTGGATGTTATGCACCAAGGTATAGAAGACCGAGGTGATGATGTATCCAATGCATAGGACGTTGACTCTGCAAGCAAGTGATTTGAACTTAGATCCCTTAGACATAATATAACCTTGTTGGATATGTGAATGAGCCATAGTCTTGAACATATAATAAATTTTAATACATAAATGCAAAAAGTATATTAATATGTAAGATGCTAGGTTGTAACACACACACAAGATAAGTATGATGCTAAGTAAGATAAAAGATCATTCCTCAAACACGGCACACAAAAGCAATGACTATGCCCCCAATCCGTACTACATCGCAACATACCAAGATATAGATAAATTTAGGTAGTCTTGAATAAGCAATGGGAAAGGGACAAAAAGATAAACCAAAAAGTAAATTGACTGACTTACAAAGTAAACATACAACCAACATATTCTCTTGCCAAAGAGGTTGCTCATGATAGATTGGATTGGTTGGATAGATTGGATAGATAACAACCTTATTGTAGGAACGATATATCCATTAAAGGGTGTTGATCTATTGATAGGATAATGTTTGGTTTTAGGAAATGAAACATGTCATATAAGACGCCTGGTCTGGTTTCGACAATGGAACATCCTGTATAAGACAATTTGTTTGACGTAGCATATGTTGGCAATCGATATGTAGGACAACATATGGCTCTGCAAGTAGGTTTCTTTGCTTCAGGTTTTTTAAGGACTTTTGTTATGAAAGGATGCATTGTTTGCTTGTTTTGCTGCTTGAGTTTGTCAAGTCTAGGTGGTAGGATGGATTGTGATAAATAGCAGATAAGAAAGATGAAGTGTCAATGGATTGAGATGGGTGAAGAATGATGAATCGTATGTGTCTGAGTACTAGATACGTTCTGCGTATTCTAGACTGCCTACATACCCTATATCCACGGGATCAAGGCACAGTACAATGAAAGATGAAGATGATAATATGTAGTTCTGGGTAGAGTGATGAGTGGGTCAAGGTGTTTTAGCTTGGCTAGGTGAAATGATGATATCTTATGTGTTGGGATATTGTGCTGTACACCATTGCATAATCCGATATATTTTACAATGTTGTAATTAAATAATTATTTAGTTGTGATGCACCTTGGTGGTGTGGTTAATCACACTATGTAATTATTTGGGTCCACTTTATGTTGTATTGTAACATTGGTATATTTATTTGTATTATTTGATTTATTGGGAAAAGTTAGTACCAATAGTCAAATGTGGGGTCAAGTGGTTTTGTGTTACCCATGGTTTTGGGGCACCTGGTTTTCTCAATGTAATGTGTGAGCTTATATTATAAAAGAAAGCACAATGTTATTATTTGAGGTTGGCTGGATATTTCATTGTAGGTGAATGGAGGTTTTGTGAGAGGCTGTCACTGTATTGAGCTCTTTCCTATAAGTGCAGATTGTGAAGCATGGCAGGTGATGTATGGATTCATGCTTGTACACATGGTGGCTATATTGGAGGTGCTTGATGGTTTAGGGGTATTCATGGAGGCTCAGATATTGTATTGTAATGTTTCATTGCTAAATAATACATGTGAGCATGGATGTTTTTGGAGGCTAGGTTTTTCCCTACAAAGGATTTTTCCAGGGTATATCTTGTGTTTCCTTGTTGCTTGTTCATTAATTTTTTGCATTATGGTTGTTTCTGCATCTTGTTTCTCCAATTGGATTATGTGGAATTGGTTGTATTTGACCTGCAAATTCCTAAAAATTGGTATCAGAGCCATGTTTATGGTTGAGGGAGGTGTGAGCTTCCTGGATGTGTATAACCCTTGTGTGTGTAGATCAGGTGCAAAATGGAAGCCATGGCAATGCATGGAAGGATTGAAGGCATTACAAGGGTTTGTGCAGGTTGTATTGCAGTTTGGGGGTTCTGGGTATTGGAGATTTGATGTACATGTTGCAGATCTGATGATTGAAAAATCATGGTTGAAGAGGGTTTCTGTGGTTTGGCTTCATGAGGGTTTTGAAGAGGAAATTTCATAGATGACCTCCTGGGACAAAACAGATCTCGCCATTGAGTTGAGAGACGGAAATTCATATAAAATATGCCTAGGTTTAGTTATAGGAAGAAAAAACAATTTTTTTTGCCCCTAGGTACACCGTACAGATTTGCAGAATAAAAAATTATATTTTTCCTGCACATGAAATTTTTTCTATAGTTTTTGTTTTAAAAAAAATTGAAAATCAAAAATTTGTTTGAAAAAAAAACTATAGTTGAAATTAAAAAAAAAAAAAGATATGAAAAAAAATTTTAGGGGGGGGGGGGGGGTACCCCCGTACCCCCCTCTGCGCAGGCGCTACAGATGTTGCAGTGGTACCGACAGGGTATCGCCAGCCATATGTCGGATGGCCTCCGCCAGTCCTCTCCCCTTTCTCCTCTTGTTGGCCTTGGGTTGGGTACCTCCCTATGTTGGGCTGTTTAAAACAAAAAAAAAAAAATATTTAAAACCTTTAAAAAGGTGTGGGTGGGGAGTTTAGCTTGTATGGGCTTAAAACAAAAAAATTCATTAAAAACTTTTAAAAAGGTTGGACGGTGGGGAAAATATTACAGCAAAAAAAAAAAACTTTGGTCTTAAAGTCTTTTTAATTTTGGATTTAAAATATTTAAACGTCCTTTATTCATGTTTGGAGTCCAGTGGCAAATTAAACAAATTTAAAACTTCCTACAAATCCGCCAGTCAAAGACTTTATGCCACATCAAAACCTTTGCATAGTCAGCAGCGATGACATCAGAAATGACGTCATGCCATGTCATCATGGTACCAGGGCCCACCAAGGTCCATTTTTAGCCCTAGAAATGCCTTTTCTTCCGGGGGGCATAACTTTCACATACGATATCAATTTTTCAACTTCTTATAGGCGTCAAAAAGCTCTCTTTGAGAACTACACAGTGGTATAGGCTTGGTTATTAGATTTTTCTGTTTATGTTAGAATTTGGTGCCCAAAGCCTACATTGCTCTAGTACAGTTTTATGCTCATAACTTTTGCATACGGAGTCAGATTTTTGATTTTGGATAGGTGTTGGAGAGCTCTTGCAGTGCACTACAATTTGGATTGTGTAGATTTTTAGTTTGGTGTGTAGAGAGAGTGTTGTAATTGTTTGATCACTTGTAGGAGCCTAAGATTCAGAGTGCGTTTACGAGTGCATTTGGATGGATTTTTTGGCATAGACTTGTGGGAATACATGTTGCTATGAGACCATCAACATGGTATAGCAGGTTTTCAGATTTGGTGCTTCCTGATACAAGTTTACAGGTGTTTTCAGAGTTACGACTTTGATGGAGATAGGTACAGGTTGTCTTCTGGTTTGACGACATGGTTGATATTTGTGTGAGACTTGGAGTCTCGTTTCAGTGGGAGTTGAGTATAGGTACAATGATGACGATGATTATGGTGTCATGGATATGCAGGTACACTTTTACATTGGCACAACATGATCATGTATGTGATTGACATGTATGGGCTATGATGTTCAATTCATGATTACATGTGGTGTTGTTTTAGGGGATTGTTCTTATCTCCTGGATGCTTGATTATTTCCTTGATTATGGTACTCGTTTGTGGACTTGTTAGCAAATCAAATCTAGAGTTGATTTGGTGTTTGAGTCTTGGAGTCTACAGGTTATCTTCTTTGATATCTCAGTTTGCATATTACTAGTGTGATGATGAGTTTACATGTGACATTTGTTTTAGATCTACGAGTTATGTAGTTTTGTAGGTTGATCACCTATTTAGCTACAGTGGGATAACTCAAATGTGGACTGTCTTTATCCACTAGATTGATTCAGTGTTTATGTATATTTTGTTAGTTGGCCTTGTCTATGGTCATTTGTGCATTGGTATGCTGCATTGGGAAAAGAGGATGGATGATTAGAGTGCCTGGATAGTCGGTTGATGGGACTTGTAGCATGTTTATCATGATGTCATGGAGAGCTTGGATACATGGTTTTATGTTAGCTTTTGACAGTGATGGTTTTATCCTCTTGTTTGGAGATTTTTGGTTCACTAGACCTTTGGGAACTATTGATGTTACAGTGGGATTCCTTGATTGGTTTGGGGCCATGGATAATCTTCATTTAGGAGATGGTTACTTTGTTGTCATGGATAGCTTGGTATCACGGTTCAGTGGGAGCTTTGGCAACATGTTGGATTCATCATACATGATGGATGATCTTCTACAGTGGATGTTGGTATCATGGAGAAGCTCTTGGTTGTGAGAGTTCTTTGACATTTTTAGTTCTGTTGATAGTAGATGGTTATCTTCATATGATTGGAGATGTTGACATCCTGGTTTATCATGGAGGACTTATTTGAGTTTTTGGTTGAGGTGTCAGTTTATGATTTGTTAGTATGACATGTTTATCCTTGATTTAGAAATGTTGTTATTATGTCATGGTTTACTCTTGATACCAGTTTAGAGTTTTGGCATGATACAAGTTCTCTTGAGACAGGATGTATGCATCATTGTACGCTTTGTTGCATGTGATCTTCTTACGAGGAGATGGGTAGATCATGATGTCATGATGGGATTCTTGATTATGTAGATGTGCATCAGGAGCATTGACAATGGTCTTGTTGGTTCTCTTGGTATTGAGTACTTTGGTCATGTGCTTTACAACTTCATGATAGTGTAGTGTTGCATTTGGAGTTTCAGCATGGATTGATCATGGAGGTACTTTTGGATACTTGGAGACTTAGGTGAGGTGGGAGTTCTCTTGTGATTAGAGACACTTGTTGAGACAATTACTCTTTGGAGGTTTCAGCAAATAGACCGAGGAGCCTTACACCTGTATATTGACGTGAGTTCATTATGGACCTAGAGGAGATTGTTCTTAGAGAGAGTCATTGTGGCTTGGTGTATCCTGGAGGAGCATTCTCATTGGCGGTTTATCATCTATGAGGTATTGCCCATCCTTTTAGATGTGTTTTACTTTATGTTTCATTTTCTCATAGATATGCATCTTGAGCTACAATTATTGGTTCTGGAGGGTTCATTTCAGGGATGTTAGCATGGTTATCTCCTTGTTTGTATGGTTTGATTTATGATGTTCATTTTGAGGAGTTTAGGAGATGTGATTGGGCTTATTCCTGTTTATGGAATGGAGATTCAATGGTTGGGTGTTGTTGAGGCTTTTCATTTGGGTTGTAGAGGAGATCATACTTGACATAGCTTAGCACTTTGAGGTGTTTGTAGCAGGACATTATGATTTACAGGTTTTCTCTCTTTGTCTTATGACTACTTCGTGGAGATCATGTTGATATGGTTGGACTTGGGAGAGTTATGGTGACATGTTGTGAGAGAGTATGCAGCGATTTATCATGCATGTGTGGATCATTATGATCGTTCTTGATACTACATTGGTTTGTTGATTAGCCGCACCATGGTTCTATTAAAATTAGGGGAGACAATTGAGAGGGGGGGTGAATCGGTTGTCTAAAAACTTTAACACTTTCTGCAGTTAATTCTTTTTTAACCACTTATTACCAAATTAATGATATAATAATGAAAGCATGAATTAATAACACATGAATATAAACATAAATAACACACTTGACATAAAGATTTTTAACATGGAAACCCGGTTAAGGGAAAACCACAATGGGGGTTAACCCACAAGAATTATACTCTGTTAAAAGTATTACAAATGGGGAAGGCACATGCCTTCAGGCTCACTGTCTAGAGCTCACTACTCAAAGAGGCTCACTACCTACAGGAATGATTACAAGAAGATTACAAAATGTTTGAACTGATGAACAACATCTGCCAATGCAAGAATTTAGTTCTGGTTAAGTATAGACTACTGATCTTACACACTTCATCCTTACTCTTCTCTATTTACTATTCTACCATGATCCATACCTTAGATCTCTTCTCTTTCATACATTTTTTTGCCTTTTCACACTTACTCCATTATCACATCTCACACACACCAAAAGACTCGAATCCATCGGCTATATATATCGGCATCAAGAGATTCTATCAACTGTAGTCGGCTTCAAGAAAACTTATTAAGAACTCTGCTTTGTCGGCTGAATCCATGCACAAACAACAATGTGGACCAAAAACTTGTGTTCCCAAATCACCAATCATGTCGACCAATATCACTAATTATCACTAATTGCTTATCCAACAACTTTTATGCATTCGGACCAAGATCAATTACTAGGTCAGCCTGTTCTTCTTCTGACTGTGCTAACTAACCAAAATCTAATACTTAGATGCTTATAAATTTTGAATCCTTCATCACCGGAGGCTAATATTATGGATTTAGATAGTCCTGACAATCCTTATCACTCCCTCAGATCTGCAACACACTGTGATTTACCACTGGAGAGATCCGGACCAAGTACTAGACCCTGTCACATGCTCTGTTTTTGACATCCGGACTTAGACAAATCCTCACCCTAACTTCCGGTATGAACAAATCATGTAATGTGGATGAGTAGGATAGACTTAGTTGCCATCAATGATAACACCTGTCATGCACAGCAGTGTCTTTTGCCAACAATCTCCCCCTTTGGCATTGATGGCAAAACTTAGTGAAAAATGACTAATTGTTAGAACAACTCCCCCTTTCTATGTATACTTATGCTTTTCACTAATCTCCAATGCCCCCCTTTGCTGGATTCCTTATTTTTCACTACTCTCCACTCCCCCTTTGACATCAATGGCAAAGGGTGGGGTTTGCAAACCAAAAATTACACAAAAATACTACATACCAGGCCGCATAAGTACAAACAATCCTTAAGTACTATTTACAAAACTTAAGTATATCACCAAAAATGTTCTTCAATTGTGCCAGCTCACTATCCTAGCTCTTCTTTATAGTGTTCAACATTGAGATGTGGCCACTAAAAAGAAATGCTTGTGACTCTGTCGTCTGTAGATCAATGGGATCACTTGACTGAGCTGCATCTTGGGCTTCGGTTAGGGCATTGAACATTGCTTCCATTTTAGGGGAAATTAGTCCCCGGAGCTCACTCATCCTTATCTCTATGCTCTCCTTTTCTTTTGTCAATTTCTTTATATCTTCAATCAGGCTGATTGTTTGAAATTCTTGGCCCATCATTGATACTGTCAGAGGATCAAAAGATTGGGATACACTTGACAATTTTTCCTTAGACTCCTTTATTTTTATTTCAATGTCCTCTATAGCTTTAGGACAAGACAAACAAAATTTATATACATTCCCTCCTTCTATAAGAGCATTTTGAATACTCTTTATACTGGCATCCAGCACCATTCCATCTACTCTAATCAACCCTTTTAAAGCATCAGATCTTTTATCATTGAATTCATTTTGGACTTTGACCTCTACAGACTTTTCAAGAGATTCAAGTTGAGTACTTATAGAGCTTATCAATTTCTTTAACTGACCGGAGGGGGATGCTGAAGAGTCCTTCTGGTATGTTGGCATGATTTTCTCCAAAATCCTTGATGCCAGACCAAGTAGCTCACTGTCTTCTATGTGAGACTTCAAAATATCTTCTCTGGCCTTAGCTTGAGCAATGGAGGCCAATTTTATCTTCTGCACCGGAGATAAGGTATCAAAATTTATTGGACCTTGTATTATGTCCTGATCTTCTTCAATTTGTTTATCTCTTTCCAAAATTTCCTTCACTGCTTCAGCAGTCTCCTGCCCAAAATGATGTTTTTGACTTGAGTACTTTAGGGCCTGCATCTTCTCCCTTTTGAGAGTCAACCATATTATCCTGCTCATCATTTTCACTCTTTTTCTCTGCTTCTGCCTTTTTTGCACCTTCATCAGAAGCATTCTTACTTTTGTCTATCTCAGAGATATCTTCTACATTCTTTTCCAAAGAATTGGGTGTATCCTCAGTGGCAGTTTTATTAGGTTTCTTAACATCTAGAATGGACGAGTTAACTCCATCATCAGTTCCTTTTACTTGATCTTCTTCCATCATTTCTTCATCCTCTTTATTCAATGCTTCTTCTTCTAGAAGGGAGTTATCATCTACTCCAGTTTGTTGCTCATCCTTCTGCAACTCTTCATTATTCATAATTGTTGCATCCTCAGTATTAATCAATTCTTCTGGGATCACATAGAACTTGTTCTTGTCCAATGCTTTTCTTAAAATTTGTACAGTTTCTTGGACAACTTCCTTTGTCTCTCCAATCATTAGCTTATTCATTCTGGTCTTGCTTTTAAATTCACTCTTGACTTTTTTGAAAATTTTGTCTTCTTCTTTTCTGGAGATCACTGGACACAAACTGGACAAAACATGTTCTCTCAACTCCATATCCTTTGACTTGGCAGCTTCTTTTCTGATTTCTAGAATGTCTCTTAAACTCTTGGGAACTTCTAACAAGATCTCTACTAGAGCCCAGTTGAGTACATTCAAGTATTTGATAGTAGCATCTTCCAAAAGTCTCTTGTCAACATCATTGTAAAGATTATAAAATTTAGCCAGTGGCTTTAAATTCCCATCAGCAGTGATTGACTTAACAATGTTTTTCACAAAAGGAGTTGGCTTCTCAACATTAGCTTTTGACTTCTACCTCTTATTTGTCATCTTGCCTCTGGAATGCTTCTCTTTAGACACTTTGACTGCTTTGATGCCTGTGGCCTTTAGCTCTTTAAGATCATCATTTGAATCTGTCTTTTCTTCATCCACCTTTTCCAAATTTCCATATGGCCTTTTTTCCATTACTTTTGTTCTTTTATTTTCCTTATCGGATGATTTGTCTTCCGGTTTCTTAGGATTTGTAGGTTTTGGGGGAATAGGGGCAGCAGTAGAGCTCCTAGTGGTCCTTGGTGTGGAGGAGGATTCTACTGGAGCACTTGCTTGTTTCTTATCTTGCTTTTCCCTCTCAGCCTTTTCAGTTCTTTCTCTAAATTACCTAATAGCTTCCTTGGTGAGGCCTAGATTCTCGGCCAACTACTCAACTTCTTTCCTTACTTTCCTATTGATTTTAGGATTTTTGAGCTCAACATGTAGTTTCACATTTAGCTCCTCATATGTCCCAAATCTTTCAACTGTTGTGTCCTTTGGCTTGCTCAAAAGGTGTTGAGCATACATATTCAAAATTTTCTCATCTACCTCATACCCCATGGGCATGATCCAAATAGTTCTGGGTTCTATTACTTCCATTAAGCACTGATCAATGTCCACCATGAAATAGATTTCATTCTTGTACTCCTCAACAACTGATTTAGGGATTCTTTTCCTAGAATGCATCATATTTTGAAAATTCTTTAAGTATCCCCAGATTGCAGTTTTCTATGCTTTATAGTTACCGATGCTATGTAGATGATCTTTTATCTGAATAGCAACTAGCTCATCATTAGTCTGATGGTGACAGGTTGTCATTGATGTCAAAAGTGTGTTCAATTGTTGATGTAAAGTTGCTATAGTTGTTGCAAGACTTCAGGAGGAGATAGTTGTGTAGTTCACAGAAATGTGGAGTTGGTTTGATGTAATGTATTATTGATGGCAAGAGGTTCTTCATGTTTCAGGATGTCATTGATCATAAGCTTGGAAATGTGATGTCATACAATTGAGGTCACATGATGTGAATTTAAAGGTCACAGGTTGTGCTCAAGACAAGATATGTAGAGATGTGTTCTTTCTATTATCATATCACAGCTTGTTATCATGTTGCAGATACAGTTGGAGTTGGAGTTGTGAATATAATGATAAGGTTCATTGAATACAAAACTTAGATATACAGTGGTAGTGGTTTGGTCATTTGATCTCAGTGAAACACAATGGTCTTCATCATGATTTGATATCTAGGTGTATGATTGCATTCTTGAGGTGTTTGTTGTTTGGCATTCTCTGCAATAAGTTTGGTATTATGTGTGGCATACTCTGTATCAAGGTCTGGTTTCATGAGTGGTTTGGTATGCAATTGATCTACATTTGATATGGTATGATCTCAGTATTCAGTGGCATAGTCTTCAGTTGTGAGTTGATCTTCATACAAACAAATGTAGTTGCAAATAGTATACATTGGCTTGGTCTTCTAAACGACAGTCGCTTAATGTTGATATGATGTTGCACTTCATCATATGATTGTCTTCTTCTCTTTTATCAAAGATGTCTTCTTCAAGAGTCTTGTGCTTGTCATGTTTCATCTTGTAATACATTGGTTTTATCTTATTTCAAAGAGGCTATTCATACTCATGGTAGATTGTTCAGAAGATGATATTGTTCCTGCAGGAGTTTAAGCAATAATATTGCAGGATCTTTATGAGGTTCATACTTGGGACAAAATTCTTTATTCCTCAGAAGATAATGATCTTCTTGTTTGCAAGCAATTATGTGTATGTGTCTTTGATGACACATATGCTAAGCATGTTCATAGTATAAGTTGGAATGTCAGGAGATGGTGTATAACTCTCATGTAGTGTGGTGTGGAACATCATATCTTGTACATGCAAAGTGTAATTGGATGTCTAAAATCATATGCAAAGTATATTATAGGGCCCGTCATATGATAAGTTACTTTATGTTATAATTAACTAGTGACTTGCTATCGTAGGTTATCTACACTTAAGGTAACCTGTTGGAGTATTGAGGGGTCGTGGGCAACCAGCGTTTTTCACCGTGTCTACCATCCACACCAATTATCTCATAAGGAGTTTGAGCGGGAAAAAGACTTTCAAATGATAAACGTTGAAATGCTTTTAAAGAGGAGTTCGACATAAGTCTTGTCTTAAAGTTTATTTATAAGGAAATACATTTATGCGTTGGAAAAGCTTTTATAAAGCATGAGATAAGAAGGCACGATTTGTGCCTTGTTTTTTAGAGCATTTTTTTAAAGGAAAGAAAATTAAATAAGACCATCGAATTGAAGGAGTAAATGGATTTGTTTTTCAAAAGTTTAGAAACTTTTAAATTTCTTTTTTTCAAACCCCTTAGTGGCATTGAAGAAGAATATGAGGAGATTAATTATTTTTAGCATCTTTTTAGTGGAGTTTTTCAATAAAGATGCTTTTAATAATTTTTGTCTCAAGTGTGAATCTGAACATGAAGAGGTTTCTATTTGTCTATCAAAGCAAAATAATTTAGAAATATTAACGTTGCAGATGAAGAGAAATTGGAGTATATTGAAGATTTTGTTTGAGGAGAGATTATTTTTTGAGGCAGATTGATTTTTTCATTCTTGAGATTTATTATGAAGAATATGAAAAGTCTTTTGTTGCAGATTGGAGAATTTTTATTGAAGACATTTTCAGAGAAGAATTTGAAGAAGATTTTATTTGAAATTTTAGAAGTAAAATTGATATGCAGAAGTGATAAAATTGAAGAATTGAAAAGAGATATATGAAAAGTTTTTTGGAAAGAAGTTGTTTTTGATAGGGGCAATATTGAAGATTTTTTATGCAGGATTTTTATTGAAGACAAATTTGTTTAGGTTGAAATGTCATTGAATATGAAGAGGCATTTATAGATATGAGGGCAAAAATAAGATATTGAAGATCATTGAATTTCTTTTTCAGAATATGAAAGGTTTTATGCTCACTAAAATTGATTTGCAGGACAAAGAATTTCAAGAGACCGTTTTTGCAGATGCAAGAATATCAAGGATTGAAATAATTGTGGAGAGAAAACTAAATATGAAAAGTCATCTTGTATATATGGGCTTCACAGGTGGATTGATTTGTGTGTTGTTGAGTGGATCAGAATACATGATTGATTATTTTGAATATCCTCTTGAAGAGAAAATTCAGATGAGTTTTGTATATGATTTGGGTTGATGAGAAGAATGATTATTTGACAGACACATGTGAGTGAAGAAGTGTTTTGTATTGAAACAGAGAAACACTTTGAGTTCTTGTTTTCAGTTTGTTTTGTATTAGGGGTTGGTGCTCCTTGAAGTTAGTGCTTCTAAATGAATTAGGGATTAGTACTCCTTGAAGTTGGTGCTTCTAAACATTGTAATCAGTGAGATTTTTGATAAAGCTAGTGAGGCAGTTTTGGAGTGGTTTTTCTACCCGTGGAGGGTTTTCCACTCGTGCAAATCTTGTGTCATAATCTTCTCTGTGTGTGTATAATTTACTCACGAGTTTTTGTTCTCTTTATTCATTCTCAATCATGTGCATATGTGTTTGACAAATCAATGATATCTTTCTCTCCTTGTAAGTTTGCAAAAAGATTTGAAAATTCACACAACACTGATTCACCCCCCCTCTTAGTGTTGTCCTTGACTCCTACAATTGGTATCAGAGCACAGGTTCCCTTTTGTAGCCTAATTAGCTTGGGTAGGTCCTGTGTGTGGAGTACCATGGGAAAGAAGAATAGAAATAAGGTCTTGAATAGAGGAAAGATTGATGTTGATAAAAAACAAGTCTCATCTAAGACTAGCAAAAAGAATGATTCTGCAGTTGAGAATTTTGATAAAAAGGAAGACTTCAATATGAATGTAAAAAGACAAGAGCTTGATGAAAATTTTGTTTTTGAGATTGATATTGAAGATGATTATGAGATTGATATGGAAGGTGAGCTCATTTGTGCCCTTGATGAGATCAAAGAACTCAGAATGGAGAACAAAAGGTTAAAGTTGAAACTTCAAGAGGAAAAGGAATCCAAGACAAAAATTCTTTCAAATCTTCAAGATGTAGAAAAATAGATAATAGATTTGAAGGCTCAAATTGCAGAAGTTAAGAAAATAAAAGAAGATGTCAATAATCAACTAAAGGTCAAAGAAGTTGATTGTGAAAAGTATGAATCTGAAATAGTCTCTTTAAGAAAAAAGTTAGAAAAGGCTTCCTCTAAGTTGCACAAGAATCTGTTGTTTGAAAAGAATACTGAAGAAGGAGAGTGTTCCAAAGTCAGAAATCCTCTTGCTACTCCTAAGGAAGACAAGAAGATAGCAAATGATAAAGCTCTTGATGCTGTAAGAGAAAGAACAAACAAACCCCCACTTGTTAGGCAATACCATTCAATAAGGTATAATTATTCTCAGTTTCATGGATATTGTTATTCTTGTCATATCTATGGTCATAGAGCTAGAGATTGTAAGACTTATGCTAGAAATAATGTTGAGTGGCATAAGAACAAAAGTCTTTCTAGAATGACAAATAAGAGTTCTAATGCAATATGTTACCATTGTAACCAAGTTGGTCACATAGAAAGAGACTATTGGATGCATGGAAGATATGATTATGGAAGTACTTTTGGCATGTCAAAGAGATATGATTCCTTTACTTCTCTAATTGGTTATAATGTCACATGCTTTAAGTGTCATAATCTTGGGCATAAGGCACAGTTTTGCAGGAATAGATTAAAGACATCTAGAGTAGACACCTTGAATAAAGAAAAGAAAAGGTTTATACAAGTTTGGAAAAGAAAACAAAGTCAAGACAAGAAGGATCCTAAACTTGTGCATCTTGCACAAGTTACATCATTAGTTGGATAATGAGAGCATGAAGTGAGGGGGAGTTATTCATGTTCTATCAAGTATCCCCAAAAGGTTTCAGGAAGAAGATAATTTGATGTTTATCAATTTGATGATCTTGTTTTGTTGGTTTTGGATTCGTCTTTGATAATGTTTGACAATGATATAGGTGATCAGTGGTTTGTGATAAGATGTTCAAGGGTTCAAAGCACAAAGAGTTTGATAGTGTTGAGAGATTTGGTTTATAAATGATCCTATTTATATTTTGATCATACCATGTTAATATTGACAATGGTTGAGTTGTTATGATGTTGCAATTCAATGGGATCTTGTTATTGAAAATGATTGGTTGTCATGGCAAAGAGCTTTAGTTGTTTCAAAGAGCTCTTATAAGATATTTGCCTGTGTTGGCTAAATGAAAGAAGTCAATTCATAACACTTTTCTCTGCATTTGGTTTTGCAAAGTGGTGTTACTGGAAGTACTTGATGGTGAAATTAGTTTGTTGGTTAATAGTCTTGATGGGCTGATTTGTATTATAAAGTCAAGAGGCATTAGTTCATGTTGATTGCAATATATATTAGAATTGACATTGTTGCAAAGTGTTGTTACAGGAAGAGCTTGATGGTGAAGGTTTTGCAATCTTGATAGGCCGATTTGTATAATGGATCTTGGCTATTCTCAAGAAGTTCTCTTCAGATGTTAGCATGTGTTGGTTGAGGAAGTTGTAAATGAAATAAGTTAATTGATTTGCTTTTGCAAAGGTGGTTTGAAGATAATGTTAAAAGAAGATGATAAACTAGAGGTATTAAGGAGTTTCTGGTGTGATAATTTCACATGTTTCATTGATGATCTTCCTCACTATTATGTTTCAAACATAGTTCTTCAAGCTATGACATTGATGGTGATATCTTGTATTTCATCAGAGGAAGTTAAAGGTATGTCTTGAATAAAAAATAACAGATGATAATGTTCAACAAGGTTTGTCATATGTTGGCTTCAGGATTGTTATCATCATAAATCATTACTTGTTTATGTCTTCAAATTGCTCTTAATGTAATGTGATTTTAATGGTTATGTTCATGCTATAACATCTTTCAGTGGAGTTGTTCTCAGGGGGAGTTATTCAGGCTTTGTCATCAGATGTCAAAAAGGGGGAGAAAGAAAAATTGCATCCATGGAGTTTTGTCATCAATGACAAAGGGGGAGATTGATGGTGACAGGTTGTCATTGATGTCAAAAGTGTGTTCAGTTGTTGATGTAAAGTTGCTATAGTTGTTGCAAGACTTTAGGAGGAGATAGTTGTGCAGTTCATAGAAATGTGGAGCTGGTTTGATGTAATGTATTATTGATGGCAAGAGGTTCTTCATGTTTCAGGATGTCATTGATCATAAGCTTGGAAATGTGATGTCATACAATTGAGGTCACATGATGTGAATTTAAAGGTCACAGGTTGTGCTCAAGACAAGATATGCAGAGATGTGTTCTTTCTATTATCATATCACAACTTGTTATCATGTTGCAGATATCAGTTGGAGTTGGAGTTGTGAATATAATGATAAGGTTCATTGAATACAAAACTCAGATATGCAGTGGCATTGGTTTGGTCATTTGATCTCAGTGAAACATAGTGGTCTTCATCATGATTTGATATCTAGGTGTATGATTGCATTCTTGAGGTGTTTGTTGTTTGGCATTCTTTGCAATAAGGTTGGTATTATGTGTGGCATACTCTATATCAAGGTCTGGTTTCATGAGTGGTTTGGTATGCAATTGATCTACATTTGATATGGTATGATCTCAGTATTCAGTGGCATAGTCTTCAGTTGTGAGTTGATCTTCATATAAACAAGTGTAGTTGCAAATAGTATACAGTGGCTTGGTCTTCTAAATGACAGTGGCTTAATATTGATATGATGTTGCACTTCATCATATGATTGTCTTCTTCTCTTTTATCAAAGATGTCTTCTTCAAGAGTCTTGTGCTTGTCATGTTTCATCTTGGAATACATTGGTTTTATCTTCTTTCAAAGAGGCTATTCATACTCATGGTAGATTGTTCAGAAGATGATATTGTTCCTGCAGGAGTTTAAGCAATAATATTGCAGGATCTTTATGAGGTTCATACTTGGGACAAAATTCTTTATTCCTCAGAAGATAATGATCTTCTTGTTTGCAAGCAATTATGTGTATGTGTCTTTGATGACACATATGCTAAGCATGTTCATAGTATAAGTTGGAATATCAGAAGATGGTGTATAACTCTCATGTAGTGTGGTGTGGAACATCATATCTTGTACATGCAAAGTGTAATTGGATGTCTAAAATCATATGCAAAGTATATTATAGGGCCCGTCATATGATAAGTTACTTTATGTTATAATTAGCAAGTGACTTGCTATCGTAGGTTATCTCCACTTAAGGTAACCTGCTGGAGTATTGAGGGGTCGTGGGCAACCAGCCTTTTTCACCGTGTCTACCGTCCACACTAGTTATCTCATAAGGAGTTTGAGTGGGAAAAAGACTTTCAAATGATAAACCTTGAAATGCTTTTAAAGAGGAGTTCGACATAAGTCTTGTCTTAAAGTTTATTTAGAAGGAAAGACATTTATGCATTGAAAAAGCTTTTATAAAGCATGAGATAAGAAGGCACAATTTGTGCCTTGTTTTTTAGAGCATTTTTTTAAAGGAAAGAAAATTAAATAAGACCATCAAATTGAAGGAGTAAATGGATTTGTTTTTCAAAAGTTTAGAAACTTTAAATTTTTTTTTTTTCAAACCCCTTAGTGGCATTGAAGAAGAATATAAGGAGATTAATTATTTTTAGCATCTTTTTAGTGGAGTTTTTCAATAAAGATGCTTTTAATACTTTTTGTCTCAAGTGTGAATCTGAACATGAAGAGGTTTCTATTTGTCTATCAAAGCAAAATAATTTAGAAATATTAATGTTGCAGATGAAGAGAAATTAGAGTATATTGAAGATTTTGTTTGAGGAGAGATTATTTTTTTGAGGTAGATTGATTTTTTTCATTCTTGAGATTTTTTATGAAGAATATGAAAAGTCTTTTGTTGCAGATTGGAGAATTTTTATTGAAGACATTTTCAGAGAAGAATTTGAAGAAGATTTTATTTGAAATTTTAGAAGTAAAATTGATCTGCAAAAGTGATAAAATTGAAGAATTGAAAAGAGATATATGAAAAGTTTTTTGGAAAGAAGTTTTTGACAGGGGCAATATTGAAGATTTTTTATGTAGGATTTTTATTGAAGACAAATTTGTTTAGGTTGAAATGTCATTGAATATGAAGAGGCATTTACAAATATGAGGGCAAAAATAAGATATTGAAGATCATTGAATTTCTTTTTCAAAGTATGAAAGGTTTTATGCTCACTAAAATTGATTTGTAGGACAAAGAATTTGAAGAGACCGTTTTTGCAGATGCAAGAATATCAAGGATTGAAATAATTGTGGAGAGAAAACTAAATATGAAAAGTCATCTTGTATATATGGGCTTCATAGGTGGATTGATTTGTGTGTTGTTGAGTGGATCAAAATACTTGATTGATTATTTTGAATATCCTCTTGAAGAGAAAATTCAGATGAGTTTTGTATATGATTTGGGTTGATGAGAAGAATGATCATTTGACAGACACATGTGAATGAAGAAGTGTTTTGTATTGAAACAGAGAAACCCTCTAATTTCTTGTTTTCAGTTTGTTCTGTATTAGGGGTTGGTGCTCCTTGAAGTTGGTGCTTCTAAATGAATTAGGGGTTGGTACTCCTTGAAGTTGGTGCTTCTAAACATTGTAATCAGTGAGATTTTTGATAAAGCCAGTGAGGCAATTTTGGAGTGGTTTTTCTACCCGTGGAGGGTTTTCCACTCGTGCAAATCTTGTGTCATAATCTTCTCTGTGTGTGTATAATTTACTCATGAGTTTTTGTTCTCTTTATTCATTCTCAGTCATGTGCATATGTGTTTGACAAATCAATGATATCTTTCTCTCCTTGTAAGTTTGCAAAAAGATTTGAAAATTCACACAACACTGATTCACCCCCCCTCTCAGTGTTGTCCTTGACTCCTACATAGTCCAGTGTACACCTTTTACTCCAGGTACCTCATTCAAGAAGTAGAAAAATAGACATAGAACCAATGTACCATATTTAAAGGTATTTTTCATGTCTTTCTTAATTTTGTTCAAGTTCTTAACTAGTTGGTTCTACAATAACTCACATAGGTCATAATCTGCATTTTCTTTTAGCATTTGGTATGCAACATATATAGCTGTTCCAAAAATAGAGTTCTCCCTGCTGGAGTGATAAATTTTGTAACCAATTACCATTGAAGCAAACTTAACATTCGGATCACTAATATCATTGATAGTCATTACCCTTTTATCGAATTTGGCACCAGTTGCATCAATCACAATTTGATTCTTTACAGCCTTCAACATTGGCAGTCCACCAGATGAGTTTAACCCTGTCACGGCCTTGATGGCATCCTTGGTGATTTTGAAAGGTTTCATTAGCCATATAAACTCATCATGCATTCGGCTTAAAACATATCAGACCCATTCATCTTCATTGAAGGTTGGAAACCCCATAACCTTAATGAAATGTTTATCGCACAGTGCCTTATACTCAGGTTTAAGACCGTGAATTTTATCCCTTAGATGATTCTTAAACAAGTCTACAAACCTTGAGTCCCCAAATTCATCTATGCTCGCATGAATATAGACCCTAATATCTTCAACATGCAATACACCATATGTAACACTTGAAAATGCACCTAACGGGTCGACTTCTACTGATTTGTGTGGATGCTTCTTGAATTTGGGTCGGGGCCTTTCAGTAATATCAACAATCAAAGGTGTATCCATTACAAAAGATTACAAGTTTAAAGCTTCACAGAGAAATACCTTTTTCACGGAATTAGGTGTTGGTTTGTCTTTTGAATCAGCATTAGGGTTTGCCAGTTCTAATGCACAGGCAGATTCAGCCAACTGAATACAGGAGGTTGCGTGAGCTCCTCCCCTTCACTTCTGGTTCTACCGCACCAAGGGGGGTGTCCCTATAACTCAAGATATAACCTTGACTAGCTCAAAGATAGAAAGATCTAACTTGACAACAACAGGCAGAATACTCTCATGTATGGACCAAGATCTGTATGATAGATCACAAGGTGGGCAACGTTCTTGGACATGATGTCTGGTTGGGTATGAGAGCATGCAGGGATCCTAATCCTAATCCTACAACTAACAGATGGAAGGATGAGATGGTTTGAAATGGTGTTTGGAGTTATGGGACTTTCCTAGACCCATTGAATAGACAGATTCCCAAACCAGTGCCTTATCTGTGCAGCAGAGTCATATCTAAGACTGTAAATGTCTCCCCATGACAACATAAATTCATATCCAGAGGACCTAAGAATAATGCTACTGCCTAACAACAACATGTCCAAGAAAGAGTATCATTAATGATCATACTTAACAGATCCTATGATGCAATCTATTTCCCTTTGTATTTGATCAAAAGCCTATTTAACCACTCCTTGAGCAGACGTAATAAATCAGACACATAGTATGCACATACTGAAAAACTTGGAAGCCCTTGACAACCTTGTTTGAAAGGAAAACAAATGACATACAGGAGACAATCAGAAACAATACACACACAGGTGTTTTTCATTTAAAATCAATCTGCATAGAAGGCCATCACAGAGAAAATCATCATTTACAAGCCAAGATAGATTAGTACACCAGACTAAGGACCGAGTCTGTAGCAAAAAATGCCTTTCAAAATGTGAACACCTTATGTTCAGAGTCAGAGCAGAAAGCCCAAAAACATCCAACCTCTAAAAAGTAACACAGCCAAAACCATTTATACAGAACCGTGTACATTCAGCAATTAATTACATGGCCAGAAGTCAAAAATTCGCCAGATACATTCCTCAGAAGGAATGGCGCTCAGAAAATGTAAATGCAGCAGACAAAGAGGAGCCTCGAGCCATGCGCCATTATCTGGGGGTCTTGATTCAAAAATTGGGCAACCTGACCATGTGTACCATTGTCCACATCCCTGCAGCGTCGCCATTAAGGGTCTCAACCACCCGCGGTCACCTGAAAAACTGTCGCTGCATTCAAAAAGGAATTCCTGCCAAAACGCGTCCTTCGCAGGTTCAAAAATAATGCAAGGGGAAAAATCCCACATGCATGGTGAGGAGACTCCTTCATTAGTTTAAAAAAGGGGCCGCACACATAATAGGTGTCGAGCACTTTTGCCACGCTCGACACACAACCCTTCGCCCACAGCCCATCGTCATGACATACACTATCGGCTCACCCCACAATTCTCCTGCCGATCTCAAAAGTCTTCCCGACCGCAAACTACACTCCCCAAAGCTTCGGCGAGACTGCCATCCATTGGGGCAACATGTAACTCCCTGGCCGACCACACTGCTCACCCCGATACACTCATCCTCTGTCGGCGAGACCCTCAACCGTCGGCCAAGCAGAAACATCCTCTGCCGATGATACCATTCACACCGATGACCACTCCATGCTCCCCTGTCGGTGTGACCTACGCCGATGACACCCTCGTCGGCCAAACACTTTCCATCGGCGGACCCTCCAACGGCTAGCCCGACAGCCCCATACTCGCCGATGGCAACTCCATCGGCCAGACCTGCGCCATCGGCCAGACCTGCGCCATCGGCCAACAATCTGCCCGTTCACCCGATAATCCTCCACACTACCTTGTCGGCCAGACAAATACAATCGGAGCGATAGAAAACTCCACCGCTGACCACACAACTCACGCCGACGACACTTCCATCTATCGCCTCCATCGGTGTGACCAACACCATCGGAGCAACACTTCAAACCTACGCCGACTCCAAAAGTCACGCCGACGCCCATAGGCTAACTACCACCTATCGGCCAGACCCACGCCATCGGCTCAATCAAAAACTCCTTCGCCGACATCACTTGTTACGCCGATAACCATACCATCGGCCAGAGTACCCCTGTCGGCCCAACTCTCCACACTTCGTCCGATAGCCAAAGTCTTGGCGATAGCATTCCAAAACCCTCGTCGGCGAGACCTAGTCCGTCGGCAAGCCACAAAACACCTACGCCGATAGGTAAAGTCTTAGCGATAGAAGACAACACGCCATTGGTACCAATCATGATCGCCAAGACACATTCCAAACTCATGCCGATGGACAAAACATGAAGACCCCCCCTTCAAGGAAGATGATGTGGATGTTACAAAATACTGAAGGGGTGCCAAAACTGGAAATTTTTTTGGATTTTATGGGATGGTGCCTGCATAAAAATGCTCAGAAACTGTCAGTGAATTCAGGCACCAACATTAGGGTTGGCTAATGAATTCGCCAGTAGCACTTCAAATCCTTGAAATCTTAGCTCAAGTGTTCTTCTGCTTGCTCTCCTCGAATGTAAAGTGATCCAAATGATGAAAGGATTACTTTTTATGCTCTACAAAACCTAATTTTCCATTGTAACAAATGTGTTGCCCTAATACATCCAGTTACACTATTTCTATATACAGTTGAACTTCAATTGCTCCACAATCAATCACATTGGCTTGTTTTCTTCTGGAATTAGCTTCAACAGGTCTGCAATAGGCTTTTGTAACTTCAATCATCGTGCCAGATTCAGGCACCCACTTACTGGCTGGGGGAATTTGTTTTTCTATGTAGTTCCCCTGAGCCAGAGCTCCTAATTCAATTCCTGGAGGAATTACCAACACTAGATTCTGGTGTACACCCATCATCATTATTCATTGCACCTTTCTTCACCCATGTCTTGTTCATTTCATTTTGGACCTTATTTACATCAAATTTGCTCTTGCCTTTGTCTTGTCTCTGCTCATCCGGTTTTCTATTTATCGGACCTCTTCTTTCATTATTTTTGCTTCTATAGAATCTTGCAATATGACCAGATCGGTTACATTTGAAGCATACAACATTTCTTTGCCCATTTAATTGATTTCCTCTTGATCTACACTAATTAGCCATATGTCCAAATCTATTGCATGCAAAGCATTTGCCATTGAAAGAATTGCCATTTCCTCTATTGTTAGAGTTATTCATTATCATATTTCTGCATTCATTGGATCTATGACCATACCTATTACACTTGAAGCATTGATCGAAGAAGGATGAACCACTTTGATTTACTCTGCTTCTGCACTGAGTAGCTCTATGACCAAATTTATTGCAATTGAAACAATTTCCATTGAAATATGGATATCTTTGAGCATTAGGCTGTCTTACTGGAGGTCTTCTTGGTCCATTTCTTCCATTCCTTGATTGAGAATTTCTTTATTTGGATCTGGAGCTTTCACCTTTCTCATACCCAAGACCATGCTTATCATCAGCCTTCTTTTGACTCTCAAGAAGCACTTCAAGTTTAGTTGAGCTTATCTTGAACTTCTCCTTGTATTCATTTGCAATTTCTAGGTCATGTCTTAGAGTGACAATTTGCCTTTCAAGTTCCTCCTCATTATATCTGTATTCTTGTAGGTCAGATTTTAGGTGGCCAATTATTCTGTCCATTCTGCAGCATTCTTCTATTCTTTCCTTTAGAGTTTGATTCAGGTCTTCTTCAGTCTTCTTCCTTTCCTCAATTTCTTTGGTTAGCCTCATCACCCCAGATTCCATTTCATGTTTTAGAACATAAACTTCTTTTGTTAGCTTCTCACATTCCTTTTTCTTTTCTTCCAAAGCCTCATTCATGCCATTTTCTTTAGTAAGATTAGCTAGCTGATGAAGTAGTTCCTTCCTCTTTTCCATTGATTTCTATAATTTTTCTTTTAGCAACTCAATGCAATCATCATCCTTAAGGTCCGCTTTCAGGTCATCTATTTCTACTTTGGACTGATCAAGATCTTCTAAAGCCAATTGAAGTTGTTCTCTGAGTGAACCCATTGAAACTCCTTCCCAGATCTTCCTTAAGCTGTTAAGCTTCTTCCGAGGAACCTCGGTCTGATACCAATTGTTGAAATGAGGGGAGACAACTGAGAGGGGAGTGAATCGGTTGTTTGAAAACTTTAACACTTTTTGCAGTTAATTCTTTTTTACCACTTATTACCAAATTAATGATATAATCATGAAAGCATGAATCAATAACACATGAACAAAAACATAAATAACACACTTGACATCAAGATTTTTAACGTGGAAACCCGGTTAAGGGAAAACCACGGTGGGGGTTAACCCACAAGAATTATACTCTATTAAAAGTATTACAAATGGGGAAGGCACATGCCTTTAGCCTCATTGCCTAGAACTCACTGCTCAAAGAGGGTCACTGCCTACAAGAATGATTACAAGAAGATTACAGAATGTTTCAACTGATGAACAACATCTGCCAATGCAAGAATTTAGTTCTGGTTAAGTACAGAATACTGATCTTACACACTTCATCCTTATCTTGCCCTGTTTACTGTTCTGCCATGATCCAGACCTTAGATCTCTTCTCTTTCGTACTTCTTTCTGCCTTTTTGCACTTACTCCATTATCACATCTCACACACACCAAAACACTTGAATCCATCGGCTATATATATCTGCATCAAAAGATTCTATCAACTATAGTCGGCTTCAAGAAAACTTATTAAGAACTCTGCTCAGTCGGCTGAATCCATGCACAAACAACAATGCGGACCAAAAACTTGTGTTCCCAAATCATCAATCATGTCAGCTAATATAACTAATTATCACTAATTTCTTATCCAACAACCTTTATGCATCCGGACCAAGATCAAATACTAGGTGGGCATGTTCTTCTTCTGACTGTGCTAACTAACTGGAACCTGATACTCAGATGCTTATAACTTTTGAATCCTTCATCACCGGAGGCTAAGATTTTGGATTTAGATAGTCCTAACAATCCTTATCACTCCCTTAGATCTATAACACACTGTGATTTACCACCGGAGAGATCCAGACCAAGATACCGGACCCTGTCACATGCTCTATTTCTGACATCTGGACTTAGACAAATCCTCACTCTGACTTCCGGTATGAACAAATCATGTAATGCGGATGAGTAGGATAGACTTAGTTGCCATCAATGATAACACCTGTCATGCGTAGCAGTGTCTCTTGCCAATAGGTTTGAGTGTTGATTGATAGACTTGGTATTACTTGGATCTATATTTATATTTGACATTACCCATGCAGTGGGAGTTCCTGGATGTATGTTTTCTTCATTGACAGGTTTTATACATGGAGCTTGTTATTGCAGTATATGGGTTGGATATGTCATTAGCATGAGTTTATTGATGTTGTTGATACCTATGAGGTATAGATGGTTGGATGTATTAGCATATGTTGTGGGTGCTATTTCCAGTCATGTGGGTTTTTACCTTTGACAACAGCTTGGAGCCTTATGTTATCACTTGGATTTGATGCTCGTGTTCTTTGGATTGGTGTATCTTCACCTTGGCATGTTCCTTTTCTTCCATAGGTGGTATGTTGGAGGATGACAGGAGTTCTTGCTTAAGATGGTGGTCACTTTGATTTTATTGCAGGTATCTTGATGGAGCACAAGAGCATTCTGGAGATTCATGTGATTTCATGTTTACCTATGATGATGTATTTCATGTATTGACCCTTATGTAATTTATACAACAAGTGGGAGAATGTTGGGATATGGTATTGTACACCATTGCATAATTCGATATATTTTATAATGTTGTAATTAAATAATTATTTAGTTGTGTTGCACCTTGGTGATGTGGTTAATCACACTATGTAATTATTTGGGTCCACTTTATGTTGTATTGTAACATTGGGATATTTATTTGTATTATTTGATTTATTGGGAAAAGTTAGTACTAGTAGTCAAATGTGGGGTCAAGTGGTTTTGTGTTACCCATGGTTTTGGGGCACATTATTTTCTTAATGTAATGTGTGAGCTTATATCATAAAAGAAAGCACAATGTTATTATTTGAGGTTGGCTGGATATTTCATTGTAGGTGAACAGAGGTTTTGTGAGAGGCTATCATTTTATTGAGGTCTCTCCTCTAAGTACAGATTGTGAAGCATGGCAGGTGATGTATGGATTCATGCTTGTACACATGGAGGTTGTATTGGAGGTGCTTGATGTTTCAGGGGTATTCATGGAGGCTCAGATATTGTATTGCAATGTTTCATTGCTAAATAATACATGTGAGCATGGATGCTTTTGGAGGCTGGGTTTTTCCCTGCAAAGGGTTTTCCTAGGGTATATCTTGTGTTTCCTTATTGCTTGTTCATTGATTTTTTGCATTATGGTTGTTTCTGCATCGTGTTTCTCCTATTGGATTATGTGGAATTGGTTGTATTTGACTTACAAAGTCCTAACAGTATGTACCTGAGTACTAGATACTTCCTTCGTATTCCATACTGCCTACATACCCATATCCATGGGATCAAGGTACCTTAAGATTGAGATGAGATGATGATATGTAGTTCTAGGTTGTTTGATGATAGATTGGATGAAGTGAGGGACTATAATGAATATCTTATGTACCTGAGTGCTGGATACTTCCTTCGTATACCAAATAGCCTACATACCCATATCCATGGGATCAAGGTACTTTAAGATTGAGATGAGATGATATGTAGTTTTGGTGTTTGATAATTGATAATGATTATGTTGTCATTGTGAGAACGATATATCCCTAGATCAACACAAGGATGAAGGTGTCTAGTTTTAGAAATGAAACACCTCGTATAAGACACTTGATCTGATTTCAAGAGTGTGACAATCTGTATAAGACAATTGATATGAATGATGGATTGGTTGATGTGTTTTTGTTTGAAGGTAGATGTGTTTTTTTTGTTTTTGTTTGAGATGGTTTTTGTTTTTATTTTGAGATTGTTGATCAACCGCAGACAAGGATCCATTCTGAGACCTAGGTGAAGGAAAGAGTTGCCCCCATTCTAGTAGAGGTGTTATTATGGATGACTGACATAAGATAAGCTGACATGGATAACTTGACATAGGATAAGTTGACGATTGACATGAATAACTTGAAATAGGATAAGTGATGATTGACATGGATAACTTGACATAGGATAACGATGATGAACATTGACAAATATCCAAGCTATTCTAGATAGGGAAATGGAAATACAAAAAGGTCAATGGTTTTATTATGGATGGATGGATGAAGTTTATTATGGAATGGACATGGAATGAAAAAGACTAGATAGATGATGGATGCTAACTCTACACATAGCGCCTGTTTACCAGGTTTTCACTATGGTACTTATCCAAGGTGCCTGTTTACCAGGTTTTCACCATAGGACAAACTATTTTTTTTTGCTTTTTTGCTTTTTTTTAATTTTTTTTTCTGACATGGATACTCTGAGGATTAGGCATAGAACTTCTTGAGATATCACTATTGAGTGGCTCATCTAGAGGAATGCCTTCAGGTGTTGCTAAAGTATAAGCTCCTGATCCATATGTTGTTGTGATAACAAGGGGTCCTAACCAATTAGGATTGAACATGCCCTTCTTTTCTTGATCTGCTTGATTTCTCTGATTTTCCTTTAAGACAAGATCACCCACTTGAAACCATCTTTCTTTGATCTTCTTGTTATAGTTGCACTGGAGGCAGTTTTGATAGACATGGAGATGATTAAGCATGGCAAGGCACCTCTCATCTAGTAGTTCTAGCTCAGCTAATTTGGAAGTGCGATACTCCTCTCCATCAATCAAGTTCTGCATGGATACTCTGAGGGATGGGATCTCAACCTCTATAGGTAGAATGGATTCAAAGTCATAGACTAAGGCATAGGGTGTTGCACCAGTTGGTGTTTTGATACTAGTGCGATAGGCCCATAGGGCGGGATTGAGTTGCAGGTGCCAATCACGACCAGCTTCATTGACCTTTTTTTTGAGGATTTTAAGAATAGTTTTGTTGGAAGCCTCAGCTTGGCCATTACTCTATGGATAGTAGGGAGTGGAAAATCGATGTTGGATATTGTATTGGGTGCACAAGGCACAGACATCTTGATTCTTGAATGGTCCCCCATTATCAGTGACAATGGCTTGGGGGATACCGTACCGGCAAATGAGGTAGTTAAGGATAAACTTGGCTATTTGCTTGCTGGTGATATAAGTCATGAGAATGGCTTCTACCCACTTCGTGAAATACTCAGTGGCAGTAATGATAAATTTATGGCCATTGGATGAGGATGGATGGATTTGTCCTACAAGGTCGAGACCCCATTGTGAAAAAGGCCATGGAGTTGTCACAGGTTGTAGTTCATGAGTTGGTGCGTGAATCAAATCTCCATGCTGCTGGCATTGTAGACACTTCTTAGCAAACTGTAAAGCATCTTGTTCTATTGTAGGCCAATAATACCCTGTATGGAGTATCTTCTTAGTGAGGTTAGGACCAGTAGAATGTGTGCCACAGACACCTTCATGTATGTCTCGTAAGGTAGCATCGACTTCTTCTACATTAAGACATCATAAGAGGATACCATCGAGACTCTGACGATATAGTGTATCACCTAGAATGGTGTAACGGGAGGATCAACAGATAAAGGTTTTGCATTGGGTTGCAGATAGCTCAAAAGGAAAGGTACCATGTTTAATGTATTCATAGATATCTTCGTACCATGGGGAATTGGGACCAACAAGTTTGCAGATGATTTTAGTAGTTGCAACATCAACGACTAGTATCAACAATTGCTCGATCAAGAATTCACATTTCTGTGTGTTTGCAGGCATGTCTATAAGTGACCCCATAGAGGCCATAGAATCTGCAACTTTGTTGTTCTCTCTTGGAATTTTCTCAAAAGTGATGCTAGAAAAGTGTGGTTTGTAGGTATCCACTAGTTTCTTGTAAGGGACCAACTTTTCATCTTTTGTTTGGTACTCATCTGTGACTTGTCGAATGACTAGTTGTGAGTCTCCATATACCTGTAGTTCTTTGATGTCCCATTGGACTGTTGTATGGAGACCTATGAGGAGTGCTTCATACTCGGCTATGTTGTTGGTGCAAGGAAATGCAAGTCGATATGACTTTGGGATATAGTCATTTTGTGGTGTGATGAAAAGGATGCTGGCCCTTGATCCATGTTGTGTGTAGTAACCATCAAAATATAATTTCCACATTACTGAGGTAGAGAGAGTGAAGAGATTTTCATCCAGAAATTTAGATACCATAGAATGTACATCTATCATGGGTGCTTCTGCTAGTTGATCTACTAGGGCCTGTCCCTTGATTGCTTTACGATCCACATACTCAATGTCAAACTCACTAAGGATCATGACCCATTTAGCTAGTCTACCTTTGAGAGCTGCTTTTGCTAGTAGATACTTTAATTGATCAATTTTGGCTATTACATTTGTGTGTTGGTTTAGCATGTAATGCGGCAACTTTTGAGAAGCGAACACTAAGGCTAAACAAGCTCTTTCCATAGATGAATAATTGAGTTCATAACCCACCAAGGTTTGACTGATATAATAGATTGCATGCTCTTTGTGTGATTCATCATGCTGTGCTAGAAGAGCCCCTAGGGATGCAGTTGTAGTTGAGATGTACAAGATCAAAGGCCTATTGGCGACTGGTGGTACCAAGACAGGAGGTGTAGCTAGATATTCTTTGAGCTGATCAAATGCTACTTGACACTTATCATCCCATCGAAATGAGACATCCTTTCAGAGTAAGTGTTGAAATGGTTTACATTTATCCGCTAGCTGTGAGATAAATCGCCTAATGGATTGTAACCTTCCTTGAAGGCTCCTTAATGCTTTCAGATTTTTTGGTGGAGGCATCTCTACTATAGCCTTGACTTTTGTTGGATCTACTTTTTTTTTTTGAAAAATGTGCCTGGTAAACTTTTTAACGTGACCAGCGACGCTGGTGCGACACGCCCTCCGGCTCCACGCGAATGCTTTTGCCCGGAGCAATGAACTGGTGAGGCCACAACTGGGGGACCTCATCCCCTAGGAAGAACACTTCAAACCTGCGAGCTCATTGGCCCAGCGAAGGCGTAAAGCCTTGCGAGCTCATTGGCCCAGCGGGGGTTTGAACTCTGGTGGCGCCACTACATCCTGAGCGACTTAACCACCGAACCATGCCATCATCGGCTAAAAGATAATGTGCCTGGTAAACTTTTTAATGTGACCGGTGATGCTGGTGCGACACGCCCTCCGGCTCCACGCAAATGCTTTTGATGGTGACAGGTTGTCATTGATGTCAAAAAGGAGTTGTGTTGATCATGGTATTATGATGTTGAGTTGATTAATTATTATCTTCATGGTGAAGTTCATTTGATGTTTCATTAGTAATCATTCATTCAAGTCATGACATAAGGATATCATTCAGGATAAGAGAAGCAAGATGTTCAGTGTTGTTCAAGATAAGAGGTAAGTGACATGGTGATAATGATCACCAAGGTCAGAAGCAAGGTATTGAAAGTTCTGTGTACTTTGATCTATTTCTCAAATGACACATATCATGATTGCATTGTCATGTTGATTGATCAAGTTAAGATAAGAGGTTGCTTGTGTCTCCAAAAAGGCATCACATAACTCTTATATGCAGATTGCATCAGGATGTCAAAAGAATGGGCCATGGTGTTCATGTCAAAAGAGACAAAGTGTTTGTGATAAGGTTATTGATTATCTTCCTGTTAGATTGGTACGCCAAAGTAGTGGTTATTCTTCCATTCAGAGTATTTGATGTTGCTTCATGTCATGCTTCTGATATTGGTTTAAAGTCAGTATGTGTTAATGATTACAGTGCTATTGATTTTGAGGCACAATGTTGGTGCAAAGGTCAAATGAAAAATGAAATTTGTCATGATCTATGCAAAAGCCTAGTTTGCATGCAAAGGTTAAAAAGTTCTATCATTCAGTTTGTATGATGAAATTCATAGATCGTTTGTATAAAAATTTCAATACAAGATTGAAGTTTTTTTGATAATATTTAAGGGTTTCAAAAGGATGAAAAAATAATCCTAAAGTAAAAAAATTCTAATTTTTTTTGTTTTAAAGTGACCTACACTTTAAAATCCTAAATCCTAAATCCTTTTAATTTTTTAATTCTAAATCCTAAAGTGGGCAAGCTAAATAAAGTCTATTATTAGACTTTTCTAAGGAAGCTTTTTAAAGAATTATTTATGAAAGTTTTTAAAGATTCTTTCTAAATTCTAAGATGCTTTCATAGTCTTACGTGGTTTAGAAGACTTAAAAAGAAAGGAGGAAATTGTTTTAAAAAATAACATAGCATCTTTTTTTTGGAAATTTTTTAAAGGGAGATTTTATAGCAGGATTTTTGGAGCTTTTAAAGAAGATTTTTTGTTTCTAATTTTAATCCCCATCCCATGTAAAGAAGGAACTTATTCTTTTTAAGAATAATGTTTAAAGATTTTTTTTAAGATTTTTTTTTCAAGGGGATTTGAAAATGAAGGATGAATTCAGGGAGAGTTTGTATTTATTGAAGATTTTTTAGGGGCAGAGAAATGGATTTTTATGCAGATATTTACAGAGAAGAAAAAGTTGAATGATATTTTTGAAGAATGATTCCGACAGGGAATTGAATGGGTGCATTATAAATGGAAGATATTTTTTAAGGGCAGATTGATAAATTGATATGGGAGATGAATGGATTTTTTTCTTATGAAAAGAAAATGTATATATACATATGATTTTATTTTTGCAGAGATGAATGGATTTGTACAAAGAGGGAGAAAATTGAATTGAATTAATATTGAGTTTTGACTATGCAAATGAAAGGGTATTTTGTTTGCAGGGGAAAGGTTTCAGGTGATTGATTTTCTTTTGAAGAATATGAAAGGGCTCTAAAATGAACAGAGAGATAATATTTTTATTACAAGAGATTGATTTTTTTGAAAGAAGAAAAATTACAGAGAGAAGGTGAAAAGTTTTTGTTTGCAGGTTCTTCAAGAGAAGATGAAAATGATTATACAGAATGTGGGAAGTCATCTCATATTTATTAGCTTTGTAGATGGATTGATTGTTGAGTTGTTCAGTGGATCAGGATACAAGTTTGATTATTTTGAATATCCTCTTGAAGGAAAAATTCAGATGAGTTTTGTATATGATTTGGGTTGATGAGAAGAATGGCCATTTGATAGACACATGTGAAAGAAAAAGTGTTTTGTATGGAAACAAAGAAACCCTTTGAGTTCTTGTTTTTAATTTGTTCTGTATTAGGGGTTGGTGCTCCTTGAAGTTGGTGCTTCAAAAAGAATTAGGGGTTGGTGCTCCTTGAAGTTGGTGCTTCTAAACATTGTAACCAATGAGGTTTTCACTTAAGCCAGTGAGGCAGTTTTGAGTGGTTTTTCTACCCATGAAGGGTTTTCCACTCGTGAAAAGCATGTGTCATGTTTAATATTGTTTTCATCTGTATATGTGTATATTAGTGCTTTTCTTATTAAGTTTTGTTCACATCCTTCATTATTAATCTTGTGCACAAATCATTAATGTATTCCTCTCTATTTGTTCTGTAAGAGAAAGCTTGCAAAAAGTTGTAAAATATTTGAAAACTAATACAACACTGATTCACCCCCCCTCTCAGTGTTGTCTTGGACTCCTACAGCTTTTTCCCAGAGCAATGAACCGGTGAGGCCACAACTGGGGGACCTCATCCCCTAGGAAGAACACTTCAAACCCGCGAGCTCATTGGCCTAGCGAAGGCGTAAAGCCTTGCGAGCTCGTTGGCCCAGAGGGGGTTTGAACTCTGGTGGCCGCCACTACATCCTGAGCGACTTAACCACCAAACCATGCCATCATCGGCAACTTTTGTTGGATCTACTTCAATGCCTCTATGAGATACGATATATTCCAACAGTTTTCCTAATGTTATCCCGAAGACACATTTCTTTAGATTGAGTCTTACTTGATATTTTTTGAGTGTGTCAAAGATTTGTCCTAGAAC
Source organism: Cunninghamia lanceolata (assembly GCA_027924645.1). Classification (NCBI taxonomy): domain Eukaryota; kingdom Viridiplantae; phylum Streptophyta; class Pinopsida; order Cupressales; family Cupressaceae; genus Cunninghamia; species Cunninghamia lanceolata. The sequence continues at coordinate 1,775,418 of BSBN01001315.1, read as the reverse complement.
CTGTATGTGATCTTCCCTAGAAGACTTTGCTAGTATATCATCAACATAGTCCTCCATGATGTGATGAAAGAGATTGTGGAATATCACTGTCATTGTTCTTTGATAGGTTTCTCCTACATTTTTAAGACCAAATGGCATGACGCACCAACAATAGGTACCCCACAAACAAGTAAAGGCAGTTTTATGTTGATCTTCTTCCGCTATCATTATCTGATTATAGTTGGAAAATCCATCCATTAGAGAAAGCATTTCATGACCAGCAATCAAGTCTACTATGAGATCAATGTTTGGCAATGGAAAGTCATCTTTGGGACATGCTTTGTTGAGATCTTTGAAGTCGGAACACATGTGGATGCCCCCATTGGGTTTAACCACAGGTATAATGTTTGAGATCCATTCTGGATAATCAATAGGCTTGATAAATTTTGCATCTAGCAACTTCTGTATTTCCAATTTCACTAAGAGAGCAATCTGTGGGTGCATCTTTCTTAGCTTCTGTTTGACTGGTTTAGCTTTTGGATCAACCGTGAGATAGTGAACTACTAGTGAAGGGTCCAACCCTAGCATATCAGCATAGGTCCATGCAAAATTGATGGTTCATTGTAAGAAGAAGTTGGTAAGATTCTTGTGCTCTTGTTCTGATAATGATGTTGCAAAGAATGTGGTCTTAGGATTTTGCTCTGTGCCAAGATTTATCTCTGTAGAATCTTCCACTAGGAGAGCTGATTTCTCTTGATACTTAGATGGTAGGGGAAGGTAAAATCCTCCATCCTCAGGTGCTACAATTGGGTTTTCACCTTTGGATACATCCTTTGATTTTACTATTTTGTGATCAGGAGGTGCCACAGTGTGGTTTTCACCTAGAGATCTTTCTTTATTTTTACTTTTGCGACTGGAGGATTTGGCATTCTCACCAAAATAAGAAGTTTGCTCAAGTTCCATTACAAAACCAACTTTGTGATCACCAAGAGGGATACCATCCTGGAGTCCCATGAACTCTGCAATAGATTTGTCATTCTAAAATACATCTAAGTAATATGGGCATTCAATAGGCCATGTGAGAGAAGTATGTGCCACCTTGTTGAGAATACCCTCGATGTCCAAGGTGTGTGGTACCTTCCTACCAAATCCTAACCCCTTCTTGTCTAGTTTCTTCTTCACAATAATGGGTTCTATTTCACCTTGGTTATCCTTCCCAAGGCCACCTCTGCCTTTATAGCCCATGTTCTTCACAATTCTTAGGCCATTGCCATATTGTTTGACTGGTATGATGACTGGTTCTTTCTCTTTGAAGAGCCAAGATGAGATGTCTTCAATAGTTTCCTTGCCAATAATTTTCCCTCTTGGAATTGGGTTAGGGATGTTGGAGGAGGAATAGCTACTTTCTTAGTCACTTTAGCTATGGACGGTTGGCCATAGGATTTAGGGGATAAGGGCATCTGCCCTACACAACAAGATTTAGAGATATCATATTCACCAAAGCCTATATCATGGATGTCAGCTTTGATTTCAGGAATAGGATTAGGATTAGGTTCCACTTCAGAGGCTTTTTTTAGATTTTCAGGGTCAACATACAATGGGGATTCATAGGTTGTGTCATTATTGGCGACTTGATTGTTATTCTTATAACTGCCTTGCAAGGTATGACATAATTCAAAGGGATTAGGGTCTCTTGGGATAGTGATCTCTATACCATTAAATGGGAACTTGAGAGACTGATGGTGCGTGGAGGGAACAACTTTCATGGCATGGATCCATGGGCGTCCTAAGATAATGTTATAAGGTAGCTCAATGTCGAGTACTTGACACCTAGTTTCAAACATGACGGGGCCTACTTGTATAGGCAAGTGGATAACACCCTCTGAACAACGCTCCACATCATCATACCCCTTGAATGTAATGCTTTGATCAATGTTGACGTGATCCTCAGAGTATCCCAATTGTTTAAGTAACTTGAGAGAATAGATATTGAGACCAACACTACCATCTATAAGTATGCGTTTGATCTTTCATTTATGGATGAAAACTTCAATGTGAAGAGCATCATTATGACATGGATCGTGGGATGGGAGATCCTTTTCAGAAAAGACCACATGGTAAGGTGAGGCAATGTTACCTATTATAGCTTGAAAATATGTGACCACTGCGTTATTAGGAACCAAAGACTCTTGTAGGGCTTTTTCTAGCACAACTTTATGTGTGGGTGATGACCGTAGAAGGTGCAAAATAGAGATTTGTGCAGGGGTTTTCCCTAGATGCTCGACAAGATTGTAATCAAATTGAGTGGGAGACTCGGTGTAGGTCCACAAAGGGTGACACGACCACAATGAGTTGTGACTACGCAATTCATAGATTTGCCTTTGATAGTGAGGGTAGACACATGACTTTCTTTAAAATGACCTACAATAGAGTCGTAGGAAGTGAAGGCTTTGTTAACGCCTTTACCTTTATTGTTTTGACCTTGACCATGGTTAGGGAAAGGCTCCTTGTACATGTTGAGGTCTTTTTTGGTGTTTTGACTAGGAAGTGCATCAAAAGTGATTTCCCCTCTGTCAATAAGGTTTTGGATCATGTGCTTGAGTTTCATGCATGATATGGTTCTATGTCCTTTGGTCCTATGGTATTCACAATATTCATTGTCTTTGTACCATGTAGGTTTGTAAGAAGGTTCGCCATATGGTGGAGCGTCGGGTAGCGTGATGAGTCCATTTTGCACAAGTTTATTTAGAACTAACTCTATAGGCTCTCCCAAGGGAGAGAATTTACGCCTTGGAGGGTAATCTTGGGGAGGCCACTCTTGTTGATGATGTGGGTTTTGGTTTTGTTGTCGTTGTTGTTATTGTTGTTGTTGAGGCGGAGGTTGGTTTTGTTTGGATGAAAGATTAAGGGGTGTTTGTAGTGTTTGGACATGTTTGGAATCCACCACACCATCATTGACCACATTTTTGTTTTTTGTTCCAGTATTTGGGCTTATCATTTGATTGTTGTTGAGGAGGGTTTTCTTTATTGTCTTTGAAGATTTTGACCATGCCTTTAGCGATGAGGGATTTTTTGATGTTGATGCCTTTATAGGTAATCTCGTCAAAAGTTGTAGCACTTAGTATTTGCAAATGGAAACCCAATTCTTGGTTAACGTTTTGCACAAATATGTTAACAAGATGCTTTTCGAGTATTTTAAATGGGAATTTGCTAGCCATGTGTCTCCATCTTTGAAGGAAGGAGATGAGAGTTTCCCCATTTTTTTGTTTGTTGTTACATAAATCAGTCATGGAGACTTCATGCTCTATGTTTTATGAGAAATGGGTGGCAAATTTCTCTGCAAGCTCGTTAAAAGATTTGATACCCATAGGTAGATGTGAGAACCATTCTATAGCTTGACCTCCAAGGCTACGAGGGAAGAGGCGCATGAGATATGTGTCATTATGTGCAACCTCTAAACAAGCGAGATAGAATTCTCTAAGGTGGTCTTTTGGGTCTCCTCTTCCCTTGTACTTATCAAATTTGGGTATAGTGAAGTTGGGAGGAAAAGGGATCATTTGCAATGACCGATCAAATGGATAAGGACAAACCTCCTCCAAGGAAAAGGTTTTCTTAGTATGACCAAATGTAAGATCGGTGACTTGTTGTTGTACCTCAGTAAGTCTAAGCTCCAAAGTTGTTGGGGGTGTTGGAAGAATCTCCTATTGCACTAGAGGTTGTTGTTGCCCATAGGGAAGATTGTAGTTGAAGCCATAGGAAATGGTGTTATATGGGTCGTATGTGGCATATGTTGGGTTTGGATTGGGTTGGTTTTGGTTATTTTGATTTTGGGGAGGTGGGGATGGTGCTAGGTAAGAATGTTGGCTTTGTGATTATTGTGGAGGGATGACGAAAGAGTTTTGTTGTTGGTATTGTGGAGGTGTGAAGAAAGGATTCTGTGGAGGAAAGCTAAAGTTTGTTGGGTTTGGTTGCGATGGCGGTACATAGCCATAGAAAGTTTGGTTTTGAGAGTTTTGAGGGTTGAGATAGGTGTGGGTTAGGTTGAGAGGGAAAGATCTTTGTGGTGGAGGGACATAGGTAGATGGGTTTTGTGATGGTTGGGGTTGATTGAGATATGTGTTGAAAAAGTTTAGTGTAGATGATCGTTGTGGCGGAGAGACATAGGTAGATGGGTTTTGTGATGGTTGGGGTTGATTAAGTTGGGGATAGGTAAGATTGAGTGTGGAAGAATGTTGTGGTGGATGGACATAGGTTGTGTTGATGTTTTGTGAATGTTGTGGTTGCATGACACTGTTTGGGTTAGTGATAAAGAGGGTTGATGATGTTGGGGGTGGTGTTGGTTGAGACCCTTGTTGCATGGCTACATAAGTGTTTCCCAGATTGTAATTTGGTGGGAAACCATCTTGTGATGGGGTAGCCAATATTCCACTTGCGATTGGTGTGGGCATTTGTGACATGGTAGGAGGTTGCTGTGTGTTTGACTTAGCTAGAGCGGCCTGTCTTGCTAGTTCTGCTTGATGATGTAGAGTCTCTTATTGGTGTTTGTAAATCTCCATAGGAGTCATAAGAGGTGATATGATTCCTTCTGCTATTGGATTTTGATAAAGAGGGTTCTCATATTGTGCGTCAAAAGGTTTAGTCGTTCTCCCTTGTGAGCTTTGTTCGGGTATGGGAGTGGTCACAGTTGACATAGTTTGGACAACAGGTATAGCATCATGGGTTTTATTTGGCTCTTTAAGATTGGATAGGTCAAAATCTTGGGGTAATTTGGCTCCTTATTCTGCTAGTAAGCAAAAGAAATGATCTTGGTTCTCACTAAGGATTTTGTCAAATGCGGCTATGGCTCTAGGATCTTGCATGATTACATCAAGGTCTTATCTATCTTCTTGAGAGGATTGACCTTCTTCAAAGTGTTGTTCTTCTTGAGATGGGACTTGAACCATGGTATAACCAGGTGTAGCAAAATCATGAGGCATGCCGGTAGTGAATTCAGTTACATCTACCACAGGGACATTACTTTCTTGAGGATTGGTTGGTTGGTCATGTTGCGGCCTATTTTGGAAGTTGATTGGTCTTTCCATGGTGTTTTTGGAGTACCCTTTGGAGTCATGTTGGATTGGTTTGGTTGAGGTGTATGAGGAGACGATTTGTGCTTCCTTGGGGCAACTTGTTTAGCCTTCATAGATTGTTGGAGTCTAGTGGTTACCATGGGATGCACTAGGACAATATGTTTGAGATTTTGCTGAGGTAGTTTGATGAACAATTTTCCTGGACCAAAGGCGCTAGACTATGCTGCAAAGGCGTGGGACTGTTATACCAAAGGTGGGTTACTATGTTTTAGAGGCATTGGACTATGCTGCCAGAGGCACTGAATTGTTCTACCAAAGGCAAGCTACTATGTTTCAAAGGTACTGAAATGGTGTTAATGATGTTTAAAAGGCAAATTTTAATAGATTTGGATTAGTTTTTCTTTGACAAGAGAAAATACAGCACACAAAGTGGTAAAAAGGACTGACACAACAGATAATGTATGTTCTAGGCTCACGAAAAAGCCCAATGTTTCTATAGGTATTAGACAATTGCAAACAATTCAAGCACTTTTATCTGTAGAGACATAGTTTCATTATGGTAGATCAGCTCACAACTTAGTTCTCTGTCGACCAAATGTCATTCCATATAGGTGTCGTACATTTGTATCTTTGCGAGAGATGATAGGTAGGGATATCTCACCCTCCCCTCAGAAAGCTACAAGTAGGTCAGAAGAGCTTATGCTAGCCAAGGGAATACTATCTCTTCTAAGGGAGTCAATGGTGAGTAATCTTGGGGGTTTATACCGATTTCCCTTGCACTGATGATTACCGCAACGTTTGGAGGTGAAATGGGTAGTCACTATCTAGATGGTTCTTAGTAGCTTTGAGGGACCAACGCCTTGCGAGCATGTGGCAAGCTACTAAAAGCTTTAACCAATCCTACTAAGAGTATCAACACTTTGCCCAATGTAAAAATTGTTTTCATAAAGAGCTAGTACACCTCTTTTCGATTTGGCATTGTAAGACAAGGCTGACGTTGGTTATGACTTGGCTTTCGCCTTATCCCTCTTATATAGTGGTTCAAAGGAAAACTCCACTTAGGGTCATCCCTTTTGGATGAAGTGCAATCCAAAAGAAGGCCCTTCTAAAGGAATAACTAAAAGTAAAATCAAGCATGTCAAACAAAGGTTCAATTGTCCCGTTATAAGAAAAATAAAGTGCAACTAGATTAGGCACACACATGATTGTAGTTGTCAATTGTCCCTTAAGAAATTGAAGTGTTTTTGCATTCATGTCAATTGTCCCTTAAGAAATTGAAGTGTTTTTGCATTCATGTCCATTGTCCCTTAAGAAAGCAATATGTTCCTAAGACTTAAATTGTAAAAAGATGATTGTTCAATTGTCCCTTAAGAAAGCAATATGTTTCTAAGACTTAGTGTCATAGGTTTTGCAATTTCTTCAAAGCTCATCCTACATGAACATGTTAGAAAAACCCATTTTCTCTTTTTTAGTAATAAGAAGCCGCAAAAAGTTGATTAGTTCCACCAAAGACTCAATGGTTAGTCAAAAAAATAAAAACAAATCAATTGACCAAAAGCACTTAACTTGTTAGGTGAAAAATGAGCAATCTAGAAAAAATTAATAATAATGATTAGGTATAGAAGATTAGATATTATTATTAGATACTACATGAAATTCTAAGTAATTTTTAAAAAAAATTCGTGAAAATTGAATAAATTTTGAACAAGTTATGGTTATTTGAAGTTTGCAAAGAAGGGTTGACTTTGACTGAGTGTACCTAAAAAATTCTTTCACCATAAAAATGTTGGAAGAACCAGCTTTCCAATGCCACTAGTTTCACAAAAATTTGACTCCGTATGCAAAAGATATGCCCAATTTCGTGAAACTGCTCTGAAAAAGTAAAAAAAAATAAGCATAGGCTAAAAATAGGGACACAAATTTGTGATTTAGTTTCTCAAAATCTATGCACTCTTTGCAAAAAATAAGAGATACCCAGATAGAATTTTGATGCTACCGACAAAACGCATAAATCTTTTGAGCTAGGGCTACATGGTTTGAATTCTCAATGCCTATTCTCTCAAACTAGTGAACAAGGATCTTCAAATTTTCTGCATTGCGATTGCACTTTTTCCGTACCTAGCTTCAAAAAATTAATTTTTTTCTTAAAAAAATAAGGTTAGTGGGTCCCACCGGGCGTGCCAGAATGTGTATAAAAAAAATTAAGATTGTGAATAATATTAAAAATAGTGAAATAATCAACAACTCAATCCTATAACATCAAGATAACGATCTAAGCAAACAACCAAATAATCAATGAATAACACAAAAACAATGAAAGCTTTCACCTAGATTCTATTGTTATCTTGGTCAAATATGGATTGCTCTTTAAATTACGAAACCATATTTCCAACAAGCAGATGTAGATTGTGTTTGTGCTCAAAAGGTAGAAGTGCTCAACGATGCGATGTATGCTCAATGCGTTGTAGGGAGGCAAAAACTTAAATGATCAAAGAGATCATAAGGCTGAATGATCGAAGAGGATTTGTTATGGAGATGAAGAGGGTTTATATAGTTTTAATAAAGATCGATCAATGGATAAAATAAATTCATATAATGGATGGTTGAGATAAATCAAATAACTCATGATGAATGTGCACATGACATATATCACACAAAAAGATATTTTTGTTTGAGTTAACTGATTGATTTGGCTAAAAGACATGGAACATACATGATAAAGATAGATTTCATAAAAATAGAAATATTTTTTTTCTAATTTATGAGTTGGTGATAAAACAATAATGATTAAGTCAATTAATTCAACTTAGGATTTTGCTTTTTGCATGATTTGAGTAAAATTAAATAATAAATTATTTAATTTTGTGCGCATGATGAATAAGATTTATTTTTAGAAGAAAAAACAAATTAAATAAATAAATTTATTTAATTGATTGTGCAAGATTAGAGGACATAGAATAGATTTGAAGATTTAAATAAATTAAACAAATAAATTGATTTAATTTATTTTGCATGATGAAGGATAAATAAAATATTTGATTATATTTTATTTTTAGAAGAGAGATTTAATTTAAATAAATTTGAATGATTTATTTAAATTTGGAAGAATGATTGATTTAATTAAATAATTTAGAAATTATTTAATTATAGATAAGAGGATTATGATAAAATTAATTTTTAAATAATTAATTTATTCAATTGATGTTGATTTGAATTGGAAGACGATAATGATTTAATTAAACAATTGAAATTATTTAATTTTGGAAGAATAAAGTTGATTTTGATGAAATTAATTAAATAAATAGAATTTATTCAATTAATGTTGAATTTAGGAGATTTGCAAGAATTTGACAAATTTAATTAAATAAATAGACTATTTAATTAATGTTGAAATGCAAGTGATTCGATAGATTTGATGAAAATGCAAGTGATGCGATGACATGGTCATTTTTGGATGTCTATAGTTTTTTCTCAACACCTCAGGAACATGTCACTGTTTTGAATGCGCAGGTTTAAATGTGCAGAAACAGGGTTTATATGCGCAACTCTGTTGAATGAATGTGCAACTCTGTTGAATGAATGCATAGTTCTGTATGCGCAGGGTTGTTGTTTAAAAGCGCAGAAATCTGTATGCGCAGAAAGAATGCTCAAAAGTGCAACAATATGATGTGTATACGCAGCAAGAAATAAATGCACTAAAATAAGAGTTAGATGCACATCACTAATGTTTAAATGTGCAGTTCTGTGTTTTTGCAGTGTCTGATCAATTTTTGTTTGTTTGAGGCATGTTTTTCTATGCAACCTAAGTGTTTTTGCTAATGATTTGTCTATTTTAGTTTGTTGCAAGAAAACACAACAGTCAAGAAGATCTCATGGTTTTCTATACAAGTTTTTGATAAATATTTTACAAACAGGTATAATTCCTATGGTTGGCAAGGACAATATTTATTGAATCCTAACTTGGATTTCTCCAGCCTCTTAAATCAAGGTAGACAATTAGAAACTTGGTAGCACTGGCTCCCCCTTGCATGACACTCACTTCTCCGGCATACCAAGTTTCAATTCTTTCGAAGCATTGAATTTTTTGTCTCTACACATGATTAGTGAAAATGTTGGGCGGCTTCAGAGGTCCAACCTCCTGCATCAACAAATAGAAGGATTTTGGCCTCTAAAAATAGTTGGTTCTTAGTAAGGACATTCGTTCAGGTGGTTATACGTGCGACCATTCACTCTATTTAAGAGGCTTCCCAATCTGTAGAGGTTAAGCTCTACAGGTTTTCACGCACCACAAGGGTACTAAGCGAAACATTCATCGATATATAACACATCAATACCTGTTGTTTATGACTTTCGTCACAAACACTTTTATTTATAGTAGTTTGAATTAGCTTGGCTTTAGCTTGTTACCGCTCAAGGTCATCCCACTTGGATGAAACATAATCCAAGGGCAGACCTTTTCTAAAGGTTGAACAAATGAAACGATGGGTCTGGCATTTTGGTCACCCAAGATGGGGAGAGCATATGCCTATCACCGTTTTACAAACATAGTAGACATTGGTTCATTAACCTTCTAGAGTTAATTTAAATGTGATTTAATCTACCAAGCACAAAAATGACATGATAGCATAAAATGAAAAGATAGTTGATTTTAACTTCCTAATCAAACTATGTGATGATTGTATTGAAGAGTTGATCAATTTACTTTCCCCTACTTATGCTAGATGTGGATTTGTAAATGCAAGATTTGAATGAAAGATTTGTTCAATTTTAACCTCCTAGTTTGGGACTATGTGAAAATTCTATGCAAAAATGTAAGGTTACTCCTAATTAAAAACTAGATGAAGATTTGTATGCAAGATGTAAGTTTACTCCTCCTAATTAAAAAAAAACTAGATGAAGATTTGTATGCAAGTTGTAAGTTTACCCCTCCTAATTAAAAACTAAGTGAAGATTGTATGCAAGTTGTATGATAATGCCTAAACCACGCTCTAACACTTGCAAAAACCCATTGTCAGTAGTTGAAATATATTCGTTTTGCCCATTGATGATACCTGCAACCAAAGTTAGCATTGAAAATTATCAAAAAGACACCCTAAAGACTGACAAATTTCATATGTGTCGAAACAGACATCATATGCGCAGAAAGATCAATTATATGTGCAAGAAAACAAATGCGCTGAAAGAATTTTTAATTGCGTCGGACTACTATTTTCTTGACAAATGTGTAGAACTAGAAATTGAATGCACTGGAACGACCTGTCACGACTCCAACTTCACCAAAAACTCAAAATGGAAGTTAAAAATGGGGCAGTGGCCCCACGGTGGGTGCCAAAATGTGATTGAAAATCTGAACTACATTAGAATCTACTTAAATATTCAATACTACAATGAAAATAACACAAATGCAATAAACCAAAGTTATACCTTGCGAGCCAATTTACCTCATGTCTTCCATTGTTGCCAATCTCTTCAATGATCTTTGTAGATTATGATTGAGCTCTCAGAAAGTAGACTTCCTTGCTATTTTAAGATGACAAAGAGAGAATGACTTTGTGGAGGATTATGCAAAGTGAGATAAACTACAATGTAACACTAAGATGAATGATAGAGATTATGATATGAAGCCATGGGTGATGATTATGCAATGAGGATAATGAGATTATGATGTAAATGAGGGGAGCCAAAGGCATGCTTGATAACTATAGTGGAATTTCTACAGCATAAGTTTGCTAAAGCTTGAGTTGTATAAAATGGAGGAATGAGAGGTTCTTTTTATAGGCTTGAGAAGGCCAAGATCCAAGTGTCACAATCTCAATGGTGGAGAATGAGCCATATGAGGTGTATGGTGGAGATTTGATTAGTTGGGATGAGGGAGATAAAAGGGGAGAATGTTCCTCCTACGATGACAAGGTGGAGAGAAAGGTGTGAGCATGAGGCCACTTGTCACAATGCTCTCAAGGACCAAAGAAGGAATCTAGGAACTATGAGACATGTGTCTCTAAGTCTCCTTTGACTAAGATGACATGGAGGAACCAAATTCTTGAGAATAGGAATGGTTAGAGGATAAATAGGACATGTGGGTGAGGATAATTGTCTAATTAAATATTAAAAATATTCAATTATGTGTGCAACATGATGAGGTGTAAAGTGAGGTGGTAATAATGATGTGAATTTATAGAATTAGGACTTTGGGATAGATGAAATAATTAAATAATTTAGGATTATTCAATTAAGGATGATTTAGAAGAATTTGGATGATTTAATTAAATAAATTAATTTTTATTTAATTTTTGGAAGATTAAGATCAATGTGAATCAGATAAATAAATTAGGATATTTATTTATTGATAGAAGAATGAGAATAAAATAAATATTAAAAATATTTATTTAATTCGAGTCAAGCCATTTTTAGGTGTATACACCCATCAAAATGTTAGATGAACTACAAGGCTCAAAAGAAGAGAACATATCCTTAGAAGATGCCATATGATGAGATGCACCTGAATCAAGAAGCCATCTCCCATTTTCAAGAATAGTGGAAACCAAGAGTGCTTTACCTTTCATCCCATTAGCAAATCTTACATTCCCTAACTGTGTAGATGAAGATGCTGTCAATTGAGAAGCAGAAGGAGGAAACTCTGATGAGGGCAGCGGGATGTTGTTCTTCTGAAGAAGGTGAGTAAGCTCATAAATCTTCTTAGTATAACACCTATGCTCATCATGTCTAGATTTCTTGCAATAAGCACATTTGATCTTCTTCCTTTGTGATGGTTCCTCATTAGAAGAGGTCTTGGTCTCAGGAGTAGACTGTGAAGGAGAATCCTTAACTTTCTCTTTAGACATAGAATCCTTATTCTGCTTCTTGTCCTTGCCACTTGAAGCCTTAGGATCTTTTGCAAGAAGTGCTTGAGCCTTTGTAAGTGTCAATGTGCCCATTTGTGCCAACTTTGCTTGTTCCCTTTTGAGTTGTGCTGCAAAACCATCAAGAGAAGGCATTTTGTGTGCACTACCTAGAGCATCCATGATAGCATAAAATGTAGAAAATAAATACAAAATAATCAGGGCCTAACTTAGAGAGAATAGATATAATCAAATGCTCATCATTCTTTTTAACCCCACATTTAGACAACTACAATATGAGAGAGTTAAGCTTGGTGAAAAAGTCCTGGATATTATCAAAATGTCTAGGATCTAAATTCATTAGTTCATTCTCCAAAACAAATTTCCACATCTTATTTGGCTTACCAAAAAGATTCTCTAAGGTAGTCCAAATATCATTAGGATGCTTACAAGATAACACATGATATCTCAAATCAAGAGAAATGGACATAATGAGAGTACCAAGTGCTTCATCTCTTTGATCAAACCATTTTCTCTTTTCTACAACACTAGTGGGCTCAGGATCTTCGTCAAAAGTAATTCTTTGCAACTTTAATTTCAACAACAAATCTCCATATCAAATTTCCATTTAAGATAATTTGTTGTAGTTAAAAGTTCTACTTTAGGCAAATCCATGATGAAACAAGAGAATACAACAATTATTCTTCACAATATACATAACCAACTCCTTTGTTCAAAGGAAATGAAGCAAAACCAATATCAAACTTTAGCGGAGTAAAAGCACCATCAAACAACAAAATAAGTGAGAAATACCTCAATCACTACAATGGTGATGAAAAGACCTTTTCGTCGATATCTAGTTTGCGAAAATCGCCCTTCGTTTGCAAAAGTTATGCAAAAATTTAAAAAAGGCCTATAAAGGCATTTTCAAGGCATGAGGCACCTGGTCACACCATATGACCTCCACGATCACAAGGGCTAAAAATTTGGGCCTCTAGGGCCAAGTGGATCTGTCATGCCCGCATTTCCCATGTGGTCACATCACACAACACACGTGTCATGTCCACATTTCCCATGTGGTCATGACATGAAAAATCAAAAACTTTTCCACGCGATTCGAAAATCCCCCACGTGTGCAACATGCACACTCGGCGGTATATGCAAAAGGGTGCAAAAAATCAATCAAACGTCAAGGTAATGCGAACACCTTTCGCAATCCCTGTGAGATGTAAGCCTACTAAGGGGGTTGTGCGACGTGAGAAGCGTCGCTAAGAGGGTAGATTCCTAAATAGGAACTAACCCTAGGTTTCCTAGATGACGTGGTATGGTTTCAATAAGTATCGAAAGCTAACCCTAAGAACTATAACATAAAAAGGATAAATTTAAATCCATCTAAAACTTAATTGAATTTCTCGTTATTAATTAATGTGATAAATTAAACACATGAAAGAAACCACTTAATTATCCATTTTTTTAATCTAGTGAAAATCTGGCAACATAACGCCACCACATTAATCATGGGAAAAATAATTTAAAATAAAACCCCTACTAAAGCCTTTTCAAAAAAATAAATTAAAACTAATTTCACCCATTAAATTAATTCACCCCAATGCTTCAATCTCTACTAAAGTTAATAAATACTCGCATTAATTAAATAAGACAATTAATTAAAAGCTACCATTAAGTTATGCACTAAAATAGATTTGAGGGATAAAATAAATTAATTTCAATAAAGCACTAATATTTCCCCACACCCAGAACCCCACTAAAATAACTCATTAAATTAAATTAAAAAAGATAATTAATATTCCTCACCCACATCCCCATTAAAATATTAAATAAATAAATGACAAAAAAGAAACAAGTAATATTCCCCTAACCCATATAAATAAAAAAGGCAACAAAATGATTTAAAGACTCACAAAGCATTTGCTTGGGTTATCAAGGAGAGGAAAAAGAGGAGAAAAGAAAAATCATGTTCACAAAAGGAGGCTAACTCCTTTTCTTTTCTTCCCATTTTCTCTTTTGTCTCCTTCATGATATTTTCTCAACCCTAATACTACTTCCTCTCCCTCCATTCTTCTTCTCTCTTCAAACCCTAAATGTATTTTTTTTCTTTTTGCTCTCTAATTTTCTAGTTTGCTTTTATTTTTGTGTGTGTTTTCTTGCAGGAGGAAGATGACGGCTCTTCTGGTTTTGTTGTTCAAGAGATTGTTTATGCAGGGTTTCCCTCCCATTTTTGTTTATTGTTTACAACACTGTGTGTGTGTGTGTATATATATATATATATATATATATATATATATTTGTTGCCTTCTTCTTTTTATTAACCAGGGAGAAGGTAATCTTTTTTTTTTCTTTATTTTCTTTGAAACCCCACACTAAAAATATATTAGAACATATATCAAATGCCAAGTATGCTGCAAGGTCAAAACACATAACACAGTGGCAGATTGAAACCCTACAGCGAGCGACGGAAAGAAGGAACAACGAGTACATATTTTTTTTGGTGTTTGTAAAGCGTTGGTTGCGTATGGACGCAATGAAAATGGGAGGTGGGGCGGCCTCCCTCCCCCCCCTCCACAGAGTCTGTGGAAGGGCGGAGGGGGGGAGGTCCGTCTCCCCTCCCTTATTTTTTTAATACGGTGGCGGCCCCCTGTTTTTGGCTTTCAAAAAAAAATTCTCTTTTTTTTAAAACACAGAACCTATTAGGGTTTCTTAACACAACATGAAGGTTTAATTTAATATTTTACTTAAATCATGTATATTGCAACATTTAAAATATAATATATACACACACACACACACCTCTCTGTTGTTCTTTTCTTTAAATAAAACTCAGAATATACTTAATTTTATTTTCTCTGTAAAACAAAACAATGAACTCAACTTTGTGCATAAATTTAAGGTATATATATATATATATATATATATACACACAGAGAGAGAGAGAGAGAAATATTATCCTCTGTAATATATTTGTTCAAAAATAGTGAACTATAAAATTTAAAACAGTGAACATGTAATATAAAACTACAAGCCTAATATATGTGATTTCAAATATATATACACCATAAAATGAACAACTACATACATATTGCCACAAGCTTATTTTCATCTTCAAAATACACAGTTGCATTTATATATATTCTTTCATTTGTAAACTGCAAAGAATACAAAAGTTTCTCTTTCTTTTTCAACAACAATATATCATTTAAATGGAGAGAGTAGAGAGTAAGAAGAGAGGTAAAATAGAGTTTTCTTTATTCATTCAAAACTAACTTTTCACAAAACTATGTAAGGAAATAAAATACAACCAAGCCTTCATTTACAATAAATGGAATACATATCATTTATTCTTTTGTTTACAAGAGATACACAAATGAGAGTTAACCCCACAATACCAACAATTACATTTACAAGGCCACAAGGGCCATGGCTTCCAAAATGCCATACTATTAAAATAAACTAGTTAAGCTTCTATAATGGTCAATCTTGTTGCTTTATTCCTTCTTTTAGTTTCTGTCTAGGATAAGTTCATTTTATGCTTTATTAGCTTTAGCTTTTTTCTTTATACAAGTTGATCGTCTATTCTTAGAGTTTGTAATCTCTTTATAAGAGCATTCACTCTTCCTTGTAACTATATGATTATATTCAATAATATATCTTTTATAGACTTTGGTAACATGGTATCAGAGCCATTTCCCTCCTACGCCTGTCCGTACATTCGTATGACGTACGGATGCCATTTTCCTCTCTGCTAAGATCATGATTTCTAGAGGGTCGGAGGTCTCCTTCTAGAATTCGCGATTTCCTTCCTAGTATCAACATCTTGAAGATTTTGAAGTCATGATTTTTATCAGAGGGGTTGCGTCTTTTCCTTTTTGTGTTGTATTTTTTTTCCGTCAACAGGCTTTTTTGCATTTCTGGAAGCATGGTTTGATCATGGATTTTGCATTTCTTTTGGTTTGTGATCAACGAATCTCTGGAGGGTTTCAACGCATTCCATTTTCAAGGTCTCTGAGTTGCCGTTTCAAAACTCTATGGTCACGATTAATGGTCAAAGTTTTGGCAGGCTTTAGCATTCACAGTCTGGATGTGGTCACGATTCTATGGCCGACGTTTTTCCTCTCTATGCTCGTATTCTGTGATTGTGATTTCCTACTTCTTTGAAGTCGCATGTATTTTTGGAGTGCTGTTTTACCTGGACGGGTCGTGTTTTCTGATAGAGTTTGAACAAAAACGTGAATCTATCTACCTATATTCTGGCAGATTTTTTTCTAGTGGGTTTCTTTCATCTACGATTTTCTAGCTTTTTCTGGCACTTATCTGCGATCTGCATCTGTAGGATGTCAATCTCTTTTACCTCAATCAACGGCCTTTTATTGCAAGGCATTTTGATCACTGCTTGTGCCTATATCTGGCCTCGGTTTGCTCTCTTTTATTATCGGCGGGAGATTCCCTCTTTGGCAGTTCGCTTCTTTTCTAACGTGGTCACTGGTTCGTCTTTTGTCCTTTTGTGCGGTTGATGTGTAATGATTAGCATTGTCAAAACTAGCACCTAAGGTAGCTGTTGTCTGCCCTGAAATACGTGCTAGTTGTGGGTCCCACCCAGTGGTGCCTGCACCTGGAGTTAAGGTTTCGAGCTAAAAATCCGCAGGCATTTTCATTGTAAACCTTCAAAATTTCTAAGTCCGTCGGCCTTCACATTTTTATGCATGTATCTTTATATATGGCCATTGTATCTTTGTATGTACAAGTGCAGATGTACATTGGCGGACCTGAAAAAGAATTAAACTGGCTTCAGAATGGAGGAAAATGGTTGTATGTATCATTGTATACATATCAGGTTGTATGTGTCATTCACATACAATTTTGGAGGCAAAAATCTGTATGTATATTGCAGATTCCTGGAATATTCCTCTATTGTATCAAAAAGATTGCATGTATATTGTGTATACAATGGGTAGATACAACGCCAGATTTCAAAAGGGTTTCAAATCAGGTTGTGAGCAGTGGTCGGGCCCGTAATTGTATCAAGGGGATTATATGTATGTGACAGATACAATTGAACATACAATGCAAAACATACAATCCCAGACTTCAAATTTCATCAAATCGGGCCTGGCAAGCATACATACAAGTGCAAAGTTGAAAAGTCAAAGGCATTTCCTTGCATGTTGGGTTGTATGTATCTGCGCATGTACAATGGCATATACAATGGAATGTGCAAGGTCGGACGCGGCCAGAAAGTTTGCAGTATTTGTGAGATGGGTGAGATCCGCAGATTGTATATTGGGATTGTATGTTCCCAATATACAATCAGACATACAAGTGAAGATACAAAGAAATATGCAAAGCAGGTATGGTCAAAGTCAAAGTTTCTAGAACCTGGTGGGGCTCGCATAGTTGTATGTTCCGTGGGTTGTATGTATGTGCGATATACAATGCAATATACAAAGGCGCAGATACAACCCGGACGCGAAAGGAGAATTTGATTATGGCAGATTTCAGGCTGGGGTCCGCGAGTTGTATATTACACATTGTATGTATGTGCAATATACAAAGAAAATATACAATGAGAGGTACAATGAACTAGATGTAATGCCAGATTTCAAAGTTATTCCAATCTAGCTGATTAAGGTATTGGAGTCTGTGGTTGTATGTGCATTGCGCATTGTATGTGCAATATACAAGGTAATATACAAAGGAGTTAGATACAAAGCTCGGACCCGATAGCGATTGCAATTTGTTTTATAAGCATTTGGGGTCCGCCTTGGTATGCAGGTGATTGTATGTGCATACAACCTCATATACAACCATAGATGCAAATGAAGATACATTTTTTCTCACCGATGGAGATGCAAAGTGCACATCGATGGAGAACCAATCAGATGCTGACACGTGTCCAAGTCAGTTGTATGTATATACAACTGTATATACAAAGATTTGAAGGCCAAAAAGGAAAAATGGGCGAAAAGGTAAAATGTATGCTCGTACTGTGAAAAGTCAAAAGAGGAAAAAGACACCTGCGTGGCACATTTTCATTGGCCGATGACTTTTCAAATCTGGTGACTGGATTGCCCAATCAAATTGAAGCCGTAGATCTCAATGGGAAGAAAGAATCGATGGCCTGTTTCAAATTTTCAAAACAAGAGAGGATTTTTGTGTGTTCGCAACTGCATTCCAGATCAACAGAGTTCCAGAGCACGCAACCGTTGCATTTCCAGAGGCCGCGGGTAGGTTGGCCATTAATGGCAAATTTGCAGAGGTATGGGTCGAATGGACGGGTCACCTACCATTTTTAATGGGAAAATCTTCAAGCGGCTGCACGTTTCTCAAGTTCAACTGCTCCTTCCCTCTTCTTCTCCCTGGTGCATTCAATGTTCTTGGTTCCATTTTGATGGTGCAGTGTATCTGAGGGTGATTTGAGATGACAGTGAAATTAATGTTGAGTGCACGTTCTTGATATATAGGAGGACTATGTCACTCATTTTTTGGTTGTTGAAGACTCGGCAAAATTTTGGTGGAGTAATAAGATACGGTTTTGCTGGTGGCTCTGTTTGGTGCCTTGTGAATTTATGAATCATATGTTGTATGTTTTATGCATAGTTTACTGGTTTCATGTTGTTTTTATATGAGAAATGCTTTGTTACATGTGTTTGGTTATTTGTCTCCAAGTTGTGGGCATCTTTTCTTTTGAATCTAAATAGCTAAGGGTTATTTGGGATTTAGGGACATGGATTTTCTGTGTTGAATGCTTAATCTCTTATCTTTGTTCAAGGAACAAATTAAATATTTTAGGTTAACCATTGGGAAAGGTATACTGCAACAGGGATATCCTTAAGTATGAATGACTAAATACTCAGTCTTGGGAAGTATCTGTAAGACAGACACTAAAAATTCTCCCCTTGAAACTCAGATATTGATTCGAGTTTATGAAATTCATTCACATGTGTATGTCTATTGACTCTGAGCCCCGAGATAGGCACCAGTCTTGTCTTGTATTGAGGTTACAACCCAAGGTCCCAGTCTTGCATCCAAATACAAAATACAAATCCAAACCTCAAACATAAACCTTTAGGACATTAGAAGTAGTCTTAGGACCAAAATCCTCTATCTCACAACTGAGCATAGGCCCAAAGCTAGCCCCTTTGCACTTATTTCATAGTTTTGGTTTGCATAAGAGAGGATTTATCTACTTTGTGTCAACATCCCAGTAAGTTCACATGCATATTATACGGATGTTGAATAGGGAATACCCCCCATGGTTCTGCAGGGCCTAAACAAGGAGAGGAGATATTTATAGGGTCTATCTCCTGTACTGTTGGCCCCTGGCCTAGGAATCCTATTGATCAATGATGGCTACCTTGTAGGGATAACTGGGAAGCATCCAGTTTGGGAAAAACCCAACACCACCAGTGCCCAGCAGATATGAAGAAATTTTTTATGTTTTGCCTCGAAATTTGTGTTCATATGTTCTGAACTTCTACCTTCCATATTCTCAAGATCAGTATCTTGAAATCCGTGTTCAGATTTATCTTGAGATCCATGCCTCTGTATCTGTATCTCAGTTTTATTTTGTGTTTTCAGAATCTGTGCTCCATAACCCGTGCTAGGGTTCTATTTTCCCTCTCTTTGCTGTCTATCTACTTCGGTATCTATGCCCACTGCTTATAATTCATTTTTTCATGTTTCAAAAAATGTGAAGTATGGCATCTTTGACCAACATTCTATTGGAGAGCAGTCAGAAGTTCAACGACAAAAATTACAACACCTGGAAGCAACGAATGATGACAATCTTTGAGTATCAGTGACTTGACAAATTGGTGCTGGGCAAAACTACACGTCCTCAAATGGAAGGTAATGATCAGGAAAAATTTGATGATCAAAATCGTGAAGTGGTGATGCTTATCAAGTTATCAGTGACCAATGATCAATTGCCTTAGGTTCCGTCTGGGAAAACAATAAAATAAATATGGGATTTGTTGACGGATCTTCATGAAATGTCTGACAAGAGCCATGTGTTCTTTTTAAAAAACATGCTTTTTTCAATCATGATGGATGAACAGATGTCTCTGCAAAAGTGTCTCACCAAAATCAAGGACATCCGTGATCAATTGACGGTGATTGGTCAAGACATGGATGAGGAAGATATGGTAGTTATCACTCTGAAAAGTCTACCACACTCTTATGAGCACTTTATCGAGACTCTTAACATTACTTCAACTAATGTTACCTTAAAGTTTTCAGACCTCTGCAACAAACTCTTGCAGCAGGATCGTTGGAAATAACAGTTCGGAAGCATTGCTACTTCCTCCTCCTCTGAGTAGGCATTTACTGCCAAGTCCTTTCAGCAAAATCAGGGTCCCAATCTGCCCTCTTAGCCATTCAGTCAGGGTCAGTCATAGGACCCTTCAAAGAAGTACAACATCTAATGCAGTTATTGCCATAAGTTTGTCCATATGAAAAAGGATTGCCAAAAACGCTTAGTTGCTGCACAGTCTAGGCCTGAAGAATCAACACCATTAGCCCATGTCACCGAGCACTCTAAGCAGAAGGAGTCTGCTTTCTACGCCTTTTAGGCCAACTCTTTTTCCTAATATTTTCAGATGCTCGTGGTTTAGTTATCAATTTTAAGGGGGGGCAACTTTCTATAGTTAGGAAATTGACCATTAAGGGGGGTATTAAAATAAATTAGTTAATTTTCTATAATGGTCAATCTTGTTGTTTTATTCCTTCCTTTAGTTTTCATCTAGGATAAGTTCATTTTATGCGTTATTAGCTTCAACTTTTTGCTTTATACAAGTTGTTCGTCTATTCTTAGAGTTTGCAATCTCTTTATAAGAGCATTCGCTCTTCCTTGTAACTATTTGATTATATTCAATAATATATCTTTTATAGATTTTGGTAACACATACAACACAAAATATACCAAAACTAATTTTCTCCCAAGTTCACCAAAACTCCAAGACCACCAAACCTGTAAAAATCACCAAAGGTTTCCACATGCCCATGGGAGCTCACCTCCCTACCATAGACTCAAGAAGAGTCACCCCTGAGCTTGGAGGTCACCCACAAACCCGGAATCACACCACAACAATGATTTACACAAAAACACTCACACAATCAAAATTACACCCTCCCAAGGTTTGCACACAACTAATCCATTTACATGGATTTTTGGGGGTAGGAGAGTGGACTGCTCTCAACTCAAGAGGTGAACCCAAAAAATCTCAAATAACTCATATTACTCATATCACAAGGCCTCAAGCCTTAACATCTCTCAATATCAAATTTCCAAGGCACTCATGCCTTCACAAAAATCACAATGCTTCCAAATATACTTCCATGGTCATCAATACCTCAATAAAAATAGTGAGGGTCACCTCGAGGAGGTTCACTCCTCTCCCACCCCAACAAGATGAGATCTCCTTAATGGGGAGCTTCGTCCAAACACCCAACAAAAGAAACCCACACAACAAAACACTAAGACTCAAAAATACACAAGCAATCATCAACACATTAAAAATGTAAAAACAAAGGGAAATCATATAGACTTGGAGCTTACCTTTAAAGCCCAAAATGGTAAGAGTTTTGGTGGAGAGCTCCCCAAGTCTCCTTTCAAGCTTCTTGCCTTCAAACTTCACCAAAATCTAGCTATCTCTCCCTAAGCAATAACAAAAAAAAACAAGCCAAAAAGAAGAACCCTCTCCCTCTCTCAAAGAGGGAGTTTAATAGGCTACACACAAGAGCCTTGAGGAATGAGAAAGTGACACATGTCACCTTCTCCTTCCTCCTCTCAATTCCCACTCACTAACTCCAAGGGGTGAGGAGGTGACACATGTCACACTCCTATCCCTCAAAGCCTCACACTTTCCCATAAGTGCTCTCACACATGTGTGAGAGCATAGTGGAGAGGTGAGTCCCACTTGGAAACTCCATGAGGATAAGGATGAGACACATGTCCTCATCCTATCCTACAAGGCAATCCCATTCCCCCATAGATGCTCTCACACATGTGTGAGAGCATAGGGATGAGGCCTCTCACACTTGAAGGCCTTGAAAGCTTCCCAAGCCTTCAAGATAAGGTAGACCATAACCAAGGGTAGTGGGAATGGTCAAGGTGGACCCTTGACTTGTCCACCCCATAACCAAATTCAAAAATTTGTCATTTAACTTCAGGGTCAAGTTAAGGTGACTCAATGAAGGTTATACTAAGGTTTAACATGTCCAAATTGGCCCTAGACCCTAGGGGCATGACCTAGGGTCATTATTTGGCCAAAATAAACATCATAGGGTCCATAAATTCACAATTAAAGGCCCAATAAAATAAATAACACCAAATTGGTGCAACTTAAACAACACACATTTACAACACATCAATAAATAAACAAAAAGGGTAAACCATAATTAAAAAGAACATCAATTATAGACATTACAATTTAGCATGCTCCATCACAATTGACCTTGGTCCCTCTTGGGACTAGGTTGGCTAAACACAGATATCACATAGGGTTACTAGAATGACCTCCAATTTTCCATGGGCATGGAAAATTGTCTGTACACTTCAACAAACGGATCTATAGCACATGTTCGTCATAGCCGAAGTGAAAGGAAATGTACACACACACACAGAGTCACATAATCACCTATATCCTCAATTATACACATGCTACAATATATATGATTCATAATTCACTTGAAATTTCTAAACATCAAATCAGGATCAAAACTGCATAATATTTCATCCATTTAAACTCATCAATTAACATTTTAATTGCATCAAGATAATATCGCATTAACATCATAACATCAAATGGAAATCTAACATGCAAGCTATAACATCATCATATCATAATCCATAATCCATAATCCATAATCAAATCAAGGTATAAGGTAAGTCCATGAATGTCTAAATCTACAGGGTTAACAACCCCTAACTGTCCACATGACCAGGATAATATGAACAATAAGTCTCATCCTCAAAACAAGAAGTACAACACATAGTAGCCTCGCACTACAACACTACAGGTTCTAGTTCAAGCACAAACAGGTGATATTCCACATCTACACTACATGGTCTCAAAGGTAGGGTCACACTCCCATAAATCAAACCCTTGGCTAGGGCGAAGCAAAACAACATGGTCTAAAAGTGCAACTAATCCAGTCGCACAAGGGTGGGCCTCACAGGATCTCGATATTCAAAGTATGTGGCGATCTCCTGCGCCACATGAACTCCAAGTCACTAAGCCACACCAAGTCAGGCACCAACTTCCATGGAGTCTGCTCAAGGACTCCACATGTGAGCATGAGCCTTTACAAGTGCTCACAATACATCATTGAACAAGCACATATAAAAGGTGCTATATATGCTTCTACATAATTAATATGGGACTAAAGTCCCTTCACAACTTCCAAATAATAATTTGAACATGCCCACTCACACGATACACACGGAGAAACCCTAAAATCAAAAATTTATTGCAACTTGCAAATACAAAGGTTAAAAAAATGTATATATGTTGCAAACTTTTGAAATGTATGAAGTCTGAAGAAAAAATATATTCAATCCACAAATCAATGAAAGGCCACAAAATGCCTCTCTATACATATACCAAACCGCCACGCATGTGCTGGATGTCATGCCCCTACATTCAGTCTTCTGTATTCTTTTGCATTTCAAGGGGTTCTCTTTGGGCCCAACAATGTCACCTTCTGGGGAAAAATGCAAATAAACCTTCAACCGGTGATAAATGGCAGAAAAAAATATGAAATTAGTGCCTATTCTTTGACTAGTGCGTTCAAGATTCTCTTCCCAGTATCAATGCCTCCAATGCAGTTTGAAATACAGACTTCAACTAGTGATATTATGTGAATCAAGACTATAGGCAATAAATGCCTCTTGGCAACATCTCCTTCCAAATGAAATGACAATCAATGCAAACGACTGTGACTTCTTTGGAAGTGAAGCAACCATGAAACCATGAAATCCTCCACAAAGCCAAAAACAAATTTTGATGCTTTGTGTGCCAATGAAATGTCACTTACAAAGCAAACAAATCAAATATAGATCTCAAAACCTCTGGCGAAAACTGTCAATGGAAGGAGACGCAGGTTGAAGGCTCTGATACCATGTTGGTGTCAAGCACCTCCCAAGAGCATAAGCTGCAGGATAAACACCTCATAAACACCTCCACAATATGAGAGGTGACAAGCTATTTCACCAAAATGAGAAAAATATAAATGAGATGCAAAAATAATGTACATTGCATTGCTTATAAATGCAAGGAGAAAGCAACAACCAATTGTAAAATGAATGCACTGAAATGCAACTACCAACTAATATCTAATATGCACCTAATAATGCATTATGATGCCTAAGTAAACTTAAGCCTAAGGTAAATGGTAAAAACCCATTTACTCCAACAACATCTAATATAATTATATTTATTGTTATATAATTTTTTAAGAGTGCATTTTTATATTTATTTGTAAAAAATATAATTAGCTGATAGGTTTATATGTGGTAGCTTTTGTTCTCATTAAATTGTTAGCCTCCTTAGAAAATTCCCACGGTTTTCCTTGTTGTCATTGTAAACTATGGAATCTCTCAGGACAATGGTCCCGTTAAATTGTTAGGACAACGGTTAGCTATGGTTTAAGCAGCAATTTTAATGTATTCATTTACATGATATGATGTGAAAGTCTAAATGGTGTGGGCGTGGGTATAGGTAAAAGTAACTTTGAGTATTTGATAAAAAATAATTAACAATAATTAATTAAACCTAAAATTTTAAAAAGGGTATAATTTGATTTGTTATATTTTTTATAATTGTGTATAATAGGGAGATATAATATATTATTTTATTTTATAAAGAAAAATAACTTTTAAAAAATATTTCTCATTTTAATAAAAAATAATTAATAATAATTATCCATAATCATAATCATAATTCAAAAAAGATGATCTTTTCAATTTAATAATTTTTAGGAGATACATTTAATACTTTTCCTAGTTATTGTGGATTGTCTTTTGTTTGGTAAAATAAAGGATTTTTTTGGAATAAGAATGTTGATATAGAGAAAAATATGGGTAAAGGAGCAACCCTTTTAATATGTAAACATAAAAATTATTTTTGTTGTGTATATTTTATAAATTAATATAAAAATCTATCGTTTAAAAAATAAAAGTAACCTAGAAAAAATATATATTAAAAGATAATATTAATTTAAAAATAATTAAAATTTTAACTTTAATAGAAGTGGAGAGGGATAGAGAGACTGAAAGAGAGAGGAAGACAAAAAGAGAGGTAGAGGAAGAGAGAAGGGGAGAGACAAAGAGATAGACGAATAGAGAGAGAGAGAGATATTTAATATTTATAACTTAATTATATTTATTTTATATATAATATATAGTCTCTAATATAATTGTATTTATTATCGTATAGTATATTTTATATAATATAAATTATTTAATATATTTTAAAAATACCATTATATTATAAAATCATTTATTTATATTAAATATTTATTTATAATTTAATAATATTTATTTTATATATAATATATAATATCTAATATAGTTGTATTTGTTATTATATAGCATATTTTATATAATGTAAATTATGTAAAAGTGAGATAGAGAGACAGAGGAGTTTAGAGAAAGAGAGATATAGAAAGAGGGAGGGAGAGAGGAAGTGAGATAAAGACATGGAGGAAGAGAGAGGAAGAGAGAGGAAGAAAGGAGAAGAGAGAGAGAGAGAGAGAGAGAGAGAGAGAGAGAGAGAGAGAGAGAGAGAGAGAGAGAGAGAGAGAGAGAGAGAGAGATTAGTCATGCTAACCAATTGGATGCATTTAATCATTTAGAATAATAATGAGTCAATATTGTTTGCATAAATATTTTTCCTACAAGTTAAAATTACTTAGAGGCTATCAATTACATTTTAAGACACTCTGAAAGCAATGGAGGCAACTAGACAAATACACTAGAAAACAAGCATGGTCAACCATATAATGCAATGTCTCCACCTTCCTGACACTTTTTAAAATGGCACTATTTAGAGAAGAATAATGATTTCACTATACAATTAAAGTTTCAATAATACTTTCCACTCTTTGACAAACATGGGGCTAAGAATCTACTCCAAAACATATGAATCCAAAGGAAATGTACAAATGCCCTCCTCTTAAAGTTATAGGTACAAAAGAATAATAGTAACAAAAAATTAAACAAAAGAAACACATAAATACTAAGAAACCATAGTGAAAAACCAACAATTATGCTAAAATTTGGTTAATTTGTGTCATAATCGATACTACTAATATTTAGTATTTATAACTTAATTGTATTTATTTTATATGTAATTTATAGTCTCTAATATAATTTTATTTATTTTTGTAACTTAATTATATTTATTTTATATATAATATAGTCTCTAATATAATTTTATTTATCCTTGTATAGTATATTTTTGAGTGATTGTGTTGTCGATCTCTTATTTATTATTATTTATGCAATTACAATTGCTTGGCTTAAGATGAGCTCTAGGAGATTGCATTAGCTATAGCAATTATTATTATAAGATGGTCATTACGTAATGTTAGCAGTTAAGCAATTGGTAATATTAAAAATGTCTTTTTGAGGAAAAAACTAAATGATCCATATTCTTTGCATCCTTCTATGCTTGATATGGTTACTAACACCAAGCATTGTATTTCTTTTACTGATATAATATGCATACTTTGTCACACCACCATGGAGAACTCATTACAACTTCAAATGGCTTTTACTGCATTAAAAATATGAAAATATCTCTACATTATGTAATCATCTACAACATCATGCTAATGTTTTATCCTCCAATACACATGCATTTGATACTACCCTAAATACTATGATACAAGAGAATGCCTATGTTAGTAATGAAAACCCAAATTCTATAAACCTTGTATTGCTACTATTCATATAAGGAACATTTACTGTAAATATTATATATTTTAAATATAAATTAAAAATGCTTATTGTACATTGCAAAAAACAAAACACCATTGTCATTGTCTCATCTTGCAATATAAGTATGAATTTTCATTTCTATATTTTATTTCACAATTTATTACTTCCATTACTAATAGCCTATCGACAAATCTGTTGCACGAAAACTCCGTGCAACTACTAGTAGGTAATAAAATTAAGAATTTTTTAATTTTGTTTGTGGAGTAAAGAGTTATTGTTTTGCTAGAGGGTCTAAAAATTGTTGGTACTTTTGCACTTGCTTCAAAATGATGCTCTCGCTCCTACCCACCTATGCTTCTCGACTGTTGTTGCCTGGTTATCCTTCACTCCTTCACCTTGGTGACAACATGAGTGGTATTGTTGATGACAACTTTGTCATTGATGTTGGCCACATCAGGTAGGGTGGTGTTGTGACTAGTGTTTTGTCTCCTATGACTGTGGTGCAAGGTGTTGTTGTGGCTCGAGTTTCCCCTTTGCATTCCTTTGACGATGTTCATGGTGACTTTTCTTCACCAATCTGCAAGAAGATTACGGCTAATAGTGGGGTCACTTCTGATCTTTATGTGGTTATGACTGTGCCCTATGTCGGCCTGCAACAATTTTCCTTAGCGCTTGTGATTACGCCTATAGATTCTTCTTTGGCCAGGGTTTGAACACCCCTTCTTTCGCCACTGCTATTTGTAATGGCACAATCTCCTCTCATGCGGTCATCACTGGTTTGGGTCATCTTGCTCACCCTCCTGTGCATGTCAAGATTTGGCCCTTTTTCTGCTCCCAAACTGCCCCTATCATGGTTTGTGGATATAAGGTCCTTGATAATGAAGACTTTTATAGTCCTCAGGCATTATTGATAGATTTAACCACTTATGACCCTCTCTTCCAAACTTCAACAAATGGGTTTTGGATTCATGGCTACATCTTGTTGAGAGCAAGGTCAAGCTCTATCCTTGTGCTTAGGGCTTTTTCATTGTGACCTTTGACTCCATGAGTGATAGGGATTTGGTGTTGGACGACAGGTTGTGGTTTTGGGGTTAGCACTCTCTCTCACTCAAGCCATGGTCCTCATCAATCAACCCCCTTTTCAAATCTCTCAACATCAAGTCGGTCTGGGTTAGGCTTCCTAAATTTTCTATACATTTTTGGGAAGAATCTTGTTATGAGGCCATCAGTAACACTATTGGTTATTACCTGAAGATGGATACTACAACTTTCGCCATGGGCCTTACTACGTACACACGAATTTTGGTGGACATTGATTTCTCTAAGGCTCTACATGGGGGGATTGTTCTAATGGTGGGGGATAGGCCTTGGATACAACAAATTGATTATGAGGGTCTCTCCTTCTACTACAAACGATGCTTTGTCATCGGCCACCTAGCTTCTGATTGTTCATAGTCTTGTTGTAACACTGGTGCAACTTTGTGGTGGCAGAATGCCCACATTGACCACTTAACAGTTAATGATTCTGACTCCCTGGATGATAGTTCACTTCCGATTAATAAGCCTTCTTTAGATGTTGGGTCCTCTCTTCCCGTCTACCCTGCGGTGAGTCTCATTCTCAAGGGGGCTTCCCTAGTGGTTGGCTTGACTTGAGCATATTCCTCATCTCTGGTTGTGACCTCTTCTCCTGATCTAGCGTGGGTTGCTTCCTTTATGGGTCCCTCCCTCACTCGTCACTTCATGGTGGGATTCCTACTCTTGACATGTCGACGGTTGATGTGTGGCTTGCATCTTCTTTGAACAATCTATCTCTCTCTCTACAGGAGTTATCTTGGGTGGTGGAAATGGTAGAGGACTCCCCTTCCCTCTCCCCTGTCTTTGAGGATTTATCAAATGACGTATCTTGAACAATTGTCCAAAGACAGAAGAGGGGTCTTGCAAAATTTGTCTTGGCTTCCCTCTCAGATTAAGGGTGTGTAACCTAAGAGGTTAGGGTCTAACATTGTGTAGGTTTTTGACCCTTTGTTTGTAGCTAATTTGTCTTTGGTCCCCTTGTGGGAATCTATTTTGGCTTGGCCTTTTAGCTCTTGTAAGGGTAGGCTCCCTTGTTAACCCTTTTATCTAATAAAAAACTTACTAAAGATTAAAATGATTTTTGTTTTTTATTTATTTTATTGTTTTTGTTTTCAAGGCCAAGGTGAGATAAGTTACAATGAGGATGAGTATGACGTGGGAAAAAGGAAGTGGGGTAGGTAAAGAGGTGAAGATAATGAAGGTACCCAAATTGAAAGTTTAGTTGTAAGTATTTTGTTTTTATTGCCCTTCCAAGATGTTTGGCAAAATATGTTGAGAGGCCATTCAACAAGTCAAACCAATTTGCAACAACACATGCCTATAATTCATAATGGAATTAACGTTGGAAATGTAAATATATGTAGCATTAAATGGAAGAGCAAACTTGCATGAGATAATGCACCCCTTTTAGCTTTCTTTAATATGGATTTGGGTTGTGTAATTAGTTCACATTTAAGGAGAGGGTAAATATTATTCAATAGTACGATGGGTATATATCTCTATATCATCTCCTCTATTTTCTGAGACTTCTAAATAGATTAAGAATTTGGTGGAGGAACTGGTGGGTGCTCTAGGGTTGGTTGAGGAAGATGAAAAGTCATCCTCCATGAGAGCTCTTGGAGTTGCTCTTTCTTCAATCAAAGAAATCAGATTGGTATCCTTTGTCTCCTTGGTAATAATTAATTCTAGCTCTTTGTGTGTTTTGGTGTAGTATGTGTATAAATGGGTGGTAATGTTTGTGCTTTGTTAATTTATTTTATTATTTTAGTTGCTTTGATTATCCTATGATTCTTGGTTGATGTGTCCCATTTATTTCATACTTTGTATGGGGGTTTTATTGATTTTTAGTTTGAAGTGAAGTTTAATTTCTTGGGTACGGTGACAATGATGATGGACATGGAAACAAAATGGGGTTTAATGGCTCTCCCATAGGGAATGGTGATGCAACAAATTCAGTGGAGTAAAGCCTAGAGGGTTGTTCGGAGGAAATAAAGCCTTGATGGAGGAGCGGGTTTTTGTGGCCTTCCCTCTTGTGTAGGTGGAGCCTAAGGTATGATTCAACAACATTTAGACTTTGCATTTATTATAAATTTACATACCATTAAACATAAGAATGTGTATTGCCAAGTAGTTAAAGAGAATGTGTCTGAACATGAAGAATTCAAGCCTAAGGTATAATACAACAACATTTAGAGTTGTATGTATTATAAATTTGCGTAGCATTAAACTTAAAAATGTGTATCGCTAGTTACTTAAAGAGAATGTATCTAAACATGAAGAATTCAAGTTGCCCAAATAAGGTGAGGGACCTGAGGCAAGATGCAACAACATTTAGAGTTGTATGTATTATAAATTTACATAGCATTAAACCTAAAAATGTGTATCACTGGGTAGCTAAAGAGAATATATTTGAACATGAAGAATTCAAGCTATTCACATATGATGAGGAACCTGAGGCGAGATGCAATGACATTTAGAGTTGTATGTATTATAAATTTACATAGTATTAAATATAAAAATGTGTATCACCAAGTAGCTAAAGATAATGTGTCTAAAGATGAAGAATTCTAGTTCGACAAATACAAAGAGGTGGCATTGAGGTGCATGGAAAAATACTGTAAGGTTATTCCACCCCAAAATCTCTCCTATTTAAAAAGATATAATTAAAATTTTAAATAAATTAAAAATATAAATATTTCATCAATAATATTTTTTAAAAAATTGAATTATAAGAAATGAATATTTCTAAAATGAATGTTTTAATTTTTTTAAAAATAACTCAATATAGATTATTTTATTTTAAAGTCAATATAATTTTTTAAATTATAATTTTAAAAAATTATAAATAATATATACATGTATATTTATTATAAATTACATATATGTGTCTATATTAATATAAATATATATTAAAGAAGTTGTAACAGCATTTGAGATTGTGGTTGCTTCTTTAATTTTTTTAATTTTTTAATTTTTTATATGGAGTTGCATATAAAAATACATGAGAAATAATTTTAATTTATTTTTATATACAATTGTAATATAAAAATAAATAAATATTAATTTCCTTTTATTTTTATATATAGTTGCAATATCAAAATAAATTCTTTAATTTTTTTTATTTTTTTATATGCAGTTTTTGCCATGCCCATATTTACACATGGACAATACATCGACACAACAATTTTTTTGTTTAAACTTCTTATGACTACTTCTATCACACTACACTTAGTAGTGCAATTGTCTACACTCAACGTCGTTGCATGTGCAACACAATGAAGAGCATGTTGCATTATGCAAGACTAGATAATTGAATGAACATGTGATGTAAAACCCATTTCGCACACCCTCTGAAGATGAATTATTCCTATTATAAGGTATGACATCACCTCCCGTGGCGCCTCAAGGAAGAATCTCCATGAGGTAATTTCCCCCTAGGTTCTTAGGTGAAGTGGGGTGGTCACACCTCTAAAGCATGACCTAACTCCTACAACTAGGAATATATTTCTAACATGCAAAATATAATTAAATGCATAAAATAATTAGTTGGCTAGGAACTAACATTTAAATACATTCAAATTTTTAACTATAACAATATTTAATACACAATACATTTTTTGATTTAAAAATGCAAAAATCACATCTAACTACCATTTAAAACTAGTATGTTAACATTTTAATGCATAATACATTTCACCACTCCAAGTCCCAACTCACAATCCCTAATCACTAAATCTGCTATCACCTTGGCCCCTAAAGCTAACTCAACCTCCCACCTATCATCCTATCTAGAAGCCACCAACCTACAATGCTCCACTAATGATGGGGCAATAAAAGAATATGATTTCCTAGAATCAAATAAAATAGTACCAGGTAAATCACTAATAGTACCTGGGGCCTCTATAACAGTGGCTTGATGCTCAGCTTGGTAGTTTTTGACAACTACAAAAACCTTGTAGGATCTACTCACATCTCCCATAGTCTACTCAGAGACACCTACATGATGCCCTCCTACTATTGTAAAACCCTATGGGCACTCTCTAGCCAAATGTCTTGCACCTCCACAAACATATCATAGTCCTCTAGTGTGCATCTATGTTGACTTTGTCCTGCTCGACCACTATGCTCTTAGTCTACTAGAGCTAACATGGCCACATCTAAAGGACTACTATGTGCGGGCTAGCCCCACACTTTGTGTTTGTGAACATTGATCCCTACGATGGACCTGAGCTTGCCATGCTCCAGAGTGTCCACCCTATGCACCCTATTATGGCCTAGACCTCTAACCCTAATGCTTCTATTATTGTGCAAGCTTAGGAGGCATGAAACTAGACCTAAATCCTCCTTTCTGTAAGAGTGGAGGCCTACAAAAACACTTACCCTACTAAAATTCATTATGGTTTCAAGAGTAGTCTCGAGCCTCCTAGGACTTGCCCTGAATCTCCTCTACAATATAGGCCTTCTCCACAATGACCCGTAGGGTCTCCGAATGAGCCATGTGAACATGACTTGATATATTGGCATTCATGCCTCTAATAAATCGATTGAAGAGGAGATTCTAATCCTGAAAATAATCCACATACTTGAAAGGAAGCAAGGTACACAAAATACACTTCCTATACCGATCTAATGAGGAGAGTTGTACAAATTTTTATCTTTTAACAATTCTAGTAATGAGATACACAATATAGAGAAGATCAAATAACATCATATGCAATTACAAAAGCTCACAACACAAGATATACGTGGGAAAACCCTTTTGGGTGGAAAACCCCACACTCCAAAGTATAACCCAATGTATTAATCCGTAAACAATGAAGGTTACAATACACTTCCAGAGACAAGCTCTTACAAGAGTTCACCATTGTTGATATTCTGGAGTAATTCTGATAGAATAACAGTACCTGCAAATGAACCATACAAACTACCCCAACAAGAACCTTATTTATAGACAATATCAAGTGTGAAGCAAGTTTCTAGAGGAAGATACAAGAGGTGGGTGTCCAGATCCACATGGCACACATTCCAACACCTCTTTTGTGGCAAATGACACTTGTACAATATTCCCTTACACCTCTTACAACCCTCCAAACTTGGGCACCTAAAATTTACCTAAAATAGGTATGACAGATGCTCTTACACCGTCATAAAATATGTCATATATGACAACACTTACAGTCGTAAGAGAATCCGTCATAACTGAAAAATAATAAGAGATTCTCTTACAACTTGTCATAGTCAAATTTGGATGCCTAAATATGCCTTATTCAAATGTGCAAAGATGCTTTATGATGCATGTCATACCTGTCATAAGAATATTCTATTTTTAGCTCTTACATATCATAGATTTTATCATATGTCATAACCTCTTACACATTGCTCAAGATGTTGACTGGTGCAAGAGCACCTTCTCTATGGTGCAGGAGTCATGTTTTGTTTTGTTTTCAATAAGTCTTTTAAGCCACATCATGTTTGTAATAAGGTTTTTTTGTCAATTTGGTCACCAGACCTATGTAGACCATGTTTCGGTCAAGTTTGATGTAATCACACAATGAAAACATGTAGTTTTCTTATGTTAGGAGAAACCCAACGGCTAACTGTCTTTCAAATCAGTTTGTATGGTTGGGAGAAATGTAACTGTTGTCTCAAGCCTCTATAGGCGAAGAAGTAGGATGTAATGACAGAGAGAGGCATGCATGAATGAAGATCTGGATTTTTGGGTGTGTTGAAACATTGTTCTTTCTGAGTATTTTTCTGTAACAGTCATTCTGTATGGATAGTTAATTGTCTGAAACTAATTGGAGATGTTGAGGTATTAAGTAGTTTCCATTTGATAGTAGTTTGGTGTCTTAAAGTGTTGTAGTTTGTGATATCTCGTTCCTTTTGGAAAGACTGGTCTAAAAACCTAGAAACTAGGGTTCTGTGAATAAAGGGACTGTATCTCCTCTGTCCACTGAAATCAAGATTCCCATGTTCAGTGTGATGGAGGAATACAGTGTACATTTTGTGTTTTCTACGGTTTTGGATCAAACACCCAAGGATCCAAGGAGTTTGGCATGAGTTGACTAGGCATCTCTATGTGACTAGTCTTTGAAATGATAAGGCAAGGTGCTGTGAGTGGAGTGACCAAATTGATGGTTGAGCAAGTGTTTGCAGAGGATTGTAAGCCTTTCCATTCTGTCGAGTTTTGTCTTTGTATACTGGTTTGATGTCTGTGAGTTGCAGAGTTACAGAGTTGCAATCAATGTAACACAGCCCCTCGGGGAAACTTGTGGAAGTTATACTGATCAAAGTGTTGGGCCGATAAGAGGTGTATCGGCAAAGGACGAAGGAAGTCTCAACGAATGTATATTGCGAATGTATATTACAAATGTATGTAGAGAATGTATGTTGAGAATGTATGTTGAGGAAGCATATTGAGAATGTATCTTTTGTCGGATACAAAAGGTGACCGGTCGTAACGGTGAAATCAGGGTAAAGATACTTTGGCTCACCGGTAATAGCAAGTCAAGTCAAGCATATATAAGTTGGTATATCAACACATTGGCCAGTGTTCACAAGTGGTCACCGATGATCGAAGTCTTGTCAATAAGGGCATGACTAATCGCCACAGTTAAGGCAAGTGGGAACGTAACCGCCATCAGGGTATCGGCAGGAGATTAGAAGAGGCCGTCGATAGAAGTCTCTCCAAAGGCAAAGTGGAGTTGGGCTGTTGGGGAGAGTTGAGAGATCAGGGAGATAAATAGCAAGGTGGCTGATGGGGTATGTTTGGCCAATAGGAGTAGATCGCCAAGACATAGGCCACCCTCTCACCAATCATAAGTTTGATCAATTGTGCGATTCCATTGTGTGCTCTGCATCATATTGGTATTAGAGCCAATATTTGAATGGAAGCAGCGTATGTCAGACATGGAGATAGAAATTGAGGCTAGCAAAATGCCTCCCAAGTCTATGAGCAAAGAAGCCATTAAGAAGATGGTAGAGGAGATGCTTGAAGCAAGGTTGAAAGAAGAGAGGCCCAAGGGTAAGAGTAAAGAGGATGGAAGTGCTTCTGATGCAGAAGAAGAAGAAGAGGCAGAGGAGAGTCCTCAAGAACAAGATATATCTGCAAACCAAAAGGCATTCTTGAATGCACTTAAAGGTGCTCATGGAGATAGTGGCGATCCAAAGATGGATGTTCCTACATTCAATGGGAAACTAGATGGAGATGCCCTCATGGATTGGATTGAAGCCATGTGCAACTATTTTGACTTCAAGGAGTATAGTGATAGCAAGAAAGTCAAGTTTGCTAAGACAAGATTGAGAGGTTCTGCCCTAGTTTGGTGGAACTATATGCAAGGTGAAAGAGAGAAAGTTGGAAAGAACCCTATCACCAAATGGAGTAGAATGGTGGCCATGCTAAGAGACAAGTTCATGCCATCTAATTATGAGTTGCAGACCATTAGGAAGTTTAATCATCTCAGACAAAAGGATATGGATGTGGCTACATATACTAAAGAATTTCATAGATTGAGCATGAGAGTCAATCACAAGGAGGAGGAGAAAGAGATGGTGGCCAGATATCTCGATGGTTTGAGGTATAACATACAAGATGAATTCAGTATGGTGGTTCCTAAGATAGTGGATGAGTGTTTTCTATTAGCCTCTAGGGCTGAGGAAAAGTTGAGAAGGAAGAGTGATCAAAACACCAGAGGAAGAGGTGGTAGAAATAATAGGGGAAGAGGCAATTTTGGTAGAGGACAGTCAAGTAGAAATGAAAATCCAAGTCAACAAGAGTCTCATTCTGATGTAGAACATAGGGGTGGTGGTTTTAGAGGTTGGAGAAGACCAAATGGTAGAGGCAGAGGTGATGGTGTAGGCAGAGGACCCAGAGTTTTCACTGGTAGATGCTATGGCTGCAATCAAGTAGGCCATACTATGAGCAAATGCCCTGAGAAGGCAACTACTTCCCATGATGGTGGAAGAAGGAATCATTTGTTGAAAGATGATGATTGCCAAAGTGTGAATTCACCCATTGGTAGTGCTGCACCAGTCCTTGAAGGAGAGAACATGATGATCAAGAGGACCTTGATGAAGATGCCATTGAAGCAAGAACCCCCACAAAGGAAGACTCTCTTCAGAACCCAAGGTAAAGCATATGGTAAACTTTGTAAAATCATTGTTGATTTAGGTTCTACTAAGAATGTAGTATCTACTGAGATGGTAGAGAAGTGTAAGTTGAAAAAAGTTGCCCCATGTTAGTCCTCATAAGATCTCTTGGTTGAATAAGAATCAAAATTACATGGTAGAAGAACAAACGTGGGTTGAATTTGAGATAGGTGATTATAAGGACAAGGTACTATGTGAGATTATTCCTATGGATGCTTGTCACCTTCTTCTTGGACGTCCATGGCAGTATGATGTGAAGGCACAACATGATGGTGAGAAGAACACATACCTCATCACCAAGAATGGAAGGAAGTTTAGGATGGATCCTATGCAAGAGCAGATTGGAGAGAAGAGTAATGACACCAATGTCATGATGGTTAGCGGCAAAGAGTTCTTACACCTCATGAAGGAGAAGGATACCCAAGGGTATGCCTTGGTAATGAAGCCTAAAGATGAGTCAGGTCAGTAAGACAAAAAGCAGAAAGAGATTCCACTAGAAGTGCAGCAATTGTTGGATAAGTACCAAGATCTTGTGGTAGAGGATACTCCTAACTCCTTACCACCCATGAGAGATATAAGTCATCAAATAGACTTGATCCCAGGTGCCACATTGCCCAATAAGGCTGACTATAAATTAACACCAC
The DNA here is from genome assembly GCA_027924645.1 of Cunninghamia lanceolata. Classification (NCBI taxonomy): domain Eukaryota; kingdom Viridiplantae; phylum Streptophyta; class Pinopsida; order Cupressales; family Cupressaceae; genus Cunninghamia; species Cunninghamia lanceolata. Next base: position 1,738,709 of record BSBN01001315.1, on the reverse strand, counting down.
AGCAAAATGAAGAGGTGAGTAGACAAATTCAAGAACTCTTAGAGAAAGGATTGATCAGAAAGAGTCTTAGTCCATGTGCAGTCCCTAGTGTACTTGCTCCAAAAAAAGATGGAAAGTGGAGACTATGTATGGATTCAAGGGCCATAAATAAGATCACAATAAGATATAGATTCCCTATGCCAAGGATTGAGGATCCTTTGGACTATCTTGGAGGGTCATGTTATTATTCAAAGATTGATTTGAAATCTGGTTATATCAAATCAGAATTAGGCAGGGGGATGAATGGAAGACTGCCTTCAAGACAAATGAAGGTCTCTATGAGTGGCTTATCATGCCATTCGGCCTTAGCAATGCCACAAGCACATTCATGCGTTTGATGAATGAGGTACTTGTTGAATTCATTGGCAAATTTGTAATTGTTTATCTTGATGACATACTTATTTTCAGCAGGACAAAAGAAGAGCATGTGAAGCATCTTGGACAAGTGATGAAGAAGTTGCATGAGAGTAAGTTGATGATCAACTTGGATAAGTGTGATTTCATGAAAACTGAACTTGTGTATCTTGGTTTTGTGATTTCTAATGGTTGTTTGAAGATGGACCCCACAAAGGTTGAGGCCATTCTCAGTTGGCCTACTCCTAAGATAGTGAGAGATGTTAGAAGCTTTCATGGCTTGGCAACCTTTTATAGGAAGTTCATTAGAGGATTCAGTCACATAAGTGCTCCTATTCTCAACACCATCAAGAGTGGCATAAAGTACAAATTTCAATGGACAAAGCAAGCATATGATAGCTTTGAATTGTTAAAGAAGAAAGTGGCTAAATTACCTACACTGGTGCTCCCTGATTTTGACAAAGTTTTTGTAGTGGAATGTGATGCAAGTCAGCAAGAAATAGGTGTTGTTCTTAGTCAAGATGGACATCCTGTGGCATTTTTTTCAGAGAAGTTGAATGAGGCTAAACAAAGGTACTCTACCTATGACCTAGAGCTTTATGCAATGGTGCAAGCTCTCAAAAAGTGGAGACACTATTTGCTGCCCAAAGAATTCATTGTTTTCACTAATAACCATGCTCTTAGCTTTCTAAATAGTCAAGAAAAATTGAATCATGGGCATGTTAAGTGGATGGAACAATTGCAGGGCTATACCTTCACTATTAAGCATAAAAAGGGTGTTGCCAACAAAGTGGCTGATGCTTTAAGTAGAAGGATGCTGGTCATATAGGAAGTACAGATGGAAAGCATGGGGATAGACTATTTGAAGGAGTTATACAAGGAGGATGCAGATTTCAAAGTTGCTTATGAAGTTTGTGCTAGTTTGGCTAACACTTTTCATGGTGAATATTCAGATTTTGTGTTGCAGGAAGGTCTTTTATTCAAGGGTAGTTTTCTATGTGTTCCTAAGTGTTCAATGAGCGATAACATCATCAAAGAGAAACACAATGGAACCTTAGGAGGACACTTTGGGTTGGACAAGACTTTGGAACAAGTCACTAGATTCTACTATTGGCCAAAAGTACAGTCGGATGTAAGGAGATATCTTGCAAGTTGTACCATATGTCAAAAGGCCAAGGGTATGTCTTCTAATGCTGGTTTATACCAACCCCTCCCTATTCCCAACAGGCCTTGGGAGAGCATTAGTATGGATTTTGTACTTGGTTTTCCTAAGACAGCAAGGGGTGTGGACAGTGTTTTTGTCATTGTGGACAGATTTAGTAAGATGGCTCATTTTGTGCCATGCAAATGCACAAATGATGCATCTCACATCATTGGTCTCTTTTTCAGAGAAGTGGTTAGAATCCATGGTTTTCCCCTTTCAATTGTCACTGATAGAGACTCCAAGTTTGTTGCTCATTTTTGGAGGACCTTATGGAGAAAATTGGGAACACAATTGTCTTTCTCATCAGCCTACCATCCCCAAACTGATGGTCAGACGGAAGTTGTTAATAGGTCCTTATGAAACCTTCTCAGATGCCTTACCAAGCAGCATGGGTTGGCATGGGACTTGGTGATCAGTCAAGTTGAGTATGCTTACAATGATTCAGTGAATAGAAGCACTGGGAAGAGTCCATTTGAAATTGTTTATGGTTTCCATCCAAGAGGACCACTTGAACTCAAAGACCTACAAGGTTTGGATAAGAGGAGTGCTCCAGGAGAAGATTTTGCTGCCACCATGAAGGCAGTTCATGATCAAGTCAAAGTTCAGTTGGAAAAGACAGTCTCTAAATACAAGGATAGGGTAGATCTCAAAAGGAGAGATGTACAGTTCAAGGTGGGAGATTTGGTGATGGCCTATCTAAGGAAGGAAAGATTGCCTAAAGGATAGCCAACCAAGCTTCTAATGAAGAAAATAGGACCGTGCAAGGTAGTGCATAAGTTTGGTCCAAATGCTTATGAAATAGAACTGCCATCCGGTCTTGGTATTTCTCCCATATTCAATGTTTCAGACCTATTTCCATTCAAACCTCCATTGAATGTTGAAGATGGATCAGATGTTGTGATTGAAGATGAAGACTGGGTCAGAGATCTACCTCCAAGTGAGCCTTTACAGTTGGAATGCCTCTTAGATTCCAAAGTTGTCAAAAAGACAAAGAAGGGTGTGTACAAGGAGTACTTGGTCAAGTGGCAGGATCTTCCTGATTCAGAGGCTACATGGATGAGTGAGGCAGACATCTTGAAGCATGGGAAGACACTCCAATAGTTAGCAACTCAAGGGACTTGAGTTTTTCCTACAGGGGGAGTATGGTGTAGGAGCACCTTCTCTATGGTGCAGGAGTCATGTTTTGTTTTGTTTTCAATAAGGCTTTTAAGCCACATCATGTTTGTAATAAGGTTTTTTTGTCAATTTGGTCACTAGACCTATGTAGACCATGTTTTGGTCAAGTTTGATGTAATCACACAATGAAAACATGTCATTTTCTTGTGTTAGGAGAAACCCAATGGCTAACTGTCTTTCAAATCAGTTTGTACTATTGGGAGGAATGTAACTATTGTCTTAAGCCTCTATAGGTGAAGACGCAGGATGTAATGACAGAGAGAGGCATGCATGAATGAAGATCTAGATTTTTGGGTGTGTTGAAACATTGTTCTTTCTGAGTATTTTTCTGTAACAGTCATTCTGTACGGATAGTTAATTGTCTGAAACTAATTAGAGATGTTGAGGTATTAAGTAGTTTCCATTTGATAGTAGTCTGGTGTCTTAAAGTGTTGTAGTTTGTGATATCTCGTTCCTTTTGGAAAGACTGGTCTAAAAACCTAGAAACTAGGGTTCTGTGAATAAATGGATTGTATCTCCTCTGTCCACTGAAATCAAGATTCTCATGTTCAGTGTGATGGAGGAATACAGTGTACATTTTGTGTTTTCTACGGTTTTGGATCAAACACCCAAGGATCCAAGGAGTTTGGCATGAGTTGACTAGGCATCTCTATGTGACTAGTCTTTGAAATGACAAGACAAGGTGTTGTGAGTGGAGTGACCAAATTGATGGTTGAGCAAGTGTTTGCAGAGGATTGTAAGCCTTTCTGTTCTGTCAAGTTTTGTCTCTGTATACTGGTTTGATGTCTGTGAGTTGCAGAGTTACAGAGTTGCCATCAGTGTAACATAGCCCCTCGGGGAAACTTGTGGAAGTTATACCGATCAAAGTGTTGGGCTGATAAGAGGTGTATCAGCGAAGGACGAAGGAAGTCTCACCGAATGTATATTGCGAATGTATATCGCAAATGTATGTAGAGAATGTATGTTGAGAATTTATGTTGAGGAAGCATATTGAGAATGTATCTTTCGTCGAATACAAAAGGTGATCGGTCGTAACGGTGAAATCAGGGTAAAGATACTTTAGCTCACCGGTAAAAGCAAGTCAAGTCAAGCATATACAAGTTGGTATATCGGCACATCGGCCAGTGTTCACAAATGGTCGCCGATGATCAAAGTCTTGCCGACAAGGGCATGACTAACCGCCACGGTTAAGGCAAGTGGGAACGTAACCGCCATCAAGGTATCGGTAGGAGATTAGAAGACGTTGCCGATAGAAGAAGTCTCTCCAAAGACAAAGCGGAGTTGGGCTATCAGGGAGAGTTGAGAGATCAGGGAGATAAATAGCAAGGTGGCCAGCGGGGTATGTTTGGCCAATAGGAGTAGATCGCCAAGACATAGGCCACCCTCTCAGCGATCATAAGTTTGATCAATTGTGTGATTCCACTGTGCGCTGTGCATCATTGACACATGGAAAATTAATGGCAACTCAAATGGGACGCCTACATTTCCTTATGTTGACATGTCCATCCAAGTCACCTTCCAAGTGGGATGATAACTCGCCATGCCACCTCACACTAAATGACGAAATAGGATGTGCATAAATAAATACAATATAGGCAAATAATACATAAATAATTAAATGCCAATTCTAAGAATTTGCAAAGGTTGAGACACCTTAATTCCCAACATTCTCCCACTTGTCGAACACCTCTCAAGAGCCAATAGAAAGATGAGATTTTTAACTGCTAGGGGTTGAGAGGACCATAGACTCCAAACACCATCTGAACTTCTCCGTGCTCACAGGATTTTTCAGTGAATCTGCAACATTCATCAAAGTATCAACTTTCTCAAGTTTCACCTTACCATCTTCCACCATGTCACGAACAAAATGGAATTGAACATCAATATGCGTCATTCTAGCATAGAAGGTTGGGTTCTTTTCCAAACAATAGCACTTTGACTGTCACAACAAAAAGTAATCATCCTTGCATCAAGCCCAACATCTAAACACAATCTCTTAAGCCAAATTACTTCCTTACAAGCACGAGTTGTTGGCATGTACTCTACTTCTGTAGTGGACAAAGCGACTACATCTTGTCTCTTACTCATCCAACTAATAACACTACCAAACATGCTAAAAACATAACCACTAGTGGATCTCCTACTGTCAATGTCATCTACCCAATCATAATCCACAAATCCATGAATACAAATTGAATGTTGATGTTCTGTAGGTTAACCATGATAACATAGGGAATACTTGGAAGTACCCTACAAATATCTGAACACTCTCTTCACGGCATTCCAATGTACTCATCAAAGATTGGCCATAAACTAAGGACTCCCACTGCTTGGGCAATGTCTAGTCTTATACAGACCATAGCACACATCAAGCTGCCAATAACACTAGCATAAGGAACTCTAGTCATGTTCTCCATCTCAATAGGAGACTTTGGACGATCCTCCACAGATAACTTTGTCCCCAACATAAGAGGAACAATCAATGGTCTACAAGCTGCCATACTAAATCTCTCCAACACAATATTCACATACTTACTTTGGTTCACCCAAAGTTTTATGTTTGCCCTATGTCTTGTGATTTCCATTCCCAGAATGTACCTGGCTGCCCCTAAATCATCCACTATTGAAATTTGTAAATGGAGTTATGCCCTTGAGATGAGTTATGGTGTTTGGGCAAGAAAATTGTATTTGAGTTGTTGTAGGGGTCAAATTTGGTCATTAACGACGACTTGGGAATTTTTTGAAGCATTTTGAAGAGTATCAAACTAGTTTGGTGAGATTTCAATGCAGGTTGAGGCATGAGGACCTGTAACGTAGAAAATTGCATACCCTTGCAATTTCATGCTATGTTTTGGGCTTGCTTTAGTGTCCATTACCTTAACATGTTGTAGGGATCATTTGAGCCTAGCCTTATCTTTTTTCCTTCACTAGATTGCCAAAATTCATGACTCGATTCTAATTCTTCTCGCTGACTTGGGAACACATGTTAAATTTTGTGCAATTTTTGGAGGATGCTACAATGTTGCTAGGACGTCCTAGTGGTGCACTAGAGTCCGGAAGGTCCCAAAAATTAAAAAGAATCTTGTTTTCCCACCCAGCTACCTGTTGTCGCCTATTGTAATGCTCGGTTGTCAGAGAAATGCCTTCAACATTCAAATTTGGCCCTTTAGCTTCCTAAAAACCCTTATACAAAAACTAATTTTGAATCTCTCTCTCAATCTAGCTCTCTTAGCAATATTTTGGCTGCATAAGAACCTCCATTATTGAGCTTGCTGAAGTTGCATGCTATTGACTCCATTCTGAAGTTTTTTCAAGAAACCACCTTGCTACACTTTGATTGACTCATCTAAAGAGTTCATTATCTCTTATTCTTCCACAATTGTGCTAGTAATGTTGTTCTTTCTTTCATTTTGAATAACATTGTAGATCTTATTATCATTTGTTTCTATAGTTTTATTTGGCAAAATCTTGGTGTAGACCACCACCTACTTGATCTCACAAACACTAGGGTATTTCCCCGTATACCAGGGATAATACATATAGATTTATTTTATTGTCACTTTTCTAAATTCCTAGATGCACAAAGGATAAGAGCACAAATTGGATTTTTCTCTTTTATTTCATTTGTTGTTTCATGGAGGTTGGAAAACCAAAACGGGGGTTTGACTAAGGCAAACCCCTAAAACAACCCAACAATTTTTTTGGTTTCTACATTGTCCAAGTTGTGAAAAGAGATCAAATGCACAAGAATTTGCTCTCTATTCCCTTATCTCTCATTTATTCTCTTCTTTATGTTAAATGCCTCATTTATGTGTATTTTGGGTTAAATGTTATTTCTAGGAAGTCAGTTCAGTCACTCATGCACATTGGGTGTTGCTACAAGTTTATACAAAGTCTTACTGTATGACCTTTTTGAGTTTTATTGTGACCAGGACTCCAACATGCCGCACAGATGTCCTAGCAATGATGTAGCATCCTGGACTTTTTATCCCATTTTCAGTTTCAAGTTTCTCTTTCCCTGTTATTTACTATTTTGCATTCAGTTTGCTGATTTTGTATATCAATTTCATGTTAATCAGTATTCTTTATTTCAGCCCCCATATGAATGTAGTGTAGAAAGTGAAAGTATCGCTTTTTCTAGATTACAAGACCAGACAAATAAATGGTAGGAAGAAGTATGGAAGACTTGGGAAGTTCTGTAAATGGAAGGAATTGAATAAGGGGAAGATGTGGGAAAATGGGCAAGGAAGGGAGATAGGATGGGAGGTGTACAAATCTAGAAATCCAATGGAGCTCTAGATAATTGACCAAAATGGGCAATTTAGTAATTGGGACAAAAGTGCTAGAATTCGTTGGGAAGTGGAGGTAGCTAGTGGAGGAAATCTAGAAGTGTCATAATCTTGCAAAAGAGGTCAAGAAGGATGTAAAATAATTATGAGGACTTAGTAGTGAAAATATCTTTCTCACCAGGGAAATTTTAAAAAATAGGGGGAAGGCAAATGTAGAAATGCAAAGAAGAGATGGGGGTCAAGAGGTTTGGTGATGGAAGGAAAATGGAAGAAGTCCATTGTAACTCTAAAAGTTTGTATAATAGAGGAAATATGAAGAGGGATACATAGGAGAAAAGATTGAGGAAATACAAAAAGGGAAGGGAGGACTGGATATCTGAACTCCAAGGTAGAAGTCCAACAATCCGACGAGATTCTGCAAAGTGGCAAAAACAAAGGACATAGAGTTTTGTAAAACTTGTATGCAGAAGAGGAAGTGAAGATAGGATATGGGATGAAAGGAAGATGTCCAAAAGTCCTCGAAAAATCCACAAATCTGCAAAAAAAAAAAATTAAATGACTTAAAACTTCCCATACTTAGAAACTTTTTATCTATTTTTGCAACTTCCAAGATATAATATGAACATGGGGAATGGCATTGGATAACACTTCTAGGCAAAAAATGACCAAAGAAAGGCGCATTAGGATTTCTCATATCAATAATACATGATGGGTACAATAGGGCTAATGCATAAATAGGCGCAAAGACTTAGGTAATTTTGCAATTTTTATATTGGGTCCCAATAGGAAGCTCATCTCTCTCTCTCTCTCTCTCTCTCTCTCTCTCTCTCTCTCTCTCTCTCTCTGGTAGGTTTCAAATGTGTTAGAAAGTTTTCTCTTCTCATTCTATCTATTGTTCTTCATGTTGGCTAGCTTTCTCCTCACATTAATAAAAAAAAAGGTTATTAGAGATTTTTTTTATGGTTAGATGGTAAAGCTTCTAGGAAATGACATGTTATCTCTTATAATGTTTATTGTTTGCATAGAGAGCTTGGTGGCATGGGTTTGAAGAATTTATTTTTACAAAGAGTTTCTCTTACTGTCAAGTGGATCAAATTAGGGCTCTGGATGGTGATGAACCATGTAAAATCTTTATCAAGCACAATATTGTAGCTAGTTTTTCTAAAGTGAAAGTTGGATGGAATAATTTGCATCTTTCTGACTTTCTTTTTGGTCTCTTCAAGGTTAGAATAGGTGACTCCACTATCTTTGGATCTATATGGAAGGGTTGGGAGTTGGTTAGATTATTTACAAGAGGGTACAAATCTTGCGTTGATGGGAGAGGTTCCTTTAAGCCATTCGAGTCTATTTGGTAGAGTTTATGTTTGAAAAATAATCCTATTACTCTTATTAGAGGTTTTTTTGCCAAGGTTTGGCATGCTAAGGGATTGAGAAGTTTTGAATAGCTGGTTGGGGTCAATAGGCTTCCTTCTTGGGACACTGTTCAAGAGATTTTATCATTACCTAGTAGCATTAAAAGAACATTTCTATGATTGATAAGCTTTTGGGGGTTGATTTGACTCCCAATTAACAAACTTCTTTTCAATTTTAGTTTGATGAAGTTGGTGGTCCAGGTTGTTGTAGGCCTCTTTTAAGTATATTTATTTCTTATTATCCTTGAATGATGCTATTTTTTAAAGTTCAATTCCATTTGGGATTTGACAAACTCATTTGATGTTTGGTCTAAAAGGTATACATTCGCATGCATGCTAGTTTACAGTATGGAGTTTATCTTAAAGATATGAAAAAGTTTGTTGTTGAAGGATATGAAAAAGTTTGTTGTTGTTGGTGATCTTGTTCCTCAAAAGGCTAGTGTTCTTAAGCCATCTTAGGCGGCTGGTATGAATTATAGTATGCTTTGAAACAACAATAAGAGATGACTTATGTAAGATGATGTTGATGCTAATGTTTTCATTGATAATTCACAAGACTAGTTCTTTTGATGATATTATTGATGGTTAAAAGATTAAATACCTTGACTAGTGAATTAAAGATTGCATAGACTATAGATTGAACAATCATTTTTAAAAGTTAAAGATGTGTTATCCTTTCCTAATAAGAAAACTACTCTTAAAAAAAGTCAAAAATGTTGATAAATAAAATTTGATCTTTATTTTTTATAATTTTTTATTTGTAATTTATATTATTAACTCTAAATTTTCACTAATAATTTTAATTTTATAATATACTATTAGAGAGATTCATTTTACATCATAATGATTTACTGAATGCCACTACATCATGGAGTGCAAGGCATACGAAGACATTTGTATCAAATACAAGGATATTTGTCTTTAACGGCCTTGTGTTGATGAAAAATCATATTTCACTTTTACATAAGTTAATTAAGGAGATTCTTTTTAGGATAATGTTTCCTTTCTCATACTGGAGAGATTTATGGTGAGTAGCCTAAGCTTTCCTTTCCCACTTTGTCCCTATTTGGCAAGTGGTTATCTTTTAGGAAAGTTAGTTTGTCTTTCTTTTTAGTGCTTGAGACATTTATGGCATGTATCATCATCTGCCATTTTTGTCTCTCTCCCACTTTAGCAAGTGGTTGCTTATTTATGTAACTCCAGTATTATGAATGTAAAAACACATATTTGAATGCATTTGGCTTGTGCATTATCCTCTTGCAGCTCTCTATTGTAGAAGTTTTCCTGCAGATGATCCTGGCTCCTATGAGTCCTTGTGTGACTCTAACATGGTATCAGAGCCCTAGATTTGTCAGTTTCTTCTCAAATCAGAGAGGGTTTTAGCCATGAGCAAATAATTTGTGCATCCTAGATCAAAACAAACCTCATGATTGCGCTTAGAAAGTGTCAAAACCCCTATTTTCATATAAGGTACTCTATATTTTGGTGACAGAAAAAAAATTTGGGCATTTTTTTGGGGTTTGATTTTTTGTGTGCAGAAAAAATCCGTACGGCTGCCTCGATTTCTGTGCTAAAATTCTATACATATGCCTCAATTTTTGTGTCAAATATTTCTGAGCATATTTTAATTTTCGAGTTACCTCAATTTGTGTGTTGAAAATTTTCAAATTTGTCTCAATTTCTGTGCCAGATTTTCTATATAGCCACCTTGATTTCCATGCTAGATTTTCTGTACAATCACATCAATTTCTGTGCCAAAATTATTCTGAGCTTATTTTAATTTTTGAGCTGCCTCGATTTGTGTGCCAAAAATCTATGAATCTGCCTCGATTTCTGTATCGCGCTCATGTGTAGGCATAATAAGGCAGTTTTCTTCTAGAGGCCATAACTTGAGCATACGGACTCAAAAATTGGCAAACAAAAAAGCGTTAGAAAGGTATAAAGAGCTCTGCATAGCCATCTATGTAATTTTTTCAGATTCAGCCCCATGTATCTTTTATTCAGTTTGTCAATTTTATGGCTTATGTTGGATATCCTAGACATGCTGCCTCCTAGAAAGGTTTTGTTTGCTTTGATAGGCTTTTGTTATCAGCATAAATCTATTTGCATGTTTTTATCTCTATCATTTTGAGGAGGTGTCATGGGTTTTGCCACTCATCCTTCTGTGGTCAATCTGACTAAGGACAATTATGAGTCCTGGCAAAAAGTCATCCTGACACATCTCAGGTGGCTGCATCTTTTGCCTCATCTTTATGGGCTCATACCTGAACCAGAGACACCTATGAAGAAATCTGTTTGGGGTAACAATCGAGATCATGTTGTAGGTTTAATTTGTACCACAGTTAATTATGATATTGCATGTGATCTTCCCATCTATGAGAGCCCACGCACACTTTGGACAAAAATTTGGGAGTTGTATAGAGACCCTCATGTCTCACCATTTCCAAATGATCCTACAGTAGATTGCCTCATTCCACTTGATAATGTAGATAATATACCTTATGATGATGATACTTTAGAGGAGCTTGAGTACATGGCATGTCTTGAATGTTCAGAGATAGAGACCTCTCTTGCTCCCTCTTCTCCTCATATTGAGATCACATCTTCTCCATATCCTGTTGCTACTTCAAAATTCAGTGTTGCATCATCATTGGCTTCTAATAATTATGTGCAGCAAGTCAATATCAGTCTTTTAGATCCACCTCATTGGGACTTTTATCTTGCAAACATATCATCCTTGTTTGTGGAGTCTCACATTGCTGATTTGGAGGACACATTTGAGGGTTTATCTCTCTTTTTTTATGCTATCTCAGTTGGCTTTGCATCACCACCTTCATCTTCTGTGTTTTTAGATGCAGTTCAGATCATATCCTCTCCTGGTTCTTCTCTAATTGGGCAGATAGTTTCTATTTTGCAGAAGACATATTTTCCCAGTATGAGGTCACTTGAGTTGCATTCAGAGGCACACATTTTGATATGGGTTCCCTGTTCATCCAAGATGTGGGAATGGCTTCTACATTCACTAGTGGATTTGTTTCTTCCAAAAGGGAGAAATGTTGTTTGCAGGCAGTGGATTGGATTTTGTCTTCAAGATCTCTTCATTGGTTCTAGAGCTTCTTCTTGGAGGGGATTCATATTCTCCATTCGCTCTCTCTTATGGGGGGCACTCGTGATTGTACTCTTGTGATGGATTCATTCCATGGGGGGTCTTAGTGTCCTTCCATCACATGTTCTTGTACTTTCTTGTTTGTATTTTTCTCTCTTTTGGAGAGGAGTTTTCTCCCATGTGGTTTTCTCCTTTTCTCCACCTTATGAGAGATTCTTGTTGTTCATGGGTACCTAACATGGCTTTGTTGCCAGGACCCATCTTTCTTTCTTTCTTTTTAGCTTGTGTAATCTCCGTAAGTTGCACTTATGGGGGGGTGTTGGTGAAAAATCATATTTCACTTTTACATAAGTTAATTAGGGAGATTCTTTTTAGGATAATGTTTCCTTTCTCATACTAGAGAGATTTATGGTGAGTGACCTAAGCTTTCCTTTCCCACTTTGTCCCTATTTGGCAAGTGGTTATCTTTTAGGAAGGTTAGTTGTCTTTCTTTTTAATGCTTGAGACATTTATGGCATGTATCATCATCTGCCATTTTTGTATCTCTCCCACTTTAGCAAGTGGTTGCTTATTTATGTAACTCCAGTATTGTGAATGTAAAAACGCATTCGAATACATTTGGCTTGTGCATTATCCTCTTGTAGCTCTCTCTTGTAGAAGTTTTCCTACAGATGATCCTGGCTCCTGTGAGTCCTTGTGCGACTCTAACACCTTGTTTGAAATGAAATGAAAGTTTTTAATGACCTCCATGAGACCAAAACAGTCTATGGGACCCACAATAACAACAGACCACGCAAAATGGAAGAACCAACAAGTGGCCTCCAACGAAACCTAGCTGCTGCTCTCAATCTCCTTACTAATCGTCAATCTTCTTCTATAGATTTTGCCCAAATTATCAACCACTCTCACAATCTTCGTTTCAACAAACAAGGCCGTTAAAGATACAACATTCAAGATATCCTTTAATTTGAAACGAATGTCCTCGTATGCCTTGCACTCCATAATGTAATGCCATTCCATTTCCACTAACCCCGACGTACAAAGACGACAAATCCTATCCGCCCACTCCTCTTTGCGCTGGCTAATTGTCAGAGTGGCTGATTATTTGGGCAAAATCCATAGAAGAAGAATGATGATAAGCAAGGAGATTGAGAGCAGCAACCAAAATTAGTTGGAGACCACTTGTTAGTTCTTTCGTTTTTGTATGGTCTAATGTGACTGTAAGTCCCATAGATTGATTTTGGTCTCATAGACATCATTAAAAACTATATTTGCAATCTTTCCACAAATTAAAAAAAGTCTATACACATTCTTATTTGCAACTTTATCCTATTATTTGTAATCTTTCCACAATTAAAAAAGGTCTATACACATTCTAATTTGCAACTTTATCTTATTATTTTTAAACGACCAATTTATTTTCATTAGTTGTCTTATGCAAAGATAAGGAATGTGAGAAAAGAAGCAAACAGAATGTACACGTATATCCAAAATATTCTACGCCAAAAATAAAAAGCTAAAGATCAACAAACCTCGTATCTCCGCACACAAATTCCACGCTGTCAACATTTCGAGCGGCCTTAAATTTGATGACCGTATTTATGTATTTCTACCGTAAAATACAATCGAAAATTTAGTAAGAATGTATCGTGTGAAAGGGAGAGTTTTCGAGCAACCGTCAAAAGTTTAAGGGATTGTAGTTGCATACAAAAGATCATTTTAGTTGAAGTTGGTGTTTTCTCAATTGAGGTCGCGGTATTGATTTGATTTTTAGGATACTTGAAAAAACAGAGAATAGGGAAGGATACCCATGGCCCAAAATAGTAGTGAAGGAAAAACTAAATAAAAGAAAGAATATTTGGATGAAGTAAAATGTCAAGTGGATGGGTAGATGGGGCATTAACATGCAAAAGTGCCCATACACCAATGTGGAAATCAAAAGGTATGTGAGAGAGAAAGTCAAAGCTACCATGTGGATAAAAGAGCATGGACGAAAAATAGAATATTATATCAAGAATTTCAACCCAACGTGTGACCACGAGCAAAAAGACTATATAGGAGCGTAAATAAAATGGAAAGTTAAAATGTTAATTGTAGAGTTGAAAACTAATTCACACCATCTTAGGTGCGAAACTGGAAAGATGAAAAAACACCCAAAGAGGAAAGGTTGGAAAGGGTTCGTCGCCTTTGCGTGTTGGGATCAGTGGAAACGAAATAGCATTTCATCATGGAATGTATGGCATATGAGGACATAAGGAACACATACACGGATATTTTAAAAGTTGAAGCTTTAACATCTCTGTGTGAAGAGGAAAAGATAGCAAAAACTACAGACTACTTGATTAAAATCCATAACAGAGGATCCAAGACTAGCAAACATAAGTAACAATTGTGGTTGGTTTTTTTGGTGTCTAATCAATTGATTTCACTCTCGGATCCCATAGACTACTTGGTGTCGATTCATTTACAATCAATTCTATGATATTTGAAAGAACTTGCATTTTCTGCAACAAAGGGATGGTTGAAACCGAATGGGATTTCATCACTAAGTATGGTGCCTATGCAGATATTAGAACCCGGTATAGAAACAGTGGGAGGGTTGACAACCTTAGTGAGTTATTTGAGGAGGCACAGATAAACAATATCGCTGGTTTATTGATCAAGATTCATAGCAGGGAATCTGACCTCGAAAAGAGAGTGAAAATACATTGAGGGGTTGTTCTCTGAGTCCCTTAAATTGCTTGGTCTCGTCAATATTATTAAAATCTTTCATTCATTCAATATAAATTAATAGTCATAGCAAATTCGACCGTCAAATTTAGGCTCGCTTAAAAAAACTTGAGAAATTAAAATTGAGGTTGAAATTATCCTCCGCTGCAAATGAATGAATGTCGAGCAGGCCGTACAAGCCGATAGGGACCCGATGCGGAAGGAACTACGAACGAAGAGCGGCCACGTAAAATAGTGAAGGATAATGCTTTCCCCACCATCCATTGCCAACAGAGACGAAGAAAAAAGCAAGATAATAATATATCACAAACATTAGTGCAGAGCAGCACTGCTAACAATGGCTGCGACCACTGCGTCTTTGCCCTCTTCTCTCTTCGCAGGGCAAATAAAAACCGCTAAAAATGCAAGAAACCCCAAATATGTCCCTCGCGTGCAGGCGCGGTTTAGTTTTGGCAAAAAGAAAGCCAAACCCGCTCCCCCTCCGCCGAAAAAGAGGCAATCGGTAGGGCGGCCAATGTGGCTGCCGGGCGCAAAGCCGCCGGAATGGCTGGATGGATCTTATGTGGGAGATTACGGGTTCGATCCCCTGGGCCTCGGCAAACCCGCCGAATATCTGCAGTACGAACTGGACTCTCTTGACCAGAACCTGGCCAAGAATCTCTCCGGCGACGTCATCGGGACACTTATTCCCGACCAGGAAATACAGCCGACGGCGTTCAAGCCTTACAGCGAGGCGTTTAATCTGCAGAGGTTCAGAGAGTGTGAAGTCATTCATGGCCGCTGGGCTATGCTCGGCGTCCTCGGCGCCCTCGCCGTCGAGGCATTCACAGGCGTTTATTGGCAGGACGCTGGAAAGGTATGTACCGCTTGATTTCAGGTCGAATTGCTTTGTCTACACAGCACATCTGCTTCTCTGATTTCTGTGTGCATTACCTAAATGCTGAATGAGCATGCAAATTTCAGAGAAAAAAAAAGGCTAGAATTGGCGTGCTTGTGATGGCAGAAGATTTTCTGTAATTGTGTTCTTGTAATTTATTCAATTTTTGCTATCTTTTTATTAAGTATTATTGTTCTGTTCTTTTTTTAAATTTAGTTTAGTTTTTTAATTGTTTTTCTTTTCTTTTTTAGATTTAGTTCAGTTTTTTAATTGTTTTTCTTTTCTTTTTAGATTTCATTATTTTGTGTGAGATGCCTTTGGACTCGGCTTAAATTTGATGGCTGTATTTAGGCATTTTTAGAGTAAAATACAATTAAAATTTTAAATATGAAAGGGGATATTTTGAATAGATTGTCAAAATTTATAATGATTATGATTAATATATGTATTTGGTTTATATATAATTTTACTTATATTAAGGTATGTCAGTATTTTAAGGGCACCTTTGAATGGATAATTGTCAAGGGTCGACTGTCAAATTTAAGCCTCGCTTTGGACTCTTCTTTTTCTATTTTCTATTGTATATTACATAATTTTAAGAACTATTCTTAACTGTGACTACATATTAATATATAAATAAAATAAATATAAATATAAATGATTAAAATTATAGAGGCCTAACTACAATGGTAGTAAGGGGTGGAGTGTAATGATATGAGTTAAAGAACTTACATATAAAAATAATAAAAACTAAAACACCACCCACATATATTTGAAAAAAAAAAAACTAAAACTATAAAATAGTTCCTGAGTAAATAAAATAAAATAACTCTCTTTAATGGTGTTTAGATAGTAAAAATTAAAGTAATTTTTTTTCATTTATCTTTTGTAAAACTTGAGAATATTTTTTTTATAATTTTTGTATTATTATTGAAAAATAAAATAGCTCTTTAAATAATGTTTAAAAAAAAATAGTTCTTAAGTAAAAATTCTAATAAATAATTATTTTAAAAATATTACTTACTAATTGATTTATAAAGTATATTACTTATTATATTTTTATTAATTAAGTACATAACTATTTACTACTTTATTTATTAAATTACATAATAATTTCAATAATTGTTTTAGTTATTATTTTTATTATAATAGTAAATCAAATAAAAATAAAGTAAATAAAGAAAGGAATATATAAATAAATAAAAATAATTCTTAAATAGTTCTAAAACTAGAGGATAGGCCTTTATTCTCTTTTAATTAGAAATCTAATAAAAATAGGGGCTCTAGAATGATATCTCTGATGTCTTTTACATAGATTTCTCAAAAGATAGATATGCTAGTATATATAAAATGTATTTGTTTCTATCTTCTTATGTTTAAGGCTGACAAACAAATAACACATACAGGACAGACAAGTTGAAAACTCTAAGTCTACATTAAAAATTTAATACAAAGAATAGGGGAAAATAACATAAAAGGAATAGGCATCATGCAAAATGGGAACTAAATCCCTTTTCCATTCATTCATAGACTAAGTCCCATAAACTGTATAGTTTGGGGGAGATCATTAAAAACTTTCATTCATTCAGTCATTCATTCTTAATCAAACTTAAGAATGGAAGGTCTGTACTTAATTTATCAAACTTAAGAATGGAATGTCTGTACTTAATTTGAAACTAAGAAGTAAAACTTAGCTTAAGCTCAAATTATCATCCTTATTTAAATTGTTGAAACGTTTTTTTTCTACTTAACAGTTCTCTTCACCCAACTATACAGAACTTTACGATTACGGAAGCTCAAACCCTTTGTTGATTACAAGAAACCCAAAAGCCTGGACAACTGTAACATGAATTTTGCTTCATTTTAAGCCCTTTTTTTCTCCTGTTCAAGCAAGCCGGTCTTATTGGTTTCTGTCATGTCCAAATCCTTTGTACCGTGTGGAAGGATCGTATAGGATTATAAAAGATTACAACTAAATTTACATAATGCATTTAAGTAACAGGGTTTAGCTTAGTGTGAAGATGCGAATTGGTTTTGGTTATTACTTATTGGAATGGACGCAGGTGGAGCTGGTGGAGGGTTCGTCCTACTTCGGGCTGCCGCTGCCTTTCAATTTAACGACCCTGATATGGATAGAGGTTTTGTTGTTGGGTTACATTGAATTCCAGAGGAATGCAGAGCTTGACCCAGAATTGAGACTCTACCCAGGAGGAAAGTACTTTGATCCCTTTGGTTTGGCGGCGGATCCAGAGAAGAAAGATAGACTGAAATTGGCAGAGATTAAGCATGCCCGCCTTGCAATGGTGGCCTTCCTTATATTCGGACTTCAAGCATTGTACACCGGCAAGGGCCCTCTCACGATCTTCGTTGAGCTCTTGGGGAAGAAATAAGTCTCCTTTCTAGTTGTAGATATGTATAATGTAAGGGCAGCATGGAGTGAATTGGGAATTGTCTCAGTTCATTCAATTCACTGTCATGGTTTAATTTAGCTTCATCGGCTTTACTTAGTTGATTTTTTTTTTATAAACCTAGATTGTACTCTGTTCTGAAAATTTTAATTTCTGTTTCCTATGCTTGCTTAATAAATTGCATCTGAGCTTGAATCTCTGTTGGTACCAGCTGCCAAGTAAGCCATCGATGAAAGTTGTAACCATTATTCACCTGTGCACAGCACAAGAACTCTCGTTTTAAAAAATTTAAACACTTCCTGCCTGGGTAATAGGATATCCATTATTATTTTCCTGCATGGGTAATAGGATATCCACCATTATTATTGACCTGGGTATCCATTATTCTCCCGTACCCTCTTTAGCCATAAGAGCTCTCATTTCAAAAGTTATAAGAGGATCTACGATCCCACAAGTTTCAATTTCTTTATTTATCTGCGTGTCTATTATTCAGTTTACCTGTGCACAAGAACTCCCATTTAAAGTTTAGAGTGCTTAAAACCACAACTTGCCTATCTATCTGGGTGTTTATTATTCACCTGTGTTCCATTTAGTCCTTGCACAAGAGCTTCCATTTAGAAGTTTGGGATACTTGAAACCACAATTTGTCTATCTATCTGGGTGTCTATTATTCGCTGTGCTCTGTTTAGCCTGTGCACAAGAGCTCCCATTTAAAGTTTAGAGTACCTGAAACCACAACTGGCCTATCCATCTAGGTGTTTATTATTCACTTGTGTTCAGTTTAGCCTGTGCACAAGAGCTCCCATTTAAAAGTGTGGAGTACTTGAAACCACAACTTGTTTATCCATCTGGATCAGGGCCTAAATTTTGATGGCTGTATAGTCGTATTTAGAAATTTTTGGGGTAAAATACAATTAAAATTTTAAAGAGATTGTATCCCATGATAGGAAACATTATATAGGATTATGATGATATATATTTTTGATTTATATATTATTTTACTTATACTAAGGTATGTCATAGTATTTTAAGGGCGCCTTTGAATAGATAAAGGTCATAAAAAATTTGCTTGACAGGCAGGTTCGACCGTCAAACTTAAGCCCTGATCTGGGTGTATTCACTTGTGCTCGGTTTGCCCCGTGCACAAGAGGTCCCATTTAAAAAGTTTGGAGTACTTGAAACCACAACTTGCCTATCTATATGGGTGTCTAATATTCCCTTGTGCTCCTTTTAGCCTGTACATAAGAGCTCCCATTTAAAAAATTTAGAATACTTGAAACCACAACTTTCATAACCTGAATATCCTGAGTATCCATTATTCCCCTATGCCCTGTTTAAGCCTATGGGTAAGAGCTCTCATTCAAAAAGTTCGAATACCTTAAGACCCACAACCTTCAATTTGCCTACTGCCTGATATTCATTATTCCAAAACAACATGGTACTTGTTTGAGTATCCATTTTTCACCTATACCCTGTTTTACCTCACTTAAACGAATATCTAGAACCCATAACCTGTTCTGCCTTACTTCAACGAATATCTAGAACCCATAACCTTACTCAGAAAAATTAAACAGTACTTGCCTGGGTATCTATTATTCACCTGTGCACCGTTTCACCTGCACGCAAGACTTAGAACTCACCCCAGCATCCATTAATCCCCTGTGCGAACTCTCAATAAAAAAACTAAAGCATAATTTTCAATTTTTTTTGGGGGACAAACACCATTATTTGTAAATGCCTTGTCAATTTTCTTTAGACCAAAGTTGAAATCACAACTCCCAATTGTTGAAGCTCCTCTGCACAACAATCTAAACAATCTACTAGATAGTGCGTAGCCTTCACATGGAAACAGAATTCAAGAACTTTCAGTGAATTCAACTCAAATTTTATGAGGATGATTTACCTCTCCTTAACTTAGCTTCAACAACTTTGTTGTAGGACCTCCACAATTTCAGGGACCTTCAACAAATTTTCATGCTACATAATTTTTTTAATAATATTTTATGGATTAAAAATTCATATTATACCAGTAATAAATCTATAATTTGTCTTTCCTCTTAAAAAAACAATAAGTTTATATTTAAACCTACCTACATGTTAAGAATTTTGTATCTGCTACATGGAAGCCAGCCACCAACATGATGGAAACTACCAACAGAACTCTATTCCCTGCACTTCACAATAATACATACATCACAATTTGATACACTTCATGGAAAGCACATGCACCAACATTTGCCACTTGATGAGAAAGCCTTTACAATCTTTAACTATTCCATAAATCTATTTTATTTTACAATCTTCAGTAAATGAGTGTGTGCCAATGGTTGTTATGGTATCTTACTATATATATTAAAATAATTATTGGTTGAAAAAAATGTGTAACTATATTATTCAAATGTACAAAATAAAAATTACCGTTGTTGTAAAAGAGGACCATTTGCTTGGATTAGGAGAGTAAATGAAAATAAATAACATAGTTTTTTAATAATTTACATGTGCAAATTTTACAAAATCCACCCTATGTGCAAAAGTGCATAAGTTTATTAGGTGCAAGTTACACTTCTAAATGACCTCTTAATGGTCTCTAAATTGTCATAAATGAATGTACTTATAGATGCCTTAAGTGCATAGTTGTCCAAACTTCTTGACTTCCATTAGACATCTCCCATTTAATTAAGGCACCTACATAAACATTAATTGATGTAAGGCTTCCCTGTCACATTTAAATACAAATCAACTTCCAAACAAATGAAATTTTTGAAAAGTAAAGTATCTAAAAATCTATTTCATAAAGCAAACCACACTTTTTCTTTTTTATCTTAGGAGTTAAACAATTAGAGTTTTTTTTATGGTTATGTATAATTGATATTCAAATTCAACGAGTATAATTAAATACACTAAAAAATCAAAATAATTTTTTTTTTTTTAAGTACAATATCCAAAAATCAATTTCACAAGGCAAGCCACACTTTTTCTTTTTTACTCTACAGGTTAAACAATTAGGATTATATTTATACAACAATATGTATGTAGCAAAGTTTAGTAACCCACATTTTAATAGCATTGGGGCATGTTTTAGTAGCATGATGGTGTCCAATAAAATATAATGTGTGGGCCCTTTGATTTCTACATTTTAACTTTTGATCTAATTATCAGTCTCACTCATACACACTTCTTTTTGTATGCAATTTTTGTATTCCTGCAAGTCTCTCTCCGCAAGTTTTACATACATATAAATGTATGTATGTAAAACTTGTTGAAATTCATAATTGTATGCTTGCAACTTTTGCTAAAATACATAATTTTATGTTTGCAAATTATGCTTACATACAACTATATGTCTACAAATTTGCATGCATACAATTGTATGTTTGCAAGTTTTTTGCATCAATACAACTACATGTCTGTAACTTTTGTATATACACTTTATACTTAATCACTACTCTCTCGCTCATTTCTAATTTTCTACTCTCAATTTTCACTTTCCCTACCAACTGTATATTTGCTTTCACAAATTAATGTTATTTGCATAAGTTGTAACTTTACTTATGTTTTGTACATGAAATATATACATGTTGTTTTACAAATATTGATGTGTACAACTAAAAGTAATGCATAGAGATGTAGATGGCAATCCTCCTTCTACATTGCCTTCCTTACCCTCTGCGCTAAACCCATATGCTTCTCTTACTTGGATTGCTTACATCATCACACAACTAATCCTAATGTGCTTTCTTATTTCCTTGGTTCCTACCCACCTATTCTCATGGATATTTCCAGTTTCTATGACATTCATCCATCCATACATTCCATTCCTAAGATCCTAAAATGCTT
Organism: Cunninghamia lanceolata; assembly: GCA_027924645.1. NCBI lineage: Eukaryota > Viridiplantae > Streptophyta > Pinopsida > Cupressales > Cupressaceae > Cunninghamia > Cunninghamia lanceolata. Next base: position 1,717,277 of record BSBN01001315.1, on the reverse strand, counting down.
ATCCCCTTCTTTTTCTTCCTTTTGACATCTCATGTGTGCCTTACCTTCTCTCCTTGAAGACTTTGTTACTTTTCTCTCTACATTTCACCATGAATCCTCCTCTCCTACTCCATTTCTCCCCTCCCCTAGTACTTGTCCACTTGAGGAAACAATTGATAATAGCATCATTGAACATTTTTTATATACCACATTAAATGAACCAAATAGGCTTTTATCCCTCCTTCCCCAACTTCTCCAGCATCCAACTTCCTTCCTTTTGAGGATCCAAACTATCTTATATATATCCTTTCACCACCACCTATTGATCACAATAGTACTCCAACCAGCCTACCAGTCAAAGATGTTTTTTTAACGTGCAACTAATGACCCCTCAAATACTAAAATTAATAAAACCATTATTCCTCATAATGGCAAATTATTCTCCTCTTCTACCATTACACCTGTTGATGTGGCTTTTGACACACCAACTTTTATGTGAGTCATGAAGCACCATAGATTGGAATGGAAAAGGTTCCCCTACTTGGAAGGTAGCTAGCTTCAAGAGTCTTCTTAAGAGAATTACTAGAATCCCTCAGTTAGAGAGTACTTTGGTTGGTCTATTCAAGGGGCTACAATAAATATTAGGAATCATTCATTTGAAGAGAGGTTCACTTAGTGAAAATGGCTCACTATTAGCTGACATAAACACTTTTCTTCACCTTTAAATGAATTGATTGTTTTAGTTTTAGTTTTATTCGACTTCCTACAAATAATTTTTTGACATTAAAATTCGATTGAAACTAATTAAAACACTTCAAAGAGCAATATGCCTACAAAAATAAGAATTTTACAACATGAAATTTGAAGAGTTATGATTGTTAACATATATAAGGTTACGCCACCTGGAAGTTGAAAAATTAGCTCAAATTGTTGCCCTATGCGACTAAAATTTATCATTAAAACCCAAAATTAAACTAATTTACCATTAATGTAAAAAAAGCAAAAAGGAGAGGGGAGAAGAAAAGGGTAAAAGAAAATAAAAACAAATCCAAACCTATCTCCAATCCTTCTACACACCATTCTGCAAATGGATGATCTCAACATGGGACCAATCTCTATCAGATCCATTACCCACAATCCCAACGTGAAATGGTGTGATCTTCAAGGGAAAAACCACGTGCATAATTGTTGGCAAACTTTAGTGTGCATGAATGTGTTCATTCGACCACACAAAACACCCCACCATTAATGAGGCATTAGTGGTTTAAGCACATGTAGTGGATTAAATGTGTAAGTTGAAGCAAAAAGCAAATAAATTTAGAGCTTGGAAAACACCATTGAAAGCGAAAAATAAAAAAATGAGCAAAACCAATATGTTGTATTGAATTTGAGTTTCTCAAACCTCAACGAGTTTTCCAATGCTTTACAATGAGTTTCACATGATTATAAATAGGCACATTTGGATAGGAAGACAAACAATCATTCCCTTCAAAATCACAAAATGAAAAATTACTTTAGAATTTGAAGGGTTACTTTGACTTGTCCTTTCACATTATATTCCTTCATTACATGTCATCTAAAACTTGACATGTAGATGCACATCGCATAACTTGTGCACACTTCCCAACGCATCCAACACTTTCTAGAGATCATCTTCTATTGTTAAAATCTTCATCTTGTACCAACTTGTTCGAAGAACAAGCACCTTGATTTCTTCCTTTGCTTTTACCTACAATCAACATTTCTAGTATTCTACATTAAACAATACTGAAACATCAAATTCATAAAAAATGAATAATATTAAACAATTGTAAACAACATGCTTTTGTATAACTTCTCTCGAATATTAAAATTTAATCATTATAAAGATTTTGAATTTCAAAACGTATTTACAGGATACAAAGTCAATTTTGCATAATCGAGTCTTCATAAAATCACATGCATAATTTCCAATGCTAATTGAGACTAAAATTCCTAATCTGCATGTGCAAAAATGATTAAAACAAGTAGTTTATTGATTTTGTGCAATTCAAGGTTCGGACCCGGTTTGCAAGTTGAAAACCAAGGTTCGAACCAACATGCAGTTTACAACAAACTTACAAATTGTAAAGTGAATGTGATTTATGGACTACATGCTGGAGTTTGGACTTGGCATGTAGTTTGCAAAATTTTGGCAAGTTGCAAACAAAGTGTGAAACCTGGATTGCATGCCACATTTTGAACCTACTGTATATTTTACAAAAAAAATGCAACTTGTGCAACTAAAGTGCAAAACCTAGGATTGTGTGCAAAACATTTTGGATTTAGTGTGTTTTTGTAACTAGAGTATGAAACTTGGATTCAAAAAGTAGAAAGTGTAAAACAAACAAAAGGGTTTATAAACTAAGTTTCAATTCAACACACACACGGCGTAATCACTCAAACACACCATGTCAGCACCGTAGCTACTTATCCTCTCATGCCTTAGCTCCAGACCCTATGCGGTATCGAAGAAGTGAGATATCATCATGTGGATCAAGCCACGAACAATATATGACTTGCAAAACCTTCTCATGCATTCCTCTTACTAGTTCATGCTTCTTCTTGCTGGCTCAAGCAATCAATCAATGATGTCGGTACCCTTATATAGTCTAGTCACCCTGTCTTGACATAGAACATTGAAAAACACACTTGTGGTACTTTATATCCTTTGAAACCTAAACATGTCATGCTTGTACCTTTGCTTTACATAATCTCCAAACTGCCAAGTCAAACATGCAAATGCAGTGAAACGCGACAGCTTTGAATTTCATACCTAATAACTTTATACTATGATAACCCTGATTCCAGTCTGTTGATTCTAGAAAACTCTGCAGTAACTCTTAGGCTCTGAATCTTGGATCATACATACCTCATGGCCATATTTATCTATCCTCCAAGCTGCGTGACCATATCTTCATTTGCACTAGAATATGGTACAACCTCCTGAGCTTCTGCAGTACAATTCCATGTGCCTTGGAAAGTTTGATAACTTATACACTTTCCTTCATATCCCATTCAGTGCTTTTCATTAAGAAACAATATATGTACAACTATGTACATATGATACTGATCCCTTATACCTTTCATCATCACTGCTCCTCTAATCACTACTCCTTTGACATCAATGACAACATATGCAACAAACACATAGTCAACAAAGAAAAGAGAAGAAAAAATGGGGAAAACCTAGTAATATCATAAAATTAGCCCTAAATAGCTTGGAAGATCACATATTTTTTAGCACCATCAGTTGCATAGGAAACCAAATCACCAAAGATCACAAAAGGAAGACAAATGGTTGGGGAAATGAAGCAATGTAGATTATACAAACTAGCCCTTCAAAGTTTCGAGGATGTTTTGCATAACAAAGGGCTTGAAATAATTTTGCATCTTAAAGGGGGTTAAAATTGAATTTTACCCTTAGACTCTTAATATGTTTTCAAACATTAGAACATAACATTTGATCCTTTATAAACCATTCTCATACAAGGTTGGCTTACATACCCAAGATGAAAGACAAAATCACAAGGACCCTCTAAAGAAACAAATCATAACATCAATAATAAGGGTCCCCAAATTTGGCAAAATTTAGGGACATGTTGTGGAGATTACAACTACACCTTTATCTAGTATTACATGGGATACTTTATATTATGACATTAATACTTACTTGTATGCATCTTCTTCCATTTCTGTACCTTCACTTATTTCTATACCTTGCATCTTCCTCTCATTTGACACTAATCCCCAACCTTCCCCTATAAACATTACCCTTCCACCTTTCTATGAGCATGTACCTTCTTCCTCACTTCTCTCACTTGCTTGGACAACATTCCCATCAATCACATTTCCCATACACCTACTACCCCCTCTTTTAATGATCATTTACTGCCTCTTCATGTATCCTCTTATGAAGTTTATTTCTCCAGCCATTTTTCCTTTATTACTTCTATAGACACCTAAAACTAACCATTACATTATAACTGAATTCATGCTATTAATCTCATATGCATTCCTGCACTAATTAATTAATTATTCAATTAATTAAGTTATCCCTTAGCTAATTAATTCTATTCAATTATCCTAACTTAGCTAATATACTAACATTAGTTAATTAAATAGATCATTTTATTTAATTAACTAGGCTAAATCTATATCACCATTTCTTCTAATTAAAAATTTACAAATCCACATCGTCGATCCTAATCAAATTTTCATCTTATCCCTCCATTCAACCTTTTAATCCCTACCCTCCATTTCACACATGTGTGAGAAAATTCACTTGTCACATTCACTCTTCCCTATGTTCTCACACATGTGTGAGAGGATCACTTGTCATAATCACATGTATGAGAAGTCTCATCACACATTCCCATGTTTCCTCTCACACAGTTTGCACAAGATCCTAAAATGTACCTTTTCAATCCTCACCATTCACTTTATCCAAGACCATCCTCTACTCTTGATCTCTCCTTGATCCAAGGACTATCTTTATCCTCCAATCCCATCATGCCACTTGGTGGACTCTCATCAATTCAATCCTCTCAACAATCCTTAATCATTGATCTTTCAAATTGATCTCATCCATCCAATCCTCATCCCAAAAATCTATAAATACAACCCCTCTCAAGCCATTTCTAAGAAAGTTTTGGAATTAAGAGGCATGCTACTAGGATTCAAGAAAGCAACATCCATCCACTTCATCATCATCTTGGAGCACATCTCAACGTCAAGTGGGAGGTATAGCTTTGTTTATGCTTGCATTTGTCTTGTTTATCTGTCATTTTATGCTCTAATCCGAGTTGAAGGTTAGCTAGTTTTTGCATTTGCATTCCTAGTTAGTTTTTACCTTCTTCAACTTCTACCATTCTTGCACATGGATTCATATTCCTCTGCATCCATATCATAATGTTACATTAATTGTTCCCTCCTCTACTCATGCTCCCTCTCTATGCTTTATCCTTGTGCTACCTAATGATTATACATTACCATAATTTTTTCATTTTATTGGACCACATCACATATTACACTTACGAGGCCCCTTTTATGACATCATGTAACTTTTGATATGAATCCATAAATGTATTCCTCCTAATACCTTAGATCCACCTTTTAACCATTCTTATTCATTATCCCCTATCACACAAGCTAATCCACATATTCTTGACACGACCATCAAAAAATCTGATGAAACCCCATACCACACATATGATCCTAGTATTTTGTCACTTGATTACACTAGTTTTATTATCACTTGTACTCATGTTCCTATGGCACCAATTGTTGTGTGAGTTTCTTCTTGTCCACCTATAGTGGTTTGTGTCTTACCCCTTGTTGGAAATTTTGTTGTCATTGATGTCAAAGGGATCACAGTTGTGTTTGTACATTGATGCAAAGCAAAATTAGTCATTGATTGATATCACAGAAGAAGATTTTTTGTTGATTCAAAAAGATTACTAAGGCATGAATGATTTCAGCCTTTATTCAGCAAATCACGAGGTTCATGAACTCACAAGTTCATCGACAGGATGAAGGCTTGAATAATAAAGTTGGTTCATGGTTTCTTAAGTTCGTTGATAGAGGGAAAGTTGGTTCATGGTTCGAAGTGATGTGGATATTGGCCCCACCAATCTTCCAACTCAACTCCAGTTGGCATGCACTCATTGGTAGCACACGGGCACAGGCTATGATGACTTGGTTTTATTTTAGATTGTGTCACGTGTCCCATTTCGAGACATCACCTGTAAAGAAAGACATTTTGGTTTACGACATTGCAGAATCCTGTCATGTGTCCCATTTCAAGTATCACCTGTAAAGGAAAGACATATTTGTTGGGAAGCTCCGGAATCGCATCCAGTCTGTTCATTCTTTGGCGTGTAAGATAAGATCGATGGCCTACATTCAATTGGTTTTAAACGGCTAGTCCCTAGTTTAAAGTTTGAATTACAATGGCCGACAAGGTAGCGATAAGTCTATATTTTTGTTTATTGACTTTGGATCGAGTTAATGATTGTTTCGAGGCATCTAGGTTGACTTGAGGATTGTATCTACATGTATAGATTGATATTTAAAGCAAATCATTTTCATTTTTGAAGGGTGAGTGAGCATAATAGCAAAAAAAGTATTCACAGCAATGAAGTGGTGGTGTGATGAAGATCTTTTGTTTATAGCTAAAATTTGATATCTTTTGATTTAGACTAGAAGCATATGCGAAGGATTTTCCATCAGAGTTCAAGAAGATTATGAACAACAGATCCACAAGAAGGAGTTTTAATTAGAGTAAGAAATGTGAGTATAGAGGTGATGTGTGATAGTGAGGGTCTACAATTGGACTGTGACTCTGTTTGTGCAAATCATGATTTATCATTCATAGCAGAGGTGGTGATTGTGTTGTGGAATAGATTGTGCATTTGAATCAGTCAAAATGCCAAGGCAGAATTAAGCATGTTCATTCTGATATTGTGCAAAGTTTATTACTAATAGTGTATGTTTGTCATTTATTTTATTATCATTTCAGTGGTTTCAGAGGTTGGTGCCTCTTGATCCTTGTGAGGTTGCTACCTCTCTTTATCTAGGTTGGTGCTCAATTTAGGGGATTGCAGTCTCCCTTGGATTGGTGCCCATAAACCTTGTATTGGCTAGGGGATTGGTGTCTCCTGAGGGTTGGTGCCTTCAAATCATATTGTAATGATCAATTTTTTTGTGAGGCTAGATTTGGGCAGTAGATCCAAGCAACTTGCTCACCGTGGTTTTTTTCCTTCTAGGGTTTCCATGTAAAATCTAGTTTTGTGTTCATTTGTGTGTTCTTGACACCACCATAAAAAAATGTGATGAAACCCCATACCACATATGATCCTAGTATTTTGTCACCTATTTACGCTAGTTTTATTATCACTTGTACTCATGTTCCTATGGCACCGATTGTTGTGTGAGTTTCTTCTTGTCCACCTACAGTGGTTTGTGGCTTACCCCCCTTTCATCACTTTACTCTCCTTCTCACATCCATTTTCTAACCCTCCACATGAACCTCTGTTGGCAATAGTCGCTGCTTCACATTGATAGGTGTTGTCATTGATGGTAACTAAGATCAACCCAATCATCCGCATAACACAATTTGTTCACATCGGAAGTCAGAATCAGAATTTGTCTAAGTCCAGGTAGTTAGGAACAGAGTAGGTGACAGGGTCTAGTATCTTGGTCTAGATCTCTCCAGTGGAAAGGCATGGTTTGCTGCAGATCTAAGGTAGTTGTAAGCATTGTCAAGACACTCTAAATCCAGAGTTTTGTCCTCCGGTGATGAAGGACCCAAAAGATATTACCTTCTGAGTATCGGGTTTCAGTTTGACAGAACAAACAAAAGAACAGGCCGACCTTGTGAATGATCTTAATTCTGGATGTATAGAAGTTGTTTATTGGGCAATTGGTGATGATCAATGATGGTAACCGACATGATTGATGATCTGTGAGTGCAAGTTTTGGTCCGCATCTCATATTATGTATGGATCTGGCTGACAGAGCAGAGTACTCAACAAAGTTCTAAATGTTCTTAAAGCTGACTAGTAAAATGATTGTAGACCATGTTGCAGATATATATATCTGATGGAATTGGATGATTTAGGTTTGTGTGTTGTGACGATGGTGTAATTGCGAAAAGAGAAGAGATCAAAAGTTCAGATGTCAACAGAGCAGTAAGAGGAGCATAGTAAGGATGAAGTGCGTCAAGTTTGTTTTCTATGCTTAACTGGAACTGAACTCTAGCATTGATAGATGCTAAATCTCAATTCAAATTTATTATAATTCTCTTTCTGTAGGCAGTGAGCCTTCTTTTGAGCAGTGAGCTCTAGGCAGTGAGCCTTCTTTTGAGCAGTGAGCTCTAGGTAGTGAGCCCGAATGCATGTGCATTCCTATTGTAATACTTTTGACAGAGTATAATCTTTGTGGGTTAACCCCCACCGTGGTTTTTCCCTTAACCAGGTTTCCACGTCAAAAATCTTGGTGTCAAGTGTGTTATTTATGTTTCTGCTCATATGTTATTGATTGATGCTGAAATATTTACATCACTAATTTGATTATAAGTTGTAAAGGAAGATTGAAGGTAGAAAAGTTTAAATTGTGGGACAATTGATTCACCCCCCCCCCCCCGGTCAGTTGTCCGGACCTAATCCAACAACCTCCCCTAATGTATCTTTTGGACCTTGATCATATCTCCATACTAGTTAATGAAGCCCTTCATAAATTTTTCTATTGCATTTATGTTCACCCTACTACTTCACTAGAAGACATTGTTGCTATCTTTGAAGCTCTTGCTCTTGGGATACATGCCATTTTCCCTTCATCTAAACTTCCACCTCCCTCTGTGCTTCATGATAACCTTCCCCTATTTATTATTGTTGGCTATCACAATAGTGGTATTAAACACACCTTTGTTGATAATAGTTATAGATTCAATGTTTGCAACACCTACTTTCTAAACAAAATTCACATTAAAACCCTTAACTTACACTAGTCAAACATATTGATTAGGAGTTTTGACAATGTTAGCCAAAATTATTATGGCACCATTACCTCCTATCACCATTGATATGCTATTTCATGGTATGCCGATTGAATTCTCCTTCAACATCCTTCTAGGTCAACCATAGATTCATGCAATGAAGGCCATCTTTTTTTTAGACTGCAAGACTCATTGTAGCCCCGTTATAACCTGCAGTACACCTAGTAAACTTTTTAACATGACCAACGACATTGGCGTGACACGCCCTCTAGTACCACGTGGGCAAGGGGATTAGACCTCGTGACCACTTGCCTGCAACATGATACTTTCAACCAATAGAGCCAAGGCCCCCGCCCAATGAAGGCCATCCCTTTAACTCTCCATTAATTGTTCAAATTTATATGTAAGGGCAAAGTTTACATTGTGCTAGCTGACAATCATCCCTAACAACATTGTTGCCACCACAACCACATATGGCCATGTTAATACTCAAGATAACCCTCCTTTTCACTTTCCCTCAACTTCTTTGAACCACATCTCTCCTAAATTATCTCCATCCCCATATCTACCTCTTTCCAAGCTTCTACCTCCCCCCTTAGGCCATCCCCAACCTCATTTACCCACACGTCCATTATTCACTACTAAACACAACCATTTCCCAACCTTCTTAGTCATTCATTACCCTTACCCCTTCTGCTCTCCCAACTCTTCTAGGATAATTCCACAATAGCATGTTCCACATTTTGGCCTAAGTGGGACATTGAAATCAATATTTTTAACCAAAATTTAGATTTTTTGTGTAGATTCTAAATAAATATTTTAAATTAAAAAATATATTTTGTGTCATTTTTAGGCATTTTTAATAACCCATTTTTGTAGTATTTTTAATGAGTGACATATATTCCATAACACATTTATTTACTTTTATTAGAAGTAAGATAAAATCACAATTTCTTAAATTTAAATCACAAACACTGTCATCTAGTGCATGCATATTTTTTCAAAAAATTTTGTTGCATATTTTATTTATTATTAATGTTTAAATTCACATTAATTATAATTTAGTGTGATTTTATTTCATGATGCATAATTTTTTTTGTATATGTCGATTTCTTAATTAAAAAAAAACATTCATACAGAGTGCAAATATAATTTTTAGAATTTTTTCTTTTCTTTTTTTAATTTTTTCACGTGCATCGAATAGAGACCCTTAGGCCATCTATAAATTATGATGCACCAATAAGTGATTAGCCTTCGGAAGTTACTCGCACCATATCTAAGAGATGGGATAGTGGTGTATGGGAATGGTCTATCATCCATAGTTACACTATTTACGAATGAGATATGTATATTTGCAAGCTCACAGATCACACACCTTATAGAAGCCTTCCCTCTTTTTTATTTGTGTGTTCTTTGGATATCTTTATGTATACTAGTGTAGTTAGTTTATGAGTTATGTTTCTTTCTAGTAGATTGAGGCTTTGTTTTCTTTCCTCTATTGAGTCAACCTCTAGTGCTAGCTTAAATTCTAAACTATAACTTTGTTTGAAAGTATTACATTTGTTGTCAACCTCTACCCCTTTCTTACGTGGCACTTTGTGTTATTTCATCCCTTTCTCAAGTCTTCTTAGGACCCTAGACCTTACCTAGTGGACTAAATTATAATTTTCACAAGTGTATCCTCTTGGTCATTTCCTAGAACATGAGATCAAGTTCTTCTCACAAGTTCCATCAACCTCACCTCCTATAGTACTTGAGTCAACAGTACCTTTCAATTTTTTACTAGACACCTATTTACCTCATCCCAACAACTAAATATCTTTGTTAGATTAAATGCCTAATTTTTGAATTCTATGTAATGGAGTTATCTTTTCAAGTTGGACTTATCCCTAAAAAACTTTCCTAAACTTTCACAATTTGTCATTCAACTTTTCTTTTAAATCTTAAAAGTATTTATATCTTATCCCCAAGTTCCTAGGCAACCTTTTAAAATGGGCTTCAATTTGTTGCAACACTCATTGAATTTTTCACAAGGTCCGCAACACACTCATGCACACCTCAATACTTCATCCTTTGTGCCTCTTCTTGCACCTAGCCCTTGTTGAACACACCAAGATACTGAGAGGGGGGGTTAATCAGTATCTAATCAAACTTCAAGTCCTCCTGAGCATATTAAAACTTAAGCATTACAACATCAACAAAAACATGAAAGATTAACACAATGTACATAAACACATAACACCAGATATATGTGGAAAACCCAAGAAGGGAAAAACCATGGTGATGATTAAATCACAATATATGAAGCTCAAAATTACAACTTTGTTTTAGGGCTACAACCCAAGGAAGCTACTACTCCGTGAAAACTTTGATTTAGGGTCACTCCCAAGGAAGCTACAACTCCCTGAAGACTTTGTTTTAGGATCACTCCCTAGGAAGCTACAGCTCCCTGAAGACTTTGTTTTAGGGTCACTCGCAAGGAAGCAACTACTCCCTAAACTAAGAACAAACTCAAAAAAGATTACAGTATGACAGTCCTTCTACTACCTAAAAACTGACATTGAAGCTCAAACCTTTAATGATTGCAATTCTGCTTCTTCTGATGATTGAATCAATTAGGCACACTCTTCACTTACCTCCTGTCACACAAATGTCTTCAAGAAGAATTAGCACAGCCTCTAACACATCTGCTCTTTCTCCTTTAGTCAGACATCACAATGCATATGACTTTCATATCCAGCTCTTCACACTTTCATATTTTCATTTTTGCAATCATGCCTCACCTAGATCAACTAGGTTTACAATATATACATGACATTACATTGATTACATTACAAGTCAGCCAATACAATAAGAATATTACATTTTACAAGTCGGCCAGTAATCACAACACATGAAACGGGCAAGCCCTATCATGAACAACACGCTACACCAAAAGAAACCACATGCTTTACGAATCCCAACACATGCTTAGTCCAGTCCTAAGCATCATTCATAGCATCATTCATCAAGGAATCACCTCCATACACATCGTTCATTTGAAATAGGACAGTCTTAAGCAGGAAGACATGAAATTTGAAGTATAACGGTCACCACCATTTGAAAAACCTTGTGCGGTATAGGAAACAAAAAGGATCTTCATGAAATTCTTCCAAATGAGTCTTCATGACTCATAAAACACCTTTAGATACACCTCTAACTCCACACAACAAATGCATTGTGCCATATACCTTAAAACATGCATACTAAGATCAAACAGCCATCTTGAGCACACTGTAACACATTGTCATTGAGAAACTGACCTTGCAGAGCACTAAACCTCCTAAAACTGCAAAGATGCATGTAATACACATCCTTGAACATGTCCACAAAACCACATAGGAAATTCTTCTCTTCGGGATGTACGGAGCATTTTAACAAGCCTTCAACATTACTTTTCTCTATCAGAATACAAGTCAGAATTCTACCACTTATAACTTTCACTACGGAAGGTGTAGAGACTTGAAACTTTGGAAATAGCACCTTCACAAGTCACTAAGCTTAACTTCTGAACTGCAAGACATCATCTTCAAACACGGAGGAATGCGGAGCCAAACATTGCAGCACAGTGAATATCTTCTTTAGAACCAACACTGTCTTCAAACTGTCAACTGCAAAACACTCTTTCGGTAATCCAAATAACATGAAACTTGGAATAGACATGCTTTGACACTATATGAGGCTATCTTCCACTCCACAGAGATACACCATTAAAAACATGAAAATGCGGAGCAATCTCCTAGACAATCTTCAAAGTAGACTTCCTATAGCATGAACTTTCACTAACATCTAGAGGCCAATACTTCTTTGTATCAACACATACATTCTTAGGAACAACAGGAGAGAGCATACAATATGCTTCAGACCATTAGTAACATCTCCCCAACAACAGCAACACATCTGATCATCTAGGTGCTTCTAATTCTCCTATTAATGTGTCTTCTTTGCTATCAACAAACATACTCAATGAATATAGTCTCTGTTGACTGATAACTTCAGGAACATGACATCCAACCATGAACTATATCTTCTTTGTTGGATAGGACATGACATCCAACCATGAACTTCTAATTCCCATCTTAATATCTTATCATTCATATCTGTGCTTCTAATTCCCATCTTAATATTTCATCATGAACGCATCTTTGCTGACCAACAACTTATCTCTACATGACATCCAAAAATGAACATCAGCAACCCACTATGAACCTAATCAACCCTAAACATTAGCATCACCACTGTATCTTACCGGTATACCATCATCACAAACTGAGTGTTGACCTTACTCTAAGTGTTGACATCAATGACAACATAATGATAACACATATTGCCAACAGCCCTTTCATAACTTCCTACTAAATTTAACTTTCACAACACTAAGTATTAACATTTGTCAACACTCTTAAGTTCTTCTAGTTTCATCAACCCCATGGTCATCATACTAGTAACTTTTAATTTTCTACAACACGTCTTTAGTGCCTCACGTCCCAATAGGTCTAAGTTATCTTTCTTGTAAGCATACACACCTAATTGTCATATTTATCTTTATTCTAAAATCTTCATATTTGTTTGAGCCTATGCTGTTGACTCTACCAAGAACTATACCACTTAAATCTTATGATCTCATGTTTATATATGTGATGGGGCTCAACATATGAAAACTGGAGTAGAAGTCTAACCTAATTTAGATATTATAGCAGAGGAGGCCCAACCACACATTGGTGTCAGAGAGGGGGCCCAAGTATACATTAATGTTAGAGAGGATGCTCAATCTCATATTCTTGATGATGCCCAACCTCCTAGATCATTCGATATTGGAGAGGGGTCTCAATCACTTCCCTTTGTAGATGCATATGTGAATTTAATTAAAGAGGTTAAGGGAAAATTTTCTAAGAAGAACATAGATCATTTAGTTGGGATTGATATAGACAAATGAAAATTGTATGTTAAACAACCTCAAGATCAAGTTACTAAGAGGTCATTGACTAGAACTTCCAAAGAAATATTTGACAAGCACTTTAAACATCATGATACAATTGGTAAAGCCCGACTATTAGCAAGTATACTTACTCATGATGAGATGGAGACATTATAATTTTTGGGTGTAGATTTCATAGAAAAGAGGAAAACACACCTACAAAAATATGTTTAAAATGTGACAATAGGTTTGAGTTCCATTAACAAAAAATATCACTCTATTGATAAAAGTATTTTAGGGAGAGTGATGTTGACTTCTATTGTAATTCCAAAAAACTCTAGAAAGTGTCAAATTTCTTCACTTTCAAATGAAATTGGATTAAGTAGAAAGATGATATCAAGATATCTGAAAAGGAGAAAGGTTTTGGATGATAGCATTGTAGATGGCAATTAGGCATTGATGTGTAGGGCTCCCTAGTCTGTCAAGATTGAAGTTGGTGTTAGGAAGTTGATCTTAAATTTCTAGCATGAGCATACTCATCCTTCATCAAATAGTAGAGATGTTCTTAACTGCAAGATTGAGTCGAATGATTATGAACAACATATAAAATATTGGTTAGACATAACACAACATGAGATGTATATTACATTTTATGATGCTAATTCTTATATTAAGATTGGGAAAACAATGTTTGGAATGGTTCATAAGGCACAACACTTGCTGAAGGTTTTGCAAATGGGGTAGCAAGCTAAGTGGGCTTGATCTTGGGGGAAACTCCATGGTTAACTGCGCTTGAGTCAGAGTAGTACTGGGATGGGTGACCTCCCGGGAAGTCCCGATGCTTCACCCCTATGTGCATCACCTAGATGCAATGAGTGCTAAGTGGACCATTCATTAACATGAGAGATGGGTTCATGTGAACAACTACTCATGAAATATGGGTCATGTGTTTGACTCAAAAACTACGTAGTTAAACCCTAAAATAAAATATCATAATGTTTGGAATGTTAAGGCCATGGTACATGAAGCCAAATAAAGTCTTTGAAACTTGTTGTCATCACCAAATTGAATTTGATCTTTATTATCAGGCATTTCAAAAGAACATACAAGAAAGTGATGGTGTTGAAAATTGACCTTCTAATTGGGTAAATGAGTTCATAACATCCATTATATGTGATAAATCTAATGATGATGTAGATGGTCCAATGAAACATTTGCATAAAAGGATTTTGTGGAAAATGTAGAAATTTGGAAAAATTGCCTTTGAGAAATGAAGATATTGACATGACAAAGATGGTAATTTGCAAGAGGTACAATTACATAAAGTCTCAAACTAGATTTGAAAAAGAAGCCACAAGGCTAGATTATGTAGAACTTCCTGTTGGAACCTCTATGGAAAAATTTTGTAACTTGATAGAACCATACATATGACATGCCTTTTTAGCTAAGTGTCAAGAATAAGAGTTTAAGTTGTTGAGAGATACTTTCCCTCTTGGAATAGTCTTATTAGTAGTTGATTTTATAGAGAATTAATCTTTTGCCCATTAAAACAAGATTGAAACACACTATTATTATTCAAAACATGTGACTGTTATGGTGCAAGTGTGTTATTGACATGCATAATTAGAGTCGAATGGTGTTAAGAGTACCCATCTACAATGAGTCATTAAGAAGAATCACTTTTATAGTAGCGATGATAAAGGGCATGACACACATTTTGTGCAACATTGCTTTTACAAGTTTTTAGAGATCTTGCTACAAGGAGTGTGAAATTTGAGAAACATTTTGTAGGGTCAAATTGGTGTACGTTGCGATTCAAATCATCGAGACCATTTTTAGCACTTTGTAGATATGATCAAATTCTCAATATACCTCACATTTGGAGTTTATTTGAGAGTGGCCATGGAAAGGGTGAACATGATGGTGCAGAAGCTTACATGAAATGTGATCTAAGAAAACATCAAATGAACTATGAGGGAGTTCATTTCAATGATGCACATGTCATTATTGAATTGTGTATGAATCATTTCATATGTGAGGTTGGCACAACTTTAGGGAGGAACCCACATCCACATAGAGTGTTCTAGGAGATAATAGGTATACTGTTTGAGTTCAAAGTTTGACTTGTTTAATATTCACTTAGAAATTTTATTTCATTATGATTACAATTGCACTTTGAACAAAAGTATAATGTATATAAAATTTGTAGATGTTGATCAAAAAAGTGTGCATGGATGTAAGAGGATAGAGAAAACAAAGTCTTTACATTGTGTCATGGGCACAAATAGCCAGACATAGACATTGTGTACTAGGGATTACTCTTTCTTTTGTTGTGACTACATGTTGGAAAATTATGAGAATTGCAAAAGCCAACAACATGGATATGTTGGTGAATCTGGTACCACTAGTTGTGAAAGACACATATGATGAAGACAAAGATGAAATCTTCTTAGAAATTCATTTGATTTCAATTTATTATGACCATATTTTAGGACTAAAAAAGGTATATCTCTTATTATGAATTAATATGTTGATAAAATTTAATGAATTAGTTTCTTAAATTTTTGAATTCATGACCTAATTTTTTGTTTAACATTTCATTATGTTGGGAGATGTTTTTGCAGCC
The DNA here is from genome assembly GCA_027924645.1 of Cunninghamia lanceolata. NCBI lineage: Eukaryota > Viridiplantae > Streptophyta > Pinopsida > Cupressales > Cupressaceae > Cunninghamia > Cunninghamia lanceolata. The sequence goes on along the minus strand of BSBN01001315.1, from coordinate 1,701,200 downwards.
ATAGGAGAGGCTAGAAATGTAGAAGGCATATGTTGTTATTTATCACATTGCATATAAGAGAGAATTAAGTTAATAAAGCCATAAATAAGTGATGGAACATTGTTTCCCACTAGCTCAATTGTAGTAAAGGGAACATATTTGAAACAAGTCAAAATCCTTCAAAATGGGGTTCATTTTATTGATTACAAACCTCACATTATGGTGTATCATTACAGCCAGCTAATAATTTCTGCTGACATGTCTCTTCATCCACACACACATGTGCATTATAAGTGGAGACCAAATAAAAATGGTCCCATGAGAAAATATTATGTGTTATTGAAGAGCAAGTTGAACTAATTGATGTGGTATGAAAAATGTGGAGAAGAACCTTTATTTCGTTCCCTCCAGATTTGATATGTTGTGGTTCAATCAAAAGTACAATGAGTTCTATATACATGATGTGATTTGATTTCATTCCCTAAAGACTAGATATATATGATGTCATTTGATTCTATATAGCATGCATGATTAGAATAAAATAGTATTTTACTCAAATTTGATGAATTTGTTTTTGTGATATTATATTTCCTTAGGTTGTAAAAAGAAAATACAAATATATAAGGATTTAATTTAAGAAATAAAACGTGTTCATATAAAGTAAAGACTTAAGATACCTAAGGAATAAGGATCAAGAATAAAATAGTATTTATGTGGACTAGGGGGAATTAACAGAACTTAAGAGGTCTTAAGGGGACTAAGTGCACGACATATAGCTAAATCTATTTTAATTAATTTTAATTTTTGAAATTTATCTTTCACGTACATAATGCACTTCTCAAGAAAATCCTACATAGAAGTTGGTTGAAGCATTTTACTATCATTTTTAATATATGGATCTAATCCCTAGGTAAATTTGGGGTATACATGTCTTGTCCTAGGCAAATTTGGGGTATACATCTATTCGGATAGAGAAGAATGATTTAATTTGTCATTATTCATCTTTTTTCATTTTTAGATCTTAAATTAACAAAACACATCAAGGACAAAATTTTAGATTAAAAAAATACTTCATTATTTTTGTGGATAGGTTAGTGTATAAGGGTGGAACTTTTTGGGTAATAGTTTAGAATACCAATGATTATGCAAACTCTTGGCATGGATTTGGGGAATTAAATTAACTCTCATAAAAGACATGGCCTATATTGAGCATGGATTATATCTAGTTATCTTGAGTATATTTGTCTATGATCTATCATTGTCTATGAGCAATTTATCATAAATTGAATATGATAAATTTATCATTATCTATGAATATTTTATCATTTAGTTGTGCAATTCATTCATATTCAATTTATCATTTATCTTACATTGTTAGATCATGTGATGTAGGTGTTATATTTTACTATGGAAATAGCATCTCAAAATCTAAAAAACTAAAAGCAAACATATAAAGAGATTACAACGAAGGATGCAAAAGAGATCATATCAAAACAATAATGAATGAATTGCTCACAATAATATAAGAATACATTCCAAATACAAGCTAGGTAGTGAGTTTATATAGACTCAGGAAGAGGGTGGAGGTGGAAAAAATAGCCAATAGGAAGTGACCACCAAGTGGGCCAAAGATAGCAAAAACATCTTCCCAAGATAGCAAATGCACCTCCCTTGTAGGATGGTGACACCTCAAACTACCCACTCACCTAATTATACTCACTTTATTAACATAAGAAAGATTAATAATATGTGTAGAAAAAACCTAGCAAATAGGAAAATAAAAACCTACACTAACACCCCCCTTAAGCGTAACTTAGGTGGGTAAAAAGATGGGTCCCGACAAATAAAGCCTGATGAGGTACCCATGTACAAATAATTCCTCCCCAAAGAGAAGAAGCCCCCCAAAACAAAGGAATAGAAGCCCCCCACACAATAGAAAGAGAACACCCCCTCCCCCCCCAAAAAAAGAGAAAGAAGAGGACTAAGAATCCCCATGAAGATAAGCAATTGTGCCAATAGTTGATGGAGAAGACGGTCTATGATTGTCAAACAACGTTCATCCCCTTGGGAAGAAACAAAACCAAAGGTGTATGCAGAATGTCTTCCCATTCCTGAAAGGAGTATGAGGGAAGAAAGCTCAAGATGTATGATGCTTCTGAAAACTGCTCATATGTCTCTGTGTTGGTGCCGAAAGGTGCCACAATCAAATCAGAAGTCCTAGGCCTAACTAAAGAAAGTGACAATATAGAACCTTGTGGAAACTGATGTAGAATGAAATTCAAAGACAAAGATGACTCCTCCAAATGTTGTTTAAGGCTCTCCAAGACAATGCCAAACTGTGAGAAATGATCATGTGGAGAAAGAACAAGAGGGACTGAAGGTGCCCTCTTCATATTTGAAGAAGATGATGAAACTCCATAAGAGCTAACATCAAAGAGGTAATGAATATCCTCAATAGTGTCATCTTATTCATTAAGATAGGACTCACCAAAAAAACCTACAATGTTTGTCAAGTACTCGTGCCAAGGAGTTGTATCTAGAAGATGATGAATGTCTTGTTGCACTAAATCACTAGAAGCCATGGATGTAGCAATACTAGCAATAAGTGATGGAGGAGATGGAATGGAAACATAGGTCTTTGGAATCTCAGTTGATGAAAGAACACCAAGATTTAGATGGCCATATTGTATCTCCTCAAAAGTGTCCACACTAGATGCTTGAGTGTGTACATCAGCCAAAGGAACAATAAGAGCAAAATGTGAGGTGCACACTCAAGATTGATGATCTAACTCCTCAACTGCAACAATATCTCTGCTATACAAATCCTGAATAATCATAGAATTAGATGTGACCTCAACACTCTTCGTTGCCCCACCACATGTGCTTTGATAGATAGAAAGGATATTAGTTGACAATGAAGGCACATTGTAGACACCTGGAATTCACCTTACTTCCCAGCTTTTAATTATCCATTTTTCTATACTTTCACATTAATTAAATAATTTTAATTATTTAATTAAATTCATCCATCTTTATCAAAATGATAATTCTTCCACATTAATTAAATAATTATTAATTATTTAATTAAGTTAATTTTCCCTATTTTCCTAGCATTAATTAAATAATTTACAATTATTTTAATTAATCCCTTCTTCTTTTCTAATATTAATTCAATAATTTATAATTATTTAATTAATTAAATCACAAACCCAATATTAATTAAATAAATCTAATATTTATTTATTTAATTCAAATCACATCTTCTTGATTTCTTTCCAAAATTAAACTCATGTGTATCTAATTAATTAAATTAATTAGATAAATTTTATCAATTATCCTCTCATCCTTTTTTCAGGATTTATTTCTTTTTTTAAAAACTAAAATCAAATCCTTTCTATCTTTTCAAATCTTATCTTCTCGATTTATTTCCTCTTTTGATCAAATAAAGCAAAAATCAAAACCTTATCCCTCAATCACTAAAAATCTATAAATAAAGCCTCCTCTAAACCAAAAGGGGATTCATTTTTTATGCAAACTTACTCTATCGAATTGAGCTCTCATCATGCCATTGCAACCAAGGTTATGCTTGAGTCTCTTGAGCAATCCACATTTCAACACGCCAAGGGATAAATATCATTTATGGTAACTTGTATTGTTGTTTACTTTGGGTTTCTTGCATATTTCGATTATCTCTTGTGTTATGTAGGTATTGTGTTAAGATCATTATGTTCTTATTTACTTTCCAAAATCTAGCATATACACACACAAAGAACACCGTTGGATGATCCTTTGTCCATGTCAATAGATCCTTTCCCACAAACATGCATGTATGTGTTATTAGCCATCAGGATGTTTGGTGACATGAATAAATCTCAAATGAAGAGAACATACTATGTGATGAAGCCATATGATGTGAATCTCTAGAATCAAGGATCCATCTCCTAACTCAGAATCTGCAACTGGAACAAGTGCTTTCCCCTTTTGTTTCTCTGACTTTGAATGAGAAGAAAATGATGAACCCTTTGACATAGTTGAAGGCAAATTGATTTTATTTTTTGTTACAAGATGTTTCAACTCATCAATTTATTTTAAATAACATTGATGTTCATCATGCCGTGATTTCTTGAAATATGCACATATGGGCTTCTCCTTTTTAGATGATTCCCATTTTAAGGAAGAGGATTAAGATTCTTTTGTGGCTTGTTCTTTTCTTCTTTTGTTTTTGGTAAGGATTCCCTAATTCTTTCTAGTAGCTTAGGCTCACTAGCAACCAATACTTGTGATTTAGAAGACATGATGAGACCCATTTGAATTAGTTGTGCTTCTTCTTAGATTAGAATATTTGAAAATACATCAAAAATAGCCTCAACATATGCAACTCCCACTGAAATTCAATTGGTGTGAAATACAAAAACAAATACTTAATACTCAGGACCAAGTTTTCATAACACATTTAGAATCAGCTATAAATCTACCATATTAATCTTGCAATGCTTTAGTTGTGTCCTTAGTTGCTTACTCTTGGAGATATAGTCATGGATGTGGTTGAAACCTTTAGGATCAAGATTCATTAGATCATTATCAATCTAATATCCCCTAATCTTCTTAGTTTTTCCATACTAATTTTCAAGAGTCTCCCAAGCCTCCTTAGGTGTTTTGTATGATTCAACATGAAATTGTAAATCAAAAGAGACTAATAAACAAATGTAACCAAGAGTTTTCTCCCGGTTGATCTCCCAAATCACTTTTACACTTGCATCAGTAGGTTTGGGAATAGTTTCTTTTACATAGCATGTACAACCTTTTTCCATTAGATAATTCCATACTAATTGTTTGCACGAGGCATAATTATATGGAGTTAGGAGTTCAATTTGAGTATTCCCCATTGCAAGAACACACAACAAAGAACTGAAAGCAATCAATCACCACAAGATTCCCCCCCCCCCCCAAATTCACCCAATAAGGGATCCCCCAAGAAAATGAGTTGGCACTTTATTTTTAGTGCGATTACAATTGCCACTTGCCAAAATAGCAAAGTAGACTTGACTTCAAGGCTTTTACAAATTCTTAGAAATGAGTATATGTTGAAAGTATAATTTTGGAATAATACCAAATAAAATGAATAGCACCACTATAATATTACACAAAAAAATCATCCACTTTCAAAAAAAGAATTGCCTTGATCCGGTCGTATGTGAAAGTTATCAGTCTTTGAAGTTCCCAAAATGAGAATTGTACAGTGTCACCTATGAGAATCTGCAAGTTCTAGAAAATCCATGCATCAAAATCAAAATTTATCTACACCAACGTGAAGAGCATGAAAGATTATCCCAAATAAATTAAAAATGCATTGAAAAAAGAGATTGTGAGCCCAAGTTATGAGCTTGCAAAGTTTTCCTTCAAGATGTAACCAGCCAATAGAGAGGGGGTATGAGTTAAAAAAAGACTCTTGTCACCAAATTTGGTGGAACTACCACTAGAAATAGGGGTGCCACCAAGTATAGATCTCACCATATAGATTATACTTCCACAAAATTTAGTAGTCCTCTGGATGATTTTAGACCTCTGCTAGTTTAGTGTACCTCTAAAAAGATTGCCAACTTTGGCAGAGGTGCCAAATGGCACAAGGACTGGGGATAATTTAAAAAATATTTTTAAAGGCTAAAAGTCAAACTGGAAAAATAAAGTCCAAAAGGTTGAATTGCAAAAGAGGGGGCAAGTGGTAAAGGCACACCCGAACCCTTGTTAAAGGGTATGTGACCCAATGAAGGGTCTACAGCCTTTGGAAGGCATGTAGCCCAACAAAGGCCAGTGCCTATGAAGAGGAGTGTGTGACCCAAGTGGTACTCGCGGTACCTCTGAACAGTGCATGCGCATGGGTACATCCCCAAAAAAATTGTTTTTTAAAAACAATTTTACAATGATACCTTTTAAAAAATTATGATTTTTAAAATAATTTTTAAAAAATATTTAAATCACAGAAAAACATTTTTTAATTTTTATGAAAAATTCACCTCTATTTGCGTGTTAGGGAGGTTGTACGGCCTTCCTGACATCTTTTTGCCTTTTCAAACAATTGCTCTTATTTTGATGATTTGATTAGCAATCTTAAGGTTTTTGGGCCTTTTGAGCATGATGGTAGGGTTAGATTTGACCCAAAATGCTTGAAAATATTAGGTACCTATCGGATTTGGCATGCACCTCCCAACTTTAAACTCTCATAGATTTGGCCTTTGGTGTCCAATCTGGATGAACTAAAGGGCTATTCTAACTTTTACGATAGCTCTAAACTCAATGGTGAGCTCAGATTTTCTCCAAGAATCTCCTGAAGCTACCTGCAACACAAAGCCACTAGCAAACCCTCCCCCAAAACTGGTATTTCTATCAAGTTTTTTTGATTCTCTAGGTCATCATCAAATGCAAGAGAAGAGCATACTCAACTTTCAAGACCAACCATGATCTCAAATCCTAGATCTTTTGAATGAATATCCCTAGGCATTCAACTACTTTGATACCATGTTAGACTTTTCTATGGAAATAGCAGCCCAAAATCTAAAAAACTAAAAGCAAGCACATAAAGAAGTCACAATGAAGGATACAAAAGAGATCATATCAGAATAATACTGAATGAATTTCTCACAATAATATGAGAATACATGCCAAATACAAGCTAGGTAGTGAGTTTATATAGACTTAGGAAGAGGGTGGAGGTGGTAAAACCATCTAATAGAGAGTGACCACTAAGTAGGCCAAAGATAGCAAAAGCATCTTCCCAAGATAGAAAATGCACCTCCCTTGTAGGATGGTGACACATTAAACCACCCACTCACCTAATTAAACTCACTTTATTAACCTAAGAAAGCTTAATAATATGTGTAAGAAAAACCTAGGAAATGGGAAAATAAAAACCTACACTAACACCCCCCCTTAAGTGTAGCTTAGGTGGCTAAAAAGATGGGTCCTGACAAATGAAACCTAATGAGGTACCCATGTACAAAGAATTCCTCCCCAAAGAGAAGAAGCCCCCACAAAATAAAGGAATAGAAGCCCACCACACAATAGAGAGAGAGAGAGAAAGAAGAGGACTAAGAATGTCCTCAAACATAAGCAACGGTGCGAATGGTTGATGCTTGAAACTGGATGGAGAAGAAAATCCATGATTGCCAAACAATGTTCATCCCCTTGGGAAGAAACAAAACCAAAGGTGTATGCAGAATGTCTTTCCATTTTTAAAAGGAATATGAGGGAAGGAAGCTCAAGATGTATGATGCCTTTGAAAACTGCTCATATGTCTCCATGTTGGTGCCGAAAGGTGCCATGATCAAATCAGGAGTCCCATGCCTAACTAAAGAAAGTAACAATCTAGAACCTTGTGGAATTTGATGTAGAATGAAGTTCAAAGATAGTGATGACTCCTCCAAATGTTGTTCAAGGATCTCCAAGCCAATGCCAAACTATGAGAAATGATCATGTGGACAAAGAACAAGATGGATTGAAGGTGCCCTCTTCATATCTTAAGAAGATGATGCAACTCCATAAGAGCTAACATCAAAGAGGTAATGAATATCTTCAATAGTGTCCTCCAAGTTAGCAAGATAGGACTCACAAAACAAACCTGCAATGTTTGTCAAGTACTCATCCCAAGGAGTTGTATCCTTAAGATGATAAATGTCTTGCTGCACTAAATCACTAGAAGCCATTGATGTAGCAATACTAGCAATAAGTGATGGAGCAGATGGAATGGAAACATAGGTCTTCATAATCTTAGTTGATGAAAGAACACCAAGATTTAGATGGCCATATTGTATCTCCACAAAAGTGTCCACACAAAGTAGAGGTGTAGAAGGCAAGTTCAGTAGTGAAGAAGTGAGGTCCAAGTGACAGTATAGTAGTTGGTAATATGATGCGGGATACAATTTAAAGGTGTCAAAGGTGGCATGTAGGAAGGTGGTGTTGAGAATACTTCTATTAGGTCATGTCACATCCCTTGCAACAAGTTTGTGTATAACTCTGAGTTGATATTATGTTTGAAATCATTTATAATAAGTTTAGAAGTGGTGTTTCCATAGTTTAGTACAGTATTTGGATGTAGGAAGCCCTAGTGGAAAATATTCATTTGTGTAATTTTCGTGTAATGAATTGGCTATGGTCTGACATGTAAGAGGGTTCATTGTGAGAAACTGTGTGGTTGTATTCTAGTGATCTAATCAAACAACTTATTTATTTAGTGTGTGCATTATTATGAGTTGTGGTAATTGTGGCTAAATCCTTATTTTGGGCTACACGGTTGGGTAGTCCTTCTTGGATCCCCTACCATGACTACATCAATTGGTATTAGAGCAAGGTTGGATTAATGGAGTATTTGTGGTGGGATGTGAATGCACTTAGTCACATTTTGAGCATGTAATTTTGGTACAACATAGGCTACCGTGGTGATAGTAGTTGCTGCATGTAAAATTTGGCTTTGGAGGAATTAAATAAATTTTAGGTTGTGGTAGTCTATGCATCTGTAGATAGCATCGACTATGAGGCAGTTTACAAAGGGACGAGTGTGTATAGATCGTTGACCAAAGATGCTACCAAGGAGAAGGCACGGTATGATTAATGTTGTAGGTATAATGGAGGAGATATATGAGATGTTAAAATCTATGTAGAATTGGATGGATGCACTAAAGGACCGCTAGAGGAATCCTAACCCTAGGACTAAGGAAAGTGATGAAGAATAGGAAGCAAATCCTATAGAAACAAGTGGAAGCAAAGACACCAAGGAATAAAGGACACTGAAGGCCATAACTAACATTGGTAAGAGGGCCAGAGTGGATATCCCAAACTATTTTGGGAACTTGGATCTCAAGGAGTTGATTGATTAATGGATCATTGATCTGGAGGAGAATTTTAGGTATGAGGGCATTGCAGACTGTAACAGGGTAAAAGTTTCTAAGACAAAGCCAAAAGGTCATGTGACGATATGGTGAAAGGAAGTCCAAATGGAGTTAAATAGAAAAGGGAAGCCTTAACTGCAAAGTGGGACAAGATGGTGGAAAATCTAAAATCCAAGTTCATTCTAGCAAATTACTAGTTGGAATTGTTGAAGGAGATACACAATTTATAGTAGGGAAACATGATTATGAAGGAGTACACTAAAGAATACTATATGCTAGAAATTAGGTCAAGACACCATGAGAAAGGGGCTGAGAAAGTGGCCAAGTACATCAATGGACTGAGGGAATCCATCCAAGGGGAGTTGGATATGTGGAATATCCAAACAATTGAAGAGGCCTACCAGTTAGCTCTCATCACAAAGAAGAAGCTAAATCAAAAGCAAGAGGAAAAGAAAAACGACTAGAGAGGAAGAGAAGAGGAGAATCAGAATAATAGAATGAGATATGATTATAGGGGAGCAACCCCAAGGGGTCAAGGGAGAGGTAACTAGTATTGTAATGAAAGAGAAGGTTGAGGCCCCCACTGTGGAGAGAAAGAAGATGATCAAGGAAATTGCGACAAAAAAGAAGGTGAATGTACCAACTACCACAAAGGTAGAGAGGATGATGGACACTACCACGAAAATGAAAAGGTAGAGGGTACTGCTAGGATTAAGGTGCCATCAACCTTGTAAATCCTATGTAATTGATTACTCCTAATGTTGTTTTTAAATTTCCATAAGGGAAGATGTATTCACCAAGTAGCATTCTTGTTTCAACCACATTTTGGATCCTAGTACCTAACAATTGATGTGGGGAGCTTGCCCCCACTAGTGTTGCTAGGGGGTTTGGGGGGGTGGCCTTGTAAAATATTATAATTTCGTAGTCAATCTAGACTGTTCATCATTAGGTCGCAAATCTGATGGTAGAAGTTATGCTAGGATTTTTTGCCCTAGAAGGCAACACTCTTTTAAGGGGGTTTTGTATTACGATTGTGTAGTTGTAGAAAAATAATTGTTTTTGTATTAAAGACTGAAGAGGAGGTTGTTAGTGATGTATTGTAAACTCTATTGAAGTTAATACAAATTGGTGCATCTCTTCTTGTGTGGAGTTTTTTCCTGAAAAGGTTTCTCCATGTAAACACTATGTTATGTGTTTAGTTCTTTTGTTCCTTTAGTTCTTTGTATTATTGATTTGATTTCCTATAATCTCCTTTTGGTTCTGCACTGGATTAATAGTTATAACAATTAAAATTAGATTTTCATTATATAGTTGTTCACCTTCATTTCTAATAGGTACTCGTTGCAAAGAGGCTCAAGAGGAGCATGGAGGATATACACAATAAGGTAGAGGAGGATATGAGAGGAAAAGGCATAAATCCTTTAGGGGAACCTATTTTAGGTGTGTTGAAGGACATAGGGCATCCAAGTGTCAAGAAAAGAGGGTAGAGGCTAGTACAAGTGCTACATATGGTGATGAGATGTCACCTACTTTTGAGGACACTGAGTGCAAGGATTTGTCAATCTTGTAGAGGGCTTTGATGTGTGATATAAGGGATGAGCCAACATAGAGGAAGAGTCTATTCAGGACCATATGTAAGGTCCTAAACAACTTGGTGGTGGATAGTGGTAGCATAGACAACTTGGTGTCTATGGAAATGGTTGACAAGTTGGGACTGAAAATGATGAAACATTCACGCTCATACTAGATAGGCTAGTTACAGTAGGGAGGCCATTTTTTGGTGAAAAGTGCTAGGTAAGGCTCAACATAATGTTGTACCATGATGAGGTGTTGTGTGACATTTCACCCATGGATGTGTGTCATCTTTTGCTAGGAAGACCTTGGTAATTTGATAAGGAGGTAGTGTATGATGTGAGAGCTAACATGTACATGATCTAGAAGGACAAATAGAAGCACAAATTGATGTTACTGAGGGTAAGCAAAGGATAGTTTTATAGTAGTGCTAGTGTGTGCATTAGGGAAGGATGATATGTGTTAATCCCAAAAACAAGAGGATGAGGAGAATGAATCCAAGGAACGCATAACAAAAGGGTATATGACATCCAAAAAAGAAACTAACAGATACTAGGGACTGGTTGTTGACAAGTACAAGTGGCATATGACTAAATTATATACTGACCAAGAATAAATAACACAGAATATGTTTGCTAGATCATAGTGATGAACAATATAGGAGAAAGTAACACTTAGGGTGGATCACCCAAGGAATACCTAAGTAGGTGGAAAGAATGGGTTGAAGAGGCAGCAAATTGGAATCTCTAAGCAGGTGTGGAAGACTACCCTAGAAAATGAGGTACTTTTATTTATTTATCCCAGGAGTCTGACACAGGCACATCCCTAGGAATCCTAAGAATACTGTGTCATGACTGTGGAAGTGGATTTTATGGTTTAAATTAAAAGTCGTGTGTGGTGTATGCTTGTGGTTAGTAGTATCTAGTAGTAAATGGTGGCACATTTCACTGCATCATGGAATTAGGTTCTATGGTTGTGGTATAAGTCTTGTGTGTGGTTCTTGTATCTTTAGCTAATATTTGAGGTTGATTGGATAACCAAAAATTTGTCATTTGGCTTGCAAAGTGACTATATTTTGACAATGTGAGTTGTTAGAGCTATTTTTATTTATGGAGAGTTTATTTTGGGTTTGTGCCAAAGGCAAAAAATTATGAAGTGTTTAGTAGCTATTGTGAAGGTTTGTGGTGTGTCTCATGGAGAGTCTCCACAATTGGACTATTTTAATTTGTAAGTTTGTTATATTTATTCAGCGACACATTTCATTTGGCTTTGATCTTTGTGCCAACTTGAGGCTGACATAGATCATATGAGAAGATTAGGGAAAATTGAATGTGCATTATTGTGAGTTGTGGCAATTATGATTAAATCTTTATTGTGGGTTGCATGGTTGGACAGTCCTTCTTGGATCCCCTACCATGTTTACATCATCATTTATGTCTTAGAGATTCTATATGATTTTATATATTGATATTTAATTTATCATGTTTATATTACATTGTTACATGATGTTATGTCTTAGAGATTCTATATGATCCTATATATGGATCTATAAGATATTCATATTCAATTTATCACATTCAATTAATGTCTTAGAGATTCTATATTCAATTTATCATTTAATGATTTATTCATATTGAATTTATCATATTCAACTAACATCATTTAGTGATTCCACATATTGATATAATCATATTCAATTTATCACTTATCTTACATTGCTAATGTTATGCTATTATTTTTATAAGGAAACTATAAACCTTAAATTTTATTATTATTTAGATTCATTTGTTTTTTCAAAGTGATGAATTGAACTTACTAATTTATACTTCCGCATGGTAAACATATAGATAAATGTCCATGTAAACATGTAAATAAATGTTGATGTCAATGTTAAATATACAAATTTCTAATTGTGAAAGTGGTAAATGTCAAAGCATATACATCATAAATCAAAAGTTTTGAAATTGATAGATGTCTGAAGTAAATATATCATATAAGTCCAACTCTCAAATGCATAAGTAAATACATCATAAAATAAACACATGTTATTCATCATGTCCGCTCCTAGTCCATTGAACTTTAGAGTGAGAATCATGATTTGAGTGATGAATATAACCCTACAAAAATGTACACAAACAAATTAGAACATAAATTATACAAAAATTAGAACATAAATTATACAAAGATGTATATTTAATCTAAAGTTAGAATGTATACATAAATTATCTGACATATTCAATATTGTTGAGTGAAGGACATATGCATACATGTCCCACACTTGAATATTAGGTGCTAACTCAGGCTATGTGTACATAAAAGAAAAATTAATAAATTCAAATGATAATTATGTAGGACTTCATGCATATGATTGAAATTTTATAGTATATTTTAACTTAAACTTAAATTATACATGTGTAGTTGAACTAGGACTTGGAATGCCATTTTCATCCAAATTGGCATATTGGACACATATATAGATGTAGTATGCACAACTACCCCAACCTCTCTTGAAGATCTCTCATTGAACAACTATAGCAACAATGCCTACAAAGAACTATGAATATGAGAGGGCATTGAACCTAAAGAAATCAACTCTAAAAGTCATGCCCTGTGCAAGTTACTCCAATGTGACACCTACATAATGTTTCAAGGAGCAACATAATGATTAATAGATGGTCCTACACCTTGTGATTGTTCCAATTTGACACCAATGGAATGCTAAGGAGTGCCAAAATGATCTATAAATGGTGTTGATCCCTTTGATTGTTGACCACTAGAGGATCTATATCAAACCTTTGTATTTATAATCTGGGAGGTCACTGGACTCTCTAACGTTACAAGGACATGGTCCCCATATGCACCAACATTTGAGAGAGGGACACCCCAATGTGATGATATCACTCAATATGTGCTCATCAAGTCCTCTATAAGAAATCGTACAAACTTAAATGTATCTAACCATCATCAATAATATGGTCAACATCCTCTAGAGATGGGAAGGTAACAACATGGTATGGATCAGGCTATAATGATAATGCAACTCCATGTGCTATAGACAACTTAATGGTCACCTCAACAAGTACTGACCCACTCGATCTAAAGAGATTCTTTGGACTTAGACAACAACCTCAGTTAGGCTAGTAATTGCTTTTTCTTTGGGAAGCAATAACCACATGGTTAACAATAAAGCTAAGGCCTGGAGTAAAAACTAAAGGAATCCTTTCACCAATCAATACTCTTTGTTGAGGTATCTATTGATCTAGATGAAGGTATGATTGTCTATCACATACCCTACAATGCCCCTATCCTACATATGGAGGTAAATTTAAATAATTAACTTTGAGGCCCAAGTAAACCTTGATGTATAACTATTATGAAAAAGACAATGGAATTTGGTCATTCTTCAAATAATGACCATGGGTAGCTATTAATCTAAGGTATATCAAAGTTGCAAAGTTAGGGGACACACACCTAGTGACCTAGTATCCCTTGGCATGCTAGAACTATGTACATAATATGGAAAATAATCATGTTTGATTAATTATTTTAGAATATTTGTTGTACAATAGCTAATGAAACATCAGTTGAAACACTATGTCTCATCTAGGCAATAGTAGCCACTAAAGTTTCATTAGAATATGGACTAAGACCCCTGAACTATTTCTAATACTAATCAAACTATGTAATATAATTTCATAATTTGACTTATAGAGGCTTGTGGTTTGAGGGTCCTGTAAAATTGACCGCAATCTTACAATTTCCCTATTTGTATGGTAAAATAGTTTGACCGCATTCCTTCCAAAATAAAGAATAAAGTAATTGTATATAATTAATTTAAAATCACAAAAAGAATAAATTGACTACATATGGTGAATCCTAAATAGATATGCATATACTTGAAAGATCTCGACCAATAAATTTATGTTTAGATAAGATCCAAATGAATGAGATGGATAGGTGGTGAGTGAGGATAGACACTCGAGTAGCTTATTAGATATGGAGGAAACTAGCACCAGTACCATGGGATTACAAGGACAAAGTAGTGGATGCAAGAGATACTCTGCATTATGTAGTGTGGCGAGCACAACATATGCTTGTGAGATTGATCATACCTATTTAGGTAGCTGTGCAGGTTAGGATTAGGCATGTGACAGTTGAGGTACAACATCAGGTATGATAGAGAGGCAAGATCCTATGCATGCCTAGGGAACCACCAGTGGTAAGAGGAGGAGGTGATGTCTAGTAGGGTCCACATCTGGGACCATAGTAGGTAGGAGACTAGGGAGGGGATGGATAGGCCATGGATGTGGATGTGTTTAAGGTCCAGGCACAAGACTTGGGATAGGGCCAAGAGGAGGTAGATGACCTCAGGATATGACTTTCTATAGAATTTAAGAGGGATTCCTTATAGAGAGATAGGGATAGTTTACAAGGTGAGAGAGACGCCCTTTAGGTTGAGTGAGATAGCCTATCTATAGAGATGGATACCCTAGCAGTAGAGTAGGATAGAGCCATAGTCAAGAGGGATAGTTTGCAACTAGCTCATGAGAACCTATGAGGATAGCTAGATAGAGTGTAGGCTGATATTTAGAAGCTCAAATAGGAAACGAACCAAGCTCATCTACTACTAGGCCCATAGGGGATGACACAAGCATTCATAGAGAAGGACCATGTATCCCAAGTAGTGGCATGGTCGGGGAGAGAGGTGTTTATTACAAACAATTATACGAGAGTGCCATGCCAGTTCAGCAAAGGGAGCCTTCCTATGTGGAGAGGTTGGCATTAGGGGTGATCAAGTCAGTGATATTAGCATCTATAGTGAGATCAAGTTCAGTGGCTATGCCTCCACCTAGAGGACCACTATCTCCACCTGGCTCATAGGGGATAATGCTAGCTAGAGCTAGCTTGGACATGACAAAACTCCTATTTTTGAATTTTGATATCACGTATACTAGAGTTGTATAGATAGTTTTTTATGTACATTTACATGATGATGCTCTAGGGAGCTTTGATTTTGTACCATGGACTATTTTTTTATGATATGAGATGACTATGCCATGATGTTATTGTGTTAGAATGCTTATATATGGATTTATGATATGGATGCTTATATGATTTATTTATTTATGGTATGTGATATATGGATGCTCATGTGATGATGTTATGCATTTTATATGATTTATGTATGTAATAGGATGTCATGATCCGATAGATGTGATGATGGTTGAATGCACTTTTATTTTATATATGCATGATGCACACATATGATGTGATGGTTTTGATTTTATTTACGTGATGATGCTATGATTATGGATATCATGATGTATGAATGCATATGTATGGACTTGGTATATGATGTATGGATTAGACGGATATATTGTGATGCTTGTATGCTTATATTTCATGGATGCAAATGTAATTGTTTTATTGCAATGATTATGGATTTTCCATAGATTAGATGGTAATGAAATGATTATGGATGCATTACTATTTTTATTCATGGCATAATCTTTAGAATAAAATGATAAATGATGATAAGAAAATGATAAATGATGATAGCAAATGTTAGTTAGAAGAAAGTGATGGAAAATGAATGTTAATTAGAAGAAAAGGATGAAAGATGATGATAGAATATTATATAATGATGGAAAATTATAGGAAATGATGAAAATGATAAGACAATGACTAGATGTTGATGGATTATATGATAAGTGGTTGATTTGTGGATGTAGGTATATATTGACATGTGGTGAGAAACCTAATTTGATGTAGCATCATATGTTATGCACCAGGGTATAGACACCAAGGTGATTATGTATTCCATGCATAGGGGACTAACTCACAAGCACGCATTAAACAAAAGGATGACCCAACACATCACAAGGTATTAGATGACCTTGGTCAAGATAGTAATGGGACAACCACCAAACACAACATACAAAACAATAGACGGATGCCCCAATGTGTACTAGTCAAGACACACCTTGATATAAGGATCATCATGACCTTGAAGAGGTATAGTTTAGGTCAAAGATAAACAAAAATAAAAATCAATAATCAATCAACATACATGAGCTTACCTCTTGTAAAAGTGTTGAAAAGAGGCCAGCTGATAGTGATGATGCCTAATGTTGGGAATGATATATCCTATGAAGGTAAGGGATGGGACATGGATGTTATGATGGCTAAGAGTACATGTCAATGGATTTGAATAAAGATCTTTGAGTTTGCATTTAGATACAATGTTTTAGTTGCTATATTTGTAGGTGTAGGTGTACGATGTTGACATGCTTACAAGTGCATGAAGCTCAAGTGATAGGAAGAGACACATCTAAAATATTAAATATGAAAAGGGAGAAATGCCAAAGGCATCATCCAAAGTAGGACACAAAAGTTTCCCCCAGTGTTTGATAAAGTCAAAAATGCACAGAGCGGGAGGAATATGGGAGATGGGATGGTAGGATGGAAAGACAAGAAAATGGGATGGTGTGAAGGGGACCAAAAGGATAATGGAGTTTGGCTCTACACATGGTGCCTGCAAGCAATTTTTCACCATGATACTTGCCCAAGGCACCACAAAGTGGTTTTCACCAGAGGATGATTTTTACCTTTACTTTTCTTTTTCTTTTTTTGGTTTTTTGAATTGGGATAGTGTTACAAAGTAAGCATGAAAGTTCTTGAGATGGATAATATTTATAGGTTCATCTAGTGCTTGATCATCTAGAGTAGCTAGTTGATATACACCTGATCCATATTTGGTGATAATAATATAGGGACCTAGCCAATTAGGCTCAAATTTTCCTTTCTTTTCTCAGTCTTGATTAGTGTTTCTCTAATTTTCTCTAAGCACAAGGTTTCCAATCTCAAACTCTCAAGATCTGATCTTCTTATTGTAGCTTCAGTGAAGATAATTCTAATAAGATTTTAGGTGATTTAGGGTGTTGTGGCACCCCTCATCAAGTAGTTCTAGCTCGTGCAAGTTTGTAATTTGGTACTCCTCATTATTAGTGAGGTCACACAAAGAGATATGCAATGATGGAGTTTGATCTCAATTGGAAAGATAGCTTCAAGTCCAAAGACAAGGGAGTATGGAGTAGCTCATGTGATGTGCAGATATTAGTGTGATAGGCCCAAAGGGTAGGATTAAGTTCTGTGTTCCAATCGTGGCCAACATAATTGATAATATTTTTAAGTATTTTAATTAGGGTTTATTAGATGCCTTCGTCTAATCATTACCTTGAGGGTAATATGGGATAGAACAATGGTGTTTAGTATGTAACTACTCACACAAGGCACAAAACTCATTATTCTTGAAGAACTTATTGTTGTCAGTGATAATGGCAGAGGGGATGCCATAGTATCAGATGATGTGATGGAGGATGAATTTGGATATTTGTTTATTGGTGGAGTAGGTGAGTAGAATCAATTTGACCCATTTAGTGAAATACTCAGTGGTGGTAATGATAAACTTGTGGCCACTAGAGGAGGAGGGATTAATCTTCCTAATGAGATCTAGGCCCTATGTGGAGAAGGGCTAAGGAGTAGTAGTCAGTTGTAAATCTTCCAATGGTGCATGAATCAAGTCTCCATGCTATTGATAGGTGAGGCACTTCTTCACATACTTGCATGCATCTTATTCCATTGTGGCACAACAGTAGCCTTTTCTTAGGAGCTTCTTAGCTAGGACCATACCCCTAGTGTGGGCTTCACAGATACCTTCGTGAACTTCTTTAGTGAGGTTAGCCTCTTTCAAATTTAGGCATCTTAGTAGAGTAGCATCATAGCCTTTTTGATAAAGTTTATTGCCCAAGAGGGTAAACCGTGACGAAAATTGGAGGAAGGATTTTTGTTGATTGTGTGATAGGTTATGAGGTAAGGTTTGATTATGGAGATAAGTGTATATATCATGTTACCAAGGGGGCCTGGGACTAATAATTTCACATATTAGTTCATCTCTTGGGACATCATATGTGGGTATCAAGAGTTGTTTGACCAAGAATTCCCATTTTCTGGCTTTCTTGTGGAATATCCAAGAGGAAATTGATGGTATCCATGGTGTCTACTACTTTGTTGTTAAGGTGAGTTACCTATTCAAACTAGATGTGTAAACTACTACCTAAAGATGCCAACCATCCATTTGTAGGGAATGAGATTGTAATCCTTAGTCTAATATTCATCATTCACCTATTTTATGACTAAGGGTCCCTATAGACAAGGAGATGTTAGATGTTCCACTTTACTACTATTTCAAGACCTATGAGCAAGGCCTCATATTTTGCAATGTTATTGGTACAAGGGAAGTCAAGTATGAAAGCTTTTAGTATAAGATCTCCCTATGGTGTAATGAACAAGATCCTTGCACCTAACCCATGGCTAGTGAATTGAACTGACTACCCATATGTAGTAGAGCTTACCAAGGTTGATTTCTAGATTTTAGTCAATGAAGGAATTTTGGATGGGCAGGAGAAATATATTCATCATAAATGGGAAGAGGCTGACAAGTTTTAAAGGGATATTTTGAGAAGTTACAAAGATAAATTTCAAGTATCTTATAACATTATGCATAATACATTAAAGAAAATTAGTGATTTTGTGGGAAAAATCATATGTAACTTATACAATGAGAAAAATGCATTTAACTCTACGTAAATTTGAAGTCTTTATTTAATAGCATGTTGCAAGCAGACTTGCCAAAAGGGGGAAACTTTGATTCTTCCTCTATAACTAGGTTGATGAGGATGTGTATGGATTGCGAGGTACTTGAATAGAAGATTCCAAAATATAAGTAGGTGTGCAAGGAAGTATTTGATAACTTTATTCAAGCCAATGTTAATTTTATTCATACTAATGGTCTCGATCCTAGACTTGTAAAAGCAATAGTGAATAAATTCTAGTTGTATAAACAAAAGCAATCTCAGACAAATGATGGAGAAAATTAAGAATGTGCATTGGTCAAGTGATGTGCATCTAGGCATCAAATTTTCTTTGGAATATAATATGAAAGAATAGTCAAAATAATTTTTGACATTCTAATGTATTTCATCTTTTGTGACTTTTGGATGGAATAACTATTTTTATTCCCTACCCAAATGTGCCTATATATACCTCTTTGAAACTCATTGTAAGGGGTTCGAAAGTTTCTTCTTTTGGGTTCTTTTTTTAATGGAAACCCATAAAAACTGAAATATGAATACATTATACGAGATGTTACTCCATTCTTTCAGAGTTTTCATGTTTTGATATTTCAAACTCTAAATGTGTTTTCTTTCCACATTTCTATGCATATAATTCACTAATTATTGATGGATTCAACATGTGTTTATACCAATGATGCCTCGCTGATGGTGAGGTATTTTGTTGGTTAGATGAACACATTTTTACATGAAGGAATTTGACAACAATCACACATGTCATCAGTAAATATTTCCAACTATTATCCCAAGGAAGATGAAGTGTCCTTAGTAATTTGTGGTAATGCTACCTGTAGTGTATTCAGTATATTATCCATAGTATCTAGTATGTCTACTTGTTTTAGTAGATCCTTCCTTACAGTTGTTTGTGGCATATCTCCTAACTAAAACTTTTATAATGGAGATATTTGTGTTAAGTTTGTGATGGTAAATTCTAGAGCTAGGGAAGATGGTATGGGATAAAATTGCCTCTATTGCACCAAAAATTTATTTATTTCATGCATTGGATCTTGTGATAGAGAGATAGGAGTGGATGGTGTGGGTTTCTTAAGTGAAAGAGCCCTTGCTCTAATAACTCTTGCATTTTATTTTCCTCTTGTTGTTCTTCCTCCTATGGTACTTCTTGTTTTGGTATTTCTTCGTATTGCAATGCCTCATCCTCTTCTTGCACTAATGTGGTAAAGGATTTCTAGGTCACCTCTCTTGTTTCTTTCTTGGATTTCTCCCTTGCTTGTGTGTCATGTGTAAGGAGTGTGTCCACACTGTGTTTCAATTTGTGTTGCTAGAATTGTTTCAATCTCTCCTTTTTTGGCGATAATTTTTTTGCAATTTCATATAAGGCTTCTTTCCTTATTTCTTCCTCTTCCCTTACTACTTATCTTTTCTACCTCAGTATATGTGCATAAATTCTTTCAAAAATTCTTCTATTATTTCTTCTGTGAAGAGTGACCTATACAATTTCATTTGATCCATCATAGGTTCATCTTGTTATTTTTGTTCAGCTTCTTTAGTGACTTCTTCCTTTGAGGATCCTTTTGACTTCTTTGGAGGTGGCTATTTTGCTCCTACCTCTTCTTCTTTTTTCTGTCACATCTTTCTATTTTGTCTCCTCTATGTCTTCTTCTTGTGCATGAGTGTTCTTCCTCTTGTATTTTGTTGGAATTAGTATTACATCTTAGTATAGTTTAGTGTATAGGTTAGACTAATAAATAGTAAGTTAAATGCCAATGTTAATTTAAAAATAAATGTTAACTAATAGTTAATAAATAAATAAATTTAAATGTTACTTTTGGGAGTTACTTTCCCATAGGAAAGTTTGGATGGTTTTGTACAAGAAAAGAAAGGCTTTATAATCCAATTCAATGAATGAAATCTTGATAAATTATATATTTTTGGTATTTTTGCAATTATGGTCTAGTTTATAGCATACTATATTCTTTGCCAATTTTATTATGGTATTCTGGTAATTAAATAAATCCTTGAGAAGATGTAGAGTTACAATGGATTGAACAAGAGATTATATTTGGAGGGACTATGTTCTTGTAGAAGGAAGCTCAGAGCAAGCAATAGAGGCAACAAGGATAAATAAAATTGCCATAGTATTAGAGGCATGTTGGAGTCATGAAGAAGCGTCATCTTAAACCTTTAGAGGCACAATATCATCAGAAGAGGCATTCAATAGAAAAGATCCCAAGAGTGTGCAATAAAATTTTGCCTCAAAATAAGGTTTCCACTATCAAAATAAGCTACAACCATGATTTGCAATCCAAGTTTGGGTGTGACAATTCATCTTTGAGTGCCAATAATTTAATCAACTGCAAGTATTGAATACATTTAAGGTTTTAATGTCTTTCATATGTTGATTTTTCTCTAATTTCATTGCATGCAAGTAATGTCACCAAGAGGAGATGGAGTTGTCCAGTTTGCATAGTTTGCTACTCTAATTTTATTCCACATTAGGTAGACCACATAAAGGAATCTAGTTTTCTTTTCTATGCAAATTTCTATAAGTGATACTAAATAATGCATACATGAATATATTTGAATGAGTGAATGGGATGAATAATAGATGTTTCTAGCCTAAAAAACACCATACAAGTTCATTGGTATCTATTGCATTCACATTGTTGGCAATAAGTGCTTAAGTATTGGAAGGCATTGAAATATGCTAGTCAAAATACACTACAAAAGCAATCCAACATTTTGGAGGGCATTTCTAGTGATCTTATTTATTTTGATTAGTAGTAAGTGATTTTATCACATAAGTATATTTAATTTGAGTAAATCCTAGTGTATAAAATATCTTTGATAGAAAAATTGAGACAGTTTAGATAATTCTAGACAAGCAAGTATGGCGGTTATAAATCCATTTATTTTGTCAAGATTACTTACTTTTGATCTTGCATGGTTGGGTCTTATAGAGAAGATAATATATGCATAATTAAAAAAAAATAGTGTATGATATAAGGGGAATGCTAATTATTTCATAAAAGAGTGAAATTTTATAATGGAAAAATCAATTACGTTAATGGGGCTTTTTGAGACTCTCATGCTACTTCTATTAGTTAGAGTGTAAAGCAAGTCATATTGGAGGTTGGATCCACTAGAGTATGGAGGTATATTATCATCTTGAGCTATCTTCTTGCTCAAAGATGATACTTTGCATGAGAAGCAATATTTTCATTTTAAGTCCCTTCATGAAGCAAGGGGCATGTAAGTTTTTTTTATTTATGGATATTTGAGTATGTATCAATCTACATACTTGGAAATTTGTACCTATGGATCGTTGAGTATATCTTGATCCATAGATTTGCATGTTTGTGTTTGTGGATAGTTGAGTATCTCTTGATCTGCAAAGGAGTGTTACTACGGATAGTTGAGTAAGTCCCAATTCATAGTTGGTTGGTGCTTTTCTTTTGGATAATTGAGTGCATCTCAATTCACAATAGGGGTGGTGTACTTTTGAATAATTGAGTATGTTTCAATTCATGGGTATTGTTAGATAATCAGAACATTTTCTTAGACACAAGCACTTTGGGGTGTTTTGACGAGGATTTTTAGGTTTGACAATTAGGAAATCCACTAATGGGATCAGTTTGGTGTGCCTTGGGTGAGTGAGCAGATTTGGTGGAGGCGCTTCATCAAGTTTCTAGATGGGCTACTATGTTCAGTCCATGTAGTGTTTTGTCCTTTGTTTCCAAATTGATGTAATAAGGGGGGAATGTTAGAATTAGTATTACATCTTAGTATATTTTAGTGTATAGGTTAGACTAATAAATAATAAATTAACATGTCAATGTTAATTTATAAATAAATGTTAGTTTATAATAGTTAAGAAATAAATAAGTTATAATGTTAGTTTTGGGAGTTACTTTCTTGTGGGAAAGTTTGGATGGTTTTGTACAAGAAAATAAAGGATTTAGAATCTAATGCAAAGTAATGTAAAATCAATGAATGAAATCTTGATAAAGAATATGATATTGTATATTTTTGGTATGTCTGCAATTATTGTATAATTTCTAGCATTCCATATTCTCTACCAATTTCATTAGATTTTACCTTTTTCTTTGGGTGGGAGGTTTCTCCTTTCTTTTTCTTGCTTCTCATTTGTAGTAAAGCCTCTGTGGCTTCCCTTATTTGTGACTTGGGTGCCTATTTTTGTACTTGTAGTGGGGAAACTAGTAGTTTCCTTCTTGTGGTGACTGGCAGTGTTTGTTTTTCCAATTCTTCCTTTCCCAATGCTTTGTGTGTTTGATAATCCCTGATCTCAAATCTACGTGATTCTATCTTGAAGCATCTAGAGTGGCATACCTGCATTGGTCCCACTTCCTCTATAGTGGGAGAATAAGAGATTATTGTAACTTTTGGTGTTGTGGGGTATGTCTGTAATCCCCACTATTTGTGTATTTTTTCTCTATTCTTTTCTAAATGTTCTATAGACTTTTCTTTGCTTTACTTATCTATAAACTCTTTGTAAGTTCAAAATCTTTCTACTTTTGGATCTCTTGGGAGGGCTATTAGTGCCTTCACATTTGCATGTACAAGTTCATTATTGACTTCATAAGGTAATTGGGGTATCCATGATGTATATGGCACCACTACCTCCATGAAAACATGATCTTTGTTTGCTACAAAGGTGATATCATTTGCATATTTTCTTACCACATTGTACAAGATACAATCCCTTCCTTGTATCTCTATCCAAAAATTGTTGAAGAAACCTTAATAGACCTCATTATAGGAGGTGGTGTTGATGAACTGCCTAACATGTGCCTTTATTTGTCTAGTAAGCAAGGTATCTTATGACCATACTTTTCTTATGAATCTAGTAAGTTTGTTCATGAAATAAAATGCCAAGAAAATTATGAGAGAGCCATATTGGAAATGATAGTAGTCGCTTCCCTTGGTTTTGGTGATGTTCTCCATTAGTTGTTAATGTAGAACCTCACACAAGTCAAATTCTTTGTTCTACAAAACTATCTGGCATGTGGTGAGGATGATCATCCTTATAGAATATTTTTCTATATTTATGAGATGTATTTATGGGTAATGCCCAAGGTTGCATATATAACCATCAAGTTTGTTATTTTCTTTATCGACAAGTTTCTACCCTCCAGTGTCACTCTTGTTATCTCTTTGGCCTTTTGTGTATTCACATTCTTCTTTGATGGTAAGTCACCTTTATTCCACAATCCCATCATTGTGTGAATTGCATTATTCATGATGTGGTGGGGTTGATCAAGGTACATGTATTCATCATGTATTCTATTGAAAATGATCGTTATCCATCCCTCTTATCTCCAAAAGTTTGGGAAATCCTTCCAAATGTTTAATTTGAAGGTACCCACTTGTTTATATTGAACCAAGTATTCTTGTTGTCCCAATTTTGGTAGGATTTATTGAACTGGCTCAAAATTTGTATGATCAATTTTGGTAAGTGATGTATGTATGTACTTCCTTGCATCTTCCATGTAGATCACGTGAGCACACTAAATAATGCCTAGTCAATATCCACTTCTATCACCTTGAATGCTTCTTATATTTTGGATGTCTGGAGTCTCCATTCTTTTTAGCTTCCTTTTCTTCTTTTCTCTTCCTAAACTTAGCTTCTTCTAGCCAAAATTCTTATCACTATCCTATTGATTCCTAGGGTTCATAGCAGAGCCCTTATCAATTTTTTAGAACTGAATTTTCCTTTGGATCATGTCATCTTTTATAGATTTTAGTGGGGGTGTGCATTTATTGCACCTACCTACCTCTCATTGACGTGCCATTTATCCTATTGATACCTTGCTTGGAAATCATGCCACTATGTATACACTTTATTATTATACATATAATACACTTTTTCTAGTTTTTTATTTCTTAAGTGCCTTCATAATGATGTTTCAATCTTGCACCATTAACATAACCTTTTAATGGTTCATCTTATATTGTATTTAGCGTGATGACCCCAAATTTAGATATTTATGAAATCTTATATGGTCCTAACCAACACATTTTTAGTTTCCCCTATTTCTTAAATTTGTTGTTATATGGGAGAACCATATCACTAAAATTTAAAAAAAATTGTGCCATAAGTTCCTATCATGCCATACTT
Organism: Cunninghamia lanceolata; assembly: GCA_027924645.1. Classification (NCBI taxonomy): domain Eukaryota; kingdom Viridiplantae; phylum Streptophyta; class Pinopsida; order Cupressales; family Cupressaceae; genus Cunninghamia; species Cunninghamia lanceolata. The sequence goes on along the minus strand of BSBN01001315.1, from coordinate 1,675,977 downwards.
TTTAATGCCTTTTTTCTAGACTTTGGTGATAAACTACTGACAAGTTTTTCTCATCCAAATTTTCCAATTCCGTTAATCTTTCCTATAAAGATTCTTCCTCATTCAACCAAAACTTAATTGCTAGTCTTAAGTTTGTTGCAATATATTATATAGGTAATTATGCATCAATTCCATATACTACTTCAAATGGGTAGAATCTAGTTAGTCTTTTATAGGTTATTCTATAATCCCACAATACTATTGACATATTAATGTCCCAATCTGTAATGTTACTGTTGCACATTTTCGTAAGTGAAGTACCTATAATATTATTTAGAGTCTCACTTGCTCTATTTACATGAGGGTGATAGGGGCTACTTTAGTGTGTGTGATCATAAAATTATCCAAGAGTTCTACACAATTGTCCTATTTACAAAGTGTTTTCCCTAATCACTTGTTATGCTAAGGGGGCATCTAAATCTTATTATAACATTTTGGAAAATGAACCCTGTGATAGTTTTAGTAGTACAGTCTTTTGTTGCCTCAGCTTCAGCTCATTTTTTGAGTTATTCTATCCCTATTATAATAAATCTTTCTTCTGACTTCTTTGTACGGGAATCAATAGGTCCAATGAAATTAATTGCCCCTTTCTCAAATGGGGCTTATGCTAGTATTGACCACATGGACATATCATGTCCTGTGGTAGATTTCCCTAACCTCTAGCATATATCACATTGTCTTGCATATTGTTTCACATTCTTAAAGAGTGTAGACCACCACAATCCTACTAGCATTACATTCCTTGCAGTGCCTTCTCTAGAGTTATGTCCTCCAAATATTCCTTCATGAGATTCTCATATAATAATACCCCTCTCATGTTCTAGTACAACTCTTCTTATAATATCATCCCTTCCTATCACATGTAGTTCTCCTTCAATCAATGTCTATGGTAAAGACTTCCACAACAATCTATTTCTCTCATTTTTGGAATAGTTTTCTGGAAATTGCCCTATAGAGAGTAGTTGTGCTACTTTTGTAAGTTCTTCTAGTACTAATTTTACTATGAACAAACTTACACTAGGTGATTCCTCCTCAATGATCCCTGGATCCTCTCCTATATCAATCCTTGATAAATAGTGAAGACATTAAATATGAAACAAATAGAAACTAACACTAATGCAAGCTCCTAATTTCACACCTTAACTCTACTCAAGATTAGAGAAAATAAGGGATGCAAGATCAAAACATGAAACCAAACAAATGACTTCAAAATGCAAACCTTGGTTAGTGTTGATGTGTTCCAATGAATTTCTTGATGAGGAAGTATGTTGATTGTTCACACTAGCAGCATGACATTGCATTCCAAGTGAGACTTGCAAATGGCTTGGGTGAGGTTGGATTTATAGATTGAGATGATTATAGATCAATGGATGTGATTGATTTAAGAGATCAATGGTTGAGGATGCTTGGGAGATTAGAGTGCATGAGAAACCACCAAGTGGAACTTGATGATTGATGCACGTGATGACACTTTGGATTGAGGAGATTTGAATGACCAATATTTGATAAATTTGAATTTTATGGTGAGGATCAAAAAGGCACTTTTTGGAGGGATGTGCACTCATGGAGCCTTATGCATGCATTCAGCCATGTGCAACCTTGATTCATGTGTAAGGTTGACTTGGCTAACGATGCTTAAGAATGTGCAAGTGGATAATGAGTTAACTAACTAATTTTTTTCCAAATAAAGATGTGAAGGGGGATTTAGGATAAATTAAATAAATATTTGTGTATTTCTTTAATTTTTGGATGAATGATGAGAGTGATGAAATTAATTAAATAAATGCTAAATTCATTTAATTAAGGTTGGACTCTAGAGGAAAATGTTGAAATAATTAATTAATCAAATAAATGATTGAGATTTGTTTAATTAATATTGGGAAGATGATTAGATCTATTAATTAAATAATTAGGAATTATTTAATTAGTATAGGAAGAATGATTGGATTGGATTACATTGGTTAATTAAATAAATATGATTTATTTAATTAATGCTAGGAATGGGAGATGTGGGATAAATTTGGTAGTCTTAGGATGTGGTTAGATTTAGGTGTCTACATTTCTCCCCTCTTTGAGGTGGTGTTGTGACTAAGAGAAGTGACACCATTTCAAAGAAAGATAAAGTATAGTTATTTTTGGAAGAGATTCCCTGACCACTTGGAAGAGGAGTGAGGAGGAGGAATGATGCCCCCTCAAGAGGATAGGCAGGTTTGAAAAACACATGTGTGCTCTTGAAATGGATGAGAAGAGGGGATAGTAAAGATGGGGATAGATGATTAGATAGAAGATTAAATAGAAGAGATTGAGGATAGTGGAGAGAAATGATTTAGCAAATAAACTGATTGGTGGATGGAATGGAGGAGAGAGATAGGTGATGGATGAGGTGGTAGAATAATAGGTTATGCTACATTGGGTGATCAACCATGAAGTTTGATATCATATTGGGCATTATGCACTAAGGTATAAAGACTAGGGTGAAAATATGTCATTTGTAGAAAGGACTAAATCAAAAGAAAAGGTCACAAAAAAACCATATGCCATATGGCACCATGATATGGAAGACCATGATGTCCTTGTGGTAGATATGCTACAAGGAATGGTAAAAATTCAAAACAAAATTGACAATACACACAAGCAAGCATGCACAAACTATCACAAAGACAAACAAGAGTTTTTCGCTTGTCAAGTTGAAAATCGATGATTGATTGTTTGATGAGGATGATGATATTTTTGTTGATGTGGGAATAATATATCCTAAAACAACATGAAGATTGGGAACAATATATCCTGATGATGATTTGATTTGAGCTAATCAAGGCTTGTGGCAAGGTTACGAATAAAACCTATGGATGATTTTGGATAATTTGATAAGATTTGCATGTATTAGGATAATTTGATAAGATTTGCATGTATTAGGGATTGCTTGCGCTAGAATGGACTTCTTTGGGATTGTTTAGGATCATTGTGTTCTATTGCATTTGGGTAGCTTATTGCTTGGTACCAATAACAAGGGAAACCAAGTCAAAGGACAAGGATGAAAGGAGGATTGGATGAAAGGATTAAGGGATTGTAGATATTGGATAGGATGGATGAATGGAGAGGTTTAGTTTGTGATCTCCAAGGACTATGTCACATAGGAATAACATGCCCCACTCTAGATAGGCCACTCGTGATATTTTGCAATGCTTGTGATGAAAAATCGTAGGATTTGTTGCAAAAGATTAGGTATACCAAGAAATATCCAAAGCATGTTTCAACATTATGCCCTTGTCCGTATCAATATTGAAAGTAGGAGGGGAGTATGGATTGGGAGTTATGTTATATATGTAAAGATAATGGATGGGAGTGATAACATAGGAATGAGAGGATGGGAGAGGCGTGTCCCCAAGGGTAGAGTGCTCATAGACCATGCTAATTTACACATGACATCCATGAATCAATTTTCATCATGGTACTAGTCCAAGATTCCATAAGAATTATTTTCACCATTAGACATTTTTTTCTCTTGATATTTTTTATTTGTGATTTTTTTACTTTTTTCTAATTTTTTTATTTTGCCATTTTTTTGTTTGTTTTTGGATTTTTTGGATATTGAATGCTAGGAGGGAATGGATGGATAGATTTGGATTATAGGATGGATGGGGATGAGGATTGGGACTCAAGCATTTATTTCCATATCAAGTTGATAGTATACCATCTTGAAGGACTACTGCATATGGACAATGTCAATTGTTGTTGCACTCATAGATGTTGGTAGAGGCCTTGTTAATTACTAAGTGGGCTTCTCCAAAATGGAAACATGGTACCTTTGTAACTCTAATGTCTAGAGTACGTTGCCAAGGAAAATGGAATGGAAGGAAAATTGGATGAAGGATGAAGGGATAACGATTATGTGAAGGCTTGGATTAAAGGGATGTGATTGTGCATGTATGGGGGATAATGAATGTGATTATGGAAGGATGGGAGGATACACGCATGAGGAAAGTGCATGGGACCAAGGGGAACCAGGACCAACATTTGCACACACCATGATGGATTTGCATGGGATGGGATGATGGATTTTGAGGTTTGGGTGATATTTGGGATGGGTGGGAATGCTTGATTTCATATTTTAGAATTGGGATGGGGGATTGTTGGATTGTTGATTTTGGGGCTTAGGGATTCAAATGGACTTAGGATTTTGAGACTGAGTATGGCGATGTTGGGATTTGGATGTAGGATTTTGGGATGGGGGATGGGGATTTATAGAGTGGGGATGGGATTTTTGGATGCAGATTTGAATGCACCACTTTGATTTATTGTTGCTCTTTATTTTGCAACCCATATTACTTTTGTGTTTACTTTTTGATTTGGGGGGCTATGTGGCATTGTTGATCCATTTTTAAATCTGATTTTGATTGGATATTGCATGTCGATGCTTAGTGACATGGTAATCTTTTGATTTTGTGGATTCTTTGTTGAATATGTAGTTGCATCCAAATTACTTCCAAACTCAATGATATGGTCTCATGGGGAAATATGGTCTTGAAATCCCAAGGCTTTTATGATAGCTTCATCATGTTGGAATAAGTCTAATGATGTGAGCCTTTGTCAATATTGATCAAGGATTTGAGGTGATGGATGGTTAAGGTTGGTAGTAGGGATATGGATGTCAATGGAAGGATTGGTGGCAGCAACATCTTTGTAGGAGCAATGGGAAGCACTTGCTTGGATGTTGGAAGGAGCTTCCCTAGGATTTGTGGATGTGGTACCACTATTTTTAGATTTTTCTCCTTGTGATTTATAACCAAGGCCCTAAAAGCCTTGATTTTCTTTTATATGTATAGGCTCCAAGATTCCTTGCTCATGAAGGCCTTGACCTTGGCCTTAATACTGCATGTTTTGACATATTCAATTTATAATTTGATAATTGTTGCTTTGAAAACAAGATGTGAATCTAGTTTTAGATGGGGAGGGATTGGTGGTAGATGCACGGTGTTTTTTAGCTACAATAAAACCACCTTGGATAAAGGTAGTGGAACTAAGGTGATAGGATTGTGGTTTAAGGATAGTATGGATGGAGATGCATTGATTTTGGGAGATGGCATCATGAAATGGATTAGTTTTGATTCTTGGATCTTGATTTAGATGAGGACATGTTTGGGCATGCTTTGGAACAAGCTCTTAACATAGCTTGATTTGTTTGGTTGACATGATGGAGGAGTGGCATTTTTCTTTGACAACGTTGTTAGCAATTAATATAGGAATACACTCAACTAGCATTGTAGACAAATGGGTAAGGGATTTTTGACACTTGTGGATTTGGGATTTGATCGATTTGCAGAAAGGGTGACATCTATTGTCCCACATAGGGAGACTTGTAGTGATGATGACTTTAGGAGGCTCTTGAATGCTCTTGATAGGTGTGGTTTGGATGACTTTCTTTTTGTCAATGTGCTTGCATTTTATAGAGAAGGATGAAATTAGATGAGTGGAATTTCATGAGTGTGCTTAAAGTCCTTTGCTAGTAGCTCTTGGAGAAAATCTAAGGTTAGCTTGCATTTGGTAGGATTGGATCATGGATTAAATTTTCAGATTGGTTGATGTTTGGATTGATGGGATGATTTAGATTACAAGGGTTGTGAGGATGGAGGATTTGTATAGCATGTAAACTCTAGAGCGGTGTTTCGCTTGTTGAAGGTGCCACAGGGATGACCAATAGATGTGTTGTTGGGGTTTAAGGGGGTAGCTAGTGTCGGCATGTTCATGGTTGTTCTTGGTTGGGTGCTTAAAGTCTATGGAAAGCTTGCTTATAATGATGTTGTTAAGGGGTTCATCATCAAGACTATCGTCATCATGATATTTGTCTTGATCCACAAGTCTATCATCATCATTTAGATAAAGGAGATCATCTAAGGGATGCATGACTTCTTCTTTTACTTTGATTTTGGGTCTTACATGGGCATTATTTATAAAGGGTTTTGATATTAGCTATGATGAGGAGACTCGACAAAATAAAATGAAGTGGAGGTTGCCATAATTTTTAGTTTGGATTTTTGACGAGTTTTGATGATGTTGGATTATAGATGGATTTGATGACTTTAGAGTGCTAAGGATTGGGCCTTAAGATTTGATTTGATATCAAAATATTTATAGATTTTGGATTTTAGGGATTAGATCTAGGACCTTAGGTAACTTGATGTTAGATTGATCAACAGAAAGGATGAATGACACTTGATGCTTGATGGGATTTTAGATTGGATGAGATATGCGTGGATTGGATTTGATAATTGATTTTCTTGATTTGGAGTGGGATTAGGTTGATAAGATAAAAAAAAACCTAGGATTTGGAAGTTGGGGGATTAGGTCAAGGACAATTGATGGTGGTTGATTTGATATTGGATGGGGTTGAAAGAATTTTATTGGGGTTTGACTTGGATTGGGTGATGTTGGTTAAGATCAATGATTGGATGGGATTGAACTAGAGTTGATTTGGATGTTATTTACTTTGATGGGGTTGTGAGTTTGATTTTGGACTGGATTGGGATTAAGGATTTGATTGGATGGATTTGGTTAGGAGGATGATTAAGTGGATGGTTGGTTGGATTGAGACTAAGAGATGGGGTTTGGGATTATTGATTTGATTGGATTTGGACTTGGCGTTGGATGATTGATTTGTTTAGGATAATGATTTTAATTTGGGATGTGGGATAAATATAGACAAGATAGGGGTTTCATTGGGATGATTTTATGGTGTATACAATTAAATGTAAACCTTAAATAAATAGAAAATACAAGCATAACCTAATTAATCTACATTCAAATGCAACCTCTAGATTAAGCTTAAAGAGTGAAAAAATAATGAAAAGACAATAAGAAATTTATCAACAACACTCTCTTGATGTTGTGGAGGTGCTCAAGATTTGTTGATTGAGATGATGTATGTTGATTGCTCACACCAGCAACATAACATTGCATCCCAGGAGCATCTTTCTTCTTTCTAAAAATGGCTTGGGTGTGGTTGGATTTATAGATTGAGTGGATTAAAGATAAATGGATGAGATTTATTAAGAGATCAATTGATGAGGATACTTGAGAGGATTGGATGCATACAAAGTGGAGATTGCATAGATAATCATGACTTAAATTATGTAAGTGACTAGCTAGTTAACTAATTGCTTGTTTTAGTCAACTAAATTTGATTGATTAGTTAACTAGGTTGATTAATTAGTCAACTCTTTTAATTGATTAATTAGTTAACTAATTTTGATTGATGAGTGAAAAGTAGAATTGGATAGTGTATAATTATTTATTTATTTTAAATAATTATGTGTGCACGGATAAATTAGGAAACTAATTAATTAATTAATGATGATTAATTAATTATTTAATTAAATGTGGGATGATATTGGAAGGTAAATTAGAATAATTAATTAAATAAATAGGATTTATTTAATTAATTTTGGAGGAATAGTGAGGTGATGAGACATGTAAACTCGTGTGAGATGATTTTAGGTATTTGCATTTTGCCCCTCTTTGAAATGATGTTGTGACTAAGAGAAGTAATAAAATTTCAAAGAAAGATAAAATATAATGATTGGAAAGGGATGCCCTGGCTACTCAAAGAAGGAGTGATGAGGATGAATGATTTGATGGTGTATACAAGTAAATGTAAACCTTAAGTAAATAGAAAATACAAGCATAACCTATTTAATCTACATTCAAATGCAACCTCTAGATTAAGGTTAAAGAGTGCACAAATATGAAAAGACAATAAGAAATTTATCACCAACACTCTCTTGATGTAATGGATGTGCTCAAGATTTGTTGATTGAGATGATGTGTGTTGATTTCTCACACCAGCAACATAGCAAAGCATTCCAAGAGCTTATTTCTTCTTTTTTGAAAATGGCTTGGGTGTGGTTAGATTTATAGATTGAGAGGATTAAAGATCAACAGATGAGATTGATTAAGAGATTAATTGATGAGGATGCTTGAGAGGATTGGATGCATGAAAAATGGAGATTCATAGATAATTATGACTTAAATTAATGCAAGTGACTAGCTAATTAACTAATTGCTTGTTTTAGTCAACTAATTTTGATTGATTAGTTAACTAGGTTGATTAACTAAATTGATTAATTAGTTAACTAATTTTGATTAATGAGTGAAAAGTGGAATTGGATAGTGTATAATCATCTATTTATTTTAAATAATTATGTGTGCATGGATAAATTGGGAAACTAATTAATTAATTAATTAATGATGATTAATTAATTAATTAATTAAATGTGGGATGATATTGGTAGACAAATTAGAATAGTTAATTAAATAAATAAGATTTATTTAATTAATTTTAGTGGAATAGTTAGGTGGTGAGATAGGTAAAATCGCATGAGATGATTTTAGGTGTCTGCATCTTGCCCCTATTTGAAATGATGTTGTGACTAAGAGAAGTAACAACATTTTAAAGAAAGATAAAATATAGTGATTGGAGAGGAATGCCCAGCTACTTGGAGGAGTGATGATAATGAACTATGTAGGGATGATGATTCCCCCTTGAGAGGATAGGCAGTTTTGAAGAACATGAGTGTGCTCTTGAAATAGATGAAAAGATGGGTAGATGAGAAAAAGAAGAATTAGGATGGATGATTAGATGATTATGGTTGTTCATGTGATGATATTGTAGATGCTATGTATATGAGGGTTTGATTTAATTTATATGATGGGATGTAAGGATGTGATCATGGATATATGTGATATGATATTGTGGATGCATATGTGATGTTTTATGAATAATGATGGGATGGATTTGGTGATGATGAAGTGATGATGTTAGTTGGAAGAGAACGATGAAAATGAATGGTAATCAGATAGCTAACTAAGTAGATAACTAGCTAACTAACTAATCATTTGCACAATCTAAATCATGATTAACAAATGAGTGAGTAAAAAGAATAATAATAGATATGGAGAAGTGGATTAGGATGAGAAGATAAGGTGGAACATGGAGATTAGAATGGATGGCTTGGTTGAATGAGAAGTCATGTTGCATTGGGTAAGCAATAATGGTGTTTGATAGAGCACTTAACATTAAGCACCAAGGTATAAAGACTAGGGTGACAACATGTCTCATGCATAAAGGACTGACTCAAAAGAAAAGGTTACAAGTGACCATATGCCATATGGCACCATGATATTAAAGATTGTGATGTCATTGTGGCGATATGCTACAAGGACCAATGCAAGTGCAAACAAAATGATAATACACACAAGCAAGCATGCACAAATGATCGTAAAGGCAAACAAGAGTTGCCCATGTTGAGATGGAAATTAATGATTGACTGATTGATGACGAGGATAGTGTTGTTGATGTGGGAATGATATATCCCAAGAATAGCATGAGGATTGGGAATGATATATCCCAATGATGATTGATGATAATTATGGTGTTTTTGAGGTGTGAATGATATATCCTAAAAACAACGTAAGGATTGGGAATGATATATCCTAATGATGACTTGAGTTGATCAGGTTTGCAACAAGGTTGGGAACAAAACTGATGGATGCTTTTGGACAATTTGCTTAGATTGATTGGGTAGATTAGCATGGTTAAGGATTGCTTGCAGTTGGATTTATTACTTTTCTTTTCTTTAGGATGGTTGCATTGGATTACATTTGGATAGACTTTTGCTAGATACTAATAACAAGGGAAAACCAAGGATTGGAGACAAGGATGAAAAGAGGATTGGATGGATGGGTTAAGGGATTGTCGATAATGGATGGGAAGGATAGGGGATGGATGGTAGATGGATGGAGGGGTGTAGGATGTGATCTTCAAGGACTATGTCACATAAGAATAACATGCCCCACTCTAGATATGACACTTGTGATGTCACACTACAAGGCTTGCAAAAATACATAGTAAGATTAGTTGTAAACAATTAGATACATCAAGAAATGTCCAAATAATGTTTCAACATTATGACTTGTCCTTATCAAGGTCAAAAGTAGGAAGGGAGATGGGTTGAGTATGATGGGGTAGACATGCAAATAGAATGGATGGGTAGGATAAGATGGGAGTGATAGGATGGGAAATCCTTGACCCCAAGTGTAGGGTGCTCATAGGTGACATATTTACACGTGACACCAGAGAATGGGATTTCATCATGGTACTTGTCTAAGGCACCATAAGAATGGTTTTCACCATTAGATGATGTTTTTATTTACTTTTTCCCTTTTTTGATTTTGTTGAATTTTTTGCTTTTTTGATTGATATGCAATGCCTTGACCATGACTAATGTAGATTGGCATAGGCTCTATAATGTCTTGCTCATGAAGGCCCAATCCTTTTCCTCAATAGTTCATGCTTTTACATATCTTGTTTATGATAGGATACTTGTTGTTTTTGAAGCATGATGCTAGCCCATTGGTGTGTTTCCAAGAACTAATTAGAACTTGCTACTATCCCATCTATGAGAAAGCCTGACTTGATGAATGTGGAGGATCCTAGTTGATAGGATTGTTGTCAAGTTGAAATGCACCCTTTGGAGATTGGTGTGGTTAATCTCCTTTCAATTGACATAATGGAAACACTTCTAGGTTGTGGGTGACCTAAAACTTGTAGTGAACCTCTAGAGAGGGTTGGTTTCCCTAATGTAACGCCTAAAACTAACTTATTCTATTGTTGTTACAAAGAAAAGGGATAGAAAACTAAGCATAAATTGAATGTAAAAATTGAAAATTGAGGTGATACACCAGAATACTTTGTGACTTGTACTTGCCTAAGTATACACAATAGGACTAATGAATCCAATACACCATACACAACTCAAGTTTTGGCATGTTTTCTACATAAGTATTTCATAGGAAGGATTAAGAGTTTATAACAACATTTAGAAGGAAAATAAAATGACTTCTAAGAACTCAATGATGATTTTTTCATAGTTAAATCTTGCATAAACTCGACAAAACACAAACTATGACCTGCAAAAATGAATGTACTATTGCGTAAAGGTAATGAAATGAGACAACAAATCAAGAACAAATAATTTCATCACAAGATAAGATCAATCATTCCATGATATTACATAATACACAATTTTGAGGAGGTAAATTGACTTATTTTATTTAATCAAAAAGGGTACAGTTTAGTTGTAATACAATTCTATTTTACAATATTTTCTTGCCAAATCTGAGTTACAATGTCTTCTTTTTTGAAAAATATCAGTTGCAATGCTTGAGAGATTACAATAATGAGTGTTTTCTATCCACTAAAAGGCATCCTTATTCCTATCTAATAGCTTAGAGAGAATATAGGTACTTGTTTCTTTGAAAAAATGACAACTCCATGCTTTTTCAATATGGTCATGTTGAAATATACAAGACAACTGAGAGGGGGGGTGAATTAGTTGTCACAAAACTTAACTTCATAAACCATCAACTGCTTAATTACTGATAATCAAATTTTACCATGAAAGCATGAAACCATAGACTTAATCACAATTACACATCCAACACAGTAGACACCAGACTTTTATGTGGAAAACCCTAAAAGGGAAAAACCACAGTGGGTGTTAGCCCACAGAAAATATATAAGTTATAGCAATACTGAAAAATAGAGGCTCACTGCCTATAGGGCTCATTTCCCAAAGGGTGGCTCACTGCCAAGGGGTGGTTCACTGCCAAAGGGTGGCTCACTGCCAAAATGGTGAACTAATTAAGTAGCATCCACTCCATGCTTGGGTTCAGTTCCATTGAAGCACAATATAACTTCTTTTCTCTAGTCTTTCACACCTTCACACTTATCTCTTCATTTTCGCACACTCATACACTTTTTCGTAATTACATTACAAGTCTTTATACAAGTCATCAACCTTGGAATGTACTTCAAGGTCGGCAATACATTCATCAACCACTGGAATAATCTCCAAGGTCGGCATTACAAAAACATACATAGAAATAGGTCTGGACCTAATACAGAAATTAGCTAAGGGAAAGATGTAAAGATGTATGTCGATCACACCATGCCTTAGCTAGGACTCAAACACAATTCTTCATGCCACGAGATGCTTCCACAAACTTCAAGGCATCTTCGCAATTAGTGAAATCAACCAAGTTGGCCAAGATAGGTGAGAACACTAGGTCTGCCAAGAAGCAATCCCATTTTCTCTTTGCGGACCAATCCAAAGGTAGGAACACGATTAGGAGACATCCACAAGCACATTGTAATCACCAAGACAACCACATGATCTCTAACCACTCTATCAAGAAGATTCTTTAAACTGGAGCACAAGAACAACACTGTCAGCCACTGTCATAAGAAAAGAATAGCTTGTTGACCACCAAATCATGAACCATTGTAGTTGAAAGCACTTATCATCATTCTAGACTTAACTCTAGAACCGTAGACCAAAATACTTCAATGCGAAGGAATGTGGAGCATAATATTTTCTCCCTGTCACCACCAATCATACAAGAAAAGCAGTTTTTACTCTGGTGAACATAACTCACTCAAATCTTCATACCAGAGGCTCAAAAATTGAGATATAACATCTTCAGATAGACTTCTAAATAACTTCTAATCAGCAAACAAAGATATTCATCCTACAGGAAATGCGGAGGAATCTTCTGGGCTGTTCTTCTGTATGCAATACACTATTTCCACTACAACTCACTATTTCTACTAGAGGAGCTAATTTTCTCAATATCCTCAACATCAAGATCACTTACATAAGTAAATACAAAACATCTCACTTATTACAATCAAGCAACAAAATAAAAGCATAGTTGACACCAATGACAACACAGATATGTTGACATCAATGACAACACCGATTAGGCACATACTTGCAACAATCTCCCCCTTTGTCATTGATGGCAACATATGATGTGAAAAATTGAAAAGAGCATCAAGACAAGATTCTCCCCCTTTCTCTTTACATGTTTGCACTCTTTTTCCCTCTAAGTTTTTCACACAATTTCTCTCCTCCTTTGACATCAATGGCAAAGGGCACATACTTACACTGTTCTTAATCGTTCCGAATAATCCCTCTTAGGAGTGTACTTCAAGTTATATCAACTCTTACTTCAAAGAACCTTAGGATTTACACTAATACTTCCAAAGTAACATATCTTGTCTTCTCAGAGCTTCAGACTAGACTTGGCACAAATCAAGGTATGACATCCAATCACATCTTTTATCAACCTTCATGTCAACTTATGAACACAATGTATTCTTATCTGCAGATATAGGGACATATTCTGAAGTCTAGTTGTCTGTTCTTCTACATAGTAGGCTTCTTACTTTTGCACAAGCTCTTCCTTTATCCTTGACTTAGACCTTTGTTGCCAATCCTTGATCTTGTCTTTTCCTACTGAGGTATCATCATCAATCCTTTGGCAAGGGAAAAAAAGATTTTCAATAATACTCCCCCTGAGCCAAAGCTTTAGTCTCAGTTTCTAGAGTGAACATCTGCACCAGATACCTGTGCAGATACATCCTTAATCTCTAATGCATCCTTCTTTACCCAAAACTTATCCATCTCCTTCCTGATGTCTACTAGATCAATTTTTTCACTAGCTTCTTTAACTCTTCTTGATTCCCCTTCTTCATGTTCCTGCTTCTGCAAGATTGGGCAACATGTCCAGGTCTGTTGCAATTGAAGCACACAATATTCCTCTGCCCATTGTTCCTTTCATTCATTCTAGATCTGCATTGATTGGCTCTGTGTCCAAATCCATCACATGTATGATAGTACCCATTGAAGGAGTTTATCATTTTGTTCCTGCATTCATTTGTTCTATGACCAAACCTTTTGCACGGAAAGCACTTTTCATTGAGAGAATGAATTTTTCTTATATTGTTGAAGCCATTCTTTGTCATACTCCTAAATTCACTCACTATGTGACCAATTCATTTGTAGTTGAAACATTGACCAGAGAAAGATGGAACATCTTGATTCATTCTACTTCTACATTGAGCGGCCTTGTGGCCAAATTTACTACATGAATGACAATAACCATTGAAAGATGGATACCTTTGTGTGTTTGGTTGCCTGACCAAAGGTCTTTTGGATCTGTTCCTTTGATCCTGAATCTATTTGCCTTTGTCCTCCTTGACCTCATAATTCTTTTCTTGATCTATTCTAGAACTTTCATCTTTCTCAGGTCTTATATTGTTTATGTCATCAGGATTTTTCTCACTTGCTTCAGCCATTAGTCTATCAAATCTAGCTACACTTACGCTGAATTTATCTTGTTGAATCCATGCATGTTTCAGATCCACAATTTCTTCTTCAAGCTTTATGCAATCATTTGTTTTGTTTTTCAAGCATTCTTCAATTTTTTTATTTTTCTTCATTTGCTAACTTCAAATCTTCACTACTTACCTCAAGTTTTTGCTTAAGCTCCTTGATTTGCCTTTTTAACTCTTTGATGTATTCATTTGCTTTTGTTATATTTACTTTTAAGTCCACGTTTTCTTCTTCAGATTTCTCAAGATTTTCAAGAGCAATTTTGAATTCTTCACTATTAGCGGACAGATATTCGTCTTGAGAGGAATTTATATGTTGTAGGCTTCAGTCACCGATTTGGATTCAGCATTGGCAATCAAACACCAATTCATTTGTCCTTTTACTTCATACTGGCAATCTTTCTTCATTTTCTTTTCTTCAATATCATCTTCTTCTTTAGCAAATACCTTTTCCCTTTTTGTATTGTAAGGAAGCCTATTTGAATCTGATGCATGATTATTGATTTCTGAATACTTCTATATGTCTTCATCAACCCTGACATTTGCACTCTCAATGATCTTTTTCAATCTTTTATTGTAACACCGATAGACCTTACTCTCAGTAGAGTATCCAAGGAAGGTTCCTTCATCATACTTAGCATCAAACTTGCTTAGCTCTTCTTCTCTTTTGATATAGCATTTGCTTCCAAAAACTTTGAAATATTTTACTGAAGGTATTCTTCCATACCATAATTCCTAAGGAGTTTTAGTATCGTTACCTTTGACTTGAACTCTGTTTTGAATGTAGATAGCGGTATGTATAGCTTCTTTCCAATATGCTTCTAGTAGATCAGCTTCCTCTATCATTGTTTTTGCAGCTTCTTGAACAAACCTGCTTATTATTTCCATCAGTCTATTCTCTTTGGATAGTTGTCTTCTTATTCCATGAGTCTGACACAACATATTGAATTTATCAGAGGTAAACTCTTCTCCTTTGTCAGACTTCAGACATTTGATTTTCACATTTAATTCATCTTAAACCATTGTTTTAAAGGTTTTAAATGCATCTAGAGCTTCTAATCTTTCTTTGAGAAAACTAACCCAAGTCATTCTAGAATAATCATCAACAAAGAACATAAAGTACCTGTCATCTTGGAGACTTTTCACTCTTGTAGGTGCACAAAGGTTTGTATGGCCTAATTCCATCAATCCAGTTGAGGATCTTTCTTCATCCTATAAACTTCCTATTGCTTGCTTCTCAATTTGACACTTCTTGCAAGTGATGTTGCTAAAATGTATCCTCTCTAGTAGATCTTTCACAACTTCAATTGAGGTTATCCTTGCTAGATCATTAGGATTGATCTGTGACACAATTTTCTATGCCAAAGCCAACTTTCATGATTATGAGTTATAGAGTAGATAATGTTGCCTTCTCTAAGATGATAAAGATTTCCCTCTGTCCTTTTTCCACCAGCTATTATAGCTCCAAATTTATCTCTGATTTCAAAGGTATCATTCTAAAATATGAAACTGTATCCTTCTTTGCACAATTGTCCAACGCTCAGGAGATTTTGATTTAGGCTTTCAACATAGAGAACATCATTTGTATATTGTCTTCCATCAAAACTGATTGAACCTTTTCCACATATTTTAGTTGTACGATCATCTCCAAATCTAACTAACCCTTCTTCATTCTTTACAAGATTAACAAATTGACCTTTATCACCAGTCATATGATTTGAGAAGCTACTATCAATAACCCAATAGTTCCTTATATCTTCATTGTTAGTACTTACCTCTGGATCAAAACTTTCATCATCTTTGTAATTATCATCCTTTGAATGAAAGCAACAGTCATCATCTTCATCGTCTTTAACATCATAAAATGTTTTCTTGGTCTTACTGCTTTTACCCTTTTCATCATAATAATTTTTTAATTTTCTTTTTAAACATTTGGATGCATAATGACCAGCTTCACCACAATTGGAACAATTTGAAGATAGTTCATCCTTGTGTGACATCCTGGAACTTGAGGCTTTCTTCTGAGGAACCCTCGCTCTAATACCAATTGTTGAAATATACAGAACAACTGAGAGGGGGGGTAAATCAGTTGTCACAAAACTTAACTTCATGAACCATCAACTACTTAATTACTGATAATCATATTTAACCATGAAAGCAAGAAAGCATAGACTTAATCACAATTACACATCCAACACAGTAGACACCAGATTTTTACGTGGAAAACCCTAAAAGGGAAAAACCACAGTGAGTGTTAGCCCACAGAAAATATATGAGTTATAGCAATACCGAAAAATAGAGGCTCACTACCCGAAGTGAAAGGAAGCAAGGTACACAGAACACGCTTCCTACACCAATCTAATGAGGGGAAATGTATGAAAAATCATTTTAATCCTTACAATTGCAGCAATATTAAACACATAACATAAGAAATTACAGCAGCAACACAACACATAAAGAAAGTGACACAAGATATATCGTGGAGAAAACCTTTTCAAGTGAAAAACCCCACACTCTAAAACCTACACAATGTATTATCTGAAACAATAACAGTTTACAAAACACTTGCAATGCAAGTTCTTCCAAGAGTCTTCAAATGTCATTTCTAGAGTGATTCTGGCAGCATAACAGTACCTATACAAAAGCTATGCGACTACAACTCCAAACTATGCAATATATAGAGATTACAAGGCAATATTGAGAAGCCTCTAGAGATAGGCATCCATCTTGGCCACATGGACATTTTCCCGCATCAAAGGGCACTTGTCCAAACTACAAATATCCCTCTTACATCTATCATAACATGGCATATTTGACTTCCCAAGGATAGAGTACTCCATGCTAAAAATAGACTATGATAGATGCTCTTACGTATCTTACAGTTGTCATAGATTTTCCCAACATAACAACCTTAAATGTTGTAAGAGAATTCGTCATACAAGACTAAATATAGCATATTCCTCTTACAACATGTCATATCCCAACTTGGGCACCCAAAGATGCCTTTCCCTCATGTAAAGATACTCACCGACACTTGTCCCCAGTTGTCATAGGAATCTCCAAAATTGGCTCTTACGCGTCATAGATTCTGTCATATGGAATATCCTCTTCCACATACCACAAGGTGCCGACACATGGCATATTAGTGTCACCTCAAATGGGATGCCCAAATCCATGTAGATTTGACTTGACCATCCAAGTCACATTCCAAATAACATGACATGTCACTGTGCCACCTCAACTAAGTGACCAAATTGAATCTACAAGTAAATACAATATTAGGCAATAAATAAATATACAATTAAATGAATAATGCTAGGAATTTTCAAAGGTTTAGACACCTTAATTCCCAACACAAAGGGTGGCTCACTACCAAGGGGTGGCTCACTACCAAAGGGCGGCTCACTACCAAAATGGTGAATTGATTAAGTAGTGTCTACTCCATGCCTGGGTTCAGTTCCATTGAAGTACAATATAACTTCTCTGCTCTGCTCTTTCACACCTTCATACTTATCTCTTCATTTTCACACACTCATACACTTTTTTGAAATTACATTACAAGTCTTTATACAAGTCATCAACCTTGGAATGTACGTCAAGGTCGGCAATACATTCATCAACCATTGGAACAATCTCCAAGGTCAGCATTACAAAAACATACATAGAAATAGGTTTGGACCTAATATAGAAATTAGATAACGGAAAGATGTAAAGATTTATGTTGATCATGCCATGCCTTATCTAGGACTCAAACACAATTCTTCATGCCACGACATGCTTCCACAAACTTCAAGGCATCTCCGCAATTAGTGAAATCAACCAAGTCGGCCAAGACTGGTGAGAACACTAGGTCTGCCAAGAACATTCTTCATCCACAATCCAATTTTCTCTTTGCAGACCAATACAAAGGTAGGAACACAATAAGGAGACATCCACAAGCACATTGTAATCACCAGGAACAACCACACGATCTCTAACCACTTTGTTAAGAAGATTCTTCAAATCAGAGCACAAGAACAACACTGTCAACCACTGTCATAAGGAAAGAATAACTTGCGGACCACCAAATCACAAACCATTGTAGTTGAAAGCACTTATCATCATTCCATACTTAACTCTAGAACCATAGAACAAAATACTTAAATGTGGAGGAATGCAGAGGAATGCGGAGGAATGCGGAGCATAATATTTTCTCCCTGTCACCACCAATCATACAGGAAAAGCAGTTTTTACTCTAGTGAACATAACTCACTCAAATATTCATACCAAAGGTTCAAACTTGGGATATAACATCTTCAGATAGACTTCTAAATAACTTCCAATCCGTAGACAAAGATATTCATCCTATAGGAAATACGGAGGAATCTTCTGGACTGTTCTTCTGTATGCAATACACTGTTTCCATTGCAACTCAATGTTTCTCCTAGAGGAGCTAATTTTCTCAATATCCTTAACATCAAGATCACTTAAATAAGTAATTACAAAGCATCTCACTTATTACAAGCAAGCAACAAAATACAAGCACAGTTGACACCAATGACAACACAGATATGTTGACATCAATGACAACACATATTAGGCACATACTTGCAACAGGTCAAACCGCAAGATAGGGGCACGGGGAACATAGACCTAGTTTTTCTCCTTCAAAGACTCCATTGTGGCGTACAAATAGGGGTAGTTGAATTTTGCATCCTAAATACCTAAAACTGCTCCTTGGAGAGCTCCAACAGTTGTCTTTGTCCTCCTAGATTCTTACATGGTAAGAAGATGTTGTCTTAACTCTCTTAGTGGCCATTACACCTTCAAAACTACCTCATAAATGCATGGTAAAACTATGTTCTCTCATACTAACTAACATTTACACATTTTTAGGACTTGTATTTGATGAGTTTGAAAGGAATTAGGCCTCCTTGAGGTCATGGGAGAACTTCTAGGACCTGTAATGGTGGTACCAGTTGTCGTCCACCTCTCCCTCTACCTCAGCCTCTCACTGCCATCGCCTGCTCAAAGGCTGCTACGACCAACATCCCCATAGGATCACCATCATCCCCCTCTACCTCCTTGACCACTATCTCCTCCTCCACTATATCTCCCTCCTCCTCTGGCTCCACGGTCATATTGAGATCCTTAGTCGAATCCATCATATGAGTCAATCGCCATATCACCTACCATTGATTGTACGCAGGCATAGTCCTTGCATCGGCCACCCTACTCCCCCAATCCCACTACTGGGGCTGTAAGGCTACAAAATTAGCTATCACCACCTACGGCGCTATGGCTGGTGGCCATCTCACATCTCGCGGTGTCTGAGCAAATACTGCCATCCCCTAAGGAAGATCCTACCGCAAGCTAAACTGACGCATAACCCGAGAAGGAAGATACATGTCAATGGTGTGATCACCCTGACCCATCAAATAATGTGGTTGGAATATATAAGGTATATGCACATTATCATCTGACCATGACTCTACTCTAATGTATGGCCGCCATGTAACTCAAATCAGATCATCAAGCCCTCGCCGCCAATAACGCAACCGCCCAACATGAGCGTACTTGAGAGGCTACCAATATAAGAACACAAATGCCTTGAACTACCATCAATAATATCCTCCCAGCGACCTTGTGATTACAATTTGCTCAAAGGCCCACACGTACACAGGCGTAGTCCCTGCGTCGGCCACCGTGCTCCCCCAATCCCACTGTTGGGGCTATAAGGTTGCAAAATCAACTATTGCCACTTGCGGTGCTATGGCTGGTGGCCATCTCACATCCTGTGGTGTCTGAGAAAATACTTCCATCCCCTGAGGAAGATCCTACCGCAATCCAAACTGACGCATAACTCGAGAAGGAAGATACATGTCGATGGTATGATCACCCTGACCCATTAAGCAATGTGGCTAGAATGTATAAGGCATATGCACATTATCATCTGGCCATGACTCTACTCCAATATACGATCGCCATGTAACTCGAATCAGATCATCAAGCACCCGCTGCCTATAATGCAACCATCCAACATGAGCATACTCAAGAGGCTGTCAGTATAAGAACACAAATGCCTCGAACTACCGTTGATAATATCCTCCCTATGCCCTCGTGATTGCAATTTGCTTAAAGGCCCACACATGCAATAGTGTAACCCCAACAGATAACGTCGAATCATAGTGATTACTACAATATGCATCTTGTGATACAACTATCTCAACATGCATGGCCCCCATGCATAAATTATCTCATCTTGCACCATCCCCTCTATCATCTCCCCCCACCCCATTGAAAAGCCTCGACCATGCTGATCCAGCATCACCACGCCTCTAATAAGTGCACAAAGAAACAAGGTAAAATGATTTGCACCTGCTACCAAAGTTTGGTCGTAACTCATCTCTTGACTATCCTGTGACAACTCTGGGTGGCCTAGGGCAAACGCTCTACTTGAGGCTACCTGTCCCCTCCTCATGTGATACACCACTCATGCACCGTGAATCGGTAACTTGAGGATGCGATAAACATCTTTAAGGGTGATGGTAATCTCCCCAGTCAACAAGAAAAAGGAACACGTCTCAGGTCACCATCGCTCTATAATAGCTATCATCAATGCCCTATGTGCTCACAGGATGGGCATATCTGATACGATTAACAAACCCAATCTTGTCAGTCAAGCCTATGTGGCTCTATCAAACCCAGCCAATAACTATATCATCACTGGAGCACGTCACTCCCGTGACTCCACAATCCCTTTTGGCTCCTGCATCCACCAAATGTCAGTTAAACAACTTACATTTTTGCCAAAATCAGCCATTTAGCACTGCGTTTCTTCATTTTGGAGCCAAAATTCAATTCGTTGCCAATGTTCTTCACCATTGCACCAATCCTTAGGATGGCGCTACTATTCCCCTAGATGGCGTCATTCTAGAGAATGGCACTGCTCCCTCTCAACCGCTTCCCATTCATTTGGCGCCACTTCAGTGTGTCCCCGGAGCTTACCACAATTTGGGCACCATTCTACGAAATGGTGCCATGCTACCAAATGGCGCCCATCGGCACGATGGCACCACGAAACCCTAGATTCGTGCTAAAGTACACCCAAAACCCTAGGGCACAATTTAGTGCCAATCCGCTCCATTCTGCCAAAGCGTTTAGCTTTGGCACCAATTCTCCCCATTTCCCTCAATGCGGATGACACCATTCCAAAGAATGATGCTAATCCGCCCTAATTTCGCACCAATCGGTCTCCCAATGATGCTAAACCCTATGCATGCTTCCTGATGCAATAAATGTAATAAACAAAAAAATGACAAAGCTAGGGTGATCGGCCTACCTGGTTGCCAGCCTCTACTGATCTCCTGTAAGAACAGACTCGCTCGGATAAGTGCTTAAAGCACGGGAAGAGCGGGTTAGGGTTCACCATCAGATCTTCTTTTCCTTCATCCAAGTGGCTCAATGAGTGCAAATGTGGCACTTTAGGGCCCACTTTTTCTATTTATAGAAAGTCATGTCATCCTCCAACACATTTTTTCCTCCCCAGGGTGCAGATCATAACCTTTTTCGCCCATTTTTCTTCATGTCAACCTATTTTTCTATCCTCTGTCCATTTTTCACCTTCGTTTCTTCCTTTCGAGAGCTCAACAAAAAAATATATATTTTTTCACCCAACCTCTCGAGGGGGCATCCCTCATCCATTTCATTCCTTCCCGACAGCTGGGGCATTTTTCTGATTTGACACCATTTCCCTGCTAGGTCATGATGCCACGTCAAAGAGGGGCAAATGTAGACACTTAAAAATGTCTTCGCCACTTAACCAACCTCTGACATTAATAATATCACCAATTACCCTTCCAATTAATTAATTAAATTTTTATTTAATTAATTATTCATTCCAACACCTGATTATTCATCATTTCCCCTTTTAAATTGAATTAATTTAATTAATTTAATAGTTATCCCTTTACTAACATTAGCCCAATTAATTAAATAAATGTGCAAATATTTATTTAATTAATTCACCCCTTTCATTAAACTGAATTAATTGAATAAATCATGTTTATTTAATTAATCCAACCTACTAATCAACCTATCCCTACCCTAGTTAATTAAATACTTGTTATTTAATTAGCTAGTCTAACCTACATGACCCTAGACCTAGGATTAATTAAATTAAATATTATTTAATTAATCCTAACCCCTAATTAGCCCATCCACTAATTTACTACAACCATATTAATTAAACCAATCATCTTGATTAGTTTGGTCAAACCTTGTTTAACACTCCTCCCCACATCCCACAAATAAAAAATTGATATTTATGCCACATAAAACAATTTTTTATATGCACTTGTCAAAAAACCTCATTAATAATCTCTTACACCCCTTACACATGTCATAACTCATTAATTGGAGCTCTTCCCAAAATAAATTTTACTTCTCCATGTGAATTTTTAATTTGCATCTAATCCATCTCACCCAACCTCTTTAATCCACTTCTCTTTCCAAGATGAAATAAAAATTCATCTTTATTCTCATCCCTCCATTTCCCATGATTGAATCTAAGCCCTCCACCTCACATTCATCCTCATCCATTGATCTCTCAAATGAATCTCAACCCTTGGATCAAATCTCCCTCCAAAAAGCCTATAACTACACCCTCATCCAAGTCATTTGATCATCCAAAATTTGAGCAAAGTCATTATGCCAAAATCTCCATCAATTTCATCTCATTGAGCTAGGTTTTTTGTAGTGATTTGCATTTGAGTAGAGTATTTCACATTGCAAGAAAACCATGGGTAAAGCAAAAGTCTAAGGGTGCAAGGCTCTCCACCTTAGCAAGGAGTTGGGGTTTCATCTTGAAGGTATAGCTTGTGTTTTTCATTGCATTTCCCTGTGTTTTATCTTCATTTTGATTTCCTTAACCTCATTGCCTAGATGAGGGAAGGGGACTCATAACATAAGTTCTCATAGTACATAGAAGGTATGAATAACCTAATATGCAAATGGGAAGTAGTATGCTAGAATTGACCCTATCTTCAAGATATGAATACATGAGTTAGAACTATTGTATGAGAAACACCTAGATGCACTCAACCATCTGCAGGCATATCAAATTCGCCTAGGAAGAAGCCATAACAAAAGATCAAGAACCGCAAGTTTGAAGTAGGTGACCTTGTTCTCATGGAAAATCAAAAAAAATTGTAGGAACGCACTAAGAAATGAAAATTTGAGCCCAATTGTTTAGGACCTTATGTTATCATAGCTAGTTATGGATCAGGGGCATATCAGCTTGCAACACCTGAGGGGTAGCCTCTGGATGAACCCATGAACATTCTAAATTTGAAGAAGTTATATGCATAACTCATTGGGTATCCCAAAGCAAAAATAGAAAAAAATAGGAAAAAAAAAGAAAAATATCAAAAAATTGAAAAATCAAGAAAAACTCAAGTGCAATAAAGTCATCCAAGGGTGAAAATTACTTCAGTAATGCCTTCGATAAGTACCATGGTGAAAACCTGTCTCAGGCGCCATGTGTAGTGGCTAGTTCCACCATCTAATAAGACCTCTTTCCATCACAACAATCCACATTGCACACATCCCATGGCTTGGAATTCTGAAACATCAATCGCCCACCCCACATCATCCCACCCAAAGCTAATCCGTGGAATGAGGATCCTTGTAGGCTTCTTCTGTACAGCCAAAATCCAAAAATCCAAAACCATTAGAAAATCCAAAAACATTAGAAAAATAGAAACATACAAAAACACTCTCACATCATCATCTTGCGCATCATATCCCACATCAGCACATCCATCTTGAACCATTCCCACATCATCAAGTCTTACCAAAAGTACATATTCATCTTACCTGCATCTTGAAAGTGCCTTGATCCCGTGGATACAGGTTATGTAGGTAGTCTGGAATACGAAGGAAGTATCCAGTACTTAGGTACATAAGATGCACCCATCCAACCCCTTTGGATGGTCCCTATTTGTTGAGCTTGCTAGATTCAACAAATGATATGCACGCTAAGCATACCTCAAAAACATCACATCTCAAACAAAAATTATCAATCAACATACCAACTATAATCATCACACATGGCCTGATTATCCTTTTGCCCACCTTTCAAAATTTATCCAACAAAATCCAACCGCTTCATGTCCTAGGATATATCGTTCCTACAATGGACAGAATCCATCATCCTATCAACACTTATCTTGGCAAGAGAATACAATGGCTATTTGTGGTTTTTTGGTTGATCTTTTGATTCTTGATTTTCATCTTCTTATCTTGTTCTAGGTCATTTCCAAAGCTACCTTGATCCCATTATATCAAGGTAAGTGGTAGGAAATACCTGGAATTGACATGGTCATTGTTTCTGTATGTTGTGCTTATGGGTGGATTTCATTACTCCAAGAATAGTATTCATATCTTGAAGATAGGGTCAATTCTAGCATACTATTTCCCATTTGCATATTAGGTTATTCATACCTTCGATGTACTATGAGAACTTATGTTATGAGTCTCCTTCCCTCATCTAGGCAATTTTATACTACCTTGGGCATGCATGAAATCAACCTATTGTTTGTGAGTCTAGTCCATACAAATGTGGGATAAATATCATCACCTAGGTCCTCTCATACCTTCATGAAAAGCATCCTACTTTTCTATAATAAATTTAGAAATGCTCTTAATATTGGTAATGCAAGTACTGAACCTAGCTCATATCATCTTTCACTACCCATCCAACCATATTATTTGGGCTTAAAATTTTGATCTACGGTCCCCCAACCATCCATTCTACCCCCCCTTTAACATCCCCCCTTTCACTTACCCCTTTACCCATTCAACCAACTTAACACACCTAAACCAAAACCCCTCTAATGACGTGGTGTCCAATAACCTAGCATTCCCTAAACTATCCTCACAATCCCCTCTCCCTCCCAACCCATAACCATATCCCTCCCTAACCTATTCCCCACCACCTAACCCCATCACCCAAGGTTTAACACGCACATAACATGTATCATGACTTGTTCATTTCATTAACCATTACACTACTTTATTATCATTGCATAAACTCATTACATCATCATTTCACATTCATCATGGAGATTATAGAGGGAACACATTGCCTGACAATTTCTATTGCTTGTTCCCTTCCCAACTTTCCCAAAGGCACTGCACATTGGGCAGTGGTTATATTAAATGTGTGTGAGACATCTTCAAGACATAACCATGATGAATTTATTGTCACGTAAATCAAACTCTCACACAAGTGTAATCAGAGCATTCACTACCTTAATCATTCTCATTCATATTTTGCATCCATAATATATGTTTATTAATTTGAGCATATATTTCCATTTCATCCATTTTGCAACCATAATATATTTTTATTAATTTGAGCATATATTTCCATTTCATATATTTTGCATCCATAATATATGTTTATTAATTTGAGCATATATTTTCATTTCATCCATTTTGCATCCATAATATATGTTTATTAATTTGAGCATATATTTCTATTTCATCCATTTTGCATCGATAATATATGTTTATTAATTTGAGCATATATTACCATTTCATTCATTTTGCATCCATAAATCATAGCATCATAATCCATTTTAATCCACATCATAATCAATAATCATAACATGCATCAACATTATCACACCATAATGCACAAACAGCATAAGCAAAGCATAAATCATCACATCACAACACATGATTCATCACCATCATAAACATAACATATATATCATCATGATCCATAAACACGACATAAAAAAACACATCCATCAATATCCATCTAAACCAAAGCATAAACATCACACCATCACACAGTGCATCATAATGAAACCATAAGAACCATCTGCATAGATCATGATATCATAACAAAACTTCCATCCATAGGCCAAAAGAATCATAACAGATATCATAAACATCAGAAAATCCTTAATACCATTAATATCTGAATTACACCACTATTAATAAGAGGTTGCTATATGGACGACATGAGGGAGACAACCTGACAAGTACCATCAGTGTAATCATCAATCATTTCACCACATAATGCAGCACAAATAAAATCATCCATCACATCATAATCATCATCAATACATCCATCACATTAGCATATGATACATAAACCATCACATAAAAACATACATAAATGCACCCATAACATAAACCATCATATACAAGCCATAAACATCATCAACATGAATCACCATATATCATCAAATATCATCATATGTCATCATCATACATCACCACAAAATAATGTACATGGCTCAAAAAATCATACAAGTCATGATACAAAACTACCTCTAAGGACCCAAATACATCAATATATGACAGCACATCAACCCTGGGCAAATGAACCCCTGCCTGACTTTGTAGGTGACCCTAGCTATGGTTGTTGCTGCTACTGTATGGGTGTCTACTGCTGCTGCTATGGGAGTGGCTGTGGTGTCTACTGTGGTTGCTAGGGTGCTGGTGGTGGAGGTACCATAGGCTGCTGAACTGACTACACAGACCGCCTAGATCTATAGGACCCTAACATCTTGGATCTGTTGCGCTAGCTATAGTTGGGCATGCGTTGACCCTCGGGTACTACAAAACAATATGCTCCATAATAGTACTCAGCCCATCTACCCTCCTCTAGGAGCTGATCATGTGCCTATTGCAACTGTCCTTGAAGTTGTGTAATCTGACTCTGAAACCATGTAAAAACTTGACCCATGCTAGTACTGGCCACCACCCCGTGCAAACTCACCACCTATGCCTCTACCTATTGAGCCCTAGCCTCTTAGTCTGCCACAGAGCTCTCTCTGAATCCTTCTCACCTATCAAGGTGACCACCTACGCCTGTAGCACACTAACCCACTCATCTGCTCCATCTAGCAATGCAGATGCCCCTCATAGTTGCACAAGCTCCTATTGCTATCTCTACACTATATCCTCCAAGCTCACCAACTAACCTCAGAGAGTCCCCACATCCTCATCATCATCTGTGTGGGTGCACCTACGTGATGTGCATCCTCTCAAAGTTGGCTCTAACCCTGCCCCCGAGCTACCTACCTCTGCTTTGCCAATCCCCAGAAATGTCATGGCAACCTCTAGAATATTCTACTGATAGGTCCTCTCCCTCACCTATAGATCAACTGTCTGTTGTGCTAAGGTGGCCCTCCATCCCTATTGTTGTAGGGGTGCTTGCGAGGGTGGTATCAATCCCCTATCCCCTCCCTGTGACTTCTGGAAAGGTGGCCTCTACCTAGGACCCTATTGTTGAGGTGCTCGCGGCCCCTGCACCTGCCCTATCTGTACCTGTTGTACAGGTATCTGTTGCTGCTGCTATAGAGCCCACTGCATGGGCCTCACTACCTGTTGGCCTCCCGGCCCCTACTATGTAGGAACTTGTTCCTAAGGTGCCTGTTGTTGTACCTATAATGGTGGTACCAGCAGTCATCCACCTCTCCCTCTACCTCGCCCTCTCGCTACCATCGCCTACTCAAAGGCTGCTACGGCCAACATCCCCATAGGATCATCATCATCCCCCTCTACCTCCTTGACCACTATCTCCTCCTCCACTATATCTCCTTCCTCCTCTGGCTCCACGATCATATCAAGATCCTTGGTCGGATCTGTCATATGGGTCAGCTGCCATGTCACGCACCACTAATCATATGCAAGCGTAGTCCCTGCGTCAGCCACCCTGCTCCCCCAATCCCACTGCTGGGGCTGTAAGGATGCAAAATTAGTTATCACCACCTATGGCACTATGGTTGGTGGCCATCTCGCAATGTCTAAGCAAATACTATCATCCCCTGAGGAATATCCCGCCGCAACCCAAACTGACGCATAACCTGAGAAGGAAGATACATGTCGATGGTGTGATCACCCTGACCCATCAAATAACGTGGCTGGAATGTATAAGGCATATGCACATTATCATCTGGCCATGACTCTACTCCAATATACAGTCACCATGTAACTCAAATCAGATCATCAAGCACCCGTCGCCAATAATGCAACTGTCCAACATGAGTGTACTCAAGAGGCTATCAGTATAAGAACATAAATGCCTCAAACTGCCATTGATAATATCCTCCCTGCGGCCTCGTGATCACAATTTGCTCAAAGGCCCACACGTGCAATAGTGTAACCCTAGCAAATAACACCGAATCATAGTGATATACTATAGTATGCATTTCATGATACAACTATCCCAACATGCATGGCCCCCATGCATAAACTGTCTCATCTTGCACCATCCCCTCTATCATCTGCCCACCCCACTGGAAAGCCTCAACTATGCCAATCTGACATCACCACGCCTCCAATTAGTGCACAAAGAAACAAGGTAAAATGATCTACACCCACTGCCAAAGTCTGGTCATAACTCATGTCTCGACTATTCTATGACAACTCTGGGTGGCCTGGGCCAAACGCTCTACATAAGGCTACCCATCCCCTCCTCATGTGATACACCACTTGTGCGCCATGAATCGGTAACTTGAGGATGTGATAAACATCCTCAAGGGTGATGGTAATCTCCCCTGTCGGTAGGAGAAAGGAAGACATCTCAAGTCACCATCGCTCTATAATAGCTATCATCAATGCCCTATGTGCTCACAGGACAGGCATATTTGATACGATCAACAAACCCAATCTCGCCAATCGAGCCCGTGTGGCTCCATCAAACCTAGCCAATAACTACATCATCGCAAGAATACATCACTCCCATGACCCCATGATCCCTCTTGGCTCGTGCATCCACCAAATGTTAGTTAAACAACTTACATTTTTTCCAAAATTAGCCATTTAGTACTGAGTTTCTTCATTTTGGAGCCAAAATTCAATTTGGCACCAATCTTCTTCACTATTGTACCAATCCTTAGGATGGCACTACTATTCCCCTAGATGGTGCCATTCCAGAGAATGGCACCGCTTCCCATTCATTTGGTGCCACTTCGGTGGGCCCCCAGAGCTTACCACAATTTGGGTGCCATTCTACGGAATGGCGCCATGCTGCCAAATGGCACCCATCGGCACGATGGAGCCACATTCTAAGGAGGCACCAATCGACACGATGGCACCATGTTCTAAGGAGGCACCAATCAGCACGATGGTGCCACAAAACCCTGGATTCAACCAAAGCATGCCCAAAACCCTAGGGCGTGATTTACCACCAATCCGCTCCATGCGCCAAAGCGTTTAGCTTTAGCGCCAATTCTCCCCATTTCCCTCAATGTGGATGATGCCATTCCAAAGAATGGCACCAATCCACCCTAATTTTGCACCAATCAGTCTCCTGATGATGCTAAACCCTATGAACACTTCCTGATGCAATAAATGCAATAAACAAAAAAATGACAAAGCTAGGGTGATCGGCCTACCTGGTCGCCAGCCTCTGTTGATCTCCCATAAGAATGGACAAGTGCTCAAAGCACGGGAAGAGTAGGTTAGGGTTCACCATCATCTCTCTTCTTCTCCTTCATCCAAGTGGCACAATGAGTGCAAATGTGGCACTTTAGGGCCCACTTTTTCTATTTATAGAAAGTCATGTCATCCTCCAACACACTTTTTCCTCCCCAGGGTGTAGATCATAACTTTTTTCGCCCGTTTTTCTTCCTGTCAACCTATTTTTCCATCATCTATCCATTTTTCACCTCTATTTCTTCCTTTCGAGAGCTCAACCAAAAAAAATTTATTTTTTCACCCAACCTCTCGAGGGGGCATCCCTCATCCATTTCATTCCTTCCTGGCAGCTGGGGCATTTTTCTTTGACTTGATGCCATTTCCCTCCTAGGTCATGACGCCACGTCAAAGAGGGGCAAATGTAGACACCTAAAAATGTCTTCACCACTTAACTGACCTCCAACATCACTAATATCACCAATCACCCTTACAATTAATTAATTATTCATTCCAACACCTGATTATTCATCATTTCCCCTTTTAAATTGAATTAATTCAATAGTTACACCTTTACTAACATTAGCCCAATTAATTAAATAAATGTGCAAATATTTATTTGATTAATTCACCCCTTTCATTAAACTGAATTAATTGAATAAATCATGTTTATTTAATTAATTCAACCTACTAATCAGCCTATCCCTACCCTAGTTAATTAAATACTTATTATTTAATTAGCTAGTCTAACCTACATGACCCTAGACCTAGGATTAATTAAATTAAACATTATTTAATTAATCCTAACCCCTAATTAGCCCATCCACTAATTTACTACAGCCATATTAATTAAACTAATCACCTTGATTAGTTTGGTCAAACCTTGTTTAACACTCCTCCCCACATCCCACAAATAAAAAAATTGATATTTATGCCACATAAAACAATTTTTTATATGCACTTGTCAAAAAACCTCATTAATAATCTTTTACACCCCTTACACATGTCATAACTCATTAATTGGAGCTCTTCCCAAAATAAATTTTAATTCATTTCTAATCCTCCTCTCTTCCCCACGTGAATTTTTAAGTCGCATCTAATCCATTTCACCCAACCTCTTTAATTCACTTCTCTTCCCAAGATGAATTAAAAATTCATCTTTATTCTCATCCCTCCATTTCCCATGATTGAATCAAAGCCCTCCACCTCACATTCCTCATCCATTGATCTCTAAAATGAATCTCAACCCTTGGATCAAATCTCCCTCCAAAAAGCCTATAACTACACCCTCATCCAAGCCATTTGATCATCCAAAATTTGAGCATTTAGTCATTATGCCAAAATCTCCATCAATTTCATCTCATTGAGCTAGGTTTTTGGTAGTGATTTGCATTTGAGTAGAGCATTTCACATTGTAAGAAAACCATGGGTAAAGCAAGAGTCTAAGGGTGCAAGGCTCTCCACCTTAGCAAGGAGTTGGGGTTTCATCTTGAAGGTATAGCTTGTGTTTTTCATTGCATTTCCTTGTGTTTTATCTTCATTTTGATTTCCTTAACCTCAGTCACTATACAACCTTAATTTATCATTAACATAGGCTCAAAACTCCAATATACCAAGGAATATGACCAAAAAAATTATGATTCATCACCTTGTAAACAAGTCATAAGACTTCTAAACCAATACTTCAAAACTTTAAACACTACCAAGGCCCTTATGTTAACTATTTGAGTGAAAAGCCATGAATACGTTAACATTTTGTCGACCTCTATGGGGTGCTTTCCTACTAAGCATCTAAAATCTAGTAGACTTGGATATCAATTCGGCAATAGAGTCACAAGAGACCTGAAACAACTTGAAAGCAAAGACTAAAGACTTGATTGCCAACTGATAATACCTCACAAACATCCAGCAAAACAAAAGACACAACAACAAACCAAAACCAAAAAGAGACAAAAAAAAATACCTAAAGACAACTAAAAGAAATCCCTGTAATGGAGAAGTAGCATGTGCATCAACACTTGGAGGAAACAGCATCTAAAACAATGTGCAACAACACTTATTCAACATGACAAACCTATCCTAATATGTACAAATGTGAAACAAAACTTTAATAGCAATGCTTGAGATATATCCCTTTGGCTGGGATAGGTAGTTCCTCTCCATCTAGCTTGGATAGCTGAAAGGCATTATGATGCAGGAGCATCCAGTGGTGTAAGGACAATCTTGCATCACCCAAAAAAAATATGTGTTTCAAAATTGTTGATGTTCTTTCTATTTCTTTTCAAAATTTGTGGTTCTGGTTCTGGTTCCATAATCGCTTGAATAATGCTGTAGAACTTCAGTTTTTCCAAACTGCTAAAAATAGCAACTTGCTATTTTTAGAAAGTTTGCATTTGAGCATGGAATGAAGCAAAAATTTACAGGAAGTTACATAATTGAAAAATAAGACCTTTGGTGAAGTAATCACGCAAAGATCATTTGCGAGCTGAAAGATATTAAAGTTTTTGTTTCCCAAAAAAGCCTAAAAATTATTCAAACTCAGGTTTGAGGCACTAAACGGCCTCGTACGAGTGCGAAAATGGATGGAATTGGCAGAGTGATTTCTTAGTGCGTAGAGCACTCCGCAAGCTTTCTGACACATAAAATGGTTCGTCAATTGGACACCCGAATCAAAAGTTATGGCTCCCGAAAGTTGACCTATTTTTGGAGGGCGATGCAAATTTTGAAATTATGTTGTTGGCTGCCAAAAAGGCTATTAATAACCATTTTTGGGAACCCTAGGCATTAGTAGAGTTAAGGGGGAAAGTGTAGAGTCAAGAATAGGTCAGAAAATAGAAACCCTATCTGATTTAGGATTACAGAATGTAGATGATTCCAGAGTCTTGTGAGAGGAAGGTAATGTGTTGCAGCATGTGGAGGGTTGATTCCTCTTGTTGTATTTGAGCTTCTGTAATGTAATAAGTTGTCCAAATCAATAAAGAAAGTTCTCTTTTCTGTGTGCAATTTTTGTTGTTGAGTGTTTTATGATTTACCTCCTTTATCAAGTGGTATCAGAGCAAGGGTTCCTGAGTGTGTAGACAGATCGCCGACTGTGAGGCAGTTTGCACCAAGACCTGAGGTTGTGGGTTTGTTGCGGAGATCAAGATGCCTCCATGAAGCAATCGTATTGGGAGGAATGCTTTGACGGAAGAGGGATTTAGAGTCCTGCAAAGGCAAATTGATGCATTGCAAGAGGAGCTGCGAAGAGGGTTTGATTCAAGAACAAGAGAAGAAAGCTAAGATGAAGTTGAAGAAGAGCTATCTGAGGAAGAACAAGAAGTTGCAGGTGATCCTGCAGAAGTTAGGTTGTTGAGGGCCATTTCAAAGATTGGAAAGAGGCCCAGGATCAAAGTTTCTACATATTCGGGAGATTTGAATCCAGAACAACTTCTTGATTGGATCAATGACATGGAGGAATATTTTGAGTATGAAGATGTGGAGGACCTAGATCAGGTCAAGTTTGCAAAAACAAAGTTGAAGGGTAACACCAGTATTTGGTGGAAGGAGGTCCAATTAGAGAGGAACATAAGAGGAAAAGGAAAGATCACCAGATGGGATCAGATGGTGGAGAAATTGAAGAAGTAGTTCATTCCTGTGGACTATGAGATGGAGTTGCTGAAGAAGCTACAAGGACTGAAGCAAGGTAACAAGTCTGTTAAGGAGTATACAGAAGAGTTTTATAAAATTACTATAAGGACAGGTCATGCAGAGCCCAAGAGGGAGAAGGTAGCCCGTTACATTAATGGGTTGAGGCTGAGTATTCAAGAGGAGTTGAGCCTCGTCAGAATGACCACCATAGAAGTTGCATACCAGTTGTCCCTGAAGGTGGAAGAGAAGCTGAATAAAATATTTGATAGCAAGCAAAGGGGAAGAGGTCAAGGCAAAAGGACTGGTGGAAGACCCTATGGGGGGCGAAATGAAGATTCAAAGAAAAGTGAAGAAGCCAGTACTAGTTGAAATTAGAGAGGAGATAATGCCTACCGCCCTCGTGACCAGAACAATGGTGAGCAAAGAGGAAGAGGAAGAGGCAGACCTGGGCAAGGACCTGGAAGAGGAGGTTTCAGAGGAACCTGTTTCCAATGTGGAGAAGAAGGGCATTGAGCATACGAGTGTCTGCAACATCAAGGAAGGATGATTACAAGACCTGAAGGTAATGCACAAGTTGCACATGTAGATGAAGATGCACAATCTGAGCGTTCTGAAGATGCTGAAAGGGGAGAAACCCTAGTTGTTAGAAGAACTTTGTTGAATGAGGAGAAATAACCCAATCAGAGGAAGAGTTTATTCTGCACAAGGTGCAAATGTGAATGTAAGTGTTGTGACATTATTATTGATAGTGGAAGTACTGACAATCTTATTTCAGAGGAGATAGAAGAGATCTTGGATAGCTGGGTGGGAAGAAGTACTCGAAACAGGTAATATGAAGAATATCTAGTGAAATCAAAAGGAAGGCCTGTTGAAGATTCTTCTTGGTTATATAAGGCAGAGGTTGACCATTTGGGTTTTCCTCACACAAACACTTGAGACGTGACAAGGTCACTTCTCAAATTACCCTGGGTGTCTGATGCAGGAGCATCCAGTGGTGTAAGGGCAATCTTGCATCACCCAAAAAAAAAGATGTGTTTCAAAATTGTTGATGTTCTTTCCATTTCTTTTCAAAATTTGTGGTTCTGGTTCCATAATCGCTTGAATAATGATGTAGAACTTTCAATTTTTCCAAACTACTAAAAATAGCAACCTGCTATTTTTAGAAAGTTTGCATTAGGGCACGGAATGAAGCGAAAATTTACAAGAAGTACATAACTGAAAAATAAGACCTTTGGCAAAGGAATCACGCAAAGATCATTTGCAAGCTGAAAGATACTAAAGTTTTTGTTTCCCAAAAAATGCTTGAAAATTATTCAAACTCAAGATTGAGGCTCTAAATAGCCCTGTACAGGCCCAAAAATGGCCAGAACCAGTAGAGTGGTTTCTTAGCGCGTAGATCACTCCATGATCTTTCCGACGCATAAAACAATTCATCAATCAGACACCCGGATCAAAAGTTATGGCTCTAGGAAGTTGACCTTTTTTTGGAGGGAGATGTAAATTTTGAAATTAGGTTGTTGGCTACCAAAAAAAGCTATTAATAACCATTTTTGGGAACCTTGGGCATTAGTAGAGTTAAGGGGGAAAGTGTAGAGTCAAGAATAGGCAGGAAAATAGAAACCCTAGCTGATTTGGGGTTACAGAAGGCAAATGATTCTAGAGTCTTGTGAGAGGAAGGTAATGTGTTGTAGCCTATGGAGGGTTGATTCCTCTTGTTGTATTTGAGCTTTCGTAATCTAATAAGTTGTCCAAATCAATAAAGAAAGTTCTATTTTCTATGTGCAATTTTTGTTTTTGAGTGTTTTATGATTTACCCCCTTCATCACATTATGTTGTTTGCAACCTAAAATCATGAATGGCCCACTCCACATAGAGTCAAACTTAGTATGCCTCCTAGGTTTAGTTTTCACCTCATCCCACTTAAGGACAAGGTCTCCTTTGAAAGTTCTTAGAACTTCTTTTTTGTCAAATGATCTTTTTAATTGGGCTTGATGAAGCTCCATTGTATGCATTGCTTGATCTATAACTTCTTCCAACTCCATTAACTCTACAAACCTGATTGCCATTGCATCTTCTTCCATCATTTCCAGTTGGTTAATGAGTTCTAGAGCTAGTAACTCAAGAGCTATAGGTATCCTTGTTTCTCTACCATAGACAAGCATATAAGGTGAGTTACCAATAGACCTTTAAGGAGTAATCCTATCAGCCCATAAGGCTACTTTAAATTTTGTATGTCATGCCCTTTAGTTCTCCTCTATGGTTCTTTTGATAATCCAGATAATATTTTTATTGGTAGATTCTACTAATACATTCCCTTGGGGGGAATAGCTAGAAGATGTGCTCAAATGAATGTCATACTTGACTACCCACTCACTTATTCTAGTGCCAACAAAAGTCATTACATTATTAGAGATGATAGAAGCAGGAACTCCAAACCTAGTGACTATGTCTTCATAGAAGTCCAAAATTGAAGTATCATTTGCCTCCTTAAGTGCTATTGCTTCTATCCACCTAGTAAGGTAATTAGTGGTTGTTAATACTCACTAATGACTTGCACTTGAAGGAGGATTAATCATCCCTATGAAATCGAAACCTCACTTCATGAAGGACTTCTCTACCTGAATTGGATAGAGAGGGAAGGTTGCTAATTTCTTCTTACCTGTGAATAAAGAACACTTCTCACATTTCTTAACCCATTCATATGCATCCCTAAAAAAGCTAGGACAATAGTATCATGCCCTCATTATCTTTAAAGTTGTGGTTCTTGTAGTAGAATGTCCTCCTGCTGATCCATCATGAAATTATTGCAAACTCTTTCAATTTGATTTGGGTCAATGCATCTCAAAAGAACACCATTTACATCCTTTCTAAACAAGATGCCATCAAAGAGAGCATAACGAATAGACTAAAGTCTAAAATACCTCCATTTAGCTTTGTCCAAGCCTTGAGGACATTCACCTGTTTGAAGGAAATGGATCATATCTTGAGTCCAACTTGTATGTAATGAAGGTGCAGTTGATTGTTGATCATTTTGAAGCACTGAGACACCATCCTTATCTTTATGTAGGCTTGCATGATGCTCCATTTAGCTTTTCTTACATCAGGAAGATCTTAGATGTCATCACAGACCTTAAACCACATTTAGACTCTTAGAAATACTATTACAACTTCGTGTCTTTGTTTTTACCATCTATTTAAGGAATTTATAAGGTCTGCAAAGTTATCTCAGACCTTTCAAACTCCACCCTATCCTCTTTTGGATCTTCAACGTTGATGAATATCATGCTCCATCTACCTAAAATTCATGCTCTCAAAAGCTTTAAACATACATAAGACTTTTGAAGATGAAGAACACAATGAAACTTCAAATAATGGATCTAAAATGAGGATCTCTTATCATTCATGACCCCTACTCATCTTTCATGAAGTCTAAAAGCTTTGGCCTCCTAGTATATCTTTTGCATTTTTCTAGGGTAACCTACAAAGTTAGTCAAGAAACCCTAAACTCATGACAAGGAAAACCTTACAACTCTAACTCATCCCCAACTTAGTTTAGCATCTAAACTCTCGTAAAACATTGACTATTTTTTCAAAATAAAACTCACTCCACACATTGTATGAGACTTTTGGATAGATTGGTAATTTTTGGAAGCTTTTTAACTTCAACATGTATCATTAATATAATGAGACACATTTTTGTCAATTTATGTCACCATACAACCTTAATTTATCTTTGACATAGGCTTAGAACTCAAATGCATCAAAGAATATGATTAAGAGACCTAACTTATCAAGATGTAAAACATGACATAAGACCTATCAAACTAGGACTTGAACTTATAACCACTCCTAAGATACCCATATTGACTATTTGAACCAAGGAGGAACAAATATGTTGATATTTTTGGTGACCTCTATGGGATCCTTTCCTACTAAGCAACAAAGACCAATGACTTTAGACTTTCCATTGGGCATAGAGCCATGAAAGCCCTGAAACAACTTGAAAGATAAGACTAAAGACCTAACTGGCAGTTTATAATACCTTTCAAACAACCAACAAAACAAAAGACACAACTGCAAACCAAGACCAAATAGGCACAAAAAAACTTCATAAAGACAACTAAAAGCAATCCCCTTAATCAAGAAGCAACTTGTGCATCTACACTTGGAGGAAACACCAACCACAACAATGTGCAACGACACTTATTCAACATGACAAACCTATCCTAATATGTACAAAAGTGAAACAAAACCTCAATAGCAATGCTTGAGATATATCCCATTGACTAGGATAGATAACTCTTTACCATCTAACTTGGACATATGAAAGGCATTGTGTTGTTTGCAGCCATAAATCATGCATGGCCCACTCCACATGGAGTCAAACTTAGTATGCCTTCTATTGGTTCCCAAAATTACTACAACCCAAAACCCTAAAACATTTTACAATCACCTAGGCCAGGGATGTCAACAGGGTAATTAAAAGAGGTTTATCCACAAGTTAAGGGTGATTTTTGGCCAACTTACAGCAGTGGGTAGGCTCCTCTACACTTCAAGATTAGCTAGACTTAGGAGGGTAATCCTGGAGATATCCCTCAATAGGAATTGAGATCAACAAAATATATTATCATGTTTGTAACTTTGTAACAATACCTAGACTGATGTTTTAATTCCAAATACTATCACTGAACTAAAAGACACTTGTTACCCTTAATAACCTCCATTTTAAGTTGATGGGAGCAAACCTACAGAATTAGGTTGCTTATGGAACTATAACTGCATCTAAAACTTGATATAGTATTTTGATTTTAAAGAGTTAGGGTGATCACAGGCTTCTCAGACCAGTGCCTATCCATTGGGTTGCAGAGTCTCGTGTTCATCAAAAGGACACAACTACAAGGAAATATATGACTACTTATTTGAAAACTCAAATTCATAAAATCAATATCAAACCATGAGAATACTTAATAATCCAACGCCATACAACATTCTTCCATATGTAATATTGAAATGACCATTTACAGATCCTGGAAATGGATTAAGAACTGTCACATTCATTCAAATCAGATTTTACAATCATACCACTAAATGTAGCAAGAGAAAATCCTAATTGTGATAGAAATTTCCTGAAAGAACATTTACAATAAAGATTACAATATATTTAGCATACACTTTCGATAACTGTTGAACCGGAAGAACATAAACTACAAACTGGTCTTTACCCTAACTACATCTGGATCTCTACACTTGTAGAGACAACTACCCAAAATTACCAACACCCCAGAACCTCACTGAAATATGCATATATAGTATTTTTATCATCATGCAACCCCAGGCGCTAAAATCAATCAACACACATGCCCATGCTGCATTAAATCTGGCCTATGGCCCTGTCAAAAAATCTGTATGATTGGAAGGATGTCCATACCTTGGCATGTCTACAAAACTTGTAGAGGAAGATTACTCACACATCATAGGTACCTGGAGCATTAATGATGGAAAGCCTAAATTCATTTCCTAGTACCTGCAATATCTGTTTCATCCACTTTGTCCTCCTTGTGTACTAATGCATTGAAGATCCTCAATGTTTCACCCACTTGTATGACCTTGGCCTGCAATATTAATTGTTGGGTACCAATCCGCCTATTTTATCCTGCAATCACGGCATAATTTTAGGTATCCAAGAAATTGTACCCTTTAGAATCTTTTACAACACTTTAAAAGTGTTTATTTTTAATTCTCCCCTTCAGGTGCCCTTTGAGTTTGTTATAATTTGGTGTCCCTAGAAAATTTGAAATTATGCCTAGCTGATCCTCGTATTTTATTTTTTGATTTATTGGGTCATTTGATATTTGATTGTATCTCCTTACTGCATTGGGTGCCTCTTTCCCTGTCAGCCAATTCGTTGGTCAACAAATTGCCCAGTCGGTGAACCATCAGTTTCATGAACTCTTCCTTTTTTTACAAAGGCTCTTTGCTTCTTTTCTCTTATTTATTCCCTTTGTCGATGATTTTCATTTTCACAAACCATGGAACCATCCTCTTTTTTCTATCTCTTTGCTTATCCATCCTTTGCACTTCTATCTCACCTTGTCACCCCTTTTTGCCTTATCGACAAATCATCCTCGCGGTGAACTTGGTCTTTGGTAAACCCAACGGTTCACAAACTGCCCTTTTGCCAATGAAGACTATCTTTTCCATCCTTTGCATCTTTATTTCCTTCCCCATGTTAGCAAAAACCTTTGTCATCGAACCACATGGTTCACGAACCATCTCTTTTACCGACAAAGGCTTGCCTCTTTTTCCTTTTGCCTTAGAAATTTTTCATCCACTTCCTTTATTGACGAAATGGGACATCAACGAACCTCGCGGTTCGCAAACTCCCAACTTTGTTGACAAAGGCCTCATTTCTCTTCAATTTCTTCTCTATCGATAGAATGGTGAAACCATGAACTAGCGAACCATTACCGGTGAAATCAGTGATTCGCGAACCAGTCAATTCGCCAACAAAGACAACTAAGACCAACACTTAGAAATTTTTTAAAAGGAATGAAAACACAATGATATGGGGGAATTTTTACCTAGAATTTTTTTGAAGAGAACCCATGGAAAACAGTCTCAGATCATATATAAATAATGTTAGTGTGAATAGGGATATTTTCTATCTAGTTTCCCTTGTATGAGGATAATTCATATTATTTAGCTATTTATTAGTTAAATAATTTTCCCTCACATAATTCATAGGTTAAGTTGACTTAGTGAGTCTTCTAGATGTTTCTAGTTGTTCCTAGTTGTGTCTAGTTGTTGCTAGTTGTTGATAGTTGTCATATAGTTGTCTTATCCTCCACATGTGCTATAGTTGTCACATGTCATAGGATTAAGACACTTGTCACATGACTACAACATCTTAGCTCTCGTCCTTGCCTTTATAAGCAAGGCTCTTCATGTACATTGGAAGCATTGTAACATACACAATTTTGCATTCATTGATAGAATAGATTATTATTCTCATATTGTCTCTCTTGTGCTTTCACGAAGTCCTAGATCTTGGGTGGCTCCTATCTAGCCAACTCTTACATGGTATTAGAGCTCTCTAGGTGGAATCTCTTCTTGTCAGCCAAATTGTTGAGAGATTTGAATGCAAATTCATGGTGGATCTTGATAGTTGAGTATGCTCTTCTCTTGCATTGAATGATGACCTGGAGAATTAGAAAAACTTGATGGAAATATTAGATTTGTGAGGCTTTCCTCTTTGTAGCCTTGTATTGCAAGTTCATTTTGGAGCTTGTTGTTGCAAATCTGAGCACACCATTGTGTTCAATAGGTCTGTAATAGTCAAGATCACCTTTTGTTTCATCCAAATCGGACACCGGAGGCCAAATCTATGAGGTTTTTAATTTGGGGAATGGATACCTGATCTGGGAGGTAGCTGCAATTTTGGATGAATTTAGGAAAAAATTGACCCTGCCATCGCGCTCAAGACAACCAAAAACCTATACATCAACTATCAAATTGATCAAATCAGACAAAATTGGACCAAAAGGCAAAAACAAATTCCTAATTCTGCCATACAGAATCGTAGGTAGAATATTCTGAAGCATATTCCATCACAGAGAATCTTCTTCCTGTGTTGTGCAAGCGTCAACAGATCTGGGCTCATATGAGTAAAAATTTATTCGTCATTTAATAAAGTTCTTTTGTCGCTAGTTTTTTTGTAATCTATAGAGCAAAAAAATTAACGAGCATCGGGTACCGATAGGGTACACAGGCCCCTGTCGGCCCCCTCATACCCGCTGCCAGTGGGGAGCCCAAAGGGCTCAGACCCCGCATGGTAGGGGTAACCCTGTTGCGGGTTGCGTGCATGGGTGTATACCCCCCGCGGATCCCATGTAATAAGGCTTCAGCCTTCAAAACATTCAATCCGCAGGTTATAAACTTAGCGGTTAGAGAAACCAGACGGCCTTTATAAAAGTTTTCAGCAGCGGATAAAAGAAAACCACCATTGACAGTCTTTACCCCGTAGCAAATCATTTCACAATCAACACAATGGTGGTTTTTAGACTTTGATTTGTGGACTATACAACAGTTTTGACCACAAAAAATAGTGGTTTCACTCTTTTTCCATGGTTTTGACCTGTGATAGGCGGTTTTCTCTTACACCGGCCGGTTTTCTCTACAACTGGTGGTTTTGCGCCCTCTGAAGGTGATTTTCTCTGACAACACAAGCAGTTTTGTAGTCTAGACCGAGCATTTTTCCTCTGAAGGTGGTTTTCCATCCAAATACAGACCATTTTTTCTCTGCACAGAATATCCCGACACAAACAGAGAATATTCCGGTGACTGTTGACATCGACACAAAGCCCTTTTGGCTCCCCTTCTAGCCCTAATAGGGCAATTGTTGTCTGATAGCCATAACTTTTCACCACGGTGTCATTTTTTGGCAAACGAAATATCGACAGAAAGCTGGTTCTGTGAACTTCGTAGTGATGTAGATAGTTTTATGAGATTTTGTAGTTTGATGCCATATTTTGTTGTTTGAAGCCAGAACTTGTGTTTTGCACTCCCGAGCTCATAACTTGTGTCTACTTCATCAAAATTTCAACTTCTTATAGGCATTGGAAAGTCAATTATGTGCTCTACAGTTCTATCCATGCCATTTTTCCAGATTTTTCCTTAGACAACAAGTTTTTAGTTTGAAGCACTTTGGGTACATATCACTCATTGATTGGAAAAGAGTTGAAATTGGTGATTATTTTTGCTTGGGGGGGCTTCATTTTCAATCTTGATTCTGATTTTGGGAGGTTTCATATCAAATTATATTTTAGTTTTGCTCTATTGGGGTTGTTTTACTCATGGCTAATGCAAATTCATTTGAGCTACTCACACCTCACAACTATCATTCATGGAAACAAATGATGCATCATTTGCTTCAATCTAAGGGTTTATGGTCAGCATTGGATGATGAACAACTTGAATTCACAAAAGAATATGAGAAATTTGAATTTAGGAACAAACTTGATCAAGCCATGGGATTGATTGCCTTGCATGTTTGTGATAATTTGTTATTTCATATTGAGGGATGTGAGACACCTAAGCAAGCATGGAAAAAGTACTATGATCTATTTGGGAAAATTAGTGAGTTTCATGCTTTGCAAATAGATGCAGAATTAACTTCTCTTTCTCCTGATGCATTTCCTTCCATTGAGGATTATTTGGTTAAGTTCAAAGGGTTAAGATCTCAATTGGCAAGCTGTGGGAAAGATAAATCTGATAAGGAATGTGTATTCTTGATTTTGTCTAAGTTGAAAGGCCCATATGCAGTTTTCTATTCTACCTTTTATTCCACCATGGATGCCCTAGGTGATGCATTTACTATACCTTCTCTTGAGTTGTTTTGTGAACGATTGACTAGAGAGCATGGTAAGCTAGTTGAATTCAATGCACTACCCAAGAATCATGCATTAGTAACTCAATCATCAAAAGGCAAAGGTAGGAATAATTCTTCACCTAAGACAGAATCAAAATCACCTAATGAGACTCCCACCTCTTCTAAAGAGGATAAGTCTAAGGAGGAGAAAGTTGTTTGTTCATATTGTAAGAGAACTAGACATGATGAACATAATTGTTATAAGAAACAAATGTATGAGTTGAAGAGTCTTCTTCAGAAGAACCATATTCAGTTGCCTTCAACCATAATATCTAGTTCATCTTCTCCTTCTACTCCTTCTTCAACATCTACATAGCTAGTACTTTCTAAATCTCATGCAAGGAAAACTAAGGAACCAAAACATAACGGTAAAGATCTTTGTGCGAGTACAAGTTCTACATTAGGTAAATGGCTTCTTGATTCAGGTGCTTCTCATCATATGGCTTCTTCAAAGGATATATTTTCTTCATTTGAGCCATGTGATATGCCTCCTATCTTGATGGGTAATAACACATATATGAATGTAATTGGGAAGGGAACCATTGATATTGGTGAAGGTACTTTCAATGATGTACTTTGTGTGCCTTCTTTGACCAATAATCTTCTTTCCATATATCAGATTACTCATAGTGGTATAGAGAAGACGGTGGAGTTCACCCCTGATTTGGTTATTAGTAGAGACTTGGAAACCATAGAGATAATTGCTACTGGGGTGGTTGATCATGCATTTTGGTTGTAAAACTTTTATGGTTTCTCTCCTGATGATGATTCAGATCCTTTGGCTGACATTCACACTCCTAGTGTGCATCATATTTCTAAGGATAAGTTTGGTCACTTGAACCTTGGTATTCTTGCCTCTTCATTGGTTCTTTAGATTTGTGCTACACTTCCATCTTCTCCACCTCCTGCTTCTTCAGAGTTCAGTGCTTCAGTTCAGTAGGATAGCTCTTGTCTTTCAGATACAACTTTGTGGGATGAGTACTTGACAGGTGTTTCAGACTTCTTTGTGGAGTCACACATTGATGATTTGGAGGACACATTTGAGGGGTTATCTCTCCTCTATGATGACAGTGATAACAGAATTGTTGGCAACACATCTTTGTCTTTGGATGTTGATTATTTTCAGTTTTCACTAGATTCTAGATTGTCACTTTCATCAGTGAGGCCTGAGACTCCTGATTTGATTGTGGTATCATTCGACATCGACATGGAGATACACGAACAACTTTCAGAGACATCATATTTCATGAGACAGCCTTTCTCATCTCTTGGTTTGGAGTTGGAATTTCTTCGTGCACCAGTGGATTGATTTCTTCCCAAGGGAAGACATGTTGTTTGCAGGTTTTGGATCATCTTTGGTCT
This sequence comes from Cunninghamia lanceolata, assembly GCA_027924645.1. Classification (NCBI taxonomy): domain Eukaryota; kingdom Viridiplantae; phylum Streptophyta; class Pinopsida; order Cupressales; family Cupressaceae; genus Cunninghamia; species Cunninghamia lanceolata. The sequence goes on along the minus strand of BSBN01001315.1, from coordinate 1,631,872 downwards.
TCTTCTTCTAGCATTCACCATTGGCAATGGAGCTTCTTCATTATGGGGGGGACATCTTGTCTCATTATTTCGCTCTTATGGGGGGCTATTGATTGTATATATGTGATGGGTGTTGTATTTGGGGTGTCTTGATTCTTCCATCATTCCATCACTTGTACATGTTTATATGCATTCTCACTTTTGGATAGGAGTTTTTTTTCCATGTACATGGGTACCTAACATGGCCCAGTAGCCAGCACCCATCCATATTTGCATTTTGTCAGCTTCTCCCTAAGTTGTACTTAATGGGGGGTGTTAGTATGAATAGGGATATTTTCTATCTAGTTTCCCTTGTGTGAGGATAATTCATATTATTTAACTACTTATTAGTTAAATAATATTCCCTCACATAATTCACATGCCAAGTTGACTTAGTGAGTCTTATAGATGTTTCTAGTTGTTCCTAGTTGTGTCTAGTTGTTGCTAGTTGTTGATAGTTGTCATATAGTTGTCTTATCCTCCACATGTGCTATAGTTGTCACATGTCATAGGATTAAGACACTTGTCACATGACTACAACATTTTAGCTCTCCTCCTTGCCTTATAAGCAAGGCTCTTCATGTACATTGGAAGCATTGTAACATACACAATTTTGCATTCATTGATAGAATAGATTATTATTCTCTCATATTGTCTCTCTTGTGCTTTCATGAAGTCCTAGATCTTGGGTGGTTCTTATCTAGCCAACTCTTACAAATAATGGGTTTAAGGAACAAAGGTATAAGCCAAGATTTTTTATGGATTTGGGGTAAAATGATGCATGTTTGGGAACTGGGTTTTGCCAACATTAACTCTGGTTGGGGACATGTGCCAAGCAATGACACAGCGAGGACTTAGATCTCTGGGCAGACCAAAAAATACCAAAAATGACACACAAGAACAAAAACAAAAACACCATCAAGGCCAACAGTGGTCAAGACTGCTCGAGGTCAAAAATAAAAGACATAACTTGACTACATTGAATTCAAAATTTTAAAGGCAACATTACTTACGAGAAGTAAAATTTCAGATGATGTCCATGAATAGGCAGCTCCAGAAGTTCTCCCTCCATATTTCTGATATAAAAGCTGTCCTGGTCAGTCTTTTCATTAATTTGATACAAGCCCATCCATAGTGGTTCAAACTTACCATGCTTGCCCTTGTCTTCAGATTTTGCATTCCATAGGAGAACCAAATCACCAATTTGAAAGCACCTTTTAACTATCCTCTTATTGAACAAACACTCAACCTTTTGTTGTTGCAGTAATTGTTTATCATGTGCCACCCTCCTAGCTTCATCCAATTCTGTCAACTTGTGCATTCTTAATGCCAAAGCATCATCCCCATCTTCTTCAATTTGTTGTAGCAGTTGATACACAAGCAATTCTAACGACATTAGCATTCTGGCCTCTAACCCATGTACTATCTCAAAAGGACTTTTGCATGTAGCACGTTTGTAGGTGATCCTATTAGCCCAAAATGCATATTTTAGCTTGTCGTCCCACCTTTTCTTATTCATATCTAGAGTCCTGTTGTGTGGTTACACAACACGCCCCATTTTGACTTGGCAAAACAAGGACCCAACTTTTTGGCTTTGCTTGTGTTTTTTGCTCGCTGGCGGTCTAGTAAAAGTAAGTCAGTGCAGGTGACCCTGCATAATGGGGACTGGGTAAGTCATCATGATAAGGTCAGTTTTTTCAAAGTTAGCATTTCATGTCAATAACCTCATGGGTAGATTGAGTACAAAATTCCATGCAGGTTTGCCTTTTGGGTCACCCAGATATTCCTTAAGGAACAAAAATTATGATGAGTCAAAGATCTGGTCAAACCTGATATTCTGAGGGGAGGATCATATTTCTCAACATCAGTCATCTTACAAAAGGTCACCCCGATATAATATTATCACCCGATAAAATCACTTGCTCTGAACATCCGGACGTCAACTTTAGGTAATAACGATATCCACCCGACAAACAACATTATATGTTTTGCAAAGGTCATATTCCTAAACATCACCCCGATATTTGAATATCGGCCTGTCGCAAAATATCACCCCGAACCAATATCCTTCTGACATCATTCAAACTCGATAATTGAAGATGTAAAAATGATGATGACATCACCATTCTTTTACCTTGAGGAGGAATATTTCCAAACATGACCCTTCCTACATAACATGACGATGACGTCATAAAGCCACAACGCTGAACCAAGTCATTATCCTACTGGTGTCATCCTGATATTTCGACGGAAGGTCATCTTAGTCTGAAGTGGGTGTATTATAAACATCACTGGACATTTCGAACATCCCTTGATATTTTGAATATCACCCGATATTCTTACCCAACCCGATATTTCGACATAGGTATTTTCACCTAAACTGGATAATCATGTTATACCAAGGGGGTGATATTCTCAATATCACCCGATATTCAGAATATCACCCGATCTTTAGAGATCACCCCACGCCTTGCCACCATAACATTAAATGCACACATATGTGGTAGTTGGTTCCTGCCAATTACGAACTCGATACATACACATGGCAAGTTCCAGCGGTTTCGTACAAGAAAATGAGTTGTTGCATTTAATTTTCCCTAATCTGCCTTAGTGAAGAGGTTAAAGATGAGTTACAGGCGTTCATTTTGCACTTACCATGCGATAGAACGAGTTTTTACAGAGCAGAGCTTACGAATTCTCATAAGGCCACCTGTGGACGCTTATAGCTTGTACTGAAGCGGGATACGAGAGCATTGCTAGTAATTGAATTCATTTCAGACGACTATCAGCATAATTAAGAGATAAGCACATCAGGTAAGTAATTGAAACCCTTTGGTTATCATGTTCTGCGTATCCAGACATCATGGAGTCTTATGGTTTGAAGTTTCACATTCATGCATGTCAGGATAAATGAAATATGGAAAGAACAGTAGTATGCATGATAAATAATGAATAAGTAATGTAAATGCATGCTGGTATATGTATCAATTGTAAGACTAGGTTGTGTTAATTGCAGGCATCCATGGCAGACAAATGGTTAGCTAAGTCAGAGGCAAAATTCCTGAAGCTGATGTTTGCTTCTCTTGAGGGTGTTCAGTTCAAATACGGAGCCATCACAGACACACACTAGGGGAATACAGATTTGGCTGCCTGGTCAGTTAAGATGAATGATGAGAAGAATACCAGCGCCTTGCTGGATGCAGTCTTCATATCAGAAATGTGAAATGCAGCTGGTTTTCCCTACTCTATGGAAACCCCTGGGCTGGTGGTAGAATGTGCAAGGAATTATAACCCACAGACCAGGAGAGTAGAGAAACATGGCAGAGTATATGCAGATCTATCAATCAAAGGTATTGCTGCCACTTTCAATTTGTCATTGGGCAAGAAGGTTGCCAGCATAGATTTGAAGAAATCAGAGGTAGAATATGAGAACAACAAGAAGACTACTAGGAAGAAGATGTATCAATGGAGGGTGAAGAACAGTCCCTATCCTATAGCAGCCAAGCTTCCAGTGCATTTATATAAGTATGACTTTGACGACAAGTATCAATACATGATAGCCCTACTGAGCAGAGTGACAGGCCAGCCTGATGCTGGAAGTTTCAAAGACTGGATGTATGTAGTCATCCTAATGTGTCTATACACGGATAACAAGCCCATGTGGGCCAAAATAATAAGTGATGCTCTAGATGAGCAGTTGATGAACCTAGGGGTTTCAGATTGTTCCTTTTACATGACATCATATATAGTATATTCATGTGCCTACAAGGGTACATTTGATGCACTGGTTACCGATGGAAAGATTAGAGGCACAACCAATGATGTGCATATATGGGATCATCATCCCCAATTGCAAAGAGTTAATTATCTCCAGGATTACAAGCTGGTAAATGATGCATTCTCTATGCACCTGGTGAGAACAATGGAAGAAGATAGAACCAAGAGACTGAGCATGGAGGCTCAGGAAGTTATCTACAGGCATGGAGCCTGGTTTATCCAATTCGCCACTTTTTGTTATATCAGGATTGAAGGTTTTGAAGGGGAGCTTCTTATGCTCCCAAGGTACCCTACAGATGCAGTTGTCTTAATGGAATTTCTAAGGCAGATCTCCACAATATTGAATGCCTATAAGGCAAACAACAAGCTGCCACTAGTGTTGTTTCTAGTTGTAATGGGCTGGTATATGTGCCCAGATTCTAAGAGTATCAAGAAAGCCATAGTTGGTCTAGATATGATGAATTTCCAGCCTTTTCCATTAGTAAGGTCATATGATCCTTATGGGAGGATGCAGAGGATCATGGAGAAACCCATTCATCGAAGAAACCTTGAAGACTTCTGGGCAGATTGTGAAGATGAAGCTGAAGCCCGAAGAAGAAGGTATCAAAGGTTAACACTGAATCAAATCAAGACATTTGATTGCATCTCCATCCCAGCTCAACTAAAGAAGGATGATGGAAAGGTTATGGCTGATGAGTATGAAGAGAAAAAGATATATAATGATACCATCTCTGCACCGGATCTCACTATACAGGAGGATATCTCCTTAGATCCATTCACAGGCAGGATATTGTGGTTAACCCAAGCTTGGATTGATGAGTAGATAAACGTATTGAAGAAAAAGGGTGTTGTCATCACAGTGGACAACAAAAAGAAGAGGCAGGAGATTGCTAAAGATGAATATGATGACTTCTTAATTGAGAAGAGAAAAACTAAAGGAGAGAAGGCACCACCTCCTGAAAAGGGCAAGAAGTCCTCAAAATGAAAGAAGACTGATACTGAACCCAAAGGGGTTGTAGTGGAAAGAATGGCAGTACCAGCTAAAGATGCGTCAGGATCAGGACAAATATCAACCTCATCATCACAGCCTCCTTAGGATAAACAAAAGCCCAAACAAGTGCAGAGGCCAGCTACACATCCTACTGGTACATCCGAAGAGGGCCAGACCTCACAGAAAAATAAAGAGAAAGATATATCTTTAGAAGAAGAGTCTGAAGAAGAAGGCCCTTTGTCCTTCACAAGGAAGAGAAAAGCACCTCAGGTGGTAACCACTACACCTAAGAAACCGAGGACAGCTATGAGAGGAGAAATAAGACAAACTCCCATAGTGCTGAGGGGAGTAGGTGGGGATGTATTCAAGAAAGAGTTGCAGTATAATGTTCTGCTCCCCACTATTGTAAAATTTAAAACGGAATTAGCAAAAGAACAGGTAAAAGAAACCTCTAAGATACTCCAAAGTGGTATTGTTTCATTGGAGGAGACAGTGGACCTATCCGATGATGAGGTAGTGAAGGATGTAGCTTCACAGAAAATGGAAACCCTTGCTGCTGGCACCAGGATAACTCCTCATGGAACTCCATCAGTACAAACAGTGTTGGAGGAGATAAAGCAAGTGGAATCAGAAAAGGAGAAAAGCCCGGAAAAGATAGCTCAAGAGATAGGGCTGGATACACTGATTAAGCAGGTAACTAGTCCTGCAATAATTGACCTCACTTACAGACAGGATGCAAGTCCTGAAAATAGAGGAAATATCCAAGATAGAGAAGAAAATGTTGAAGAAGTAAAGATGGCAGAGATAGAAGGCCATACTTTGGATATGGGTGAGCAACAACAAGAGGAAATACCTGTTGGGCCTAAGATAGTTGAAGTACAAGACAAGGGAGGAGAAAAGGCAGATATATCAGATGATCCTACCCTAAAGGTACAAGAGGTAATTGTATCACCTGCAGAACAAATTGTAGTTGCGGATCAGGTGGACAAGCCTAAGGTAGATACAGTAATATCTACAGAAATAAATATGCCTCATAATGAGGAAATCATTAATGTGGATAAGATAACCGTGGAGGAAGTATAGGATCAAGGTCATGATGAACATGCAGATGATCAACAGGATCACCCTCCAGAAAAGGAAAGTCCTCAACAGGAGGATATACCCAAAGATCGCCCTCATGAGGAGCATCATGAGGAAGAAATCACGAGATCACCCTCCCCATTGAATATGATGGTGGATACTGGAGATCAAGGTGATCATCATGATGGTGATGGAGACCAACAGCTAAAGGATCAAGTTCCTTCGTGGCTCGAGAAAGAAATTGGTGCAGAACCAGGTATAGAGGCACAAGAATTTGATGTGTCCACATTATTTTCAGAAACATTAATAAATCCTAAGAGGAAGGCAAGGGTAACTTCTGCAATAAGAAGAGATCCTACAACAAGTAGGAGAACTGCATAGGTAGCAATCCCTACTGTGGATAAAGAGAAAGGTAAAATCACTCTGGATGAATTCCAGATCAACACAGTGGATTTGGGATTCACTAGTGAAGACCAAGAGGGTCAAGAGGGAAAAGACATAATAGATTCTTTGATCTAGAAAGTCAAAAGGGAAAAGGATAAGAATAAGCAGTATATGGAGCACATTGCTTAGCTGCATGCATATATAAGAGGGTTAATTAACCTTGATGATACACCAACTGATCATGCAGTCCCATTGACTGCTATTTCTTAGGAGGAGGTTAATAAGTTGAACCTCATGAAGCATGAATCAACAATAATGTTGAAATGGATGTTGTCCATGCTCGATGGAGCTGAGGAAGTGGCAAAGGCCTCTCTAAAGAGATGGAATTCTTTGGATACCTCCAGGAGAAAAGTAGATAAACTGCAGATGGAGGTCGGTAGGAGGTCATTTCAATTGGAAAAGATCCTAAACATTTTAGATGAAATGAAAAAGATTGATCCACAGATTCTAATAAAGAATCAAGTACTGAATAATAACACAGCCTTACTAATGAATATCTAGAATAAGGATGTCAAATTTGAATGTGATGTACTCAAAAGATGCAACAGTAAACTGCAGAATATCAGCATGAAGTTACATGATATGATGTCCCATGAGGCTGAAGTTTTAAAAATTTTGGAAGGTGATGCAGAAGGGAAGATAGAAAATTAGGATGAGGGGTTTGTAATAAAGCTCTGCATAGTAATTTCTAGTTAGTTGCTGAGGACCCTCTCAACCACTTGACAGAAGAAGTGCTAGATAAAGTAATGAGAATAAAGGTTAAGGTGGAAGGTTATAATGAAACGTCTGGCAGCAGGAGGAATAAGTTGGAATCTCTCCAAAACAAATATCAGGTGCATAAACATGCCATCACCAAAGCAAGAACTCAGGATGGCAGAGAATTGGAGAAAATAGTGCAAGCATATGAGAATATCAGGACATCTATGTAGGTCCACATTCAAAAGGACGATCATGATGATGATGAAGATAGCGAGAGCGGTAAAAGCCATGATGATGACAAAGAACCTGATGAGGATGCATCATAAAGAGAATATATGCATCAGATAATTTTGAAAGTATAAGTTGTATAGATGGTTGCCAGCTGGCAACCTGTGCCATGTGGAAATGTTGACAAAGTCCATGAAATGTAAACCGTAGATGTCAATAGATAAATCTTGATCGTAGATCAATTGTAATGGATCCCTCACCTTATTCTATAAAAGGTGCAAGGATGCTTCATTTTAAAACATTCGAAACTTAATTGAAATCTATTTGCTGAAGTATTCAGGACTTATTTCAAAGCTATTGTATATGTACATGTCTTTTGCATACTTAATGAAAGAGAAGAGCATTTTGATTATAAATCTTCGTAAATCTTGAGTAATCTACATCTGAATTCTAGATATGTGCTTTGATTTGCTACATCCCTTGGAGTTCTCATCATGTCGCATGTATTGTTTTCATTCATCATCCTCTGAAGGTTGCATCAACTGTATCTAGTTGTGGAACATCCTGGTGAACATATGGTTTGATTTCTTCTCATAGTGATAGTATCAAGTGTGTATGTGAATCAATAGCTGAAGATTCAACTTTAATTTGAAGTATTTCTTTCAATTTCTTTCAATTTCAGAGAATTTCATCATCACAATTGCAAATAATTAACAATCTTAAGCAAATAGTACAAATATGCAGACATCCCGTAGATAACTAAACACCTTTAGCATATTTGAGTTTAAAGCATGTCCAAATGACAAATATCATGCAAGGATTTAAAGATAAACACAATATTTGAAGTATTTCCTGTGTAGAAATAACTATCTATGCAGCATCATTACAGGAAACATTATCTTACTGAGAAGATCTATGTAAGGCCCCAAAATGGAAACAGCAACACACATCAACCTCTGAGTAATATCAGAAGATTAAGAACTAATCAATGGAGACTTGAGATCATGAATTCTCTGAATTCATCATATCTTTCAAGATGAGTAAAGGTTAATGTGTACTTTTATTCTATGTTTGTTTATGACTAACATCATGATCAACAAGTCCTCTTTAGAATTTTCATAAGGCTCTTATTATTGGACTCAACTTGTCTATTACTCTACGGATGGTATGGTGATGAATGAATCAACTTTATCCCATATTTGGAACACATACCTACAATATCTTGAGATCTGAAGCACATGGCATTGTCTGCAACAATTCTAGATGGCACTCCAAATCTGGTTATCACATTGTTCAAAAGGAACTCAATCACTACTTTGGACGTGGCATTGTGAGTTGGAACAACTTCAATCCACTTTGTAAAATAATCAGTCACCACCAATATCCATATATATCCATTACTTGATCTCTCTTGAATTTCCCCTATGAAGTCAACACCCCATTGTTGGAATGGTGCCTTAGTGGTAACATTCATAAGGGGAATAGCACCTTGAAATCTTAATTTACCTGCAAACCTTTAACATGCATCATATTTTTTGATTTGTTTTTCAACATCCTTGAAGAGGCTTGGCCACCAAAAACCTACCCTGATAATCTTAAGTGATGTGGTCTAAGCATGGAAGTGACCACCATATATTCCTTGGTGATATTCTTCAATGATTTTCTCATATTGTTGTTGATCCAAACACTCCAACAGCAGTCCCTCATAAAACATATTTCTAAGACTAGAGCTTAAGTGTTCTTTGTTGATTTACATTCATACCTGGGGGACAATGCATGTTAACAAGATAGAAAATAATAACCTTGTACCATGGATCATTTGTCAACGTACTCCCATTAGTAGATGGAACAACATCTTCTTCATTTATTTTAGCAGCCTCCAAGTTGGAATTAGCCATCAACTTCATTAAACCCTGGCCTCTAACTAGTTTGGTAACTTGCACCTCAATGTCATACTCTTGGATCCTATTGATCCATCTGCACCTTCTCCCAAAAACTTCCTGCTGCATGAAAGTAGCTTTCACAGGTGAATGGGGCACATATGAAATTATCTTTGCACCCATAGGATATGGCCTGAAGTTTTTTACCACCTTAACCAAAGCATATGCATGCTTTTCCATATTTGAATAATTCAATTCAGTAGCCTTCAAGGACTTGCTAAAGAATCCTATATATTGCTAAAATCCATTCTCATTCTTTTGCAACAATACAAAAACAATAGTATAATACGAAGCAAAAGAGAAGAGATGGAAAGGATTGGAATAATTTGGGCTTACCAAAACTGGTGCATTCTTGAGAGCCTCCTTTATGTTAGTAAAAGCTTCAGTCAGTTCCCTTCCCCATGCAATTGATTGCCCCTTCTTGAGCATCTTGGAGATTTCCTTGGTCTTCTCAGCAAAGTTAGGGACAAACCACCTCACAAAGTTGATTTGTCCAAAGAAAGACTGGACACCCTTAACTGATTTAGGCTAAGGGATAAGGTCAATGGCCTTAACTCTTTCAAGATCTATTCTAACCCCATCCCTTGACACAATGTGTCCCAACAACTTTCCTTCTACTCCAAACTGACATTTCTTGGGATTCAAAGAAATCTCGTACTACATACATCTATCAAAAATTAGCTACAAATGCTTGATTTGATCTTTCCTATCTTTAGATAATGTAGTAAGATCATCTTGGTACACAACCATGATTTCATCAATGAGGCTTGCAAAGGCAACATACATTTCTCTTTGGAATGTTGATCCTATTGAATGCACAATACAATTGAGAGGAGGGGTGAATCAGTTGTAGCTTAAATTTTCAAAACCCTCACACACATTTAGATCAGAGCATAGATTCAATTAACCCTTAGGCTGTTATGATGATTAATCATGAAAGCAAATAATAGAAACTTAATCAAACCAACATCAAACACAACAGAACACTAGATTTACATGGAAAACCTAAGAAGGGAAAAACCACGGTGAGGATTATCTCACAATATAAAGTAGTATCAACATCGAATTACAAAAGGCTTACTGCCCAGAAAGAAAGATATAGAAGAGGTGGCTCACTGCCAGAGTTCAACTGTTATAATTGCATCTAACATATGCAAGGAGTACAGTTCCAATGAAGCTCAAAATACATAACCAATATTCACCACAACACCAACATCACCTCCACAGCATCATTGAAGAATAGTAGACACCTTATGCTTATTGCATCTAGTAATCTAACACATGAAGGCTTGCACTGCACCACACATTCAACCACACTATTACTCACATCACATCCATCATGCACATACTCAATCATGATCCCTTGACACTTATTTATACTGTCTTCACCCTTGAGAACATTCTCCAAGGTCGGCAACACACCTTAACATAGAAAATTCAAATTAGGTCTAGACCTAAACATTCCCATGGTGGAAAGGAATGAAGGTGAACCATAGTTCACATCTTAGCTTAGACCTAAATTTATCCAAGTACACCACTCCACACTTTCACAATCACCGAAGCACCTCCGCAAATAGTGTAAACATCAAAGGTCAGCCAAACCTGTGTTAACACAATGATCTTTTAAGTACACGCTTCCTCAAACCCAAAAATGACTTGTGAACCACATGCAAGGCTTCAACACGATCTAGAGTATTCCAAGAGCATTCTTAAATATCCTGAAATCTAACAAATTCCTCTGCAACAACTTTCACCTGCCACACAACATTATCCTATTTATCTAACATGCTTAACTATCTCTGTCATACATTGTATCTCTAGAAATCAACTTTTGGAGCACCAAACCATGAACAACTTCAACAGAAGAAAGATATAAACCTTATAAGCACAATTCTAGAACCACGAGACCTAAAACCACTTTGTGGAAAAATGCGGAGAAAAAACATTTCTCCCAGACACCTCTACACAACTCAGAAACACAGTCCACACACTGGTGAACAGAAGTTCCTTTGCACAACGAACCAGAACACCAAATTCAAAATATAACTCTTAACATCTCTTAACAACATATCCAAACTGCAAAGATGAATCTTCAACATAGAGGAAATGTGGAGCAATAATAGAACGCTCCTCTGTAAGCCAAAATGCCACTTCAACACACTGTTTCCTTTATTAATCAAATTTTCTCAAAAGCACTTGGAAACCAACCAATAGAAACATATTCTTAACATCTTCATCACCTCTTCAAGGCAACCAAATCATCTTCAGAAAAGCAACTCAACCAAACAACTCATATGATTGCAACAACTTCATCTTTGCTCAACCAACCTCATCTCTGTTCAACCAGTTGATACAGTTGACACCAATGACAACACAAGCTCGTTGACATCAATGACAACACCAACTGCACATATTTGCAACAAATCCTACATTCTTAAGCCCGAATGGCATTCTCAAGTAAACATAGGTCCCCTAAGGAGTAGTGAATATTATCTTGTACTATTCTGACTCCTTGACCAACACCTAATTATAGCCTGAGAATCCATCCATTATAGACATCATTTCCAAACCAACAACCCTTTGCAAAAGATGATCTACACACAATCTAATCTCCCCATTCTTTTTCCTCACTGGGACAAGATTAGACACTCACTCTGAATGTCTGATTGGTTTTATGATACCTCCCTCCTTCAGCTTTGCCAAATCTTGCTACATCTTGGGAGCTATGGTTGGGAATGTAGGCCTCTATTTTTGCCTAAAGGGTTTTGCATCAGGCTGAAGGGGAATGGTATGCTGAAATAAATCCTCTCTATAAGCCTTTAACTCATCATAAGACCATGAAAACATTTTTTGAATTTTCTCAATAAAACAATCAACATTTTCTTTTCATGGGTTTTGAGCCGCTTACCAATGTAAACCATTTTAGGTGCCTCTTCTAACCCATGGTTGACACCTTTGACAGTATCCTCTTCAACTGGTTTACCCTTGCTTTTCCATCAGTCAACATTATTAAACATTCTTTCAAGTGCAACTAAACCCTTGGGAATAGTATACTTCATTCCCAAATAACATTTCCTTGTCATCTTCTACTTCTATCATAGGCTACCAATTGATTAACTGATTGTCAAACTCATTCAGGCAATTAAGGAAATTGAAAATTTGATCGTTATCATTGAAAACTTGTGAACTGTATGTATTGTCAGGGATTGTTGGCCTCGTAAGCACCTCCATAGCGTAATGGCCATAAGGAAATTTTGATTGAGGGTCAAATTTTGAAGCAGCTACAGCTAGGGAATCCACCCTCTCATTTTCAACTCTCTCAACCCATTCAATGCCAATAGCATCAAACAGTTCTATAGTGTCCCAAATTATGTTCCTATATGCCCTTAACTTGTTGTCCTTGTCAGCATAGATATGTCAAATCTGATGCACAATTAGCTCTGAATCACCATGTATCTTTAAGCACTTGATTCCATGCTTATTAGCAACATTTAAGCCTAACAACAATGCCTCATACTCAACTACATTGTTAGTGCACTCAAAATCAAGTTTAAAAGACACGTCGAACTGTTCTCCACCCGGTGCTATCAGAACAATACCAGCACCTGAGCCTTCCTTGGAATAGGCACCATCAAACCATAATGTCCATAATACACTTTCACTATTCATAGGAGCAACAATCTGTGGTAGATCAGCACGCAACTTATGTTCATTTTCATCACAAAAACCCCATAAAACAATCAATATCAATATCAAAGAAGTTGACTTCATCTTGGGTTTTGTAACGGTCCTTTATGTTTTGGTCTTCTACCTTCTTTTCCCTGTACAACTTCACCTCAAAACCATGCATTGGAATGGTGGTGTATGACATGTTGGTTATTTTAAATTCCTAGCTTGATGTCAAAAAGGGCAATCTAAAGAATAGCCAATTCTAATTCTTGATTTGCCTTGAGGGATTGGCCAATGAATAGGAAAGCTAGGTGACACTTTTCCTCTGCACTTTAGGCTCTACAAAACCTAGGAGGGTAATTCTTTACAATATTTATTCTATATATCTTTGCTATTTATCTCAGATATTATTGCAAGCAGATATGTTCTCTCTAAAATGCCTAAAGAATTAATGATATACTAGAGTAATGGGCTAGATCCTTAAGGATTTAACACAATTCTCTTGCAGCACAACATAGGAATAACATTATATTCATAACTTAGGATAGAAATGGAAATTCATTTTGATTTTCAATATAGATGACCAAGGAGTTGCATCAGACAAAGGTTCTAAGAGATCGGTGCCTAAATCCTGGGCTACAGAGTCAAAACAGATATAAATGAAACCTAATACAACAATATTTTTCCCAGCTCATGAAACATTGTAACAATGCATTACACTATCACACTTTAAATAGTTCCAAAACCAACTCTACTTAGGAATCCCTACAAACATTCATAGCATTCAATATTCTACAAAGCATTAAATTCACTCCTTGAGTAAAAGCCATAAGAAGAATATTCATACACAGGAAAGACCATGAAGATGAATAAAATGATCCTTGATCAGTTTCTATTCATAAATAAGATGAAGAATACAAATGTAGGAGACAATATAGCTTTGAACTGTGGCAATACATTTAGGCTATAAACTAGTACTATCATATAAAATTCAGAAATACATCAAATTCTACTCGAATAACAATCTTGACTAGGAAAACCAACTCTATTACTATATGCTCTGTGATACAAAAATTCTCCAAGATCCATTGTCAAAGGCCCTGAATTCCCTTTTATAGAAACAAGGAAGCAAAACAAGCTTCATGCCTTATGACAAGTGTCACATTTTCATTTGACACTCCTTTACATTAACAAGATGCAAATATAACTACTCGTGGAGCAAATATTCCATAAGGAACAGAAGTTGTTACATGTGTAGTTATAGATCTTGTTGTCTCCACAAGATGCTCGCAGAAAGCTATTGCAACATACCTTAATGTTTCTTTAACCACCTTCTTCAAGTTCCAATTGTTTTGGAAAAACCGGTGATGTAGATGAGGACAAAAAAGACAAATCCACTAAAGGACAAAATACCCTATTGGAATTAAAGACAATCCCACGCTGATGCTGAATGGGTGGAAGAAACCAAATAAGCATATTCTCTTTTGAAAAAGGAATATAATGAACAATAACAAATGCCAAATGCTATATCATTAAAACCTTACAAGTTAGGAAAATTATTATATTTGTCATCCCAAGCCTTATACTGCTCCTTTGTAGGCCACTGGAATGCAAGGAATTGATCCATGTTGGATCTGTATTTACTATACCTAAATACTACAATATCATACTCCTTTTCAAATTCCCCTAAGAACTAATTTGCATCCCATGGTTTATCCAAATTGTCCTTTAAAAGTTCCAAATCAATTTTATTCTTAACACATATGAGAAAAGCAAGTGTAGGAGTAATACCTTCAAATTGGGATTTCCATATCCCACAAGGTTTTATTTCTCCATTATCCTTTTTGAGTTTTGGTATGAGCCATAAGTCTCTTTCATCAAATTCCTTGATCCTCTCTTCTATCTTTCCTTCCAGTTGCTCCAAGAATTCCTGTTGTTCCCTAGTTGCTTTGATCATCTTATAGGTAGGAAGAATTTCCTTTGGTCTATCTAGTTCATGTGCATATCCTTTAGACATTCCAAGAAATGGGTTAAGTCTTGGAATCCATTTATTCATTAGGAGAAGGGACCCTGCCTTGTCCTTAGCAATATTGATTATAGCTATTGTCAATTGAAAATAATTTTTGTGGACAATCTCTACTTTCTTCATTACTTTGCCCATGAGGTACCCCAAAACATTAGAAATGAATTTAGATTATTCTCATGCTGATCCTCTTTGTAATTCATCAATATTTCTTCATAAGCGTTGCTCTAAGAGTTTTTCCTTTTCCTCAACTAATTTAGGAAGTGGAGCTATAGAGTAACTAGCAATCATTGAACTTGTCCATACCACCATTTCAGTTGATTGATGAGATTCAGTTGCTGGAGATGTTTCAGTTGATGCGGGTGACATGGTTGCTACTTGTTGTAATTGTTGCCACGTTTGTACTTCCATGGCCTTCAATCTATTATACTCCTGGAGCACAATTGTATGTTATTCCAAAAGCTTGTCATATTTATTTTGCAGTGCTTCAGTAGTAGACTTGCTAAATTTGGCAACTTCTATTGCAATTATTGCTGCTTCAACTGCAGGGGTATCAGATACTCTTTTGACAATTAAACTTCCCCTCAAATCTTGATTAGGTTCAACAACTGATGGTTTGTTAGTGTTAGGGTCCAGAGCCTAAATTGCTAGGGTTTCCCACTTTGGACTAAACCCTGCACTAGACAATGCTGCAATAGCTTCATCTTCATCTTCAGAAGAGAAAATTTCTATATTCTATCTCCTTATAGTATCTAGGGTAATGGAAGATGCAATATCACATTCAAGGAGCAAAAGGATGCCACTTTCCCTAACCATATGCCTTCCCTCATCAAGAGTGATGTCCTTTGCTTCAGCTTTCATTTGTCACAGTTAGGATTTTCTCTTGCCACATTTAGTTATATGATTGTAAAATCTAATTTGAACGAATGCGACAGTTCTTAATCCATTTCCAGGATCTGTAAATGGTCATTTCAGTATTACATATGGAAGAATGTTGTATGGAGTTGGATTATTAAGTATTCTCATGGTTTGATATTAATTTTATGCATTTGAATTTTCAAATATGCAGTCATATATCTCCTTGTAGTTGTGTCCCTTTGATTAACATGAGAATTTGCAACCCAATGGATAGGCACTAGTCTGAGAAGCCTATGATCACCCAAACTCTTTAAAATCAAAATTACATATCAAGTTTTAGATGTAGTTACAGTTCCATAAGCAACCTCATTTTATAGGTTTGCTCCCATCAGCTTAAAATGGAGGTTATTAAGTGTAACAAGTGTGTTTTAGTTTAGTGACAGTATTTGGAATTAAAACAACGGTCTGGGTATTGTTACAAAGTTACAAACGGGATAATATATTTTGTTGATCTCAATCCCTATTAAGGGATATCTCCAAGATTACCCTCCTAAATCTAGCTGAGCTTGAAGTGTAGAGGAGCCTACCCACTCTTGTAAGTTGGCCAAAAATCTCCCTTAACATGTGAATAAACCTCTTTTAATCACCCTGTTGATACCCCTGGCCTAGGTGATTGTAAAATGTTTTAGGGTTTTGGGTTGTAGTAATTTTGCAAACCAACATTTTGGTGTTGTTGTCAGGGAACCATTGAATCAATTCACTCTTGGTTGCTATAGTATTGAAGTACAATGTTTGTTCAAATATTTCTTCCCAGCAAGGGAAGTGGTGACTCTATTTGTACAACCCATAAATTAATTGTAGTTTGAAAAGAGAAGAGATCTACGATGAATAGAGGAAGAAACCAGGAGTAGCCTGGGCGTGATGAATCCTCTAGTAGTGCAGGAAATAGGAGTAGATGGAGGACAAGAAACCCCAATGTGGTGCCTCTATTTAATACCCAAGAACAAATAGGTGATTTTGGCAGAAATGATACGTTTGATGATTTCACAAGCCAGTATCAGTATACTTCTAAGGACTCAGCTAATAACATACTCAGAACAAATATAAGGATGAATAGGACTGAGTATGATGTTAGAAGTTCAATGCAAGCATTCTTGGCAAGGGAAGTAGAGATAGGTCTCGTGGTCCACATTTGAGAGCATTTGGAATGCCCAATGAAGATGAAGAAACATATCAGAATACTAGGTTTCCTACTTCTCCCACAAGATCACTTAGAGGTCGACATGATAACATTCCCAATGAGGAGAATCAGCAAGAGCAACCTGATGTTGAGGATAGAGAAAGGACCCTCTAGGATGAGCTTGACCTACTTGATCATATAAGGAATAGACAAAGAGAGGTACAGGCCCTACTTGATCAACAACAAGCTCAACTTGCCCAGCAGGCCCAGGGAAATCAAAATGCACAGCAACAGGGCTATAATCAACAGGATAACCAATAGAACAATCAGAGACAACAACAAAAATGATATCAACAAATTGGATAGTAGGGAGTAAATCATGCCCATGCTCAAAATGTTAACAATCATCTACCACAGAATCAAGTGAATCAACAATATGGCAATATTCAGAACCCTAGGTTTGCACAACGAAGACAAGCATAGAGGTTTTCTCCTTTAAGGCAGCCACTGGGAGCTGAGAGGTATAAACAACTTGATTTCTTTGGCACACCTGGAATTGGATTGGGAAAGTCAGGTGTGCCAAAGAAATCAAGTTGTTTATACCTCTCAGCTCCCAATGGCTGCCTTAAAGGAGGAAACCTCTATGCTTGTCTTCGTTGTGCAAACCTAGGGTTTCGAATATTGCCATACTGTTGATTCGCTTGATTTTGTGGTAGATGATTGTTAACATTTTGAGCATAGGCATGATTTACACCCTACTATCCAATTTGTTGATATTGTTGTTTTTGTTGTCTCTGATTGTTCTACTGGTTATCCTGTTGATTATAGTCCTGTTGCTGTGCATTTTGATTTCCCTGGGCCTGCTAGGCAAGTTGAGCTTGTTGTTGATCAAGTAGGGCCTGTACCTCTCTTTGTCTATTCCTTATATGATCAAGTAGGTCAAACTCATCCTAGAGGGTCCTTTCTCTGTCCTTAACATCAGGTTGCTCCTGTTGATTCTCCTCATTGGGAATATTATCATGTCGATGAAAGGAAGCTAGGTGTGCGGAAACGCTTCCTACACTAATCTATTGAGGAGAGAGTTATGCAAATTCAAATTTATCCTAACTATTATAGAAATTTTAAACCATTAACATGGGATATTGCACCAAAACACAAGAGCCAGAAAGAAGACAGAAGAAGAGAGACAGAGATTTACGGTGGGGAAAACCCTTATCGGGTGAAAAACCCCAAATTTAGAAACTTGCACAATGTATTAACAAATCTGAAAGAATGTTTACAATACGCTTGCAATGCAAGCTTCAATGGTCTTCGACACTCATATCTGGAGTCAATCCGGAAGCATAACAGTATCTGTAAACCTGTGATACAAACTCCATCTCCAAGCACTTGTTTAAATAGAACATACAAGGCAATTTTGGACATTTCTTGGAATGGGCATCCAATATGGCATCTTGGACCAAAACCCATGCCTAGGAACACTTGGTCAACATTGTAGAATGTGTCTGACACTTGTCCACAACTCCCATCCCAAAGAGGTCACCTATTTCCAAAATGGGCTATGACAGATGCTCTTATGACACTTACAACCGTCATAGAATCTGTCATAGCAGTTACAACTTACAGCTATAAGAGAATCTGTCATACACATGCTATAAATAGCATATTCTCTTACAACACATCATATTCCACCTTGGGGCACCCAAATATGCCTCATTCAAAGATGCTTCATGAAACATGTCATTACCTGTCTTACAAACTTCTATTCTTGACTCTTACATGTCATAGATCCATCATAGGAATCTATCATAACCGTTTTAGTCAAACATTCCTTACACAACATAGAAGATGCCGACACATGGAAAAATATTCCTACCACTAAGTGGGACACCTATCTCCTCATGTGAGGACAAAATACCAAGTTGTCATAATCCATGTAGGATTGACACATCACCGTGCCACATCCCACAATATGACAAAGTGGAATTTCCAATTATTTACAACACAAGCAATGAATAATAAATACAAACATTACAAATGCAAAAAATTACCAAGGTTGAGACACCTTAATTCCTAGCATTCTCCCACTTGTCAAACACCTTGTAAGAGCCAATAGAAAAATAGGATTTAACCACTATAGGCCGAGAGGCCCATAGGCTCTGAACACCAAATAAACTTCTCTGTGCCCACTGGCTTCATCAATGCATCTACAACATTCTTCAAAGTATCTACCTTCTCCAAATTTACCTTTCCATCCTCAACCATGTCCCTCACGAAGTGAAACTGAACATCAATGTGCTTGGTTCTAGCATGGAAAGTTAGATTCTTTGCAAGGCAAATTGCACTCTGACTGTCACAACTGATCGTGATCTGACCTGCATCAACACCAATATCGGAACACAATCTCCTAAGCCAAATGGCTTCCTTACAAGCATGAGTTGCTGCCATATACTCAGCTTTTGTCGTGGACAAAGCAACAACAGGTTGTCACTTACTCATCCAACTAATAGCACCACCAAATAGTGTAAAAACATAAGCACTGGTGGATCTCTTGCTGTCAATGTCACCTACCCAATTTGAATCCACAAATCCACGAATATCAATAGAATACATAGGTCTTGAAACATTACCATGATAGAAAATGGAATACTCAGAAGTACCCCTCAAATATCTGAACACTCACTTAACTGCATCCCAATGAACCCGTCCAAGATTAGCCATAAATTGACTAAGGACTCCCACTGCTCGGGCAATGTCTGGTCTTGTGCAGACCATAGCATACATCAAACTGCCAACAACACTAAGGTACTCTTCTCATGTCCTCCACCTCACTAGGAGATTTTGGACAATCCTCAACAGACAACTTTGTTCCCAAGGAAACGGGAACACATAATGATCTACAATCTCCCATGTTGAATCTGTCCAACACGGTCTTAACATACTTACTCTGACTTAACCAAAGTTTTCTATTGGTTCTGTCTCTTCTGATTTCCATTCCTAGAATGTACCTGGCTGCCCCTAAATCTTTCATTTCAAACTGAGCTGACAACTGACATTTAAAATCAGAAATCATATTCTTACCCTTCCCAATGAGCAACATATCATCAACATACAGTGCAACAATGAGAATACGATCACCATCAAACTTATAATAAACACAGTGATCCAATTGACAACACAAAGGCATCAAACTTCAAGTACCATCTCCTAGGGGATTGCTTACAAAGTCTTCTTAAGTTTGCAAACCAAATTTTCTTTACCTTTTACCATGTAATGCTATGGCTATGACATGTAGATTTCCTCCTCCAAGTCACCATGAAGGAAAGCTGTCTTCACATCCATCTGTTCTACCTCCAAGTCATAAGTTGTTGCGAGAGATAATAGGAATCGAATGGATGTCAGCTTTGCAACGGGAGAGAAGATCTCACCATAATCTATACCCTCCACTTGTGAATACCCCTTCGCAACCAATCTGGCCTTATACTTTTCAATACTGCCATCTGCACCAATCTTCTTCTTGAACACCCATTTGCATCCAACGAGTTTCTGTCCAGGAGGCAAAGGCACCAAGTCCCAAGTTTGATTCTTTTCTAAAGAAGCCATTTCTTCCTCCATGGCCTCCTTCCAGGAACCTGCTGTTATACTTAGGGTACACAACTAAGAGGAGGGGTGAATCAGTTATGCCAAAAGTTTCTCTAATTTCCACACTTGAATCTTCTTGGTGATTAGCAGTATATTAAACATGAAACATAATGCATTCAAATCAAAAGCAGAAACTCATCAACACATAAGACACCAAGATTTTGACGTGGAAAACCTGGTTAAGGGAAAAACCATGGGGTGATTAACCCAAGAATGTATTCTCTGTTAGAAGAATAGAAAGATTAAAATGGCACATGCCAATTAGGGCTCACTTCCCGAGCACACTGCTCACAAGAGGTTCACTGCCTACAAGAGACACACTATCTACAAAGAAATAAGTATCACCTTCATGAACTGGAGAATAGCATCTTCACCATGCTTGAGTCAGTTCCATTTAAGCCCAATACTTTTGCTCTGCCTTTCGCACTTCTCCTCGCTACCACACCCTCATCACCACAAGACACACTTGGAAATGACTTCTCAATCCCTTATTTATACATGACATCGACTTAGGAACAATCATCTAAGTCGGCAAATACCTACAAGAACATCTGCAAGACGTGTAATACATCCGGTCGGCCAGTCTCAGGAAGAACACCAACATCTGGTGGTTATTCTTCAAATACGAACTTTAACTTTAATGCGGACCACCAACATGAACTGGAACTGATCCACAGATCACCACAAGCTTTCCTGAATCACCAACAACATCCGCACTTCATCTGCTTACTGGAATCCTTCTCTCCTTCATCCAAAACCTCAAGAACACAGTTTGTCATCACTGTCACAAAGGAATAGGTTCTTCCAGACCTTCAATCCATAAACCAATCTACTCGACACTTCACAAGGATGTCCCCAACACTTCCTCCAATCCGCAAAATGGGATAATGCATTACTAGACCTCACCGGACCTATCTGTGTCACTCTATCACTTCTAGAAATCTGCCAGAGCCAGTTCTACTTGAGCGACCATAACTTCTTCAGATCTTCATGCAAACCTCTAAAACCTTGACTGGAGCATCTCAAGACTTATATCTACAAACCCTTTAAACCACATCCTCTTATCCTGAACCTATCTTGGACTTTCACCCTGTTGTCATCATTGTTCTTCACTGTTCCTAATTAAGACTAATTTTCTCAATATCCTCAGCACACAGCTCATCCAATCCTCCTCATTAATGCAACATGAGTATGTTGACATCAATGACAAGACCAGTTAGACCCATACTTGCAACAATCTCCCCCTTTGTCATTGATGGCAACATATGATGTGAAAAACCATCAAGACAAGAACTTCTCCTTACTATCACAACTCCCCCTATCAACAACAACTATTCACATGTCTTCTCTTCCTTTACTACTCCCCCTTTGATCATCAACCACTTTTTTTTCACATGTCTTCTCTCCCCCTTTGACATCAATGGCAAAGGGCTCATACTTGCAACTTCAGAATCACATCTGCTGCTCCCCCTGAGTAGCAGCTCCCCATCATCAATCCAGATCACAAGATATGACTATGATATCCACTGGACTGATGCACATCAGTGCATCCTAGTTCATCACCGGAGGGGCAATAACCCCTAACTTCTCCCTGAGATACTCAAAAGAGTCCTTGGGAAGAGGTTTAGTAAAGATATCTGCAATCTGATCCTTGGAGGGCACATACTCCAGTCTGACTTCATCCTTGTTCACTTGCTCTCTCAGAAAGTGAAACTTGATAGATATATGCTTAGTCTTAGAATGCATCACCAGATTCTCAGAAATATTTATTGCACTTGAATTATCACAGAAAATTGTGATAGGCTCCTCATATTCTACTTTAATATCTCTTAGCATCTGCTTCATCCACAAAACTTGAGTGCAACTACCTGCTGTTGCAATGTATTCTACTTAAGTTGTAGACAAAGATATTGCCTCTTATTTCTTGCTTAGCCAAGAAACCAATATTTTTCCCAAAAAGAATGCTCCACCACTGGTACTCTTCCGGTCATCCAGATCTCCTGCCCAATCTGCATCTGTATATGCATGAAGAGAGAAATCATGATCTCTAGGATACCATAGACCATACTCAACTGTTCCTTTTAGAGACCTAAAAATCCTTTTGATTGCCATGACATGAGATTCTCTAGGATCAGCCTAGAATCTCACAACAAGACCAACAGCCTACATTATATCTAGTCTAGTTTGAGTGAGATACAGTAATCCTCCAATCATTGATCTGTACTTTGTCTGACCTGCCTTAGGAGAGTCATCATCTTTGCTTAACTTACATCCGGTTGCCATGGGAGTATGCATTGGATTTGAATCTTCCATTCCAAATTTCCTCAACAATTCTTTCACATATTTGGTCTGGGAAATAAAGATTCCTTTCTTTGTTTGAGTAATTTGCAGACCCAAGAAGAAATTCATTTCACCAAGCATTGACATCTCAAACTCACTTTTCATTTGGTTTGCAAAGGTTTTACATATATTGTCTCTTCCTCCAAAAATGATATCATCAACAAATACTTCAACAATCAAGATGTTTTCATGATTAATTTTGAAATATAAGTTATTGTCAGCAGTACCTTTGTTGAAGCCAATCTTCAAAAGATGTTTGTCCAATCTTTCATACCATGCTCTTAGGGCTTGCTTTTGTCCATATAGTGCCTTCTTCAACTTGCAAACCTTATCACCATGCTCAGATAATTGAAATCCATCCGGTTGTTCAATGTACACTTCTTCTTCTAAGTCACCATTAAGGAAAGCAGACTTGACATCCATCTGGTATACCTTGAAATCTTTGAAGGCAGCAAATGCAAGAAATAATCTGACTGCTTCAATTTTTGCCACCGGAGCAAAAGTTTCTTCAAAATTAATTCCTTCTATTTGGGAGTAGCCCTTGCAGACCAATCTAGCTTTATTTCTAATTACTTCACTAACTTCATTTAGTTTGTTCTGGAAGACCTATTTGGTTCCAATCACATTTTTGTTTCTAGGCCTGGGAACAAGATCCCAAGTGTGATTTTTCTCAATTTGCATCAACTCTTCCTCCATTGCTTTGGTCCAGTTTTCATCATTGCAGACTTCATTTATTGTCTTAGGTTCAATCTTTGAAATCAGACAATATTCATCTAAATTTTGAGCAATTTTCCTTCTAGTTTGTACACCTTTGCTTTTGTCACCAATGATATGATCTTCAAAGTGGTTCAATCTTACATACCTTGGAACTTTGGGAGTTTCTTGCACTTCTGCTTCTTGATCAGGCTCATTCAGACCTGTCTCTTCTTCTTGATTTACCAGATCAGTTTGAATCTGACTTTCAGAAGAAGATTGAACTCCTTGAACCGAAACACCATTCTGATCATCTTCATCATATTCATAAAACCTTGAGGGTTTCTCTATTCCCTCATCAACCTTCACATTTGCACTTTCTATCATCTTTCTCAGTCTCTTGTTATAACACCGATATGCTTTGCTTTGAGTAGAGTAACCTAAGAATATCCCTTCATCACTTCTAGCATCAAACTTGCCTAGATCTTCATCTCTTTTGATGTAACATTTTGCTACCAAAGACTCTGAAATATCTTACAGTAGGAGTAATGCCAAACAAGAGTTCATAAGGGGTCTTACCGATACTACTTCTGATTTGAACTCGATTGAGAGTATAGACTCCAGTGCTGACAGCTTCTCTCCAAAAGATCTGAGGAACATTTGTTTCCATCATCATGGCCCTAGATGCTTCCTGGATGGTCCAGTTATTTCTCTCCACTACTCCATTCTGCTGTGGATTCCTAGGAGCAGACAACTGTCTCTTAATTCCATGTTTCTCACAGAACTCTATGAACTCCCCGGATGTGAATTCTCCACCTCTATCAGACCTCAGACATTTCAACTTTAATCATGTTTCATTCTCTACCATAGCCTTGAATATTTTGAATTTTTCAAGAGCTTCTGATTTCCCCTTTAGAAAGGTTACCCACATCATTCGGGAATAGTCATCAATTAGCAGCATGAAGTATCTATCACCTTGAATACTCCTGGTTCTTGCCGGACCACAAAGATCAGTGTGAACTAGGTCCAATAATCCGGTAGAAGACAGTTCCTTGCTTTTGAAGGTGACTCTGCTCAACTTACCCAATTGACATTCCTTGCACAAGCTGTTAGTAGGTTTCACCAATTTTGGAAGATCTCTTACAGCCTGAGTATTGCTTATCTTGATGATATTATCAAAATTCACATGACACATCCTTCTATGCCATAGCCAACTCTGATCAACTTGAACAAATAAACAACTTTTACCAGTACCAACCAAATGGAAGATATTACCTTTAGTTTGAGTACCAGATGCAATCTCTATTCTGAAACTTTCAAAGATTTTGCATTTTCCATCCTTGAATCAGAGATCATAGCCTTTTGTCTACCAACTGTCCAACACTGAGAAGATTGTGCTTCAAACCTTCAACATACAGTACATTGCCAGTTTTGTTTCTTCCATCAAAAGAAATAGTTCCTCTTCCTCTAATTCTACCAGCAGAATTGTCACCAAACTTTACCACTCCTCCTTCATACCTTTCCAAGTCTACAAACTTATTTTTGTCACCTGTCATATGGTGAGAGCAACCACTGTCAATGACCCAATCATCCTTCTCTTCAATTTGGGCAGCCAGAGCTCTTTCTATAGTCTTGAGATTGACAGATACAGAGGACAATGGATCTTCTTCCTTGATGGCAATGAACACCCATTCATTTCCGGATTTGTTTCCTATCTCTGATTCATCATCTGTTACTCCTTCATTATCATCATCTTCATGTACATAGTAACAGTTCTTTTGGAACCTTGGCTTGTTAAGATTTTTCCTTGAAAATATTTCCGAACACCTTGAGGCAAAATGACCAATCTTATTGCAGTTAAAACACTTAAAAGGTAATTTTCCTTCATACTTATCGGATCCTCTTGGCAGCCTTCTTGCAATAAGGGCTTCAAGTTGAGCAGTTTCTACTACTTCTTCCAAATCTTTTCTTGCTTTTTCATACCAAGACAATTTCTTTGAAGAATTCTCTACCGAATCAAGCCTTTGTTTACCTTTGACAGAGGCACTAGCTTTGAATGCAGATTCAGTCTTGGGGGGTCATCTCCAAAATCTATCATTTCAAATGCAACCAATTTCCCAGCCAATTAATCTCTTGTGACAGTTGTATGAGCTCTGAATTCTTCAATGGCAGCAACCTTGATTTTGTAAGAAGCAGGGAGGGATCTGAGAATTTTACCAACAATCTCATTTTCATCCAAGACACCACCAGCATTTCTAATTCCACAAACCAACTCATTCACTCTTGGCATAAAAGTGGTAATATTTTCATCATCTCTCATCTTCAGTTTTTCAAATTTTCCTTTTAGACTCTATAACCTTGCACATTTAACATACTGGTCTCCTTCAAGCAAAAGTTCCAGTTTATTCCAAATCTCAAAGGTAGTTGGCAGGTCAATAACATTTGAGAGTTCTGAGTCAAATAATGTGCTTAAAAGAGCCTCTTTGGTCCACAGATTATTTTTAGCATCTGTGATTTCATTTAGGGTTGTCAGACCACCCTGTGGAGGTACATATGCTTTTGTAACCATGGACCAATATGCAAATCCCATACACTGCAAGTGACATTTCATGCGACCTTTCCAAAGAGCAAAGTTGGTTCCATCAAACTTCAGACTATCCTTCTTGTAAGACGACATCCTGGATCTCCTCAAGCGGTTAAGCTCCTTTTAGAGGAATTTAGCTCTGATACCAATTGTTATACTTAGGGTACTCAACTTAGAGGGGGGGTAAATCAGTTGTGCCAAAAGTTTCTCTAATTTCCACACTTAAATCTTATTGGTGATTAGCAGTATATTAAACATGAAACATAATGCATTCAAATCAAAAGCAAAAACTCATCAACACATAAGACACCAAGATTTTGACGTGGAAAACCCAGTTAAGGGAAAAACCACGGGGTGATTAACCCAAGAATGTATTCTCTGTTAGAAGAATAGAAAGATCAAAATGGCACATGCCAATTAGGGCTCACTGCCCTAGCACACTGCTCACAAGAGGCTCACTGCCTACAAGAGACACACTGTCTACAAAGAAATAAGTATCACCTTCATGAACTGGAGAATAGCATCTTCACCATGCTTGAGTTAGTTCCATTTAAGCCCAATACTTCTACTCTACCTTTCGCACTTCTCCTTGCTACCACACCCTCATCACCACAAGACACACTTGGAATTGACTTCTCAATCCCTTATTTATACACGACATCGACTTAGGAACAATAATCTAAGTCGGCAAACACCTACAAGAACATCTGCAAGACGTGTAATACATCCGGTCGGCCAGTCTTAGGAAGAACACCAACATCCTATGGTTATTCTTCAAATATTAACTTTAACTTTAATGTGAACCACCAACATGAATTGGAGCTGATCCACAGATCACCACAAGCTTTCTTGAATCACCAACAACATCCACACTTCATCTGCTTACTGGAATCCTTCTCTCCTTCATCCAGAACCTCAAGAACATAGTTTGTCATCACTGTCACAGAGGAATAGGTTCTTCCGGACCTTCAATCCACAAACCAATCTACTTGACACTTCACAAGGATGTCCCCAACACTTGCTCCAATCCGTAGAATGGGATAATGCATTACCGGACCTCATCGGACCTATCTGTGTCACTATGTCACCTCTAGACATCTGCCGGAGCCGGTTCTACTTGAGCGACCATAACTTCTTCAGATCTTCATGCAGACCTCTGAAACCTTGACTGGAGCATCTCAAGACTTATATCTACAAACCCTTTAAACCGCATCCTCTTATCCTGAACCTATCTTAGACTTTTACCTTGTTATCATCACTGTTCTTCATTGTTCCTGATTGAGACTAATTTTCTCAATATCCTCATCACACAGCTCATCCAATCCTCCTCATTAATTCAACATGAGTATGTTGACATTAATGACAAGATTGGTTAGACCCATACTTGCAACACCTGCATCCTTCATATCCAAAGCCTCTGATACAGTTCTAGGTTCATCACTGTTAGTGAGCAAAGCATAGGCACAACTCGAATCAAGCAATGTAAAACCAAACCTTTCAAGTTGCTTCTTTATCCATGTAGACCTCCTCAAGAGCTGAGGTTGAGGTTCAGCTTCTTCTTCTGAGCTTTCAGAGCTGCTAGAGCTCTCCTCATCATCAGGTCCAACATTGTCTTTCTGTTCAATCTTCTCAGGGGTGAGAGGAAACTGAACAGCATCCTCTTTCTTTTCTTTTTCTTCTGGCTGCAAAATAGTGGAAGAAGGTGTAAGCTCTCTGAAGATGACACTTCTTATATACAACACTTTTTCAGCCATGGGGTCCCAAAGCTTGTATCCTTTCACACCAACAGAATAGCCGATGAAGATACACTTAATAGCTTTGTTCTCCAACTTTGACCACTTCTCCTTAGGCACATATGCATATGCCTCACAACCAAAAAAATGAAGATGCCTTACTAAAGGCTTTCTACCAGACTGATGCAGAGCATCTAGGACAGCAAAAGCATGGTGCAAAACTCCACATGCAATAACTCACAAGTTCACTGTTCTCTGACAGAAATCAAGCTTCTAACATTGAAGGCTTTAACACAACATAATACTTGTTCATGACATAAGAGAGAGGGACTTTAGGGTACTCATCTTCCAAGACACTTAACTCCATCTAAGTTTCCATACAACCCCCTGTGCAGGGTCTAAAGGACAGCAGTCCTTATTCTGCCTTTCTAAGACAGTCACAACCTCTCAGCTTCACTAGAGAGACAGTCACAATAGCCTTCTTAGGATGATCCCTATTGAGACAAACCCTATCTCATACAACCAACCAAACCAATAACATGCTAAACATCTAATGACTTTCCTTGATCAATCAATTACAAGCCAAACATACCTAGTGTCTTCCCTAGTGGTGACTGTCTTCAGAGATGATTGTCAGGACAGCATAAGGCAAAATGGATTGTTATTTTAGAGAGATCTCTTCATACTCCCTTTCATGGATCCCTAATCAAATCTAGGGCATCATACATCATTGACAATGACTGTATTTCACAAAATCTCCATTCCCACAGTCGGTGGCCTTCATCAAGTTGCTGCTGTCCTTCAAGAACTTCTAACACATGGTTCTGCAGGGTCTCTTACAGGGTAAACTCCATCCTACACCATTCTCCTGCCCCTGCAACCTCCACAATCCCCTATACTAACTATTCTACATTCCATTCCACTGATCACAACTAGGAAAGATCAGTGGAATGAAGAAATACCCATCGGGCTACTCAGAAATACCCTAATTCAGGGTTTCAAACCACTTTCAAACAAAGGAGAAGTGCAGAGATATACAAGGGCATCAAAAGCCCAAACAACTTGAAAATGATAGGTAACTCAACAACCTAACCAATCATCATAGGCACCATCCACCACCAAGCCGTACAGGTACGAAATAATGCAGAAAACAGCAAATTTTAGAAGGAAGACAGCAAGTTTAAAAATAGTTTAGGAAAAAACAACGATTTCTTTCACCTATCTTTGTGTCAAGCCTCCATCCAATGCTCAAATCCAAGCTATCTCCCTCCTCTATTCATCCATTATACTCATAGGCTATGACTATCCCATACAGTAGTACAGTACGGCTAGAAAAAGCAGAAAAACATAGAAAAGGCAAAAAAAGCAGAAAAATAGTTGTCTTTTGTTATTTTCTTCAATTCCTCTGAATGTCTCCTACAAAGATGAATCCCTTCTACTTAAAGAAGGCCTCCTACATGCAGGAAATCGAGTGAGAGTGGTTGGGGTCCAAGAAACTGCCCAAACCATCATGCTTCATAACTGCAGCACTAAATGACAGATTTAGTAACTATCCATTCTTGGACTGCATTTACTATTTTTATGGTCTCATAATACTTTTTAACATGTGGTTTAACCTTGGACAAGGTTCTAACTCATCTACACACCTTTGACATGCCTTTAAAGGCTTACCAACATGGAAACTTAATGACTATCCTATATGCCTCAACAAAGGCTTACATAATTGACTCTTGCAACTGCCTATTACTACATGACTGTCCTCCCTAGGACTACAACATGAAAATAGATTCTTTTAGACATTTGGACATAGTCCAATTACATGCATGGTATTCAAGCCTTATACAACATTGAATGGTCTTAAGGACCTTTTGAAACAAACAAAACAACTTGAAAATCAACCAAGTCCTGGATATCTTGGTGCTCCTGCACCATACTCCCCGGCATGATGAAAACTCTTGTCCCAAGAGTTATGGGATCTGCTCCAACCATTCTTCCATCTTGTTGGGATGTGCCTTTGACTAGGAAACATGAACTCTCCAAGAGTAATCTTCCTCCTTCTCCAACCTGCATGACTCCTGTAAATAGTGTTAGTACCATAAAACTTGTTTTGGTGTCCTTGTCTAGGACCTTGCTGTTGCAAAACTTCTGTTCTTCTCAACTGGAGGTTCTGATTCATTCCTCCCTGTACCATCTAATGTTTGCCTTCCTTCTTCTACCTCTTTATAGGGCAATCAATGTCCCTAATCTTGACATAACTCAAGTCCAAAACCTGCTGCTCTTTAGGACTGTCATCCACCTTCTGCTGCAGCTGTTCCTGCTGTTTGCAATCATCCTTAACCTGCACATTCAACTATAGTTTCTCTCCAAAACAAATAGTAACATGTTCCTTCTTCTCTTCACAAGGTAAAGGCATCAGTTTGAACTTCTTACCATCTTTGTGCACCACATAGTTATTAGTATAACCATCATGAATTGTTCTCCTCAAGTGTTGCCATGGTCTACCCAAAATAATATGCCCACATGTCATTGGAATGACATCACACAAAACATAATCTTGATATGGACCAATTGTAAAATCAACATATGCCTTCTTAGTAACCCTTACTTGATGTTCTTGATTCACCCAAGTGACATTGTAGGAACTAGGATGATCAAATGTTTTCAATCCCAACTTATGCACCATTTCCCAAGAAACTAGATTATCATGAGAACCCGAATCTACAATCAACTTGCATATCTTTCCATGGCTTAAACAATTAGTTCTAAAAATAGATACCTGTGGTGGTTGTTGCATATTACCTTTCTCCACCATAAGCATTTCTCCAACCATCACTGGAGAGGCTGACGACATTTCTGGTTCTTTTGGCTTCTCCTCCTCTTATGCCAAGTGAACCCTTCTATCCTTTCTCCTATCAACATCATCCTTCTTAGGACATTTGAAAGATGTGTGTCCCACCTCATTGCAGTGATAACATCTGCCTGTGAACACTCCTCTACCTGATCCAAATCTACCTCCACCTCTCTGATCTGCAGAAGACTCCTTACCTTTCTCATTATTGTTCTGAACTTCAGTAGTAGGTCTGCCCCTACCTCTATATCCTCTTCCACTTCCTCCTTGTCTTTCTTGCTTCCTCTTCACCCTCTCTTCAACCCTGATGGCTAACTGAAAATATTCTCCAAGTGACCTTGGTACTGCCAAACCAATCTCATCTTGCAAGTTATACCTAAGCCCATTAAGGTATCTTGCCACTTTCTCCTCTTCATCTTCCAATCCTCCTCTAATACTAAGCTTATGAAATTGCTCAGTATAGGACATAACATCCATGTCTTTCTGCTTCAAGTTCTGCCTCATCCTCTTTGTTTGAATGGAGTAATCAGATGGAAGGAATTGATCCTTCATCCTGCCCCAAGAAGTGATTCTTGATGCACCTCTAGCCATTCTTTCTATTTGCACACTACTCCACCATGTTAGTGTTGTTCCTCTCAGTTTTGTCTTTGCAAATTTGATCTTCTTCTCATCATTCATCTCCTCATACTCAAAAAAAATTTCAAGGGCATCTATCCACCCTAATAGTTCTTCACTATCCATCTTCCCTTGATAGATAGGTAACTCTATGTTTGCCTTTGCTCCACTTCCTTGGACTGCCTTCAGCAATCTCACAAATTTCTTTTCTTCAGCATCTAACTCATCCTCAGGAGGATTCTCATCTGCATCCTCATCTCCTTCTGGATCATCTTGCTCATCCCTTCTAGGATTCTTCTCCAATGCTTCCAATCTTGCTAAGATTGATGCATTCTCCCTTCTCACTTGCCTTAACTCTCTTTCCCTTGCAGCATCCTGCTCTCTTCTGTCCCTCAACTCTTTTTCTCTAGCCTCTAAGGCTTCTCTCAACTCATTGTTCTCCCTAGCCATTTGATTCTTAGGAGGCATCCTTACACCTCTCACAAACCCTTACTGTTTCACAAGACCCTACTATACCCTCAAGGATCTACTTACTTTGCTCTGATACCAATATGATGTAGAGCATCTAGGACAGCAAAAGCATGGTGCAAAACTCCACATGCAATAACTCACAAGTTCACTGTTCTCTGACAGAAATCAAGCTTCTAACATTGAAGGCTTTAACACAACATAATACTTGTTCATGACATAAGAGAGAGGGACTTCAGGGCACTCATCTTCCAAGACACTTGACTCCATCTAAGTTTCCATACAACCCCCTGTGCAGGGTCTAAAGGACAGCAGTCCTTATTATGCCTTTCTAAGACAGTCACAACCTCTCAGCTTCACTAGAGAGACAGTCACAATAGCCTTCTTAGGATGATCCCTATTAAGACAAACCCTATCTCATACAACCAACCAAACCAATAACATGCCAAACATCTAATGACTTTCCTTGATCAATCAATTACAAGCCAAACATACCTAGTGTCTTCCCTAGTGGTGACTGTCTTCAAAGATGATTGTCAAGACAACATAAGGCAAAATGGATTGTTATTTTAGAGAGATCTCTTCATACTCCCTGTCATGGATCCCTAATCAAATCTAGGGCATCATACATCATTGACAATGACTGCATTTCATAAAATCTCCATTCCCACAGTCGGTGGCCTTCATCAAGTTGCTGCTGTCCTTCAAGAACTTCTAACACATGGTTCTGCAGGGTCTCTTACAGGGTAAACTCCATCCTACACCATTCTCCTACCCCTGCAACCTCCATAATCCCCTATACTAACTATTCTACATTCCATTCCACTGATCACAACTAGGAAAGATCAGTGGAATGAAGAAATACCCATCGAGCTACTCAGAAATACCCTAATTCAGGGTTTCAAACCACTTTCAAACAAAGGAGAAGTGCAGAGATATACAAGGGTGTCAAAAGCCCAAACAACTTGCAAATGATAGGTAACTCAACAACCTAACCAACCATCACAGGCACCATCCACCACCAGGCCGTACAGGTACGGAATAATGCAGAAAACAATGAATTTAAGAAGGAAGATAGCAAGTTTAAAAATAGTTTGGGAAAAAAACAATGATTTCTTTCACCTATCTTTGTGTCAAGCCTCCATCCAATGCTCAAATCCAAGCTATCTCCCTCCTCTATTCATCCATTATACTCATAGGCTATGACTATCCCGTACAGTAGTACAGTACGGCTGGAAAAAGTAGAAAAACACAGAAAAGGCAGAAAAAGTAGAAAAATAGTTGTCTTTTGTTATTTTCTTCAATTCCTCCAAATGTCTCCTACAAAGATGAATCCCTTCTACTTAAAGAAGGCCTCCTACATGCAGGAAATCAAGTGAGAGTGGTTGGGGGTCCAAGAAACTTCCCAAACCATTGTGCTTCATAACTGCAGCACTAAATGACATATTTAGTAACTGTCCATTCTTGGACTGCATTTACTGTTTTTATGGTTTCATAATACTTTTTAACATGTGGTTTAACCTTGGACAAGGTTCTAACTCATCTACACACCTTTGACATGCCTTTAAAGGCTTACCAACATGGAAACTTAATGACTATCCTATATGCCTCAACAAAGGCTTACATAATTGACTCTTGCAACTGCCTATTACTACATGACTGTCCTCCCTAGGACTACAACAGAAAATAGATTCTTTTAGACATTTGGACATAGTCCAATTATATGCATGGCATTCAAGCCTTGTACAACATTGAATGGTCTCAAGGACCTTATTGAAACAAACAAAACAACTTGAAAATCAACCAAGTCCTGGATATCTTGGTGCTCCTGCACCACAGACTACACCTCCATGGGTATCTTTCCAACAAGAGCTGATGTAGGAGATCTGTTCACCAAATAGCAAGCAGTGGCAACAGCAGCCCAAAACTTTTGTTCTAGACCATCTCCACTAAGCATACTCCTAACCTTCTCCATCGGTGTCCTGTTCATCCTCTCTGCAACTCCATTTTATTGCGGTGTGTATGGAGTTGTCTTATGTATTTCAATCCCAAGTTCCTTGCAATACTTATCAAATTCTGTAGAACAGAACTCACCACCGTTGTCAGTTCTTAAACATTTAATCTTTTTAACAGTCTAATTTTTAGCAAAGGCTTTAAACTCCTTAAACTTGCTATAGACTTCAGATTTGTTTATGAGAAAACAAACGCATGTCCTTCTACTGTAATCATCTATAAAAGATATAAAGTATACATATTTTGATAACGAAGGAACATTAACAGGACCAAACACATCAGAATGAATGAGGTCCAACACACCAGAAGACTTATGAGAACTCAAGTAAAACTGAACATGGTTTTGTTTTCCATAAATGCAATGTTCGCAAAAGTTGAACTCAAGATTACAATCATCTAACCCCTCAACGAGGTTCTTATTTTTCAGGGTACGCAGACCCTTCTCACCAATGTGGCCAAATCTCTTATGCCATAACATTGTCTTTTCTGCATGAAGTTTAACTTCCAATGCACGATTACAACCATCAAGACTAGAAACAACAGATTTCTTCATTGCTCATTCAGATGGTGGGGATGAAGTGACTGCTGCCCTCTTCCTTGAGTCAGAAGAACTATTGCATTGTGCAATGCATGCTTCCAGCTGAAACAGAGTACCTCTCCGAGTACCCTTAGCAAGCACCATAGATCCTCTAGTCATCTTGCATCCTTCTTTCGAAAAGACAACCTACACACCTGCATCATTCAAACTACTTACAGAAAGTAGGTTCCGTGTTGAGCCTGGGATGTGCATAACCCCAGAGATCCCCTTCACTCAACCATCAGGGAATCGGATAGAGACTCTTCCATGACCAACGATCTTCAGATGAGAGTCGTCACCTAGATACACCTTTCCACCATCGAACTCCTCATACTTAGTGAACCAATCTCGATGCGAGGTCATGTGGAATGATGCACCAGAGTCAATTAGCCACACATCATCAGATGCATGGGTTGCCAGGGCTGCGATGAAGGCATCACCGTCATCTTTTGATTTGTTAGAATCTGAATCAGGAGCTTTCTTCTTTTTCTTCTTCTCCTCTTTGCATTCCTTTCAGAAATGCCCGGTCTTGCCATAGTTCCAACAAAGAGCCTTGGACTTTCCAAGAGATTTGGATCTACCCTTCTCAGCTTTCTTGTCCTTCTTCTTCCCTTTCTCCTTGGGTCTTCCACGAACTGCAAGGGCTTCTTTGGCTGCCTCAGAAGACTTTCTCTGCATCTCTTCAGATAATAGTGAAGAAACCACCTCTTCCATTTTGAATGTGGATGTGGTGCTTCCAATTTCCATGACAAGATGATCCCATGAGTCTGGCAGAGAACAAAGTAGGGTCATACACCGATCCTCCTCCTCCATCTTTACACCGATAGATATCAATTGTGCAACCAGCATGTTAAAGGCATCCATATGCTCAGCCATGGATCCTTCATCCTCCATTCAAAGAGAATACAACTTCTTTCTCAGGAAAAGTTTATTGACAAGGGATTTTTCTTGATACACATCCCCCAACTTTTTCCAAAGGAGTTTTGCAGTAGCCTCCTCATGGACATTTAACAACACAGAATTGACAAGACTAAGTCTTATGAGACCCTTAGCCTTCCGATCCTTGAGATCCCACTCATCTTGAGTCATTGTAGCTAGTTTAGTTCCATTCACACTTTCCCAAAGGTCTCGGTCAACTAACATGTCTTCCATCTTGAGCTTCCACAGCTCGAAATTACTACCGTTAAACTTCTCTACTTCAAACCTTCCTGATGTGCTTGCCATCTCCTTGCTGAAATAAGATACAAAATGCTCTACATAGACTCCCACTCAGCCTAAGATTAACTCAAAAAACCCCTACCCAACAACTAGGACCAAAGGTGATCAAGCTCTGATACCAACTGAAAGGAAGCTAGGTGTGCGGAAACGCTTCCTACACTAATCTATTGAGGAGAGAGCTATGCAAATTCAAATTTATCCTAACTATTATAGCAATGTTAAACCATTAACATGATATATTGCAGCAAAACACAAGAGCCAAAAAGAAGACAGAAGAAGAGAGACAAAGATTTACTGTGGGGAAAACCCTTATCGGGTGAAAAACCCCACACTCAAAAACCTGCACAATGTATTAACAAATCTGAAAGAATGTTTACAATACACTTGCAATGCAAAATTCAATGGTCTTTGACACTCGTGTCTAGAGTCAATCTGGCAGCATAACAGTACCTATAAACTTGTTATACAAACTCCATCTCCAAGCACCTGTTGAAATAGAACATACAAGGCAATTTTGGACCTTTCTTGGAATGGACGTCCAATATGGCATCTTGGACCAAAACCCATGCCTAGGGACACTTGGTCAACATTGTAGAATGTGTCTGACACTTGTCCACAGCTCCCATCCCAAAGAGGTCACCTATTTCCAAAATGGGCTATGACAGATGCTCTTGCGACACTAACGACTGTCATAGAATCTGTCATAGCGGTTACAACTTACGACTGTAAGAGAATCTGTCATACACATGCTATAAATAGCATATTCTCTTACAACACATCATATTCCACCTTGGGGCGCCCAAATATGCCTCATTCAAAGATGCTTCATCACACATGTCATTACCTATCTTACAAACTTCTATTCTCGACTCTTACATGTCATAGATCCGTCATAGGAATCCGTCATAACCATTTCGGTCAATCATTCCTTACACAACATAGAAGATGCCGACACATGGCAGAATATTCCTACCACCAAGTGGGATGCCTATCTCCTCATGTGAGGACAAAATACCAAGTTGTCATAATCCATGTAGGATTGACACATCACTGTTCCACATCCCACAATATGACAAAGTGGAATTTCCAATTATTTACAACATAGGCAATGAATAATAAATACAAACATTACAAATGCAGAGAATTACCAACGTTGAGACACCTTAATTCCCAACAGTCGACCTCTAAGTGATCTTGTGGGAGAAGTAGGAAACCTAGTATTTTGATATGTCTCTTCATCTTCATTGGGCATTCCAAATGCTCTCAAATGTGGACCACGAGACCTATCTCTACTTCCCTTGCCAACAATGTTCACATTGAACTTCTAACATCATACTCATTCCTATTCATCCTTCTATTTGTTCTAAGTATGTTATCAGCTGAGTCCTTAGAAGTATACTGATACTGGCTTGTGAAATCATCAAACGTATCATTTCTGCAAGAATCACCTATTTGGTCTTGGGTATTAAATAGAGGCACCACATTGGGGTTTCTTGTCCTCTATCTACTCCTCCCATTTCCTGCATTGCTAGAGGATTCATCACGCCCAGGCTACTCCTGGTTTCTTCCTCTATTCATCGTAGATCTCTTCTCTTTTCAAACTACAATTAATTTATGGGTTGTACAAACAGAGTCACCACTTCCCTGGCTGGGAAGAAATATTTGAAAAAAACATTGTACTTCAATACTATAGCAACCAAGAGTGAATTGATTCAATGGTTCCCCAAAAATAGCACCAAAATGTTGGTTCGCAAAATTACTACAAACCAAAACCCTAAAACATTTTACAATCACCTAGGCCAGGGGTATCAACAGGGTGATTAAAAGAGGTTTATTCACATGTTAAGGGAGATTTTTGGCCAAAGTACAAGAGTGGGTAGGCTCCTCTACACTTCAAGCTCAGCTAGATTTAGGAGGGTAATCCTAGAGATATCCCTCAATAGGGATTGAGATCAACAAAATATATTATCTCGTTTGTAACTTTGTACCAATACCCAGACCGTTGTTTTAATTCCAGATACTGTCACTAAACTAAAACACGGTTGTTACACTTAATAACCTCCATTTTAGGTTGATGGGAGCAAACCTATAGAATGAGATTGCTTATGGAATTGTAACTACATCTAAAACTTGATATGTAATTTTGATTTTAAAGAGTTTGGGTGATCATAGGCTTCTCAGACTAGTGCCTATCCATTGGGTTGCAAATTCTCATGTTCATCAAAGGGACACAACTACAAGGAGATATATGACTGCATATTTGAAAATTCAAATGCATAAAATCAATATCAAACCATGAGAATACTTAATAATCCAACTCCATACAACATTCTTCCATATGTAATACTGAAATGACCATTTACAGATCCTGGAAATGGATTAAGAACTATCGCATTCATTCAAATCAGATTTTACAATCATATAACTAAATGTGGCAAGAGAAAATCCTAACTGTGATAAAAATTTCCTGTAAGAACATTTAAAGGAATGGAGAAAAACAATGATTCAATATAAATATTACAATATATTTAACATACATTTTTTATAACTGTTGAACCTGAAGAATACAAACTACAAATTGGTTGTTGCCCTAACTACCTCTAGATCTCTACACCTGTAGAGAGAAACACCCAAAATGACCAACACCCCAGAACCTCATTGAAATATGCATATATAGTCTTTTTATCATCGTGCAGCCCTAGGTGCTGAAATCAATCAACATGCATGCCCATGTTGCATTAAATAGATAGCATATGGCCTTGTCAGAAATATGTATGATTGGAAGGATGTCCATACCCTAGCATGTCTGCAAAACATGTAGAGGAAGATTGCCCACATGTCTTAGGTACTTGGAGCATTAATAAGGGAAAACCTGAATTTGTTTCCTAGTACCTACAATATATGTTTTATCCACTTTGTCCTCCTTGTGTACTAATGCATTGAAGATCCTTATTGTTTCACCCACTTGTATGACCTTGGCTTGCAATATTAATTGTTGGGTACCAATACACCTGTTTTATCCTACAATCATGGCATAATTTTAAGTATCCAGAAAATTGCGCCCTTTAGAAGCTTTTACAACACTTTAAAAGTGTTTGTTTTTAATTCTCCCCTTCAAGAACCCTTTGATTTTTCTATAATTTGGTGTCCCAGGAGAATTTGAAATTATGCACGGTTGATCCTCATATTTCATTTTTTGATTTATTGGGCCATTTGACATTTGATTGTATCTCCTTACTGCATTGGGTGCCTCTTTCCATGTCAACCAATTTGTTGGTCGGCAAACTGCCCAGTCGGTGAACCATCAAGTTTGTGAACTCTTCCTTTTTTCGACAAAGGCTCTTTACTTCTTTTCTCTTCTTTATTCCCTTTGTCAGTGATTTTCCTTTTCACGAACCATGGAACAATCCTCTTCTTTCTCTCTTTGCTTATACATCCTTTGCACTTCTATATCACCTTGTCACCCATTTTTGCCTTATCAGCAAATCATCCTCATGGTGAACTTGGTCATTGGCAAACCCAATGGTTCACGAACTACCCTTTTGCTGATGAAGACTATCTTTTCCTTCCTTTGCATCTTTATTTCCTTTACCATGTTAGTGAAAACCTCTGTCGGTGAACCACATGGTTTGTGAACCATCTCTTTTACCGACAAAGGCTTGCCTCTTTTTCCTTTTGCCTTAGAAAATTTTCATCCACTTCCTTTATCGCCGAAATGGGACGTCGACAAACCTTGTGGTTCACAAATTCCCAACTTTGCCGACAAAGGACTCATTTCTCTTCAATTTCTTCTCTATCGACCGAACAGAAAAACCATGAACTGGTGAACCATTGTTGGCAAAATTGGCGGTTCGTGAACCAGCTAATTCACCAACAAAGACAACTATGACCAACACTTAGAAAAATTTCAAAGGAAGGAAAACACAACGATATGGGGGGATTTTTACTTAGAATTTTTCTGAAGGGAACCCATGGAAAATAGTCTCAGATCATACATAAATAATGGGTTTTAAGGAACAAAGGCATAAGCTAAGATTTTTTATGGATTTGGGGTAAAATGATGCATGTTTGGGAATTGGGTTTTTTCAAGTGCCAACGCCTTCCAGGTTTAGTTTTCATCTCATCCCACTTGCGAACAATGTCTCCTTCCTTGAAAATTCTTGGGACTACTTTCTTGTCAAAAGATATTTTCATTTGGGCTTGATGAAGCTCCATTGTGTGCATTGTTTGATCTCTAACTTCTTCCAACTCCATTGATTCTGCAAACCTGATTGTCATTACATCTTCTTCCATCATTTCTAGCTGGTTTATGAGCTCTAGAGATGGTAACTCAAGGGATATATAGAGAGCCTTACTCCCCTACCATAAACAAGCATGTAAGTTGAGTTACTAGTAAACCTTTTAGGAGTAATCCTATCAGCCCATAAGGTTGCTTTCAACTTTGTATGCCATGATCTTTGGTTCTCCTCTATGGTTCTTTTGATAATCTGAATAAGATTTCTATTGGTAGATTCTGCTAATCCATTCCCTTGGGGGTAATAGTTGGAAGATGTTCTCAAATTAATGCCATACTTGATTGCCCACTCACTTATTCTAGTGCCAACAAAATCCATTGCATTATCAGAGATGATAGAATCAAGAACTCTAAACCTAGTGACTATGTCTTCATAGAAGTCCAAAATTGAAGTCTCATTTGCTTCCTTAAGTGTTATTGCTTTTGTCCACGTGGTAAGGTAATAAGTGGTTGTTAATACCCACTTATGACCTACACTTGAAGGAGGATTAATCATCCCTATGAAATCCAAACCCCACTTCATGAAGGGTCGCTCTACCTGAATGGGATGGAGAGGGAGGGCTGCTAATTTTTGCTTACCTATGAAGAAAGTTCACTTCTTAAATTTCTTAACCCATGCATATGCATCCCTAAACAAGCTGGCCTAATAGTAGCCTGCCCTCATTATCTTTAAAGTTATGGTTCTTGGAGAAAAATGTACACCTATTAATCCATCATGAAATTCTTGCAAAACTCTTTCAATCTAATTTATGTAAATGCATCTCAAAAGAACACCATTTAAATCCTTCCTAAACAAGATGTCATCCAAAAGAACATAAGGAATAGACTGAAGTCTAAAATACCTCCTTTTAGCTTTGTCTAAGCCTTGAGGACATTCACATGTTTGAAGTAAATGGATCATATCTTGAGTCCAACTTGTATGTGATGAAGGTGCAGCTGATTGTTGATAATTTTGAAGCACTAAGACAACATCCTTATCATCTTCCAAATCTAAAGCTAGATGTTGACATAAACCCTTGCCTCTAATCAGCTTTGTGACCTTGATGTCCACATCATGCTCCATCACTTTTGTGATCCAACCTACTCTTTTCTCATTCAAGTCTTTGCTCAAGAGAAATTCTTTAACACTTGGATGTGAGACCATTAAATGAACCTTATTGTTAGAAATCAAGTGCCTAAACTTCTTGAGACTCTTTATAACAGATAGAACTTGTTTCTCTACAAAAGAATATCTTGCCTCATACACTTCCAAACCTTGACTAAAGAAGGCTATTGGTTGTTCCATACCTTCACCATTCTACTGTACCAGCATTGTTGAGATAGTGTCTATACTTCCAAAGGCATATAAATTGAAATCTTTGGCAAAATCAAGATTTATGAGAGTACGATCTTTTTATATGCCTTGTTTAATTACTTTAAAACTATATTTTCCTTCTCTAGTCTAGTTGAAAACCATGTTATTATTCAACATGGAAGTTAGTGGTTTCATAAGATTGGCAATATCAGGAATAAACCTCCTAACAAAATTAATTCTCCCTAAGAAGCTTTGCAATCCTTTCTTTTGACTAGGCAAGGATAATGCTACAATAACACTTACTCTCTTGGGATCAATTGCAAGCCCTCTTTTTGATACAATATGGCCTAAACGTTTGCCTTCATGGACTGAAAATATGCATTTCTTGGGATTGAGTGAAACTCTAAACTACCTACACCTGTCAAAAACTTGGTTAAGATGAGATAAATGATCCTTAGCGTGCTTGGAAAACATTGTAATATCATCAAGATAAACAATTATAATGTTATTAATTAGTCCCTGAAAAGTTGCCCCTGCATTAGACAAACCAAAAGGCATTTTTCTATAAGCCATTGTACCCCATTTTGTAGTGAAGGTTGTCTTAAACTTATCTTATTCTTTAACCATATCTAATTATAACCAAAATAGCCATCAAGAAGTGAAAAACACTTTGAACCTGACACTACTTGCAAAATTTGTTCCATGGAAGGCAATGGGTAATGATCCTTCAAAGAAGATCTATTTAAATCTCTAAAATCAACACAAATATTATCTCTCCATTATTTTTCCTCAAAGGGACCAAGTTTTAAACCCAACTTGGCCTCTAATAGTTTATTCAATTCCTTCTTCATGAGAGGGTCTAATTTTGGGTTTAAAGGCCTTTGCTTTTGTCTAACAGGTTTGACACTTGGTTCTAATTCAATAGTATGTTGTGCTAATTCTAGATTAAAACCTTTAAGATCACCATATTCCCATGAAAAAACATCATTAAACTCTTGACAAAGTTGAATAAATGCATGCTTTTCTTCTTGAGTACATACCTTGCCAAGCTTGAGAAACTTGTCCTTGCCTATGGAAACTTCTTCATAGTCTCCGTGCTTAATCATCATGCTTATTTTCACTCTTCTAGCCTAATCATCAGCATTAAAAATGGATTCAAGAGTGACCAAACCTTTTGGAAATTTGTTTGACTTCAGCTGGATGATTTGTTCTTCATATTGTTGTTGTAGTTTGTCCTAATTTTTAGCTAAGAACTCAACTTCTTCTTGTAAGCAATTAATTATTTGTTGGTCAGTTTCAAAAACCTACCAATTGATTTTGTTATTAGGTACATCTAGCCTTACAACCACCTTAATATGTTGTTGCACCTTGTCTTTTTTGATGTCATTAGGAATATCAAATTGTGTTCCAATGGAAGCTAGTCTATCAGTATGTTTATTCCCTTCCTTAGGGATAGATTGCACATTAAAAGATTTATAATCTTCAATGAGGTCCAATAATCTATGCTTATATGATTTCAACAAATCATTTTTAGTTACATTCAGACCCCTTACCTAATTTAGAACCAATTCATTGTCACCAAAAACCTGTAGAAGTCTTATTTTCCTCTTCCTAGCCAATTAGAGACCATGTATGAGGGCTTCATACTCAGTTGTATTGCTTGTACAACTAAATTAAAAATTAAAGATAGAATAGTACCTTTTTCATTGGAGACACCAACATCACACCTCCTCCTTACCTCATTTCTACTTTTGGATCCATCAAACTACATTTTCCAAACACCATCATGTTGCTCATTTGCTTTCACAAGGTTAGGTATGAAAGAATCATCCTCATGCAAGCAATAAATACCAAGACCAACCTCTTTTGTGTGTTTATAAGGATCAAAATCACGAATTTCATCCCCCCACTCATCAAGTAACAAATCAAGTATACCCTCAATATGAATGTTCGGTTCTTGGACGACTGGATGATCTTCTTGGTAAAAAATGGTACAATTGGCACTGATAACACTTGACACATAAGGTTCAATGTGGTCTTTAGCAATAGGTTTAGATATTATGGTGACTTTAGTGCAATACCTAGTCTTGAAAAGCATGTGAGACCAATCTAATGACAAATAGCCCCCAATCTTAGCTGTGAAATCTCTAGATAAACACAATGCAAAGTAGGGTGGGAGGTCAACGATAAAAACATCTTGAGGAATTGAGAAATTAGGAAATGTACGTAAAGTAGGAATCCCTCCTTTGATAATGCCTATAGTGTTTATGGTTGTCCCATCCAGCTGCACGACTCCTTTTAAAATAGGTTCATACTCTAAACCAATCTTGTCAACTATCTGTTTAGGCATGACTAAACTAATAGCTCCCGATTCTCTCATGTAGTTATGGACTAAGTGGTTGCCAATGATCAATGACACATAGAAAGGAGTTGGTTTGACATCTTTACTTTTTTGTTCATTCTTTGGCTAAGGTGTGTTTGCAAGGACAAAATTTGGTCAT
The DNA here is from genome assembly GCA_027924645.1 of Cunninghamia lanceolata. NCBI lineage: Eukaryota > Viridiplantae > Streptophyta > Pinopsida > Cupressales > Cupressaceae > Cunninghamia > Cunninghamia lanceolata. Next base: position 1,588,145 of record BSBN01001315.1, on the reverse strand, counting down.
TCTTTTGATGACCCATTTGAAACACTATGGTTAGATAAGGCAACTTGCAAAATGTCCTTTTGTCCAGGATAGACAAAGAATCCCACATGGATATATTCACATTTATTTTCTTCAAATGTTCAAGAATATTAAAAGGAATTGAACTAACCTTTTTTTGTAGCATAGTATTAGCAGTACCTTCTTGTACTTGTGCTAATTGAGCATGTCCTTTAGGTTGTTATTTACTTGCTATAGTCTGATTTTTTTTAATTCCTTGTGTATTTGGAGTTGAGGAAGGACAAACACCTCCTTGAGACATTGATGATGACTGAAAAGGACCTTTATTAGCTGGTTGTTCCACTTCCATGGCCCTCTTTTTTGACCTTGTATTGGCTGCCACAAGAGTAGAGGATTGATTTTGACCTTGCAATTGATTAACTCCACAAAACTCTTCCCCTTGCCAATTTAGGAGTGTGGTATCATTTTGTACGAGCTCTTGAGGAGCTTCTTATCATGATGGTGTTCCAAGTGATGCACTTTGAGGAAATGGGGTATTTTGTACCATTAGTACTTGATTGAGGACACCATTTGGACAAGTGGCTTGGTTGTGGGGTTGATTACAAGGGAAACACCAATCATAATCATGTACTAAGTTATTTTAGACAAGAACTAATGCTCTAGAAGTGTTGGTATCATTTGGGTTGTATGATTGAAAATTATTGGCATTAGTGGCTTGGTTTTGACCTTGAAAATTAGATTGATATGGCGGCCTTTGAGGATGATTTGATTGATAAGTCATTTGATAGGGCCTATAATTTTGAGATTGCTGCCATTTAAGATTCACTAACTCATTTCCAAAGGTTTGAAGAAGGCTCTTTACCTCTTATAAGTCATTGGATTGGCTTAAGGTAGCTTTGTCTTGACTTAGTGGTTAACTGATTGGCATTAGTATAGGTGCTATTGCAGGTATTTGAGATGGCATAGAGGGTTGTATTTCTAGAAATATAGGCATAGGAGGTTTTGGTGCAATTTTTCAAGCTTGTACGAGACTATTCTCAACCCTAATAGCCACCTCACAAGCATTAGGGAGTGTTCTTCCAACCATAGATTGAATCATCAATAAAATTGATGAGATTAAAATTTGCTCTGCTTTAAACTCCTTATTTCTTTCCCTTGTCCATTTTTACCCACCTTTAGTTACCATTTGTGTCATTATTTACTTACAAGAAATGAAACTATTTAATATATTTTAAAAGAATGAAATGTACTCTGGCTGTCGATTTATAGGGATATTAATCCTAATTGAATGGATGATTACAGATTGGGAAGATGGCAGGTGAAGGATATTCATCTCATATGCTATTCCTTTTGGTTGCAGATTGATATTAGTATATTGTTAATGGTTATAAACTTAGACATTGTTAAATTTTTTACTGTTTGTTAAAAATTATCGACCATAGGCTAAAACATTTTCTCATGTTTATGGGCCGCATACCAACATAACCGTATCTTTTATCTTTAGCTTATCATTACAAACTCTATGGTACATATATGTGCTAAAGTCTTATTGGTTGTAACCTTTTTCTGTAAAAAAATATAAGTGCTATAGAAATACAACTTTTATCTTGATAAGAAAGCATTGCAGTAGCGTGTTTTTTTATCACCTAACTGACTGGGAGGAGGGCACACTCTTCGAAGAGCTTGGTGATGTGTTGTTAATTCTTCTTTTATTTTATCTATGTTTCATTTGTCGTGTTTAATTTGTTATGTTGTGATAACTCTTATTCTTAAAATTGTATGAAAGTTTGAATCATTGTGAGAAGTAGAAGATTGAATTGGTTACTGTGTGACTTCATTACCATTCGTAAATTATTGTGGTTGAAATAATTCTATGTAAGATTGCATTATATTTTGTTACATATTTCTATGTGGTTGAAATAATTAGTGTAAGCTTGTCTTTGGTAATAAGATAATTTCTGTTCACAGGACTATTCATGTCGCAAATCCTCTATTCCTATAGCAGATTTTGTGATTCCTATAGAAGACTATGTTATTTCCTGCTATAGATTCCAAGACAGCTATTGAATTAGATCTCAGTATTTTAGACCTTTCAAGTTAGGATTACTTGCATATAATCCCACTTATCTTACTGCCTACAACCCTTAGGCATACTGCCATTAAATCTTTCACAAGTTTTACGTCTCGGATTAACATTGGACCCAATTGGATGCTAAACTGCAAATAATCAAATATTGTCCTGCTAAAGAAATCCTCAGTTCTGTCCAAATAGAAATGTCACTATTCAATGCTCTTAGACAATATAGAAAAGCATATTCAGGAGTAGGCCTTACCAATTATGAGATTCTATCCCATGTTCTCTGAAATCTGAAGTTAAAATCAGACATGTGCTCATTGTTGAAATGCACCAAACAACTAAGAGGGGGGGGTGAATTAGTTGTCTCCAAAACTTTGACCACTTATGAACATTAACACATCAAACACTTGTTCACTATTATTCAGATTTAATCATGAAAGCATGAAATAAGAAACTCAACATAACAACGTCATCAACATATGAGACACCAAATTTTTTACATGGAAAACCCTATAAGGGAAAAAGCATGGTGGGTGTTAGCCAATAGAAATATATATGTTATAACAATACCCAAAAATAGAGGCTCACAGCCCAATATGCTCACTGCAAATGTTGAGGCTCACTACCAAGGGGTGGCTCACTACCAAGGGTTGGTGAACTGATTTGATAGCATCTACTCCATGCCTGGGTTTAGTTCCATTGAAGCTCAGTATAACTCCTCTACTATGCTCTTTTTACACCTTTTCACTTATCTTCACATTTTCGTACCAGGACCTCTTTTTCGCAACTACATTACATGTTTTTATACAACTCATCAACCTTGGATTGTACATCAAGGTCGGCATTACATTCATCAACCATTGGAAAAATCTCCAAGGTTGGCATTACAAACATACACAGAAATAGGTCTGAACCTAAACAAAATTTTCTAAGGCAAAGATGTATGTGAATCATGTTATGCCTTAGCTGGGACTCAAATGCAATCTTCCACGCAACAACACGCTTCCACAATCTTCTATGCAACTCCGCAAGTAGTGAAAACAACCAAGTCGGCCAAGACTGGTGTTAGCACTAAGTCTTCTAAGAATAGTCTTCATCCATGATCCAAATTTCTCTTTGCGGACCAATCCAAAGGTAGGAACACAATCAGTAGACATCCACAAGCACATTGTAATCACTAGGAACAACCACACAATCTCTAACCACTCTATCAAGAAGATTCTTCAAACTGGAGCACATGAACAACACTGTTAGCTACTGTCATAAGGAAAAGATTGCTTGTGGACAACCAAATCATGAACCATTGGAGTTGAAGGTACTTATCATCATTGCAAACTTGATTCCATAACCATGAACTTAAATACTTAATTGCGGAGGAATGCAGAGCATAATACATTCTCCCTGTCATCACCAAATTTATAGAAAAAGTAGTTTTCACTCTGGTGAACATAACTCACTCAAATCTTCATACCAGAGGCTCAAAATTGGAACATAGCATCTTCAGACATGCATCTCAATAACTTCCAATCCGTAGATGAGGCTATTCATTCTACAAGAAATGCGGACCAATATATTGGATTATTTTGTTGTATCAAGAATACTTATTTTCTTCAACACTTAACTTATTACAAGCAAGCATCAAAACAAGAGCATAGTTGACACCAATGACAACATAGATATGTTGACATCAATGACAACACCAGTTAGGCACATACTTGCAACACTCATGTGGTGCTCTTTTGATAGTTGTCAGCTACTCCACCAAGGACAAGTGGTCTGATTTATCTTCAAATTGCCTACATAAGGATTCTCCTAGTTGATCCCAAGTGTTGTTAGAATTCAACCTCAAACTCCTATACCACTGTAAGGCTTTAACCTTGAATGAGCAAGCCAACAACATGATAGCAACATTCTCTTGGGTGATATGATGTACTACACATATGTTTGCCACATCTTTGATATGTTCAATGGGAGTAGTTGTGTTCTCTCCAGTAAAGAAAGGGATACTTTTGAGGGCTGCCATAGGAATATCATCATGTTGGGCAAGATTTATTGAACTTCCTCCATTAAATGGGACAAAAACTTGGTTCCTAGGAAGATCCATAAGAGTTAAGGGTGATTTATTTTGAGGAGTGTAAGAAGAAGGCCTACCAAGTGGAGTTGTGGAATGTGTTCTCACTGAAACACTTAGAGTTTTCTGAACTAACCTTCCTCTCCTTTTAGGTGGTGATAATTGCAAATACTCAAAAAATTATGAGTTTCCTCTTGTTTGCATTCTTCTCATATTCTTTCAGCAATAAATCCTCTTGAAACATAGAATGTTTAAGCTTGTAGAGTCGCCAAGTATGTCAAAATATTGCTTCCAAAAAGAATAAATTACTGAACACATACCAAAGATCAGCAACAATGAAAAGGTATTGAATTGAAAAAGTTCAATTTGGTCCTACCGGGCGTGCCAGAAAGTGTTGTCATGTTGGAATGCACCCTTTGGAGAGTGGTGTGATGACTCGTCTCCAATTGACACAATGGAAACACTCCTAGGTTGTGGGTGACCTAAAACTTGGAGTGAATCTCCAAAGAGGGTCTGTTCCCCTAATGTAACACCTAAACTAGCTTATTCTACTTCTGTTTACAAGGAAAAGGCACATAAACTAAGTATAAATTGAACTTAAAACTTGAAAATTGAATCTCCAAAGAGGGTTGGTTCCCCTAATGTAACACCTGAAACTAACTCATTCTACTGTTGTTACAACTGAGGTGTCAAAAATTCATCATAAATGTAAACCCCAACCTGCCTAAATATATGGTTCTCTCCTCTTTGCAGCATTACTTCTCATAAATATGGTTGGGAGTAGATGAAATAGCTCCAAAATTAAATGATGGCAAGGATTTCATAATTTCAAATAGTTGGCAAAGTGCTTTAAATTTCAAAACTAATATAAAGAATTGCAGGCAGGAGGAATGATCGAGCCTAACATGATGCACCTGTATCAATTCCTGTTGAGTTTCAGTGAAAAAATTGTGAGTTTCAGATGATTGCTCCACCAGGATTTGGTGCATGAGTTGCATCAAGTCGACATATTTTGTGGGGCGAGTTGCGTCGAGTCTATAACCATTTGAAAACAAATGAACAAGATGATTGTGTTTAGAAAATACATTTTGATGGATCCAGAAGTAGAAATGGGGTAGGAGGAGGTGTGATGTTGGTGTCTCTAATGAAAGAAGGGTATTATTCTACCTTTAGGTTTCAATTCAATTGTACAAACAATACAACTGGGTATGAAGTTCTCGTACATGGTCTCCAATAGGCTAGGAAGAGGAAAATAAGTCTTTTATAGGTTTTTGGTGAGAGTGAATTGGTTATAAATCAGGTAAGAGGGTTGAATGTGACTAAAAATATATTTTTTAAGTCACACAAACATAGAGTATGGGACCTCATTGAGGATTTTGAAGCTTTCAATGTGCAATCTATCCCTAGGGAAGAGAATAAACATGTTGATAGACTAGCTGCCATTGGAGCATAGGTTGATATTCCCAATGACATAAAAAAGGCAGGATCAACAACATATTAAGGTAGTTTTAAGGCTAGCTATACCTGATAATAACATCAGTTGGTAGGTTTTTAAAAGTGACCAGCAAATAATAAAATTCTTACAAGAAGAAGATGAGTTCTCAGCTAAAAATCAGGACAAGCTATAGCAACAATATGAAGAAAAAAATCATTTAGCTAAAGTCAAAAAAGTTGCCAAAAGGTTTGGTTACTCTTGAATCCATGTTTAATACTAATGATCAAGTTAGAAAAGAGAAAATAAGAATGATGATTAAGCATGAAGACTATGATGAAGTTGCCATAGACAAAGATAAATTTCTCAAGCTTGGCAAGGTATGTGCTCAAGAGGAAAAACATGCATTTATTCATCTTTGTCAAGAGTTTAATGATGTTTTTGCATGGGAATATGGTGATCTTAAAAGCTTTAATCTAGAATTAACACAACATACTATTGAATTAGAACCAAGTGTCAAACCTGTTAGGCAAAAATAAAGGCCTTTAAACCCAAAATTAAAGCCTCTCACGAAGAAAGAATTGAATAAGCTAATAGAGGTCAGAATAATATTTCCTATTAAACATAAATCTTGGGTTTCAAACTTGGTTCATATAAGGAAAAAGAATGGAGAGATAAGGTTCTGTGTTGATGTTAGAGATTTAAATAGAGCCTCTTTGAAAGATCACTACCCATTGCCTTCTATGGAACAAATTTTGCAAATAGTGTTAGGTTCAAAACATTTTTCACTTCTTGATGGCTATTTTGGTTATAATCAAATATTAGTTAAAGAAGAAGATCAATTTAAGACAACCTTCACCACAAAATGGGGAACAATGGCTTATAGGAAAATTCCTTTTGGTTTGGCATTTCAAGGATTAATTAATAATATTGTACTTATCTATCTTTATTATTTCCTAGCATGTTAAGGATCATTTGTCTCACTCCTAGGTTGTAGGTGATCTAAAACTTGGAGTGAACCTCCAGAGAGGGTTGGCTCCCCTAATGTAACACCTAAACTAACTTATTAACTTATTCTACTTATGTTTACAAGGAAAAGGGTCAGAAACTAAGTATAAACTAAACTTTAAACTTGAAAATAAGGTGATATACCGAAATACTTTGTGATTTGTACGTGCTTATGCATACAAAATATGACTAATGAAGCCAACACACCATACACAATTCATATTTGACATGTTTGCATAAGTATGTCATAGAAAGGATCCAAAGTTTATAACAACATTTAAAAGGAAAATCAAATGAATTCTAAGAACTCAAATGATGATTTTTCACAGCTAAATCTTGTATAAACTTAACAAAACACAAACTATGACATGCAAAATAAATGTACTACTGCATAAAGGCAAAGAAATGAGACTAAAAATCAATGACAAACAACTTCATCACAAGATACGATCAATCATTTCATGGAATTACATAATACACAGTGGCTAAAAAAATTCCTTGTCTTCATGTGGCATCCTTGCTCCATGTCCCAAGTCTGGAAATTCTTTGCTAGGCTTTAACTGTGAAAGTGTTTTGAATCTTGTTCTTAGGTCTAAAACCCTAAACCCTAAGGTTTGTGTAAACATCAAATTACCTTTTGTCCTATTTTTATGTTAATTGTTTACCACCCGTTGCTAGTCTCCAAGTTATAAATGTGTGTCTAGTTCCTCGTTTGTCTACTGGCCCCTTGTTCTTGCAGTCATCGGACCAACCTGTGCACCGTTTAATTTGTCATATACTTAAGGTTTGGCTCAAGCCCCTTAGTAAAATTCTTGTTCCTCTTTGCCTAGTAGAACAATGTTGTTTTAATTGCACATGGTCGGGTCCCCTATTAAGTGTTTGCCCAAGGAACCATTTGTCGACGCATGACATGATGTAATTGGTTTCTATTGTTTCGCAGTGAGTATTATAGTGAAGAAAATGACAATGGCAGAACTGTGGAAGGAATGGTAAATGGCAGGCTCTCTTACTGAGTTTTTGTTGTAGGATTTATGGGGGGGCCCGGTGTGTTCACGTGGCAGGCTTTCAAAGCTTTATGCCTTTCTGTTGAACCTATATGGTGGACCCGTGAAAGGCTTGTGAAAGAGCGGGAGAAGGGCACATGGATGGCTCCAAGTGATGTGTCTTCAAGATGATTGTATAGGAACCACATGGTGCGATCTAAATGGTATTTCACCATTTTGTGGGCCTCCATTTATTACTTTGTCTTATGCTCACAGAAGCACGAGATGTGCCTCACGGTTTGGATTGAGTTTTCTTCACAATGCCTTGCTTTTCACTGAGCTTAAGTGGTAGTCCAAGTGGGTTTATTATTGGCCCACAAATCCATTCTACAAGTGACATATATTTTAAACCTTGTTGGACCAATCTATGCTATTGATTCAAGATTTTGTCCTGTAATCGATGATCCATTTTCAAACAGGACAACTGAGTGATGGCATGCGATAAATGATGAGCTGGTGTAGTGATGGTTTTCTTAGGTATGTACTGAGTCTTCCTCACCGCCATTGTACAAGATAATGAGTTTGATAAGAGACTGGTGGGATACAAGATCAGCCCTTAGGGATTGATATTTAGGTTTGATGGGATTTTTCATCTGGTGTTATGATAGTCTATGAGCAAGGTGTGATGTTTAAAGTGGATATAATGTTGTGACCAAGAAACCTAACTTGGCATCCTTATTGTGGAAATTGGCATTTTGTAGAAATAAATTAATATGCAGGTGCTCTAGTTCTAGGAAATTAATGTGATGATGGGACGTTGCCTCCATTTCCTCTTATGGCAGGGTTGGTAGATTATCGAAAGAGTTCCATTTAAGACCAACACGTTGTAGTACTAGCTGGACTAAAGTGATTAAGAAATTGATAGAGTGTGACTACTCAAATGTAGGAGCCTCTGCAATTTTTCTATAAATAGATGTCCTTGTTATTAGTACATGCATCATTTCTTCTATGCGAACAGAATGAGTACTCCTCATTTTAGTATGCTATATTTGCCACCTTGTTCTTTAGGAAGTTCCTCTCTTTTCTGTTGGCTAATGTTATTTTCCTAGATAATTAAGGAACTAGAGATTTTTTTTTTTCTGAGGGACGAAAAGATCTGGTAAGATTCAGGGGATGAGGCAGCAGGCATTTAATTGCCTTCATTTCCATGCACTATCCTTCGGTCTCATCTTGACGAGGGATTTGGTTTCTTGTTTAGCAATTCCAATAACTCTATGTTATTGTTCTCCAGATTGGGCTTGGAGGAAGAGAGGCCTTATTGATCCCTCTTCCCCTCCCTCAGGACAGGGGCACTTGATAGAGCAACAACTGCAATTGAAGGAGTGTTATCCACTAGGATGAAACAACTGGTGATGGAAAGAAGGAACTAAGTTGACAAGAACAGTTAGTAATTTGTCTAGCTTAGAATAATGACTGTTGTTGCTTCCTCTTTGGCTAGGATTTTGACACTACTAGAGTCAACTGTATGTGGATTCCTTGATCTTCTTGAGGGTTGAGGTGGTTGGAAACCTCCTCTTGAAAGATGGGGAGTCACATTGTTGTGCCTATAGCGTAGCACGAAGATAGGGGACACTAGTCTTTGGGTGTCCCTTGGCTTTCTATTCCTAGCAGGTATTCTTGTGTCTTTGTGCTTGGTTGGAGAGGCAAAGCAGAGGATTCTTGTTTTATGAACAAGTATCTAGATCTAAATGGTGGCAGAGATGAAAAGGCATCTAACAAACTGCCATCAATTAGCATCATTGCTTCCCTCCACACTGGGAATGGGACAACATACAAGAAAAAGACATTTATTCCTGCCTGGGAGGAAATGATTTACTGCAGATACATACCTAATTGGTTAAGGATGGTTCTCTTGTGTTGTCCTTTTCTTGTTAGGGGATTGTCAAATGAAAATGTGACACTTGTCATAAGGCCTGAAGCTTGTTTTCTCCCTTGTTTCTATAAAAGGGAAATTAGGGCCTTTTGTTATGGATCTTGGAGAAGTTTTGTATTGCAGAACATAAAATAATTGAGTCAGTTTTTCTAGTCTAGGTTGTTATATGAGAATAGAATTTGATGTATATGTGAATTTTGTATTACAGTATCGATTTATAGCCTAAATATATTGCCAAGTTCAAAGCTATATTGTCTCCTTTGTTGCAATCTTCATTTCATTTATGAATGAAGTTTAATCAAGGATTGTTTTATTCATCTTCCAGTCTTTCTTGTGTATGAATGTTCTTCTTATGGCTTTTGCTAAATGAGTGAATTCAAATGCTTTAAGGAAAATATTCAATGTAATGAAAACTTGCAAGGATTAATAAGTAGAATTGGCTTTGAATTGATAGAAGTGTGACAGTGTAATACATTGTTACAATGTTTCATGAACTGGGGAAAATATTATCATATAAGGTTTCATTTATGTCTATTTTGACTCTGTAATCCAAAAATAGGGCACCGATCTCTTAGAACTTGTGTCTAATACAACTCCTTGGTCATCTATATTGAAAATCAAAATGAATTCCCATTTATGCCTTAAGTTATGAAGTATAATGTTATTCCTATGTTCTCCTGCAAGTGAATTGTGTTAAAGTCTAAGGATCTAACCCATCATTCCAGTATATCATTAATTCTTTTGGCATTTTAGAGAGAACATATCTGCTCGCAACAATATTTGAGATAAATAGAAAAGAGTTCTAGAATAAATATTGTAAAGGATTACCCTCCTAGGTTTTGTAGAGCCTAAAGTGTAGAGGACAAGTGTAACCTAGCTTTTCTTGTTCAGTTGCCAATCCCTCAAGGCAAATCAATCATTAGAATTGGCTATTCTTTAGATTGCCCTTTTGAGATCAAGTTTGGAATTTAAAACAACCAACACATAGTATACGGGAAGGTAAAATGGCTTCTTTTTATTGATCAAAAAGGTATATCAGTTGAGTACAAATATGTTTTTCAATGTTTTCTCTCTAAAATTAAGTATTGAAAAAGTAGATTTTAGAAAAAGAAAGGCATTGTAACTCAATTTTGAGTGAAAAAATATTGTAAAATAGAGTTGTATTATAGTTGATGTACTTTTTTTATTAATAAGAAATCCATTCTTACCTTCTCATAACTGTGTATTATGTAATATCATGGAATGATTGATCTCATTTTGTGATGAAATTATTTGTCCTCGATTTGTTGTCTCATTTCTTTGCCTTTATGCAGTAGTACATTCATTTTTTCAAGTCATAGTTTGTGTTTTGTCAAGTATATGCAAGATTTAGCTATGAAAACTCATCATTTGAGTTCTTAAAAGTCATTTGATTTTTCTTCTAAATGTTTTTATAAAATCTAAATCCTTCCTATGAAATACTTATGCAGAAAACATGTCAAATCTTGAGTTGTGTATGGTGTGTTGGCTTCATTAGTCATACTATGTATGCATAAGCAAGTACAAATCACAAAGTATTCTAGTTTATCACCTTGTTTTCAAGTTTTAAGTTTAGTTTATACTTAGTTTATGTCCCTTTTCCTTGTAAACAGAAGTAGAATAAGTTACATATTTTGAAAAGTAGTCAAAATTATATGAGAGTTTAGATCTTAATATGAGTTAGGGTCAAGTTAATGATTAGCGTTTAGAGGTCTCTTAGGCTAGGTCACTGACCTTGTTAACAGTTTGGATTGTGGATGAATGAAAACAATGTTCTGCACTATGCATGGCATAAGAAAAATAAGGAACATAAGTCTTATGTATGTAGATATCTTCAAAAGTCCAAGTTTCATGTGTGTTTAGCTTAAAGAGTTGTAAAAATGAAGTTTCATGTTCATATGTTATGGAGGCTAGGTGCATTCAAAGCAGCATAGACATGACAGAGTTGCAGAGAGATTTAATCAGTGATGATATTATCAAAGGTATCAGAGTATTGTGAAAGTCTGATAACATTTAAAGGAGAGTCAAATTGTCTCAATCTCTGAGAAGTCATTTTGAAGTTTGTATAGTCATAATAATCCTTGTAAACTCTTGTATACCCCTCAAAAGGTGAAGACATAGTCTATACCCCTATCAAGGATGATAGGATACCATACAAGTCTAGAGGGTCTATATGATTTTTAAGAGGGTCAGTAAGAGTCAAGTTTTGTGAAGATCAGGTAAACCTAACTCCTGCATGAACAAACAAGTAGTTATTCTCTCAAAGGAATGAAATACAATTCTAGTTATGTTTGTAGGTCTCATTTTTTGCTCCATCTTTGGATTTAAAGTCCTCGTTAAGTATAAGACTATATTTGTAAAGAGTCAAAAGATATATACATAAGCTCACAAGGTATACAGAGGTTCGAACCATGCCTTTAGAGATCCTTAGAAGGGTTGAAAACATAATATATGTATGCCATGAAGTTTTAAAATACTGGTACATGTAGGGATTAAAGGACTGAACGGAGATTCATGAGTAGGAGTTTGGAACAACAAATGAGAACATGGGTTCTTCGATGTTTGTTTTGGAATGTAATAGTGCATACTCAAATGATTACAAAGACTTATAGTTTATACTATATCTTGGTAGTGTTACTAAATTATGTCTGCAACCTAATTTAGCAAGGCCTAGATAGCAGTTGTTGGAAAAGGGGAAAATAATTTTTTTATGTTCATGATCACTCAGTCAAATGTTTGTTATCTTAACAAGAGAGAAATGGAGGATCACTTATCAGGATAATGTGATAGCTCAAGCTGGGCTGTCAAACCATCCTGATAAGTGAATTTATCTAAAGACAAGAAAATAGGCATTCAACGAATGACATGTATCTAATTGATTTCATCTTTCAGTTATGATGTTACTAAATATTCAATACCACAGTACAGTGCAAAAGGAAAGGTACTTATAAACTATCATTTCATCATCATGTTTTGAACATGTGTTTTAAAGCAGATTCACTTATTTTATGTTATGCATTTGATTCAGAAAGCAAAACATACATAAATCATTGCATAAAGTAAAATAACTGATTATATTTAAGAGAGTGTTTAAATATGTCCCACAAAAGCCATAGGAATGACTGAACTGAGCCAATGCAATAAAGCATGCAAGCTATACATCTGAAGATAAAGTAAGGAAAAGGAACATATGAGGAGAGTGATATCCATCATTGTCTTGAGGTGTTGGTGTCAATCCTCCTATTTGCAGCTTGATCTCCATGTTCTCAGCTTCTTGCCCTTGATCAGAATGATGAACCTACAATGTTAAAAGGTTTGGTTAGAGCTCCGAATATACAAACTCATCATATGCCTTACCAACATATATATAAAATTACAATCAATACAATTGGATCATTATCAGTATATTCAAGAATATCAAATCATCAGATGAAATACCAAAATCATCATGAGAAAGAGCATTGAACTTTCAAAGGTATGTTTTTAAGCTAACTAGTTTGTTCACTGTGCAAGTATAGGAGAAATCATGTTGCTAATTCATTTTTTATGTGATAAGCATGTGGAGAAATGGGCTCCCATAAGGGTTGAGCCCAGCATGCTCAGAGTAATAACATTATTGCAGAGATATTCAATTGACCAAACATCATGGTGTTTTATCACATCATATTCAGGTTGTTGCTATATCAGATGTATCAAGTGCAAGAAAAGAGGACAGTCATGTAAGAAGACAGTCATACAATGCAAGAGGTACAGCAGATGACCATGGAGCAGCAACATATACCTTGTTTTCCACAGTCACAATGTAATCAAATGAGCAAGGTATAGTCAAGTCAAATGACATATGGTATAGTATAAGGAACAAAAGATAAATAGATGATGGGGGAGCATAATGCATAAAGGCTTCCATATCTCATCAATGAACAAGTATAAACATATACAAGGTGCAGCAAGTACAAGGAACAGTGTGATTGCATCATGAGGATGCCCATGCCTTCTATATATTGCAAATTTTATTTGTCTCAGTAGCATAAGGGATGGTGGTGCAGTGTTGAAAGGAGGAACAGAGAGTGCATTCTTGTAGCAAAAGGAGCATAAATGAAATTTTGTTCACAAACACTATTAGGGTTTTTTACCAAAATCATTACCTCTTACAAGAAAGTACAGAGAAGGCACAAAAAACAAAATAATTAGTTTCTTTCCTTATCTCTTTTTCTGTTACAAAGAGCTCATTTTTGCAATAAGTAGAAGAAGAGGATGGAGTTCTTTGAATTACAAACCCTAAGAAAATATACAGATGAGTAAGAGTTCTTTCCATGTTTACAGTGATACATGTTTCTTTTCAACAACCATAAGGGATTTTGAAAGAAACAAAGCATTTTACCATCTATACTCCTTTTTTATCAAACCCTCACAATGTCTCTTATAAATGGAGGCAGAAACACAAAAAAAAAGAAAGAGTTCACAGGTGCAGAGAAAACAAATGAGAAACCCAGTTCATTGTTTCTATCATAGATAAGATTTATTTAAACCCTTATCATTACGAATGGAGAGAACCTAGATAAGAGCAAGATGTATGGTCGCGGCCTTTAAGAGGAAGAAGACACTTAGAAATGGAGCTACATAGAGCTAGGCCCACAACCTTCAAAATAAACAAAATTTTGTAATGATTTTTCCCAAATACCAGAAAATATCTTTCATTAATTTTACTTCTTAAACTCATGTTGAGTTGCATATGGAAGAAACCAGAAAGGATGATGAAATGATGCAAAGAAGTGGAAAGTTCTTTTTATGCAAGTGGAGAAAAAACCAGAGAGAGCGACTAAAGAAGCGACACATGCTGCATTTTCTTTCATTTTTTCTTCTCACAGAAAAATAAAGAAGGCAGCAAAGTGACTCACCTGTAAAGTATGGCTTCGAAGTAGAAGAAAACCATAGCTAAAACCTTGAGAAATGCCTTTGAATCAAGATTTATAGTGGCTCGACATAGAGGAGATATAAACCACAATAAAGACACAAATGATACATCAAAATCTTTATCATGGCTGCAGCCTGTAGGCCAATTTTTACATTTAGAGATAAAGAAAAATGGGTTGAACTAGTGCAAAACAATCTTACCTTGCTATTCCTTGTTGAAGAAACAAAAGAATACATCAAGAACCCTCAGAAATCATAGAGAGAATCATGAAGATTTCTTCAAACCCTAACAAGTATGGCGACGGGCAAACATAGCAACAAACACGAAAACAAAATGCAAATGCTATTTTAGGGTTTCTTCCCCTCCTTTTGGTCGAATGCCCTAGCCATGATGGGATTCTTTCTCATTTTTTGACTTTCTTTTTGTTATCATTGTTATTCATTTTCTTGTTGTGGTCAAGACTTCACAAAGTCTTTAGACCTAATGATGTCAAGGAGCCCATGAGGGTCTTGTTTTCAAAGAATCAAATGATGTTAAATGTTGAAAGGTCTTTTTTGACACATAATATGCATGGAGATGGAAGTCAACAAATGAGAAATGATTTGAAGGTAACGTAGATGATTTATAGTGCATAAGGAGTGATAAGGTGCTTCATATGTGAAAGGTATATAATGCATGATGTATAATGTGATATATATGCATAGGAGTTATAAGGTGTGAAGAAATATGATGATGCAAGGAAAGAGTATTTTTTGCATGTATGCATAGGAGTGATAAGGTGTTTTTGATATGTAATGCATGTATGTATGCATGGGAGACATAAGGAAGTAAAATGAGGATATTTTTTATCCTTCGCATGCATGAAGGTTGTTTTAGATTTGGCATCATCATTAGATGTATTAGTGTAATTGTGCAAATCCAAAGGGAGATATAAGGAGATATTATTTGTTTTTAATATTTTTGAAGACAAATACATCCATTTTTGCATGATCTTGCAACTTAAAACAATGTAAACAAATAATAAAGTAATATAATTATAAATTACTTTATTATTTTGTCATAAAGTTGTAAAGTCAAAAAGCTAGAACAAATTTGTAACTCATAGTAAAGTAATCATCCTAATTACTTTATTCCATGCTCACATTGTTTTCTCATCCCAAAATCATGCAAATTTGGAGGATGGAACTAACTGAGGCTCTTTGGAGTTCTTTGCATGTTTTTTTTTGGTCAAAATTGGAGAGTTTGGACCTCTTGGTCAAACTAATAGAGAGGAGCAATTTGGAGCTATTTTAGCTCAAATTGGATTAGTTATATCCCTTATTTTTAGGGATTTTCATGCTTGCTTGCGGATCAGTTTTGTGGAGTTGTTTTAGAGGCAGTTGACTACAGTTGACCTTTCTAAGTCTTTTTGAGAGAGCATATTATATATTGTAAGAAAAACTTAGATTTTTCTAGTTCTTGCCTTTTTGCTCTCTTACACATTGCTGAGAGAAGAAGGTTTTGTAACTCATATTTTGTAGATTTATAGAGATTACAGCAGGTTACAGGTTCTATTCTTTGTCTTTTTATGCAAGTGTTCCTTTATTTTTAGTTGAATCAAGTGTCTACCTTTTCATTAGTGTTGCTTTTGTGAATGATTTGATGAGATTTTATTGTGTTTAATATCAAAACCTTTAAAATCATTGTCTCATTTGTACTTAAATGCATTGAATAGCATTGAAATCACAGATCTTAGGTTGTGCAATTGGAATAGTTTTTCTTTCATGTTGTGAGAACCCTGTTTTCCTCCTAAAAGAAAGTTATTTCCAGCCTCCCTTAGAAACATTTTTGTGATCTTATTGTCAAAGTGGATTGTGTAGATAGATTTTCTAAGATTCATTATGAATTAGAGTTGCAGTTTTCCCATCAAATTAGGTGCATCACCACACTTCACAGTTATAGTTTTAGTGATTTTAGTAGGTCCTTTTAACCCTTTTCCTGCAAAGTTATTAGTTTTCAAGGGAACCAGCCCATAATCTAAAGGTTCAAGCTCACCATAGGTCACCCACAGCCTGAGTTTGATCCCATGTTACACAGGATTGTTGAGCTTCATAGCTTTGCATAATGGGTGCAATCTTGCACGTTAACAGGTAGAAGATGATAACATCATCCAACCCCATACTCATAGCCAATACTTTCAACTTGGATCTAAAACATACCAGTACCTTGATTCTTGATCCATATGGATATATAGTTGGAGATATTTATGAAATACTTGAAGGTTACATGAAGGCACTTGCAATTCAAAAGTCTTTGAAGTCCTAGAAAACACAAGTGAGGATCTTTGCAAAGATTGAGGAGAAATGAAGGAAGTGTGATAGTGAGCAAATAAAGGGGATAGCCAAAGTGTTAAGAGACCTAACCATTATGTAATACCTTGTCAAAACTCAAAGGGCTTACTACTAATAGTTGTAAAGTCTAGTCATGATATAAAGTGTGTGTGGCATGCTAGACCTTGTCAAGAATGATAGATAGGTCTTTGAGGATACTAGATAGTCCTTTAAACTTTCACATGTCTATTAAAGATCAAAATAATTGTCACAATCTTTGAAATCTGCCTTCAAGAATAGTCAAGGGAGTTCATCTCAGTCATCAAAGATGGTCTGTTCACAACGAAGATGGTTGTTTAGACTATTTTCATATGTCCACGATTTTATAAGTCCAAGGATCTACCTCGGTCAGATGTCTGGGAAACCTGCACAGAGACTTAAAGACCGTCTCTGTCCAAGCAACGAAAGGGAGATAATGAAGAGATTTGTATGTATTATAAAGACTCTAATGTGACTATACAAACCTTTAGGAGGCCATGACTCTGTTAAGACATCTCAGAACTTGGAGCAAGTCTAGCACAATCACCAAATCAAAGGCCTTCAAGGTTCTAGAAACACAAATGTAAGTCCCTAAGAGACTCTGTCAAGTTTGTATGAAAGGTTTGCTAAATATAATAAGGTTTGTCATAAGTTGTAAGGTATGCTTTAGCCTTTCAAAATGTAACAGAGGCTTAAAGGCCTTGTCTAGGGTCTAGTAATAGTGTCAAAGTCATAAGCCTTGTAAGCAGTCTAGAAACATGTACGATGACTATAGAAGTCTTCGTCCTTTACATCCTGTCAAGGTTGGTTAGAGAGCAAACTATGAAAGTCATCAAAGAAAGAGTGCTATTGTGCAGTTTAGAGCTTAGTCTAAGCAGTCTAAGGCCTATTTTACATTCATAAAGATTGTGAAAATGTTAAGGTATCTATTTGAAACTCCATAGAAGTCCTTGCCTAATCTTCTAAGATTGTAAAGAGCCTTGTACTACACATGCCCTAAAACTCATTGCAAGGTCAGTCCAAAAGATTCAAGGAGAATCAACACTATCACAGTCCCTATTTGGGGTTAGGTGACAGTGGGAAGGAAAAAACTAAAGAACTTTAGAAGAGTCTTCTTATACCTTTTCAAGGGCCAAACAAAGACCTACAAATACAAGGTGATATAAAGTGTTTCAAAGTCTTTAAGGATCTCACAAGGCATTCAAGTGTAGTATAGACAAGGAGTAACACATGCAAATCACAAGGCATGTCAAATAGAGTCAGAGAGTTGCCAAAAGAAAAGCGAATATATGCAGTCTTGAAGATAATATCACAAGGGGAACCATAAGCAAAGACATGTTTAGAGAATGCATGGGGATATGTAGAGAAAAGGAATATTCTTTCAATGGTGAAAGGGATGAGAACACCATTTGAGGATGGATTTCAAACATTGATAAAAATATTGAAGGATACATAACCATGGAGAAAATTGCATGTGATTGAACCAAACAAGAGCATAAATCCCACATACAAGAAATTGAAGACCCACAAGGAAGAAATGTAGTCAAACATCTTCTAAATGCTAAGATGATCCAGTGTCGAAATACACATTATGTATTTCAACTTGGACAACAATAGGAAAGAGGAGGCTTATTTTCTTTACAAAGGGATAATGGATCATTTTGAGGGCTATTTCAGGTCTAAAAGGCCATGTCAAGACCTTGTACATGAAGAAAATGCAAATTAATCTATGAAGGCATGAACTGATGATTTTAAGTACAACTTGAAGTCCTAAATGGTCAAAATCATTCCTCACGCCCCCAAGGAGACCTGATTCCTTTCAAACTCATGAGACAAGTCTTACAAATGTGCAAATGGCAGTTGGGACGATGGACAATAGTTGTACCATGCATTTATGAGCCAATTTTGAAGGTGTAACGGTCATTAAGAGTGTTATGATAACACCTTCTCACCATGCAAGAATCTAGGAGGACAAAGACATTTGTTGGAGCTTTCTAAGGAGCAGTTCTAGGTCTTTAGGATGCATAATTCAACTACCCCTATTTGTATGCCACAATGGAGTATCTAAAGGAGAAAAACCAGGTCTATGTTCCCAACGCCCCTGTCTTAAGGTTTCACTATATTGAAAAAATAAAAGAATTGTCATTTTTTCAAAGAAACAAGTGCCTATGTTCTCTCAAAGCTGTTAGATAGGAATAAGGATGCCTTGTAGAGGATAGATGGATCATTTTTGTACTCTCACAAGGATTGAAAAAGTTGATTTAAAAAAAAAATGTAACTCAGTTTTAGAGAGAAAACATTGAAAAACATATTTGTACTCAACTGATATACCTTTTTTATCAATAAAAAGAAGCAATTTTACCTTCTCATATACTGTATATTGTGTAATTCCATGAAATGAATGATCTTATCTGGTGATGAAGCTATTTGTCCTTGATTTGTAGTCTCATTTTTTTGCCTTTATGCAGTAGTACATTTATTTTGAAGGTCATAGTTTGTGTTTTGTCAAGTTTATACAAGATTTAGTTGTGAAAAATTGTCATTTGAGTTCATTGAAGTTATTTGATTTTCCTTTTAAATGCTATTATAAACTTTGGATCCTTTCTATGAAATACTTATGTAGAAAACATGTTAAATCTGAGTTGTGTATGGTGTGTTGGCTCCATTAGTCATATTGTGTATGCATAAGCAAGTACAAATCACAAAGTATTATGATGTATCACCTTATTTTCAAGTTTTAAGTTTAGTTTATAATTAGTTTATGTTCCTTTTCCTTGTAAACAGAAATAGAATAAGTTAGTTTAGGTGTTAGATTATGGGAATCGACCCTCTCTGGAGATTCACTCTAGATTTTAGGTCACCCACAACTTGGGAGTGTTTCCATTGTGTCAATTGGAAGGAGAGTCACCACACCACTCTCCAAAGGGTGCATTCCAGTGTGACAACAAGGATGCTTTTGATTTCTCATTGTGTGCATTTGCCATGCCTTGATCATCTGAATTCTCAATGGTAGCTTTCTCATTGATATGTTTGATATGATCAATGTCATTTACTTAATTTCCTGTGTTCATGGGGAACGAGTGTCTAATCATGGGAAGTGGATGTTGTTGGATGATGGATAGGACTACTTGGCTATTGGATAGGATTGATTGGATGATGGATAGGACCAGTGTGGATTTCTTGATCATGGATGGTTGCAAGATTATGGATGGGATGAATTTTGATCTCTCAATTATAGATGGTTGTGAGATTATGGATGGAATGAGTTTCAATCTCTTGATCATGGATGATGTAAAGTTGGTTGAGGAGATCAAATTGGTTCTCTGGGTCATAGATAAGATCATGATCATAAACAAGAGTGGCTTAGACAATTTGATCTTGATTTGGTGATGAGTTAGGATATTTTAATCTTGATTTGGATTGGGGCATAGTTGGGCATGCTTTGGATTTTGTTCTTGATATGGATTTAATAGTTTCAATGACAAGATAAGTTTTTGGATAATCGTGATATGCTTTGGATGGTTGACAACATGGTTGCATGATGGGTTTTGACTTGAACTTGGGATAAGAAGCTCTTTGACAACCTCGATGGCTATTGATTTGAATGATAGTGTTTGATTTTGGATAAGGATGGTACTAAGAGACTCTTTGACGGGTTGGACAGGTATTGGATTGCATGACGGTGTTTGATTTTGAAAGGTACCAAGTGACCTTTGGATAGGCTTCGTAGATGTGGGTTCAATGACTTCATGTTTTCTAGGTAGATGGTTTATCTTTTGTTAAGAGTCCTTGGAGAAAATTTGAGAAAGATGATCTAGGTGTGGTATGGTTGGATCATGGATTGGGTGGTTAGATTAGTTGGGATGAGTTAGATTACAGGGATTTAGAGGATGAAGGATTCAGATGGGAGGTGGAAGCGGCGAGGGCCCCACACAAGGATGAGTGTTTGGATGGGGGATAAGATGGAATGCCCTTGTCAAAGGTTCCATAAGGATGACCAATAGATATGAAATTTTGATTGGAGGGATAGCTTGTGCTAGTTGATTCTTGGTCAAAAGGTGCTTGATTATGCATGATTGGGCAATTATAGCTTATGGCAAGCATGCTCATAATGATGTTGTCAAGGATTTTATCACTAAGACTATAATCATCATGATATTCATCTTGATCCACATGACTATTATCATCATCATTATTTTCAAAGGGATCATACTCTTCTTGGTTGAAGAGACTATTGTCATCATCATTTGAATAAAGGAGCTCGTCTAATGGATGCTTGACTTTTGATTTGACTATGATTTTAGGCCTTACATGGGCAATATTTTTAGATTGGTTGGGATAAGGGGAATCATCAAAATAAAATGGATTCATGATTTTGATTTATACTTTGATGAGGTTTGATGATGTTGGAGGGTTTTATGACTTTAGATTGCTAAGGCTTGGACCTTAAGTTTTTAGTTGATATCAAATGATTATGGATTTTGGATTTGAAGGGTTAGGTAACTTGATGTTGGATTGATCAAGGTCAAGAATGGCAGACACTTGATGTTTGCTTGGATTGATTTAATCAAGCTCAATGATATATGATGCTTGATGTTGGATTGGATTACAAATTAGGTCAAGGGCCCTTTGATGTTTGATTGGTTGATGATTTTAATTTTGGAGGTTGTTAAGACTTTGACCAAGTTAGATTTTTGCAATGGATGACCTTTGGATTAAGGACTTTTAGGTTTGATTTTGATTTGGGTGGATAAATGGACAATGGATTTTGGATGAAGGGATTGATTGTATATGATTGAGATTTGGATGATAGATTGAACTTTGATTTTGAGTGTGGATGATTTGATTTGGAGATAATCAGATCAAGATGGTTTTTTATTAGATTATAATTTAATTTTGGGGATGATTTGATAGTGAGGGGATTTGTTAGGAATTAGTCTAACTTGGGATTTCATGGGATATTGATTTTTAGATGGGTGGATGGAAGATGGAAGATGGAAGGATTGGATTTAATGGATTTTAGCTTTGACTTGAAGGGAATTTTAGATATTCTAAGATTTTTGAATGTTTCAGATTTCAAGGGATAATGCACATGTTTCACACAAATGAAGACACACCAAGCATGCATGAACACTATAGATTATTCAAGTGGGAGAGCACATAATCTTGGGCCCACCAAAATGCATTACCTAGGTGTGGTGTGCATGTCCCATGATGAGGAAGTTGATCTCTTTTGATCACCCGAGATCTCCCAATGGCATAAGGGGAGACATACATGACATGCACACTTAGTTCTAGGGGCTATGAGGTGAGTAACTTCTCGATGCTAACCACTTAAACTGATGCACCAAGACTAATAGATGAGAGGTCCTATCTACGATAAACATGTTGTTAGGGGATATCCTCAAATATATGCTAGGTATGTGAGACCAAAGTCTATGAATTAGAGCCCATCTACAAACTTGTGTTCATGGGCAAGCCCAATTCCACTTCACCTTGACTCCTTACTAAACAGGGTGCCAAGGCTATGTTAGACATGATGATGATTCCTTTGAGGTACAACTTTCACTCTCCTTTATATACCCCATCAAAACACATGGTTTGGGTCATTCCCTAAGATGATGAAATCCTTAGGCAAGACTATTAAATGTATAGAAGAACAAGTGCTTTTGATTCCCAATATTGCTTTATTGTGTGAGGGAAGAGCATACACAACTTGGTTTCTTGGGTTAAACACAAAAGGTGAATGACAAGGGTGTTTTGATCTCCAAGATCACCTTTTAGTGTGACAGGAGAGAATACACACCCAAGCACATAAACACACAACAAACGAGATTCTTTGACCTTAAGATACAAGTGTGCAACTAGAGTAGTGATAAAACAATATATTGGACAAGGGAGATGCACACAAGGATGTTAGTAGTTTGATAAAATGGCCTTGGACTTAGCAAAATGCTGCAAACAAGGTTTTAGTTGCAAATCAAAGACCTGTAAAAATTATAAAGTAACATTATCACATAGAAAAATAAATGTCATCATTAGATTGTTTATGATTTTCTAATCAATCTCAAAAAAATTGCAATAAATTTGCTTCTGTATGCAAAATATATGCTTGTTTGAAGATTAGATAGGAAGAGGGGGTTACAAACAATTGTAGCTAAAATTTGGGGTCAAATCTACAAAAAATCCTCTTCCATAGTGAAATTCTTTGAGCCAGCTTTCCAATGCCTATAAAAACTCAAAAATCTGATATGCTTAGCAAAAAATTATGTTAGTTTAAAAAAAAGCTATGTTATGGGCATGAGAGAGGGGGTTGGTGATTAAGCATGATAGTCACATGTATCAAAGTCATGGTAACCTAAACTCCATTTATCAATACTACCCATGAAATACCCAAAATCAATGTCAACACAAAATTCATGCATCCCTTAGATGAGCTCCTTTATCCATATAATGATGATGGGGGCTATGTAGATCATGACGAATATGTCAACTACAACCAATCCAATTATAATACCCATGAAAGACCCAAAATTACAATAAAATAAAAATTAATCCATCCATTAAATGAGCTCCTTTATCCAAATGATGATGATGATGATAGCCATGTGGATCAAGATGAATATCATGATGATGATAGTATTGATAAAACCCTTGAAAATATCTTTATGAGCTTGCTTTCCATAGGCTCTAATCAACCAAACTTGAGCACTCGAAAGCCTTTAGACCAAGAGTATCCTAGCAACAACTATTCTTCAAGCCTAAATAACGTATCTATTGGTCATCCTTATGGTAACTTCAACAAGAGAAACATCTCTTATTTTCCATCCATATCCAAATGCCCATCCTTATGTTAGGCCCTTGTTGCCTCCACATCCTATCAAAAATAATCTTATACAAGATTCTATCCACCATCCAATCATCAACCTAATCCAACCCCATCCAAGCAACCCATGAAGGATTTTATCCAAGGACTCTTAGCAAAGGATAGCCACCCACATCTGCCAATCCTATCCAAAGATCACCTAGTACCTTCCAAAATCAAACACTATCATGCAAATTAATGCTCATCAAGCTTATTAAAGAGCCTCTTATCCCAAGCTCAAGTTAAAATCCATCACGCAACCATGTTGTTGACCATCCAAACCATAAAATGGTTATCCAGGAACTATCTATCCTATCATCCAAACTATTAGAGCTAGTTAAGAACAAAATCCAAAGCATGTCCAATCGTGTCCTCATCCAAATCAAGATCAACTCATCCTAATTCATCCTCTCCATGATCAAGATCAAACTACCCGAGCCACTTCCATATATGATCAATATCTTATCTATGGTATACAGAACCAAGTCGATCCCCTCATCCAACTTTACACCATCCATGATAAAAAAAATCCACACCAATCCTATCAACTATCCAACTAATCCTATCCATTTTTTCACAACATCCACCTCCCATAAGGATATTATTTCCCCCATTGAACATATAGACATTAAACATAATCCTAATGAGCATAGTGGCAATCAAGATCTTGATCACATCAAGCACGAGGACAAGCAAGTCACTAATAGATCACATTGAGCATTCAAATGAGGGAACAACAAGCACAAACAATGATCAAGGCATGACAAGCACAAACAATGATCAAGGCACGACAAGAACAAACGATGATCAAGGCATGACAAGCCCAAAC
Source organism: Cunninghamia lanceolata (assembly GCA_027924645.1). NCBI lineage: Eukaryota > Viridiplantae > Streptophyta > Pinopsida > Cupressales > Cupressaceae > Cunninghamia > Cunninghamia lanceolata. The sequence continues at coordinate 1,563,669 of BSBN01001315.1, read as the reverse complement.
AATTATCAAGGCACAATAGGCATAAACATTGATAAAGGCATGACAAACACAAACTATGTTCAAGGCATGACAAGTGTACACAATGAGAAATCACAAGCATCATATCCACTAGGATCAACCACTTTCATCAAATTTGCCCTCCTTATAGATGATATAATCACAAGTTCTAATTATTTTTGGCAACACACCAATGGGCTAGCATCATGCTTCAAACACAACAAGTGTCTTATTGCAAATAAGATGTGTGAAATTATGAACAATCAAGGAAAAGGATTGGACCTTCATGAGAAAGACATCATAAAGCCTATCCCAATCTACACTAGTTATGGCCAATGCATCAAGTATCAATCATCTAAACAATCTAATGACATTCTAATACTTCAACGATCACTAAGGAACTTCATCCAATGAAATCATCAAGATAGGGACCATTGTAGCCCCTACAAAAAGTTTCCCACTAGCAATCATTCTACCTCCACTGTCTATACCATCAAAAATTATCCTCCACATCCTCAACCATCGATTGGGACCAACAAAATTGTAAAGCATACAAAGTAAAAGATCCAAATGAAACCTCAAATGTGAATGAATCCAAAAATCAAGGAAGACATATGAAATAAATATGGGTCCCAAAGCAAAGTGGACTAATCAAATCAAGTGAGGATAAATATCCAAACCAAATAATCACTCAAAATGTGGAGCCACATTAAAAGATGCACCATGCATGTAATAGGTGTCCATTGCCTTCATGATTTTCTTTGGTCTCAACACATAAGGTGTATCAAAATGTTGGTCCTAATCACCATCCTAATCCAAAATCCAAAATCCAAGTTCAGATAAGGCCAACTTTGTTATCAACAAGGATCACAACAACATTAATGGCTTGTACATAAGCACTATGATCCTAATGAATTAATTACTCCAGGCAAGTCACTATTGGCATATTATGATAGAGCATCACCTTAACCAAGTTGGATTTTTGCAATGGATGACCCTTGGATTAAGGATTTTGAGGTTTGATTTTGATTTGGGTGGATAAATGGACAATGGATTTTGGATTAAGGAATTGATTGGATTTGACTGAGATTTGGATTCAAGTTGATTTTGATTTGGATGATGAGTTGAGTTTTGATTTTGAGTGTAGATGATTTGGTTTAGAGATGATTGGAGTGGGAGTGGATTAGGGGTTAGAGGTCTTATTGGATGATTGGTTTTGATTGGATAAAGATTTATTGGAGTTGGGATGAAGGCACAAGACATTGTTGGATTTTGATTGGGAAGTTAGATAGCAATTGATTTGGATCATAGTTAAATTTGGGTGATTAAGCTTAAGGCCTTAAAGAAGGTTGGATATGGGATGGATGATTGGTTGATGTTAGGACAAGGTGGATTTGGCAGATTAGGATTTTGGGATGGATTTTGATCAATAGTGATTAGGTTTTGATTGGGGTATATTGGGATTGGAGTAGATTAGGATGGGTTTTGATTAGATTTTGATTTGATTTTGAGGATGATTTGATGGTGAGAGGATTGGTTAGGATTTGGTTTGAATCAAGACTCGAGGGGCTTTCTATTTGAAGAAGTAGAAGAAAAGGTATGTAGAAATGCTTTGTTTGGTCGATGGAATTTTTTTTGGATGGAATGAATCACGAACATATGTTCTTTGTCTTGATTCCTAAAATTAGTAAAGGAGAAAATGTACCTATATAAATTTTAAATTTGTTGGATGAGTTTCAAGACATTGTTTCATCAATATACCTAAAGGTTTGCCAACAGTGAGAAGCATAAGTCATTAGATGGATTTGATACTAGGAGTTTGTTTGCCTAACAAGGCAGCCCATAGAATGACTCCTACATAAAGTGAAGAGTTGAGTAGACAAGTTTAGGAATTTTTAGGAAAGAGACTAATCATAGAGAGCTTTCCATGTGTAGTACCTATAGTAGTAACACCTAAGAATGATGGAAAATAGAGGATGTGTATTGATTCTAGGGCCATCAATGAAATCGTAATCAAGTATAGATTTCCTTTACCAAGGATGGATGATATCATGGATTGCCTGAGTGGAGCGATGTACTTTTCAAATATAAATTTGAAGAGTGGGTATCACCAGACCAGGATACGAGAAGGAGATGAATGGAAGACAACATTCAAGGTAAAAGAAGGACTGTATGAGTGGGTAGTGATGTCATTTGGACTAACCAATACACCAAGCACTTTCATGAGGCTCATGAATGAGGTAATCAAGGAATTTTTGCATAAGTTTGTTAATGTCTATTTAGACGATATTCTAATTTTTAGCAAAACCTTGGAGGAACATTTGATGCATGCTCATAGAGTTTTTGAGAGGTTGAGAGAAGAGAAACCGTTGATAAATTTGAAAAAGTGTAGCTTTGTGAAGAAAGAGTTGGCATACTTGGGATTTGTGATCTCAGTTAAGTGTCTTAAGATGGATCCAAAAAAGTAAGGGCTATCATAGAATGGCCTACACCGAGAAGTATCACTAAGGGCTTAGTTCATTTCATGGATTGGCTACATTTTATAGAAATTTCATTAAAAAATTTAATAGTATATGTGCAATATATGTGCAGCATTAACTGAGACAATGAGAGGAGATAGAAAAGAATTTAAATGAACTATAGAGGCAACCAAGAGTTTTGATTTGCTGAAGCAAAAAGTTATATAGCAACCTATTTTAGCACTTCGAGATTTTAACAAGATATTTCAAGTATATTGTGATGCTAGTGGCAATGCCATGGGAGTAGTATTAAGTTAAGAGGGAAGGCCCATTGTATATTTTAGTGAAAAACTCAATGATGCTAGGAAGAAGTATTTTGTTAACGGTCAAGAATTTTACGCTATTGTTCAAGCATTTAAGAAATAAAGACTGTAGACACCTAAATTTGGCTATGTCTTATGACATTACCTTTCAACATTATCTTGCATCACCTTGCGATATTTTTCTCCCCTTCCATCATTCCCATTAGTTTAATAAATTATATTTAACCAATCCCTTTTATCCATTTATCCCCTTTACACCAAATTAAATAAATCTTATTTATTTAATCCCATTTTCCTCCATCGTCCAATTTAAATAAATTAAATATTTATTTAAATCTCACATGTCTCTCATAATTTAAATAATTTTACTATTTGAATTATTTATCCCACTCACATCCCTATTTTTAACCTCATTAAATGTGTGTCATAAGCACTTCCTCTCCACAAATCAATTAAATGATCCAATTCCTCCCATTTACATTCTTATTTTAGCCACTTGTCATCCTCGTTGAATGAACGTCATAACCACTAACTTCAACTTTCAATCCTATTCATCCACCTCACACGTCACCCTTCTAATCTTGACCATCCATGTGATTCCCTCTTCCTCTATAAATTGAGACTCTTGTTTCAATTTCAAACCCCCAAAAAATCTTCATACACACACATATCTATTGTTTTCTATCTCTATTATCATTTTCAATATCTTTTGCTTCCATTCATATCCAAGTTATGTTGGTTGCATGAGCAGTCCACATTGTAGCATCAAAAGGACAAATCTAATGGAGCTTGGGTGCAATCTATTCCGTCCTATCAGAAGTCCAATTTTGTGTAAGAGTTAATATATTTGCATTGTTTTATCTTCATGTTATTTGCCTTGCATGATTTTCAGATCTTCATTTTGGCACGCATGATTATTTTTTATTGACTTACATCCCTTGATCTAGCTTGCTTTTTGCAGGTTTTGTTAACTTTTTGTTGTAGGTTTATGTCGTTTTTGGATAAAACCCTAGGTTTTTAAAGTTTTCATCATATCTTCCAAATGGCTAGTAATTTTTCAACAATATTTTAACTATAGTTTGTGGATCACCTAAGGAAGCTACAACAGAAAAATCAAGTTTGTATCATCATTTTTACGTTAGTTATAATGATTTTATGATTTTCCATAAATCCGTATTTATGGGCATAAATCAGTGACTTTTCATAAATATTTACATTTCTGGAAATCTCTTGAAACTCTAATGGGGGTCTATTTTTTATAGTTTTATTTTTGAGTTCAAATAAGGTACAAAATAATCAAATCTTTGTCAACTATAGGTTTTTCATAAATCCACATTTTGGGTGCAAATCAAGGAATTTTTCAGACATTTTTATATTTCTGGAAAGTTCTCAAACAATTAGTGGGGGTCTCTTCTTTGTCTTTTTATATTTTAGGTCAAAAAAGTTTCAAAATAATCGGATCTAGGTCGACTATGTAAAAAAAATGTATGTGAAATTGCAATCTTGTGATGAACATATATTTTTATGGCTGCATTATAACATTATTTTCTGATTTTGCAGGGGTTTCATTATCATTTCTAATACATTTTCTTGCAGCAAAATCATTTGTCCAAGATTATATTTTTCAATTTAACATACTTGTTTTGTAGCTTTCATTTGCCAAAGATCAAAATCATTGAAACTACTCACAAATTTCTGCAAGTTTGCATGCCAAATAAATCATTGAAACTACTAACAAGTTGTTGCAGATTTGCATGTCAAAGAAATCATTTTATCACTAATCTAGGCACTTAGTTTAATCTAGGGGGATAGTAATTGAACATTGCTTGCTTTTTCTTTGGACTTTGAAAAGGGTGTATGCTCTCTCCTCACATCTTTTGGTGACCTTGGAGATCAAAAGCCCCTTCATTATCTTTTTATTTATTTATTCAATCCTAGGAACATTATCTCACGTATACTCTCCCCTTGCACTTTGTGAGAGCCTGGGGATCAAAAGTGTGTTAGGGTTTAGGCAAATCGGAGCAATAAACATTAACAATTATATGCAAATTAAATAACCCAAATATAACAATGAAGAATAACACAAAAGAGATCAACACAAAATTTTAACGTGGTTCACCCAAAATGGTCTACATCCACATAAACTCATCCATCCAATGATTTTATTATCTAGTGCAAAACATATTACAATCTCGTGAATTCCATACTGCAACATACATCCTAGTCGCTTATAATAAGCTTTTTGGAAGCTTCTAGAATAAGGGTTTTATAAAGTTTTTCCTTTGATGCCCCCGAACCCCCGCTCGAGGCCCGACCCGGCCCCGAACCCCGGTAAGGATACGTTGCGAGTGTATAGTATTTGTATGATCAGTCACCACATACCAATAATCTCCCACTTGGAGACTGCTCAGGCTCCATACCAAACAATCTCCCACTTGGAGACTGATCCTGGATGACACCGTTGTACTTGGAGCTCCCACTCGATTACAAGCCTAGCTGGTTTCTTATGTCCACCATTATCAATCATGAAGGCCAACAGAAACTGATGAAGAAATCAGTTTCCCCTGTGTAACTGCCTTTGTGAACATATCTACAGGATTCTCACTTGTGTGAATTTTCTCTAGCTTCAACTGTCCATCCTCCAAAACTGACCGAATGAAGTGGTATCTGAGTTGTATGTGCTTAGTTTTTGAATGCAGAGCTGAATTCTTGGCGAGATGAATGGCACTCTGGCTATCAGTGTACAAAGGGCTATCTTCTTGTCATTGTCCCAATTCCTCCAGAAAATGTTGTAACCAAATCATCTCCTTGCTAGCTTCCGTAGCAACAACATACTCAGCTTCAGTGGTTGAAAGCGCAATAATATTTTGCAGCCTTGAAATCCAATTGATTGCAGTACCTCCTATAGTAAAAACATACCCTGTAGTACTCCTACTATCAATATCACTCGCCATATTAGAGTTAACATATCCTTTTAGAGCAAAATTTGTTCCTCCAAAACATAATTTCTTTGAAGTAGCACCTCTCAAAATATTAGAGAATCCATTTTACCACATTCTAATGTTCCATTCACAGATTGCTCATATACCTGCTCACAGGTCCCACTACATGTGCAATATCTAGCCTTGTGCATACCATTACATACATCAAGCTGACAACTGTTGATGCATATGGTATCTTAGACATTTTGTCTTCCTCCTCTTGTGTCTTTGGACACATCTCCTTAGTCAACTTAAAATGACTAGGCAAAGGTGTACTAACTACTTTTTCATTTTGCATGTTAAACCTTTTCAACACCTCTACATACTCACTTTGAGACAAAAAAAAAATTATTTGTCCTGTCCCATGTGATCCTCATACCAAGGATTTGTTTTGCTGCACCCAAATCCTTCATAGCAAATGAATTTTCAAATTTCTTCTTAAGTTCATTAATATGCTGCATGTTAGACTTGGGAACAAGCATGTCATCAACATAAAGCAACAAGATAATATAGCTGCCATTACCCAATTTCTTAAAATAAACATAATAATCAGAATGACATCTTTTATAACCTTGTTCAACCATAAAACTATCAAATTTCAAATACCATTGCCGAGATGCTTGCTTCAGTCCATACAAAATCTTCTTTAACCTGCACACAAATTCCTCCTTACCCTTGACCTCATATCCCTGTGGTCGTTGCATGTATATTTCCTCTTCCAAATCCCCATGGAGAAATGTTGTTTTCACATCTAGTTGTTCAAGATGCAAGTCTTCCGTAGCCACAAGACTTAGAATAGTTCTAATAGAAGTCATCTTTACAATCGGAGAAAATATTTCATCAAAATCTATACCTTTTTCTGTGCAAAACCTTTTACCACGAGTCTGGCCTTATATCTTTTCTTGCCTCATATCTTTTCTTGCCTCCATCTTCTTCCTTCAACCTATAAACCCATTTATTTGACAATGCTCTTTTACTTGTAGGTAATTGGACTAAGGCCCAAGTCTGATTCTGTAGCAAGGAATCCATTTCCTCTTTCATGCCTAGCTCCCACTGCTTTTTGGTATCTACCTGCATTACTTTTTCATAACCTTCAGGCTCACTAGAATCAGTTAATAATATAGAATATAATGATGGAGAAAATCTTTCTGGAGGTCTAGTTATCCTTGTAGAACGTCTAACACTTGCAGGAGTCTATTGGATAACTTGTTGCTGAGCATCAGGTACCATTGGCATTTTATATTTTGGAATCTCATCCAGCACCACATATTTCTTTTTGACCTGTTCATGCTTCTTTTCCTATAGTTGATCCTTATACATGAGCTTCTCATTGAAAATAACATCTCTGCTCCTAATGATTTTATGATTTTCATTATCCCATAATCGATAACTAAATTCATCTACTCCATATCCAATGAAGGTATATTTTTTAGACTTAGCCTCAAGCTTGGTTATATTTTCAATATCAACATGGACAAAAGATTCACAACCAAAGGTTTTCAGAAATGAATAGTTTACCTTTTTACCCGTCCATGCCTCCTTTGGAATGTCACCATCCAAAGGATTTGAAGGTCCCCTGTTTATTAAATAAACAATGGTATGTACAACATCTACCCAAAAGAGTAAGGGTAGTCCATCATGCAATCTCATGCTCCTTGCACGCTCCATAATGATCCTATTCTTCCTCTCAGGCACGCCATTTTCTTGTGGGGTTCTTGGAACCATTTTCTACCTATGGATTCCATTATATGAATAGTAATTTTCAAATTCTCTGCTGCAACACTCACCTCCATTATCAGATCTAAGACACTTCAACTTTTTTCTTGTCTCATTCTCAACCAAAGCTTTCCACTTTTTAAAAGTTTCAAATACTTTTGATTTTTTTTAGGAAATACACCCATGTTTTCCTAGTTGCATTGTTAATAAAAGTAACATAATAGCAAAAGCCACCAAGAGAAGATACTTGAGCTAGTCCCCATACATCTGAATGCACAAGCTCTAATTTTTCACTCTTCTTCTCTTTCCCAACTTTGAGAAATCAGACTCTTTTTTGTTTTCTATAAACACAATTTTCGCAGAACTCCAAGTCAATATGCTTCAGACTTGGTAGCAACTTTTTGGAGTGAAGGATCTTCATCCCTTTCTCACTCATGTGCCTAAGTCTATAGCGCCACAATTCTATTTTTGTCCCTGTAGCAAGTGCTTTAACTGTCTCAGTAGCAATTGTTTCTGCAGCAGCTGAGGTAGAATAAGTATTACCAGTACACAAATACAATGTGCCTACCTTTTCACCTTTAGCTACTACTAATGCACCTTTAGTGACCTTCCAGACTTTGTCTAAAAAGGTAACTATGTAACCTTTACTACCCAGTTGTCATACAGAGATTAAATTCCTTCTCAAATTTGGAACATGCCTTACCTCCTGTAGCAACCATTCATTTCCATTCTCCAACTTAATTTTTATCTTTCCTTTTCCAACAATCTGACAGGGTTCATCATCACCCAAATATACCTGTCCAAAATCACCTTAAACATAATCTACAAAATATTTCCTATGGGGTGTGGAATGAAATGAAGCCCCTAAATCTATTACCTAGGAATCATTGGCATTATCTAAACACAGAAATAAAGCATCCTGTAATTTATTACTTGCAACATTAGCTTCCTTACTGTCATCATGTTGTCTATCTCCTTGTTTGCCCTTTCAAGACCAACAATCCTTCTTCAAGTGTCATGGATTTCCACAGTGCCAACAATCCATTCTTCCTTTGGATTTAGATCTGCCTTTCTTTGACTTCCCTTATGACTTCCCATAATTTGTTAGACTTTTTCCTCTCTCCTTTGTTCTTCCCTTGTTCTCTAAAGTCAAAGCATTACCTAATGTTGAACTCTCACTTGTGATTTTCTGTCGCATTTCCTCGCTAAGAATAACACTAACAACATCATCAAATTTCAAAGTATTTAAACTAGAGACAGAGTTACTTATATCCATTACCAAGCTATTCTAGCTTTCTAGCAAAGAACATAAAACCAAAAGAGCCCTCACCTATTCATCAAATTTCACTCTTACAGATATGTTATGAGTGTACAATGTTTGCATGATTAATCGCCACATACTAATAAAGTGAATAGTGTTCCTTCCCTTTAGGAGGCCTGCTAGAGGATTTGATCACCCCTAGGGATGACCTCAACCTTCTGGCAGGGTATATCAAAGGGGGGAGAGCAAAAGTTGTACCTCAATCTAGTCACGTAGTCATTAGGACAACCTTGGGGCCTCGGGTGATTCTAGACACACGGTGAAGTGATGTTTGCTTAACGGCTTATGCACATCCCTTCAACGGGCTAGTGTTCGCATATTTGAGTCTCATCGTACCTCATGTATTTGGAGGACTCCCCTATAAGCTCGTAAAGCTTAGTTAAGACCTTTCAGTTGTCATATATTGTGATGCATCGTTGTAGTAGGAGAGAAGAGCTCACACTATTACCTTCGTTGTTTGAGATGGAATAAACTTTGGGAAAAACTTTAGTCTCCAAGGTAAGGGGTGTAAGGTGGTACATTACCTTGCATTCCCTATCTATCCAAGCAATGGTAAATGGTATCAAGGGGATGGAAATAACCATTATCTAATAGTGGAGATTGAAGTTGCACCTGAGTAAGTCCATGGGATATGACACTCCTACTTGAATAATTATAGGTTTGTTCATGTGCTTGGCATGTTTTCCTTGTGCAAAACCAGTATAAGCCACTTTAGCCACAAAACAATTCACACCATTTTCCTTGTTAAGTCAAGTCATCGATTATCTTTTTATGTTTGTTTTTCTTGCCAAAATCTCAAAATCCAAAAAATCAAAAATATCTCCAAAAATCCAAAAAAATCAATCTTCCAACCAAATCTAGCATTCGTCCTAATCATCTTATCCCAATCATCTTCCATCATCCATATGGCACTCGAAGATCCTTATGGAATCCACATAATTTTTTATGAACTCAAAAGATTATATGGAAAGTATCTAGTCACGGCTACATCATTATCCCTACCTCCCATCAACAACCAATCCAACTTATCCATACCCCAAACTTATCAAACATCCACCTTACCCCAAACTTCACAAGTCCAAATTCTTAACCATGCTTCATCTTCACACATACAAAATCCCACTATCTCATAACTCCAACAACAAATCCAACAACAACAAGCCATTCTACAACTCCAAAACATCCAACAATCTCAAACACAACAACCACAACCTTTATCCTTTCAACAACCACAACCACAATCCCATATGTCATCCTCATCAACTTCATACCAACCTAGTCCAAACACATATCAAGATAATCCTACCTCAACCTATCCCACTTCTTCTAATTTCAACCAATATCCACATCAATCCATACCTCAAGGTCATCCAACTATTTATTCCAACATTTCACCTCATTCCCAAATCTACCTACAAAGCTATCAAGATCATTTACAACAAGAACATGCAAGTCCTACTTATCCTTTGAGACAAAATCCAACATCCATAAATCCCCTTCATGCTACCTTTGACAAGGGAAACACCACTTCTACTTATGTATCCTATGTGTATCCATCATCATCCAACCAAATGCTTATCCAAGAGCCTCAAAGTCCAAGTCCTTCCACCCCACCAATCCCTCCAATTATTCCATCACAATGTCCTTCCACCCCACCAATCCCTCTAATTCTTCCATCACAATATCCTCCCACCTCACAAAACCCTTCAATCCCTTCATCACCATGTTCCTCCAACCCTCCACCAAAGGATTCATTGGAAATACTTGTACAACAATTGGTCCAAGCAAACTTGATTGAGCTACCACCGATAAAACAACATGGAAAAAGTCAAGTTAAATCTCCTTGGTATAATAAAAACAACTATTGCGCATACCATAGGATCAAAGGTGATAAGACATTCGATTGTCCCACACTTAAGAGATTGATCAAGAACCTCATACATTGTGGTAAGATTGTGCTAGATAATCCAAATCCATCCAATACCATTATCCCTCCACCCAATCCTAATCCTAAGCCTACACCATCCACAATTATTATCCATCCATTATATTGTCCATCCACCCATATACTTATGAAGGATGTGATCCAATGGCTATTAGCAAGTAGTCAACCACCACCATGTAATCAAATGTCTATCCTTGAACCTATCCAAGAACCTTCAAACAATACGCCTATTTCTCCAAACCCATCATGTAGCCCACAACCCATCAAGCCTATTGAAGATCCCCTTACCATGAGTTCAAGTCAAGACCTATCATGTATCCATGTTGTTAATCATCTAGAGCCTATCAAGCCTATCCAATAATCTCCCACTCCCCTTCAAGCAAACTAAGAGTTATGCCAAGGGTCTAGTCTAAAGCATGTGGAAACACCAACCACTCGTCCTAATCAAGATCTAAACATCCTATCTAATCCCATCCCTGATTCCATTCCATCATATGATCAACCTATCGATAACCAACATCTCCTCTATAATCAAAATATTATATATGATCAAGAGCCTAGATCCATGAGAAAATTTATCCCATCCATAGTACACTTAATCCAATCCACCACTTCCACTCCTATCTATCCTCCAACTAGTCCTATCCATCATCTAACAACATCCACTTCCCTTGATGAGACACTGGTCCCCAAGAAAATATAGACAATCAACTTCTTACTAAGCATAATGTTGATCAAGATCCTCATGATATTTCACCATTCTCTATTGATCCCATTCTAAATCCATCATGCTATCCTCTTGGATCCAACACCTTCATTCATGCTGGCTCTCTTGTAGAAGATAAACAACTTCTATCCACCACTCCACCCTCCCCATCTAATAATGGACTTGCGTCTTGTGTCCAAACAATAAACATCCCATTGCACATCGCATGCTCCAAAACATGAATTATCATGGCAAAGGCTTAGGCATTCACGAACAAGGTGTTTTAGAGCCCATCCATGTCAAAGTTCCTCCACAATCGCATGGCCTTGGCTATATACCCCAAGGAGAACAATCCCAAGATGTTGGTACCACCTCCATGCCTTCCAAATCCACTTCTTTCCATAGCAAACCCCATGCATCCCATTGCACCGCCAAAACACATGTCGCTATCTCTCCTCGATTGTCATACAAATCTCAAAAGCATGTGATCATACACCTTCCTCCATCCACTTTACCTACACTCCTTCCAACTCCTAATATCCCAATCCTCAAATCCCCTCATCCCTTTATCCACAATTCCACTAATCCCTCCATCCACACATCACATTCCCTTAAATCCCTCAAAATTCTTACTCATGATCAATGAATGCACACATAGACCAAACATAAAGCTATCACAACCCCCATGGGATTCAAAAATAGAAATTTGGATGCCTCCTTACATAAAGCAAAAAATCCTAAAGATCCTCATGCCATAGGGCACCAATGGAAATAATTAAAGCACAATCCATCCAAAAGGCTACCCAAGCCCACGCCTCCAAGAGAAAAGTCCAAAAGTAAAATGGTTTGGTTCCCCAAGCAAAATCACTTAATCCAAATGAAGCATCCACAATTCAACAATCCCAAAAATCCCGCTCCCCATTAAAAAATCATAAAAATCCTAAATCCATTTGGGTCCCAAAATTACTAAATCAACCATCCCCTAAACAAACATCTCCATTTATCCCAACTCCCCCTTCCATTCAAAAGCTTCAAAATCCAATTCGGTGTGTGCAAACATTGGTCTTGATTCCGATGACATTCCCACATACCTCCATCTCCCCATCTTCTATCTACTGTCCCACATATTTCCCCCATCATATCCCTGTGGTCCATGCTTTTGCATAATCCACATCATGATCCACTATCCATTCATACATAATCCACATCCTAATTCATCATGATCTCCCTCTCATGCAATCCTCTACCAACATCCATGCGTAAAATGACACTTGACATGATTTATGTGCGACATCCCTCTATAACCCTCTATAAAGGGACACTATCATATTTCATGGAACTAGACGCCTGAGTCCCCATCCTCTTCCAAATTCCCCCTATCCATATCCCCCTATCCCATCTAAAAATCTAAAAAATGAAAAAAAAATCAAAATAGTAAAGAGAAATCCCTTCGTCCAATGGTGAAAACCACCTCGGTGGTGCCTTGGATAAGTATCATGATGTAAACCTAGAAAACAAACATCATATGTAGATTCCTTGTCTATGTATCTTGCACTTGGGGGCATGTTGTCTCATCTATCCCATCCTATTATTTTCCTCCTATCCTACCATTTTCATCCATCATATCCTCATACCTACCTATACCATTTACCTATGCACATACCCATCTTCCCCTCCTCCTTGGATCTTGATAAAGACATGGGGGAAATATGTTGAAAAATGCTTTGGACATCTCTTGATCTACCTGGTCCTTTCTATCCAATCCTATCATCCTATTGTCATAAGCTTTGTCATGTAAAATCCTAAGCATTACACCTAGAATGGGGCATGTTATTCCAATGTGACATAGTCCTTGGAGATTACATCATGAATTCTTCCATCCATCTATCTTTTATGCATTTACCATATATTATCCACTATCGCCCATCCGTCTAACTATTCATGATTTTCCCTTGTCATTGGTATCTAGAATCTAGGCTATCCAAACTGCAATCCAATGTCATCCCATAATATTCCCAAAATTTCCAAAAAAATCAAAACATTCCAAAAATCCAAAAACATCAAATATTCCCAAAAACTCCAAAAAAATTACAACAATTCCCAAAATACAAAAAAAAAATCAAATATTTCAAAAACAATTCAAGCAATAAATCCAAATAGAAGTCATCCTTAATCCATACCAATCTAGTCAAAGTAATCTAGCCAAATCATCCAATCACATCCTTGGTCTTGATTTTAATATTGTTGTCAACCCAATCAATCAATCATCATCATCATCAATGGGATATATCATTCCCGCATCCTTGTGTTGATTTATGGATATATCGTTCCCCATAATGACAACACTATCTCAATCAATCAATTATTAGTTTACAGCTTGATAGGGGCAATACCTTGTTTGTTTTTGAATCAAGCAAAAACATTCATAGAACACATTGTACCTTAACCAAAATGATATCGAGTCACTTTATCAATTGCCACATCATTCGATCTAAAGCAATCATCATCCAACCTCATCTAGGGATATATCATTCTCGTCATCGGGCACCTATCCAAACATTGGCAAGAGATACAATGGTTGTGTGACTCGTGTCGTCATTTGGTCTTTTGTCTTTAATTCTATCTTTTATATCTCCTTATTTTGCTTTATTAAAGCCACCTAGATCCATTTATATATTGGTGTGTTACGACTAGTAGAGAATGGGGCATAACGTTCATGCAAAGGATACAAAGTCACTCTAGTTTCTTATACCTAGGTGCATAATATCCTCTTGCTATATCAAATAAGAACTGCTCTACACATTATACCAGCATGACTATATCTTCTCTATCCACTATATCCATTATGACTATAACTTATCCATTTCCAAATCCTATTCTAAAGCATTCTTCACCTCTCAGCCTATCTTTATCCACTATCTATCTCACCTATCCCTTTCAACTTAACAATCCATCCTAACTATCCATTCCTAACCTTTAACATTATCCATCCTTTCTCTTGTATCCACCCCCTTTCATCCATTTCAAGAGCATACCCATGTTCTCCTAACCCGCCTATCCTCTCGAAGGGGCATCCCATACTTACATCATTTCCCTTCGTCACTCCTTCAAGTTGTTGGGGGCATACTTTTTATTTCATCCATACCTTTTCTTCTTTGAGATGATCTTACTTCTCTTAGTCACAACATCATCTCAAAGAGGGGTAAAATGTAGACACCTAAAATTGATTGTCTTACGACATTACCTTTTGACATTATCTTGCATCACCGTGTAACATCTTGCTCTATGACCCCTTCCATCATTCTCATTAATTAAATAAATTATATTTAACTAATCCCTTTTATCCATTCGTCCCCTTTACGCCAGATTAAATAAATCTTATTTAATCCCATTTTCCTCCATCATCCAATTTAAAGAGATTAGATATTTATTTAAATCCCACATGTCTCTCATAATTTAAATAATTTTATTATTTATCCCACCCACATTGCTATTTTTAACCTCATTAAATGTGCGTCATAAGCACTTCCTCTCCACAAATTAATTAAATAATCCCATTCCCTCCACTCACATTCTTATTTGAGCACTTGTCATCCTCATTGAATGAGCATCATAAACACTAACTTCAACTTTCAATCCTATCCATCCACCTCACACCTCACCCTTCTAATCTTGACCATCCATTTGATTCCCTCTTCCTCTATAAATTGAATCTCTTATTTCAATTTCAACCCCCTAACAAATCTTCATACACACGCATATCTATTATTTTTCATCTCTATTATCATTTTCAATATCTTTTGCTTCCATTCATATCCACGTTATGCTGGTTGCATGAGCAATCCACATTGTAGCATCAAAAGGACAAATCCATGGAGCTTGGGCGCACTCCATTCCGTCCTCTATCAGAAGTCTAATTTTGTGTAAGGGTTAAGGTATTTGTATTGTTTTATCTTGATGTTTATTTTCCTTGCATGACTTCCAACACTTCAGAGACATTATCTTTTGTCCAAGGAATTTGTTTTGTATATTGATCATCAAGCTTTATAGTATTTGAATAGCCAAGTAAAGTTAAGTCAAAGGCATTTGAAATGGGTCAATTTTTTGCAAAGCTATACAATTGTGTTGAAGCATAGAAGTGGAAAGTTTAATAGAGTTGCAAATATCTTTAGGAGGAGGAAAAATTTGTTGGTAGAGATGAGAATTGAAGTTGTTGGGTTTGAAGAACTCAAACATTTGTATATAGAAGATCTAGATTTCTCATAGGCATATAAAGCTTGCTTGGAACTTGTCACCGTGGATAGAACACAATGGTTGGATTATATATTCCAAGATGGCATGTTATTTAGAGGAAGTTAGTTATGCATTCCAAGAAGTTCCATGATAGAGAACTTGATAAAAGAAAAGCACAGTGGAGGATTAGCAGAACATTTTTGGGAGAGACAAGATAATTGTCTTAGTAAGTGAGAACTATTATTGGCCACAGTTGTATCAAGATGTGAAAAAGTTTGTACAGAGTTGTAGGGTACATCAGATGGCTAAGGGAAAGAGCCAAAATACTAGTTTATATTAGCCTTTACCTATACCGACAAGACCATGGGAAGACATTAGTATGGATTTTGTACTTGATTTACCAAGTACTTAGAGAGGTCATGTTTTCATTTTTATGGTAGTTGATAGATTTTCCAAGATGGTACCTTTCATTCCTTTCTAGAAGACAAATGATGTAGTTCATATTGCAGAGATATTTTTCACGGAAGGGGTTAGACTTCATGGTCCAATCAAGAGCATAATTTTAGATAGAGATACAAAAATTATTGGATATTTTTGGAGGACATTGTGGAAGAAGTTGAAAATATATTTGAAGTTTAGTTATGCACATCATCCATAAACTAATCGTCAAACATAAGTGGTAAATAAAAGTTTAGGAAACCTTTTGAGATGTTTGGTGGGAGAAAAGCCAAAGGGATGGGAATTGATTTTGCTACAGGCTGAGTTTGCATGCAACAACTTGGTTAACAAGAGTACAAAAAATCACCATTCCAGATTGTATATGGAAGTAGTCCTAGAAATGTTTTAGAGTTGAGGAAGATGGATAAGGAGGAGAAGAGTAGTACAGATGTAGAAGACTTTGTAGAACACATGAAGAATTTACATGAGGAGGTAAGGAAGTATATCACCAAAATGAATAATTAGTATATGGAGAAGGCATATAAAAAAAAAGATTAAAATAATTCAAAGTTGAAGAATAGGTTATGGTCCACCTTAGAGTGGAAAGGTTCCCCATAGGAACATTAAATAAATTGAAGATTCAAGGAAATTTAGACCTTGCAAGATTTTGAAGAAACATGAATCAGGGAATACCTATGAAGTTCAGTCACCAAGTGGGATCCATACTTCACTTATATTCAATATTGCTTATTTGTCAAAGTTTTGTGAAGGAAATACAAAAGATGGACAAGCAGAAGGGCAGTGGCATATCCTAGCACCTATTTTAGAGAAGGAAGAAATCGAAGAAATCTTAGATAGTTGTGTGGGAAGGAGCACAAGAAATAGGAAAAATGAAGAATACTTAGTTAAATGGAAAGGAAGACTTGTTGAAGATTCATCATGGTTATCCAAAGTAGCGGTTAACCACATTGGTCTTCCTCAAACAATGGAGACGTGACAAGTTCACTTCTCAAATAGCCTTGGGTGTCTCATGCATGAGCATCTAGAGGTGTAGGAGCAATCTTACATCACCAAAAAAATGATTTTATTTTATTTTTGGATTACGTTGTTTGCTAGAATACCCATCAAGATTATTTCCTTTAAAAAGTCATGTAGAATGGTTTAGGACATTCAAAACTTTCAAAAAGGCTAAAAATAATAGGGCCTCTATTTTTAGAAAGTTTGCATTTGAGCACGTATGGACTTGAAATTTTACCCAAAGCTCCATAATTGCTCAATGAACAATGTGGGTGGGTTTCAACCGAAGGCCATGTCTAGAGTCAAGTTATCGAAGTTTCAAGTTTCCAGAAAACCCCCCAAAAATCTTAAATTTATGTTTTGAGGCTTTAAACAATTGAAGGAGGCCTCGAAATTTGTAGAAATTGAATAGATAAAACTTTAGGGGTGTAGAGCAGTCTAAGCTCATGAGTTTAAAAAAATGAGGGCTCAATCAGGTGCCCGAATCAAAAGTTATGGATCCCATAAGTTGTGGTATTTTTCAGGTATTTTCGGTGATGAAAATTAAATGCCCACAAAAGCAAAATAAAAAGAGGAAAACAAAATTTGAATTTGAAATATTATTCAAAAAAGGAAAAGGGTTAGTTGGACTAAAATTAGGCCACCATAATTAGTCTGTTATAAGAGGTCATTTATTTCATTAGAAAGAAAAGGGAGTTACAAGAAATAAGGGAGTAAGGGTTTTGGACGCCTAAGAGGTGGGTTGAGTAGTGGAAGGAGTAGCATTGGAGTTTATTTGTAGGTTTTGGTCGTATAAGATTAGAAATCTAAAAGAAGATACCAAAAGATAGCTCAAGAAGTGCATTTTTAGCTTTAAATTATAGGTTTTCGGTATATAGTTTGATTATTTTTGTTGTTACAATTTCCAAGACTTTGTAAGTTTAATGTTTTTTGTTGTAATGCAGCCCATTTTGTTGTAACAAGAGGTCATATGACCCTTGGGTAATTGGTTCCAGATTTGTAGCCTTTTACAAACAATTTTAATGAAGAAATTATGAATTAGTTTGTAGTTTTTTGAACTAATTTTCCTTGAGATTTTATTTCTCATCTATTTAAAGTTTATAATTTTCTGTTGTAAGTGTGTTGGGTGGAGTCCACCCTCATCAACATGGCATTGCCTTTGTAGGTGTCTTATAGGTAGGCCAAGGTTTTGTGTGTTTCTTGGCTGTCAAAGATCCTTCAAAGCCTTAGATGTGTATAATGAGAATCTTCCTCATGATGTGTTTGAGATGCTTGCGGAAGAACCCTTTTTGAGTAAGAACAAGTGCCTCCTCTAGTAGAGGAAGAAATTTGAGCTAAGCCAAATGAAAAGAAGGATGTTGATGCAGATGTGTAGGGATGGAAACTCGGATTGGAGATATTTCTGTTTAAACTATCACAGATTTAGTTTTGTAATACTTGTTTTCACTTGGATTAACATAAAGTAGAGTTTAATTGCTTAATTGTATGATCAGTTCGTAGCACTTATCCTAAGTGCATTGAGATGGAAATCTAAGCCTCCACCGCATAAACTTTTTATCTATTATGAAACTTATGCAACCAATTTTATTGGTTGCTTTAATATTTAGTTTAAAGGATTGGATTGCTATACCAATGTTATTCCAAATGTTTTTGTTGTTGGAAGACTTTATTTTATGGGTAACATCTTTAGAGAATAATTTATGCATCTTCATGTTCCAGAGATTGAAATGCGATTCTCACGCATTGGCCCTTGGGCTTAAATTTGATGGTTGTATTTTGACATTTTTATCCTACAATCAAAATTTTAGGAAGACTATAGTTACATGAAAGGGGAAATTTTCGATAGATTGTACAAAATTCTTTAGGATTATAGTTATACACATTTTTTAATTTATGATATAAGTTTTTTAAATAAGATGTATCTTTACATTTTAAAGACAATGTAATGTGCATGTTAAAAGGAGAAAATGATAAATATGGGATAGAAGTTCTACTTCCCAAATGAAAAAGGTTATGCTTAATTATTATTTGTATTGTTTACATATACTAGATTACTTGCCACATCTTTGTTTTATTGCCTCTTTATTTAAATGTTGGAGAATTTAAACATTGTTCTTGCTCTTTAAATCTTTGTACCATCATTATACTATTGCCCTTAAGTTTTGTTCTACTTATTAGTGTGTTTAAGTTGATTTGATTAGTGGTTACACTACCTTGGTAAGCTTGATTAATAATGTTCATATGATTTCTTTATCAATCTTCTTGTGATTTTTCTTGCTCTTGAATTTTTGTTATAGATGCATGTGAGAGGCATTGAAGGAGGAGTGAAGTAGATGCGAGCAATATGATCTTTGCATACAAAATTGATCTATGATGCACCAAAATGATTTGACAAAGCCTTCACATGTTGGATATTTGAGAAGTTAAGGTGGTGTTTATAGACATTTTTGAGGAGCTTATTAATTCAATACGTGAATGGGTTTGCCTAGGTTTAACCCCTAGGTAGACTAAATTAACAACGACAAGAAAGATTGAAGATAAAATTCATAGACATGCAAATGGCCTATATGATGATGATGCATATTTGATTCTTTTATTGCCTTTTATAACTGAAGTGTGTTCTAATGATTTTCCTTAGCAATTCACAAACATG
The DNA here is from genome assembly GCA_027924645.1 of Cunninghamia lanceolata. Taxonomy (NCBI): domain Eukaryota; kingdom Viridiplantae; phylum Streptophyta; class Pinopsida; order Cupressales; family Cupressaceae; genus Cunninghamia; species Cunninghamia lanceolata. The sequence continues at coordinate 1,543,880 of BSBN01001315.1, read as the reverse complement.
GCAACATATCATGTTTACTAGACATGCATTTAATTTGCTCAATTATTATATGGTTTACTATTCATTTAGAAAAAGACACGACTTCCTTTTGTTCCATTTTATACTTTTTATGTTCACTTAATAGAGGGGAAGTTTTAGTTAACTGTGATGAAAGAGAAAACTTAGAGGGGTCTGATATAACCCTTGTGATATTGGATTCGTCTTCAACCATTTTTGATGATTAAACTACATGAAACTTTTAGCTCATGACCTTACTGACTAATGCTCATAAATTTTGTATCATCTTCCATGTTAATGAAAATATAACTATAGATAAATTATAATAGACATCAGATTTCCACAGTCCATGATAATGTAAATGAGTGCTTCTAGATTAAACTATGTGAATATTTTTTCTTCCTCAACATTTCGGATCATACTCCATAATCCATCATCAGATGAAAAGAAAAGAAAGCAAGAGAACAAAATTATAGATAAATTACTTATTTCTAAGTCAAAAAATTTATCCTAATCACAAAACCATGGACGGGCCAATTGAACATATAGGTCCAATTGCTAGTTTAAATGCAAAAGCAACACACGGGTGGTGCCCTTAGGCAGCAATACGTAGCTGTGACAAAGCATTTTGCAAGCAGCAGTACGTGGGGTATGCTCCACCGTCCCATTCATAATTCTCGGAACTCGCGCCTAAAAGCGGGAGAAAAACTAGATGTCGGGTCACATGGCGTACATGTCCATATGACCCTAGGGTTCTAGAAGCGCGGCGTTTATGTAAGTCGGTTGGCGCATAAACTTCCGACTCGTCAAAAAAAAAAAAAAAGCCCGCCTAGTACAGCAGACAATCGCAGGGCGGATTCGGCCTTCCCGAAGAAGAAGAAAAAAATTCAGAAGTAGGTTTTCTGTGCTAAATAATTGCATTAGAGATGGATAAAAAACTAGCCAAATACTTCAATTTACTGAAAGAAGAATCTGAGGCTGCGCGACGAGGCGCCTCTGCGGAGGTTTCAGATATCATAACGGAAATCTCCGCGCTTACTTCAGATTTGGTCGATGAAGGAGACATAGCATTTGCAGTTGCAGCCGTGTTTGACGAGGACTCAGGGATTTTAGGCGCAGTGGAAACTCTGCTCCCCTCTCGGGACAGGGCTACTGTTAAAGCTAAAGAGAATTGCCTTACATTTCTGGCGCAATTTATAAGCCGTATCGGCAAGCGCGCTTTAACTTATGCGCCCTTTGTTAAGGTAAGAATCTTTACTTTTTATGTTCAGCAGAAGGAAGTTTTTGGGGAAGTGCTGTTGAAAGTTTGTGGAATAATTTCTGGAATGAACTTCATCACTTTTGTCATGTGTTGCTGGAATTTGCTCGTTTCGCCGATTTTCTTGTTTTTTTTCGTGGAATGTTCTTTTCCTTTTTCTTTTAAAGGTTATATAAGTTTTACCAATTTTTTAATTAGTTAAATTTATTCATTTCATTTCTCGGAATGTTTTTTCTTTCATTTTGGGGAATGTCTTTTTAAATTTCTGTAATATTCCTAATGGATATTGGACTGAAATTTTGAATGCTCTGATACCACTGTAATATCCCTAATGGATATTGGACTGAAATTTTTTGCAAATTTAGATAAGATTTCTTGCACACTTCAATTAAATAACTTCACCAAATGAATAAGGAATTGTAGCACATAAAACTCACATCAACTTTGCATATATAAAAATGAAACATGAAATGTCAAGTGGCTGGAATTTATTTCAGTCCATGTCTGATTTTATATCAGACTTAATTACAATCAGTTTGAAGCCCAAATACATCAAACTTTGCATACAAATATAACCCAAAGCCTTTAGAATGATGGTGGCTATCAAATGGACACCAAACACCCTTGAAAGAGCTTCAATAAAATTCTGATGTAAACTTCCTGTACGCTGATATGACTACTGAAAGTGTACTTTTTGCCCAGCCAAGGGTTTACAATGAAATATCATGAAATAACTCCTCCAAATGCATTTTATGGATGCATAGGAATGTCTTCTATCAAGCACAACTCTTCAATTTTCAAACCCTTGATCAAATTCACCTAAAAAGCCCTGAAATTCCAATGTAAAGTCGCTGCTATAAAAATCAGACCCTGCTGTTGCAAAATCAGACCCTGCAAAACATGAAAATACCATCCAAAATGTACTCCAAATTCACTAAACTACCTTGGTAGTCAATCCTCTACACCAAGAGCTTCAAATAGATATCAATGTCACTTCCAAACTCTTCAAATAACTTGCAAATGTAATCCAATGATGAAATCTGTATGACAACATCTCACAAATTGTTATGGGATCATCACCACAACACTCAAGGGAGCATCTCCTTGAAAAATAACTAAAAAATCGGAATTTTCAGTCATAAACAATAATAAAGAAAACATACCATAGCATCATTCATTACAAAATGAAGCTCAAGTCATCTATTTAAACTCCTCTAGCTTTGATGTCCATCCTCTTGGCAATTTTGGAATGCATTTTGAAATCCATCAATAGAAATTAAGGAAATGGAACAATATTGAATGATCTTCACTTGAAATGCTTTCATTTAAAACAATCTTCAATTATTTTAAATGAATTTTGCTCCTCCTCTATGGATCGATCCTCCTTAAGCTTGGCCTTTGACACTTGCATTGAATTTTGAGATTGCAATCATTTAAAATCTTCCTCTTTGCTTGGGCGATCAGCTACATGCATTTAATTTTGTATTTGAAATGCATTTAAAATCCTTCTAACCTCCAACTAGTACTTGCAATGATTGGGCGATTGCATTAAATAAACCAATCTATCCAAATGCAAGCATTTAATAACCTTCAAAGCATTTAAAATCTTGATCCTTGACATAACCAACTTGGCATTTAATTTATGAACTTGCATTTAAAATGCTCCTCTATTCTTGCTTCAATCCACAACTACCTCATGTGCATGCATTAAATGATGATATTTGCATTTAATAAAAACCCTCAACCACTCCAATGCAAATATTTAATAATAAAATTTGCATTTAAAATATTTTCAAAGCTCAATATCAAATAAAATGCAATCATTTAATTTCCACAAACCCAATCGACCTCATATTCCATTGATCCAATGCAATCATTTAATAAATAAATGTTGCATTTAATGTATCCTTCCTTCATGTTTGGCGGCCAGCTATGAATCATATGCAATCATTAAAAATCAAAACCAACCTTATAATTGAAAATACAATTCCAATATTGCATTTCCCATGTAGCTCAAAAACACACTTAGCTCATAATTTGGGACATTACAATTTCTTAAATTTATTCATTTCATTTTGAGGAATTTTTTTCTTTCATTTTGTGGAAAAGTTTGTTGAGTAAACTATGAAACGAAATTCGTCAGTATTGCCATACGTCACTAAAATTTGTTTATTTTGTGGAATAATTCCACAAAATTCGTTACTATTGAAATACAACAATGAAATATGTTTATATGTGGAAGAATTTGTTTATTTTGTTGAAGAATTTGTTCCTTTTGTGGATAAATTCGTTGAATAAACTGTGAAACGAAAATTTAGCAGCTGTTTTAAGGCATAACTGATCCCCATTCTTTCTTGCATTGTTGCAAACCTATTCATGGAATACGTTGTCAAAAAAATGTTGTAATTTGCCCCTTTCAAATCTAAATGGTTGTACAGATTTGCAGATGATACCTTTGTTGTAAACTTGTATGGCCCTGTGGTAGGGTTTATCTCAATAAACTTTTGAAACACAAAACCATAGTTGAAAACTTGGACTTGACAATACTTTGGCTGACCCAAAATTCTCAATCACTTGGGACTTGGCAAAAAATCGGCAATAGCTATGCAAATTTTCTGAACATTAAAAACACATAAATTGTAAAAAAGTCCTTCAAAAACATGCATACTAATGAATTTTGGGAACATATTACTGACTTCCTTCATATATAGATCAAAATTAGAGTTCAATACACATTATAGACCAAAACACGAGTTCAATGCATATCAATTTCAAGTTTCAATATCAATAAATTAAAAAAAAGTTTCTTTATAAATAAAAATTACAAATTATCATTCTTCATAATCTACTTGCGGGTGCGATTTACCTTTCAGAAAAATAGAAATTGACGAGAATCCTTAGCAAAACAGAAAAAAAAAAAAAAATCAAACAAAAACGTAGTCGCCTAACAGGAAATAAATTACTGAGAAACTCTTAACAGTAAACTGATTACTAATAAACAGTCCTTAGTTGCTGCACAATAATCTTCTGTTGCTGTGCAACTAGCTTTTTTTGCTGCGCAACAAGTCAGTTACAATCATAGCTGAAGTTCTTGGTATGTAGAAGTAGTTCTTAGTGATTTCAATAGTGATGGTTTTTGGCTGAAGCTGTAACTTTCAAAGCGCTCTTGTTGAAGGGTTGATGCTTAGATTGCTGTTAATATTTTTGATTTTTTATACAAGGGAGTGGACCCCTAGTCCACAATAAATTTATCCGCCCCTCCAAAAAAAAAACACCCTAACAGCAAATTAAAAAAACCAAAAAGAAAACAAAAAAAAATCTGAAAATGCGTTGAAAAAAAACAGTAAACAATATATATATTTTTTTTATCAAGCTACCACAACTGAAAATCTACTCTTTATTACTTGCAAACTCTAGCCGAATGCAACAAACCCAAGCCAAATGCCTGCAAACCCTAGTCGAACACAGCTAAAAAATAACACAGTTAAAATAAGCAGAATTGGAACTTTTTCCAGGCGGACAGAGTTATAAAGCCGTGATTGAGTTTTTCTCTGAAAGTTATGAGTTTTTGCCAAGTAATTGGCGAGTCAATGGCGAGTTTTTCTAAATAATTTAGCAGCATGTTATTCCATGAATAACTTGCAAGTTTCGCGAGTTTTGTAACTACGCACTAAACATTCTTTTATAATATATATAATTCACTTTCAAAAGATACACAATTCACTATGGAAGTTGAAAACAATTCTCTGCCTTTTGTAGTTGTCTTTGTCAACCAAAGACCATAGGGTGCTTTAGCTCATTGAGCATATAGATAGAAAGCTCTTACTAAGAAATACTTTGATTCCAACTCCCACCACCATCCCTTTTGAAAAGCCGTTGTACTTGAAACCCTTATGACCCTTTCCGTTTGCACATCTGCTACAAGCCATCTTGACAAAGAAAAATTCCACCTATCTACTATTTTCCAAAAAATGTTTATTCAAACAATGAAATGATTTTTTTCAACAAAATACACAACTAAAGATTTCAACATACCAAGTTGGCTAAATTTTTCCCTCCTCATGCTTTTATCTGTTTTCTCAAAAGTATTGCTAATAAAGGTTCTAAACGTCTTAAAAAGAAATCATTATAACATTATAACCATATTTGCCTCATCTCAAATCATACATGATCCTGTCTATTTTGCTAAAGATAAACATGAGCTCCTTCAGCACCTAGCTGTGTATGAAGGCCCTTATTCTCATGGTATCTAATACATTGGACAGGCATGCCGTTCTATACACATCAGACTTTAAGAACAACTTTTCGATGTCAACTATGACCATGCTAATAAATTCAACTTCGTGAAAAATTTATGACAAATTAAACATTACATTTGCTTCCACAAAGCAAAGGTCCTTGCCAAATGTAAACAATAGCACATTAGATTAGTTTGAGAAACCTAGAAATTGAATTAAATCCTAACAATATAAATAGAAACAAGGGCCTGATTTGGAACCAATATTAGTAACCCCTTATTAATACATCATCCTTTCATCATTAAAAATCTATGTAAAATAAAATTAAAAATTTAGCTAGACCTTTTGCATATTTCCTAAGAGTTTATTCCCCAAAACATCTTTCTTTCAAGCCTTTACCGCTGCCCCCCCTGACTTACTTATTTCTTGTTATTTATAAATGTTCTAAAAAAATATTTCTAATAATCTAACTTTAGTGCAATCAATTAATTCATCAGCATACGACAAATAATAATATAGCTAAATAATTACCTTGAAATTAAATTTAAAGTCAACCTTAAGATTTTTAACATTGTTGTATCCTTGCTCAATATAAAATTGGATTATCTCTTAATATTCCATCCCCAAAACTTAGTTGGATTATCTTTTAATATTCCATCCCCAAAACTATCTTTAATCACTTTTAGTGGACAAAAACCACTTTATTATTTTGAGCTATTAAGAATATACTTATGCCTATCAATTTGTTTACGTTACCTAACCAAGTTTCATTTCCCTAATGATAAATGAGCTAGCTAACTTGAAAATGCTGGACGGGAACTTCTATGCAAGTTATTCTGAAGATACAGTAGATCTATTGTTGACTCTTAGGTTGAGCACTAGAAATGTCCAAGGAGATGGATTAGCATGGTGTGAAGGCATCCATAATAGCTGATATAATCCAAGCTTCAAATTGGAAGGCTTAGTTTGATTGCAAAGTGAGCATTGACGAATGACTTCCTCTGCTTGCTTTTGCATAGAAGGTCAATGGATATAGCATTGAAGATACTATAAAGGCTTTTGGATGCCAAAGTGTCCATTGTAGGAGGAAGAGTGAGGCTACTGGACAAGAAATTAGTGAGCAAGGTTGTTTCAAATGCCAAGTTGATTCAACCTATTTGGTGTTCCATCTTGCAATGTGTAATTAGGGAAAGGTTTGTTCTTTGTGGGATACTAAAGAGCTACGATCATCAAAATTAAAATAAGATTAGGTGGGGCAAAGATCTTTCTACTCTTAGTTACAACTTTGGTTTCCAATATGCTGAGTATTTAAATTTTAGACAGAAGGGTTACTAAAGAAATCATCCACTTTGTGTATGGGGCTCTTCTTATATTTGATCACTAGGTGAAATTGTTGAGTATAGAAAGCTCATTTCAAATGTCAGTATTCCAAAATCTTGGATTGGGAATTCAAGAATTGGAGGGATTGGTGATTAGCGTGGAACTTTGCTTCCCTATTGAGAGGATAACATTGCCATTGCTTTGATGCTTGGACCTAGACATAAAATTGCTTGTCGTAGGTGTCACAATTCAGCTTAGACTATGGAGAAGTCTATGAGCAATAGGCCACGAAATGTTCTCTTTGCTTAAGTATTGCATCTATGACATACTGTGAAGCATTAGTCTCAATCTTGAATGGCCGTTGAAGGTCTTTGAGGGCAAGCATTCAAGCTGATCCAAGAGTGCACCTGAATTTGTGAAATGTTCAAACAAACTTTGGAACTAGTAGTTGTAACTGAACATTTTGTAGAAATTCATTGAGCCTATAAAATGTCTCAAAAACAAAATGTAGGTAGAGATTGGACACCCTTTACAGATATTTACTTTGTTTGAACTGTATGCATATCTATGATGTAGCTCGAATCTTTGATTGAAGTTGGGTACAAAAAATGTCGTTTTAGTCTGGAGCCTATGTTGGTGAAGCAAATGATAACGACTAGATTCATACCCATTGTTGACTTAACATGGTCAATTTTTAAGAGTATTATACTTACTTTGGAAAAAAGATGCATAAAAGATTAGGGAAACTGGAAAATATTAAAAACATAGGTCATTCACATAAAAAAATCATAGAACATGTATTAAGTAGGCAACAATAACAACTATGAATATCATGTTACTAAATTAAAAATTTTGTAACCATTGCCTATCTATGCATACACATTTAAAATTTTTCAGTTTTCAATTTCAAACTTTTATAAATATTGTTTATTTGTTAGATTTTACAATTTGCACTCTCTAGAATCTAGAGCCTACAAGGTACACAAGAAAAATATATGATGTGAAATTTAAATACATGATCTAGAGCTCACCAACATTTCAAACTTTTTAAAATGAGCTCACCAACATTTAGAAAATTATTTTGTTTATGTTTTAGTCAATGATGGTTCCAATAATCTGTCCTTAAATTTGATTGTTTCGTGTAAAGAGGGCTTCTTTGTTGTTGGTGGAGTAATTATTGACCATGAGGATGAGCTGGGAATTAGGGTCACTCAGATTTGACAATTTATATCTCAATATTTAGAGGCTGGGTTGTGTGTCTAAACACATCTATATTGTTATATAATGTAAATGAGCTATTTTGTTGTGAAGCTCTTGTTTTGTCACAATGTTAAGTGAATAATGTTGTACTAACTAGTACATGAAATGGTGTGATGTGCTTCCTTGGTGACTCGAATGAGAAGCTACTAGTAGATTCATTGTATCTATTCAATGTGGTTATGAAGTGGCTTGTGTTAGAAACTACTCATTTTATTATTGATAAATGTAATATCCCAAATAGGATATTAACTGAATTTTCTGATTTTAGGGTTAACCTTATTCCTGATTTCTGATTTTCTGCTTGAAACCCTAATTTTCTGAATTCTGATTTTCTGTTTCAGACTTAAACAAATACTTATAACAGCCACTCAAACATGCCAAAACATCATAATAATCATGCCAACACATGTGCCAATATCATAGTTGAATTACACAATGAATTACATAAGGAATCAACACCAAAATGCAACCAATGTGACTTGAGATTAGGATCAGAAGTCTGCTGTTATAAAATCAAAATATCATGGGCACGCAAGCTAACATGCCCAGCTACAAATCTGCTATAAACCCTAGGGTTTATACATACCAAATACAAGCAAAAATGACCTCCGAATGATGGCAAACAACCTCCAAAGTGTGGCGCTCAAGTTAGGGCTTGAAACCCTAGTGCAGTGATCTTCAAACACACAATGAAGCTGCTCCAAATGTGGCGCACAGGTCTGCTAGGGTTTGCTTCTCTGGAAATGATGACAAATGATGCCAAAGATGCCACAACAACCCTCCAAATCAGCTCCCAGTGACGACACTCCAAAAGTAGGGCAAACCCTAACTCTATGATTATCAACAAGCACCAATATCACTCCACAAGCATGGGCGAATCAAGTCTGATCTGCTGCTGCACAAAATCTGAATATTCTTCAAACCCTAACAGCAACAAACTCCCAAAATCACCTCCAAAACCAAATCGCTCCCTCTTTAGAAAGTGGTGCTCAAGACCCAGGGTAAAACCCTAGCAATTATGAAACAAACTCGCCCAATGAAGAAGCCTTCGAATCTGATCTGCAAATCTGATATAGAATTTCTGCTCTTCATCACCAACAATCCACAATGAAGTGCAAGTAGATCCTCGTCACGGAACCTCCAATGGATGAGCTAGGTTTTCGTCCAACTCACCTTGAAATGCAAGGGTTTTCATCTTTGATTTTGTAGCTCAATTTTCGTTGCAGCCAAAGAGAGTAAAAACTCAAATAAAAAATGAAGTATGAAAGATGTGATCCAAATGCCATCAATGCATTTTATATTTATGTGTTTTCCTTCTCTCTCCTAGCCGACCCAGGCTTGTCTTAAACTTATTTTAAAATTGATTTTTCTTGCCTCCAATAGGCCGACCACCCTTTAGATGTCTTGGGCGCCCAATTAAAATTGAAGATTTGAATTTAAATTTCCTTTTCTCCTTTCCAAGTCGTCCTCCTCCAAGGCGCCACTAAGGGTTGATATTATTAATAACTATTTTCCTTCATAGGTCGTCTCTCCTCTAGGGCGCTCACATGAGACCTGTTGATATATCTTGTGAATTACACTTTGTCTTCTCCAAGGCGCATAAGATCTCAACCCAAGTCGTCCCTCAATGACCAATTTTCCACACTTCCATCATGCCTAGATGGTTCGCTCCACTAGAGGGCAATTTATTTATTCAAAGTAAATACATCATAATTATTAGAAAAATATGACAAGTCATTTCCCATACTCAATTTACCCATAAAAGATCCCGAAGTATGAAAATTAACCTCTTAGGTCTTCTTTTGTGATCACTCCGAAAATGGGGACATTACAATAAATGCTACTTCATTCATGTAATCGAGTTATTTCAATATCAATGTACAACTTTGTGTTTTATCACAACTCTTGGAGAAGTATACTTTTTTCTCACCTAGGGATTGTAAGTGTGAATGCAATCCATCTCTTGTGTGTGCAAGTGCTCCCACATTTCTATATTTTGTATAGTTATGACTTTTGTGGATGTAGGTACGCTGGAGTTGATATCAAAGCTAGCTTCTGATATGTAGGAAAGAAAAAGGACCATGTAACTATACAGGACATAACTTTTTGCTAGAGCACCCCATTGAAGGGAAACATATTATTCGTAGGGAGTAGAGTTAGAGGTGCTCCTTATGAGTGGTTCATCATAATTTGTCTATCAATATCAATAGAGCTATAGTGGATGCAATTCATCATTCTATACTCATTTGAAAGCACTGCAAAATTTTTATGCCTTTGCTTAGGCTAGAACATTTAAGTTTCTGATTGATGTTTTCTTTAATTGGAATGTAGATCCATAGACCCTTCATATGATTGAAACTTCGTTGGTTTTGTAAAGGCTTTGGTTGAGAAGGAAGCTCTACAATTTGATATTTTTTGAGCCTCAAAATCCTTGTTGAAAAAGACAAAAGTAATGACTCTAGATCCATATTACGACTTTTTGTTCAAATGTAGCCAATGGAAAAAGTCTATGAATGCATTTGATTAATCTATTGTTCATTTCCATATTGAAAGAGAATACAGGGAAGAAATAAATGTATGGCTTGATGTGGAAGGTGTTTGCATTCAATGGTTTGAGGATTTCTTCCAGTTGGACGAGGACAACTTATTTGTGGTTCTCCTTGATGAATCTCCCATCTAAGATGAAGAAAATTATTTTCAGCTTATGTTTGATGATTTTTTTCCTCTCTATGATAAGTCTCCAAGAAAAGATGATATGTCAGACTTGAAGTATATCTCCCAACTTTTTTTGGGAGAGTCTCCTATAATTTTTATTGAGCATTCTAACAAGGACAATGTACTTACAAAAAGGAAGTTAAGATGGAGATCATTGGGGCGAACTATGATCAAATAGTTGAAGAGACATTTCAGTTTCAATCTTCTCCACTTGGCACAACTAGATTTGCATATTTATGTAGGTAACATTTTATGTAACACGTTGAGGGATCTTATTAATATCTTTTCCGAGTTGTACTTGAAACCTTATAACACTGTTGAGAATCTTCCGCAAAGCACAAAGAGTTCATCTATTTCATCAAAGAAGATTGTTCTTAGAGTCTCCATGCATTCAAGTGGAGAAACATAGTCATCTTCGAGTAAAGGCCCATGATGCAAAAGACGAAGATGTATGGGAGGGCTTTCACACGGTTCTCAAGCTTTGGGGCAAGCTTTCAAAAGGGGAAGGGCATATTGTGTTCCTAGATACTGTTGGTAGAGATGCAAAGAAGAGAGATGAGAGAAATTAGCTAGAAAGGCTTGCTTCACAAAGAGTGAAGGCAACATTATATAAAGTCATAAAAGTTACTATTATAGCTACCATATTTAATGGTACATCACCTACTGCAACTACTTGCTTTAATGACTTCACATAACTACCAACTAATTAATTACACTTTATTACATAATTATATTGATACCCCCCTTTAATGACTAAACTAAAAACAACACCAAGCTTGTCCCGAAATTTGACAAAGTAACTAGGACCAAGTGGTTTAGTCATTAAACTAGCAGTCCGCTCCTGAGAAGAACAAAAGTGAAGGGAGATGTCTTCACAATCCACTAGTTGCTGAATATAGTGATGATGAGTCTCAATATGTTTGGTTCGAGCATGATACACTAGATTCTTCACCAATTTCAATACTCCCTGATTATCACAGAAAAGCAGTGGAGTATGCCGAGAAAGTTGAAGACCTGTCAAGATTCTACGTAATCAAACTCCTTCATAATTGGCACTCACAACTGCTTTGTATTCAACTTTAGTGGAGGATAGAGCTACTGTTTGTTGAAGCTTACTCTACCAAGAAATTACTCCTAAACCCAAGGAGAAGATTTATCCCATTGTAGACAGCCGAGTATCCACATATCCTACCCAATCGGAGTCTGTATACCCAATTAATCCAAAATCTTTTGTCCTCTAATAGAGTATGCCAAAGTCAAGAGTACCTTTGATATATTGCAAAACTTGCTTTGCGGCATTCCAATGAGAGAGCTTTGGTTTCGACAAAAATCGAGAGAGCTAGCTAACAACAAAACAAAGATCTGATCTAGTGGTTGTAAGATATATCAAGTTGCCCACTAACTATCTGTAGTGTGATTCATCAACTAGGGGTGAATCATCGGAGGCTGACAACTTCAGCTTGACTTCCATAGGTGTAGCAGATGAGTTACAATCTGCCATCCCGAAACGCTCCAAAAGATTTGTGGCTTATCTGATTTGAACCATGAAGATGCTGTGATCAGATTGCCAAAACTCAACCCCTAGGCAATAATGTAGGAGGCCCAAATTTGACATGTCAAAAGCTACACACAATTTTGATTTTACTTGCCGAACTGTAGTGTCTATGCTACCTATGATGGCAAGATCATCAACATATATAATAACAATTACAATCTCATTACCATTGCTTTTGACATAAAGATTTGGATTAGAAAGATGTAATGGCCCACCCCAGGTGGACACTTGCTAACACAAATTTTCTGCCTTCGTTTTGATAAATGTTTGATAATGTTTGTGCTTAGGGTTTCGTGGGTTGTTTTTGCATGTTTGATATTTGCATTGAATACATGAAATATATATCACATAGTTACGAGACTCGGACTCGCCTCGGACTCGGCAAGCTGATTTTGGACTCGGACTCGGACTCAGCGCCTAGACTCGGCAAAAACTCGGCAAATTGAAAAACCCAAGAAATTCAGAGATTTTTAAGGAATTAAAACTTGTTTCATGCACCCTTTAATAAATAAACCTTAAAGACACAATAACATCATCAAATAGAAGCTAATTCGATCACATACACAAGTATACATCGATCACATAAGTATAAACGCAAATTGTAGCTGAAGGAAATAACACACTTAGATATATAAATATTGTCAAATGTATACAAAAGTCATGGAATATGAAATCCATGGCATCAAAAGTTCAGAATTCAAACAAATATCAAAACAAAAACTAGAAGTCTATGCCACTATGGCTCAGAGGAGCCTCCAAGTGCACCCTTCTTACGAAGGTGTCTTAAGATAGGTCCTAGATGATGATGCAGCCATAATATCTGCCTTTGTCTCTGTGCCACCCACACCAACATGTAATGTGTCTGTTGGCTCTGCTCGTGCTCTAACCTCCTCCTCTGCCATGGCTACAGCCTCAGCCTCTCTATCCGCCTGGTCAACCCAATCGAGGTCCTCATCACTAAAGATAGGATCCTTAGCCTCAGTGATCCAATCAGATTGTGGATCGACCTCCTCTAGCGTGATGGGGGTGGAGTCAATGCCCAAAATTTGTCTGTGGCGAAGACGAAGGCTGTAATGAACAAAGACTAGATCATTCAACCTCTGCACAGACAGTCTATTGCGCTTCTTGGAGTGTATGTGCTCAAACATACTCCAATTGCGCTCACAACCTGAAGCACTGCATGGTTGGCTCAATATTCGAATTGCAATCTTCTGAAGATTTGGTACCTTAGCACCAAACATATCCCACCATGCATCTGAGATGAGAAAAAGAAAAAAATCAATCTCATTATCCAACTTTAAGTTTCAACATTTAATAATAATATAAAAAGAGGAAAAGTTTATTAGATTTTAAAACTTAAATTATGCTCTTAAATTCTTAATATGATTTTACCTGGCTGCAATGTTGACCGATTCTTTTTGCAAATCTCACGAGAAAAGAGATCTCCTTGTGCAAGTCTAAAGGTCTCAATCTCATGGACTATATGTATTGAATTAGCCGACATCCGCTCTAACACTGTGTAGAGCCCACTCAAAACCTCCTCATCTGCCTTGAATTCAGGGCGGAATTGAAATGCCGGATTGAGGTAATAAGCGGCTGCGTGTAGGGGCCTGTGAAGCTGGTGGTGCCATCTGCTATCAATGATCTCCCAAATGGGATGATACTTACCCTCAACTCCCTCATAGATGGATCTAATGGCCTCCTTGGCCCTATCCATGCCCTCATATATGTAGCCCATTGCGGGCTTCTCCCCATCAGCAACTCGTAGGAGAACTACTAGAGGCTCAGTGACTTGCAATTATTGTGAAAGTGAAACATTAACTTAAGTGTGAACAAAAATAGGCAAATAAAAGAAAAATATGAATAAAAATTAAAACATAATATATAATTAGATTTTCATTTACCTTTACAATCTCCTCAACAGCTGTCCAAAATCTTGCCTCATCAAAGATCCAATTTGTTACTTCAGCCCCTGCATTGGTATGAGCATAGGATGAGGAAGTCCACTCCTCATCAACAAACATGCGCCTCAAAGCTTTTTTTGACTGAAGCAAGGATTGTAATGTGATGAAATTTGTTGCAAATCGGGTTATACCAGGACAAGCCAATTCCTTTTGCTGCGTGAATTGCCTCATTAGGTTGAGGACCCATGTGTGATTGTATATGAATTTACAAATATTTCTTGCCATCTCCACACCTGTTTTGATCCATGGAATCTTGCCAATATCCTCCAATGTGAGGTCAAGGCAATGGGCAACACATGGAGTCCAAAATAATGTTGGGTGCCTCTCCATCAATAGTCTACCCGCAACAACATAATTTGCTGCATTATTCGTCACCATTTGCACCACATTCTCCTCATCCACCTCAGCTATGATTTCCTCTATAGCTTCACAAAAGAATGTGGCACTTTTAACATGTCCTGAAGCATCAATAGATTTGATGAATACGGTGCCACCTGAAAAAGAAACAAAATCAATGATTCAATAAAGCATAAATTAAAAATATTAATCACTAAATCAATGCATTGTAGGAAGTAGAATCACCTGAGGAAGAAACAAGAAAATTTAGCAATGTCCTATTTCTCCTATCAGTCCAACCATCGGTCATGATGGTGCAACCCTTCGTCCTCCATATCAATCGTTGCTCCTCTATTGTGGCTTTTACATCGGCCACCTTTTCTGTCAAAATTGGGCCCTTTATGTCATCTTCACTAGGGCTTTGAACCCCGCCCCACAAACAGTAATGGCATCAACCATGTTTTGCCAATAAGGAGACCTAACACATGTCACAAATAAATTAAATTAAATAAGTATTGTAAAATGGAGAGTTTAAATTTGAATTCGACATATCTCTAAATATAAAAATTCAAGAGAAAGAATCAAGCTATAAATTTTAAAACAATCAAACAAAAAAGAATTACCTGGCTGCATGGAATGGAATCGTGCAATAGTACCAAAAGTCTCCGATTGCACGTTTAACTGCATCATGTACGTCCTTGTTCCAACCCATGCTCTCAAGCGATGGTTGGGAACCTGGAGTGGTGCGTGGCAAAATATATGAATCAAGATTCCTAGATTTACGAACTCTAGGCCCAAGAACACTGTCGCTGGCAGTGGCAGTAGCAGTAGCAGTAGCAGGTGTTCCACTTCCAACACCTGGAGGACGAAATGGAGGCATGGAAGAAGACTCTCCACTACCACCAACACTTGCCATCTCCTCTATTTGCCTCCTTTTCAATTCTTTTGTTTTGCTCAAATGTTTCTAGTTGCACTTTCACCCCTCGCATAACCTCAAGAGGCGCTTTTCCGCATGGGTTAGCATCATGGATTGGTATTTGTGCAAGATGGTATTTCAATCTATTAATGCCTCCTCCACGAAAAAATGTTTTGCAATAAAAACATTTTACTTCTCCTTTCTTTTGGCTAGGCATAATTTCAGCATGTTTCCAACAAGGGTCCCTTCTAACTGGCTCTTCGGACATTGTGATAAAGATGATTTGAAAATCTCAAGTTTCAACACTGCTGCAATAACATATAAAATTTATAAATACAAAAAAAATTAACATTTGTGATTTATAATTATTAAAGTAATAAAAAAAATGTAGGATTTGCTTACAAAAACACCTAGGGTTTACTAAAAAAAAAAATCTAAACACCTAAGGTTCTTTCTTTGATCTACTAAAATAAAATAGAAAGAAGAAATGAAATTTAAAGAAAAATGCAAATTTTGGTAAAAAAAAAACACAAAAAACCCTTCAAAATACAAACTTACCTCTAAATCTAGCTTGAAATCAATAAAGAGCTCCTTCTAATCCTTTGTAGACACCTCTAGATGCACCAAAAGTAACTACGAAGCTGCCCCAATGCGATTCAACAATCAATTTTTACTCGTACCTCCTTGCCGGTTTCCCTACAATGCACTCCAAATTTTGTTCACAACTCTCTTTTCTCCTTCCCCTTTGGCTTCAAAATGAAATGATGCTGCTTTTAGGGTGGAGGAGGAGCTATAAGTGAAAAAAAGAACTAGTTGAAGTAAGTTTTTTTATGTTTTTTTTTTTTACTTTTTGGCGTTTTTCTGAGCGGCCGAGTCTTCCTGACGGGAATCGGCGAGTCCAGCGAGTCCGGTGAGTGGGCGAGTCCGGCGAGTTTTTGGGAAAAAATCGGCGAATCCGAGGGCGAGTCCCCTAGACTCGACCAGGGTGCCTCGCCTCGGACTCGCCGAGTTTTCGCGAGTCTTGGCGAGTTTCGTTACACTAATATATCATATATGAAAAACCCACAAAATATATAATGATTTTGCATAAACTAACAATGACCCAGATCATAAAAAGTGCTAAAACTAATTACTGTGACATACCCATATGAATATCTTCAACTTTGTATTTGTGCTGACTGAGGACCAGCCATATGAGCTATAGAAATATGCTCCAAACTCTTAGGAAAAGAGAGATATTGTTTTACAAATAGAGGCAGCTCAATAACAAGCCCTAGGCATCCCCAACTGCTGAATAAACGAGACCATGGAAGAGTATTTGCTGATCATGAGAGCCCACGATCTGCACCAATGTAGTACGGCCTCCAAGGAGTGATAAAACTTCACAAACACAATTGAAAACCCTCTAATCTGTCTCAGTTCTGATCTGCAGATGATTACAGCCTTATGGCGACCACCAAGGAGTAGAAATGAAAACTAAATAACCCACAATGACCTCTCCAAAAGGTACGGGCAGTCCCAACAGTGGTACGGACAACAAGAAGTGTGCCAAGAGTAATAATTAATGCCTTCACAATGATTTTCCATATTCAAACCCTTGTTGATTTCATTGAAAACTTCACCAATTTGCACAAATAGAACCTCTGTATGAAGCTCTCCTGAATGCTATCTTCAATGGATATTTCACCACCTCAGAATAGTTGCAACACTGGAGAATTTTCGCTCTCCAATGGCTGGTATAGCTGAAACCCTTGGTCTCACACAAATCCCAATGCTCTCCAAAATTTCGTAAGTGTTCAACCAACAATGAATGAATGAAATGAATTCCAAAATGCCCTTTTATATTCCACCTCAAATTCACTTTTAATTCATTTCATTCAATTTACTTTCATTTCCCTTTTAATTATGATGCACAACTTAATAGCATAAAATATACTTTAAATAATTTAAGTCCCCCTTTTAATTAAGTCTTATGTCTCCCTTTCAACATATAAATTAATAAAGTATTATTAAATAGATCACTTTATTAATTTCCATTTAACCCTTATATCACCTTTCATAATAAAGTCCCCTTGAAATAATGACCTTATGTTATAAAATGAACCATATCTTATAAGGTCATACAACTCATTAGTGATATTCACATTAATATTCAACTATTATTAAAGTGATCATTTTAATAATAATTAAAATATCATAACTCCATAAATAAACATTATTTCTCAATTCCGTCTGAACCTAGGAGTTAACCATGGTACCCTCTGTCCATCCAATCGCCTTACTAAAAATAGCAGGGGTCCCTCTCTACAACCACAGTTTTACTATAAATAGTAAATCCCTTATTACCTGATTGAACCAATTAAGTGATCGACATTGCAATCAAGACCTGTTCAAGTGCCCTACTATATATAGAAACACTGACTCTCCTGAAATGGTGACTTACTATAAATAGTAAGTGTGTATAATTGAGTCCAGAAACATCAAATGAAGGCCCAACCTGAACCAAACTGAGCTCCGGAGAAGGAAACACCTTGATAATTGTCAAACGGGACCCTCTAAACAACTCCATTAGCCTACGAGGGTCAGATAATAGGCTAATCTTCCAAACTCTGATGCTCGTGAAAAATGAGGACATTACAAAATTCTCCTTCTAAATCCAATATCTTTTAGATATTTATCAATTTTTAGATACCAGGCTCGAGGAGCCTGCTTAAGTCCATACAAGGACCTAATTAACCTACAAACCAGATGTTCACGTCCAGGAACCTGAAAACCCTCAGGCTGCACCATATAGACTTCCTCATCCAAGTCCTCATTCAAGAAGGCACTTTTGACATCCATTTAATATACCTTCCAACCAAATTGAGCGGCAATAGAGAGAAGTAACCAGAATGTAACCATCTTTGTAGTAGGAGCAAACGTCTCTCCAAAATCTATACCTTCTTGTTGCGAATATCCGTTCACCTTTAAAAGCATTTCACCTTTTTCTTGGAGGGAGTGGAAGAGCTTTTGGTAGAAGAATTTTGACGTTTGTTGCCAAATGAGTTTTGAGGTTTGCTCTTAAACTGAGCAACAAAAACACTTTTTGTGGTCCCAGATGTAGATTTCCCTATCTGCTCGTCTTTGCTCCTTCTGCAATAGATATTGACTCACCTTATCAAAAGTTAAAGTTTGACTTTCAACCAGTAGATTCAGTGATTCCACAAAGGTCTCATAGGAGGGCAGCATGCTGTTAATGGTCAGAGCGACCATGTCTTCATCGTCCACTGGTTTCTTGACGGCGGTAAGCTGATC
The DNA here is from genome assembly GCA_027924645.1 of Cunninghamia lanceolata. Taxonomy (NCBI): domain Eukaryota; kingdom Viridiplantae; phylum Streptophyta; class Pinopsida; order Cupressales; family Cupressaceae; genus Cunninghamia; species Cunninghamia lanceolata. The sequence continues at coordinate 1,525,027 of BSBN01001315.1, read as the reverse complement.
ACTAAGGTCCTTGAGTTTTAGGAGATGTTTTGACAATGATCCACCTTGATGCAGTTTTGTAGAAAATAACAAATTCTTCAAATACAAAACCCGACTTTTCTCAGAGACCTTGTCATGTCCCATTCTAGGGTTTTGAACACAAATTTCTGAATCTTGCAATTTTGAATTGAACCCCTAGGACTGAAATCTGAATTTATTCTTTGGGATCTAAATACACACTTATATCATCCAAATTTTCATGGCAATTACATCATAAACATCAATGCTAAATATACAATCAAACCCTAGTTGGATTACACAATGAATTACACACTAGGTTGATTTCAAAATGATGATCCAATCAATTCAACTCTGCTGTTATAGAAATTAGATTGCTCATTGCATCAATACATCAAATCTATGGCTCTATGATAGCCAAAGTACAATTCCAACCGGTTGTTACAAATCAGAGGTAAAACAATGAATGCACATATGAAATTTGTTGGCCAAATTCATTGCAAAAATGATACAAGCCTGCTGTAGCAACTAAGCCCTCTTATGGTGATGATATGCAAGGCAAGTAATCCACTATGGCTGATCGCACCTCCCCAAGTCTGATTGCTGGAATGCTAAGGCAGATCACTGATATATAATGATGACCAAGGGTGAATTATGGATGCTGATCGCTGCCACTCTGCAAAATCGCTGATGAAGGGATGCTCGTTGAATACCAAAGTCATAAAGTGCTGATCGCTATACCTTGATGCTGGCCGCTAACTTCAACAAGTGAAATCCTCCATGATATGGTGGTGGTTAGGGTTAGAAGTTGACTCCAATCTAAGGTAAGAGCAGATGCAAGAAATCTTCCTTATGCCACGGATCTTGTGATGATGCAGTTCCCAATTGGAGCGCTCAAGCCAAGATATGAGGCTGATGCAAATCAGTGCCTTTGGATGCAAACAAAATGATGTTTAATGTCTTCAAAAGATGCAAAGGATCTACAACAAGTCTTCAATGATATGCATTGATCTTCAAGCTTCAAATCGCCAACAATGGTCTTCGACCAAATCTTTGAATGATGTATCAATGATGCTCAAACAATTCTTCGAATCTCCAATGAAGTGCAAATGTGAACTCCGTACGAATCCACCTCCAAGATGTGATTGGATTTTCATCCAACACACCAACTCCACAAGGTTTTTGTCCTTGCAAGTCAAGCAATACAATTGCCAAGCATAAATGCGAAAGTTGTCAAAATGTTCATGATCAGAAATGAGGCTCCAAAGCCTTCTTTTATACTTGAGTCTTCGATGAGGCCGACAATTCAAATTAAAGATTTGAATTTCACTTTTCCCTTTTTGTTGACTATCAACCAATATTTTATTATTTTATTTCTCCAAAGAAGGGCGCCCAATTTCAAATATAATATTATTTTATTAATTCATTTACTCTCCCAAGTTGAGCGCCAATATCCAAGAATAATATATTTTATTATTTCTTTTTTCCTTCTCCTTGGTGAGTGCTTCAAAATAAAATATAATATTTTATTTAATTTTCCAACTTGGCCGCTCCAAATAAGATTATAATAATATTATTTTATTTTTCTTTCTCCAAGATGGCGCCATAATTAAATAATAATAAAGTATTATTTAATTATTCTTTTTGATATTAATGCAAAATTGCATTAATTCATATTTTTGCCGGAAGTTGGTCGAGCTTTATAAAACAACATTCCTTTCTCCAAGCCTCTGATCAACATTATCTTTTCCGAGCCTTGGCTCAACCAAAATATTCCCTTGTTTTGATGAATTAGCCTACGGGAATGAGGATAGATAACTCAGTCTCCTGTTTGATGATCATGCCGGAAATGGGGACATGACAGACCTGATACTTGTTTTTGAGGTGATTCCATAGTGTAGATGCAGATGTGGTGTTCCAGACTTCAGGGATCAAGTCATCAGACACTGACAACTTGAGTAGTAGTAGGGCTTCCTTGTGACACTTGTCAAAGTCATCTGGGTTGGTTGCAGGCCTGGTTTCGGTCTCTAGGATAATATCATCACACATCATATACTTAGTGATTGTGAGTATTTTGTGACTCTAAATATTATAATTCTTCCCGGTGAGCTTTTGTGCCTCTGGTAGCACCAAATTTTGAATATTTGCCATTATCCCAAAAAATAATGAATTCTTGAAACTTGAACAACCCTTTTAAATTTGATTGAGAAAATTTTTAAAATTGATCTTGCAATTTTTGAAACCCTTGAAATTTAGGCGCCTTGGAAATTAAACCCCCCGCCCCCCCCAATTTAAAATTTCCAAAACTCACAAAAAATAACTGAGGGAAATTTAAAAAATGGATACCTAATTTTTTTTGTTGAATGTTGTGCCCTAGCAGCCATTGAAATTTAACTTGCATGCTGAAATAAGGGTTTAAAACCCTAGCAGCTTGTCCTTTTTCAAAAAATGTGCCCTAAAATCGTGGAGTTGCAGAAATATAGTAAAAAACTGCCTTCAAAACGCTACGCCGTGACTAAAAATGGCAATTTGCTGCTCTTTTTGTGTGCCCTAGCCATGTGTGCAAAAATAGGTGTGATTTTGGTATTTTCGCATGCAGAAAAAGCTTGATTTTTGGCCACTCAAATTTGGGCACGATTTTTGCAAGGAAATGGTGGCGGAATTTTTGCAGAAAATGAGCCGCGTTTTTAGCAAAAAAATAACCACACGATTTTTCCCATAAAAATCTGCGATTTTTGTCTGAAATAGAAGTTGAATTTGTAGAAAAATAGGCCGCAAATTTGACCAGAAATAAGCTACAGGGTTTTCACCAAAAATAGGCTCGATTTTCACTTGAAACCCTAGGCGCGAATTTGTCTTGAAAAAAACATGCGATTTTTCCTTAGGCACGATTTTTGAAACCCTCTCTAGATGCTCGTGAGCTCGATCCGCGACCACGACTTCTTCTTGACCTCCTTTGCGCGATCAAACCCTAACCCTAACCTATTGGCTCTAATACCAATGTTGGTAGAGATGCAAAGAAGATATATGAGATAAATTAGCTAGAAAAGCTTGCTTCACAAAGAGTGAAGGCAACGTTATATAAAGCATAGTTTCGAAACTCGCTAGGACTCGGTGAGTCCTGAGTCGAGTCACCCCAGACGAGTCCGGGGGACTCGGACTCGGACTCAGACTCGGCCATTAAGTATACAATTTTGCCATTTCAATCTCTTAAAAAATCAGGAAGACGATGATAGTATATTTCAAAATACATTTAAGTGTAAATTCAAATCGAACTTATAATCTCTGACTTGGATATTTTCTGAAAGTTGGATATTTATGTAGCAGACTTAACTTATTACTTTCTTTTGTATTTCAGATGCAATTTCCTCTTCTCATACACTTCCGATTTTTGTGTCGATCCATGGTATTGCAGGGCAAAGACATTGATATAAATTTGTGAGTGACGGTAGGAGTCACATCTGTGATAGACGTGACTCCTCAAGGAGTCACGCCTATCACAGGTGTGACTTTGTCACCGTTTGTATTGTAATCGGTTTCATCGATTTTAACAGTTACTAATCACCGTTTAGAATTCAGAAGATGTTTATGCTTTGGTAATATATCATTCGATCATGCTATATTGATATTTATCTTAACATACCTTATATATTAAGTATGAATATATAAGTAATATTTAATATTACTTATATATTCATATTTATTATTATGTTATCTGATCGAAGCTACAAACAACTCAACACTCCCTCTTAGCTTGGGAAGATAACAATATCACAATAATCTCTGTGAATATCAATTATCTGATCTATAATGAATTACTCAAAGTAATTTAATATCACATAACTCATGATATATAGTATCACCTATCTTGTGATACGTAGCATCACCTACCTCGTGATACTAAAGGATATACTATACTCGAGAACATTACATTCTCCTTATATATATCCCAGTTATGGTATGTGCACTGACATTAAGTCACATAATGTCTACCATAACTTAATCATGATAACTCCATGATTCATACCAATATCAAGTCACATGATATCAGTCTAATGAACATTATAAGATCGTCACCTTATAATGTTAGGTACAAGTGTAGATTATCCAAAAAATCGTCACCTTTTGGAAATAAACATAGAATGGGTAGGCCCATAATGTCATAGAGTCACACATATGACACAAGATGTTTACACATTAAACATCTTTAATATATTAGTACAAATCAATTAGAATTTTACATTTCAATCATACCAAGATTTTTTCTGAAGTATTCAACTTTCACCTTGAGGAGTGGTTTATTAAGAATATCTGCAGTTTGATCTCCTGTACTAATATACTCCAACTGAATCACATTCCTTTCCACCATATCACGCACATAGTGATGAGGAATCTCAATATGTTTAGATCTATCATGGAATACTGGATTCACGGATAGCTTAATACAGCTTTGGTTGTCGCAGTGGATGATAGTTGGTTTCAAAGGTTTACCAAATAATCCCACAAGCAGTTTTCTAAGCCATACTGCCTCTCTAGCAGCCATAGAAGCTGCAATATATTCGGCTTCTGTAGAACTCTGAGCAACTGAAGACTATTTTCTGTTGATCCACGATATCATTGCTGACCCTAAACTGAAACAAAATCTGGAGGTGCTCTTCCGGTCAGTTACACTTCCAGCCCAATCTGAATCTGTGAATCCATGTAGATCTAAGTCAACCTTTTCATATTTTAAGCCATAATTTAGAGTACCTTGAAGGTATCTCATTATATGTTTCACAGCCACAAGATGTATCTCCTTGGGCTCACACATAAACTGACTTAAGGCATTTACAGCATAACAGATATCAGGTTTGGTATTGACCAAATACATCAAGGATCCAATTATCTGTCTGTACAGAGTGGGATCTGCCAACGGAGAATCTGCTGCTGCTTCCTTCAATTTATGAAGATTTGTTTCCATGGGGGAAGACATAGGTCTACATTCCATCATACCAAACGTTTTTAATATATCAATTGTGTACTTCCCTTGGTTTAGAATAATACAGTCTGATTTTTGCCATACTTTCAGTCCAAGGAAGTAGTGTAATAGACCTAAGTCCTTCATGTCAAATTATGAAGCTAGATCTTTCTTACACTGATCAATAAGGTGATTTTCTCCTATAATCAATTGATCATCAACATATAATATCAATATTAACATATCACCTTTGCTTTGTTTGAAGTAGAGATTTGGATCTGCATCATTCTTTGAGAAGCCTAATCTCAAGAGATAACTGTCAATTCTTCATACCAGGCTTTGGGGGCCTGTTTAAGTCCATATAGAGCTTTCTTTAATTTACATACATGGGATCCTGCATTGTGAATCTCAAATCCTTCGGGTTGCTCTAAGTAAACCTCTTCTTCAATGGTTCCATTTAAGAAAGCAGTTTTTACGTCCATTTGATGGACTTTCCACCCTTTGGCTGCTGCAATAGCTAGAACTGCCCTGACTGATGTATATCGAGCAACTGGAGCAAAGGTTTCGTTGTAATCAATTCTTTCCTTTTGTGAAAATCCTCTGGCTACAAATCTTGCTTTGTATTTCCCTATACTGCCATCTGCAGCATGTTTGATTTTAAATAGCCATTTTGAAGAAACAACAGATTTCCCTTTTGGTCTAGGTACTATATCCCACACATCATTCTTCAGGATGGATTGATACTCCTTTATCATGGCATCCTTCCATACTTGGTGCTTAAGAGCTTCTATAGCACTAGAGGGTTCTAATTTAATGAATTCACTCATTAAAGCTACATAACTAGAGAATCTCTTAGGTCTTGTGCTTTCCCTAAAAGTCCCTGATGGAGCGGCATAATTTTTAGCTTCTTCCATAGTTTTGGTGGCCCAGAGTGGTCTTTTCTTGGGATTTTCTAAGGGCTTGATTTGGTTCCATACATAACTCGTACAAGTACCCTTGTCTATGACCTATGGTTTTGGCTTTCTTAATAGTAGAATTCTTTGGCCATGCCAATACTTTGCTATCCATAAAGGTCACCCTATATCCATTATCTTCAAGTGCAGATATGGAGACTAGGTTTCTTTTGATGCCTGGGACAAACAATACTCCAGTTTTTTGGATGGAGATGCCAGTCTTTAATTTGAGGGTGCATGTGCCAACACCCTTGACTGGATGTACAGAGTTATCTCCAATTGTTACTTCTTCGTCAGTCTCTTCTACCATGGTGTCTAGTAGTTCCCTGAACCCTGTGATGTGTCTTGATGAACCACTATCTATAACCCAGGTGTTGGATTTATTTGATACTTGGTTTGAAAGTGCAGAGTAGAATACATATTTCTCGGATTCATGCTCCTTTATTTTGGCATAAGATGCTTGTTGTTTGGTTCTGTCAGGACATCTGATTGCATGGTGTCCATATTGGTCACATCTGAAACATTGGATGCGAGAAATGTCTTTCTTGAATGAACCTTTCCCGTGATAATTTTTCCTCTTCTTGAAGTGTTTCTTCTTCTCTTTCTTTTGAGAGTTTGTATTTAGAACATGAAGGTCTTCATCTATATTTTTCTGTTTTGACCCTTTCTTTGTCTGTCTAGATTCTTCTTGAAGATAGTCTGATCTTAGGCGGACAAATTTTGGAAATTTGGACCTTGCACTAATGCCTTGAACAAATGTCTCCCAGGAATTTGGGAGACCATCTAGAGCAATAAGTGTTAGTTCCTTGCTTTCAATTTGGTACCCAAGTGTTGATAGTTGATCCCTTAGTGCAGATATTCTCATAAAGTATGCATTGATAGATTCTCCTTTGTTCATACTTATATGATTTATTTCTCTCTTTAGGGCTAAGGTTTTGCTGGAGTTATTAATTTCATAATTGCCTTCAAGTGACTTAAACATATGATATGCAGTCTCATGTTTTGTCAGAATCGGCACGATATGTTCTCTAACTCCATCAACTATGATTTTCATGGCTTTGTCATTTCCTTCAATCCATGTCGTTTTATCGGGATCATTCTTTGGTTCCGTTTTGTTTTCTCTCACAAATGAATCAACTTTATTTTCTTTTAGTATCATCATAATTCTGAATTTCGATGATGAGAAGTTATTTCCTCCTTCCAATCTATCTTCGAATCGGATTGCTGCTGTCATTTGAGAAATGAGATGTATTAAATCTGAATTTCTCAAGTTCGATTTTCTGCCTGGATTCTGCTTAACGTGGCTCTGATACCATGTAAATTCAAATCGAACTTATAATCTCTGACTTGGATATTTTCTGAAAGTTGGATATTTATATAGCAGACTTAACTTATTACTTTCTTTTGTATTTCAGATGCAATTTCCTCTTCTCATACACTTTCGATTTTTGTGTCGATCCATGGTATTGCAGGGCAAAGGCATTGATATAAATATGTGAGTGACGGTAGGAGTCACATCTGTGATAGACGTGACTCCTCAAGGAGTCACGCCTATCACAGGTGTGACTTTGTCACCGTTTGTATTGTAATCGGTTTCACCGATTTTAACAGTTACTAATCACCGTTTAGAATGCAGAAGATGTTTATGCTTTGGTAATATATCATTCGATCATGCTATATTGATATTTATCTTAACATACCTTATATATTAAGTATGAATATATAAGTAATATTTAATATTACTTATATATTCATATTTATTATTATGTTATCTGATCGAAGCTACAAACAACTCAACAATAAGTTTGTATATTCTTTAAATATTTTGAAATATACTGTCAGGATGTTTGAGATAGGTTCCGGATCCATGGGATTTAACATGCAGATTCTAGATTTTGGAGGATCCATCAGATTTCAGACTTAACCAATTTTTCTGGGTTTCAGACTTAGTCAAATTTAGGGTTTCGGTTTTGCACAAAAAGAGTAGAGGACAAATCACTGGATCCTATTGATTTGGATGAGATAGATCCTATTGATTTGCGAGTTTTTGCCGAGTTTTCTCTGAGTTTTTGTTGACTCGTCAATTTTGGCATCATTGAAGACCTACCATTTACGCCTTCGTAGGAAGGCGAAGGATGTAGGCTCCTCTAAGCCATAGACTTCTAGTAATGGTTTTGATATTTTATATTTGTTTGGAACATTTGATGTCATGGATTTCATATTCCATGAGTTTTGTATACATTTGACTATATTTATAATATATATATATCTAAGTGTGCTATTTCGTTCAGCAGCTCAGCTACAATTTGTGTTTATACTTATGTGATCGATGTATACTTGTATATGTGATCAAATTAGCTTCTATTTGATGATGTTATTGTGTCTTTAAGGTTTTTTCAATAAAGGGTGCATGAAACAAGTTTTAAATCCTTAAAAATCTCTAAATTTCTTGGGTTTTTCACTGTGCCGAGTCTGGGCGCCGAGTCTAGGCCGAGTCCGAGTCTCGGAAGTATGAAATAAAGTTATAAAAATTACTTTTACAACTACCATATTTAATGGTACATCACCTATTTCAACTACGTACTTTAATGACTACACCTAACTACACCTAACTACCAGCTAATTAATTACACTTTATTACATTATTATACTAATAGATACAACAATTTTGTTATGTGATGGAAATAAGCTATTTGGCTATGAAGCTCATGTTTGTCACAATGATAAGTGAATAATGGCTTACTACCTACTACATGAAATGCGAAGAAATGTCCCCTTAGTAGGTGGCTTGCATGAGAAGTTACTAGTAGGTTAATTACATCTAGTCAATGTTGTTATAAAGTGGCTTGTGTGTGAAGCTATTCATTTTCTTATAAATAAGGGTTACTCCCTCTCTATGTATTCAAGCTATTTCACTATCAATATAACTTTGTGTTGAAACTTGTTTCACAAGTCTTGGAGAAGAGTACTTTTTCTTACCTTGAGCTTGCAGGTGTTATGCCTCCTTACTAGGTGGCTTGTGTGAGAAGTTAAGAGTAGGTTAATTATAACTAGTCAATGTGGTTATAAAGTGGCTTGTGTGTGAATCTACTCATTTTCTTATAAATAAGGGTTAGTCCCTCTCTACGTATTCAACCTGTTTCACTATCAATATAACTTTGTGTTCTGACTTTTTTCACAAGTCTTGGAGAAGAGTACTTTTTCTTACCTTGAACTTGCAGGTGTGGATGCTGTCCATTTCATGGGTGCACAAATTTCCCTATATTTCTATCTTTTGTATAATTATTTATCTTGCGGATATATGTATACTATAGATATGGGCGTGGATGTTTTGTAGTTGGCAATTGCAACTTGTTCAGCAACTTCTGGAACATTAATTCTTTTGAGGTATTGTTGTCAAGAATGTAGTGTTCTAATTTCTCCTTCATTGGAACGTTATGTTTAGAAAGGGTTTCTTTGAACATTATAGTTTCTAATTTCTAAGTGACCATGAGGATGGGCTGGACATCAGTATCACTTGAATTGGACTGTATTTTGAAATTTGCAGCTTGTGGTTGGTACTCAGAAAGAAGGCCTTAACTTTGGTGGCTTGAAGAATATGGGAATCTTCAGTGGAATGTTTGTGTTGCTTGTATTAACTGCAATAGTTTTTGGTCCCATTGACAGGGCCCTTAAGGAGCCACTTTGGGTGTTGTTCCTGTTGTTTATGTCAGAGTTGGAAGTACTGATAGGGAGAGTAGATGGAGGCATGAAACCAGTATTTTTGGCAGAGACTGCATGGAGGCATGAGTGCTCTTGGATGGCCCTTCTAGAAGTTTGGTTCCAGCTTTGAACCCAACTCAAAAGCATGCTTTCAAGCATGATTATAAAACTCCTTTTGGAGACGTGGCAAAAGACCAGAAGAAAATTTAATGCAAAACACCTCATATATTTTGGACTGAGCTTTGGCAAATCATTTGAATGTGTTGGTGTATATCTGTATGGGCTACTGAGACAACTGCCTTAGATGTTATCAACATATCAATGGATAATCCTAGTAATCAAGCAGATAGAAGTATTTGCAGACAGTTGATTTGATGTTATTCCAACTCTTATCATGTGGCTTCTTGTAGAAGCTAAAGAATCAGACATACAAATGCCACCATGTTAGTGCCTACTCATTCATATGAATCCTGGTAATTATATCTTCCACTCCTTGGTGAGATTTTGTTGTTTTCAAAAGCTGTGTCACAGGATTCGCCGTATTTTGGCCAAGAGGTTCGAAATTCGGCAGATTTTTAAAAAACCTATGAAATTCGTTTAAATTCACTGGAAGTCCATATGGTATTTTTTAAAAAAGGTTTTCGTCCCTTTTTCACTTTAAAACCTTCATCAAACCGACCCTGCTTGTCGACCTGCTCAGCGGTGACTGGCGACCCGTCCTCTGCCGACCTGTTTGTTGCCCGCGCATTTTAGTTTTTAGGTTTCAAGGAATACGCCAATAGGAACAACCGACGAGTTTAGAAAATTTGCTGACGTGAATTTTTTTTACCGGCGTGAGACAATTCCGAGCACTATAATGCTCACATATAAAAGCCTATTGGCTAATTATATTTTGTTTTTGTTTTTTTTAATTTCAAGTTTTATAAATAAAATTTAGATTTTTTATTTTGTTTTTTAAATGTTAAAGTTAAAATGAGATTTAATATATTTTTATTTTTATATTTGTAAAATAAAATAAGTATTTCTTTTATTTTGTTTTTTAAAATTAAAATATAAATTTTAATATGTTTTTTAAAATAAAATTACTAATTATTTTATTTTATTTTTTAAAGTTAAAAATTAAGTATCTTTTTATTTTCATGTTTTTTAAATAAAATTAGTATTTTTTTAATTTTGTTTTTAAACAAAATAAAATTAAGAAATTTATAGTTATATTTTATATGTTTTAAAAAATAAAATTAGTATTTTTTATTTTGTTTTTTTAATATAAAGATTAAATTTTAACATATTTTATTTTTATGTTTTTTAAAATAAAATTTAGTATTTTTTTATTTTGTTTGTTAAAGATAATAAAATAATAATAAACACTCAATAATGTGGAAGCTATTGGCAATCATGATTTCATATGTTTCTTATGGTTTAAAGTTTACTATGGTTTATAAATGTGGCATCTATTTAGCAATGTTTGTGTATTTATTATTTATATTTAAAAAAATCAAATTTATGGTAAGGCGAATTTAATCATGAATTTTTTTTCCAAATTTTTCCTTGTCGAATTTATTCCGAATTTCATCTTTGCAGAATTCGATTTCGAATTCGAACCTTGTGACTTAGTTCAAAAGTATCATCCAGGTTTTGAAACAATGAATCCAAATTTTAACCTTTGACTTTGTTTACAAAATATAGTAGAAATATTGGAATCCAGCTTGAAATGTGGTTGAACAACGGGAACTGCAATGGGCATGTCTAGTAGCTGGTCATAAGCTTGCTGCTGGAGCACCATGATGTACTGAAACATTGTCATCATCTTGTGCATCAGCTTTGGTATGAAATTTGTTGTTGTAGTTGCTAATCAAGGAAGTCTTTTGAAAGAAACCAAAATAGATTTGCATCCAGGTGGATTTTTGACTCACTTTGACTACTTATGCATGCCACCATTAAATGAAATTGATAAGCCTACCAAAAAACAAATCTACAACAAAACCCTTCTGATTCTGATTCGTGTTTGAAACATGAATCTTTTTATAATTTTTCTAATAATAAGATGGAAAAAACTAAAAATCAGCATGGATTTATGTCTGACAAACAGAAAGTAGGTGTTCAGATCATGAAATCTGCCTTCCTGTAAAGTTTCAGGTTGACCCATAAAGTTTTGTTCTTTGGCTCAAGTTTGCTGAAAAGTCATGTGGAAGCATAACTTGGACTGCTGCAGAAGAAAAAGATGATGTCCGTAGAGATACCTTTCTTTTGGATGAAAATTTGTGTTGAAGAGATGAGCTCAATTTGGGCAAGTTCCTTGATGTCGTACAAAAACCACTGTATGAAAGTTGAATCTGGTTCTGCTGCTAGAGGACAGAATGGTCTACACAATGAGATGTATTTTTTTAGAAGTTCCATGTGGAATGTAGAAAGTTGATTTCAACACATTTCTTGAGGTTGGGATTCATGAAAGTTTTGGATGGAAGTATAAATTCCAAAGAAACACCAGAATTGCAGAACTCTAATAGAGGCCTTACTGCAGGCTCTGGTACCAATTGATGCATGCTCAACTAAAAGAAGGAAGCAGATAGCTGAAGAGGAGAGTAGACAGATAAAGAAGAGACCTTACCCGGTTTCTATAAATTTTGGTAATCTTATATTACATAATCATTATATGGACTGTGGAGTACAAAACAATCATACCTGGAAAATATTGAGATAGACATGCACATAATTTACATCCTTGAGAAAAAGTAAAAGTCAAAAGCTATCTAAAGCTTTTCCTGCAACAAATTTACCATAAATCGTCATCACTAAGTGCTAAAGGAGGCTCTGAAATTCCAATCCTGCTTAATGCTTTTGCATTTGTAATTTCTTTTATTTTTTTTATAAACCTCTTTGTTTGGAACAATTTATCAAAGAATGTTTACTTCTTTTCTTTTCTTTTCGGTATGTTGAGTTTATTTTCTTAGGAATAGGTGCTATCCACATTCTATTTTGGTTTTGGCCTTAGTAATCATCTTCAGACTTTGTACTAAATTTGAATGATGTTTTTTGGACAGGCTAAATGCATTGGTATTTTCAGAAGAGAAGATTCAAGGTCAGTACAAGCTGCCGCATTGACTCCATTGCTCTCAATTTTGGAACTAAGCATGCAGGAGAATAGACCTCTGGAATTTTCACTGGATTGGACATGGGCGGAGTCATTGTTGGTGGAGTATAGGAAAGCAAGGACATCCGGCACATGTATTTACTCCCTACTCTTATGTACACAGTATGGTATAAGAATACTTGAGAAGTACAATTTTTTAATAAAAAGTAACATAAGGGTAACTAGGGAAGCTGAGCTACTGTGATAATTAAGGTGTTTTCTTGCTTCCACACGGCAGCCAACATTTCAGGTGCCTGGTCTCTTTTACACACAAATAATGTATGGAAATTACCAGTGTTTTGGGAAACAAACTACAGCCTTCTTTTTCAATGGGTACAAAGAACTGCATCATGAGGTTCAGTGAAAATGAATACACGTGCGCGCACACACACACACACATAAATAAAAACATTTTTAATGATGCAAGTTTATCCACAACATGACTATCCAGGAATTTTCTAAATAAGCTTTATGCTTTTATATGTATTGTACATATACATGTATATATATGTGTGTACACACACACACACACACATATATATATATACAGATATGTACCTATATACCTATATATATACATATATGTATGTATATATATGTGTACACGCACAGAACACAAACACTCCCTCCCCCCCCCACACACGTGTGTATATGTACAATACATATATGTATTGTACACTCACATATATCTTTGTGAATGTGTTAAAACAAGTACAACTTTACATTCTTCACAAAGTAATCTATCCTTTCCAAAATATATCCGCTTCATAATGGCCTACTTAAGCAAATCGCTGATGCAAATTATATATTATTTCCTAGCTGTACATACATTGTTCAGTGAACAAGGTTGTCCAATGTCGACGGCATCATTATCCAGTGCTGCTCTAAAAAAGATTTGGTCCACAGATGTGGCCATTCCAGATTTTGTTGTGAGCTATACTGCTAGTGAACATTTAGTAAAAATTATGCAATTTATGTCTAAGCTCTTGGTTACCAGCACAGGTTCATTGCACAAACAAAATACATGTAAATCTAACTAATTGCTTTGTTTCTGTTTCTTTTTAAACTTGATGGCCAATCTCAGTGATGCAGTGTGTTTGTTTTTCCTGCAGTGAGGTCAAATATTTTGATGGTAATTGGCTATGGGGTTGAAAAGTTCCCTGGCTTGTTTCGAGAAGAACATTTGGACATCATCTTGAAGTTATGCCTTGATACTTTAGAAGAGGAACTTCATCGGACAGGAAATAATCCAGTTTATGTCCTGGTCACAGGCGCTATTAAGTGTTTGGATTCATTACTCCTTTGTTTTGACAGGACAATGCCTGCAGGAGGTACTTTTAGAATTTTAGAATTTTTCCATGAGCCTGCTTTCTTTCTTTGTGTTTTGTATTCTAGATGACTGAACTATTATATGTTCACGTCATAATTTTCCAATGCTGGCATATAGGATGTGTGCAAAAGTATTTTAATTTCCTTGTTTCTTTATTTCTTACTTGACATAGAAAGTGAAGGGGGATTTCTTTTTTCATGACCAAGTTTTGATCTGGTGTAGGATCTGTAGAAAACTCAAGGAAAATATATGCATATGTTGAGCAGGTTATACATTTTCGAGAAGACTTGAAACGCTATGAGATGGTAAAAGGTGAGCATTGCTTCATGATATGGTAAAAGATAAATATTATTGAACTTCTTGTGCATTGGAAATCCACCATTTTGTACAGACTATAATTTCCTTTGAAAGAGAATGGATTGGCATACAATGTTTAAATATATTTTGTTTTGAGAGGAATGCCTTGGGACATCTTGGGTATCATCAATGCCTCTTGTGAAGATTAATAGGGGCTCATATGTTAGACTATTGATCATAGGATGGGGTGTTTATAGGAATTTTGTAGGCATTATTCACATGATGAAATTTTCACTTGTCTTGGACTGGTAGCAAAAATCTTTCTCTGGATTGACTTGGTAAACCAAAAGATAAATATTTTTTCAATTAATTGGGATTTAATTGGAGAATTTAAAAATGCTGAAGCAATTCATAAAAATAGAGGAAAAATGCAGTTTTTTCATTTCATGCTAAACCAGGATTAAATTAAGATTTTTTTCACAATTTTCTCGCACCTTAGGATTTGTGCACAAGTCTGCAAAAAAATTGGTGATCTGATTCAGATCAAATCACTGACTAGTCTGAGTCACGATTGCTTGTGATAACCTAACTCACAATTTTTTCTAGATATTTGCCTCTATGGGGATCTTGGTAGTTAAGTTCTTGGCAAGGCAGTCTACAAAGTGGAGGCATTTGTAAGACCATCAGGGGTGTTCAGAAATCTTCTAAGCATTTTTTACATGGTGAAATGTTCATTTGTCATGGTACTTAAGTTCATGGGCAGGGCAGTCTGTGGTTATGTACTTTGCAAGATGGAGATGGTGTTCTTTTGGGAGAGTATGTTGTGAGGCTTCTTTTGTATGCCAATATCTCATTTTGATTACTAGGTCTGCTCAAGGGTTGCAGGAGCACTTATATGCCCTTGAGCACTTTTGCAAAGAGGTGGATATGCAAGTTAGCACTAGCAAGACCAAGATCATGGTCTTCTCGAACAAAATGAAAACAAATCAGCGTAACTTTTATTTTGGAGGGAGTATTCTAGAAGAAGTAATAGAGTACAAATATCTTGGGATTGACTTCAACAACAAACTCAGCTGAGAAACTTGCAAAATGATGCAGGAGCATCCAGGGCCACACACAATTCTGCTCACCCAAAAAAAATATCCTTTTTTTTTGTTTTGCTCTGATTGTGTGTTGTAGGTTAAAATTTGCTGCATGCTAGGCATTTCATTTCCTTGGGATCCACATCACTACTAGTTGCTAAGTGCTAAATAAAGAACCATTATTTTGGGTGATGCAAGTGTGATCATGTATATTCATTCACCTCCACAATGGCAATCCTCCCTTATGCTGGTGGTTCCTTTTGAAGTTGTGGATTTTTTTTTTGGGCCAGCAGTTACAACTCTTGACAGGTGCTGTAGTCTTCTCCTACTTCTGGGGACATCTCCATCCCTGGTTGTGAGTGTTTGCACATTAATTGTTTCTTGCTAGGCGTTTTATCTTGCACCTCCTAATTACTACGGCAGTTACAAATGGCTGGGCGGCTTGTGGCAGTTACCCCTGCTGAGCACCTGATAATCTTATTTATACAGGTGTCTTTGTGCTGGAGGTGGGTGTTATAAGCTGCCTGGCACTGCTGACCAATGGCCTACTTGTTGCTGCAGCAGTTTCTGTCAGTGGTTTATTCCTCCACTCACCTCTTTATTGACTTGGATCGTGCCTTTCCAATGCTGGCCGATGGCATCCTCTATAAAGCAAAACAGAAATATGTGTTTAAGGGAGATAGGTTGGTACAGGGGGTCGTGGAAGTACAGAAGCTAAGAGCATATACAAAAAGAATATCTTTCCGGCTGGTGTATGGACTGTGACATCCAGATAGAGGCGTTGGAAGTTAGAAATCCTGAGTAAAGGTTGATGCCTGCAGCTGGGCTGTGTCTATAAATTGAATTGTGCTTCATATCTTCTAGGTCCATGGTGCTGTCTTGTTGCTAGGCCATGTGCCTGCAACTAATGGTAACGAGGAATTTTGAATCTAAATTTTTGAATGTTATTATTCCTTGCTGCTGCTGATTTGATTTTGTGTGTGAAGCTGCTTGGGTTTGTAGCCCTTCACTGAGCTCACGATCCATTACAACATCACAGAAGGAAGAGAATTTTGGGTGGTTTGAGAGCACTCTATGCTTTGCAAAACAGAGGTAGAGATGTAGAGTTATGGGATTGAAAAACTATCCAAATTCTATTCGGGCTATTAGTAATTTCGGTGGTGCTTTACAGGTACAAATTATGGGCTAGCAACACCTTAGACTTAAAATGGAAGCAAATAGAGAGAATCCAAAAACGCATGATCACAAGCAAATTCAAACTAAAAGCTTTGGTCTCCTATGAGATTCTTCTAGCTGAAACAAACACATATCCTATTGAAGCCATTGCTATGGTGCATCTACTAGGATATCAGGAAAAAATCGAACAAATGGAGGCAAATAGATGGCTCAAGGTTGTCATCAAAGAAGTCTTGAATGAGAGAAAGAAGTATTGGATGAAACAAAATATCAAGTGGATGAGCAAATGGAACATCCACATAAATGCATGTCCTAATAATAACAAAGAAATAATGGCTTTTGTTATAGATAAATTTCACAAGTCTATGTGGGAAAAGGCGTTAGGGAGAAAGAGGAAATATTACCTTGATGAATTTAACCCCACTTATGATCACCAACAAAAGGCTTATATAGGGGCAAATATCCCTTGGAGAGTAAAGACTTATAGCTCAATTAAGGACTAACTTACATCGTCTTTGATGTGAAATTGGTAGATGGTAGAGGCAAAAAAAGTATAGAAGGAGAGAGTTTGTGTCTTTGAAGAACTGTCTTCCTTCTTGTCTTTAAAGCTAAGTTACCGAATCTCCCCCCCTCCCCTGGCGTTTCTTGGTACAGTCCGTACCCGAATCGGGTACAGCCAGGAATCCCTGTGGATTCGAATAGGAATCTGCAAATTCAGTCAGGAAGCGGTTCTGGGCAACGTCAAAAGATTCCGGGAGATTTTGCTGCTGACGTGGTGCTTCCAGGAGGTTTCGCTAGGTTTTTATAAGTTTTTTTTAGATTTTTGACTTTTCATTTTAATGTTATTTTAATAGTCGGGTGTCGGTGGGCGTTTATAACTTTTAACCTAAGAGTTAAAAAAAATAACAAATATAACAAAACGCCTCACTCAGTTTTATTTCGGCCGACATAAAACTCAGAAGGTTTATTTCGCACGCAGAAGGTTTTATTTCGGCCGCTCAGACCAGCAGACGCCGTTGCCGCTCAGACGCCACCACCGCCGTTGAGAGGAGAAGACGTCGCCCAGAACCGCTTCGCCACTCAGTTGCGGGTTTTTGAAAAAACAAATTCGAATGCTTTTAATATTTTGGATTCTTTCGAATGGTTTTGTTTTTTTAAAATTGGAATGCTTTTAAAATATTAAAAATTAAAACTTATATATAGGAATGCTAATATCCGAATACCCAATAGGTATAGTCATATATTAAATTTTTAATTTTTTATTATAGTAATATTATATATTAGATAAATTACTAATTGCTATTAGCCTATTAGTAATAATTACTATTTACTGTATTTACTAATTTAGTATTATTATTAGTAATTACTCTATTTTAATTTTGAAGTTAAAATTTTTTATTTAAAGTTTAAAAATTAAAAAATTAAATTTAAAGCAGTTTATATTATAATTATATAATATTATATGAATGATTAAATATTAAATATTATTATATTAATAATAAAAGTAAAATAAAACTAGAATTAAACTTTTTTTTTATTATAATTTTTAAATTTAAAGTACCAGTATATTTAATTTTTTTAAATTTTTAATGGTATGTAATTTTAGATTCTAGAAGCTTTTATATTTATAAAATTATATGTAATAGACTAATAGTATATACATTTAGACTTAATTTTTTTATATTTTTGTTTTATTTTTAATTTTGATTATAAATGAAATTTATATATGCATTTGTTATTTAATATTTATTGTTATTTAATATATATATATATATATATATATATATATATATATATATATATATATATATATATTTATGATTTTTTTTTGTGCACGGACGTACCCAAATGTACCTAGGTCCCCCCAAAAAAATTGCCATATTAGCGTACCGTACCCACGTACCCGTACCCATACCCGATTCGGCAACTTAGCTTTAAAGAACTGTGCTTCTTTAGAATGCATAAAAAGCAACTTCTTTACCATCGTCAGAATCTAGAGGATCTTCAACAATGGCTATATTAGCCTCTCTGATCTTTCCCTTGATAACATCATTCACCCGATTTCTACATTTCCAAGCTGTGTGATCCATTTTCTTACAATACTAGCATTCTATCCCCTTTTTGTCCTTATCAAATCTTCTACGATTTGCGTATAATACTACCTCAGTTTGAGGTTCATCTTCTGCATCTCCTACAATATTCCTCTTTTCTTCAGCTATGAGAGCTGAAATCATATCTTCCAGAGTTTGAGTAGAAAGTTGACTAAGAGTAAAGATGACATTGTTGAATTTTGAAGGCAAACTGTTCAATAAAATGGCTTTAGCATCCTCATCATCCACTGCTGCACAGATTTCTGGTAGTTGTCAAAGAAGAGATCTCAGATTGTTTATGTGACTTGACACAGTGACTCCGTCAGTCATCTTGAACTTGAAAATTTTCAAAATACCTGCAAACTCTTTCCACAAACAGAATACAAATTCTGCCCTAGCTGTTTGGAAACCCTGTTTTTTTAAAACCCTAGCAGAATCAAAACATCTTTTCAAACCCTAGCAGAATTAAAACATGTGACCTGCTCTGATACCATATGACAAAAATCAAACACATAATGATTACCAAGATATTCGATAATGAAATAAGAAGCAAACGCTTTCTTAAATAGGTTACAACTAACTAAAAATAGACTAAGCTAAAAATAGCCACTAAGCTAAAAATAGCGAAAAATAATTAAAACATAAAGTCTAATCCAAGACTAACCTATTTTAAGTCGTTAAAATGACTTTATTACAAAAATATTAATTATTAAATATTGCTAATACCAAATCCATACGGGCATGAGGGGCAAAACTACAGAAACTGGTAACTTAGTAAAAATATATACAACATTAATTTTTTTTTCAATAAATATTTTCTTTTCAGACTCTTAGCATGCGAAAGATTGCTCATAAAGAATCATTAAACTCAAGGCCATCATCTCTAGTGAGGTTGTTAGGATGCTTCCCAATCTCAGTAGCCTCCCTTAGGTTTCCTATTCATGAAGTGGGCCTCTTTCGCCAAAATTTTAGCTTTTTCTATACAATTATCATTAGAAGAAAAATGATATAGCTGTGCTAGTCAATCTCTGTAAGGAAATAAATTAGCACCCGAGCAGAATAGCATCAATATTCCTTACAGATCTACAAGATAGCAATAGTGGAATAGCAGAATATATCCACAAACAATAACAAAATATAGCAGATCCACACAATATGAGCTAAATAGAACAAAAAAATGATTATTAGAATGAGTCACTTCAAGTGGGCAACCTCCTAAAGTCTTACAACTAGAATAGAATTCCTAAAAGTAAATATGATGATTAACAACTCCTCACTACCTCCTATCCATAGCATCATTGGGCTATAGTGATCCCTTAATCCCAGTGAGGTCAACTATCATGAGTATTAAATCTAGGAACTAACAAATGATTAAGTCAAGGATTATGTATGTGAAAGTTGGCTATCACATTTGCTTGTACATCCTATGGCTTAAGGGTGTAACATGCCCCCTCTAAAGAAGCACTGTCTTCAATGCTTGTCCTTGGATACTTCTGAATGAATCCTTCATCTTAAGTAACATTTTCTAGTGCTAAGTTCTTCCATTTGATGAGATATTTGGTGCTTATTCTACTCCTTAGGTGCTTGCTCCTAATCTAAATGACAGCCTTTGACTCCAAAATTGTCCTTCCTTCTTTGTCTAACTCTAGAAACTCTGTCTTGACCAGAATTTTATCTCCAGTATCCCTTTTCAAACATGGCAAATGAAAGACTGGATGTATACATTTGGATATTGACAACTCCAGTTTGTATGCTACACTCCAAATTCATTGAAACACTTTGTATGCCACAATGTTTCGGTTCTAACTTGTTGTTGTCCTTTTCTTGCTTGAGAGACAATTGCTTGTATGATTGCAACTTCAGAAACACCTAATCACCCATCTCAAATTGCCTTTCACTGCTATGCTGAACTGCATGCTGTTTCATGCTTTTTTTTGCCATGGCCAAGTTGTTTTGAGAGTTGAAAGAACTTCTTGCTGATGTTTTATATGCTCGTCTATAGGTAAAGGCTAAAGCCCAATGCTGCAGAGACACCAAAGATAGGATAGACAAGGGTTGGAACTTGGTACCCATAGAGCGCTATGAAAGGTGACATCTTGGTTGCCATATGAAAAGAAGTGTTATACCACCATTTTGCTAGTGGCAACCAGAAAGCCCATTGTGATTGTTTGTCTTATGCCAAGCAATAGAGATAGCCCTTCAAACATTTACTAACCACTTTCATTTGTCCACCCGATTGAGGGTGGTCAGAAGAACTGAGATCCAATTGTGACCCAAAGAAGAGAATAAAGCAATCCAGAAATGAATAATAAATATAGGGTCAGAATCACTTGATATGGTTTTTAAATTTTTTGGAATGTCATGCATGTTCTGGATTTTCTCGCAAAATGTCTTCCCAACTTTGCTAACTATAAAGGGATGAGATAATCATAAAACACAAAAATGAGTGTATTTGGCCAGTCCATCCACAACTACAATGATGATGTCCTTTCCTTCTGCTTGGGTAACCCTATGATGAAGTCCTTTGAAACTTCCAATGCTGAATGGGAAGGGATAATGGCTGTAGAAGGTTTGGAGTCTTTCTTGACCCACCCTTGATTTGTTGGCAGACTAAGCATTTTGCTGCAAACTTCTTATCATCCTCTTTGAGACCTTCCTAAAGAAATCTTGTTTGACTTAATGATAGGTTTTCAAGAAACCTGAGTTTCCACCCATTGGGGGTGCACGTTCCCTGAAAACCATATTCGTAAGGAGTGAGTTTCTGCAAAGAAAAACCTGATATTTGTGCGACAAGGAATCTTCTGTCCAAACAAATTTATTGGATGCACTAGGTTTATGTTGCAAGTGCTAAATGAATTGTGAAATCTCTCGGTCTTGCTGCCATTCCTATCTACCTTAATTAATCCAATCTGCTTGTAATATTGACATAACTCAAATTAGTACTTCTGTGTTGTTTTCCTTTTTAGATAATGTATCTGCTACCACATTTTCTTTCCCTTTCTTATAAATGATATTGATGTTGTATTCAAACATCGTAGTGACCCATTTTTGCTGCTCCTTTGACATTAGCCTTTGCTTTGGAAAGTATTTGAGTCTATCATTATCTGCCCTAAAATATCCCTTAAGCTACACAAGGTTTCGACATTTTTTACTTCACTAGAGGCATTGTTAATTCTGTTAATCATTGCAAGTATTCATTTATCAGATAGGAGGGTAAACAGGTAGCAGGCAAAGTGTACCCTACTTGGAAGAACAACCTGTGAAAATATCTTGGCAATAGTGTCAAATTGTGCCCTCTTTATTCGCATGAAGAAGGGTTCTAGTCCAAAAAAACAAGTTGAAAAATAAAAAAATCACGCTCCTTTTTATGTCAAATGTTGGACGAGTTTTTATCCTAGGTGAGATTTTTTGTGATTTTCTGCAAGTTTTTCATAAATAATTGTCACGATTTTTGACCTCAAAACTTGGCAGTGAGTTTTTTCAGCGATTACTTGCCGGTAGGAAATCCAGGCGATAATTCCAATGTGGCTGACTACCACTTCAAGTATTATGTCTCGGACTAACAAATGATTAGATCAAGGATTATGTATGCCGAAGTCAGCCATCACATACCCCAATACATCCTATGAGTTAAGGGCATAATAATCTCCTGCACAATGCTTAGTATTTACTGTAGGAGTGGAAAACTGTTGGAAATCTAAGTTGGTTAGGTTTGAAGACAATAATATAAAATTAAATATCAGGTTTTTCTTGGCTTGATCTCACTTTTATTGCTTTCTAGACCCAAGAGTTGCCTTGTGGATCTGAATTTGTGTGGTGGCTTAGTTTCACAATCTTGTCAATTCTCCACTCTTGGGTCAATGACTGCAATATATAATTCCTTAGTTGTCTGATGGTTTCTGGTTCACGCTTCATGGGGATGTTTTTTAAAATTTTACGACGACTGTTTTTTTCATTTTTCAACTAGTGATATATGTGCTTGATCCTAAATCTTTCTTTCCTTTATCTATCCTAGTTCATTGCTGTGAACTACTTTTGACTTCTATGACCAGATCCCACATAGAAGTATGCTTTTTTAATAACTCCAAGAAAGAGTCAAGATTAGTAATGCTGATATCTGCATAGCCACTAAGCAAAAAGATTTTGATTATCTCTGTTGGAGAGCAACTTCAAGTTAAGGTGAATGTTTAGTATAATGTAAACCATGTTTTGTAATATTAACAAGTCCCTATTCATATTTCATAATGGACATTTTTACTTTTATTTGGACATGTTGCGAGCAGCTGGCCTGAGGCTTTTTTCACGACATGCAAGTCTATTTCGTTTGCGTCTTTTGGAGAACTCCATGGTCATCCTCAAATGGCTGCAGTCATATTGGTGAGTGAAATATCTTATTTCTCTTAGTAGTCTTGGGTTTATCATATAAACACTCCAAATTTTTATGCTGTCGACTCATAGTTTATGTTGTTTTGCAGCATACATGTCAATCCACAGCTGAGAGATGCTGCATTTCCAGCATTTGAGCAGTTTATCACAGAAGTAATGATGACTATGGTCTTTGAACGTTGATTTTTATACACAGATTATTGATATTGTTGTTGTTCATTTTTATTATTTTTTAATATTAATCTGCGCAGTCTGAGATTTTGGAGGAAACCCTAATTTGTTGTAATCTATCAAAAGTCTGTTTAATGATTTTTTTTGGTCCTTTGTGCTAGATGAGTCTTCAAGTTCATTCCCAAATTGGTTTATATATGTGTATATATAGGGATTTTTGTCACGAATGTTCTCCTGCTTGGTCAGACTCAAGTTAGCTGTAATATCTTAGGAGGTATTCCAGTACTCATGGTCTTTTTTATTTGCCTTGCTTGGCATATCGATAACATCAATCATCAAACATTATGTAAGATCGCTTATGTTTTTAGATCTGCATTTCATGTGTTTGAAGTTGCAAACAACTCCAAATTTATGTGTTGAAGTCCAATTTATGATATATATTCCTTTTTGGTTTGGTAAAGAGAATATTTATATTATATCATAAATAATACAAAATAGGGCATATAGCTAGAAATTAGAATACCGGGGCCAAAGGAGATGGCCTCCTTAGGTTTCAAAATTGGCCTAGAGTTATGACAGTTCATGTGCAGGTCAAAATAAGAGACCCTTCTAAACTCTTACTATTGTCATACAGGCTCTATACATAAGCTTGTCAAGTAGAAGTAAACAGACGAAGCTACCATGACTTATCAGAACATTGGAGGGTCATGTTCAACTTCCTGCTGAATCTAAAAGAGTCTCTCTGTGTTTGCTAGTATGGAGTGGTTTTATTGCAGAGTATGGAACTGGTGCCCAAGTTCCTCTATTGTCTTCATAATTTCCTAGTGCTTTGCCTCAGGTAAAACCTAAGTTACTGGTTCAGATTCAGGTTCAGGTTCAGGTACGCTGGTATGACAAAATTGTTTTTGGGTTTGGGTTTGTTTTGGAAATGTCTGTACAAAAACCATATAAAAATCGTAAGTATGTACATATTTTAGCGTAAAAACAGGAATTAAGTTCAGAATACCACATACCATGCATATAATAAACAAAACAACCATAAAAATACTACTTGGATGCCAATTTGTCAAACTTGAATGTCATGATAGATATTTCATATTCATTGTTCAATATTAAAATAATAAAATCAGCAATCATCATCGTTGCCGTCGCCGTCACCGTCGCCGTCCTCGTCCTCGTCCTGGTCAATCGGAAGAACCACAACGTTGCAGTAAAAAAATACTGCTATCTGACTCCTCAAAAAATGAAAATTGTTGGGCAGTTGTAAATGTGTTTGTTTTTGTGTTTCAAGTTGTCCAGAGGTCAAATTTAGGGTTAGAGTTAGTTTTTTAGGTTGATCAGTCAACCCGTGAGGCATAAAAAGTGAAAAAAAATAATTAAAAAAAAAGGCTCCTGTTTGGCATGGGTTCGCCCTGGGTGCTGCAGAGCGTCCTCAGGTTTGGCTGGGTACACTTAAGCAGCATACCTTGGCAAACCTGGGGGTGCTCTGCAGTGCCCAGGGCAAACCTTTGCCTAACTGGGTCATGCCAAGTACGAACCAGATCCGGATCTTGGGGGAAATCCTTAGCAAACCGGTAACATAGGGTAAAATTTGAATATGGAAGTCTTTATGGGAGGAGAAATAACTCCCATCTAGATAATGAACGAACTCTGAGGCCAATGCATTCCACTCATCAAGCTTTTAACAAGAGTTTTTTCCTTCCCACAATAAATAACCTCCTAGTTAAAGCTTTTCCTTTTGAACGGGCCTTCCTCCTTCATGTATCTTTCTCTAATTCTTTAGCTGCAGGGATGCCTTGAATGCTGCACCAACTCTATTTTTTAAAGACTGGCTTTCCTTTAAGGTACAGAGCATTTAGCAGCAACAACAGCCTGCTTACTGTCAGATAATTTTTGGTACATTGGTATCCAAAGCAGCCCCTTAAATTGAGATAAATTCATCTTCTATGTTTACATGCAGGTCTTAGTTACCGTGAATAGGGATATGGGATGCCATGAGGGCACTAGCGCAGACTTTGACCTGGTTTGAATTAGAGGGTATCTGGAGCAAGGCAGAGTAACCAATAAAGAGGTGATGGGAATGAGAGGATGAGTTGACTCTGCTTCATGAGAGAATAAGATTGCTGATTACCTCATCTGCCCAATCATTATTATACTAATCTTAAGATGTATCTCCGTTTATGTTTGAAAATTTGGATTAAAACAAGGCCTTTAAAGACCTTAATATCTGAAAATTGACCCTATTTAGTTCCTTTAGGAAATGTCTTTTTTTTTTTAATGTTATTGAGTTGATCGTTATAGGACCCATGAAGATTCTGATTATCCAACAAAATAAGAGTTAGTTGCTTATTATCCACCAATAATGCATCCATGTTGGCCGCCCATCAGCATACTTTTGAAACGACGAGCAAATAGATTTAAGGGAATCTATGCTAAATATTCTTAACCTCATCTAATAAAGTTTATAGTTTCAAATTGCTGCTTACTCTTATTGATTGCATTTGTAATTACCATATAGTTTCCTTTTACTTGAATAGGCAAAAATCCTCTCTTGATGATGATTGAATGTGCCCTCGTCAATACCCAATCTCTGTTGTCATTTTGTAATCTTGTTACATGAGAAAGACTAGGTGCATAATAAGGTACCTTCACAATGCCTACTTATAACTTTGCTACGAGCCATTTTTGGCTACCTCCAGAGACCCCATCAAAATTGTACAACATTCCATAGAAGCACATCTTGCCAAAATTTCACAAGAAATCACGAGATCTTATTCTCACTGCAGGCATCGCTAAATGTGTCAAAATATCATGATATTTTGATAAGAGACGGGCAAACGATACTTTGACCGAGAAACTCCTGGGATACTCTGAGAAAATCCAATATTTGAGCAATATTTTTGTTTTTAGTATTTACTGTATATATGACTGTATACTGCAATTTTTAACTCTTTCTGCTCTGCGATTTTATATCATTCTGCTCTGCAATTTTTTCTGTGAGTTTTGACTGAGTTTTTAGGGTTTTAGGGTGCGGTTTCAGCAAACCTTCAAGGATTTCAGTGTGATTTGAGGGCACATTGATCAGATCCATGACACCACCTTCAAAATTGGCAAATGTCTTGACTTTTGGATTGCCGAGAAATTCCTGAGAAAGATATTTGCTTCTACTATAAAAGTGCATTACTAGCATAGAGTTTATGCATTATTATTGGCCATGAGTGTAAGGCTTATGGATCTATGTTTCCAATGTAAAGATATGCTACATTGTGAAATACAAGACTATTGCACAAAAATCCATAAGAATTATCTTGAATGCATGATACAACATCATGGTCTTTATGAGCCACTTAAGGTGTTGTCTCTGTGTAAAAAAGACACATGACTAAACTAGTAGTTTTAAAAGAAGCAGAAAGAATTTAATAAATAGGGTTCTATGTGGAACTGTCCAAATTACTTCTTTTTTACAACTTGAACTTTAAGGCCATACTTAAACACCAAGTTGTCACAGGTATAAAGAGTTGTGATGGTTGAGCACCTTTATCACTCTAATCAATTACCCCTACAAAAATTTGCCAGTCTTTGGATTAACATATAGGAGACACCACCATAGGTAGTGAGGGGCATATAGACAGTATACTATCAGTTCAAAATCTTTGGGGTTCATTGTCACATTTCTTGCTCAGAGCTAGTTTCCAAATTGGGCATGTTTCACTGGACATGTAGCTCCAGTTTGCTGAGAAATTGAAAATATCTTTTATCTTTTGGTTTGCTGAGAAATTCCCAAGAAAGATATTTGCTTCTATGCAACATTCCTGTAACATACACCCCTCTGTATATGTTTGCTCTGACTGATTTTTTTTTTTTTTTGGATGTTTCTGCTGTTTAAGGTTTTATGGGTTGTTTTTGCATGTGTGTTTTTTGCATTGCATGTATGAAATATAAAGCATATGAACAAACCCAGAAAATATGCAATGAATTTGCACAAACAAAAGATGACCCAGGTCAGAAAAAGTGCTGAAACTAATTATAATGAAATACCCACTTGGAAATCTTCAACTTGTCTGGTTGCCGGAATTGGTAGCAGCATTACATGGCCATAGAAAACACTTCAGTTCTCATTCAATGCAAAGAAAATACAGATTACAATAGCTGCAATGACATGGTAGACCCTAGGCGCCAAGTTTGAGTGTTTTACATTCCCCAATAAGTGAAGGAATCTCATGCATAGAACCCCACATCCATGGCTGCACTGTACGACCTGGTTGGGTGGATATGGCAGCAATAAGTCACTGAAAAACAGTCCTCTTTCCTTCCAATCTGCTCAGAAATTATCTTCTATGCTAGGCGACTTGCTTCAAGTGAGAAACTTCCCCAAATATCACTTCGAAACTCCAAAATAACAACACCAAGGGGTACGACCTGCAAGTACAGCAGTACGGCCTGGATAAAGAATTTTGCAACAACAAATAAACTCTTCTAAAATCTTTGTTTTAAGCCTTCAAAACTGTATTTTGATCTGCAACATTAAACTCCTCCAAAAGACTTCATTTCTTCTTCGAATGATCTCCAAAATAGCCTCCCTGAATGCACAAGTGAGACTCCTGAGTGAAGCCTCCTCAATCCCTTCCTGATGCAATCTGTCATGCACGAAGAAAGGCGAATCTGCAAAGGTTTTCGTCTCTGCAATTCGATCTCAAAACCCTAGAGCCAAGCTCAATCCCAATGCACGGGCAAACTCAATATGAGAGTAATTTTCATCAAACATAGCATAAGGCAAATGAACCTTCATTCTTCTCTTTTATCCCTCTCAAACCCAACGCCCAAGAAGAGGAGGTTTTTAATTAATTTTTAATTATAATTCATCCCCTTATCTCTCCATGAGGGGGTGCTCATCCCTAGGCACACAACTTATAACTTTAAGTTACAACTTTATATTATAAAGTTAAGTTATATTATAACTTAAAGTCACCCTTAGCTTATAATAAGTTAAATCTTTAATTTAACTAATATTAAATCGAACAATGCTCTAGAAGATTCAACGCCGTGAATCTCGTGCCCTAGCTCCTGCACTGCCGTGCTAAAAATAGAAACTGCCTGGCTCATGACTTACTATAAATAGTAAGTCCCTGGAATGACTTCCTAAACTCCTCCATTAGCCTACAAAAGTCGAATTATAGGCTAACCTTGATCTCCTGATGCGGTGAGCTAGATGGGGGACATTATAGTCTGCCCTTCCCAAGATTGCTTGCCCTCAAGCAACCTCAACTCTGGATGCTGCAATATCTGCTCACTCTCCCAGGTGGCATCCTCCACTGGTAAATTCTTCCACTTGACCAGGTACTCTCTGATAACCCGTTTCCTCAAGTGTCTCTCTTGGGTGTCGATGATAGCCTCTGGTACTAAGATCAGTTTCCCTTCCTCATCCAAGGGTGGAAGCTCAATTGAAGGAATTATGTTGTGGCCAAGAGCTTTTTTCAATCTGGAAACATGGAATACATTGTGCACCTTGTTGTCTGATGGTAGCTCAAGCTCGTATGCCACTTCACCCACTCTTCTGATAATCCTAAAAGGACCATAAAATTTGGGTTTCAACTTCTCTGCTCCACTCTTCTTGAGAGTGGACTGCCTGTAGGGTTGGAGCCTCAAATGCACCATGTCTCCAACCTCAAAACTCCTCTTCACTTGGTGCTGATCAGCATACAACTTCTGTTGATTCTGTGCCTATTGTATATTCTCCTTAAGTTCCCTCAAGATGTCCTGGCTGTCCTGCAAAAGATCCTTTGCCTTAGGCACCCGACTATCACCAAGCAAGAGATCTGTGAAGCATGGGGCATCATAACCATATAGTGCCCTGAAAGGAGTCATATGAATAGACATGTGATGAGTAGTATTGTAACAGTACTCCCTTAGGTACAACCATATGATCCAGGCCTTCTGCTGCCCCGACACATAATTGCGCAGGTACCCCTCTAACCATTTGTTCACCACCTCTGTTTGGCCATTTGTCTGCGGGTGGTAACTGGTACTAGGAGTCAACTCAGTACCACAAAGCCTGAATAACTCCTGCCAAAATATACTCAGGAATTTGCTATCCCTGTCACTGACTATGCTTTTGGGTACCTCGTGTAGCCTAAATATCTCCCTGAAGAACAAATCAGCCACCTAAGCAGTTGTAAAGGTTGCTGAAATAGCAAAGAAATGTGCAAATTTGGTGAGTCTATTGACCACCACATATATACAGTCCTTCCCCTGCACCTTAGGCAACCCTGTAATGAAGTCCATGGAGATATATTCCCATTTCTGATTGGGGATGGGCAATGGCTGTAGTAAACCTGCAGGAAAGGTATGCTCATGGTTGTTTTGCTGGCAAGTGGGACACTCACGAACATACTTCTGCACTTCATCCTTCAGTCCTTTCCATGTGAACCTCTCTCGAATCTGTTTGTATGTCTTGAAGAATCCAGGATGGCCAGCCATGGGTGTATCATGGAAAGTTTTGATCACCTTATGTTTGAACTGTGAATTAGGGACCAAGAATATTCTGTCCTTGTAAATAATCAAGTCATTCACCACAGAATATCTCGCATCAGTATTAGTGCCCTCAATGACTCCCGCTGCCCCAGAGTCCTTAACATAGTCTGCTATAATCAACTCTTTCCAATCAACAGAGATCTCCCCGACTAAGCATAAGCGAGGTTGATGTGATAAGGCATCTGCAACTATATTCCTCTTGCCTTTGACATACTCGATGTCAAAATCATATGCCTGCAACCTGCTCACCCACTTCTGCTGCCTGTCATTCAGATCCTTCTGGTTCATAAAACATTTGATGGTGTTATGATCTGTTTTGATTATGAATTTGCCTCCAACCAGATAAGGCTTGAACTTGGCTAATGCATGCATTATGGCGAACATCTCTCGGTCATACATTGAGTAACTCCTCTCAACACCCCAAAGTTTTCTGCTTTCAAATGCTATCGGGTGCTTCTCCTGCATAAGCACTGCCCCTATTCCCTCTCCAGAAGCATCACACTTTCAAATCAGGAATCACAAGCACAGGGCAAGTCGACATTAAGTGCTTGAAATGATCAAAGCACTGTTGAGCTGAATCAGACCACACAAAGGCTCCCCTCTTTGTCAAATCTGTCAAAGGTGCTGCTGTCTGTGAGAAGCCTTTTACAAACCTCCTATAAAACCCGCAAAGTCCAAAAAACCCCTTAAGTTGTGTAAGGTTTGTTGGTGGTGGCCAGTCAACAATCGCCTTAATTTTCTCTGGATCCACTCTGACCCCATCTGCATTGATAATATGGCCAAGGTAAAGCAACTCTGTCTTACCAAAATCACACTTCGATTCCTTGGCATAAAGAGATTCACTTTCCAAAATGCTCAGTACCTCCTCAAGGTGTCCATGTGGTCCTCCCATGTCCTGCTGAAAATCAATATGTCATCAAAGAAAATCAAAACAAATTTCCGGAGCTGCTGTCTAAATATCTTATTCATACAACTCTGGAAAGTCGCAGGTGCATTGGTTAACCCGAATGGCATCACTAGAAACTTGAAGTGACTGTAATGACACCCGAAGGCTGTCTTCTCTACATCCTTGGCCCTCATGCGAATCTGATGGTATCCAGATCTCAAGTCATTCTTAGAAAAGTAATAGGCACCATGTAGCTCGTCTATCAGCTCATCTATCCTCGAAATGGGGTACCTGTTCTTAATTGTTTTCTTGTTTAAGGCCCTGTAATCTATACACATCCTGATTGTCCCATCTTTCTTCTTGACAAGTACAACTGCAGAAGCAAATGGTGTAATGTCCCCATTTTTGTGAGCATCAATTTTTAGAGGATTAGCCTATTTCCCAACCCTCGTAGGCTAATTCAGATGGTTAAGGGGGTCTTGATTGGCAGTTATCAGAGTGTTTCCTTCTCTGGAACTCAGTTGGTTCAGGATTGGCCTTCGTTTGACTCAGTTCCTCACACTTACTATTTATAGTAAGTCACCATTTCAGGAGAGTCAGTGTTTCTATATATAGCAGGGCACCTGGACAGGTCTTGATTGCAATGTCGATCCCTTACTCAATTGGTTTGATCAGATAATGAGGGATTTATTTATAGTGAATCAGTGGTTGATAGAGAGGGACCCCTGCTATTTTTAGTAAGGTGGTTGGATGCATAGAGAGAACCATGGTGAACCTCCTTGTTCAGACGGAATTGGAAAATCATAAGTATTTAATGAGTTATTAATATTTTAATGGCTTTAAAATGATATTTAATTATTAAAAGAGATTATAAAGTTATTTATAACTTTATAAAAGTGGGGGCCATTTAATGTTGATGTGCAATTAATACTTCATTAAAAAGCATGCCTTATGTTGGAGAAATATATTATAGTCAACAAAAGTAAATAATGAATATCATTTAAATGTTAAAAAGGCAACATGGGAAATCGTGCCATGTGAGAGAAGTATAAAAGGCATCCAAAAAGCAAATAGATCTCATTATTATTGAATGATCACTTGAATTTGCTTTGTGGTTTTCTGGAGAAGACAAGGCTTTCTGTATATCAGCCATTGAAGAACGATACATTCTTCAGTGTTGCAGCTATTTTGAGGTGGTGAAAGACCCATTGAAGATAGTCATCAGGAGAGCTTCACTCAGAAGTTCTATTTGTGCAAAATTGAAGAGATTAACAGAAGTTTTTTGGATGCTTACATTTCAGACTTGATTGCCTGATCATATTCAGCAAATGCCATTGAATACCATCATTTATGAATGAGTTTTGAAAGAATATCAATTGCTGCAAGGGCCATATAGTCTAGGCCAGGGACGTCATTGCCTAGGGCAGATCGCTTCACACTTTGTTCTGATTTCTTCTCAATTGGTAGCAGCTGGGTTGGATAAAGCTTGTAGCATCATTAAAATGTGGGGAAATTCAATAGTTTAAGCTGCAGCAATTTCTCAAGAGTTTCACAGGCAAATCTTCATTTCCAGGTTTCACATTTTCAAACAGTTTTCTGCATTTCCAGCTTGTATCAATCATTGTAGATAATTTGCAAAATCAGGTTCGTTACATTGATCATGCATTTTCTTAGCATTTAGAAAGGTAGATGTATTTTCTGCTGTAGATGGCCATTAATATCAGACCTGGGCATTGTATTGAACAGTCATTGTAAGCCAAGAGTCTTCTCACTTCATAATCTCATTGTGTTTGGAATTGCATTGAATAAAGGAAGAGCAAGTTGCATGCCAATTGTTTGATGTAATGCCTATATCAAATTGAGCTCTAGATTATCATAAAAGTATGCATGCCAAATGTTTGTCAGAATGTCAGTTGGCTGTAGGTGCACATTTTTCATATAGAATTTATACATATGCATTTGAAAAGTCAAAAGAGAGTTGCATATGCATTTAGTTCTTTGCCTAGACATAGTAGTAATCAATTGCAAACTTTTAAATTACCTTTGACATCATTTCAAGCAAGCATAATCAGACTGAAACTTAGAAACAACAAGCATAGAGATTGTATGCGAAGTGTTTGACAATATTCCTTGAAGGGTTAAATTAGCAAATTTGCATCAGAACTAGCAAGGGATATTACAAATGGGCTCTTGCTAGGCCGGATATGTCCCATCTCCAGTAGCTCCTTAATTGTTTTTTCAATTTCATCCTCGAGCCTTTTCGGATGACGGTAAGGAGTGATCATGATGGGCTTGGTCCCATCCTCAAGCTCGATAACATGCTCTATGCCCTTGTCAGGGGGCACTCCTGGTGGTATGTCTCCAAACACCTTACTGTGCTTGGATAGGAGCTTCTGAATATCAGGATGATAACTGCCCTTCTACTGTGGTGGGGACTCTGGCATAATAAGGCACTCTGCTGCCCACTCTACCTGGTCATGTCTCAACAGCCTCTCCATTCTCTTCAGTGATACCAATTGAGGTCCACCATTTGATATACCTCATTTCCATCTTCTTTACATTCATGGCGAACTCCTCTAATTGGCTCATCCAATGCATGCCAAGTACCACATCTGTATCCCCGATGCCAACAACACAAAAATCATCTACCAACTCATAATCGCCCATGATGATCTTCAATCCTGATATCTTTCGGCTGCACTGCATTTTGAATCCGTTGGCTACCATCACCTTAAAGCCTTCGAATTCCTCTGTCTTCAACCCCCTGCGAGCTACTAACCCCTCGTCAATAAAATTATGAGTAGCTCTTGTATCAATGAGGGTAATAATACACCACGCACCCTGAAAGAACCAACCTTCTAGAAACTAGATAACTGTGCAATAATACCTCCACTGCTAGTATTGTGCTGTGAAGCTCTCTCATCTCCACTATCTTCATGATCGGAAGGTCTATCTGAATCTAAATCGGATGCCTCTGATTGAGTATCCTCAGCTGAATAGTACTCGATCAATTTGGCCTTAGCCTTGTGTGGACACTTATGCGAGGGATCCCATGGTTCTTTGCAATGGAAGCAAAGTTTCTTCCTCCTATACTCATTGAGCTAATCATCTGTTAACTTGTTTGATCTGTCCTTCTGCTGCTCAACATCCCTATGGAAAGGTCTCTTCTCTTTTTCTTTATCCCTCCTGTGTGGAAATCCCTTAGACTGAAATTTGCTCCTCCACATCGATGACTCCATATCTTGGGCCTTCTTCATGGCCTCCTGGAGTGAAGCAGGGTCAAACCCCTTAACCCAACCACGAAGTGGGTCTGACAATCCATCAATGAAAAGAATGACTAACCTGCGCTCGGAAATATCTGGGACCATAACAGATAGGTCCTGGAAATCAAAAATGTAGGAGTCTAATGATCCACTCTGCCTCAGCTGTGCCAACTCCTTAAACAGTAACTTTGGGTCCTTCTTATCGAATCTGTCGATTAGTCTAGCTATAAACTCCACGTAAGAAGTAATTTGATCATGACCCAGTGTGACCTTCCTGTTGCTCCACCACTTATGTGCTACTCCCTCCAAGTGTGACGCTGCATAAGTAATGGCGTCCTCCTCAGGCATGGGACTAATCTGCAAGTAGCTGTCCAATTTTTGGACCCAAGCCCTGGCCGTGGTTTTACCTGATCCGTCAAAATAGGGAAGTGTCATTTTGCTCACTTTCTTCTGTAGTTCTTTTTTTTGAGGTCTACCTCCCTTGTGAGGTCTGTTCTTTATCCTAATGTCAGAGTACTCTGCAAAGGTCATCTCTGCCCTGAACTCTGCACTAGAGGCTCTCCAATCCCTCAGAATCTCCCCCTGAAACTCAGCCTGTGTGAGATCCTGCTCAGGAACTTGGTTCCTGGGAGCAAATGTAGGGATACCAGGTCTGTCACCCGCTGTAAACTGTGAAGCCCTCCGATGACTAACCGAGGCCTCATCCTCATCATCTCTAAATCTGTGTCTATCATCCTGGTTCCTATCTCCATTATTCCTGTTCTTTAGATTCCTGTCACCATTGTGTCTATCCCACACATTATGCCTGTTCCTATCTCCCCCATTATCTTTGTGCCTATCACTATCATTGTTCCTGTTCTTGTCACCTCCGTTATACCTGTTCCTATCACGGTGATTATCCTTGTTATTTCTTCCATCCCTAGGAAGCAATTGTTCGAGGGTATGTGCTATCTCTGCCTGTGATTCCCTCTACTCCTGTCTAGACTCCCTCAACTCTCTCTCTAAGGCCAACGAGCTCCTGGTGAGCACATTCAGGATCTCGCGCATGCTAGGTTCCTCACCTTCCCTATCACCCATTTCTTCTGTATGTTTTGTAACTGGAGGTAGTTCACCTGAAAATGGGTCTGTTCGCGAAGCTTGGGAATCTTCGTCGGTAGCGGCAACCTCTATCTCTGATTCAAATGGATCTATTATGGATACTGGTTGCTCAGGTTCTTCTTGTGGTACTTCTCTTTCTTGTATTCTCTGTGGGTTTTGTGTTCCTGGTCTCGGTTTGAAATTATACCTATCAGTAGGCCGCATATCTCACTTTCAACTCCTGCATGTCATATTTAACCCCACAGGATGGCAAGATTTTCTTCTCTGATACCACTGTAACATACACCCCTCTGTATATGTTTGTTTTGACTGCTTTTTTTTTTTTTAATGTTTCTGTTGTTTAAGGTTTTATGGGTTGTTTTTGCATGTGTTTTTTGCATTGCATGTATGAAATATAAAGCATATTAACAAACCCAGAAAATATACAATGAATTTGCACAAACAAAAGATGACCCAAGTCATAAAAAGTGCTAAAACTAATTATAATGAAATACCCACTTGGAAATCTTCAACTTGTCTGGTTGCCGGAATTGGTAGCAGCATTACATGGCCATAGAAAACACTTCAGTCCTCAGTCAATGCAAAGAAAATACAGATTACAATAGCTGCAATGACATGGTCTACCCTAGGCGCCAAGTTTGAGTGTTTTACATTCTCCAATAAGTGAATGGATCTCATGCATAGAACCCCACGTCCATGGCTGCACTGTATGGCCTGGCTGGATGGATATGGCAGCAATAAGTCACTGAAAAACAGTCCTCTTTCCTTCCAATCTGCTCAGAAATTATCTTCTATGCTAGACGACCTGCTTCAAGTGAGAAACTTCCCCAAATATCACCTCGAAACTCCAAAATAACAACAGCAAGGGGTACGGCTTGGATAAAGAACTCTGCAACAGCAAATAAACTCTTCTAAAATCTTTGTTTCAAGCCTTCAAGACTGTATTTTGATCTGCAACATTAAACTCCTCCAAAAGACTTATTTCTTCTTCGAATGATCTCCAAAATAGCCTCCCTGAATGCACAAGTGAGACTCCTGAGTAAAGCCTCCTCAATCCCTTCTTGATGCAATCTTTCATGCACGAAGAAAGGCGAATCTGT
This sequence comes from Cunninghamia lanceolata, assembly GCA_027924645.1. Classification (NCBI taxonomy): domain Eukaryota; kingdom Viridiplantae; phylum Streptophyta; class Pinopsida; order Cupressales; family Cupressaceae; genus Cunninghamia; species Cunninghamia lanceolata. Next base: position 1,488,878 of record BSBN01001315.1, on the reverse strand, counting down.
AAAGGTTTTCGTCTCTGCAATTCGATCTCAAAACCCTAGATCCAAGCTCAATCCCAATGAACGGGCAGACTCAATATGAGAGTAATTTTCATCAAACATAGTATAAGGCAAATGAACCTTCATTCTTCTCTTTTATCCCTCTCAAACCCAACGCCCAAGAAGAGGAGGTTTTTAATTAATTTTTAATTATAATTCATCCCCTTATCTCTCCATGAGGGGGCGCTCATCCCTAGGCACACAACTTATAACTTTAAGTTACAACTTTATATTATAAAGTTAAGTAATATTATAACTTAAAGTCACCCTTAGCTTATAATAAGTTAAATCTTTAAATTAACTTATATTAAATCGAACAATGCTCTAGAAAATTCAACCCCATGAATCTCGTGCCCTGGCTCCTGCACTGCCCTGCTAAAAATAGAAACTGCTCGACTCATGATTTACTATAAATAGTAAGTCCCTGGAATGACTTCCTAAACACCTCCATTAGCCTATGTAAATCGAATTATAGGCTAAGCCTGATCTCCTGATGCAGTGAGCTAGATGGGGGACATTACAATTCCACTAAACTCGGTGGTATGTAAATTTTTTTTTGTAACATGGTGAATTAAATGAAATTTCAATTTGAGAGACAAAGTTTGCATTAACGAATCCTTGAGAATGAATATGATGTTTGCCAAGGGAAGCCTTGGATTAAATGGGACTAGTAGCAATGATGGGGGAGTTGGGTCATGATAGAAGCATTGAAGCTGCTAGTGATCCAACATTTTACAATTTAATCAAGTGATATTCTTGTCTGAATGTAAGGTGAATCTAATCATGTGACCATTCACCAAAGCTGTTCCCACATTATAGTGAATGGCACTGGCAGTTCCATAATTACTAATCCTATGCAGATTTTTGATGGCTTTATGTAGGCAAAGCCTAGATAGAATAACAATTATTCCATAGATACCATCCTTGGTTGGCTTTTTTTTAGAGGTTCAATTATATATGTTGAGTTGTTTGTAGCTTCGATCAGATAACGTATTTATATATTCATACTTAAATAAGATGTGTCAAAATAAATATCAATAGCTTGATCGAATGATACATAGTCTGCATTCTAAACGGCGATTAGTAATTGTTAACATCGGTGAAACCAACTTCATTAGATATGGTGATGAAGTCACACCTGTGATGGGCGTGACTCCTTGAGGAGTCACGTCTATCACAGATGTGACTCCTACAGTCACTAACATATATATATCAATGTCTTTGCCCAGCAATACTATGCATCGACACAAAAATCGGAAGTGTATGAGAAATAGAAATTGCATCTGGGAAAACAAAAGACAGTAATAAATTAACTCTGCAATACAAATATCCAACTTTCAGAAAATATCCAAATCTGAGAATATAAGTTCGATTTGAATTTACATGGTATCAGAGCCACGTCAAGCAGAATCCGGGCAGAAAATCGAACTTGAGAAGTTAAGATTTAATACATCTTATTTCTCAAATGACAGCAGCAATTCTATTCGAAGACAGATTGGAAGAAGGAAATATTATTGGAGACATGCCACGTGACGATGGATCACCACTTCAGAGTAGAGCACAAATGTTTTCTAAAGATCAACACTGTTTCAGAGCGAGTGATTCTGCAGGAGGTCGATATCTATTGGGAGGCACAAGTTTGGTGTTGGATTAATATTCGCATCACAAGGAGATACCACACACTCGTTCTGAAGACAATTGGCTCTCGTCAGCTTCATGGTTCACACAATGCTAACACAGTCGCAGTTGGATATGCTGGAGGAGATACCCGGTCACCTATCATCTTTTCCTGATTCATTGGGAACTACAGATACCACACATTCCACTGAGTTTCTAGGTCTCAGCCATAATAAGGGTATTTTGCCAAAGTTTACATGGTATCATTGGACGCACGCTCGAAACAGTCCCTATTTAGGTAAGACATAATCGTGGGCCTGCTGGATACCGGAATTTGGCCAGAGAGCCAGAGTTTCCGTGACGATGGAATGGGATCAGTCCCAGAGAGATGGAAGGGAATTTGCAAAAATGGCACAACCTTCAACTCTTCGCTCTGCCGGAATTTGCGAAAATGGCACGCTATTTTAACAAAGCTTTGAAGGCCAAGTACGGGAAACTTAGCCTCGATACCGACTATGATTCTCCGAGGGATTTTGTAGGGCATGGAAGCCACACGTTGTCCACTGCAGGAGGTAACTATGCGGAAGGCATTGATTTCTACGGTTATGCTCCTGGCAAGGCGTGTGGCGTAGCTCCTGGCGAGCGAGTGGCCATGTACAAGGTCGTATGGTTCGAGGGAACTATGGGAGCCGACGCGTTGGCTGCAATGGAGACTGCAATTAGCGACAGAGTTAATGTTTTGTCTCTCTCACTTGGCTGCTACTTGTCTCCCTATTTCCAAGACGCTATAGCCCTCGGAGGCTTTGTGGCTATAAAGAAAGGCGTTGTCATCGTATGCTCTGCGTGCAAAGACGGGGCAGGAACGAGGAGTTATGCACGACAACTTTTTTGACAAAAATTTCTAAACGAGAAGTTTCCTGAAATTCTTTGATTGCAGGGTATTCTCGATATGGCCATGCCAAAGAAGGTTTAGATTTGTTTTGCCAAATACAAAGAACGGGAATAATGTCGAATCAGTATACCTTTACTAGTATTCTGAGCATTTGTACTAATGTTTGAGATCCCCAAATGGGTAGGAGTCTCCATGGTTATATTATAGTAACCAGGCTGGACACAAATGTCTTTGTTGGAAATTCTTTGGTTGACATGTATGTCAATGGTAGCAGACATAGGCTTCGATCTACCAAAGAAAACAGTTGCCACGGGATTGCTGACAAATGGTCATAACGATGAGTTCAAGCCACAAGGTGCAGAACCAGACGAGAAAGCAATGAATGGCTGGGTAAGTAAGGAACTGTGAACTTGTTGCAATGCTCCTTTGGATGATAAATTGTATTCCCATAAGATTTTCAAGACTATTTTGTTTGATGGGTACGAGGAGACAATCCTCAAATCTTAATGGAATACAAGTGATTATGCTAGAAATGGTCTAGAAAGAGTATTGGCGGTTGAGGATGGATTGAAAAGCAATCTAGGTGTGTCTGTGGAGGCACCCAGGTCAAGATCTCAGAGATGTTTGTGATTTCTCCCAAAGAATCTGATGTTGGTTAATCATCATCTGTATCAGATGATGAAATAGACACAAGAGAGGAGAAGGTGGACGATAACTCAATTGACCTTGACGAAAATGCCAAGGATGTTTCTAAAACTCCTTGTAGTGAAGCACCTGATGAGGATCAAATTGAGCCTAGAAGTCTTGAAGTTGTTCAGGATGATGTTGATTCTGCAGTGACCGTCTAGTCTGGTATCTTTGTTGATAAGAGAATAGCATATCCTGAGATTGCCACTCAAGAATGTGCAATGGTTCCTGATGTGACGGTTACAGAAATGGCAATTGAGGACACACCCAATGTTCAGCTACAGAAGATGTGGAGAGTTTAAATCAAGCATCTGTAGATGTGGGGAATCAAAATGAAGCATCCATAGAAGATGTAGGGGATCAAAATGAAGTAGTTGCTATGATAACATTTGCAACAACGTGCAATTGGAGGAGATTACATCTGAAGTCATCTCAAAGGGCTTGGATGATAGAGATGATTCAGACCCCAAACTATATGTTCTAATGCTGGTTCTGTGGATGTCCTGCCACAATCTTTTGGGATGTCTCCTTCAAGGAAAAAGTAGCCTTTAGAAGATCTAAAGGATCTTACATGGAGATAGTAGTGACGAGCAGGAGACTTCACAGGACATGGATTTTGATCATACTCTTGACATTCAGAGGGAGAGCTAATGTCTGGTACATTGGATGCATCAAGTATGACAGGGTCAGAAATGGTGCTGAGGAAAGCAATTCAACTCAAGTACATTTGCACTGATGGTCAGACAACTGATATTCTCACCAAGCCTCTTTCCAGAGCGAAGTTTGCATATTTTCGGGACAAGCTTGGAGTAGTGGAGAATGTCGCCCTTGCTGAGAGGGAGACTCAGCATCAATGATCTTTTCTATAATGCATATTTCTCTAAGACGGAGAAATATGAGGTGAAAGCCCTTGTCCATCTCTGAGACAGAGATGTGGTTCTTTCCACACATGGGAGTAGCCATGGTGGACGTCATGTTGAGAGACTCCATGACAACATCACGTTGAGAGACTCCATGATGGGCACTTGTGCACATGTTTCTTTCACACATTGGAGTAGCCATGGTGGACGTCATGTTGAGAGACTCCATGACGATATCACATTAAGAAACTCTGTGATCAACTATTTCACAAATGGGTGTAGCCATTGTGGATGTCATGTTTAGAGACTCCATGACATGGATATCTGGAAGGATACCTCCCTAGCTAAGGGGGAAGGTGTTTGGGCATTTCATGGCGTTGTCCACGCTGAACCCCCCGCATGCCCCCGTAGGATGGAACCATGTTCTGTGCCAAGGTATATGAGCTGTTTAAGAATGGGCAAGTCCCGCGAGGTCACAGCTCGGGCTCCTTGGTGCAGGATATTTTCTGCGCTACGGGGACATGCGGAAGCGACCCAGATGCTATGCCGAGGCTTTGTGGGCATCACAGTTGGAGTATATCAGTACAGGAGATCAAACTGCAGATATTCTTACCAAACCACTCCTCAAGGTGAAAGTTGAATACTTCAGGAAAAATCTTGGTATGATTAAAATGTAAAATTCTAATTGATTTGTACTAATATATTAAAGATGTTTAATGTGTAAACATCTTGTGTCATATGTGTGACTCTATGACATTATGGGCCTACCCATTCTGTGTTTATTTCTAAAAGGTGACGATCTTTTGGATAATCTACACTGGTACCTAACATTATAAGGTGACGATCTTATAATGTTCATTAGACTGATATCATGTGACTTGATATTGGTATGAATCATGGAGTTATCATGATTAAGTTATGGTAGACATTATGTGACTTAATGTCAGTGCACATACCATAACTGGGATATATAAGGAGAATGTAATGTTCTCGAGTATAGTATATCCTTTAGTATCACGAGGTAGGTGATGCTACGTATCACGAGATAGGTGATACTATATATCATGAGTTATGTGATATTAAATTACTTTGAGTAATTCATTACAGATCAGATAATTGATATTCACAAAGATTATTGTGATATTGTTATCTTCCCGAGCTAAGAGGGAGTGTTGAGTTGTTTGTAGCTTTGATCAGATAACGTATTTATATATTCATACTTAAATAAGGTGTGTTAAAATAAATATCAATAGCATGATCGAATGATACATAGTCTGCATTCTAAATGGCGATTAGTAATTGTTAACATCGGTGAAACCAACTTCATTAGATATGGTGATGAAATCACACCTGTGATAGGCGTGACTCCTTGAGGAGTCACGTCTATCACAGATGTGACTCCTACAGTCACTAACATATATATATCAATGTCTTTGCCCAGCAATACTATGCATCGACACAAAAATCGAAAGTGTATGAGAAATAGAAATTGCATCTGGGAAAACAAAAGACAGTAATAAATTAACTCTGCAATACAAATATCCAACTTTCAGAAAATATCCAAATCTGAGAATATAAGTTCGATTTGAATTTACAATATACATATCCTCTTTATCATTCTTAGTTTACATCTGTTTTTTAATGATAGTTTTGACTTGGTGTATTTAGTTTGCCTTTTGTTGGGCTCAGCTTAACTTCGGTTAAGTTCCACATCTCAATGTTGGGGTCCATCACTGTATACCAACAACTTGTCTTGGGACAATCTAGTCTATTTCTTGAACTATGTTTTATTCAGCTATAATAGTCAACCTTATATGTATCAATCTACATCTGTGTTGTGTTAACCTCCCTCTTTCTTCACTGCTAGTCCCATCTTTAATTTTTAGCTTTATCACTGATAGTGGTTGTTGTACTCGTTAATGTTTTTCAGCTGAATAATATGCTTTTGTTTATGGATCTTACAAGGAGCATAGTGGGTAAAGATTTTATGTTGTTTAGGCTTGAGTTTGGAACATTTGTCTTATCATCAAATGCTGTTGTGCTATGCAATGCCCTCCCTACTTTTCAAAGATCAATGAATTGTGTGTTATTGGAAATATCTACCAAAGACTTGTAAAACTTTGTAAGATGATTGGTATATCCTAAGAACTGATCATTTAAGAATATCTTCTCAACGTGTGTGGCTGTGTTGGACAGCATATATAGCTCTGACCAAAGTGTAAATCACAAGTACCCTATGAGTAATTACTTGGTAATATAATGTGGCAAATGTGAATGAAAAGATATCTTGCTAAAATTGAAGTGATCAGAAATTTAGAGCTGTTAAAAGATTGTAATGTTCCCAATTATATTGTTTGTGAATTTTTGATTTTTTTTGTATTTTCTGGATGTTTCAAACTGAAAATAAATACTAACAGCTACTGCTAAACAATTTCTGATAAACTCCACTCAAAATGATACTGAAACATCCCCCGCCCTTTGGAGACACATGGTATGCCCCTTGCTCCTAGGATTGTAGGTGATGTCCCTTGCTGACTAGGGGATGCGGGAATGGTGATGAAATGCTCCCTTGCCGTCTCTTTTTTTTTGGGTAACTCTCCCACGTGTCCTCAGGATGTTTCAGCGACTCTGGGTGCTGTCTCAGGGGCGTTCTCTTATTTTCTGCTTTTATGGGGATGCTGGAGAGATGTCTCCAACTGTTGGAGACGTCCTTGACAACAGTTACATGAATAAAAAACAAAAGCAAATAGATTTTAAATTTTTTCTTTTTTGAACTTTCTTGGTTTTTAATTAGATATATTACAAATTAAAATAGAAAAAATGGATAGGCTGAAAGTAAATCACATGTGCCATACTGCTTTTCCACAATTTTATATGCCACCACTAATAGATGCAGGGGATGCTGTAGCTTATTTATTTCACCTACCTAGTATGGAGGAGTTAAAAGGATGGAGCTTGTTCTGTTTATCTGCTGTACCTCTACAATCAACCCCAGTGGTATTAAAGCATCAGAATTTGCTGCATGTGATGCAGCAGAAGTGAACCTTAAACCTTCTATTGGTATGCAGGAACCCCCTCCTTATGTAACTGAATACATGTGCCAGCTTGTAGATTGGCCATTTTTTTAAGGTGGGGCAGGCAGATGGTGGGGTTGGAAAAACAGTTTTGAAAAGACCCTACTAAGATTTTTCAGCAATGCTGCCCTTGATACCACCTTTTGGCATGTAGTATCAAACTCAGTCTTATTTGAATATCACGGTTTTCCTGTCTTCCATACTCTTGCTACTTTAGTCGTTTCTGTTTACAATATGGATATGCAATGATAGTAACCTCACTCTTACTCTTAACACTGGAAAGAAAATTAGACCTTGGAAGTGGCACTACAACAGCAAATGATATACTAGTGTTTTCACACTTTCTTCATCATACTTTTGGTCACCTTTATTAGGAAAAAAAAACAAAACTGGAATGAGTGGCTATAGAACTCATTCATATCTAACATTCATTTAAGAGATCAGTATAATGCTTTTATCAACTATAGATATGCATGTACATATTTTTGTTTAATGGCTAAATTGTCTGTCAATCTACATCTGTGTTATGTTAACCTCCCTCTTTCTTCACTGCTAATCCCATTTTTAATTTTTAGCTTTATCACTGATAGTGGTTGTACTCGTTAATGTTTTTTCAGCAGAATAATATGCTTTTGTTTATGGATCTTACAAGGAGCATAGTGGGTAAAGATTTTATGTTGTTTAGGCTTGAGTTTGGAATATTTGTCTTATCATCAAATGCTGTTGTGTTATGCAATGCCCTCCCTACTTTTCAAAGATCAATGAATTGTGTGTTATTGGAAATATCTACCAAAGACTTGTAAAACTTTGTAAGATGATTGGTATATCCTAAGAACTGATCATTTAAGAACATCTTCTCAACATGTGTGGCTGTGTTGGACAGCATATATAGCTCTGAACAAAGTGTAAATCACAAGTACCCTATGAGTAATTACTTGGTAATATAATGTGGCAAATGTGAATGAAAAGATCTCTTGCTAAAATTGAAGTGATCAGAAATTTAGAGCTGTTAAAAAATTGTAATGCTCCCAATTATATTTTTTGTGAAATTTTGATTTTTTTTTGTATTTTCTGAATGTTTCAAACTGAAAATAAATACTAACAGCTACTGCTAAACAATTGCTGATAAACTCCACTCAAAATGATACTGAAACATCCCCCGCCCTTTGGAGACACATGGTATGCCCCTTGCTCCTAGGATTGTAGGTGATGTCCCTTGCTGACTAGGGATGCGGGAATGGGGATGAAATGCTCCCTTGCCATCTCTTTTTTTTGGGTAACTCTCCCACATGTCCTCAGGATGTTTCAGCGACTCTGGGTGCTGTCTCAGGGACGTTCTCTTATTTTCTGCTTTTATGGGGATGCTGGAGAGATGTCTCCAACTGTTGGAGACGTCCTTGACAACAGTTACATGAATAAAAAACAAAAGCAAATAGATTTTAAATTTTTTCTTTTTTGAACTTTCTTGGTTTTTAATTATATATATTACAAATTAAAATAGAAAAAATGGATAGGCTGAAAGTAAATCACATGTGCCATACTGCTTTTCCACAATTTTATATGCCACCACTAATAGATGCAGGGGATGCTGTAGCTTATTTATTTCACCTACCTAGTATGGAGGAGTTAAAAAGATGGAGCTTGTTCTGTTTATCTGCTGTACCTCTACAGTCAACCCCAGTGGTATTAAAGCATCAGAATTTGCTGCATGTTATGCAGCAGAAGTGAACCTTAAACCTTCTATTGGTATGCAGGAACCCCCTCCTTATGTAACTGAATACATGTGCCAGCTTGTAGATTGGCCAGTTTTTTAAGGTGGGGCAGGCAGATGGTGGGGTTGGAAAAACAGTTTTGAAAAGACCCTACTAAGATTTTTCAGCAATGATGCCCTTGATACCACCTTTTGGCATGTATTATCAAACTCAGTCTTATTTGAATATCACGGTTTTCCTGTCTTCCATACACTTGCTACTTTAGTCGGTTCTGTTTACAATATGGATATGCAATGATAGTAACCTCACTCTTACTCTTAACACTGGAAAGAAAATTAGACCTTGGAAGTGGCACTACAATAGCAAATGATATACTAGTGTTTTCACACTTTCTTTATCATACTTTTGGTCACCTTTATTAGGAAAAAAAAAACAAAAAAACTGGAATGAGTGGCTATAGAACTCATTCATATCTAACATTCATTTAAGAGATTAGTATAATGCTTTTATCAACTATAGATATGCATGTTCATATTTTTGTTTAATGGCTAAATTGTCTTTCTTGTTTTTGTGCTACGCCAGATAGTAAGTTGTATTACCTCCGATGATCATCGGGTGAAAAATCCACATCAAACTTACAAGGTGATAATGGAACTTCTTACAATAGTTATGGATATTTCTCTTGCCTTCATATTTTACCATTGAAACTATATTACCCATAATTTGGTTTGTGATTGTTTAATTTGTATGTGTAACAGAAGATCTTTTCAGATGCTTTGGGAGTTTTGGATTCCCCTGGAAGTGATCCAAAACTAACTTCATTAGCAATTCTTACAGTGGGCAAGTTGTCTCCTTTAATAGTGAAATTTTCTGGGAAGGGAAGTCTTCTACAAACATTTTACCGACTTGTTCCTTTTGGTGGGAGCCCACGCAGGTTTACTTTTTCCACAATTGACTCTGTAAATTTGGTTTCTTTGTGTTCGAAGGGATGCTTAAAAAACTGTTCATAACTGCTAGTATTTCCTGCTCAGACCTAGTGAGTAGTTTATCATAAGTGATATAGCTCCAATTATGTTGATGTTTTTTCAGAAATTATTTACCTACCAACATTATAATAAAATACTTGAATTCAAATTTAATTTACACAGGGTTGTACTGCCATCAAGAGGTGTGCAACACCCCTTCACTGTATATAAATATTAGACAATATTTAGTGGTATATTATTGTTCTATGAAGTGAAATTAGTGCGAGTAACTGTAATGTCCCCTTTTTCCGAGTGATCACTCACCATGTGTCAACTAGCCTATTTTATTCCTGTGGGCTAGGTCGGCGAAGCAAGGGAATACTCTGAGTAATTAAATTATGCATTTAACTAATTTTGCCGGGCAAAAGGATGTTAGAATTTGACTTGGTATAATTTTGTGGCATTTTTGGTTAAGTCAAAAGTAATAAAATAATTTGCCTTGAGGAGGAGCGATCCACTTGGAGGTTGGAAAGTGGGAAATTAGGCATAAAATAAAATAAAGCTTTATCTTTGTTTGAGCACCGAACTTGCCTTTAGGAGGTCGGCCAAGATGTGAGCGCCTAGGAGAAGGCATATACAAAAATAAAATAAATTGTTTATTTATGACTTGGGCGCCTAGAAGAGGGTCGGCCCTCTTGGAGATGAAAATAATAAAAATAAAAAAAAAAACAGTTTTCTTGCCTAGGTTGGCCTAGGAAAGAGAAGGATAGATCATGTATAAATAAGGGTACTTTTGGAGGCATTTGAGATATCATTCATCATATCATTTCTTCATATTTGGCTGCAACTTGTTGCATAATATTCCAAGGATGAAAACCCTTGAGAATATTAGGTGGATTGGACGAAAACCCAATCTCATCTTGGAGGTGAATTCATATGGAGTTCACAATTGCACTTCATTGGAGATCTACAAAGTTTTGGAGCAGATTTGCATATCCAGATTTTAGATCAGCTTCGGAGGAGGTTGCTTGTGGCATTTGTACTTCATTGGAGCTAGGGTTTGCCCTAGGTTGGTGCGCCACACTTGGAGGATAGGAGCATTCAAGCCATAACATCTTTGGAGCAGCATTTGATCATCAATTTTGAGCAGCATTTGAGCATCTTTTGGAGCAGCACTTGTTCATCATTTTAGAGCAACATTGAAGAACATTTTGGAGCAGACTTGTGCACCACCTTTGGAGGATCTATTTCGTGGCATTTTGTGTATTTCTTGCATAGGGCTTGCCCTAATTGGAGCGCCACACCTCGAGGAGGGTAATTTGCTATTTGGAGGCAATTTTACCATTGATTAGGGTTTCTAAACCCTAACCCTAGCAGCAGTCCAAGCGCCATTATTTTGGTGGGTTTGTGGAGCATCATTGTTCTTCGTTTTGGTATGTACAAACCTAATATTAGGTCTGATTTGCAACAGCAGAGATCTGATTTATTTTTGGGCATGCTTGGCCTATGATTTGAATGTAACTTTTGTATTCAGAATTCTGATTTATAGCAGCAGATTGTACAACTCAGAATCAGATTTTGTACCATGTTTATGTTTGCAATTTGATGATATGTTTGGTTGGATAAGTTCATGTTTGAAGATATAATCATAAGGATTTATGATTGCTTTATTATTGGAGCATTTGGTTGCATTTGTGTTCGCTGTCCTTGTTTAATTGCAATCAGAAAATCAGAGCAGAATTCTAGGGTTAGACCAGAAATTCAAATGTGCAGAAAATTAGGGCAGAAATCAGAATTTGAAATTCAGAATTTTAGGGAAGATCCCATTGGGGATATTACAGTAACTTGTTTTTTTGAGCTCCTTAATTCTTCGCAGCTATTGATTTTCTATCACCTTGGGAAGTAAATAAATTATCTCAAGTTCATGTGAAGAAACTAAAAGCTGAAAGAAGAAAAACAATTCTCAAAGTGAGTGAAGAATACGTACATGCATGTATGGGAAAAAGTAAAGACCACAGAAAGGAAAAGTGAAAACAGATACTAGTAGGTTCTATCAGAATTTGGTTTTTACTTAGAGTATAAACACAAAGGGCTTAGTGTGGGTTTCTTTAGTGTTTTCTGTACAACCTGAAATATGATTACTCCTGAGCTACTATCAATGATTACATTTCATAAGGAGGTGTCCATGATATAATTATTGTCCACGATTTAATTGTTGTTCCTTATTATTCTCTATGCATATATAATCTTAGTTACCGGGTTCTTTGCCCAGAGGCACCGGTTCGGTTGGGAGTGGGAGCGGCGACGGGAGCGGCCCTGCCACCCTGGGTTCGTTGTGGGTTCTCCGACGAAGAACCCACAAGGAACCTGGGGTGGCAGGGGCACTCCCAGGCCGCTCCCAGGAGTTCCTAGGAGCTCCCAGGGGCTCCCAACCACTCCCAGGCGCATTTTTGGAATTTTTTTTTAAAATTACAAATTTTGTTTTAAAAAACTATAATTATATAAATTATTAAATACTATATATTATATAATATAATATAATATTATTATATTATGCATTCTATATTCTATATTAATATAATATTATTATATTATGTATTCTATATTATATTATTATATAATAAATTAATAACATATTATATAATATTATATCATACATTATTATAAATATTAAATTTTATATATGTATTTTTATATATAATATATTATATATTATACATTATTATAAATATTAAATTATATATATATATATATATATATAATATATATATAGTACAGCCGTACCCAGCCGTACCCACAGAAATTTTTTTTTCGCCGTACCGGCTTACCAGAACCTCGCTCCCAAACCCGTTCCCGTACCAGAACCGGCAACTTAGTATATAATCAATGGATCCTTTGCTCATCATGTTTTTTCTAACCATCTTATTGCATTTATCAATAGTTTCAAGAGCTAACTGTGACTGTAAGGTGCAATTTGAGTCGAGTGGTCGGTTTCATTGGCATCTCTTTTTACATTACTTGATCAGAGATCTGCCAAGGTGTGTCCCTGATTCTCTTCATTTCTTCCCTGATTCTGTATCATACTCATATCTATAACAAGCATAACTATATCATAACATAACAAATATAGGGGCAGCTGTAAACCCAAGATTGGATTGCAAATGCATCCACAGTAGTAATAGAGCAAATACTTTTCTGAAGTATGAACACAAGAGATTGAAGTGTGTGTTTCTTTGCTATAATTTCCCTCAGATTCGTTTACTCTTGAACCACCATCAACTCTTGACCATGTGACCGCTAGATTGTTCCAAATTCTTTCTTGCGGTACTTGATTTCTCTTGGATTCTTCTCAAACGTGCCCCCGTACAGATGGATCCCACAGATACCTAGAGTCTCTTGTGAGATCATTCTCTTGCTCTTGGTTCGCTTCTACTGCATTGCCAATAGGCCTATCCTTTTATGTTTCTATCTTTTCTAGTGTCGTCAATAGTATTGTTGACAAATGTTGATTCTTTTTAGATCTGACCCAATTTCACAAAGACATCAACATCAAATGTTTACTACTATATTGTTACACTACCAATTGCAAATATAAGTAAAATAATAGTACATACCAAATTGATTGTATGAGTATAACAGACTAAATGTTTTATTATTAAAGGTAGTGCTTACTTACAATGGCAGTAGATCAAGGAGGACTGTTAAATGATCAGACACCTTTCTTGACTAGGACAATTCATTTTTAAAGGGCCCAACGGTTGCCAATTTGACCACAATTGTTGGCAACCACTTACAATGATACATTAACATAATAACAACTACCCAAAGCCAATAAGTAACGAACAAAATAGTCAGACACTTAAGAAAATGAAATAGGCCACCCCTGTTTGTATTTTTTTATTTTTATTTTTGTATTTGTGTTATTTTATTTAGAATGTGATCTTTCAGAACTAGACGGAGATGCAGAAGGGTTTGTTTTGTTTTGCATGTAATCTTTTTTCATTGAAATACCGATATTTTGCAAATACAAGGAAAATGGGAATACCGACAAGCTCTATTCCATCAATATTGCATAAATAAGCATATGTAAACAATACCTAGAAGATAGATAGCCAAAATAATGAAGTCTCTTACATACCCATTTCGCTGTCCATATAAAATGAAGGCTGATATGAAGGTACAGCAAGCTGGAAATGTTCAATCTATTCTGTATTCCACAGTAAATGCATACAACAGATAATGGGCTGATTCTCTTTCCTTTTCAAGCTAAGTTGCCGAATCGGAATTGGACACGGGTATGGGTACAAGATTCTGGTACACCGGTACGGCAATTTTTTTGAAGGGGGTTTGGGTACGTTAGTACAAAATACATATAAAAAATTAAAAATATATATATTTGCAGCCTAGAAACAGAATTAGCTTATGAATCTGAGAATATCAATACCACATATGCTAAACAAAACCATTACAAGTTTCAAAATTCGAAATATAATATACTAATTCGATATCAAAGTTCAAACTTGAATGTCATGATAGATAATCATTGTTCAAAATTAAAATAATACAATTATTAGTCACTGATCAGCACCATCAAAATCATTATCATCATTAACATCATGTGATGATGTATGTAGATTACGAGAACCACATGGAATCATTAACTAAAACTGAACAATTTAATACATTATTAATATTAAATTTTAAATATAAAATACTGTCTACTGTATTTTTAATTTTATTTTTTAATTTTATATTTACTATTTTAATATTTGCTAATTTAGTTACTAACTTACTAGTATCATATTTTTAAAAGTTAATATTAATAAATAGTCATATTGAATTATTAATAAACACTGAGTAACAAAAGAATTTTAAAAACAGTTAATATTAATTATTAATATTAATAATATTATATATACTATATAGAATATTGAATTTTAATAATAGTTAAAAACTTAAATATAATAAATAATATATTAAATAATTAAATAACAAATATTAAACAATATATAATATATAACAATCAACAATATATAAATAATAAATTTATAATATATAACAAATATTTAACTATTTTCGAGTCTTCGACCTATTTAAAGTTAAACAATAAACACATGATAAAATTTAAAAATACCTTTGCGGTGGGCGGAAATGGTGAAACCTGTGAAAAATCACAGAAAAATGAGAAAATGTATCGCGTAGGGGAAACAATGGCATCGCGTGGGCAGAGACAATTCGGCGGAAATGAGTCGGTAGGCAGCGGAAACCACTGCGTGAAGGCTTCGAGTCGGCCAAACCCCTGCATGAAGGCTCCAACTCGACTTGCGTCGGTAGGCAGAAAATGAAATGTGTCGGTTGGTGGAAAATGAAATGCGTCGGTTGGTTAAAACGGGTCCAAAATATGAGAGCAAATTCGGCAGAAATGAGCTTTTAACAAAATTAAAATGCATTTTAGGGTTTTCTACGGTAAAAAAGTCAACAAAAATTCATTGAATCGATCTGGAATCAGCTTGAAATCATCACGTGAGCTCCTAAAATGCCTGGGTTTGAAGTCCACATCCTTGAATCGATTCTTGAGGCCAAATTTCGTACCCTGTGCGGTTCCACAGGTGAATCGGACCTGATTTTGATTCCGAGAGGTTTCGCACCTGGAATCGGGGGTGCAGGCAGGCCGATTTGGTAACATAGTTTTCAAGTGATAAACAAGTAAAGCAGACTAGAAATTTGGAGTGAATGTGGCCCAACTTCCCTGCTGCTACCAAGTACGGCCTGGGAAAGGAGGAACAACAACAATGTAATGTCCAACCCCTCACATGAAGCCCACAAACTGTCCTAACCAAACTGCAACCATGGCGTCCGAGGAAAGAGAGGAATATCAGACCCAAAGCAAGCACAAACTCCGAAACAAAGCTCACAACATTGTTGAAGGTGGTACGACCAGGTACAACCATGGTACGGCCAGCCTAGAGGCTCACAAATACCTCCAACTCTCCAAAATCGCTGCCACTATCTTGCAATATGATCTTCTATGTTGTCCACTAATTATCATGCCAAACTTTGAAGGATTTGTCAAGATGAAGCTCTCCGTGACAACACAACTTCGACAATGAAGCTCAAAATGCAACCACTGAGTATGGCTGCCCCAAACACCCTTAGATGATCTCTCACACTTGCGGAGTGTTGCTACTAATGGTGGTTTCCATCACCAAAAGCCATGGCCGGAAGAAGTTCTCCAAACCCTCATTTGCAGAGCAATATCCAAGTAAAAATGACACGTCGTGAATGAGCTCTTTTCCTTTGATTTTAGCGTTTGTATTTCCTCATGAGAGTCACCACTTTTGAGAGGGAATATAACTTTATTATTTTTCACTTTAATTTACTTTATTTCCTCCCATGAGGCGTCCAAGTCCAAAAGTGACTTTACTTTTTGCATTTTATAATTTTACTAAGTCACCACATTATAATATAATGTCCAATTATTAAATACTAAAATATCAACTTACGAACTTTAATATGAAAGGCCAAATGGACTCAGAATCATGTGATCTTTAGACCGTTAGAAAGGTCTCATCGAAAAGCTCTGCCTTCAACATTGAACTTCCCCAATCGGATGAAACCCTAACTTACTAAAAATAGTAAGTTCCAACCAAGGTGTCCGAAACCGACCAAACGAACTCCCAGAGTTCCCTAACCACATTGGTTAGTCTACGAGAACCGGGTATAGACTAACCCCATCAAGAAAGGGGGACATTACAAAAAACATAACGAGTTCAAGTTATAACAACTACAAAATCCTTGGGAAAGGAATGGCCAGGCTAGACTCAATATCTATTGGAATAACTCTTAAATTGATAAGGACATGCCGTGTCATTAGGAAGTTTAGTATGGTCCAGAGCCCACATGCAAGTCGGCTGATATGTGATGATCTCAACAAATTTTAATACATGGCCTGATTATGTGGCCTGAGTACAAAATCTTTGTAGCCGCAAACTTACACTTAGATTCCTTAGCAAAGAGAGTTTTTTGCTCTAGTATCTCAAGGATTCTGTCCAAGTGCCTTAGGTGGTCTTCCCATGTTTTACTGTATATCAATATATCATCAAAATCCACTAAAACAAATTTTCTTAATTGATCATTGAATATCCGATTCATGACAAACTGGAAAGTGGTTGGGGCACTTGTCAAACCAAATGGCATGATCAGGAACTTGAAGTGTCTATAATGGCATTTGAAAGTTGTCTTGTGCATGTCTTGATCGCACATTGAATTTGATGGTAGCTTGATCTTAAGTCAATCTTTGAGAAGTAGATTGCTCTATGCAACTCATCAATGAGCTTGTTGATCCTGGGAACAAGATACCTATTTTTGATAGTCTTCTTGTTCGAGGTGCTATAGTCGATGCACATCTTTATTGTGCCATCCTTATTCTTCACAAGAACCACCGATGATGCAAATGGGTTAGAATTGGTTCTAGTGTAGCCCATCTCTAATATTTCTTTGATGGCCTTTTCTATCTCTTCTTTGCATATTTGCGGGTGGCAGTAAGGGGTGATCATAGTATGCTTAGAGCTTGGTTCCAACGCTATGATGTGTTGGAATCCTTTAACTGGTGGCAAACTTGGGGGCATATCACTAAACACCACACTACGCTTATCCAAAATGGTTTGAATATTAACATGATAACCATGATGCTTACGAGAAGATGAAATGGCGTGCACACCTTTCATCACAAAGTGACTAGTTGCACATGCAACTTGTGTCTTGTGGAAAGTCCTTTCTATAATCTTAGTTGTGCTTACTTGTGTTGACCCATTGGGAGTGCCTCCAAGCACCATACCTTCCCTTGAGATTTGAATTTTAATTCCATGGACTGATAATTTTGTGAAAGTTCCCCAAGGGAATGCAACCACTATATTCCTAAGATCATATGCGGTTCTCCTAATACTACCACACAAAAATCATTACAAACCTTGTAATCAACAAAAGACAATTTGAGTTGCTGAATTACCTTAGTAAAGGGAATGGTGAATTTATTAGCTGCAATGACATTGAATTTGGTGAAGTCTTAAGCTTTCAATCCCTTCTTAACCACCAAGTCTTCATCAATGAAGTTGTGGGTAGTGCCACTATCAATAAGCATTGTAATCCGTTGCTCAGATAACTTCCCAAGAACCTTGAACAAGTGATATTGTGGTGCTTCTAAGAGAGTTGTGAGTGCTTTTTGCATCTTCACTTGCTACTTTCTCGGTCCATGGTCGATGATTTGGTCCAATGTATCTTGTTGGAGATCTGATTCTTTAGTGTCATTTTCTTCATCGGATATGACCTCAATATAATGGACTTAGCCCTTGCCAAGGCATCTGTGACTAGATTACCATGGCTCCTTGCAAGAGAAGTACGACTTTTTCCTTTAAGTTCATTTCTGGTGTGATCATCCAACTGTTTGATGGAAAAATGAGACTTAGCTTAAAACCCTAAACTAGGTCAAAGCCTCTTCTACCAACATTGGATCACAAATCGAGCTTGGCTTCTTCCCTTGAAAGAGAGCCAAATTATAGGGGTTTTGTCCCTTTGTTGTATAAGAAAGAGTATTAACCAAATCTAACCAATCAAGCTAGGGCAAAATAGGAAACACTAGTTGTGCAAGATCAACCAATAAACGACTGTCGAAACGATGAAAATAGATACAAGGAATCTAATACCATAGTAGAGATTAGGGAATAGAGGAGAGTCAGAACCTAACTTCAGGAACAAAGAGGTACCAAGGCAATGAGCGCCCTAGACCCAAATTAGCGTTTTACATGATCTCTGGATCTAGGTGCCTTCTCCTGCTTGTCTTCCTGTCTCCTGTCACTTGTTATCTTCAGATTCCTTCGGATGCGACCTGCACACATACAAGAAGGGAAAAGGGTTGGTGCTATTTAGGAGCTTGCCTAAGTCAAGCTCCGTGAATGGTGTTTCCACCTCCACAATAGCAATGATGAGAGATCAAAGAGTGTGGACCTATAAGAACCCCTACTGATTTTTATTGTGTTCCTTACAATTGTTTGATAAAATGTTCTAGACTGAATAAATTCAAGAAGCTGATCTGAAATGGATTGCAATTGATTCTTCACCAAGGGGCATATAAGCTACTGATTGATAATTAATCATATGGGCAGAAAGTGTGTATTATTCTTAATTTTGTATCAACATACAATAACAATAATTTCTGGAAAGAGTTTGCAATTGATGAAAAAACTTCGAATGTAAATTCATTGACCAATACTAACCAGCAATAAATTGATGAGTGCAGATAAGTATGTCACAGTCTCCAGAACTGTGTGAATACATTCAATCATAGGCTGGAAGACTAAGGAAGTAGCCCAGATCTGCCCAGAACTCCCACACTCACCTTTCAACAATCCTGATCAGAGATTAATGCATGACTGCTGCACACTGTTGTATAATATCCAGAAGCTTTGAGGGTCCCACAAATTATGAGGCACTTCAATTCCCACAAACTCTTCTTACTCCATACGTACCTTTTTCCTCATCCATTATAATGCTTCCCAAACAATTTTATTAACAAGCTTCAAACAATATTAAACTTCTTCCAATTCTCACGTGGGTTTTTTTTCATTACCTTTTAATTTTTAAAAAGGAGCACCTTTTTTCCCTTAACAAATTTGACCATCAATAAACAATGTGAACTCTGCTGGCTGGACAGCTCTGTCAGATTTGCTCCCCACTTAGACAACAACACAAAATATAATACTTTATCAATTAAATTCACAAATATGACTTCCCCTTGTTGGTACGATCCACCATACAAAAGAAATATTTAATTGACATTGCTTTCCCTTTTACAAAGGGTGCGATTCACCTTTCCTTAAACCTTCCACGCAAGTTCCTTTATTTTCAACTTTAATTCAAACACTTTCCTCTTCACTTGTACAGTAACTAGGATGAATAAAATATTCCAAAAAGGTATTTAAATAAGATTGAAGCCCTTCTTATGGCGCTGGAAAATACCTTTCAATCTGGGGTATAAAATCCAAAGTAGACCTGCAACAAAATATTCTCCAATGCTAGTATAAAATCTGATATAAAACTTGCAATGAAAACCTCCAGCAAATCTGAATATATTGCCCAATTTGTATTTGGAACAAATCTCACAAATTGGCAATCAAACCCTCCAATATCAACATGCGAAAATGTATATCTTTGATGCCCTAATACTCTCCAAATTGCTCAATGCAGCACAAGTGTGAATCCTGAAGTGAATCCACCAACTGGGTAGACTTGGGTTTTCCTCCAATCCACCTAAATATCCCAAGGGTTTTCGTCCTAGGGCTTGCTGAACCTGTAGTTGCAGCTCACAAGAAAAACTCCAATATGCAAATAACAATTCAAGAATATGAAAATTATTTGCATTGCTCTCTTTTTAAAGCCACAAGTGAACTTTCTAGAAAGAACTTCTAGAAGACTCACTTTTATTAGTTTAGTTTATTTTATATTTTCCTTTTTCAAAAGTGACTTATTTTTATAATTTCTCAATATAATATTATAAAGTCACTTTTATAATAAAAATAGGTCCAGTTAATTAATTAAATATAAATAACTCAAAAATGACTTAGGATTATTTATAATTTAATTAATCAAATTATTCCCTTATAACTCCCAACTTAGCCAATGGGAATAAAAATAAGCTCGTGGATCTCGTTAGATGATCATTCGGCAAATGGGGACATTACAAATCCTCCTCACTCAAAGATTGCTTGCCCCAAGCAATCATAACAAACAACTCCATCATACAATCATTGAAATTCCAGGATCCCAAACTAATCTGAAGAATACTCCAAGTTTCCGCTACTCCACTTTGATACAACTGTCATTCAACAAATCATTGTGAAGCAATCCACTAATCATACCAATGTCTGGATCCCAAATTATTGCACCATCATACAAACTAAAAATGAAAGGATAAGTGTCTCTTAACCAGTCACCATCATAAGCTATCCATCTAAATCTGAATTGTTTCATATGTACTTGAAAGGTGTTCATCATGTGTGCATAACCAAGCATGCATATCCTCTCTAGACTGCTGGTACAAATAATGACAGCACTGTTAAAATTGAAAATCAGATCTATAATCATCCTGGGAATGCTTCCATTGTCATAAACTGATAAGATCTCATCATCATTCAATCTCAAAGTGCTATAGTGACAATCCCATGCAATCAACTGCAATCATCGATGTAAAGTCTGAAAACTTTATGATCAGCATTATAGAACCACCACCAAACATCAACATGTAAGCTGAAAACCACTGAACCAAGTCTGAAAACTCTGTATTCTCATGATTTCCTTCATACCTTGGATTATAGTCCAGCTGAACCCCAAAATCACTGTGCATATACCTCTCAAAAAGTTCATGCAAATATGATTTTTCTTCGTGCTCTACCATCATAATTTCTTCCCTATGAAATATTGTAGATTGATGAAGCAATGTACCTAGTTGTTGCCTTTCACAATCCATGTGAACAATTTTTTTCCTTAATCTTTTGTAGTGGCTGTTCTGCTTGAGTGGCTAACAACTTTGCTTCGTTAGCTTTCCTTAGCCATTCGTCACACATGCTTTGGTTCCTCACAACATCCTCTATGCCATGATTTTCAAAATCAGTTGCTTTGCGATTTCCATCAAATGTGATAACAAGTAGTGGTGTTTCCATGATGTAATATCCCCAATGGGATCTGCCCTAAAATTCTGATTTTTGTTTTCTGCCCTAAATTTCTGCACTTTTAGAATTCTGCTGAAACCCTAGAATTCTCCTCTAATTTTTTGATTTTATTTTCAGAAGTATAAACATCCATAGGCAGCCAATAAATATGCTCCAAACATCATAAAGCGTATGCTAAACATGTATAATCATGAACAAGGATATCAACCATGAAAATCAATCATGCAAAGGCCAAACATGTACCACACAAATATGTTTTCTGCTTAAATAAGTCTGCTGCTCCGAAATGAATATGCTGATTTGAAATTACATCAATTTCATGTGCTCAAACATGGCAACAAGGCTCAGAAATTCTGCACTACAAATTAGACCAAATAAGTATGATGGTACATACCAATTACAAGCAAAATAGTTGACAAAATATCAACCCTAGCTGGGCAAAATCTCCATGAGGTGCGCCTAGGGTTTGCTGCTCCAAAATATGCCAAATTCACCCTCAAAAGTGGGCGCTCAGATCTGCACCAAAGTGGCGCACAAATCTCGGGTAAAGCCCTAGCTCCAATGGTGCACAAATGCCACAATGAATTCTCTTCCAATGCTAATCTAAAATCTGAATATGCAAATCTGCTCTTCTCCTCCACAAATGTACAATCAAGTGCAATTGTGAACTCCCTATGAATCCACCTCCAAAGTGTGATTGGGTTTTTGTCCAATCCACTTATCTTCCTTAGGGTTTCCCTAGGAAGGTGCTGAATCAATGATTGCTGCCAAGAGAGATAAATATCAAATGAAAGGAAAATGATGAAATGAGCTCAAATTCTTTATATTTATACATTACTTTATCTCTCCTTTCTCAAGGCCGACCTAGCCTTAGTATTTTCTTTTTATTTCAGTTTATTTCCCTCTCCTAGGGCCGACCTCCTCTTGGGCACCCAAACCAAAATGCAAACACTTTATTTTATTTTTTATTGTTTTCCATCTTTCCATCCTCCAAGGGCGAACCACTTAGGCACATGATCTAACATATTTTTGACCTCACATGAAGTCGTCCTCCACAAGGAAAAATCATATAAATTATTCTTATTTTTTTCCAAGGCATTTTTCCATATTTTCCTTCATTTTCTATTCTCCAATTGGGTCGCTCCACATTAGGGCAATTTATTTTATTAGTGATGACTACATCAAAAATACCACAAAATTATGTCAAGTTATCCTCCATAATCATTTTACCTTACAAAATTGGCCAAGTATGAAAACTCGCCAAATAGGTCATTCCCTGAGCCCTCCGATTTAGCCAATGAAAATGGAAATAGGCTAGCCACTCCACTAAGTGATCACTCCGAAAATGGGGACATTACAATCCTCCCTTCCCAGAATTGCTTGCCCACAAGCAATTGCAAACCTATATCCTGCAAAATACCGTCAAGTGACAAGTATCTCCATCTGATCAAGTATTCTGTGATCGCTCTACTCCTCAACATGTGGCTGCATCTCCCAAAGAGAATATGGAGAATGATATGCAAAGTGAGCTTCGGTGGCCAGCAATGAAGCACAACTAGCCATACACACTTGAACTCCATCCGACTCCATTCCCCAAATCCAGAAATCTTGCTCTTCCTCCATGTGTCTGCTTGTGTAGCTGTAGGAACAAGATTGCAAAACCATCAACCACAAGTGCCAACAACTCCCTTCCTCCAAAGGCTCCACTGTCCATGAGTGCTAAGTCTATCAAAGACAAAACACCATACAAAACCAAGACCTTGAAGAGAGTCATGCATATCAACAAGTGATGTATGATATGAACTCTAAAGCATGACCACCTGTGCCAAGTCTTCTGCTGCTCCACTCTGATATAAACATCACTAAGCCAAGAGTTGTGAAGCAACTCATCATAATCCCTGTGAAATAGTGTACCAAACACACTAATACGAGGATCCCAAATCATCACACCATCACATCCATCGATAGTGAAGATATAGATGCCTCTCATCGTGCCATCATCACCCACTATCCAAGTATGAATGACTTCATATGGATGTGAAATATGCCCATCACAGGTGCATGGAAAAAGATACCAACCCATACTAGGCTGCTGATATAAATCAGAACAGCACCAAGCAAATTGAAAGTCATACCTATGATAGTGCCACGTAATGTCCCAAATTATGACCCAAGTGTGATTTACTAGTTGATTTTGTTCTATGCATGGAGAACCGGAAAGTTGGATCAACTAGTGTGTTTTTGAGCTACATGGGAAATGCAATATTGGAATTGTATTTTCAATTATGAGGTTGGTTTTGATTTTTAATGATTGCATATGATTCATAGCTGGCCTCCAAACATGAAGGAAGGATATATTAAATGCAACATTTATTTATTAAATGATTGCATTGGATCGATGGGATATGAGGGCGATTGGGTTTGTGGAAATTAAATGATTGCATTTAATTTGATATCGAGCTTTGAAAAGATTTTAAATGCAAATTTTATTTATTAAATATTTGCATTGGAACGGTTGAGGGTTTTTATTAAATGCAAATATCATCATTTAATGCATGCATATGAGGTAGTTGTGGATCGATGCAAGAATAGAGGAGCATTTTAAATGCAAGTTCATAAATTGAATGCCAAGTCGGCTATGTCAAGGATCAAGATTTTAAATGCTTTGAAGGATATTAAATGCTTGCATTTGGATAGATTGGTTTATTTAATGCATTTCATGAAGTGGTTAGTGGTCGTCCAAGGCAAGGAATGATTTTCAATGCAAAATCAAAATATTTAATGATTGCACACAAGCCGCCACCGCCCATGCAAGGAGAATACAGTGCTATTGGATCGATCCATTTGAAAGAGTTGTAATTCATTTAAAATAATTGAAGATTGTTTTAAATGAAAGAGTTTGATTGTAATATATTTACAATTGTTCAAGTTCGTTGATTTTCATTGGTGGAATTCAAATTTCAATTCAAAATTGCCAAGGAGATGGATGCCTATCCATGGAGGAGTTAAATAGAGGACTTGAACATCAATTTGCAACTTATGATGCTATGGTATGTTTTCTTTCTTATTGATTTTAAGCTGATAATTTTGATTTTCAGTTTGATTAACAAGGTGATGACCCCTTGTTCATGTATGGAGATGATCCCATACAATTTGTGAGGTGATATTGTTCTAATATCTACCATTGAGCTTAATATTGCAAGTTTAGACAAGTATTGGGAACTATTTGATTGATGTATTGAAGCCCTTGATCCATTGGTGTCGCTATCAAGGTAGCAATTGGGCTAATTGCATCATTGGAGTGAGATTTTTATATGTTGCAGGGACTGAAATTTCATAACAGCGAGATATTCATTTTGTTTCAGGGCTTTTTGAGCATTTCACAAAGATTCCAAGGGATGGGAATTGCATAGGAACACCTTCATTTGGCTTAGGAGTGAAGATTTGAGGGTTTGGAGACATATTTCCATTGGTTGGGCAAAAAGTTGCACCTACAGTAGTTATATCAGCAAACTGAAATTTTATATTAGTCAATTGTTTCTTCATTTCCAAGGCTGTTTTGTTCAATCTTTGGCTTGGAATCAATTGCCAAGTATTTGTACATGATCCTACTTGAAGAAGGGATCAATTGGATGTCATTTTGATGTGGAAAACTTGATGTATAATGGTCTGATCAGAATTTTTGAGTGACTGATTTTTGTAACAGCAGTGAATAAATAAAGTTATTTGGAGCTCCTTTCATCATTTATCCATTGGTTGATCATACTTTCATATGTATTTGATTGTGTGTTGAATTGGATTTCAATTTTGGTGTTAAAAGTTGATAGATATTTTCAGTTTTAAACAATAAGGTCTCTTACAATGGTATCAGAGCATTAAAGTTTCAATCCAATATCCATTAGGGATACTACATGCCAAAAGTACCTCCAATGACATATGATGAAAGAGTCTCAACACCATGCAAGTCCACAACACTGTGGTAGCAATCCCAATCTCTCCAGTCCATCCAAACAACTGCTATCCTCAAAGTACACCTTGGAAACTCTGTGATCAGCAAAGTAGAACAACCATCTATCAACAATGGACGAGCTAGAAACCAACGGACTAGGACTAGAACATTTATACCTTCATGCTCATCTCGATGCTTTGGACTATAGTCTAGCTGAAACTCAATACTTCCAAGAACATACCAATCAAAATCAAATGTCTGCATGACACTCCCTATACATGTCTCAACTCCTGATGGCGGTGTTGTGTCCCAACACAAGTAGACTCCTCAAACTCTCCAAAGGTAGCTAGATTCCCAACCAAATCTGAAATACAAATATCTTCATCTACACATGCGTGCACAAAATTATTGGTTGGTCCACAAAGTGTGTGCTCAACTACTTCCTCCATAGTCATGTCTTGAGCCTTCAATGGGCTCTCCAAAAGGTGTGACTCATCATCCTTATGATGAAAACTACTTGCACAAACTAAAATGTCTGAATCATACCTTTCTTTAAGTCCATGCAAATCTGAGTGCTCGTGCTTGACCATCACAAGAGGCTCATCCCTCACATTCTCAATCTCCATAGCTTCTTCCCTGGGAAGAAATAGGGATCAAAGATAGGTCTCTCTCTGCTGCGTCGCATGATCTATGTGACTGCAACATTTCTTGACTTCTTGTAAGTGCTGTCTTGCTTGGGCAGCCAACAACTTGGCTTCTTTAGCTCTTTGTAGCCACTCATCACACATACCTTGAGTCCTCTTCACCTCTTATTTGCCATGATATACAAAATCAGATCTCTTGTGGCTTGGATCCACAATAAGAGCCTCATGTTCAACCCTCAAATCTTGAGTGCCAACAATAGAAGACTCCTTACCACTATCATCCTCATGTGTAATGATTGCCATCCCATGGTTATGTGAAGGTAAAGGACTGCTGTTGCAAATCAGAAAATCAGACCTCACCTCATGTCTTTGTGTAGTGTCTTCAGGGTCCTCAAGCACTTCTTCCTTCCTTGCTACATGCTCTACATCAAGTGCTGATCTAGTAGATGCATCCAACTAAAAATCAAGTGTATCACTTGTCATAACTTCTGTCCCATGGCTGCAAGTTATATCTTCATGAAGACACGTCTCTTCCATCCTCGAGACTTCACAATGGGGTCCATCAAATTATTTATCCCCTTGTCTATTCTTCACAATCTTCATATAGGATTGTTGTTCGCTGGATGTGGCTGCCATAGATGACTGAATTTCTACTGTAGATGATGAAAAATGTGCCAAGCTCAACTACAAACAAATCTCATCAACTTGATTCTCCGATTCTTGAAGGGCCATTTGAGTACTCTACAAAGAATCCATAGTAACCTTACGCTCAAAGGTAAGCTTATCAACTTCATCTTATTTTCATCTCAATGCATCAAAATATATCTCATCAAACTTGAGGAGATGATCTCTATCTAAAAGTAGGTGTAGGTAATTTGATTTCATTACAACCAAAGCTTCTTTGAGTACTTGTAAGTCTGCGAAAGATAGTTCTCCTTCAAAGCCTTTGTGTCTCCCTTGAGCCTTCCAATAATAACCTGTCATCATCTTATTTGTATTATCAATATGAGTTAGGGCTGCAACAATCATATCCTCATTGAACTTGAATTGTCCTTCTAAATGATGTGACTCATGGGACTTATTGTCTTCATACAAATTTTCTAATTGGTCTTCACAATCATGCCTCTCAAAATCAGCTACCTCCATGACATCTTTTTCACACAACTCATGTTTTGAAGCTAGGTCAACATCAAGCTCAATGAAGGGATCGCCATCATAGTAGCAAGTAGAATCAGCTGCATCATGCTTTTCCTCAATGGCTGGTCTAGAAAGTGTATGCACCGCTATGCCTTCCTTAACCATAAAGTGATCCTTCAACTCTTGCAATGTGTTGTACCCCTACGAATTTTTTCGTATATGTGCCCACACATACCTCCTAAGCACCGTGTAGCCTTGTCATTACTGTGCTAACCCTGCATGTACAAAGATATATCGAAAGATATTGATCCAATGCTCGAATGAAAGAGATTCTGACAAGCTAATCAGGCATGGGGCAGTGAAAGAATATCAAAAAAGAGGAGGTCAAAGTGGTGAATTAAGGCCAAAACGACATAAAGGAACCAAGGGAAGCAATGCAAATACATCTGGCAAGTCAAAATTCAATTTTGAAAATTTTGAAATTTTCGAAAATTTTTCTAAGGCATTTTTGAGCGTTCTTGCCTTGAATGAGCACCATTTTTGAGTATCATCCATGGAGGAAGAGCTTCAACGATAGTTTCAGATCATATGAGCTTGGTTTCCAAACTTCAAGACATTCCGTCATCAGATGAAGAAGTTCCGGCAAAAATAAGCTCCAGAGGCAGAGGCAAAGGCAAATAGCAGTGATCCAGGCAGCCTCCATCAAAATGGTCAAGGCCAACTTCAAAGTTTTTCAAGGTCAAGAATCATAAATTTGAGCCCTGAAATTGGCTAAGTCTGGTGTCCTGAAACCTGATGTTCTGAGATCCTGAAATTTGTCTAAGTCTGAAATCTGGTGGATCCTCAAAAATCTAGAATTTGCATGTTAAATCCCATGGATCCGGGACCTATCTCAAACATCCCGGAAGTATATTTCAAAATATTTAATACTTAAATATATTTTGAAATATACTTCCACCAAGACACTCGAAATCAACCCTCAAAAGGCGCCCATTCTAGCCAAAACCCACGCCATTCCTTGCCTTCCAAAAGGCGTGCGTTCTAGCCAAAACCCACGCCTTTTCCCTCACACCAAAAAGGCGCTCATATTGAGTAAAAAGCACGCCATTTCCCTCACACCAAAAAGGCACCTAAAAAGCCCAAAACTCACGCCTTTCTCAACACTCCTAAAAAGCGCTTCATTTGCCTTTTAACCACGCCTATTTAGTCATTCCCTAAAGGCGCTTCAAACCTCCAAATCCCCCGCCTTTCTATCATTTGCAAATAGCGCTCAAGTTCACCAAAACTCACGCCTATCTATCCTCATGCAAAAGGCGCCTAAAATACATCATTTGCACGCCTTTTTGGAGGAGTCTTAGTTGTATGGAAATTGGCGTTGAGGAGAGAGAAGATTGACGCCAGGGGAGAGAAAGGTTAAACCTATAAATATACCTCTTAACCTTTCTCATTTCATTCATTGTTTGTGCAAAGTTGGAGAGGCAAAGCAAGGTCAAAGTTGGAGAATGAAACCCTAGGAGGAGGGCGTTCACCATAGAGAAGGCATTTGGCATAGTTTTCATCATTTGCTTGGCAAGAAGATGATACATGGAGCTGAACCTCTCACATGGCGGCCATTAATGGACGGATGAAAGCTTGCATAAGGCGAATTTGAAGGCTTTGAGGATTGGATCTTCACACACAGGGCAAGGATTATCCATTCTTGCATCATCCTGCTTCTTTCTATCACACTCAAAGGAAAATTTGTCCACCAGAGGGTCTCTTTCTTGCACTGGCAGCCATTGTTGAGGGTTTTTCAAGCTTTTTGAAGCTTTTTTCGAATCAACAAAGAGTAAAGAAGGCATTTCGATCACTTCTATCCTTCTTTTTCTTCATTCTCTTCTTTCATAGGGTTCATTTGCATGTTCCCAAGGCAACGTCCAAACCCAGGAGGCCATTTTTGGCAAATTTTCAAGGATTTTCACTACTAGTCATGGTTTTTCGAAGGCAAAATCACCACCTACAGCCAAGATAAAATTGATTTTTGAGGCTTATTTGTCCAAAATTTCTCATTTCTGACATATACCCACCTCGGCAAAAGGCATTTTCCATCATCCTGGACCGGTTTGATCTTAGATCTGTTGAATCTTTGAGGGTGTGGCTCCAAAATTTCATTTTCCAAGGGCAAAATTTTAATTTTTTCACAAAAAAATTAAATTTTGAACAGCGAAAAAGAAATTTCTTTTTCTTGGGCAGCAAACATACAGAGGACCAGATTGTCCATTTTCAGTGCATAAAGGTCATCAGAGCAAGCTTCTTTAAGTCATCATGCAATATTCGTCAGTCACCATCGAGGCCAAATCTTTGCTCAAACACGAATATTCCAAAGTCAAAGAAACAGACTTGTGCCAAGTCTCACCTGAGGGTTTTGATTTAGAACCACTGATAAACTCAGGGAATGCAGCTGCAAGAAATTTGAAGAACTCTGGGCTTATTCAAGTCAGATCATTTCCCATCTCTGCCCATAGTCTCGAATTTGTACTCTCGTGCATTCAACACTATGTTCCTAAATCAAGAGAAGTCAGACCAAGGGACGGAAGATTGATTGCCAGTTTGAAGCCTGATGACATAGAGATGGCCCTCGGCATTCCTCTTTTTGAAGAATCACTCACCCTAGACCTTGAAGAGAGTGACAAAGTTTGGACCACCGCCACTGATAAATGTCAAAAGTTAGCTTGCAAATGGCTAAAAGAAAGGAGGAATATGCTTCCAAGGAACGTGGGCTGAGGTCAATTCAAAGATGAATATGCCATCATGATCACCATGCTCAACCGGATTATAGGCCAAGCTTAGGGAAGGAGTTTTAGGACATGGATGTTCTATGTGATCAGTACCATTGCCAATGGAAGCGCCACTTATGAGTGGGCCACTCTCATAAGTGATTGCATTCACCGACAAATCATAGACTTCACACGAACTCACGAGTTCAGAATGGTGTCCTATCTGCTATTCATGGTGGCCAAACAACATCACTTTGCTGGGTTGAACTTTGTGGGCTCTTTGCAAAACACCAGGATCGTCAGGCTGTATCCTCAGCTTGAGATTTCAGAGTCTCAGAAGCACTTCCGGCGAGTCAACGATGCATTCCTAATGTTCACGGTACGTGACTTGGAAAACTAGATGCATGTCAGATTATTAGGAGAAGCCAGAGCGATAATCTAGGAATGGGTGGATTGGTATATTCAATTCCCTACCTTCTCCTATATCAGATCCTACGGGTTTACATCATGTCCATACATGCTCCCAAGATATCCATCCGATGAAGTTGTCTTCATGGAGTTTCTGCGTCAGATAGAAGTACACAGTTTTCTACGCAGTAGACATAAGACGATAGTGACCTTTCCTATTCAAATGGGTGTTTTCAAGTGCAAAAGTGCAGCTGATGCAAAGGTAATTGGCGAAGAAATGTCCAAATTCGGCCTAAAGACCTTCAAGGAGAAATGCACATATGACCCTAATCAAGTGATGAAATCCAGACTTAGCGGCAAA
This sequence comes from Cunninghamia lanceolata, assembly GCA_027924645.1. Classification (NCBI taxonomy): domain Eukaryota; kingdom Viridiplantae; phylum Streptophyta; class Pinopsida; order Cupressales; family Cupressaceae; genus Cunninghamia; species Cunninghamia lanceolata. Next base: position 1,458,057 of record BSBN01001315.1, on the reverse strand, counting down.
TTTGCTCATGTACCTACTATGGAAGACTTCTGGGTTAATTGTCAGGATGAGTATGAGGTTCGGCGAAGGAGTTACAGTCGCTTCACCTTGGAGCAGATTCCAGTTTTCCTTGACGAGAGTGGCAAAGACTTGCACGAAGATGGTTTAATTCTCTCCCCAAAATTTGTCAAAGAGGGAATTGATTTACAACCATTGCCGCCAATGGATTGGTCACTTCAAGAGATCACCTCCATTGCAGAAAGAACCAAAGGAGTGGTGAAAAGAAGCTGGATGTTCATTACCAGTCAAAGGAGCAAGAGGATGAACACACCCAAAGACAAGGCATCTACAGCAGAGCCGCCATCTTCACCTACTCATTTGACTCCACGCTTGAAATCCAAGGTGGTAAGTGAGAAGGCCCAAGCGACCAACATTATCAGGGAAGAACCCTTGAGGGTGACCCCGAAGAGGAAGGCTCAAACCCCAGCACAACAGCAACCAGAGGCAACCCCTTTGCCACCAGCTGAGCCTAGTTCGCCCACCACTTCTATTTCTTCTTCTTCTTCCTCTTCTTCCTCTTCAGAAGAAGGGAATTTGCTGGCACCGCAGAGGATACCTGAACCTCACCGATCTCCTTTACCTATTGATTCAACACCACTTAACTCATCTGGAGTTAACGATGCAGGAGAACCTGAGGTCGTGCAAGGAATTGAAGTGAACACCGTGATGGAGGTAGACCTAGAGTTCGAACCCAACATAGTGTTGGATTTTGACCCGGAGATGGATATTCATTTTGCACCTCCTGAGGCCGAAGTCACGCCAAATCTGGGTGCTGAAAAGGAAAGCCGTCCAAAGCCAACATTTCGAGAATCTACTTCAGCTTGGCTTCATACAACAGTCAGTGTGAAAAAGAAAAGGCCATCCTATCAGCTGGATTTCAGTGCTTTGGCAAAGACTTTCAAGGAGCCATCTATAAAGAAGCCCAAGAAATAGTCAAGGATTCTAAAGACAAGTGAAGGAGAGTTGGTTTTAGAGACAACTATTCCTCCTCAGGACAAAGCAATTGAAGAAGTTGAACCTGAGGATTATCATATTGTCAAGACTTGTTTCGGTCATAACACACGACAGACAGTAGTGAATGTTTTGGAGGCTGCTACAGATACTATGAGAAACAAGGTAATGAAAGATGGAGAGGACAAGGCTGCTCTCAAATCAGAAGTCCAGCAGCTACGTCAGTACATCTCACAACTTCTGCATTCTCCTTGGCCTCCACTCTTTTTGCCACAAGTGATGGAGTCTACCGATGAGCAAAAACAGTTAAGTCAGCTGGTAGTGTATGGCAAGCACACTAGGGATTGGGTGGATCATTTTATAGTAAAGAATGTTAACTTTCTAGCAAAGTTATCAGAAGTGGTGTCCAATTCTAAGGATGTCCTCCTTGGAATCCAGAATATGATCGAGTGTATGAAGGACATGGAGCCAGTATATGATAGATTGATGGTCAGGTTGCGTGCACTTGGTTTGAGGCCTATAACGGCAGATCAGAAGGCTGCAATTTTCTCCTGGACTCACCAGTATTCCTTCTTGGTTTATACCTCGAAGAATATAGCCTCGGAGTTGGCTATATGGAAAGAAAAGCTCCTAGGCATTGAAAGATATGCCATTGATTTTGTCCAAAACATTCCATGCAGGTATTTCAGTGAGGAAGGCGTAAATTGCCTCATTCATGTTTTACAGGAGGAGTTCATTTAGTTGATGCGTGGAAAGTTTTGTGGAGACCCTCATGTTGACAAAATGTACCTCTTTGTTGATATTGCATCAAAGTGCGCCAAGGCTGAGAAAGACTTTGAAGTGTTCGAGAAAATCACAGAGGATGCTGCCATAGACCTGCAAATGAGGACGGTCCACCTTGAGTCCATGATCATACCAGATGAAGCCAAGGTTGAGGAATTTGAGGGAAATCTCAATTCTCAGACTTAGCTTATTTTTCACATTTTGCAGGAGGAAATTATTTTTGGCAGCAGGAGAGATTTCCAAAGCAACTTCTATTTTGAGAACTGTCTTTGTTAACTGAAGTTAAATTTATTTTTAGATTTTGCTTTTGGAAATCATGCAAAATATCTTTGAGTTGGAACTCATTGTGTAATAACATGCAAGTTCAGTTAACTGAAATTTGCATGACAAAATACTTTTAGTTTTAATTGCTAATAAGGTTGCATGCTTCCCATGCAGCATTAGATCTAGAGTGAAGAGTGTTAGTTAACTCTTCCTTTTATTTCCTTGCATCTTTGCTTTTTAGGTATAAATAAGTGTATTCTACACACTTAATTTCTCTAATGGTAAATGCTGAGACTAATTTTTGCTCGCATTTTATTGTTCAAGCACTGTTATTGATTCTTGCTTTTTGATTAATGAGAATACAAATTATGGTTTCAGAGATCTATGTGGTTGTCAAGAGTTATGTAAATTGTTCATGACTTTGTGCATGAGCAATTATTGTGAGTTGTATTTGTTTTTTTGTTTTGAAGACCTCCAAGTTGTTCTTCTGATTTCTTTATGCTCTGAATTTACTTGAAGAAATTAGAATTGTTTTAAAAGATAAAGTTAGTTATTTTCTTCTGGAAAGCTTTAGAAAATCTTATAGCCTTGCAGAAGAGATTCATTGCCTTGTGCTCGTGCCTTGAGAAACAAAAAGATAGGTTATTTTGTAAACGTCTTTTTTAATTTTCTTGTTGAGGGAGCTTCCCCTCCTAATTCAAAGAACAGTCTTATTGTACACGCTGTCCGTTTTTCTTTCTCACCGAAAGGTGCGAAATTAAACGCTAACACAATGCTAAATCAATCTTATCAAAGTCTCTTTGCTCACTACATAAAAAAATTTCTGAATTGCCTTCGTATGTATGAACAACATCTTCTTCAAAGTCACCCAATGTACAAATTGAATCCTTGCCATTATGATTAGAGATGGTGAAATAATGCTATGCTCAAGTAATGGAACATTAGTAGAATTCATACCTCCACATAGTTGATCATTCATTGCTGGTTTGGCAAACTCTGGGACAGCATACCCTTTAACCTTGTGATCACCATGAAGACTTATGTGTTCTCCACTTGTTGATGCTATAGGTGATTCTTCTTCATCCATATCCTCATATCGCTCAAGTGAACTTGTGAACATGTCTTCATCCTCTTTAGGGCTTCCACATGTACGGCTAGGAGTCCAAACTTCTAGGCATGTTGATTGATTTTTGCCTTTCTCATGATCACTTGTACGCTGCAAATCACAAACAAGTAACTCTTCTTTCTTTTCTATCTTTTCTCCAATGATAATTTCTGATTTTTCTTCTTTTCTTCTTAATTTTCTGATGTAGTCATATAGATCTTCTTTTCCTAGATTCCCATCTTCATGTATTCTCAAATGAACATCAAAAGGAGTTGCATTCTTGAAATCATCTGATACGCCCTGGTATTCATCAATGATTTTTGTGGCCTCTTGTCCAAACATCCATTGATCAAACTTTCTTTTTAATTCAACCTGACTTTGTCTAATAGATTTAAGCAAAGATTTCATTGTTTCTTTACCTTCCATGATTCATAGACAAATAAAACACCACCTCAAAGAAGTGATGCTCACCTTAGGGTGGAACCTTTTGCAAACTCCACAAGATATGGCATTGAAAGTATCTTCTTCCTTTGGAATGATAAAACCCTTTAGGCTGACAAGATCAAAGCTCTGGTACCATTGTAATAGCCCCAATGGGATCTGCTCTAAAATTTGATTTTTGTTTTCTGATTTCTGCCCTAAATTTATGTACTTTTAGAATTATGCTGAAACCCTAGAATTCTGCTCTAATTTTCTGATTTTATTTTCAGAAGTATAAACATCCATAGGCAGCCAATAAATATGCTTCAAACATCATAAAATGTATGCTAAACATGTATAATCATCAACAAGGATATCAACCATGAAAATCAATCATCCAAAGGCCAAACATGTACCACACAAATATGATTTCTGCTTAAATAAGTCTGCTGCTCCAAAATGAATATGCTGATTTGAAATTACATCAATTTTATGGGCTCAAACATGGCAACAAGACCCAGAAATTCTGCACTACAAATTAGACCAAATAAGTATGATGGTACATATCAATTACAAGCAAAATAGTTGACAAAATATCAACCCTAGCTGGGCGAAATCTCCATGAGGTGTGCCTACAGTTTGCTGCTCCAAAATATGCCAAATTTGCCCTCAAAAGTGGGCGCTTAGATCTACACCAAAGTGGCACTAGAAATTAGGGCGAACCCTAATTCAAAATGCATACAAAATGCCATGAACATGAACCTCCAAAGGTGGCGCACAAATCTAGGGTAAAGCCCTAGTTCCAATGATGCACAAGTGCCACAATGAAATCTCCTCCAATGCTGATCTAAAATCTGAATGTGCAAATCTGCTCTTCTCCTCCACAAATGTCCAATCAAGTGCAATTGTGAACTCTGTATGAATCCACCTCCAAAGTGTGATTGGGTTTTCGTCCAATTTACTTATCTTCGTTAGGGTTTTTTTCCTAGGAAGGTGCTAAATCAAAGATTGCAGCCAAGAGAGATAAATCTCAAATGAAAGGAATATGATTAAATGATGATGAAATGAGCTCAAACTCCTTATATTTATACATGACTTTATCTCTCCTTCCTTAAGGCCGACCTAGCCTTAGTATTTTCTTTTTATTTCACTTTATTTCCCTCTCCTAGGGCCGACCTCCTCTTGGACGCCCAAACCACAATGAAAACACTTTATTTTATTTTTTGTTGTTTTCCATCTTTCCATCCAACAAGGGCAAACCACTTAGACACATGATCTAACATATTTTTGACCTCACATGAAGTCGTCCTCCACAAGGAAAAATCATATAAATTATTCTTATTTTCTTCCAAGTCATTTTTCCATATTTTCCTTCATTTTCTATTCTGCAATTGGGTCACTTCCTGGCACGTGAAGCAACATTGTTCTTTCTTCAACTGATTTTTGCTCTTCCTTTGTGGCTGATTAGAAAATTGCTGAAATGATTTATAAAATTTGAAACTCTTATTTTTACCTTCTTTCTTCTCTTTCTTCCTTTCTTCTGCTTTTTCTTTCCTTGTTCTTCTAATATAGTTCACCAAGCCTCTTTTACGAGGTTTCAATGGTACAACTAAACTCAAGAAATAATCAAAACAAACTTGTTTTTTAAACCTATCAATAATGCTTTGATATTCTTCAAAGAGTTGGATGGCTTCTTGTTCACGTGCAAAAGTATATAGAATATCATCCATACTTCGATCCATTGAAGACACTTAGTATGTAGCTGAAACAGACTGATTTCCAAACTGAATTCTACCCTCCAGGCTGGCAAGATACATTGCTCTGATACCACTATAAGAAACCCCTATTGATTTTTATTGTGTTCCTTACAACTGTTTGATAAAATGTTCTAGACTGAATAAATTCAAGAAGCTGATCTGAAATGGATTGCAATAGATTCTTCACCAAGGGGCATATAAGCTACTGATTGATAATTAATCATATGGGCAGAAAGTGTATGTATTATTCTTAATTTTATATCAACATAAAATAACAGTAATTTCTGGAAATAGTTTGCAATTGATAAAAAGCTTAGAATGTAAATTCATAGACCAATACTAACCAGCAATAAATTGATGAGTGCAAATAAGTATGTCACAGTCTCCAGAACTGTATGAATACATTCAATGATAGACTGAAAGATTCAGGAAGTAGCCCAGATCTGCCCAGAACTCCCACACTCACCTTTCAACAATCCTGATCAGACATTAATGCATGACTGCTGCACACTGTTGTATAATATCCAGAAGCTTTGAGGGTCCCACAAATTATGAGGCACTTCAATTCCCACAAACTCTTCTTACTCCATACGTACCTTTTTCCCCATCCATTATAATGCTTCCCAAACAATTTTATTAACAAGCTTCAAACAATATTAAACTTCTTCCAATTCTCACGTGGGTTTTTTTTCATGACCTTTTAATGTTTACAAAGGAGCACCTCGTTTGCCTTAACAAATTTGACCATCAATAAACAATGTGAACTCTGCTGACTGGACAACTCTGTCCTATTTGTCCCCCACTTAGACAGCAACACAAAATATAATACTTTATCAATTAAATTCACAAATATGACTTCCCCTTGTTGGTACGATCCACCATACAAAAGAAATATTTAATTGACATTGCTTTCCCTTTTACAAAGGGTGCGATTCACCTTTCCTTAAAACTTCCATGCAAGTTCCTTTATTTTCAACTTTAACTGAAACACTTTCCTCTTCATTCGTACAGTAACTAGGATGAATAAAAATTCCAAAAAGGTATTTAAATAAGATTCAAACCCTTCTTATGGCACTGGGAAATACCTTTCAATCTGGTATAAAATCCAAAGTAGACCTGGAACAAAATATTCTCCAATGCTGGTATAAAATCTGATATAAAACCTACAATGAAAACCTCCAGCAAATCTGAATATATTGCCCAATTTGTATTTGGAACAGATATCACAAATTGGCAATCAAACCCTCCAATATCAACCTGCAAAAATGTATATCTTTGATGCCCTAATACTCTCCAAATTGCTCAATGCAGCACAAGTGTGAATCTTGAAGTGAATCCACCAACTGGGTAGACTTGGGTTTTCGTCCAATCCACCTAAATATCCTAAGGGTTTTCGTCCTAGGGCTTGTTGAACCTGTAGTTGCAGCTCACAAGGAAAACTCCAATATGCAAATAGCAATTCAAGAATATGAAAATGATTTGCCTTGCTCTTTTTTTAAAGCCACAAGTGAACTTTCTAGAAAGAACTTCTAGAAGACTCATTTTTATTATTTTATTTTATTTTATATTTTCCTTTTTCAAAAGTGACTTATTTTTATAATTTCTCAATATAATATTATAAAATCACTTTTATAATAAAAATAGGTCCAGCTAATTAATTAAATATAAATAACCCAAAAATGACTAGGGGTTATTTATTATTTAATTAATCAAATTATTCCCTTGTAACTCCCAACTTAGCCTATGGGAATAAAAATAGGCTAGTGGACCTCGCTGGATGATCATTCGGAAAACGGGGACATTACAAATCCTTCCCACTCAAAGATTGCTTGCCCCAAGCAATCATAACTCAACAACTACAGCATACCATCATTGAAATTCTAGGATCCCAAACTAATTTGAAGAATGCTCCACGAAGTTTCCGCTGCTCCACTCTGATACAACTGTCATTCAACAAATCATTGTGAAGCAATCCACCAATCATACCAATGCTTGGATCCAAATTACGGCACCATCATATAAACTGAAAATGAAAGGATAAGTCTCTTAACCAGTCACCAACATAAGCTGTCCATTTAAATTTTAATTGTTTCATATGTATTTGAAAGGTGTTCATCATGTGTGTATAACCAAGCATGCATATCCTCTCTAGACTGCTGGTACAAATAATGACAACACTGTTAAAATTGAAAATCAGATCTATAATCATCCTGGGAATGCTTCCACTATCATAAATTGATAAGATCTCATCATCATTCAATCTCAAAGTGCTATAGTGACAATCCCATGCAGTCAGCTGCAATTATCAATGTAAAGTCTGAAAACTTTATGATCAACATTATAGAATGGCCACCAAACATCAACATGTAAGCTGAAAACCATTCAACCAAGTCTGAACTAGTTAGATAATGTGCCTTGTTCACACTACAAAGGGGAAACCGGTAAAGGGGTAGCCCCATTCACACCAACATGAAGAAGGCAAGATCCAACCCAAGGCTTCTCCTTTTGGATCTTCTCTCATCATGCCACATAAGGAACATAATGAGTGGTTGTGATAATTTATGCATTATGACAAAAGTGCATCATACCCTATAGGGGTGCCTAAATTTACTAAAGTGTGAAAATGTTAATACATGAAAAAGTTCTTCCAGGTGTTCAAGTGGGCCCCTCAGAGGTGGGATAACAAAAGTGAAAGAAAAAACATAAGTAAAGATTGCTCTTGGAGGCTAAAAAAAAGGATGCTTGAAGAGAGAAAGACACTTATGTGACAAAGTGAATGTCAACTAATAACAAAAAGTGCAAGGAGGAATCAAAAGCATGCCCTCTAGATGGAGAAGTCAAAGTCTCACCTTCGAAGTACAAAAAGACACCATTGGAGCAAGTTTATCAACATCTTGTTGACCAGCAGATTCTTTAAGTTTCATTGTAGTTGTCCTAGGATCAACACTTGTTTCCATATCTAAACCGTTTAGAGTAGTTGTCATGATAGACCTTATCATTTCACTAACTCTTCATTTAAGGCATTTTAAGATGGATGGGTTGTTACATAAAAAGTCTTCATCATGATCAAGACTCAGGGCATTGACACTGAATTTCACTGGTTTCCGAGGAAGGAGTTAGATTCAAGTCACCAAGATTGTTTGGTGAATCATCAATGGTCATAAGGGTTTCATGACTTCTTCAGAGGATCTGCCATGACTAGAATGGGGAAGTTGCATCAGAGTCGTTGGCATGAGCCAACTTTCAAACTAACTATTTTTAGTTGTTTCTATCTTTGGGAGGGAGCTATTTCAAGATGATCTTTTGGGAGATCTGTTGCTAGACATTCTATTTTTTGATGACCTTCTAGAAGATCTGTTTATAGAGATATTTGTTCTTATCAGAAATCTATTTAAAAATTTCTTGATTTAGATATCGAATTTGTGGACCAGATTCTCTATTGAGCTTGCTTTGTGTGCAAGCCAACTATTGATACCACAGGAACTTCAGTTAGTTTTTTGTTCATGCAAAACTTTGTAAATACTTATTAATAAGTGCCATTTGCATTTAGATTGCATAGAATTTGGTATTCGTATTGGCTGAGTAAATTGCTGTTCAATTCTTTTGTGAAATCTTGTTTATGTGTGTTTAGGTGAATAGAATTACTTCGTTGAATTTGCAGGCTTTCTATTGCAGGTTTCCAAAAAGTAGGTGATTGTGGATTTGTTGGACTCACGCTTTTTGGTTCTGTATTTAGCTGAAAAGTGTGAGAATTTGTTGTCATTTAAGTTTTCAGTGTTAGGCAAAATCTAAAAATCTCGTCTTGTGCAGACGTGCTGAATTGCTTTGTGCCCTAGCCTAAGCACAAAAAGCTAGGTTGTTTTTAGTTTGTATTTCCGCACATTCAAAGAAGCCTCTGCTAGGTCTAGGTATTATTTTCAATTTTCTGATTAAGGAAATATATTATTTCCTTGACTCTTAGTAAAATGAAACTTCCCCTATGAATTTGAAGAAAGGTTTTACTTCACATGCTGTTCAGGTACAAATTAAAACACTAACAGGGCTATATGGTAGCTCATCTTTCACTTGTTCCAGTAGACTACTGGTGAAATCCATTTATAGTTTTTCAGCTGTGCAATCTTTAGATGCCACCACAATTGATTGAGGTCTTCAATATACGCACTTGATTGGATGCCTTTTTGAAAGGGATTCTCACCAAACAATTAAAATTCAAATATGGTGATGATTTATGTGGTATTCCAATAATCTCAGTTGGCTTGCCAACAACAATTTGAATATTAATGGAAAAGAGAATAGGATTATGTTACTTTTTCTCATTACTTGGCCATCTTCATCACTTTCTTGATTCACAATTATCTTCTTAACTCGATTATTTTAATTGTCATGGTAAGTGACTGTATTAATAACTGCATTAAATCATCAATATCCAAGTCTTCAGGTTGTGGTTTTATACAACCAAACAAGTTAGCAACAACTACAAGGAAAACAAGCACAGTGCAACAATATACACACATAATAACACCCTAATATGCACTGTATCTAACTAGCAACTTAAATGCATTAATCATCCTGTCAAGCGAGTATCGATCTAAAATACAATAGAACAAGGACCCAGTCAGAACTACCAGAAATAGAAGGACAGGACGAGTTAACCCATAAATATGCTGACTGGCTATAGAGAGTTGCCCCCCATAGATATACAGGAACTCTTGAGCAGAGCATAGATATATCCTATTGCCATCTATAATATATAGAGTACGGCAAATCCAAGAGCCACTCATCTTTCTATATATGTCTCCTGAGCCCCTATAAATTCCTATATAGCTTGGAGCTGGGGCCCCCTATGCCCTAATCCCTATAAATTGAAAGGAATGAAAAGCGATGCAGTCGGCGCCCCAGCTATGTATGGTAGAGGGGCATCTCCAAACTATAAACCATGGATTAGATGGTCCCTATCCATCTTATCTATACACGTCTGTATGTATATGGGGGATATGCATCAGGTGGCTAATAGTTCTAATAATGATTTATGTGTCCTCGACATACCAGTTATTTGATTTACAATTAATGACTCCTATATATTTTATTGACCTCCTTGTCTGAATCCAAAGGGTACTTCCCATTAAAGAATAATTTATAATGGGGCTTACCACATTAATGATAAAATGATTGGGAAGAACTATACAATTTTATTGGGGAAAGCTTTAGGGACAACTCTTAGTGTCGTTGAAATGTTATGGGCACAAAAAATATATATGAACTTCCTTTTTTGGGCATTTTAAAAATGATATTTTACAATTCCCCATCTTTATAAGTGATTCATCTAAGTTCTGGGCGAATTTTTTTTTTTTTGAATTGGCGTACCCCAACTAAGGTCATTTTTAATTTTCTGTTAGTTTCAAAATCTTGACCTAGTGGAATTTCTTCTAATATCATGATCATGTATGTGCATATGTACATGTTCAATTCTGTGAATCGTCAGATAAGTCCCTGATTCTGTGTTCCTGTTTGTGAGTGTTCTTAATTTTCTTATTCTTTTTATTAAGTTTGTCCTGACTTGTAGCTTTTACAGATAGGGCATTTGAATGCTTAATTTGAACAGGATTCTTCATTCGTTAATTGATGGTCACGCAAATTGATCCATTCATAACTATTGACACCTTGAAAGTTATTTTCAATATATAGCTATTGGAGAGGAGTTTCTTGTGTACTGTCATAAAGGTCTAAATTATGGAGTCCTCTTTGTAACAATCAAAATTTGATTTCTTACTCATCTTGGTATTGATTTGCAGAGACACTAATGGGAGAGAGGACTCTTTAAAATTCTCGGTGACACTTGTTGGTGCGTTTGCAGGCATGGTTGTGTACCTTGACAACATAGAAAACTACATAGTCTCTCTGATAACAAAGGTAGTTGGCTGAACATTCTCAGTGATCTACATTGCTCCTTTAGTTTTTTAATTGAATAATGTAACTAAATCAGGGTAACTTTTAAAAGCAGTGCATGTGTATATAATAAAATATTTGGCACCCTATGTATTTTGCAGGCTGTTGGTAATGCTTTCCATGGCTTTCCTTATTTGTTTCCAAAGCAAAGATATGGGTTCTACGCAAGTCTTCAGAGGCTCTTCAGGGCTCTTTATTCACATGATGCAGTATTCACTGTATTCCTAAACAATATAGGTGCTACTACGATCTGAATAAATAGAATAGGTTGATAACAGTTTACTAGTTTAAGATCTAAGCTCTTATGCTGGATTGCTGGAAGTCAACATGGTTCTGTTCTTAAGTTTGATTTTTTAGCATTATTTTGATGCTAAGTGGGCGACGATTTAAAAAAATGGATGTGAATTTATGGCATCTAAAAATGATGAACTTGAGACATATATCTTAATGACTGGTTTATTGAATATTTTTTTTTTGGAGAAAGAAAAAGCTATTTATATTATAACAAAATATATATAGATTACAAAAATGCCATTAGAGAGGGAGAGTTGTTTAGAGAAAGAAGCATTGAACCCTAGAAACAAAGACTATCAAGAGTATTCCTGAGAGCTACAAGATAATCAGAGGTACAATAACATGATTTTATGCCATTGTTGAAACTGCAGAAGTGGAAGAGAAACATGGGTCCCAAAATGCAAAGTACTAAGAAGAGGCATTCCATCTCCTGCACCCATGTCTCTGATTAACAAATTGGCAAGTGATTGAATGGACTGATGGCATCATTGAGCAAGAATTATTGTGTGTTTTGTTGCTTTCTAGAATTGTTGCTTTTGCTGAATCTGATGTTGGACCACCAAAATCTCCTTTTCTCTTGTTTTAGGGCATAGAAGTCTATCAATTGCTTCACTAAGATTTTGAACCATAGTTGCCACGAGACTGGTATTGGTACTGGTACGGGAGACTGGTACCGGTACCGGTATGTCATTTTTTGAAAAAAAGGAGACGTGGGTACTTGGAGACACCAATTTTATATATATATATGTGTGTGTGTGTGTGTTTATATTAAGATATATAATATTAATAAATATACACACACACACACACGTGTGTGTGTGTGTGTGTGTGTTTATATTAAGATATATAATATTAATAAATACACACACACACAGAGATAGATATATATATAATATTAACACACCACATATATAATGTTAAAACTTAATTTTAAATTTTAACATATATATATAATAATATATATTATATAACAAATTAATAATTAATATTTATTATTTATTAAAATATATAAAATAGTTGACCCGATAATATATATGTTAAAATATAAAATGTGACCTGATAGGCTTTTATATGTGAGCATTATAGTGCTCGGAATTGTCTCCCGCCGTAAAAAAAAGTTCACGCCGGAAAATTTTCTAAACTCGTCGGTTGTTCCTATTGGCGTATTCCTTGAACGGATCTCCAATGAATTCTGAGCAGATGATTTTCGTTTATTGCACAAAATGATAAATGAAGGCCAGCAGGGTGCGTGTCTCAGGAGTTTACTGTTTAAAGTTTAAAAAAAGTAAACCCCCCCCCCCCAAAAAAAAAACAGAAGATTTCCGATTTCGTGTTTAAAGATTTCAACGTTTCGTGTTTAAACAAAACAGAACAGAAGATTTCGAATGAAAAAAAGTAAAAAAAAAACCTTTAATTTTTCCTTTTAAATCGTTGAAGTGCCCTAAGTTTTGCGGGCGGTACCTGGAGACTTGTAGGGTGTGCGGCTCGGCGTCTCCATAGATGACGGGATGTCTCTCCCACGTCTCGGAGACGGGAGTCGCATCCCCGTCTCGGAGATGCGTCCCAGGTATCAGGGTGCGCATCTCCGTGCAACCCTGTTTTGAACAGTCTGAAAGCAATATTTAGCAGTGACAAGATTTCCTCTTGCTTATGCTAATAAGTGATGATGGTACTCTGAGTTTCCTTGTGTTGTACATCTTTGTGGGCAGCATACCATTCAGTCAGCTGCCATACACTCTTCCAGGTCACACCCTGCTGCCGTACAATGAGATTCTCCAACACCCTGCAGTTTATGGCGATGCCATACAACCTGGGATTCAGCCATTGTATGCCTTAATCTCAGCACTGTCATATGCTCCAGTCTATGCTTGGCTGTGCACCCTGTCACTATACCATTTGGAAGTCATATTGCTGATGCATGGACTGCAGCAAATCTTGATAGTCACGCCTTACATCCTCCGAATTGTGCAGTATGGCTTGCAGTTTGTGGTGGCAGTTGTGCTGATCTATGGTCCACATAAACATTAAAATTTGCTATTGGGTCTGCCGTACAATCAACAAAGAGTTCGCACTTGCTTGTCGATAGCCCGAGCACTAGCATACAACTGCTTGAAATGATTGTCAGTGATGTTGAAGAGTTGGGCAAGGAAGATTCACAAAAAGAAGAGATCGTCCAACTAGAAGAATTCAGATTTTTAATTCAAGAGTTTGGTAAGGAGGAACATCTATAGGGTTATGGAAAAGATTCCAAGATTCACCCAAATTGTTTTCAAAAATTTTGGAACAAGGAGGGTTTAGCAGATATTATGTATTTGAGGACTCATGGTTTTCAGCAGCAGTAATGGCTGAGAAGAATACAAATGGGAAGCTGAAAATTTGGAAACTGCCCCGGTTGCAACTTTGAAAAATATGGCAAGGTAAAATAATTCGAAAGGAAAATTCCACTCCAACCAAGATTGTACTAACATTGATGCCATGCAATAATGCCAAGCACACAACTAAGAAAGTGAAGGAGTTGCCTAAATCAGAGATTTTGAATTGGGAGAGTCTTTTGGCAAGAGAATTTTGGACATGGTGGGTTGCCAAATCGGATGATCATGAACTCAAAGTGGCGGTCAAGAGCAGAAGTGGAAAAAATCCTAGATATGTTGTATTTTAGTGCCAAGGAATTTGAATTGTAGTTTGTACAAATGGTATCTAGATACCGTCTAGAGAGTCAATTTTCATATGTATGGTACATGGATAAAGCAATAAAAAATTACTTACAAGGCTGAGGACTTCATGAGAGTGTTCGGTGTACCTTCAAATGGATTACCGGTGAGCAAACCTAATGGTAGTTCATATGATACACAGGCTCAAAAGGTTTATGTAGTTAAACACTATGTCCAGCAGATTTGTCTCAAGGCAAATTGACATAGATGTGGGCCAAGGGACACAGGGGCATCAAGAAGGAATATTTAGAACTGATGAGTAATGGTTCATGTTAGATGTGATTAGATGTTGCTTGGTAGCAGCAACTAGAGTTCAAATATTGTTGTATGGATGATTGACTATATGTTGGGATTGCGGAAGGGTGAGATTTATAATTAGGGTGAATTTCTCTCAGCAAGAATCTATGAATTTATTTCATTATCATATAAGGGTTTTTATATTGTTAGTGTTTTAATCCGCACCTTTGAGTGTGACACAAAATGGAATAGATGTGCGGTAGAACCGCTCTGAGTTAGAAGGGGAAGCTTTTCATAAACAAAAAACTAACCTGATCTAAACAATATGTACTTGCTATGTACAATTTGTACAATGTTTTCTAGGGCGTTTCACAGTCATGCTAAATAAAACTAACAGTGTGTCCTTTTTGGATTCACCTAGGGCACAAGGTTGATACGCTCTTCAACTCGAGGCAAAAGTTTTTATGCTTTTTGATTGAAAGAAAACCTTACGATTACTACACACTTACATTGTTCAACAAAAAGTAGAGACTGAGTAGTGCAAGTACACATAAGGATTGAATAGGCTCAAGCACAAGGACATGAATGCTATGGTAGATTGTATTAAGGAATCAGTACAAAGCCACAATCTCCAACTTTGAGTAAACCTGCAATACAAAGCTTGCAAATTTGCTAAAAGCAATTTAATCTACCTTAGCACACATAACAAACAATACAAAACATTTCAATAGCAATTTAGAAGCAAGATAGGCATTACTAAATTCTATTGAATGAATAATGAATTTGGATTAACAATATCAAATACTCGGTAACAACAATTTTGGGAACAAGTAGGCATGGAAATTACCATTATAAATCTAAGTGCGAATGACACTTATTTATAAGGTTTTACAATGCATTGCATGAAAATAAATAAAAAAGCTAATTGCAACTTCTAGCCTAAGAACTGATTGCTTGCATCTATTACAAAACTTAATCCCCTAATACTAAAGACAAACTTTGCCAATCTTTAGTTAGATTGCTGGTAAAGGTTACTACAAACTGACACTAGAACTCTCATGTCTTGCATGATAATAGATCCAAAAATAGGCTACTAAAAATAGCCATCAGGCTAAAATTAGAGACAACTAAAAATAGTGCATCTTAGAATATGCTCTTCTTCTTGAAAATGATGACTGCTAAAAATAGCACTGGCTATAAATAGTGAATCTTGACATGCAGCTTTGGATGATGATGATGAAGCTTTGTTTTTGATCATGGCAAACCCTCTGAAGATGTTTGGAACTTTGGTAATCCACTTGACGATTTTGAATTTGAAAATCTCCACCTTGTGGCCTCTTTGCATCGAACCTTTAACATGAAACCCACAACGCTGAATACTTTGTTTTGATAATTTGCTGGCATGACTAAACACTTGCTTTCAATGAATTCGTGACAACATGAATGATTATGGTGACTGAATTTTGATAATCCTGCTGAAGTCCAATGCCTTTGATGATCACAGCTGAAATGAAGAACTCTTGCTAGCAAGCATGAAAAACCCTAACTAAAATCTGAAAGGAATCATTCAATAATGGATTTGGCATGTTGTCCATATCTGAAAACCCTAGGTACATGTCATGAAAATCTGAATTTTATACTGAAATTATGCAACTTCTGCAAAAGGTAACTAAACCCATTGAAATAAAGGATTTTGTTGCTGAAAGTTAATGAAGCATGCTGTAATTAGTGATCTGCAATGATGAAGGTAAAAATTGCCATTAAAACAATGATGTCTGATACTAAAAACCCTACTGAAAAAGAAGATGAACTTTGCTCTGCTGCTGATTGAAGTTGCCGCTCTGCTGCTAGTCACAATTGTACTGATGTGATAAAAGCTCTTTTGTATTCTGTTGTGTATGGTGTCCTGCGGTTTGGACTTCACGTTCTGCTGTACTTTTCCTGCTGTGCAACCTGTTGTAGGATATAATGAAGAGAAGAGGCTTATTTAAGTATAATTCCACTTCAAAAATAGCACACAAGCCTCCTAAAAATATCTGCTGATCTGCTATTAAAAGACCTGCTCTTATTGTGGGCTCTGCACTTTTATTTATAATTTCCGGGGACGCGTCCCCTGCCTTTTTCTGCCCGTATCTGTCCTGGGGACGTTTCGGGGACGGCCAGGAAACGTCCCCTGACCGTCCCCGTTTCCCCGGGGACGTCCCCTTTTTTTTAGGGGATGTCGGGGATGGCTAGCCATCCCTAGGACGGCCGGGACGTCCCCCGACCGTCCCGGGGACAGCTAGCCGTCCCCGACAGCCCCAACAAACAATTCACTCAAAAAACAAAAAAAAAACACACTTTAAAAAAAAAAAGGGATGGGGGGGGGCACAAGGACCCCCACATCCCTCTTAAATAAACCTAAACCTAAAAAACATCTTATATCATCCAAAAAAAAAAAAAAAAAAAAACTCATTACCTCATTTTGACATTGTTGAACAGCAGCTTGAAGAGGAGCAACAGCAGTTGGAAGAGGGTAACAGCAGTGAAGAGAAGGCATTAGGGAATCAAATCAGTATTAGGAGAGGCTGATTAGGGACAGCCATATACTCTCTATGTTTTTGTCATTTTGTTGTTGAAACTTGAAACTTGTAGCCTTTGAGCATTTTGATATAATTTTGATATAATATATATGCAGATTGTCGTTGAAAACAATTAAATTTTGTTTATTTGTTTGCCAATTCTCATGTGACAAGTTGAAAACTAAGTTCAAGTGTAATGTTATGGTTATGTATGCATGTTTTAATGTTCTATAATGTCTATAATGAATGCCTTATCAATGTTATCATCTAAATATTTGAAATTTCCTTATATTTTAAAAAAAAACCTTTTTTTTTTAGTAGCCGTCCCCTAAAAAATGGCCCAAAAAAAAAAAGCCGTCCCCGAAACTTGTCCCCTCGTCCTCGTCCCCGAACCTTGGGGGAGCATAGTTTATAAACAATTTGTTTTAGTTTGAAAAGTCATGAATATTTGAATAGGCACCACCTCTCTTATTAATAGTTGGTCAACTATTTTTGCATTTAGGCATCTATTCATAACCCTTTGCTATGTTTGGAACTCAATCAGCCTTCTCCTTTGATAGGTGTGTGCACCTATACATAGACACACAAGACTTTGAATTTCACTCGTTGAATTCCCATATTGAGGCACATGCCTCTCTATAGCATTCCTTGCACTTTTGAATTCTTTGATATAAGTATGCACTGGACAATGTGAATCACATTTTGAAATTGTTTGACTTTGTTTCTTTAGCCAGTTATGCACTTCACAGTGTTTTTGGAAAACAAAAATTTCTTCACTAAGCTGTGCACTTCATAGTGTGTTTTGAAAACAAAGTTTCTTCACTGAGGTGCACACCTCTGTGAATGCAATTCATTTGAATTTGAAAGACAATTTCCTTTTATTGAGTGCCTGCCTATTTACAGGATTTGAATTTTGAACTTGAACTTGCATTCTGTCTTTCATAGGCGCATGTCTATGCAAGCAATCTGATTTTGAAATTTGACAAGAGCATCCATTTGTTGAAGTGCACACTTATAAGTTATGAACTGAACCTGGAATTCACAAACTAGACGCACTTTCTCCTTTATGATTTATCATGTGCATGCTTATATCATGATCAATCCTACATTTAGGGGTGCACACTTCACTAAGAGATTTGAACTGTGCTCTATGGAAGCAAAAACCCTTTATAGAGATGCATGCCTCCCCATGTGACTTATAAACTTGAATTCATTGAGTGTAGGCCTGATCATACATTCTGCATTTTGAAATCGCTTACACATAGGTGCATAGTTGTGTGTTGAATTTGAAACTTTGATTCATACCTCTTTTAGGCGTGCACCTTACAATATGATTCTGCACTTTGAAATTCACTTATTGAAGAGGAAATAAAAAAGTTTGTGTTAGATAAATTCAGGGCTGCCATGTGGTCGAATCAGATTGGACGGAAAAAAGCACATTACATGAAAGACTTCAATCCATCTGGGGAGCATGGAGATAAAGCCTACTTATGTGCCGATCTCAAGGGTAAGGCTAGGATCTTAGTTGCTCAATTGAGGACTGGTTCGCACCATCTTAGGTGCGAAACTGGTAGATGGACGGTTCCCAAGGAAAGGTGGGAAGATAGGACCTGCATTTTCTGTAGTAAAGCTGCGGTGGAAACTGAGCGGCACTTCGTCATGGAGTGCGAGGCCTACGAGGATATCTGTATGCAACAGGATAATGACATGAATGTTGGCAGTCTAAGTGAGTTATTTGAGGAAAAGAGACTTCACAATATAGCCCGTCTCTTGGTCAAGATCCATAAGAGACAAGTAGACATCGAAAAGAACTTGATGGGGTCTTAACGTGTTGGTGCTTGGTCCCTTAGACTTCTGGTCTCGTGGACATTATTAAAACTCATTCATTCATTCATTCAAGCATGACAATTCTTATGGTATTTTTTGTCATGTCCCTAAATTGATAATTTATAATTGAATCGATTATGTATTATTCATTCAAATTAAAGATATGAATGACATTAAAATCCATATTAAATATTATAAATCAAATATATTAAATAATATAGATTAAATATATTCAAATAATTAAATATTATATAAATCATATATATTCTAATTCAATATTATAAATTAAATATTATAACTCAGACATATATTATATTATAAATTAGATATATTTAAATTGAATAATATAAATTAAATATTATAAATTAAATAATATATATAATATTATAAAGGGGATATATTTAAATTAATATTAAAAACTACATATATAAAAATAAACATTGTATTCGAGGGGCCAATCCCATGCATTTTGGAATGATCGACCCCTTCCCAAGCGCCTAAACTAATGCAATGTAAAGTCAGCGATTCTTTTAATATGGAGCGGGCTGCAAGGAGACAACAATGGAATAAACTAAAGAGACAGCAATTAAGAATTAAGCGATCCATGCTAAAATAGCATTAACAAACAGGTACGATCTTAGAGAATGATTTGTGACCTTTGTGGAAAGGTGTATTCCTTGCTCCCTTAAGAATATATATATGGAGTGGTGTCATGTCCCCATATCAGTATTTTATAATTAAATCGATTATATGCATAACTTTAAAAGGAATATATTAAATAATATTATCATGTAAATATTTTAAATATATTTATATCACGAATAAATAATATTAATATAAATAAATATTATTAATATAAATAGAAATTATTATTATCAATATAAATATAAATATAATATATTATTATTATATAAATAGAAGTTATTTTTTTTGCTCCATAAGATTGATTTGTATATATTAATAGTCAAGAAATTACATTGATATTTGGCTGCCATAGCCAAGCTAAGAACCTTCCCCAAAACCTATCCTTCCAAAAGTGACCACGTAGGGTCTGGTGTAGAGACAAAAATGGCCATGCAAGACCAAACTGACCCAAGACCAGGCATAGAAAATGGCCACGCAGGGCCCCACAAGCCTTACCCCAGAGACTACAATCAGCCTTATACTCGCGACTAACCAAAGGAAATTGGAAACAAGGACAGAAAACTATATCCCGCCAAAGATAGTATGCCAGAAACATAGGAGGAAACCAAATGCAACTGTATTATTTACAAAACATTGCATACCAGAAAGAAACTACTACAGTTGTTCACATGAAACCCAAGTTGAAAGCATAATCACGAAATTCTTCCACCCACACGAAGCCTTCGAAAGGCTCCATTTGCAGTTGCTTCTTCAAAACACTCGTTCCCACCTCTACCTGCTCCCTGTGGGCTATCAGGGCCATGCCCTTCTAGTCCAAGAGGAAGGGGTAAAATCTCACCACTGCATCCGGGTCATGGAGCAATTCGAAGTCTGTTGGTCTCGGAATTCCTACCCCCAAAGAGGCTGCCTTTAGAATGTCCTTCAAACCCACCAAGAGATTGGCCTTGAATAGATTCCTCATGAATTGCTCTGCAACTTCTTTGGGTGCACCAGCATCTAGAACGACTGCGAGGAATCGGGAAGCAATGGAGGTGTCCGTCCTATAAAACTCCCCACCCTCAACAAATCCCCGGCCTAAAATTACTTTGACTGCAGCTAGGGTAAATTCATCGTTGAACCGGAGCACTTTCTTCATCCTCTGATCCGAAACCTTCCCTTTAAAAGCCAGTTGCCTAACTGCGCTCTCTAATTGGATCGGAGTGTCCATGCCTAAACATATTACACCTTCTGTCGAGACTTGGGCAATGAATCTTGTTCTGGTCACCATGGGGAAGCAAGCCTCTGTGGCGGTTCGTCAAACACATATATCCTTGATCTCCTTCTTGAATCTTCGCACGCTGAAGCGTCTAGATAGAAGTGTCGAGCAAGATGGGTTAACTTCCCATTATTACATCTGCGTTTGAGGGGTGGCGGAGTCTGCCAAATTAATCATGATTTGATGTGAATTGAAAGCAAAACATCCCCTCAATATCCCCTCAATCTGTTCGACTCCTCCAACTAATCCTGCCACCTAGACCGCCTAGTTGGCGTATCGAGCCCCGGACCTTCCACACCAGGGTATATTATATTATTTGATATTGAAAGTCCCATTAAAAGAAGTAGAGCAATTACTATTAAAGGGACTAATACAAAGGGAGGCTGCGATTAATAAAAAGCAGCGACTTATTAATAGAAAACAAAAAAGAGTCTAAAAGTCTTGTTAAGTGATCTTGATTAATGTCCGATCATCCCTTATGAAGTAAGCAAACAGCAAAGTCATAAAAGTATCAATAGCGATTCTAATATGAATGCAGCGATTGAAAATCCAAAGGTTGCCTCTTCAATGAAGAGGTATGAGGAGGATATAAAGTGAAGTCTGTGGGAATTATGAAGGCATCGCATCAGCCATACACAATCTCATCAGAATATCAAAACATGAAGGAAGCATTCAGAAGCAAGCAATCAGAAATCAAACTATACACAGTCATCAATTGAATCATATACCAGCGAATTAATCATACACTCTAATCATCAATACACAATAATCAGTCGACCATAGCAGTCCAAATATAATAAAGATCAGACCAGCATTGAAGGCAAGTAATATATCAGCCAAGCAATTATAGAAGAACACAATCAGCAAATCGATTTGAATATATAAATATCCCAACGATCTTATAAGAAGAGCAGTAATATTCATAAAGAGGCTGCAATAACATATTTCCCTATCCAGCCATTGTTGTTGGATTATATCATTAATCTTACTTAGTTCCTAGTATGGGAACAATAGTATCAAATAGAGGAATCTTGGATTCCATATATCATAACCTTGTGAGATATCAAGGTATTCACTATATTGGTGATCATAGGATCACTTGTGCATCTTCAATTCATGTATGGAGAAGGATCACGCATTGGTATTGTTGTGACCAAATCACACATCGCCCCATTGCAAATGGGGACCCCCTTTTTTTTGAATTCCAGTGCTTTGCTAAGTCCAGGATGATGTCCTTTGCATGATGAAGTCAGTGGTGTTTGAGTCTTAGAGCCCCTTGATGACCTGATCCTGATGTTTGAGACCCTGAAAATGACTAAGTCTGGTATCCTGATCCTGAAGATCCTGAAAATTGGCTAAGTCTGAAATCTGGTGGATCCTCAAAAATCTAGAATCTGCATGTGAAATCTGGTGGATATGAGACCTATCTCAAACATCCTGAAAGGTATATTGAAAAATATTTAAAGTATATTTTTCAATATACCTTACCTCGGGCACTGTCAGTTCTGGGCGCGAAATTGCTCCAGGGTCACCTCAAAACTCCGCCTAGAATTCAGGGCGCCTTCCATCATCTAGACAACCTCAAGATTGCGCCTAGAGTTGAAGCAGAACACTTAGGCGCCATTCCTTGTTGCTTCTGCCAGTTTTAGGCGCCATTCCTTGTTGCTTCTGCCAGTTTTAGGCGCCTTGATGTGAGGAGGAGTTTAAGACAGTGATAGGTGGTGCCTTAAGGTAGATGAAGCTCCAAATTGCACCTTGGTAGGGGGTAAGTTCAGGTCATGGCTAAATATGCGCCTAAGTTTGAAGGTGAATCACCTAGGGCGCTTTGAAGTAGAAAAGAGCATGAATAGCGCCTTAGGTGAAGGGAAGGAAACTAGAAGTTTTGGGCGCCCAGGTGACAAATTCAAGAATGCAAGCAATAAGGAGTGCATTTCCTACACAAATTTTGGGCGCCTTCATCCCATGGTTCAAGGTGCCAATTCATCATCAAGACAACCTAAGGAGAACTATGGAAAATCACATCCACTTACACTTGGAATGGGCGCCTTGAAGTTATCCTAGGTGATAGGCGCAATAACATACCTTTATCAACATTTTGAGCAAAGTGCCAAGGTTGAAGTTGTCATTAACCATACTATTGATGGAAGTCATGAAGCGTGTTCAATAAGGTTAAGTGCATGTTTTTGCCTTTATTCAACATCATGAAAGATCAGGGCGCCAATTTGCAGTTGAGTGACCTCAGTGAGCGCCAAGGTAGAGATGTGCGCCTAGAGGAATGGATTGATAAAGAAGGTAGTGTGAGTGCCTTGAGGAGGTTGTTCATCTAGATGAGCGCCTTGTTGTGAGGAGAGGTTTGAAATCCTAAGTTTAAGCGCCTATGATGAGGAGTTTAGAACTTTAGCGCCCTAAGTCAGGAGGATCACATTGAGCGCCTAGAGCTAGATTCCTTGGAGAGATGAATTTGCGCCAAGGTAGAGATGTGCGCCTAAGGGGTTCTTGAGATGAAATTATCAAAACATTCAGATTTGTGCCTAGCATCAAGGAATTTAGAACTTTGGCGCCTTGGTGTAAAGTACTTTACAAGTGCAAGTTGTAGAGGTTGAAAGTGAAAGGGGCTCTCATTTCACTTAGGCGCTAATTCATGCCAATATCATCATCCAATAGCGCCTATTATGGAGAACTCTCTGGAGGTAGGAGATGTTTAGATTTGCAAATCGCCTCACTTGAGTCTAGGCGCCCTTCAACACTCAAAATGGCACCTAAAACTTGGAGTAAGTGTTCTTAACTCAATGAGCGCCTAACCTCAAGGAGTAATTCATCAAGTGATTTGAAGGTGATGGAGTCAACTATTAGACCCTTGGCATTAGATTGAAGTCGTTGAGTGAGCAAACAAGATTAGGCGCCCTTCATGCATTGAACTACCTCAAGTTGCGCCTTAGCATGAAAGAGCAAGAGATGTTCAAACTAACTTCAAGTTGCGCCTTAGGAAGAAAGAGTATGAAATCTTGATGTATGTTTGAGATGACTAAGTCTGATAGCTTGTTATCCTAAAACACTGAAAAATTGGCTAAGTCTGAAATCAGGTGGATCCTCAAAATCTAGAATCTGCATGTTAAATCCAGTGGATCTGAGACCTATCTCAAACATCCTGAAAGGTATATTGAAAAATATTTAAAGTATAAGAAATTCAATCTCTCAACTTATACTTAAATATATTTTTCAATATACCTTACTTACTTGGACTTCCAAATTTAGGCGTGAATTCACTCAAAGAAGTTTGGGCGCATTCTCTCATTTGCAGATACTTGAATTGGCGCCTAGTAGACATAACAAGTGTTTCAGCGCCCTGAAGGAGAATTTGCGCCTTGGGGTGAATTTGCGCCTCAGAGTGGTTGGAGCGCACTAGATACATCTGGCGCCTTGGTCAAAGTAAGTTCGAGCGCCTTAGAGTGAGATAGCGCCTAGGATAAGAGTAGTAGGTAGAGTCTCAATCAAATTGCGCCTTGGAGGAAGATAGGGCGCCTTGAAGTGTTTTTTAGCGCCTTTAAGGAGGGAGGCTAAGCCCAATAAGATTAGGCGCTTTTTACCTGCAAAGTAGTCTTGTTTTGGCGCCTAGGTTGAAGACTTGTACAAACTCCAGTTTGCGCTCATCAATCATTTCTAATGACTCCTCAATGAGCGCCTAAAGGGAGTAGGGTCTTTGGAGTCATTTATATGTCAAAGTAAGCCAAGGAATCTAGGCGCCCTTCAAGTAAAGTCACATTAAACATAGGCGCCTAGGAATGATTCGTATGAAACATCTTTGGCCATGCTCCTTGATGGATATAACATTTTGAAGATCTTTCCCCTTGTTAGAACTCATTGGAGTATCATAACTTGAGCTGTGAAGACATTAGGCGCCATTTTGCACCCAAGGAATCTAGGCGCCCTTTATGAAATTCCTTATCAACTATGAGTGCCTAGAAGGCAAGATGAGTGAAAGGGAAGTATTGGAAATTTTGACCTACATTGGCGCCTAGGAATGAGGAAGCCAAAACCATGGTTTATTGATTCAAAGATTGAAAAACTAGCTTCATGAGTCAAGGCGCCTAGATTGAAGTTGCTTCTAGTAACATTATTGATGGAGCACTTTGTAAAATAGAAGTCATGAAACATGTCAATGAGGATAGGTGCTCTTTACCTTCAAAGTAGTTTGATTTTGGCGCCCTGGAAAGAATCACTTCAATTGACCTCTGAGAGTAGGCGCCTTAAGGAAATTTGCATAAGATGACCCTTTTGGAGTGAGCGCTTGATGGATAAAGTCATCTTAAGATATGATTGGTTACTTAGAAGTGTAAAAATGTCAAAATTGAAGCCATTTGTGTTGGGCGCCCATTTCTACCTCTGCCACCTAGGTTGGCGCCTTGGAAAAGAACAACTAAATTTGCATGATAAAGTGGGCGCCTAGAGAGAAAGGATCACCTTAAAGCTTGTTTGATCGTTTAGAGCCTTGAAAGTAGCACATAGAACCCAAATTGCTCAAGGCGCCAATTGCCCTTTATACAACCTCAAAATTGCGCCTTTGAAGAATACATGAGTCTATGTCATTAAAAATAACGCCCTGAGAAGGAGCTCATTTTATAAGTCATCTCCCATTGTTGAAATGGCAAATTTGAGGCCAAGGTACCTAGACGCCTTTGTTTATCACTCCTACATCAAATGAGCGCCTAGGTTAAAATTGCACCAAAGACACCTTTTAGATGAACCTTATAGAGGTTGTCTTCTTTAAAAGCATTGCAATTGCTAGAAATCATTTAAAGTTATGAATGTGGGACTAAATTGATGTTAGGCGCACTTTGTTCCTAATTTTACCTATATTTGCGCCTAAGCTTGAAAATGATTATTACATGTTTAAGGTTATTCCTATCTTATGAAGTGATTGATATACTGTTTATCTTGTCTTGTAGGATCATCAATCAAGGCTAAGGAGTTATACAAGGAGTCACCTTCAAGCGAGAAGTCCGGAGTTACCTTCATCCAAGGAGTGAAGTCAAGAAATTGTTATTGCAAGAAGAAGCATCATGCTAGCCACCTTTGGAGATCACTTCAAGATCATCATCAAGTTGAGAAGAGTGTTGGTGAAGCCAAGGAATCATCTAAAGGATAAGCATCTGAGTCACCTTCAAGTTGCAGAGGGAACACCACTCTAAAAGATCACACCTCAAGTCTCTTACATCAATAACATCATGTTGGATCATATCAAGTTCAGGTGTACTTCATCAAGAGCAACATGATTTGAAGCATTCATTTATCCAAGCTTCAAGTTAAGATGGATCAAGTTTCAAGTTCTTCCAATGCCTTTAAGTCTCCTTGAGAGGTCATCTACTACACTCTGAAGGGTCACTTCGAAGATCATCGTTCAAGATCACTTCATCAACTTCTACATCATGTCAAAGACACTTCATCTATCATACTTCAAGTTCTATTCAACCTTCAAGTCCAAGAGTCTTCTACTCCGATTCATGAAGCAAGCTTCATCATCTACTCTTACATGAAGGAAGTATATATCATCATCATCTACTCTATTACTCACTCTTCAAGAAGGAGCATCATCAAAGAAGATTCGCATCACCTGCCTACAAGAAGAAGAAAAAATCATGAAGTTAATCAAGTGAGGCGACAAGTATCATACATCTAGTCTACAAGAAGAATGTACAAGGCAAGATCTACAAGATATATTCCTAAACATACAAGTTCAAGCAATCACATTGAATACATCACACAAAGATGATACAATTTTCAAAGTATGCTGAGTTGGCATCTATGTGGCGAGAACACATCATTCAATTCTAATTAGCCGCATTATTTAATGCATTAAATGTATCATTTAATAAAAGAAGTCAAAGGGATTCCTATGTGGAAGAATATTTTAAATGCTTTTGCCTTACCTTATTACATTGGAAAATGTGCCTTCATTGCCTCTCTCATTTGTACTAAAAATAGCAAATTGTTGTAACTACCTGTGAGGTGGCACGATCTAGACCCTTGGCTATTGAATTAATCTAAGCCATTCATTGTATTCTGGGGCACTATATAAAGGCCTTGTTGCTTCATTTGTAAATGAGTAGTTCATAGAAATTAGTAGTAGGCAAGTAGGAGTAGAATAGGAGACTCTCGAAAATTCTCTGAGAGGATTTGAAGCTGTTGTAAATATTTTCAAGATTAATGCAAAAGACATTGGAGCTACTTGTTTGGTGTTAAGTATTATCTTGTGGAGTAACATGGTTTCATGA
Organism: Cunninghamia lanceolata; assembly: GCA_027924645.1. Lineage (NCBI taxonomy): Eukaryota > Viridiplantae > Streptophyta > Pinopsida > Cupressales > Cupressaceae > Cunninghamia > Cunninghamia lanceolata. Next base: position 1,430,990 of record BSBN01001315.1, on the reverse strand, counting down.
ATCTTGATGGAATTAAGAGATGTTTCAATTAGATTAGAAGTAGATTAGAAGTTCATTGTTGTAATGTTTGTTGTATTGGACATTTGATCAACTCCTAGCTCATGCTTTTAACATTCATCGCTGATGAAGTGTTGTGTAAAGCTAGTCTGAGCTTATTTGCTTAAGTTCAATTGTGGATGCTTGTTTGAGCTGCGCCATTTGATGGGTGCTTGTATAAGTCTTCATGATTTGAAAACCATTCGGGTAACCTTAGGAGATTGCACCAGCTTCATGTAGTTGTAAGCACCCTTGGCGAAGTGAAGTTAGGTTAAATCAGGAGTTTGTCTGTTCAATACCTCATCATTGCTTCATTGACCTTAGATTAGTTTTCCTGAACCCTTATCCTTTTTACTTTTCTTTATCATTGCAACTTTGTACATACATCATCCACACTGAAAGGAGGAACAAGCTAAACATGAATGAAGAGAAGTCTGCGTAAGTCCCTTTGTGTTTAACAGCAAAATCATACTTAGTCACTGAGCTGTCTCTTACAAAATCATCAGAAAGGAACCTTGGAGTCATCTTGTTTGATCACCACGTTCAGCATTCGAGAGGCTTTGCTCAAGAGGGAGTTAGATACTTTGTATTTCACTCTAATTGTTGACTTGTCCAAAAACAATCATCAACAGGTATGACCTCTCTAACCCATATAATTAACTTAAACAATTATGCTTTACATAACTCATGATATACGAGGGATGAGTGTGACTTGCCACGTTTTTAATCTTTCACCTTTGCCCCTATGAGGATGTTTGGGTTGTTAGGGAAGTGCGGTATTTGTTACTAATGTCTTGCACGGTAGGTGACTCCCAAATGGTGATATCGATGGGCATTCGTGAAACCTTTGTGCCAAGTGGTGGTATTGTCGGGCGAGCATGAAACCCTTGGGCCTATGGCAGTGGAGATTAGTTTATTATTAATGTCTCACATGATGGGTGATTCCCAAATGGTGGTATCGACGGGCGTTCATGAAACCTTTGGGCCAAGTGGTGGTATTGATGGGCGTTCATGAAACCCTTGGGCCCATGGTAGTGGGGATTAGTTATTTAGCGTCTTAGAGTAATGTTTTCCCCTCCTCCGCTAGGGTAGATGATTGGGCTAGATTAACGATCAGGCTCGACATCGCCATTCCCAAAGTATATCATGAGGCCTAAACATGGTAAAAGAACAAGTATGAGAGAATATATATTTGGGTATATGTATTTGTTCATTGTTATCAATTATGATTATGATCTTACTAACCTCAATTATTATAAATGAATATATGTATTGATCTCTGAAATTGCTAATGTTCCTTTCTAGTAGTTATTCTTGTGTACAGGTGACGAAATCGAGAATATCCTAAAAGAGGACATTACAAATGGATAGTGATTTGAAGCAAGACAAGACATACAAATTGAATTCTAATTGAGCAGTCTAAACAAGGAATAGGAATCAAGTTCTATTAAACAGTTTCAGCAGAATAGAAGGCAACGATCTTCTATACACATATCCATTCATAGTGGTGGATACATTGTCAATAAATTTAGTTCCTATTATAGGAACAACAGTAATAAAAAGGAATTTCTGAATCTTTATCTCAGCCTTGTGAGAGACAAGGATGTACACAAGGTAATTGATATATTAGTGATCACAGGAACACTCGTGCATCTCCAAATCATCTAAGGAGAGAGAACCATATATTGGTATGGTATATCTAACCCATATGTTTTTCTATGCTTTAATTTATTAAATAGTTATAGTTAGTCTTATTCATGATATACTAGGGATCATTGCGTCTTGCCGAGTCTTTAATCTTTCTCTATTGCCCATATGAGGATTGTTTCGGTTGTTAGGGAAGGGCGGTTATGTTATTAATGTCTCACACGGTAGGTGACTCCCAAGTGGTGATATTGACGGGCGTTCATGAAACCCTTGGGCCAAGTGGTGGTATTGATGTGCGTTCATGAAACCCCTGGGCCTACGGCAATGGAGAATAGTTATCCAGCGCCTTAACGTAATGCTATCCCCTCCTCCGCTAGGGTTGATGATTAGGTTAGATTAAAGACCGAGCTCGACGTTAGCCATTCCCAAGTATATCATGATGTATGAAACATGTTAAAGTATAAGTATGTTTAAGTATGTGGAAATACATTTGAATATATGGACTCACAAACAACATTATATTCTTGATTATTATTGTTGATTATGATCAATATACAATCTTAACTAACCCTAATGATTATAGATGAATATATATGTATTTTGTATATGTTGTTACTGTGTTTGATTGCATGATTGCAATTCGGAATTACATTATTCAAAGAAATATTTATATTGGAGAGTGGTAACCCTAACCCTAAATTGTCGCTATCATAATTCTAGGGCACATTCGGGAAGGGGACATCACATTTTTAGGTTAAGTCCTTTCTAGGCGTGCCCTTGAATATACAAAAAACATTTTGATTATGTCTTCACCAGGTGTGCCCCCAAACACATTGATTTCTCTATTTGCTCGTACAACCCCCTTACAAAGGTGCACACTTAACAAGAAGTTGAACTTTTCAATCCAATGTTGACTTTTGTTCACCTAGGTGCACACTCGATAAGGGAATTTTGACTTTATTTTTCTTAATACAAGTGTGCCTTAGACAATGTAAATCTGTTCGCTTTGTTCGTTCTTTCCCGCATGTTAAGAACCTCACATAAAATAATAGAAATAACCCAACAATAAAAGAGAGATCCCACAACTCAATAATAGAAATACTCAAATGTATTAAAAAAATTGATTAAACCCTTGAGGTAGGGCAACATTATACAATGCTCCTTATTGGTAGGAAGTCACTCCACACTCTATGGTCATATTTGTTTCTTGCCTTTATTATATATTACTCAACTACCTACCACTACCACTTACTCATGTGTGGGATAATTATTTCTATTGTAATTAACTAGTGGGATGACTTACAAAACATATGCACCTGAATACATTATTTATTCTTACCTAATACACTATAATACTATAACCCTAGGTACATTGCATTCCATTCCCTTTAAACATGTTTCGCCCTTGAAACATGTGAAGAAGCCTAAAAACAAAACTAATGCAAATCAGTACAAATATGATGCCATGCTCGCTCATCCAATCAGCCATATACAATCTTTGTTGTAAGTTGTGCTTGATGGTACATAGATCCCATCCTTGATACATATCCATATTGATTCCATGTACCGCTATGAAAATTCCTCCTATATGTCTATGAGTAGTTATTGTTTCTATGTTTTGAATAATTCCCATAATTGCTTCTTTGGTTCCATGTATATCCATAGTGAGTGGCCTTCTGATTCCAGGTAGTACAATGCCTCCATGATGGTTGCTGCTAGGATTCTTGCCTCTCCCAGTGATCTGGATGCTTGTATGTTGCAGCCTTTGTTATGTTTGGAACCTTGTTTGATTGTTCTGCCTTTTGTGCCACTTGTTTCATTGGCTCATGATGGGAAATTATCTTTTCCTCCTTTTTTTCTATACATCTTGCTTCTCTTGTTTGTCCTTTGATTGTTCAGTGCAATCATTAGTAGATTCTTGAGCTTGTTGTACCCTGACATTCCTTTGGTCTTCATTTTTTGTAATATCCTGCAATGTAACTTTTTTCTTTCTATACCAAAGCTTCATGAACTTCTTTTGCATATCAATGTTTATTGTCCCTAAAGATTCTAACCAAGGATATCCGAGAACAATACCCAACCCCTTAATATCCGCAACATAAAAATTTGAATGCAAAATATATTTATCTATAGAGAGCTTCAAATCTTAAAAAAATTGAATATCCTTATTCTCTGTTTGACTATTCTTTTTTTTCTTTGCTTGTACTTGTAATTGCTTAAGTCCATGCTAATGAAGTTAAGGTTTATAGAAACGATAACCCTTAGCTTTTGAATGCATCCATGAAATTGAAGGATTCAATCTTCTTTCCTTGGAGCTAAAATGCATGTACTTATATGCTTTAACTTCTCTTCATCTCCTTTTTTTTCTTTTTCTTTTCCTCCTTTAAGTTCTACATTTTCATCCTTATCAACTATGATTTCTTTTGGTGCCCATCTAAAATAACCCATCCCCTTATGAGTTTAGTAGTTTGCTGATCTGGGTTTGGTTTTATTCACTGTTTGAAGAGTTTTCTGTGGTTAAGTTGATCCCTGCTTGCGTTTTGGTGTTGGGTCCATAACATAACATAACATGCATGCATATATTTTTGCAAATATCGAAAACAAGAGACACCCAGATGCTTATTTCAATTGCAAATACCTTAAACATTCATTCTAGACAATACCCATGTAAATGAAATGCAATAGAACTCAGAGTCTAACATGCCCAGTTCGCTGTTGTATTAATATCAGCTGAAATATGACTGGTACAGCAGAAAAGAAGTTACAACTTCAGTCTATGCCATGGAAATTAACGAACAGCTCCTCAACAACAATAGAAATGATCAGCATACAGATTTCCAATGAGTAAACTCAATATTAGTGAAGCTCTCAATGCCCCACGTCCTTGCAGGAGTGCTGGTATGGCCTCTGGTGAAATAACAGCAGCAGCAATGAAGTCCAACTCCTCTAGAAACCCTCTGAAAATCATTGCACTTTACTTTCAATGCTGGGCACCAAAGATGGGATGAAGGAACTGATCGAAACTCCTCAAAAATGCTGATATCTCCCTCTAAAATGTACGGCTGACCCTAATGCTGGTACGGCTAGGTTATGGTCTCAGCTGCAACTCCAAACCCCCTCTAAATCACACAAAAATCAGAACATAGGTTCCTCAATATGCAACCATAATTATGGAGGCAATTACTTGATGAAATCTCTGTCTTCAATCCTCCGTGACAACTCCTCAACTCCAAACTGTGTAGAAATGAAGCACTATCACAGCCACTGAGTATGACCGTGTCTCAAGCAACCTTAGATGATCTCTCACATCTGTGGTATGTTGTTACTGATGGTGGTTTTCGTCATCAAAAGCCAAACTGGTTTCTTCAAACCCTCAACCATTTGCAGAGGAAAATGCATAAGAGATAATATCTCGTGAATGAATCAAATGCTTTTCATTTTACCTTTTATATTTCTCCCTTGAGGGTTGATCCTTTTTGAGAGGGAGAATATTTCATTTAAAACACTTTTATTATTCCTCCCTTGGGCACCCATGTACTTTGTGACTTATTTTTGCATTGTATTACCTTTTTCGTAAGTCACCATTTAAATCAGTGTTCCATGGAGTTTCCTGACGGGGACTCGGGGACGGGTTTTGGGGACGGGGGGATAAAGGGTTTTGGGGTTGGGGATGGGTTTCGGGGTCGGGGGGACGACTGGATTTTGTGAGGGGATGGGTTCCCGTGGAACACTGATTTAAATATAATAAAGTCTAAATATTAATAAATAATATTAAGTTACAGACTTTAATATGAAAGCCCAAACGGTCTCGGAATTGCATGAATTATGGACCGTTGGAAAGGTCTTGACGAGACGCTCTACCTCCAATATTGAATTTCCAAAAATAGAAGAAACCCTAACTTAATAAAAATAGTAAGTTCTCCGAAACCAACTATCCGAACTCCCAAAGTTCCCTAACCACCTTGGTTAGCCTACGGGAACCAAGTATAGGCTAACACCACTAGGAATGGGGACATTACACCATCTATCTAAGAAAAGCTATTCTACTTCTTCAAAAGAATATGTATAAAGATGGAATGGCCAAAACCATGATTTAGTTGCACCTTTTAATCTCATTTTAAATTGTAAGTCCCAAGATTGGTATTTATAATAAAGCCCTTTTTAATTGGAGCCACCATTCTAATGCATTACCACTACCATTGAACTTACAGACCTCCATTCAAACTTAGGGATTCAATTTTTTTTAAAGAAATCTCCTTTTTTACCACAGATCTGAAAAGAAAATAATGTAGAAAAGTAGATTTATATATTTCTACCCACTTGCAAAAAACATAATGTGATTTTCTCACTTGGATTGCAAGATATGATTTTTTTTTTTAAAAATCACGTGTCAAAAATTTATGTAAGATTTAAATTGCAGGGTCAACTTTAGATCTTCATATCTCCCTTGATATTGATCCAAATCTTTAATGTGACCACTTTTCGGAGAGCTCTCGAAGTCTTTGTTCCAATGAATGTAGATTCACCTTTTTTGAAGACCTGTGTGAGACACACAATCCTCTGCAAGAAATTCAGCTTTAAACGAAAAAAATCAACAATAAAAAATTCTTCCGGCTTTTCTTTGGAAAGAGCTCTGATACCAAATGTTGAGAACTTGACATAAAATAACAAATAACCCAACAATAGAAGATACATGTCACAACTCAATAAAAATACTCAAATATATTCAAAAAATAGATCTAACCCTTGAGGTGGGAAAACACCATACAATGCTCCTTATTGGAATGAAGCCACTCCACACATCTCAATATGAGTTCCAACACATACAATATTCTTGACATGCTCATATGAGTGTCTTGCCTTTATTATATACTACTCAACTACCTACCACTACCACTTACCCACACATGTGGGATAATTACTTTTATTCTAATTAACTAGTGGGATGAGTTATAAAACATATGCACCCCAATACATTATTTATTACTGCCTGATACACTATAATACTATGCCTATTAGTCTTTTGTCTTTATTATATACTACTCAACTACCTACCACTACCACTTACCCATACATGTGGGATAATTACTTTTATTCTAATTAACTAGTGGGATGACTTACAAAACATATACACTTCAATACATTATTTATTACTACCTAATACATTATAATACTATACCCCTAGGTACATTATGCCACATGTTGGTGCAGACACTTTGCCATGTGTCAACTATTTTTCCTAATTTTGAAAATTTCTCTTATTGAGGTGTGCACCTCCTAGTGTAATTTGTGAATTTGATTTTGAAAACCCAATTCCTTCATATAGGTGTGCACTTGTATATATGATTTTCAAAACTAATCTAGAGTGTTCTTTTTCCTTTTTCAGGTGTGCACTTAACAATGCATTTCTGATACCCCATTCATGAGAAGAGTGGGGATAAGCCTAACCATACCCTGAACATGAAAGAAATAAAATGGCATCCTCCTTCGAAGGGTTGGCATAAACTAAATTTTGATGGGGCTTCAAGGGGCAACCCTCAATGGGGATCAGGCTGCATAATTTGGGATCACAACGACAGGTTGATCGGTGCTACGGCTAAGAGGCTATCAGAGGGCACACACAATGAGACGAAGGCCCAAGCATTACTTCTTGGCTTGAAAACTTAAATATATAATTTCTCTGACCAAATCATAATTGAAGGGGATTCTCTAAATATAGTTAATGCTCTAAGGAAAAATTCCTCCCCAAGTTGGAAAATAAACAATATGTTAGACAAATGCAGGTCCCTATTACTTGGTCTTTGATCATTCTCCATCTCACATATATATAGGGAGGCAAACATGGACGTCGACAGCATTGCCCATGTGGCAATAGATTCTCCAAAATACTTCCATAGGGATAGTAATGCAAACAAGTGGTGTTACTTGGCACCGAACATAAACATCCCTACAATTTGAGAGAAATAAATGTGAGTATTGTTTCATTATGGTGTTGAGGCATTTTGGCACAAGCGAAACAAGCGAGAGGGCACTTGAGAAGGACTCGAACCATAATGACTGAAATATCCCTAATAGGATCTGCCCTAAAATTCTGGAATTAAATTTCTGAATTCTGCCGTAAATTTCTGCACTTTAGATTTCTGCTCTAAACCCTAAAGTCTGATTTTTATTTCTGCTCTTAAACAAATAATCACAACGGACTTATACATGTCCAAACATGACAAATAATCATGGAAAGTGGTACTACAAGTTGTGTCATGTCCCCATTTTTGGAGTGATCACCTAGTGGAGTTGGCTAGCCTATTTCCATTCCTGTAGACTACGCTAGAGGGCTTGGGAATGACCTAATTGGCGAGTTTTTCACACAGCGAATTTGGTAGGGAAAAATGATTGTGTAATATGACTTGGCATAATTTTGTGGGAGTTTTGACAAAGTTAAAGCAATTAAGATAATTTGCCCTAATGTGGAGCGACCAAGGAGGAGAAGGAAAAATAGAAGAAAATATGGAAAAATAAGGATATTTTATGATATCTCACCTTGAGGAGGACGACTCAATTTAAGGACAAAACATGATATATCTTATGCCCAAGTGGTTCGCCCTACTTGAGAAGGGAAATAAATAATATAAAAAATAAACATCTTGTCTAGGTTGGCCAAGGAAGAAGTAGAAAAATAAAATATAATATTTCTTTTTGTCTTTTGGGCGCCTAGCATGAGGTCGGCCCTAGGAGAGGGAAATAAAGTGATGAAATAAAATAAGAAAATACCAAGGCTAGGTCGGCCTTGAGGGAGGAAGGAGAGAAAAGCATGTATAAATATAAGTTGTCTTGAGGCATTTCCATGATCATTCATTCACATCACTTCTTTGCAATTGGAGTTTTACTCTTGGCTGCACTTTAGGTCAGCATATTCCAAGGATGAAAACCCTTGAGGATAGAAGGTGGATTGGACAAAAACCCCATCTCATCTTGGAGGTGTATTCACACGGAGTTCACACTTGCACTTCATTGGATTTTTGGAGGAATTTGAGCATTCAAACCACATCATTTTGGAGCAGATTTGAGTGCCACCGTTTGGAGGAGTTTTGGAAGAAGATGAACTAGGGTTCATGCCCTGGGTTGAGCGCCACTTCCCTAGGAGGGTGACTTCTTTATTTTGAGTCATATTTGTTATTCCATGGTATGTATAAACCTAATTTTATGTTGAACTTATAGGAGCAGAAATCTGGGCAATGTTTGTAATGTTTGAACCCATGAAATTGGTGTAATTCCAAATCAGCATATTCAGATTTGGAGCAGCAGACTTATTTAATCAGAAACCAAATTTGTTTGGCACATGTTTGGCCTTTGGATGGTTGTTTTTCATGGTTGATATCTTTGTTGATGTTTATACATGTTTGGCATATATTTTATGGATGTTTGGAGCATGTTTATTGGCTGCCTATGAGGGTTTATACTTCTGAAAATAAAACCAGAAATTAGGGTTTTGGGCAGAAAACTAAAAAGCAGAAATTTAGGGCAGAATTCAGAAAATTAATTTCAGAAGTTTAGGGCATATCCTATTAGGGATATTTCAAGTTGATAAACATAATAAGCATGAATTCCACCATGAATTACACAATGTAGGGCATCCAAATCCAATAAACAAGTCTGATTTTCAGATTAGAAGTCTGCTGTTATAAATCAGAATATGAAGTCTGAATATTACATCAAAGCAAGGGCTCAAACATGACAAACAAAGCCCGCAATGTCGCTGTCCAAATTAGACCTAATACATAGGTTTGTACATACCAAAGGATGATGAAATGATGCTCCACAAACCTCCAAAATGATTACGCTTGGGCGGCTGCTAGGGTTAGGGTTTAGAAACCCTCAACAATGATGAAATCACCCCCAAAAAGCCAAGTCGCCTTCTCCAAGGGTGGCGCTCCAAGTTAGGGCAAGGCCCTAATGTAATGTGCACACCAAAATGCCATAATAATGATCCTCCAAGTGTGGCGCTCAAGTCTAGGGCAAAACCCTAGTGCCAAATGAACATATAGTGCCAACAAAGAAATCCTCCTCTAATGCTGATCCAAAAATCTGAATATGCAATCAAGCTCCACTCCTCCAAAGGTCACCAATGAAGTACAAATTGAACTCCGTAATGAGTCCACCACAATGATGAGCTAGGGTTTCGTCCAACTCACCAAGAATCATAAGGGTTTTCGTCTTTGGATTCGTGCCCAACAAAGTTGTAACCAAATGAGATAAAGTCAATGATAAATGATGAATGAATGATCCTCAAATGACTTCAAAAGCTCCTTTATTTATAGCCATCTTCTCCAAACAACGCAAACCTCCTCTTAGTATTTATTTATTTATTTATTTATTTTTACTTATCTCTCCTAGGGCCGACCTCCCTTTTGGCGCCAAACATAAGGAAATAATCTTATTTTATTTTATATTATTTTTCCAAGCTTGGGCGAACCTCCTTGGGAACGAAATAAATCACCCTTCGACCTCTCCCTAGGTTGTCCACCTCTAAAATGAATTATGTTGCATTATTTTATATTTTCTATGGCATCACAAAAATATGGAGAGCCATTTCTCATCCTCAAATTGCCCGGCAAAAATAGTCAAATACATCATTTGGCTACTTAGAATATTTCCTGGCTCCTTTGACCTATCCCACGGGAATAAAATAGGCTAGCTAACTCCATTAGGTGATCACTCGGAAAATGGGGACATTACAATGACGTAGGATGGGGTGAGATTGTTAAATGTGGAAGGGCTCCATTATTTCGTATCAATGAAGAGAACTGGCAGTATGGATTCCACAGTGCGCTTGATGATGAAGAAATGCCGGATTGCATTCATGGGGGAGATAACAGACCAGAGACTTAAGATCATTTTTAGGATTGAGGGGGGTTTGATGTCTTATGCCATTCGTATTACATTGGGAGAGCAATTTTCGTCTTCTGCGCATTGCTATAGGGTTAACACCAACATTTCCTCCATGTTAGTGGCAGTTTTCTTAGAAGTTGGTGAAAACAAAGAAAAAATCAGAAAGGTGGCCGAGTCGCTCATCAGGCCAAAGTGGAGGAAAGGGTTTGGCCAGATTTTGGAGGTGGCTCTCGTTGGTTGTAGCTTTTGACCAGGTGAGGTTGCTGGGCCATTTCCTAGGCTGTCTGCGGGTCAATGGATACCATTTATGATATTGGCAGCAGGGTACAATGATGAAGTTCAATGCCGCTAGGCCAAATGGGGGATTAGTTTTTTGAAGTTTTCTACTAGGCCGGACCGATGTAGGGTATGGACTGGTCCTTTGCCTTCAACTCAAACAATAGGGATGGCAATGATGATGAAGTGTAGGATACTGGTTTTTAATTTGAATGTTGTTTACATGAATAACAATAAATGTAAGATGTAGCTCAGTCTAGGGGTTTTTTGTTGATGTAATAACCCTCCTTCCATGGAGTAGGTCTATAATTTTTTTTGCTACAGTTAATATAAGGGTATGGCCCCCTTAGGCCAAATTAATTGATAAAAAAAAATGCATTTCTGATTGAAAGTTTGAGTGCTTATTTTCCCTTTGTCAGGTGCACCCCTGACAATGCAATTTTGCCTTTTGAAAAATCAAAGTAATTCCTCCTTATTTAGGTGTGCACCTGTCATTGGAAATCAATCCTTGTGACAAATCAACCCAATTTTTCCTTATCAAGTGCGCACTTGACAATTCAATTTCAAATAAACTTTGAAACACCATAGCCTCCATAGAGGTGCGCTCTTGACATCTTGCCTTAGCTAATTTCTTTGACAAAAACTATCTTTCTTTTGGTAAGGTGCGTCATTTGGTGTGATAGTCCTTCACTTCTGCTTGGTGTGGAATTGAGGACGACCTCTAAAGCTTCCTTTCATGATCCTTGCAATGATACGAAAGAAAGAGGACAAGAACAACATAGGACAAACAAAACTCTCAATTTGATGAAAACAAGGAATTCAGCTTGATATTTGTCATCATATGAAATTTTTTGTATGGGTACAACATATATGATACGACATGAAGTTGGGTTCTTCTTGCATGCAGTGTATTCTCAAGCAACAATAGAGGGAGAATTTGGTCTAGATGACACACAATTCTAGTTGGCCCTCTGTGTTTCAATGGAGGCATCTTGGTATTCCATTGGCCAAGATTGAGGATGATCATAGAGCAAGGAAAAAGTGGAAGCATGTGGTCAAGCCAACAACAACAATAGAGGAAGAAGGTGATAGTGAGGATGGGGAAGATAGAGAACATCACACAGAGGTCTAGATTATTACTTTTTCACTTGATGCTCAGTCTATTGTAGGGTCTTTTTTGGCTACAGGGGATGATGGGCATCACGTTGAAGACTAGTTGAACCAATTTGGTGGACTAGTTAATTTGGAGTTGGAAATGCCCCTTAGTCTAGAGATAGCACTTGCACCAATCAAGGAGCATTTGGCGATAGAGGAGGTTGTTATCGAAGTGGAACTAGAGATTGTACATTTTGTGAGTTCACACACTCGAGGACCCTCTGTATCTTTTCCATGTCTTGATTAGGATAATCCATTTGGGGCTTTGACTCAAGTTTTGCACATATTAGGATCCATGGTCCGAGCTTTATGGGACATTTTCGAGGTTTGGGTCCTTTAGATGTTGTGGATGGACCATCATAGATCCGCCAAATTATGGATGAAGTTTCATGCTAGGAGAGTTTTGTACAAGAAGGATGCCATTCTCAATTTATCAGAACTTTTGTTAGGCAAGGATGGCTAGGGCAAGACCTTTTAGAAATGTGCGAGCAATGGCTACCTCCTCCCCTTGTACATCTAGTCACTTCTTGAGTACAAAAGGTGTTCATTCCTTAGCAATTATTGAGCACACCTTTCGATGCTAATAGCTCCTACTCTAGTCCTCTGTCTAAGCACCATAAGATAGAGGAGGAAAAGGATAATGCCCCTTTGGATTTAGAGCCCTTGAAGCATGAGCACCAGGATCAGTGGGCCTATTTTTAGGAGCAATTGCACCAACAAACTCAACTCACCTAGGAACAATCAAGGTAGGCCATTGAGGCTCAAGACAATTTGGTGATGGTTGAGAAGGAGGCGACGTAAGCGAAGGGCAAAGTTCATGAGGTAGCTTAAATGGTTCAAGTGTTTGCAAGAGTGTGAACAACTGAAGTGCATGCCCCTCATGAAGAACTAATGAAGCTTAAGGTAGATTGTGCTGAATCACCCAGTTCACCACTTCTCACTATTCTGGGGATGTCTTCTATCCATCACCTACAATTTCTTATTGCTGAGTTAATTCTTTTATTATTAGTGTTATTGGAAGGGACTTCGATTTTTTTAAAAAATGGGATAGTGTAGACCGTTGATTTAATAATGTTTCATTGTAGCTAACTTGTTATGTTTTGTCAATATTAGGTAGGGATGTAACCTATTGTGTTAGGTTGTTTATGGTTGTATAACCAATAACCATTCATATTGTAATTTAAGAAGCAAGTCTATGTGAGGGAAGATATGCTCATTTTGGTCCTCCTTGTATGGAACACTTGTAAAGACACTAACTATATGAAACTCACAAGAGATCAAATCCGAAGTTGGATACAGGAGAACTGGGGAATGCCAAAGGTCATTAAATTTCTACCTAAAGGCTTTTTCTGTGTCGCTTTTTTGTCGGGAAATGATCGAACCAACGTCTTGAGAGGCAAAGCTTGGGAAATCAACGATTTCCCCCTTTACATTCGGAAATGGACTCCTAACTTCAATCCGGTCCAGTATGACCCCTATGACAGTCCCAAATGGATTTGCTTATACAATTTGGCTCTTGAATGTTGGTTAGAAGATTGTCTGGTGAAGATTGGAAGATCCTTGGGAACCCTAGTGGAGATAGACATTGAGTTACTTGAGCAAGATTCTCATCTTTACGCGTGAATACAAATCGCGGCAATAAGGAGGTTCACGAAAGAAATTACTCTGGCCACCTCACATCACCAATGGACGCAGACTCTAGAGATCGAAGAACAAAAGTTCTTTTGCCTACATTACAACAGTTGGAAGCATGCATCAATCCGATGCCCCTCAAATGACATAGAAAGGAAGAGCAAGACAACAATCAAGGAAGGTAATAAACTGGGCTCCTCTGAAGGTGGCAAGGCACTTATTCTACCTGAAATGCCCACAGTTGACCCTGTGGTTACTAAGGACTCTCCTTCTAAAGGAATTGAGCAAACGAACATTCCTATTTCCCAAGGGAAGCCATGAGGATCAGAAGAACTTGCGACAACCAGGGCGAAAGCTGCGGCTCTCTTGGAGCCAAAGGGTCAATCTCACGAAAATCAAGGACGTAGATTTAGTAAGGAACATGCACGACAAGAAGACACAACAAATGAGAAAACTAGACAAAGTTTGGCAAATAATGACACAACTTTGGCTAGATTTAGAACCCCTTCAATGGACGTCTGTGTTAAAGGCAAAATTAGAGAGTTCTTGAGAGGTGCCAATAGTGACACTTCTCCATGTGCGAATCATTAATCCACAGCCGAAAGGGGCTCGTCGCCCCTAAAATTGGTGCTCCTAACGAGTGCCAGGTAGACTACCGGATACTTTAGAAATAAGGAACTTCATCAATGGTCGGACTAGCAGGACAAGTCAGGTGATTCCTTATGGTAAGAAATCAAGCCCTCGGAGAGAGGGAGACAAGGAATTTAGTAAGTTTCGAGATAGCACTCATTGATCTCTGGAGTCTTTTCCTCATGGAGAATTGTTTCCAAATCCAAGAAGTTAGGAAAGCCGAAAGCACCTTACGGTTTTTCCTAGTTGGAAGGACAGCAAAATCCTTTCACCTAGATCCATCAGAGTCTTCAAATAATGTGTCTTGAGGACATGAGCTTAAGCTTCAAGGCCCAATCATTATATAACTCCAAACAATGTCTGCGCTAAAGGATTTCTGATCGCCTGCCATAGATAGGAATTTCAGTTGGAAAGGACATTTGAGAGGTCACAGACAAGCCTTTATTCATGTTATATACTCACCCAGAGAAAGCTTCCTCACAAAATGGCCAAGCGTATGTTATTTGTCTGCAGTTGTAAGTGCATGAATGACTTACAAGAGGACCTGGAGGAAGAGGAGGAATGAGAGGATGAGGAGAATGAGGAAGAAGAGGACGATGAGGAAGAGACGCCGGAAGAACAAATAAGATGCATTTTCAATGCTGAAAATGCTACAGTGGTGAAAGCGATCAAACAAGTTATAGGCGCCGATGTCTTTGGCGATGACCATATCCATGATGGCACCCTCTATGAAGAATTTTTAATGAATGTCACACTCATTATGGGCAGGAAGCAGTCCAGGAGGCTAATGGCTCACAATTTCTTTCCGCCAAACCAGCAAAACAGGGCCAAGGAGGCAGCATCCGCCTTTAATAAGAGGCCGGCTTATGGCTTAATGGCAGGGATCTTCGATGCAGCTGCTGTTCGCAAAAATAAGATAACTGCGGATGCATTGAGCTTGTTCAAGCAAGGTGTTACCAGGAACAATATGGAAGTATTCAATTACTTCCTCAGCCAGCACGGAGATCTTCTCTCTCCCACACAAATTGACAGGGCCTTTGAGTTTTCAGAGGGGCTCAGTTTTCTTTGGCATATATATATTCCTATTTTGTATTGATCTATAAACCACTGGGTTGATAACCCTAGTGATGCACTAGCAATGGATAGCTAAAACTAGACTGGCTCATACTATTCTCCTTAACATTGTCTTATTAGTAAATAACTTAAAACAACATTAACATTTTAAAAAATAGAAGGAATATGTAGTAATAAACCAAAGCACAAGTTACACAACACTGAGGTTTTCTTTGGAGAAATCCCAATTGTGTGAAAAACTCTAGGAAGGGTATGCTGTTAGCATTCCATTACTAGTTTCAGTGCTGTTACAAGAGATACAATGCTGAAAATGGCTTGCACCAATCTGTACTAGCTATACATAGTCTCCTGTATCTCTTCTCTGCCCTTTAGACTCCACTAAAACCTTGCGACGTTGCCTGATTTCTCTCCACACAGCTAAGGAAGTGCTTTTCCTGTACCTCCAACTAGTTGCATTTTGTGGGAGTGTGAAATAACAACAAAAGAAGGCCAAGAGACACTCCTTGGAGGTTTTTGCCAAACTATGGCAATTTGACCTACTCAAAAAGTCTGCTGGACGTTTTACCTGCTTATCAACAGATTTAGGCAGAATAAAATGATTATATCAGTCCCATAAGCTTTCCAATGAACCCAATTATTATCTATATGTTAAATACCACACAGAGAGGATAAATCACGACTTTATCTGATCTCCAACAAGGAGAAAAATTTGCAAAAAGGTCCAAAAATGTGGCTGAAGCAGTCTCGTCATCAGCACATACCTGCATCTTCTGGTGGCTATAACTTTTGCTTATGGACTTGAAATGAAGTGCCTGTTTTTTTGAATTCATACTTCTTTTAAAGAGGAATCCAAGTCTACAAACCATTTCCAATTTGGATGCCATTTGATATCCTTTTCAGGGCCTGCAACAATCCTCCAAATTAGCATGCCGAACATTTCTTCCTTTTCACATTAATGCCCAGTATAAGTGCATCCAACAGAATAAATTGCCCTAACGAATTATATTTGTTCTCAATTGACACCTGGAAAGTTCTCAAATCACATTGGACACACTCAGTGCAGCTACATGTTTCTTTGCAACCATTAAAAACACATGTAGTAACCTGTATCAGACACGTAGCTGCCTGTTGCATATCTGTAGCAACCTGTAGTAGGCATGTAGCAGTCTGTGAATGCCTGTAACAGCCTTTAGATTCCTATAGTAGCCTTCTAGATATCTGTAGCAGCCTGTTACATGCCTGTAGCTGCTTACTACAGTTATGCCTAATTGAGAACCTTCTAGATTCGAACAACCCACGGAAGTTTTCAGATCACCTCCCTAATTAGAGAGATTTTGGTTCCCAAAAGCCTTAGGATAGCCCTTAAATTGAATTGAAGAACTCTCAGTCTACATGCTTTTCAAGAGTTCTTAATATGGCTTGGCATCACCCAAACCCACTCTGTTTCGTCAAGTAAATGTGAACTAGTCATAGACACCAGCCTGTCTTTTGACTGTTCAACTTACTACATCAGAAAACTGGGAAGGAAAAGGTCTTTCCACCTTTGTAGTTATCTTCTTAAACTCACGTTCCTCTTCTTCCTCAACTTGTACATGCTTTCTATTATGTGATAGCCATGCATCCTGTTGTTCTGCATCATTTTGAAGCTTTACAACAATCTTGCTTGCTGCCCCTTAGTCAACA
This sequence comes from Cunninghamia lanceolata, assembly GCA_027924645.1. Lineage (NCBI taxonomy): Eukaryota > Viridiplantae > Streptophyta > Pinopsida > Cupressales > Cupressaceae > Cunninghamia > Cunninghamia lanceolata. Next base: position 1,413,971 of record BSBN01001315.1, on the reverse strand, counting down.
TACAGTCCCTTGTCCATTGAAGAACCTAAACTTCCAGAAGCACTGATTAACCTCTTTGAATTTGAGGTGCTAGCAATGGCAATTCTGTGCCTACCAACATAGGAATGCACACAGAATTTCTGCCCTCCAACTAGAGCCTAATTTGATTCTTGTGCCAGAGATAACATCTCTCATGCAAGTAGGGACTACCAAAATCAGATTGCATATCTTTAATGGCACAATGTCAAACACAACCTTTTCTCTCTTCGTCAAATGTAGGCTAAATGCTAACTTTATCTACACCATGTTGCAACCACCCCAAAGAGTATGGATGTGGATGTGGCACAACCTCCGGGTTTAATTCGTTAACCAGTGTGGAAGAAGTGACATTGGACTGCGAACGAGTCAAATAAAGCAATTATCTTCTTACCTTTCGCTTGCACTCTTTCTTGGAATAATTGGGCAAGCTTCTCATCAGCATGAGAGCTTCCACTTTCCTTCAAAATGCCCATCTTGAGTGTGGTGCAAGAAATGTGCTCTTCTTCAGTTGAGGAGTCCCCATGGGTTTCTTCCTTTCTCCGTGAGAATAACATCGGTACCTTCCTTTCTCCATGACAATAACATCGGTACCTTTCTTCTTCCTTCTCCAAGAAGGCATCAACTTAGCATGCAGTTGCCAACATTTCTCGTCTATGTGACTATCCCTGTCAGAATCAGAGCAATGAAACTTGCTTTTGCCTTTGTCCTTGGGCTTTGGCATGAAAGTACAACTCTTCTTGCCTTTGCCCTTTGAATTCTTCTTACCACCGCAGCTGTTCACTGCCTTTGTCGCAAGCAGAAGCAACCCTCGTTTTATTCAACTCTAGTTACACACCTCGTTGATATTCTCGGATTTGGCTATGAGGACTGCTATTTGTAGATGGTCGAGTAAACACCCCACATATCTAATCAGAACCTTATGCTCTATTATGTTTTTTCCAAGTTGTACAACCTGTTTTTGGAACTCGCTCATATGTGCCTATACACTCGACCTTTGTTCCCTGCTTCAAATGATGCCATTGCATCACTGCTCTTCTTCATGGCAGATTGGGTAAAACCGCTTCTGGAACAATAACTTGAAGTCCTGCCACTTAGACATTGGTGGTACTTTCCGAATCTCTAAGGAATATCCATAGCTCTCATACCAAGTAAGAGCATGTCTTGCAAGTGTCATCCTTTCAAAGGAGATTTGCTGCTGTAGAGATAGCTGATGCAAACTAAATTAAACTTACATTTTGGACACCCATTGGTCCAATTTCTGTGTGTTGATTTCTTCGTCGTACGAGTGGATATCAATCTTGGCCTCTGTTTTGAAGAACCTATTAGGTTTTGGAGTGTCTTCTTGCTCCACACGCGCTTTATCGTCCTCAGCTTCATCTTGAGACACCCTATTTCAATCAATTCTTGCTATCAAGACAAGCATCATGATATTCTAGCGACATTTGCTTTCAACTTCTAAAATCTTGCTTCTCCATCATCCTTTGCCGTACTTGTTGACCTCACTCTTCTCAACTGCTCCCAAGTTTCAATCTCAGGCCCAAACGACAATAAATTCTATTGCCACTTGACCTCATGGATGGAACACTGTTGCACAACTTGCAAACTCATATTTCCCAATGGAAATTAATGCTTTAATACCCACTTGATTCATAAACCACTAGGTTGATAACTGTAGTGATGCACTAGCAATGGATATCTAAAATTAGATCGGCTCCCACTATTCTCCTTAGTGTTGCCCTATTAGTAAATAACTTAAAATAATAATAAGATTCAAATTAACAGAAGGAATATGAAGTAATAAAACAAAGCACAAATCACACAACACCGAGGATCCTTAGGAGAAAACCAATTGGGTGAAAAACTCCAGCAAGGGTATGCGGTTAGCATCCCATTACTAATTGTACTGCTGGTACTAGAGATAAAATGTCAATAATGGCTTACACCGAACTGTCCTAGCTATATACAATCTCCTATATCTCTTCTCTGCCTTTTGCACTCCACTGGAACCCTACGACATTGTCTGGTTTCACTCCACACAGCCAAGAAAGTGTTTTTACCTATTACTTTGCTTCCAACGTGTTGCATTCTGTGGGAATGTGAAACAACAACAAAAGGAGGCCAGGAGACACTTGTTGGACATTCTTCAAACTATGGCATTTTGATTCACTCAAAAAGTCTGTTGGACATTGTAGCTGCATATAAACAGATTTAGGTGGAATCAAGGTTACACGAGGATGTGTGTCCCCTTCTAAAACTCTCATCCCCATCCCTAACGACATTTCTAGAATGATAGGATGGTAGGAGACATCCCTTGGATGTCCCCAATTTTTTGCAAAATCCCAGAACATCCTTGGGACATTAGTAAAACCTGTGTAATGTGCAAATTGAGTGAAAGGAGCAAATTTTGGTGGAAGTGAAGGAGGCAGGAAAAGTGGGGGAAGCAGAATGATCAGTGGATGACAATATTAGTAGAAGAAGTGGACAAAGGATTTCTTTGGGCAAAAACAATGAAAAACTGAGAAATATGGGAAGGGATGAAGCAAATATTGGGGGATGGAGCTTGGATAAACCAAAGGAGTTAAGAGCACACAATCTATGCGAAGGCTGGATAAAAACTCTAATTTTTCCATACTAGGAATTTGAAATTAGTAAATTACATTATGAATCTTCGATTTAATTCTAATATTGATGTAATGTCCCTTACCTAATCTGCCCTAGAAAATTCAAATGCCACAAGTTAGGGTTAGGGTTTCGGAATTACCATTTAGACTATCTTCAAACTGCATAATTCTTGTGCTCTAATTCTGCAATCATGACATAGGAAACACATATACAAAATGTAGATATACAAACATACCTCTTGAAATATTAGTGTTAGATAAGATTTTCCCTGCATTTAAATTCATAAACAATATTCATATAGAAAGATCATCTATTTATTACTATGCAGTTAACTCAGTTTATTCACTCAACTCAGTCATAGAAGGGGATGGTGCTGAGAAGCATGGTAGGGCATAGACTGTCAACAATACCTCCATGCAGGCCCCTCAGGGAGGCATGGCAGGGTGTTGCTCAGTTTTCCCTCCAAACAGTCCCTAGGGGGGCTTGGCAGGATATAGGTTGTCGACAAGGCCTCCATAAAGTCCCCTCAGGGAGATATGGCAAGGGTGCTGATCAGTCCTTCCTCCAAACAGGCTCTTAGGGAGGCATGGTAGGGTTCCCTCCACGTAGTCCCCTCACCATTCTTCTAGGACTGCTGAGTCTTATGACATATATTTATAAATGACATTGATATAAATAAATCGGTCAATAGTCACTGATCTGACCTGTTGAATTTATTCAATAATGTTTAGCAATATATCCGTTGATGTCTTAGCTGTCTATATGACTGTGTATATATATAACCTTTTGCAGATCCAATGTCTGCTCTTCAATTAATGAATATTATTCCTTATGCTATATCCCTTGTAGATCCTGATTCATGTCAATCGTGTTTCCTTTTATATCTATCAAAGGTCATGTCTCTTATGAATTAATATACCTAAATGGATGTGTCTTTTTGGAGGAATCACACCTCTAATGTGATCGTTGCTCTTTGTCTTTTTGCTGTCTTTACTTAACAATTTGTTATCTTCCCTTGATCGCACTTTCTTGCATAAAATGAATCGCTGCCACTTTCGTCCTTTATGTTTTAACGAACACTAAATATTCTTAGTAACATCGGATCGCTCCTTATTATGGATCGCAGCCTCTTCTACCAAATATAGATCGCTGCTCTTTGGTAGATCGCTGTATGTAAAGGATCTTCAGACAATGTCTTCTCTAGATCGCTTGATATAAATCATTGCTCTTTGCATTAAGTAAATCGTTCATAGCTTCATAGATAACAATGTTGTTATCTCGTATCTTTATATATACAATATTCTCATGATGTCGGCCTTCATTGAATTTAAATCTTTAATTTTAAATTCTCCAATCTATTATCAAGTCGGCCCATAGGGGGAGGTGGCATGACAATTGAATTCAATACATTAAACGCATGTCTAAACTTAAATTTTGATGTCATGTATAGTTAAATTTGTAGAAATTTGAGTATCCCTCTAAATATATTTAAGTTTTTTTTAATTTTATATTGCTGTCCCCGCGTCATCCCCCAAAAATGGCCCTACGAACTGTCATCTCCAAAACATGTCTTGCCATCCCCCGGTGTCTCCATCCTTGAAACGCTGTGGAACATAAGCTGGAATAAAATGATTATATCACTCCAATAAGCATCCCAATGAATCCAATCTTTATCTATTTGTTAAATACCACACATAGAATACAAATTACATGTGCATCCGACCTTTAGCAAGGAGAAAAATGTGTGAAAAAAGTCCAGAAACGTGGTTATAGCAGTCCCATCATCAGTACATACCTTCATCTTCCGGCAGCCATAACTTTTGCATAAGGACTTGAAACAAATCACCACTTTTTTTTTTTGAAATCGTACTTTTTTCAAGAGGAATCTGAACTGCAAAAACCATTTCCAATTTGTATGCAATTTGTCATCTTTTTCTGGGCCAGCAACAGTCCTGCAAATTAGCACGTTGAACATTTCTTCCTTTTCACAATTATGCCCAGCGTGAGTGCATCAAAACAGAATATAGTGCCTGGAGGAATTGCATCTGGTCTGAAATGATGCCTGGAAGGTTCTTGAATGACATTTGACACACTTGGCACTGCTGCATGTTTGTTTGCAGCCAGTCAGAACACCTGTAGCAACCTGTAGCCAATTGTTGCACCCCTGCAGCACTCTGTGAACTCCTGCAGCATGCCCGTAAGAGTCTTTAGATGCCTGTAGCAGCCTGTGACATGCTTGTAGCAGCTTACTGAAGCCATGCTTGACTAGGAACCTTCTGGATCTGAACAATCCGAGCAAGTGTTTGGATCAAGAATCGCTTTATCCGAACCCAAACCCAAATGGGTAACTTAGAATAAAAGAAAAGGCTACATCAGAATTTAAACTTCCAAACCTCAGGCTGGCCAGCAAGTTTATAATAGATACAGAAAGTGTAAGGGTTCTCAACAAAACGAGACTCCACTGATGAAAGCAGGAGCAGGGAATGGAGTTGAAATACTGCAGCGGATCCACATTGAAGATGATCAAAGCATTCTTCATGTAAGTGCCAGCATTGTGACTGGTAGGTAATCAGCACCTTAAAGAACTCAATCTTCCTGATGCCATGGATTCTCACTGTGACAGAGAATGTAAGGGCCAGATCTCCTTCCCCCCTCTAACCCACCCAAGTGTACAAGTTACTGTACAAACCATTTGAGGAGGGGACCTTTGCCTCAAAAATGGCAGAGTCCATCCCCTTCTAACTCCCACCCTGAAGAGGTTTCGGGTTAACCCCTCTTAACTCCTCATGTCCAGAGAAGCCAACCATGCCTTGCTCACCCTCAATGGCCTTCTCACCTCCAGCACATTCCCAACCTCACTAACATCTGACCCCTTTGAGGAAAGTAATGCTTAGTCCAAAGTGACTCATAACATTCTCGAGCAAGTCTGTCTGCAATCATGGAAATTACCATTGGAAGCTGTCAATGACTCTCTTCTATTAGAGAATGCAGGAAGACAGAGTGCAGACATCATAAGGAGCAAGCTGAAATGGTGCCCCTTACCAAACACCAAGCCACTAATGCAAAGGATGTTCCTCATTGTACAGGGGACAAGTTTCCTCTGCCTCAGCTTGGCTCTCCAGCACGTACAACAAGGAAAGTGTGTTTTTTCCCTGCTGCCCATGGACCTGTTTGCTTAGCCTTAAACAATTTTTGATATAAAGAAGTATAAAAAAAACATTCTGTTTTTATTTGTGATTTTTTAATAGCTGGCTGCAGAAGATGGTGGATCCTGATCTAGTTTTGATGTATAAGCTCCAACATGCTAATGGCACAGTTATTCTCTTGTTGATGTTTAAGCTGTTCAACATTTGGTATCTTTGGAATACTCACTCTTCTGAATAGGTGAGTGTTTTCTGTGAATGTCTAATCTTGAAACTAAAGGACTGTCCTTTAGATGAAGGCATCCTTGCTCTCTACACCTCATAATACTTAATACTACTATTACCTTCCTCAAAAAACCAAATCATTAACAATGCCACTATTGATACTTTCCATTATATTCATTTCATGAATCCACTGAAAAGGGACAAGAATATTACTCAATGGTTTGGCAAGTCAATAATGCTAAAATAGTTAAAAAAGCATAGTTACCAGGACAATGCTAATGGTACTGGTACAGGAGATGGGTACCAGTACGTCATTTAAAAAAAAGGAGATGGGTACTTGGAGGCGTCTATATATATATATAACATTTGCCAAAATTAAAAATTAAAAATGTGAAATATGAAATATATAATTATAAATAATATTAAAAATACTTAAATATTGGAAGTTGAGTGACTTTAGGCAATTCTATAAAATGGGGTCACTAAAGTTAAACAAATTAAATTAACCATTACCTGAGGTGATGTTCTAGAAGCAACCAAATTTAAAAGCTATGAGTACCTTGAAAGGTAACTAAAACTTGTAAAAATGCTGCTACACTACAGATTTTGAGTACTGAGGTTTTGGAAGTTGTCCCATCTGCTGATCTTGTTCTTGTGAAAAATGATGACATCGTTTAAGGTAAGCCTGTTGATATGCCACATCTCATTACTGGTGTTTAGCTCATCTCTTAAAATAATTATAAATCAAAATGCACGGCAAACCTTCGAAACATGTCATTACTGGTGTTTAGCATGTCTCTTGAATGATTATAAATCAAAATGCATGGCAAACCTTCGAAAGCACTTGTGGGGTTTATTAAAGTGGCGTTTAGCATGTCTCTTGAATAATTGTAAAGCAAAATCCTTCATACTCTCTTCGTTTTTTTACTTGCATTTGTCAATCTCCTAGTTTGTTTTTGTGGAAACTGGAGGCTATTAAAGGATTCACAGCATGCAAGCATAGCTGGAAAATTTTAAGGTAAATGGAAACACAGAAACACAAAAAGAAAAATTTTAGGTTTTATTTCGAAGGAAACATGTGAAGACATGGAAGTCTCCTGTCCCTGGAGACATCTCTGTACCCGTTTCCGGTATGGGAGACATGTGCCAGTCTCAGAGATGCACCCCAGGGGTGGGAGATGCATCTCCCTGCAACCTTGAAAAAAAGACTTAAGTCAACACGACAGATACAGGATTTGCTTTTACTTAAATATCTATCAACAACAATTTGTTTCTTTATGAACATTGTCAATCCTAAGCAATTGAAGCATGCACATTATGTCATAAAATGCTCTAAATTTTTTCACTTAAATAATTTGCTTATTTCTCATATTAATAATTTTAAGATGAAGTCTTTTTATCTGTCATAATCAAATCTAGACAGTTGCAGGAAATGCAGGTATGGTATAACGGATCATGTTTTCTTTTTATGCCAATGTCAATTTTTTTGCATCTGCTATTACATGTAACGTTGAGGATAATATTTTTGACATCTAAATGTGCACCCGATGTTTCTTTATTGCAGTATGGTCATCTCTAGAAAGAGCAATGGGACAAGATGATGAAAAGGAGTCGGGGGCGCCACTGTGGAAGCATTATGTGGAGCTTTGGTCCCAACTATTAGTGTTCTGCGCCACTGATAGAAAGGAGCATGAAAATAATGACATTGACAAAGAGAATATCCCCTTTTGTGAACCTTCGGAAACTAGCTATGGGAACATAAAAGATGCAGATTTGCAGGCATCTGTTTTTGATTGTTTACTTAAATCTATCATGAAGGCAATGATAGAGCTTAATTTGAAATATAGAGTGAAAAGTTTGCAAGTCCAGGAATCGGGTAATTCAGCCAGGGAACAAGGTATTAATCCATTTTCCTGATACTTCTGTTAAATCCAATATCTACATGGTCATCTTTCTTTACCCAGCACTCTTCTTACGTTGAGGTTCAAACTTAGAATGATTACTATACAAATATTGGAGGATTCCATAATGGTTGTTGAAGGTGGAAATGCATTTGATAGGTTGATAAATGTTTCTCTTAATGGCGTCTCCATTTATTTCCTTTAAAAGTTATAATTTATTTTTGCTAAGGATTAATTAGGGCTTCTGATATCTAGGGAAAAACAATTATTTCTGTATTAAACTTGAGTAGATAATGAAGTTTTAACATTTTTAAATAACATAGTTGGTATGTTTAGCTTTTCTGTAAAGGTAGTAGATGACACGGGAAATTAAATATCATGCAGTACAGCCAATCTTCTTAGAGATGTTTTTTTTCTTGTGGCCTTGAGTTCTCTACTATTTGAAAATTTGGCATAGAACTGAGTGTAAAATTAGTAATAAAGGGACTCATAACATGTTTAAAAATTGAGAGGTTGACTCATAGCATGTTAACATTAATCCTTGATCTCTATGCCAGTTGAAAAATTTGCTGTTGTTGATCAATGGGTGTTTACGTTTGGTTTGGTCAAAAGTGTGGATTTAGGGTTGAGGTAAAAACTTTCGTAATTCATCCATTGTCAAGGTTGATGTTCTGCAGTTCAATTGGTTGACTTGTTTGTGTTTGTTGCTTCTATAAGAGTGGCTGGTTTGGGGGTTATCCAGTTTTTTTTGTAGAAATATGCAAAGGTTGTTAAATTGGATTGGGTCCTTGGTGTAGGGGCACCCACAGGTTCTCATGCCAAGAGGGGTCAAAGTTAGCATTTTTGTTTTGTTTTATGATGTTTTCATGTAATAAGGTCTTCTAAGACCATTCTTGTGTGTTGGAGTCAAATTTGAGTCATTAGGTTTGAGTTGGAGTCTTGAGGAATATGAAAAGTCTCAATGTTGCACAAAGAAGGAATATGAGAATATCAAGAATATGAACCAATGTAACTGAAAATTGGTCATGCAATGGTTGGAACATGTTGATAAATGTTTATTAGACCTTGTGTGGCCAAGTAAGAGAGAGGATTGAAGTTTTGGTGATCAAAAAACAATAAAACTATATATTTTCTGCATTTCCAAACGTTTTTCTGCTGTACCTTGCTGTAGTACAGATTTGTATGGCCTTTGTACGACTTGCATGTGGTATGATTGGAAAGATATTTGAGTTACCTTTCATTTGCTTTTGGTTTGGTTGATTTTCGTCGTGTTTTGTGAGAGTTATGATCAAATTAGTGATTGTCACTTCCAGATTTTTATGGTGAAACAACAGAAAACTCTCTTAGTACGGTTTTCTACGATTTAGTACTACTGAATGGCTGATTACCCATTGTAGAGGGCACTCTTATCTTTATCAGGTTTTTGATTTGGTCCAATTTCATTGTGTTTCAAGCAAGTTGTGCCCATTTTACTGTAAACACGTCTGAAACCCTAGTTAGGGTAATAGTGAGCAAACAAATCAATTTTTGAAGGATTCCGTACAAAGTAACCTACCTTGATTCTGAGATATGTTGTATAAGGTCCAAATGGGTGTCTGAAACTGTGTTTACATTTTTGATATCATGTCTGAATTGAAAGTTATGATCAAATATTCAATTTGCTGCTCCTATATTTTAGGTTTTTAAGAGCAAGTTGTCAATTTTTGATGGTTTCTGTACAAAAAGGACTATGCCTAGTTTTGAGATATGTTTGTAAATGTTGAAAAGGGTATCTGAAAATGCCTTTACATTTTGAATGGCATGCTCCCTTTGAAAGTTATGAAGGAAAAACCAGTTTGGAAAGGCTAGAAGAAGAATGAGGGCTAATGAAAGAAAACCCACCATTTGAATGCTTATAGATTGAAAGCTTGCTTGTTTGAAGATAGTTTGAGTTGTCTACCCCTGCTTTATATCAAATTGGTATCAGAGCCCAAAGATCTGGGCAAGATAAGTTTTTTTTGGAGTTTGTGTATTGTTTTTTTGCAGGTTGAAGGAAGAGCTTGGATACCAAAAGACTAGGCCAAGGGAAAAGAAAGGGGCCTAAGGTGAGGTATCACAAAGACAAGAAGCGGTGAAGAAGAAGCAAGGTGAAAGAGACTTGCTTGAGTAAGGAGAATGGAAATGTTGAAAAGGTTAGTCTGTGGAGACTTGTAGAGTAAGGAGGTACCAAGCAAGAAACAAGAGAAAAGAAGAGAAGAAAGGGAGATAAAGAAGAAGGATGAGACGGTAAAGCAAATTAATTTAGAGCAAGAGATAGCAGAGCTGAGACAAGCCTTGGAACAAATGGAAAAAGTTCAAGAAAAAAATGAATTTGAGATACAACAGTTGCTTGAGAGAGCAAAACAAGAAAGTGGTTGACATTTACCAATAAGGAAGAAGGTTAAGTGGCCTATCAAGAAGATCATTCAGAAGAGAAGAAGGCAAGAGAGGACAACAGAACCAAACATTGGGGAGTCTTTGTTGATGATGGAAGAGCAAGAGCCATCTAAGGAAGAGGAAACATGTGAAGGAAATGGGTCCCTTGAGACTCAAGATTTTATTTCTAACAATATTTTTGAGTATGTGTTGACAGGTGCAGTAGATGAAAATGAAGATGAAAAAGAGTATAAAGAAAAAGGAAAAGTGAATGTAGTGTATGCAGATTGTTATGCACAATATGGTGAAGGTGTTACAAAGACAACATAGATATTGGTTGCATTTTTTGATTTTATGGATGATGAATATGCTGACAAATTGTATTCAAATGATGAAGATGAAGACATGGACAGTGGTAATGCGGCATATGAACAAGAACTAGAGTTTTGCAACCTTGAAGTTGAGAAGATGCTAAGTAAGGGACAGTGCAAGAAGAAGAAAAAAGATCTAGGGAAAGTTGCAGAAATGAAGGACAAGGTGCGGAAGAATTGGAAAACTAGGAAGAAAGAAAAGACCTGCACTCAAGTGGACTTGAGTTTTTCTTCCCCTTGGGAGTATGGTGTAGGGGCACCCACAGGTTCTCATGCCCAAGAGGGGTTAAAGCTAGCATTTTTGTTTTGTTTTATGATGTTTTCATGTAATAAGGTCTTCTAAGACCATTCTTGTGTGTTGGAGTCAAATTTGTGTCATTAGGTGTAAGTGGGAGTCGTGAGGAATATGAAAATTCTCAATGTTGCACAAAAAAAAGAATATGAGAATATCAAGAATATGAACCAATGTAACTGAAAATTGGTCATGCAACGGTTGGAACATGTTGATAAATGTTTATTAGACCTTGTGTGGTCGAGTAAAAGAGGGGATTGAAATTTTGGAGATCAAAAAGCAATAGAACTCTGTATTTTCTGCATTTTCAAACGTTTTTCTGCTGTTCCTTGCTGTAGTACGGATCTGTATGGCCTTTGTACGACCTGCATGTGGTATGGTTGGAAAGATATTTGAGTTACCTTTCATTTGCTTTTGGTTTGGTTGATTTTCGTCGTGTTTTGTGAAAGTTATGATCAAATTAGTGATTGTCACTTCTAGATTTTTATGGTGAAACAACAAAAAACTTGCTTAGTACGGTTTTGTGCGATTTAGTACGGCTGAATGGCTGATTACTGTCATGTCCCGATATTAAGACATTGTTTAAATTAAAGGTTTAAACAATATGATAAAAGTCAGTGTAATTACTTTCGTAAAATACGGTGTTTAGTCATTTTAAACAATAGAAATAATTACGTATATTTAAGTAAATATATTTTAATAACGTTAATAATATTATATTAATATTCTTTATAATTAAAATAGAATATATCTATTCAAATTGATAAGAGTCATAAATGATGATGATAAATATTAATATTAATAATATATAATATTATTATGTTACATATGAGGATAAATACAAATAACACAAGTATTGATATTTATATCAATATTGTTAATATAAATATAAATATTAGAATGCAATATTCCTTATTTAATTTGCAATCTCAATTGATATGAGGCAAACCATTCTTTAGTGGAGCTTGGGACCCACCAAGATTACCATCATTCCTCTTTAAGCAAACATGAACTCCCACAATTCTTATTAGGAAATAAAATTCAATGGAATTGCTGACTAAGTATGTGTGTCAGACTTTGTCCCCAAATCACACACCATAAACAAATATTATTATGTATGGCATCATACACGATGACATAGAAGACTAAGATATCTATACAAACCAAAATCAGCAAATAAGGCATAAGCGATTTGAGTCACTTGTCTTATTTAAGACTAAAAATCGGTAATTAGATAAACAAAACAGTAGTTATATATTAATATACACGACATTATGAGGGTACGATCATGAGGACGTATCCCTTAGCAAAGGCATGAAGGCATATATATAATGAGGGAACCAATCATCACAGGGAACAACGGAGAGAATAGGAGAAAGAAACGACATAATATCTGATCACATCGAACATCATATCAATTAACAATACACCTTCAGATCAATCAAACAGTAGAAGGAAAAAGTCTGATCACATCAAACATCAAGGAACAAGAACATTAGATCAAATAACAATATATCTTCATAGTATCGAACATCTGATATTCATATCGAACAATCATCTTTGCATATTGGACAACGAACAAGATCTCATCAAATAAGAATACATCACCATATCATCGAACAACAGGGAAGTAAAAGCTAAGAATCCAATAAATATATTTGCAGTGAATCCATAAAAGATATCCAATATAGATTGAAGGGAGACAACGATTCTTTATCAAAACTCATTCATATTTGTAGATCAAACTATTCATAGAGATACCATATCACTAGCAAGAAAGTTGAAATTGTGTGCAAGGCTGTGAAAATTTTGGCTTGCTAGAAGGGGCATTACAATTACCCATTGTAGAGGGCACTCTTACCTTTAATGGGTTTTTGATTTGGTCCAATTTCATTGTGTTTCAAGCAAGTTGTGCCCATTTTACTGTAAACAGGTTTGAAACCCTAGTTAGGGTAATAGTGAGCAAACAAATCAATTTTTGAAGGATTTTGTACAAAGTAACCTACCTTGATTATGAGATATGTTGTGTAAGGTCCAAATGGGTGCCTGAAATTGTGTTTACATTTTTGATATCATGCCTGAATTGAAAGTTATGACCAAAATACTCAATTTGCTGCTCCCATGTTTTAGGTTTTTAAGAGCAAGTTGTCAATTTTTGATGGTTTCCGTACAAAAGGACTATGCCTAGTGTTGAGATATGTTTGTAAATGCTGAAAAGTGTATCTGAAAATGCCTTTACATTTTGAATGTCATGCTCCCTTTGAAAGTTATGAAGGAAAAACCAGTTTGGAAAGGCTACAAGAAGAATGAGGGCTAATGAAAGAAAACCCATCATTTGAATGCTTAGAGATTGAAAGTTTGCTTGTTTGAAGATAGTTTGAGTTGTCTACCCCTGCTCTGCATCAGTCCCTCGCCTAGATCATATGTTTTGAGGGCAGAACTTGTTTAGGTCTTGGAATGGTTCTAACACAATCATTGACAGCATATCAATTTGTTCTCTTAAGTTGGCTTAAGGTCCCCCTGGCATATCATATGTGATCATGTCTCATTTTTTAAGGTTTCATCTAATCTGTTAGGGCTGAATTTGTAATCTTCCTCTTGTAGTTTGGATCTTAATGCAAGCAAGAGATAAAAAGTGCTACACTGTCTAGAGAGTGTCGAGATAATGTGAAAGGCTTTCAATCATTTGGTGAATTCAAAAGCAGTTTAATGTTTAGATTGTTTGGTGTTTATGAATTCTCTTGTCCAAAAGATGAAATTAAATTGTTTTAAGAAAACAAATGGTTGTTTAAATTGAATGTGCCATACTAATGTGTGCTCTAACAGTGTTTTAGAAAAAATGTTTCACTGCTGTATCTTTGAGTATAGATAATCTAGCCCTTGCAAACAAAACTGAAATATCAAATGTGGTGCTCAAGTCTTTTTTGCGTGTAAGTATCACAGTGGTAGCACAGTGCCAATGTTAGTGTTGTCTATGTGGGGCACCGTGGGTTCATTTTGCAATGTTTTTATGATCTTACAATCGATTGGTGGTGTGCAGTGTGCATTATTGCTGTTCCTGACCAATTGGTGAGGAAGGTAAATGGAGGACTAGTTTTTTGAGGAATTGCTCTAAATGTTTGGTAATAAAACAGTTTTGTGGTTGGTTATTTTCCATGCTTGAAACCTAAATATGGATTTGGGCTATTCAATTGGTAGTGAGTATTTGTGTTTATACCATTTGCTTGATCATTTGTGTTACAAGACCTTCCACATCTGCTGAAACTGCTGCGTTTGGAGTTTGTTTTCATTTTGAATTTTGACTCATAGGCTGGTTTGGTTTTGTTGCACAATGTTGATGCAGCCTGGGATTGGGAACCCAGTGAAGAGCAGCTAATCTTAGCAGCCTAAACACAACAACAACTGACAAACACATTATGGAAGCAGCAAACACAAATCACAATCGTTATTCATCAAATTAGATTACAGCCTCACCTTAAAGGCGTACTCAGTCATGCAATCCTACAGGGACAGATCATCTCATATAGACAGCCTCGCACACCTCTGTACCTTCTACAATTGGCTGAGGAAAAAAACATTTCGTTACAATCTTCTACACTCTTTTGTCTCTCCACTTCATATTTCTTGTCCTCAACTAAGGAGGAAGATGTTCAGTAAATCCTCTATACTCTTCTTGTCGATCCACCAACAAATGCCGGCTTTTTTTATATAATTACTAGCCCTCAAAACAAGGATAGGTCGCAGCCAGCCCAAAATAGGCTCAGTCAAGGTCATTCCTGGGCGAGTGGTAGGTAGTGCAGCCAGTAAGAAGTGAGAGCCACGTTCAGAAATAATGTAACAGCCTCCAGCCAGAAGATGTAACTGCTGTCAGAAAAACTGTCATGAAAACTGCCGCTCAAATGGTTAAGCCACCAGCATTTTAAAACTGACTTTCAACACCCAGTCATAAGGCTTGTAACTTCTATGTCCAGCAATAAGGAATGCTGTCAAAGAAGCAGGCAAAACATAACTGCCCAGCGAATATTTTCTCTCCTGAGCCGCACCCACCAAAATAGTAAACTTTAAGCAGCGCTTAGGAACTGAGAAAGATATGTGGGTCCCATGACAACCACTTAGGGGGACAGGAACCTTATCCAGCCAGAAAAGGGACAGTGCGCGGGCCCCAGCAATAAAACCAATCAGTAAGTTAATTCAGTGCCCATCAGTGAGGAATATCGCCTAGTCATGATGTGGGCCCAGCAAAATGTAATCCAGGCAGCAACAGAGAAGGGATGCGGGCGCCATCAGATGAAATGCAGCTCCCAGGCAAGAGGGGGGCGTATGAAATTTGTCATTACATCCAACTCAATCCAAATAAACATTTGGTGAGTCCCATGGAATTAGCAGATTTAACAAATCATTCCCAACAATAAATTAATTCTTCAACATTTCTGTCCAGCTCTACCCTCTGGACCCCATGTGACGAGCTACGAAATTCAGAAATACTGAAGGCAAAAGACAACCATTTTGAAGAAGGGTGTGGGTCCCATATGCCTACTAAGCATGTGGGTCCCACCAATGAACTATCGGAACCAAGAAGCTGGAAACCGTAGATGAACATCCAGACACCAAGCAGGACGATCAAGTGACTGAACGCTACGGACTAACTGGTTAAATTGTGCAAGCAATAAAAATTATATTATTGATGTACCAAGACTGAGAAATGCCTTGAAGCAAAAACCTGAAAAGACACATTGACAAGGAATAACTTGAAAACCACACACCAAAATTAGAGCGAAAACCAAAATTGAATTGCCACTGTTTTTGGGTGACACAGGATTGTCTGTGGACTTGGATGCTTTTTTATCAAATGTGGTTAGTTGTTACCTGATGTGAGCTATTATTTGCTATGGGCTTGCTTAGAATGAGTCTAGGCTCACTGACTTCATGATTTTTATTGGAGGTTGTCTTGGGGTAGGATTTCGTCATAGGTTCTAAGTTGGGTTGGAATTTGGGTAGTCACAATAGCATCAGTGACATATTCTGAAGTGGTGCATTCAATGGGTGCCAAATTTATCATAGTTGTTTCAGTTTGCAAGGGTGGGAGTGAGAGCAGAATTGCTTGCCATGC
This sequence comes from Cunninghamia lanceolata, assembly GCA_027924645.1. NCBI lineage: Eukaryota > Viridiplantae > Streptophyta > Pinopsida > Cupressales > Cupressaceae > Cunninghamia > Cunninghamia lanceolata. The sequence goes on along the minus strand of BSBN01001315.1, from coordinate 1,397,895 downwards.
TGGGATTGAGATTTTCTGTTTTCTTGTCATTGACATGGCATTGTTATGAAATTCATGAACTATGGCTCCAAGTGATGCAGGAGCATCTGGGCCCACAGGCAATCCTGCTACTCCCCAAAATATAATCGTTCAAATTTTGGTTCCCGTTGCTGGTTGATTCCTCTGCTGGAACCTTCCACTATTCTTGTTTACATATTAATTGCTTCCTGCCTGCTGTTTATTGCTTCACACTACGACAGTTACAATGGCTGAGTGGCTTATGGCAGTTATCTCTGTTGAGTGCCTAATAATCTTATTTAGTTAGGTTGGCCTTTATGCTGGCATTGGCAGATTTCTATGTAGCAGTTACATTGTTCTCACCTGGCATTTAAACCTTATTACCATCACTGGACTGAAAACTAGTTCCCTGTGGCATTTATATTTTTTGCCATCGACAGTTACATATTACTGGGCAGTCATTTCGAGTGGGGTTGTGGACTTTAATCAGCTGTCTGCAACAGTTTCAAAGGCCTTTTTACCTCTTTGTGACATTCGTCCCACTCCTGGCTTGGGTTTGGTGTTGCATTTTCTGATGTGTTTCTTTTTAGACATTCAAAGAACACATCAGATTTTGAATGTCTAAAAAGAAACACTTTCGAAAATAGAACACCAAACCCAAGCCAGGAGTGGGACGAATGTCAATATATATATATATATATATATATATAGGAGAGATGCAATGAACAGAAGACAGAAGGAGACTATAGAGGAAATTTATAGAATATCTTCCTCCTCAGACAGAAGATGAAGGTAAATTGCATGAGAGGTTGCATTAGAAAGATACAACTATATTTCCTTTGGTGGGTTGTGTTGAAAGCTTGCTAGTGTTTGTGTGTGAGGTAAAGAAGAAGGTTGTAATTCATTGTTGCTGGACTATGTGCCTGCAAGGCAAGTATGTTATCTGAATTTTAATTAATAAATATAGCAGTATTTGTATTGCTTCCATTATGCATTTGTGAAGTGCTGTTGTGTTTAAGCTGCTAGGATTAATCACCCTTCACTGGATGCCTGATCCCTGGAATGCATCACCAAGTTTCAGTATGATTTACTGTAGGATTCAGGATATACTTGAATTAGGATTTTTTTGTAGCTAGGTCTATTGTTTCAAGGTGATTCCTAAGGATTAGGGAAATAAAACCCATTTATCAGGCAACCAAGGATTACTTAGAAACAGGGCTTAAAACAAAAGTAATTCTTGAATGGTGATGAAACTACTGGCTATTGCAAGTGTTGATTATGAAACTTGAAGGTAACACAGGTGGTTTTGAAACTGCCTCTTCACACAGTAAGCAAATTATTGGCAGTGTGTTGTACCCATACAAAAATTTCATATTGAGTCAAGTTTATCAACTGGAAATCTTCATTTATCATCTTGATGGTTCTTTTCTGCTAACCCTCATAGGATCATGAAAGATTGAATGTACATCAGTATAAAGAAAGAAGAACACGTGAAAATCTAGAGTCAAGAGTAGTGGTGTGTGTAGGAGAGGCAACATGTGTAGTCCAAAGAAGAAAAATTAAAAAATCGTGATCGCTAGTGTATTGGCATGCGTCAAACCAATGGCATGCACCAATGCAAAGGAGGTTTTAAAATTGAAATTTGTTGCTTAGTGTAATGGCTCACGTCGAAGGCAAAGGATGCGCCACTACAAAGGGTTTTTCAAAAGCGCTTGAGGTATTTTGGCATGTAAGGAAAATTAATGGTACTTGAGGAGTTGGACGAATTTGCAAGCATGATTAGAGGTAGAAGCGCCCCTCTACACAGAAGATAAATTCTAAAAAAGAGACACATCAGAAGATATATACTTATTTTTAGCTGTCGCCATTTTCAAAGAGGAGCATATTTTGGGATTTGCTATTTTTACTTTGAGCTATTTATAGCTCGTGCTATTTTTAGCGCAAGGAGCTTGTGCTGGTTTTAGCCTTCAATTATTTTTTTTAGTGTTTGCTATTTGTAGCTCGGAGTCAGTTATTTTTAGATCATCTATTTTTAGATCTCTTGTCATGCGAGAGATGTGAGCATTAAGTCATAGTTTGTAATATATTCAATCTATAGCTTAACTGGAGGTTGCATGGTTTTATTTTTAGTATTAGAGGATAAGATTTTGTAAAAAAGATTGCATTTCATGCAATAAGTTATTCTTAAAGTAGAAGTAACAATTAACTTTTTATTTATTTTCATGCAATAGCTTTGTAAATGGTATAAATAAGTGCCTTTTTGCACTTAGTTGTATCAATCAATTGATCAGTAGCAATTCTCACACCTGTATATTGTTGGATGTAATGTCCCCTTCTTCCGAATGAGACATTTGTGGAGACCTTTAGCGTATTTAATTCCCGTAGACTAAGTTGGGGGTTATAAGGGAATAATTAGTTAATTAAATTTTAAATAGTCCTAATTTCCCAAAAGATTATTTATATTCAGTTAATTAATATGGCTGGACCTAAAGTAATTCTCTCATACAAGGATATATAGAAGATGTGAGCCAAAAAGCAATTCATTCTTGACTTGTTATTTTTGGTGTTTCTTTGAGAGCTAGAGCTTCACGGTTCAGCAGACCCTAGGATGAAAACCCTTGGGTATTTGGTTGTGTGGACAAAAACCCATTCAACCTTCCTTGGTGGGTTCACTCAGAATTCACAGGTGCATTTATTGGGATCAAATTTCGGAGTTCTTGTGCTGGAGTGAGATATCTTTCACAGATTGGTGTATTTGTTTCCGGTGGGACTTATTGATAAATTTGTGAGATTTGTGGACAAATACAAATTTATGGTATTGTATTGGAGATTATATACTTATCGATTGGGGTGGTAACTAATGCATACATTGTTGAGGGTTTTATACCCTCTCTTTCCTTGCCGTACAAGTTGTGAAGCTTATGGTGGCTGAGATGATTTATAGCGAAGTCCTCATGCTTGTTTGAGCGCCTAGGATGGTCACAACCTTACTCATGATAGCCGCAACACCTCAAATCTTGGATGCAGCTTGTAATATCCCACCCAGGTGGAATATAGCCAAACAAATTTTCTGCCTTATATCTGTTCTTTGGGTTACAAATGTTTGCTCGTTTGATGTTTCAAATTGTCAAGATGCCAAACCAATATTTGAATGCAGATAAATTTACCAATTTCCTAAATACATTAATGCATCGTTTATGAAACAATATTCTCAAATCTGATCATAAGTTGTAAATATAATATAGACTAAAAAAACAAATTGATATTCTTTGCAAAATTAATACAAATGTACCCGGACTTGAGAATTGCAAATCTGAAGCTCTCATCAGCTATACAGAAGTTCTGTAGCAGCAAATTGAAAACCTCATTATTAGATGTCTGATCCATTGTAGTGACTTCCCACGCTAAAACTGAAGCTATTTGAATGTTATTGATTAACTGCCTTTTAATGAGGTGAAATACTGCCCAAAACCCAAGTGATTGAACCTGGAACTAACACGTCCAGCGTCTAGAAGTTGCAAAGCTTGACTGAAACAGCTTTCTACAGCCTTAAATCTCCACGTGGCTGTGAAGTGTGAGTGACAGCATTCAATAGAAGCCTTGAATGATTCATTCTTTCAATAGTCTGGAACTTCTCCTCAATTACCTTGTATTTTCTGAATATATATATATATATATATATATATATATATATATATATATATATATATATATATATATATATATATATATATATATATATTGAAACTGCCCAATAAGAACTCACATGCCAAGAGAAATAAGCACATTCAACAACAATAATATTCTATAATGATAAACCTTGAAACCCTTGAATAGTTTGATGTAATCTCCACCAATGATGCACAATACTATAGCAAACACTATTCATGTGTATGTAGCGCGGGTACTGTAGCAGCACAGTAAACCCTTGTAATCTTTTGTATTTCTTCTCCAAATAAGCTCAAATGCAGCTCCTGATGTGAAGCTGCCAAATAACGCAGCCTTCAAGTGATATCTCACACCCTCAGGTAGCAATAACCATGAAGAACTTCGTTCTCCAAAGCCAATAAATCTGAAACCCTAGCTTTCCTTCTCCTTCAAGAGAAAAAACTCTCCAAAGAACAAAGCCAAAATGTATAATGATAAAAAATGATGATTTGCATTTGTTTTGATGGCCCCTTTATATACCTTCTCCAACTTGGTCAATTTCCTTATGAGGCTCTTCAATCATTTAAAAATGTATTTCATGTTTGCCTTTCACTTTAATAAATGCTTTAATAAATGGGCACTCAAATAATAATAATATTTAATGTATTTTAAGTGACCTTTTCAAGTGTCATGGCCCCATTGGACATAAAGTGCACTTAAAACTTTACAATTGCACTTTATAAATAATTATTAATAAAGTAATCACTTTATTAATAATTAAAAAAACATAACTCCACAAATAATCATTATTTCTCAATTCCGTCTGAACCTGGGAGTTAACCATTGTATCCACTGTGCACCCAATTGCCTTACTAAAAATAGTAAGTGTCCCTCTCTAACATCCATTGACTTACTATAAATAGTAAGTATATTGAAATAATGCCAGAAACCCCCGAATATCAATGCATCATAACATACGAAGGATCTGGAGATGAAAACATAGACAACTGCCCTCTGGAGAGCCATAAAACTCTACAACAGGGTCCTCTAAACACCATTATTAGCCTACGAGGACTCAGTGATAGGCTAAAACATCAAACTCTGATGCTCGCTCAAAATGGGGACATTACACAGCTGTATATACAAACCATCCCTCTTTCCTAGAGTTGCAGCCTTGTCTTGGCTATCACGTGGCTTTCAATATATTGGTGGATCCACTCAAAATGGACACTAGCATTTGGGAGCTGCCTTAAAAGAATTTGGCTGCCAAGTATTGGATTGATATTTAACATGGGACGCTTTCCTTGTGGAGTTCGTGGCCTTTGAAGAATTAAAGAATCACTACTATTTGTTGAAGTTTTATTGCATGCTGACCGCCCAGCTGGGTATAATTATATGGGCTGCCTTGATCACCATTGATGTTATGTAATCAGTCCAATATTGCTGATATTATATTCTGCAATTTTCTTAGTTAGTTTCAGTTTCTGGGTATTGTTGTCTTCCAATGATTTTTTAAATATATGCAAGCAAACTGTTTGTTAAATTGTCCAATAGAATCCGTGTTTTTTTTTGGTGCAATTTTGAATGAATTGTGATCCAAACTGCATGATAAACTGCTCTACAACAAACATACTGAAAAACATTGTTTGATAAGCAAAATGCAAAGTGTTTGATGAAATGTTTGCACACTAGAAAATGGTAATTTGAGAGTTTTTGGGCAAAAATCTAGAAGGGGATTTTACAGTGGTATTAGATATAGTCTTCCTGCTAGCGTGTGTGTAGAGCCTTGTTCTTATGCAGCCAAGTGAAGGTGCTAGCACATATTATTTTCGGAAAAGACTAGGTAACCCTCTAGAAGTTCCTGAAGAAATTGATTTGTTTGCTGGTGTTGAGAGGGTAGAGGTCAGCATGGGTGATAGAGATTGTGAGGATCCTACTACTAGACACATTCTTAATGACATTACTAGAGGGCCGCTCCGTCGTTGCTCCCTCTCCCGATTGGTACGGGACCGGTGCCTCTGAGCAAAGAACTTGGTAACATAGGTTGTACTTGGACACATCTTTTGCGAACCCAAAAGGAACCTGGGGCGGCAGGGCCGCTCCGTCGCCGCTTCGGCTCCTGACCGATACGGGACCGGTGCCTTCGAGCAAAGAACCTGGTAACATAGGTTGTACTTGGACACATCTTTTTGAGGAGTGGTCCTCGCTTTTGATAAAGGGGGACTTATATTCTATTCTATAGTTGTCGACGGGGGATTTATAATAATGGTATCCCGGTATCTTTTATCTTGATCGCTTTAAACTTTATTGATTAAATGAGAATCACATCTAATGAATCATAATCAATTTCAAGGCCCATTATATTTTAATCCTGTAAATTATAGCCATAATTTGGCCATATTTTTCATAGTTTGACCAAGGTGAAACACTTAGCTGATAAAAATTGACTCTTTTGTTTTAATTATGCCATCATATATTGATTTTATTGCATATCACCACAGAGATCCCTTACATTTGCTAATCTGGATACCTGATCTCTCACGGTCTTTCTTTTAGTGGAAATTACCAATAATGTCACAGTTGTAAGAGTTTTGTTTTAAGAAAATAGTTTAATGTGTCCCACACCTTGCAAATAGACTTGATCCAAAATAGACTTATATCAAGTTGGTTTTAGATCTCAGAAGGTTTCTTGTGCAAAATTTGATTTTGAGATCTTGTTTTTCCTTGTGGCTGCAAAAACACAGTTAGAAGAATTCATAATTCGATAAGGTATGCATTTCTGGGTGCTTTTGGATGTACATGGATTAAGTATGCAATATTCTTCAAGGCCCATTATGAGTGGGGTTCATTGGATTTTGTATTATCCCCTTCTAGGATATTCTCTAAACCTTTTTATTGTGATAATTCAGAATTTCTCAATTTGATTATAGATAAAAAGAAACCATTCAAATTAAAGATTTGAATGGACAATTGAGAATATGTTTGCAAATTACAGTAGCAATAACTATCTCAGACTCATCTCCCACAATCAGACTTGCAAATTCAATACATCAATGAGTTTGAAGATGATACTCAAATACAAGCAAATATGTTATTATCAGTTCAGAGACATATGTGCAGTCTCAACATACCACAGTGACCTGACAACTGAGAAATCTGAATATTCTAGATTACTGCTCCTTTATACAATGCCGTCCAAGCTGAGGATCGTTCCCTGAATACTTTCTCTTTGACTTGTTATATTATCTCCTTCCTGTGTGTCTTCTAGCTCCACGGATTAGCATATCAAACTATGAAACTGAACTGCAAACAGATGTATTTATTTAATGCAACAAACTTAGGCAGATCCTCTCTTGAAAGTTGCGAACCTTGTCCAATTTGGCACTCTGTGAAACTCACAATCTCCTTATATTACCAGCAATCAAATTTTAGAATGCTTTTAATTGTAATCGACGCCACTGATGCTTGCGCCCACAATGGTGATACACATATATGATATGCTGATAATATCCTCAGTCTTCCAAAATCTAAACCACTCACAATGCCGATTAAGACCGACTTAGGGAAATCTTCACCTACAGGGAGCGATTCTTCTATATCATTGATTTCAACTACTGAGGATGAGAAGATCTCAATATTTGTCTCCAATGAGGATGCCGCTACCTTCAGGATATTCGCTCAAGCTTGGAACGTGGTCTTTGATGATTCTTCAACACAAACTATAGCTGTGTCGCTTGAATCTATCTTTCAGATGGATGTGATGCTTCATGAGTTGACAAAACTTGTATTTGGAAGATTAGTCTTAATACAAGCGCTCCAATATTGATGATATTGACCGTTGTCACTTGGAAGGATTCGCTGGCTCTTAATAATCTTCAAAGAATGATGTGGCGGCTTAGACACGGCTTCCTCAAAGACCACGATTACACATGGAGATAACCTTCAGTGACTCCTTATGGATTATCCACAAATTTCTTGGCCCGCGATACCTTCACAATCAATATTAATGCCAAACAAAGGTTTTATAACAATAAACCAATATCTAATTCCTACAGTGCCAGAGACCCACAATCCACCATTCAGAAATCTTGTCAGGTTTGTTTGCTAAACTGCAACACATATATATAATCCAAAATTTGTATATAAACTTCAAACACCAGAGATGCAAATATCGATTCAAAATAGACAAATTTATATTGATTTATCAATCAATAAATGTGTAAAAAAAACCCTCTGCATCAAATCTTCATACAATCTTCAAAGACTTGCAAAATGGTCTCAAACCAATTATTGAAATTCCAATTACAATGAAGCCCAACTGAGAAACCAGAGTGATTTCTCCTCTTACAATTCAGCAAATGCAAAGAAACCTCTCTTTGACATTGACTGGATACAAAACATAAGTCATAGACTCAATCAGAAAACCAAGACATAAGCATCCAAAACATACAGACATGCTCAACAATGTCTCTCAACAACCCTTTTAAACTTTCATCAATTAGGACAGGCCCCGATTTTATTAAATGAAAGTTTTTATGTACACAATCACACCTTACAATTTTAAATGCTTTTACATGACCCTTTTTAAATGTGTGTGTACAATAATACTTTATTTAATAAAGTATTTTTCAAGTAACTTAATAAAATATTAATTTTATAAAGCAATTAACATACTTTATAAAATTAATTTACAATTAGACACATTTAAGTTACTTTAAAAAATTGGGGACATTACAGATTTGTCCATTATTATGTCAAGTTGTACTTGATCAGCTCCTTATACCTGCATAATAGTGTTCCTCTTTTATCAAAAGTTATAATTGCCATTTGAATTTGTTGTTTTTTTTAGCCCATCATGTTTGATTAGAAATTTCAAAAGTGGTTTGTTGAGAAGCACTAGATTAATGTTAGCACCACATTATTTCTGCCTTGCACTGATGGTTATGGTTGGAGTGTAATTCAGATTTGGCAACTGATGCATCAGGAAATGAAGGTGAAGGGGAGTTCATTGAGCCATTAGATCCTTTACAGATGAGGAAATTTCTGAATTTGGTGAGTTTTTATATTACTTAAAGGTGTCATTTGTATGTGGAGAGTTAAAGACTCAAGTTTTTTCTAACAAACTGCTAAGGATGTTAAATTGGTTTTAACAGGTAGAATTTGTCCAAGAATTTTTATCCCGGTGAGTTTTGTTGTCATCCTTTTTGTTTTAAGGTTCAATTCTGCATCATCCTTGACCATACAATTGGAAGTGAATGTGCTTGTAGATTCGTTTAAGTTTGAATTTCTTTCCATTGTTACCAGTCCCTTTGAAATGCCTTAAAGAATGTCGCAATGCAGTTACACTGTTTGCATGAAACATGAGAAAAAGGTAGTTTATAGTCAATATGGGTGCAAATGAATGAGATTCAGGAGATCAATTATTAAAATAACATGGAAAATGATAAAGAAAGCAGGGAATGGATTCATGAAAAGGTAGTTGAATTCATGAATGGATCCATGCCATAGCCCACATTTTTTAGTTTGTGTTGTTTGATTATTTTTAATTTGTTTGCTTCCAAGGGAGCATGTAGGATGAAGATTATAGGAAATTTTTTTTATGCCTTTACCAGGTGATATTCTAGGTGGGAAAGAAGAGCTCTTAGGAAAAACTGCTGCTGTTTCAAGGACTTGTTAATAATCAAATAATTTACTATTTACATGTAAATGATTATGCTTTTGAAAGTTTGTTCCAAGGTTCTTCCCTGGACAGTTTGTACCCGGGCCTTGTTTGAACTAAGTATTGGTCCTGGGCCGGTTCCTGTACTAAAACGGCCCAGGATCCTTTGATTTTCTGTACTTTGCCTGGTTACATCCTGGATTCATTTAAGACAATTTGTACTTATCTAGGCTGTGCATGGAGTGACCTGTTCAAACATGGGCTATACCCAGGGAAAAAATAAAATAGAAAAAATATTTTTTTAATATTAATTTAAAAAAAAGTTGAAACCTAATGAAAAGAACATTGAATTATCAATTTATTAGTTGTGTTTTGTGGGTAATTTTCTTTGTATTTGGGTTAAATATATTTATTTGGCATGATTTTTTGTAAATTTTATAATTTATATATTTTAAATATGGTTGTAGCAAAGCTGTACCAAATCTGGGTAAATAAAAATCGATGAACTAATGTACCTGATCCCTGTTCTCATACACAGACTAACAACTTAGTTTTAAAATTATTTTTTGCATGAATTGATAGATGCATTGGACCTCTTTTCATCGGGCTTTGCTATGTTTAATGTTGGATCATATTTCACAGGTAGTCTTTCTTGGCTTTACAATTATGATAAGTTTTGCTTATTCACACCCACACAGTGCTAAGTGAATTGTAATGCCCCAAACCAAACAAGGGACAAAACAAGAGAAAACATGGCCAACAAATTTTTCGTGTTAAAAATTGTAACACAATAGTGTAGAATGCACTCTCAAACATACACATTGTCATTTCTCATGACAATCAATACACAAAGGTGGAGAAGCATGATCGCGTCAATCCACTTGAAGGTGGCACGCATACTAATGCAACACACTTCAACTTACACAAGGCACAAGCATAAGACTTATCCCACGTGAGACAATTCATCATGAGGATCAAGAAGGAATAGCACCATGTGTCAAGCTAAACCAATGACACCAAATAGTGGAGATTGGGTCTCATCCTATACTGGTGATTAGGTATCTTATCTTGATGCTGTTCCTTCATAGTTTCTGTTTTTCCTGGTGATCCCAGTGTTTCTTCTGGTCTTATTTCCTCTTGTTGTGCGATCTCTTCTTCACCAATGAATCCTAGTATTTCAGTTTGACCCACATTTATGTCTTTGTCCTCTGTCATCTCCTTGTGTGGCACTATCCTATATATCCTTCACTAATTCTTCTACAACTATTCCTTCTGTTCCATAGTCTGTCTGCTTTTGTTTGCTCAATTTCTCCTCTTACATTGCAACTTTTTCTTGCAATAGGGTATTGTAAGCGTTTCTTGTTGCATCAATTGTTTCACTCATTACATGCTCTTTGGCCTCTTATGTTTGTGACAAAAAGGTGTCAACCCGCGGCTTGGATCTCAATTCTTCGTTTTGAAGATGTATCAACTGAGTTCTGCTATTTAGATAAAGTATAATACTTGGGCAATCTGCTCCAACTCATCCTTCCTGGTGCTCTCTTCTATGTGAGCTGCCTCCTATCTCTTTGTTCTGATTGCATCTACTAACTCCTCTAGGAAATCTTTTGTTATATCAACCATGGGGTAAGGGCTTCCGGAAATATAATCAAGCATGGCTTGAAGAATAACTTCTTTATTTGGTTTTGAGGCAGTTATATATGTTTGTGCTACCTCCAATGGTTTTCCTTTCGTGAAGAGTGATCCGTGGAGGACTTGTGCATTCAATACTTCCTCCTCCTCCGCTTGACTTTTTGGACTCTTTGATGGTGTGGTGGTACTTCAAGTTTCTTCTTTTTCATTAGCTGATCTTCTAGTTCTTTGCTTTTGCACAATTGATGACTTGTTACTCTTCGTAGTATATCCAATTTTAGTTTCTTAGAAGGCTCAGCTAGAATTTCTTCTTCCTCTTCCTCCTCAGATACTTGGATAAATGTGCGCCTGGCTTTCTGTTTTTGTCTTGTTTTCCCTTGTGAGGGGCCAACTTCTCCCTTTTTCTTTTCTGCACTCATTTGTAATAGTGCTTCTATTGCAGATATTGTAGGTGGATCTGATTTTTCTTCTCCTTGTTTCTGCTGGGGTGGCAGTGTAGTAGGCAATTTTCTCTTTGCCCCATATTGTGGTGATTTTTTCTCTATTGTAGGTGGATCTGATTTTTCTTCTTGTTTTTGCTGGGGTGGCACTGTAGTAGGCAATTTTCTCTTTGCCTCATATTGTGGTGATTTTTTCCCTTAGCACTCTTTAGGACTTTTTCGAAGAAGAATTTCCTCATACTTGTGTAGGCTAGATATGCTAATTACTTCATCTTGTTAGAGAGGATGCTTAAGCTAAGGAGCCTCTGCAATTAATGATGGTTAATGCTGAGTGGGGTAGGTGGTTAGAGGCAAGCACAATTGAAGGGAAGAGTATGAATCGGAAGATCCTTGATGATGATTAGCGATCCATTTTGAGGTTAATTTTTTTTGATCCATGCAAAGGCAGCTAAGGGGCTGAACCCATAAATAAATAACAGATTAAAAATGGAGATCGCTTCAAACCCAAAAAGGGGAGCACCAAGGTCAATGAGGTGACAGATAAACAAAGGAAAGACACAGATAGGCCATCAAAGGCAATAGAGAACTGAAGAAGTCCATGAGCTCAGGAAGAAGTCTTGAACGACATATAATAGCCCACCACTGAGAAACCACACTAAAAGAAAAGGCGATCAAGCCCGTTTTGCAGAGCCCTTCCTTATGCTCCTAGTAAGAAGATCGTCCATGGTCCATTGAGTTCCGTCATCCACGTCATCTCGCCCTTCTATCCTTAATTTCTCTGCTTCAGTGTTCTGACCTTTCTTCTTCCCATGAATATTCGGCTTTGAAATCTTGCTCGCTGTTTGAGAAATGGAGCATTTCCTTATTGGGAGAACCACATCATCAATATCCTCCATAAGGGGGAAGGTGCCCTTAGCATCAGAGTGATCCCCGTCCCAATCTAAAAGATGATTGATATCACTGATATCTTCACGATGTGGACCCAGAGCAGGAAGTTCCACAGGTTTTTGAGAAATCCGCCAAAGCCTTTTCCTGTGAGACCGCCACAGGATCGGAGGTCCTTCCATCAAGCAATTCCAACTGATCTACCCTACACCCAGCAACCCCATCGGTGGTTTGTAGGGGAGGGGAAAGGAAAATCCCATGATTGCGCCATACAAAGTCAGCATTAGGTTTGCCAACTTTGCGAACCCACTTTTTGAGATTTCGAGCACGAGCACCAGGAGAAGCTTTAGCATTACAGTAAGCGATTTTGTGCCCTAATTCGTTGCACCTAAAGCATTGCTCAGGAAGGCCCTCATAGTTTATGTATTGCAGCCACGACCCTTGTGAAGAGTTTATCCTAACCATATGAGTTAAGGGTTGAGAGATGTCAATGATCGCACAAATTCTGTGAAATCTTCTTGACCTGAAACTTGGGGCCTGTTGTGACCAAATCACACATCGCCCCATTGCAAATAGGGACCCCCCTTTTTTTGAGCTCCGATGTTTTGCATGAGATCTTAGATGATGCCTTAGGTTCATTTCCTCTGCCAATCCAATAATGAGTTCCTCTCCTAGGAGATTTTTGCTTCATAACTGGAGGTCTCATCTGGAAAATGAAGAATCTTGATTGAATTCTATCCAAGTAATGAATAATGAGACCCTTCTTGATGCATGTTTGAGATCCTGAAAGACTAAATCTAGAGCCTGAAACCCTGAAATCCTAAAAAATTGGCTAAGTCTGAAATCTGGTGAATCCTCCAAATTCTATATTTTGCATGTTAAATCCGGTGGATTCGAGACCTATCTCAAACATCCTGAAAGGTATATTGAAAAATATTTAAAGTCAACTTATACTTAAATATATTTTTCAATATACCTTTACCTCACGAACCCTGAAAAACGCCTAAGTTTCCAGAGGATTCAAAAAGCTGATCCAATGCGACGGGATATCAAAGTGGCGCAAAATCTTGGCGCAAAATCTTCATAAATCACGCCGCTTTCAAGATGATTTCAAGTTGATGATCCCTTGCGCTTGAACAAATGCACCCAAGGATAGAGGATAGAAGAGGATTCCGAACCCTCCAACCAATGTACTCAATACAAGAGGATTCCGAATACTTGAAGTGATGCGCCCAAAGTGGAAATTGCTTATGTTCAAGAGACTTTCAAGAGGAAATCATGTTGTTGATCCAATGCGCCAACATTAAGGATGATTTCGAAAGACTTTCCATCCAAAGCGCCAAACATAGGAAGAGCATAAGGTTTTGAGGAAGACTTTAAAGCATTCATCCAAAGCGCCTAAGGAAAGGAAGATCTTTGACCCTTCATCCAATGCGACCTAAGGTGAAGGAGGGGTTTTGTTACATTAAGGGTTTTTAGAGGATCTCAATCCCTTGGTCCAACACGCCTAATTTTAAGGCATACTTACCGGAGAATTCCACACCTTGAAGTGATGTACCAAAATAAATAAAATTCCAGAGGATTTTGACACCTTGAAGTAATGCACCTAGGTTATAGGGTTTCAAGATTCAAGTGCCATTTTGATGAGGAATTCATTTTCTCTATCTAATGCGCCACCCTTTCAAGGAGATGTTGAGATACCAAATTGATGCGAAAGAGGTTTAGTTTCAAGAAGACTTCAACATGCTTATCTAATGCGAAATCTAGAAGAAATCAAAACTTGATCTAAAGTGCCTAGAGGAAGAGGATTTGAAAGGTATGAACTAGTGCGCCAATCTAGAAGATTCAAAGACCCTCATCTAATCCGCAAATAGCAAGAGGATCTCTAACCCCTCAACTGGTGCACCAGGCAAGAAGAAAATCAAGAGGATTTCGAAATCCTTATCCAATGCGACTTATCTAGTGCATCAATTCTAGGAGAAACTAAAACCTTTGTCTAAAGCACTACATTATGAAGGGAAGTAAAGTCAAGTGTTGAAGGCAAACTTTAGAGGCTTATCAAGGAGGAATCCAGGAGGAATTCACTTACCTCAACCAGCACGCCATCTTAGTGTGAAGTCTAGATAAAGTTTTCATATCATTCAAGTTAGACATCAAAGTCCTTAACTCATGTGCTTAGATTAGAAATGCTTGTAATGATTCTTATGTATTATGTGTTATCGAAAGGGGATTGATGCTGTTTCTTTACTTGTGTTGCAGCAAAAAGGAGGAATCATCTAAAGATCAAGTGATAAGAACCTTTGACAAGCAAGGAATGAGAAAAGAGCAAGGCATCATGTAGCTGTTTCAAGGGTATCCTTCATCATCCTTGTGTTGGAATTCTTCATCAAGTGGCATCATGGTCAAAAGACAAGGCATTCATCCATCCAAGCTTCAAGTCAAGATCATCTTCAAGGAAGAGATATCATGTAGCAACTCTAAAGGAGCCTTCCACATTCATTCATGCTAGAAGCTTAAGATGGAAGCAATCACTCCCGAGGAAACATTACTTCAAGAGGTAGCTGCTCCAAGACGTCACAGCAAGATATATCTCAAATCAATGACATCATGAAAGATCATCCTTCAAGTTTGAAGACTCTCCAAGCTTCAAGTCTCTTTAAGAAGTTAGGAAGCACGTCATCTTCATCAATTAAAACTTCCAAAGGCATTCATCCACTTCAAGTTTCAAGACTCCTAAATCTTCAAGTCTAAGAAAAGTCTCTTTCGTCAATACATGAAGGAAGTATTGTCATCATCTACTCTCCTACTGCATTCTTTATGAAGAATCATCAAAGGAGATTATCATCATCAACTTACCTACAAGAAGAAGAAAGAATTACAAAGTCAATCAAATGAGCTACAAGTATCATACATCCAGTTGCAAGGAGATGTACAAGGCAAAGATCTATAAGATGTATTCCTAAAAGTTCAAACAATCACATTGAATACATCACATAAAGATGATACAATTTTCAAAGTATGCTGAGTTGGCATCTATGTGGCGAGAACACATCATTTTAAATGCATTAAATGTATCATTTAATGAAAGAAGCCAGAGGGATTCCTATGTGGAGGAATATTTTAAATGCTTTTGCCTTACCTTATCACATTGGAAAACGTGCCTTCATTGCCTCTCTTTTTTTTGCTGAAAATAGCAAGTTGTTGTAACTACCTTTGAGGTGGCATGATCTGAGCCCTTGGCTATCAAATGGATCTTAGCCATTCAATGTATTCTGGGCACTATATAAAAGCTTTGTTGCCTCATTTGTAATTCAGTAGATCATTAGTAGTAGTAGAGAGTAGATTTTAGGAGTAGAATAGAAGAGACTCTCGAAATTGTCTGAGAGGACTTGAAATTGTTGTAAATATTTCTCAAGGTTAATACAAAGACATTGGAGCTACTTGTTTGGTGTTAAGTGTTATCTTGTGGAATCACATGATTTCTTGTATCTTAATGAAATGAAGAGATGTTTCAAGTAGATTAGAAGCTCTTTGATGTAATGTATGTCTGTACTGAATATTTGATCAACTCCTAGCTCATGATTTTAACACTCATCGCCGGTGACGTGTTGTGTAAAGCTAGTCTGAGCCTCATTTGTTTAAGTTCGATTATGGATGCTTTTTTGAGCTACGCCGTCAAAGGGTGCTTGTATGAGCCTTCATGATTTGAAAACCATTCGCGTAACCTTAGGAGATTGCACCAACTGCATGTAGTTGTAGGCATCCTTGGCGAAGTGGAGTTAGGTTTACTTAGGAGTTGGTCTATTCATACAACATCATTACCTCATTGACCTTAAATCAGCTTTCTGAACCCTTAACCGTTTTACTTTTCTTTATCACTGAGACTCTGTATATATGTCATCCACACCGAAGGAGGAACAAGCTAATGAAAGGAGAAGAGTCTGCGTAAGTCCCTTTGTGTTTACCAGCAAAATCATACTTAGTCACTGAGCTATCTCTTACAAAATCATAAGAAAGGAACCTTGGAGTCATCTTGTTTGATCACTTTCTTCAGCATTCGAGAGGCTTTGCTCAAGAGGGAGTCAGATACTTTGTATTTCACTTTAATTGTTGACTTGTCCAAAAACAAACATCAACAGGTCCTCCTCCGTTTTGACAAATTTCCCCACCTGATTGACCATCTTCTCAATGAGCCTAGAATCCTTCATGATTAGAGGAAGATTGTAGAGCCGTAGCCAAATTGGGATGTTGGTGATTTTTGCATTTGTTGGGTCAAAAAAGGGAGTCCAAGACGCCATAAACAATCCATTCTTTCCCTTAAAACCATGGCCCATTCTCCAAGACATACCTACAATCTTCAGGACAATGGAAGGTGACCAAAAAAAAACCATGGTCAAGCAATTCCATTGAAGGAGTCTCCAAATTGCACCATCTTTCTCTGCACCAGGCTAAAAAGTCTTCCACGGGAGGCCGTTTCCCCAAGCTTTGAAAAACAATGGCCCTAGAGCCAATCTTAGTAGATATATCTTTGATGCATTCATCTGAGATGCGAAGATCGATAGGATCAGGAGCCAAGGAGATCTTTGTGTCCCCAAGAAAAAAGGCCGATAAAGGATCCGACTTTTGAGAGAGAGGCGGAGGGTCAGCAGTGAGCGAGACGTTTTCTCCCACCCCACCAGAAGAATGCCCATCCTTGGCCTTGCTGATCGGAACTGGGAGTTCTACTAGAATACGACTCTTGCAGAAGTCGTTACAGAAATGAAAAGGATTATGAGCATTTTTGTAGGCAATATATTTTTCCAGCGTTGGTTCTAGCACTTGTCCATCGTTGCCCAGATTGGCAGCTTCTTTAGACCGCTCCTTGCCAGACACCTTCAGTTGCAGGCCTTTGTTCTCCTCTGTTTGTTGCTTACCGTTCTTACCTTGCTGCCTGCCATCCTTCGCTTCGTGCCCTTCGCTATTCACCGGTCGCTCCTTGCTGCGCGCCATGAATTCCTTTTACAATTATTTTTTTTTAGTTGGACCTCCCATTTTGAGGTTAATTACTAAATTACTAAATCGGACTTTTTTTTTTTAATTGTATTTTAAAATTTGAAAATTCATGTATTTTAATTTTAAATCAGAATTAAGTCTTATTCTTTGTTGAATAACCTGTTTGCAGATATGTTTGCTCTTTCATCTCACCCATTGTGTGGGTTATTAGGTATGCTGATACAAACTCTCCTAGTCTTGGGGAAATTTATGAGACATTTGACATCATATTTGGCTAGATGAAGCAAACAATTCATTGTAGAGACCTTGATTTGAGACTATACAAGGAGCATATTATGTCCAGTTTGATGCAGTAGTGGAACACTATGAATATCCTGCTTCATATAGTTTGGCTATGCTCTAAATCCCAAAGGGTATGCACCAAGGCCTAGGAGAGTGCCTCCTTTTGAAGATGACGAGGTGAAAGAAGGGTTCATGAAAGCCCTTCAAAAGACTTACAGCATTTAGGAGGCAGCTCTACTTGGACAGCAACAGATTGCCTCTGCCAGTCTTTGGTGTCCAACATTCAATAAACAAAAATCTAGGAGAGATAGGGCTACAATAGCTCAAAATGACCCTATCAGATGGTGGGCATGGCATGGCAAAGATGCCATCAAGTTAAGGATGCCTGCCACTTGCCTCCTTTCATAGGTTGCTAGTTCTTGTTACAAAGAGGAATTGGTCCACATACATCTTCATTCAGTTTGTCAAGAGGATTAGGCTTACCTTTTGATGATCAGAGAAGTTGGTGGCTATGCATAGTGCCCTGCGTCTTCAAGATCAACAAAATCTTTCTGCACGTTGGGATGTTGATCCTAAAGATGCCACATAGATTGATGAGGAGGAGACATAGGAGGGGCTAGTTGGGGCATCATCCAATGAGGTAGTCCCTCACATTGGGAGTGATTGAGACTCAGACTCCAATTTTGATGCAATGTTAGCAGATGAAGATTAGGTGCAACTACAGATTTTGTAGGCTTAACTTGTAGCCTTTGGGGATTTTGTTGTACTTTTTATGTAATATATATGCATGTTAACAATGAAAACAAAAAGTTTTTTGTTATATTGTGTGTCAACTCTCATATGAATTCTTAATTCACCTCTAATGTTATGTAATACGGTTCTATAATGTATATAATGAATGCCTTATATATGAATAATTGAAATTTTCTATATTTTTAAATATTTCCCCTTTTTTTAATTATTGTCCCCTGTTATCCCCTAAAAAAGACCTCCCGTCCCCTGCCGTCTTGGAAACATGTCCTGCTGTCCCCATCCTAAAAATTCTATGGAACATAGCTAATATCCATAAAGTGTGTCATTTTCTGATCAATATTTAGCATCTATGCTTAACAGTAATATTGCTTCTCTATATATAACACATCTAAATTCACATGGTTTATAGTGTTGTCCTTGGATATTTGTTGCGACACAAATCTGGTCTTCATAAAAAATTTCAAGTGTGCATTATCATCCACTGCTCTTGGATACACTAGATGCAGCAAAAGTTGTGCAAATGGTCCAAATTAATCCTACTTGCAGCATGTTAGCACAAGCGGATCAAGTCATTGACATACTGGTCAAACATATATGGAAGCAGATAATTCTACTCTACTAGGCTGTCAAAGTTGGTCAAGCTCCTTCTATAGAGAAATGGTACACTAGTGTCATGCCCCCTTTTAAAAATAGAAGACTTAATTGAAGACCCGTAGCCTATTTCTATTTCCAGTAGGTTAAGGGACATAATAAGGGAAATAATTATTAATAGCATTGTAATTTGGGCCCAATCATCTTTTCATAAGGGCAATTTAAATGCTATTTTAGAAAGGCTGTCTAAATGAGATATTATAAGGCCTATGTAATACTTATTTTAAAAGCGCTTAAAAAACAGAGGGAGAAAAGTGAAAAAATGAATTTAATTAAGGGCCCAAAAGGGGGCGCCTATAAAGGAGAGGTAAGCAGTCAAGGCAAGATCATCTGTTGTCATTATTTTGAATTCAATTTTCAGATTTGAACATTCAAGGACGAAACCCCTTGGTGTGTGAATTTAGGAGGACACAAACCCTTTTGGATTCAGTTTTTTTTTGGGGATGAAAACCCTCATATCCATTTGGGGTGATTCTACTCAAGGATCACATTGGAGCTTATTGAAGCAATTCATACCAGTTGGAGTGATTATCATTTGCAAGCAAATTAACGAATTTGGTGAATTTCTGAGGTCACCTATTGCTGCGCCAACCTAAATAATTGATCCCGTCCAGCATGCCATTCTTTTATGAGGCAAATTTGAGGACATTGTCCTGCTGTGCCAAATTTGGAGTGATTAACTTATTTCAGCTACCGCTATACGGTCAGCATTTGCATTTGACATTTTCATAATTAATACTGATTATTATGATTCTTTCTAGATTAATTCTATTTGCAATTTATATATACAGTGCTAGTTATTATTGGTATTTGCAATTTGAAAATTAGTTTAATTTTGAGTGATCAAGCTTAAGATTTCTGCAATTAATTACTGCTGGTCATTAAATAGCAAACCAGAGCTAAGGGTTTCCCTTACTTAATTTTGCGCCATTGGATCTAAGCATGATATGATTTATTACTGATCTGCCATATGAATTTAAGGGTTTAATCTACAAATTGAACATTGTTTAAGTGGTTATTTAGTTGTCATTGAGTGCAAACAGATCTGAGAGTTTTTATAAGAAATTCTGGCATTACCTATCAATGAATCTATTAATTATTTGCTGCTGTTTGATGAATGAATGTTTAATATCATTTAATATTGGATCCATCCGCTGTTATTCTATAATAGTGAAAATTACATATTGCTGTTAATCATTTGTGTAGGGTTTATTTGCATATTGCTAGCATTCATTTTTAGCCTCTTTCAACCATAAAATACCTAGGGTTTGATTACATAATTCAGCATTTACTTTCCCAGTTTTTCCTTGATCAGAAAAATACAAAAAAAATTACATATTCCATAAAATTCTAAAAAAGGGATATTATGACTAGAGCTCAAGTTGCAGAATTTTTTCCATACTTTCTGAGCTTTCCTCAATAGAGACCATTACTTCTCAAGGAGGGGAGTCTGATCCAATAAAATCTTTGAGGTTGATCATTGTGTGGTATCGTAGCTGTACACCAAACCAAATGTGATATGCACCATGGTCTTCAACATGGTTGCAACCACTTGTGGTATAAAACACAAATTGTAATTTGTTGCATGTGGTATCATCGAGTACCAACAACGCTAGCACAGTTTTGAATAATCTTTATGTGGTATCCCTAGAAAGTGACAAAGCTTGGAATATGAACTGGTGGAATGAAAGTGGTTGCTCTTCATGTAATAGTCAAGCTATCTCTTTGCTTTCTACATTTGTATAAATATGTAAGGTACTCATTGAGGGACTTCTAGTTAGGGAGTCAATTTGCAGTTTTGATGAGTCTTACATCCAAGATCTTGGTTCTATGTACAGAAATTCGGATTTCCAAATAATCACAATTTGTCATTACAGTTCTGATATGGTATTTTACTGTTCACCTTGGTCACTTAATTTCTTTGTCATGGTGTTTGGATTGTTGTTTGAAATATTGGTATTAACCGTTTCCACAAATAAAATATTGGAAACCTGTTTTGGTGGTTGTCACCTAGATAACTCTTGGGGTTTGGACCACCAGTGAGCATATTCGGTTGATATTTTTTGCCTTTTTTGCTAGAAATATTACAGATGTTGTTTTGGGCAATAAGATGATAAGATTGTTACCAAATGTTGCATTTGTATGAACTTGTCATCTAACGATCTATGATTATATTATTTAAATCTCAAATCAATTCACACACCTCATCTAAATCACAAATAAGTGATTCTCAATGCATATATGTCTTGTGATCTGGATCTTTCCATGTAAATTTATATCCTCTTTGCAGAGTTTTAAGCCTATACATCCATGGAGTTGGCACACAAACTTCATATTATCTGTGAAATGTTTAAATCAGAAAGCATGCTGTAACATTAGTTATTTAACTTCCAGGAAGAGAGGTCGTGAAGTATGGGCAACACAAACAAATTATATTAAGGTACAACTTGGGCTTCCAAAATTTGGATTATCCTACAATGGAGTCCCTGGTCTTGCATGTCACTTATCATCGATATTTCATATACATTGTGGCTATATTTCTGAGATTTATTATGGAACAGACAATGCCTCTTGGTTACCTAAAGCATATATATTGTCTATACTCTATTCTATTCACAGTAATGTTTCTTTCCTTCTAATTTTTATGAATTTTTAAATTAAAGTATGTTTTTGTTACTTGATAGTATGCATGAGAAATTGTTCGACTTCCTTATATTTAAGGTTTATAGTAAAAAAATAAATAAAGGTTGTTATTTATTAAATGACCAGGTCATTTATGTGGGCTTGTAGAATCTTCTATATTTGATGTGAATTTTAATTTTTTGTTTGTTTCTTGATACAAGGAATATATATAAGTGTAAATGTGAAACAGGAGTACTGTAAGAAACTATGCATTTTCCTAAACATACATTCATTATTGGTTGCAGCGATTTTATTAACCTGTTCTTGAAATGGGTTTATCCTTTTGGACGGTTCTTAGTTGAGCTTTCAACTCAGTATCCTCTTATTAGTGGCTTTTATAAACTTCTTGCCATTTCTATACATAAAGCTGAAAAGAGAGCCTATTTTGGAAAATTGGAGTCACTGCCAATTGTGAAAGTCACTGACGATGAAAATGAGGTATAGTTGGCTACCAAGAGGAAGACTTGTTTCATAAGTTGTAGTGGAGATTATTTGCTTGAATTCACATATTGTTTAATTTAGAGTAGCTCTTTGTCTATTATTACTTCATGCACCTATGGATTATTTTTATCTTCACTATCATTACCTTGTTTGTAGAGTTGACTTTACTCACTGCATATGCTGATAGAAGTTGTTTTCTATTACAGATTGATAATCTGCTCGCAGAAGATTCTATAGTTGGGGAGTTAGTGTCACAACAAGATCGAGATCTTTGTAAAAATTTATTTCGTAAATATTTACAAGAGGTGCTTGTGGCTAGTAGGCGGTATAAACTTGAACTGTTTGCTTCATGCGTGCGCCTTTGCTTGTCTGCTCCTCCTCCTGTTATGGACATTGAATCCCTGGTGGCACCAACAATCAGTGCCCTGAAAATTGGACTAAGATATCCTTGCCTTTTTGTTTGCAATAACATAATTTTTTAGTGTGGATTTTTCAGTAGTGTGTTTTTATCTTTTATTTGTTTTCGTCTTTGTGATTTCCTGAATGAGTAATGATCCTCCATGGGTAAATTATGCTTGAGAAGTTTTGCTATTAAGTGGATTAGCTTTTAGGGAATGCACAAGTTTCAACTTGTTGAAGAATTATTATTTTTTTTTTTTTCGGAAAAGACAAGTGCACGAACTTTGATAGTCGAATAGGAGAAGAGGAACATTATGTGGAAATTGGCTTTTGAGTTCTATAGAGTCTATTAACTAATTCAATATGCAGCTTATATTCAAGTCTGTTCTTTTTTTAATTTCTTGTACTCATGCCATGTCTTTGGATTTCTTATTTATCACTACCCCTGCAGAAAGGGCATGTGTTTCCTTTTCAGGATGTATTTCTACTGTATTGCATTTCCAAGCTGAAAACTTATTGACAGTGCTTTATGCTTACAGTGTGTATTTTCTTTCATAACTACACTTACTCTACATTTCACATTTTAGGTTATGATCCTTTGGTAGAATGTCTTGGGTCTTTTAAGGTCTTGTTTGGAAATTCGAAAGTATCCCATTGAGTCTTTTTTTTGCTAGGTGAAAGTGGCCTAGGGGGCCATACCTATATATTGAAACAGAGAAAATTACATCGGTTGCAAGTTGCAACTGCTCCCACAGGGAGGGACAGAAAACAAAATCTTTATTGGGGTACTTTGATACAAAAAAACCCCTTACGGGTGACAGGCAAGGAGCAACAGAAAGCCTAAAACCTCGCATACATACTATAATCTATAACCAGACTATACTATAACTTCTACTATTTACATTATAAGTTGCAAACTGTTTTAAACATGTTGAACAACATCGTCCTCCTCCTCACTTTCAATGGAGATAGCATCAACAGTGAAAGCCCAATCTATCCTTGGAGAAGGTGTGGGCCCGGTAGCAAATTTGAGGAATTCAATTCCCCACACAGATTTATGTTTGCGCAATTCATCATTGCCCGATGGTAGAGATAATGAAGGGAACCCAAGGAGCAGCCGGAGGAGTATTGAAAAATGGCCAGAGGCCACCAGTAGGATGAACACCAAGCCTCGTTATAGCATCGTGTAATGTCTCCTACCTAATTTGCCCTAGAAAAATTCAAATATAAAAAACTAGGGTTAGGGTTTTGGAATTACCATTTAGATTACCTTCAAACTGCATCATTCTTGTGCTCTAAATCTGCAATCATAACATAGGGAACATATATACAAAATATAGATATACTAACATACCTCTTGAAATATAAGTGTTAGATAAAATTTCCCTGCATTCAAATTTATAAACGATATTCATATAGACAGATCAACTATTTTTTATTATGTAATTAAATCCATTTATTCACTCACTCCACTCAATCATAGTGGGAATGGTGCTGAGCAACATGGCAAGACAATGACTGGTCAACAGTACCTCCATGCAGGCCCCATGGGGGGCACGACAGGTTGTTACTCAGTTCCCCCTCCATACAGGCCCTAACGGGGGGCTTGGCAGGATGTAAGCTGTCAACAAGGCCTCCATAACGTCCCTTCAGGGAGGTATGGTAGGGGTGCTGACCAGACTTTCCTCCAAACAGGCCCTTAGGGGGGCATGGTAGGGTTGCCTCCACATTGTTTACTCATCATCCCTCTATGATTGGTGAGTTCTATTCATGTAAATCACAATAGTATCAATAAATCATTTAATAGGCATTGTTCTGACCTGCTAAATGATATCCTTTTGATGCTTCAACAATCTAATTGACTTGTATAAATATATTCTTTTGCATATCCAAGGTCGGCTGTTTATTAATGAGTATGATTACTTGCTTGCTGATATGATGAGACTGTTATACTTTATATTATTCAGAAGAATATTTTCTTGATGCCTTCTTCTCCTCATTCAGTTACCTTTTATACCTCCAGCATAATGCCTTTTGGGAGCGGCTGTGATTGTTTCATGAATCGCACCTCTTGGAAACCATATCATATTTCAGCGCTGCCTCTAGTATATAACTGTTTATTATTAACTAATCGAGTTTGCTGATTAGTCGCTGTTCCTTCATAATAATTACGACTTCTTAATCCCGATCGGTGGGAATGGATGATAATCTTCCAATCGATGTAAATATCTTATATTAAGCAATGATAATAAATCGTTATTAAATCAAATGAATTATTGCCTTAAACTAATGCCATGAGACCATCGAATGGAAAGATGACTTTATATTAACCAAT
Source organism: Cunninghamia lanceolata (assembly GCA_027924645.1). Classification (NCBI taxonomy): domain Eukaryota; kingdom Viridiplantae; phylum Streptophyta; class Pinopsida; order Cupressales; family Cupressaceae; genus Cunninghamia; species Cunninghamia lanceolata. Next base: position 1,373,099 of record BSBN01001315.1, on the reverse strand, counting down.
GTTTTATACATGCATCGCTAAGAGGAAGACTTTAGGGTCGGTTCATGACACAACGAGGTCTAATCAAGGCCTCAACAACAATCCTTATTACCTCTTTCGATTCCCCAACTTCCAAAAACACTGCTATATCTATGCGTAGTCGTGAGAAAAAGATCACACCCAAAGTCATTCGCACTGCATGCACCATGATTACTGCACTAACCTTAAACACCTTTCTTGAACGAAGATTAGAGATTTCCCCCAAGAAAGAAATCTGCCTCTTCGTAGCAATTAATTTTACTGTGGTGTCCATCCTTTCAGAAAGCAGCGATGACTTGAATGCAAATAAGGAACTGGATATAAAACCCCACCACGCAATGTCTCCTCATATCTATCCATGATGAGGCGAGGACCAGAAACAATTGAAGGATATAGAAACTTAATATCGCGTGTATGACTTCTCATCTCGCCACCAGAATGAGGAGAGTGTTCTCAGCATAATGCAGTGTCATCATGAAAGCGATGCGGATCTCCTTTCTGCCACATGTTCAAGGACTTGCCAATCATCCATCCCTTCTCAATATCAATGGCAAAGTGCGACAAATTATCTGCAAGAACATTATTCTCTCTATACACATGTGATAAATAGAATGGTCTTCCAACCGATCAAGGAAAGGAAAGACTTGACTCAAAATCTTATTTAGTTTTCAATTTGGGGTACCCTTTTTCCTTATGGCATTAACAATGATTGTGGAATTGCCCTCCACATGCAACTTCTTGATGCCAAATCGTTTGCACATTTGGAGTTCCAGGAGAAGTGTCTAGGCATTAGCTTCGTTATTTGTTTGATGTACTAGCCCTTCCAAAGCAGCCCCAACAATCATTCCTTCCTGATTGTAAGCAACCAGTCCTCAACACACCTAGGTTTCTCCTAGAAGCTCCATTGAAGTTGAGCTTGTACCTGCCTTCAAGTGGGGCATTCCAATACTCAGATGTCCTCAAAATTGGTATCGGATTATCCCGACCAACCCCATGAACATGGGGATCACATCGAGTGTTTTTATGTTTGACGGTTTAAGATGAAGTTAAAAAAAAAAAATGTGTCAAAAAAAAATTCCTAGAACAAGGATAATATATAATGTCCCTAACCGGACTGTTAGCCAATATCACCAAATCTTTACAATCAACACAAACCCAAGCCCTTATTGATTACCAAGATCTTAATGTGGGCAAGGTGAGAGCATACGGAAACTGGGATGTGGACAAGAAAATAAGGCAGCTTCCTGGCAGGAAGCTGACCAGTTTATAATCAATGCCCAAACAGTCAGATAGAATAAAGATGCTCAAGCCAAATTGGCTGATTATAAATTACAGATCTGGTGAATGCCAAAATGACAGACTACAAACAGATTTGGATCAACACCAAATTGGTGGATAATGAAATGTAATGTTAAACTAGGATTTGGTGGTACACCTTCCAGGGTCCCTTACAATTTCAAACAACTTTATCTGGCGGTAAACCGCATAGAGGTTACGATATCATCATAAAATAACATTGCTGGTATTGTTTAAAATAATGAACTAAATGCTTGTATTAACCAGCAGCAACTGACCAGTTAAAACTCCAAATTACACCTCTAAATGGTATTCGAGTAATCAAGGAATGAATCAACAATAAACTTTTACAAATAGAAATTCAGTAATATCAGAAAATTGCCCAAATTGGTTCATTGCAGTCCTAGCTGAATGCCTTCAACTTAATGGAGCGGTTGATGCTGAAAGTAATTTGAGTGGAGTCTTGAATCTCTGATTGTACAACTGCTGTAGCAGCACTAAGCTTGTTGTATACACCTTCAGTATGATGGCTGCTGCCTAGAAATCCCTGATTTCAACCTCATAGTGGGCGGTTGGATGTTGAGGAATGCTGCAAGAGTTTGCAGCCATAAACTGTCCCTAAAAAGGCAACGCTTCCTTGTTTGAGTGGTACAGCCTGGCTGTTCTGTACTCAGCTGTTAGGAAGCGCGGTGCCCAGAACAATCACACTTATGACAGTCAATCCTAGGCGGCCAGGGATTAAGATCTATTATATGTAAACAGCAGTAGGAATTCTTGATTTTTATGCAACAGTCCCGCACAAAACCTTAACCTGAACACATATAAATACTTCCAAATGGTACTACCTGCTCATTAGACGCAGAAGCAACAATAAATATATATTTCAATATGGATTTGCAGCCAAATAGATATCTACCAAGGTCTGAACCTGACACCAAATACGAAACTCACACAAAGCAAGAAATCTGGAAACACACCACAATATTTTTGTATTTTTTGAATATATCACACCACACCAACAGATTAAAATCTTCACACCAACAACACAATCTGAAAGAACAATGCAAATCAGCTCAATGGAAATCTCTGGATGGAATTTCTCTTTCGAAATAAGGGTTTTTATGCTCAACCCCATATGCAAGAAATGAACACAAGGCTTGATTTCAAATACTAGAGGTTTTCTTGATAATTTGGCGGAGAGATGCAAATGAGCCTTCAATCCCTTTTTATAGACTCCCAAGGAATTAAAATTAAAATATTTACTTTTTCCCTCCCAAAAATCTAATTTTAAATTGACTTTAGTAACTCCACCCAAAAATAATAAAATATAATTAAGAGTTACATAATGCCTTATTGTGCTCCATTTAGGTGGCCTAGAAATAAAAAATAAAGTTGTCTTTTACAATGGTGGGAAAAATTTCAATAAGATCAACTTCAATTATTATTAAAAATAATTTCCCTAACCCAACCCATTAACCTACGAGAAATCAGAAAATAGGCTAAGGGACCATGTTGAACGCCTAGGGCTAAAAAGGGGGCATGACATAATATTTGTACCCTAAGAAACCCTAATTGTCATTATCTTTAATTAAGTTTGTATTTGAAGTCCTTGGGGCTTTGAGGTGGATGGTAGCAAAGGCTGATGCTCACAAAGTTGTTGCAGGATTTTATTTATTTAGTTATGTTAGTTCATTTCCTATCGGTTTTGACTTTATTGACTTGGATGGATTTGAACTTTGTGGTGCCTTCTTGATTTTGTATGAGTTAAAGTGGGAGTGGATTACTTGTTAATCTATTAATAGGACTCCTGCATCATGTTATATGTGTAACTTGCGCTTTTCTCGAGAGTTACCTTTTTCTACTTACTTCCTTGATCCTTTTTGGATTGTTTCTTTTGTAAGAATGTTTAACTTGGTTGATATTGTCCTTTACTCCAATTTGGAACCAAAGCATGCTTTTTATTAGATTTTATAAAGACATGCAATATAAATCTATTTAGGAACAAAACAACATTATAATGACAAAATTAAATCTGAACAAGAAAGACAAAGATTTCAACATTACAAAGATTTCAACAAGTCACTTAGCTTGAGAGATCAGGAGATGTAGAAACCTTGGGATTGGATTGGAATGTGCCAATATATAGGCCTAAAACAAGGCATACTTCACCTTCTTGGGCCCAGCTTGAACTGATGGATGAGGGAGAGTTCTCTGGCACAAACTTCTATGGGCCATATTGGTCCTAACTTCTAAGTATTTCTAGAGGGATTGAATGATGTAGGGACGGGCTGCAAAATATGCACAATCAAACAAAGTCCCAGCTTTTGATAATACTGCAATAATGGTGTTTAGGTAATTTTTTCAATTGTGTAAATAGTAAATACTGCCATTACTTTGAATGTGGTTTAAGTAGTTGTGAGGTGGTTAATGTAGATAGTATCTTTATAGATGTATATCTTCTTAAAATGAAGACCATGTTAGAGCTCTATTTTTTGAAAGATTGTCAGTAAAATATGATCTTTTTGTAGGCATCTCCTCGCTTCCACATGTATGTGGGTTCTCTTTATTGGTGGTAGCAGTTAGAGAGTATTTCTTTTTGAATTTTATTTGTAAAAGCTGATCTTTCAGTAAATGTAATGACCAACCCTGAATTTTTTTTTGAAAATATAATGGACAGCTAACACAGAAATACAGAAAGCTCATAGAAACATCATACCCATGAAACCCTAATGTTGTTTGAGTGTTAAATGGATGTCTAACATGAGAGTGCAGCAAGATATAATTGTTTTCACTAATACCCAGATAAAGAAATCACTGAAAGATCAATATTTTCAAATACCCATGAGCTGCAAATAGGTTCAGGTCTGATAACAATGTCTAAACAGCGATATTAAACGCTGACTTATGCCCAAAAATGAATAATACAACTGAACATGCAAAATAAAAGTTTATTATTCAATACCCAGAAGCTGCAATCAATGATATATCACTTTTAACACATACCCAGATGCTGCAATAAGCTACAGGTCTGATAATCAGACATACACAGCAATATGGAATGCAAAATAACAATACCCAGAATGTCAAATCATCATAATATCAGATTTGGAACATACCCAAAACTGCTGTTCACATACAGGGCTGATACAAAGGCTGGAACATCAATACAGTTGGCTGGAAGTTAGCATTTACAGCCCAGAATGCTGATTCTCTTTGAAAAGAATGACAAAACCTTGCTGATATCAAGATGGCGCCCTCATATGTGCAAACAAGAACTTCAAACCCTAATCATCCAAGCCCATAAACTCCCACGCCCTTCTTATTAGCAATACGATCTGTTTTTTTGGGCTGATAGTAAGCTAAAACCCTCAAATAAACACTTCAATCTGCATTAAAATCCTACCCTTAGCAATAACTCACAATCACAAATTTACTATTCGAAGAATCTCTAGTAAATTTGCATAGTAAACTCTTCGCGACAAACTCCAAAAATCTGCAATGAAACATACAGGGAATCTCTGTATGAAATTGCTCCAAGACTCCAGCATTTAGCACAAGCGTAGATTTTGGATAAATCTACCAGCAAACCTTTCCTGCACAACTGTAACTTTGAAATGAGTCACACAGTATTAACTAGGGAGGATCTTTCACCACCGTGCCTAATCTTCTCCAAGAGGGTTTTTCGTCCTTAGGAAGGTTGAGATAAACCAAGTTCAATCCCATAGAACCACAAGGGTTTCACAAGAGGAAATAAAATGATCTACATATCCAAATGAGCTCTCACAATCTCCTTTTATACGTTTTCCGCCGAACTTTCGAGAAGCTATTTTTAAAATCACTTTTAATTAAAATAACCCTTTTTACTCCAACATACCCTTTTTATGAAATAATAATAATATTTGATATGCAAGGTCCCTTTTTCAAGCGTCCATGAATTAAAATCTTTAATTCCCTTTCCAACAAGCTGTTTTTTTTGCTAAATCATGGGTGAGCAAGTTACCTTCTATTGATAAAAAGAACATTACATAGGAATAACTGACGACCTTAGACAAAATGGCAAAGCCCAACAAAAAAGGTGGTAGATACAAACCGGTATATATTAGAATTACAAATGGAAGTAGTCCAGCACTATCAAAAGGACCAAAAAACCATCCAAAAAGAAGATCAAACCTAACAGCTTCCAGAAGAGCTCTCCAAGTCAACAGTATTAATCTTTACATCTTCCATAGTCGAGTGGCTAGGCTTTGAAGGCATAGGTGGATGCAACAAGGATTCTTCCTCAGCATGCTTTAGTAAGTAGTGCACTGCATTGAAGAGACAATAAGCTTTATCATAAAGTGTAGGACCAAGATCATCCTTAACAGAGAGAAGAGTCTTCCACGCAAAATCAACATCATCATTGAGAATACCATGTTTCATTGCTCGCAAAGCCACTAACATCGTAGGAGAATCATGAAACACATCTTTGTCAAAAATACCTGCTATATGAGTATCACAAGAATCCAAATTATAAGCATCAATTGCCTCTTCAAGTTCTAATAGTGAGAAGATGAAAGGCTGGAGATAGTGGGTCGCCAAGAAAGAAACCAAATCTTTATCTGCAACAATATCCATGAGATGAGTAAGGAAAGCCGAAGCCACCTACAAAAACAGAGCAGAAGGATTTGACTTGAGCCAAGAACTGCCGATAAAGCAACTAAGGATTTTATAAAGCAACACTATTACACTAAGTTGCTTTTTAATTCAAATCAACTTAGTGTAAAAGCAACTTAGTGTAATAGGATTATAATTCAAAAAGCAACTTAGTGTAATTATTTTATAAAATTAAGCAACCTTAGTGAAATAATTAAATTAAAGCTCATTAATTCACCCAAGTTGCGGAAATCGCCGAAGAGCATCGGAATCAATATCTGACTATACTGGAATGATACTGATGATGAATAATGATAATCGGGGCCGACTGAGTGACTTTCTATAAATAGACGCTCTCTCCAAGAATCTTGGAGAACACACCGAAAGTCAGAATTTATTTTGGAAAGTGTCATAGGAGTCCCCAAGACCAACTGATCTCACTGCCAACAACAAACATCCCTGCAAAACACAACCTGCATGCTCCAAGAACCTTGGAGTTCCCTTCATAAAACACTAGGCTGCTTCAGTCAGAACAGGAGCTGGACAAAAGCGTGCAAATCAAAGTAGCTAAAAAATGGGGACATTACAATAAATTTTTTCAGTCTGTTTCTTGTTTTGTATGGGAACTAATGCTAATGTAATAATTCTCTTCTATTAATATGAATACTTGAATTTTCAAAAAAATTAATCGTAATGTTCTCTGCTTTACTGACTGTGAAGAATAATCACTGTCTCAGCCATGTCATTAGCCATTGATGCACTTATAACTGCTTTTGTCTAGCTCAAGATAATGGGATGGTTTTCATTTTACGACTTTCTCGAGACCTTTCCCTTTACTGGATAACTCCTAGGTTTAATCTTTGGAGGTGATGCAGCTTTGTGGAGGTTCCTTCTAAAAATATTGCACGAGAGGGTGGGGAAACTGCCATAAATGAGAATATGATAAAAACTATGATAATTGATGACAAGGAGAGCCCACAAGGAGTTTAGTTCACCACAATGCATCTAAAGCTTTGATTAACCTGGTACATTCCGCACCTATAAGACAGTTTGTTTTTATTGAGTTTTACTATTACTATTAAGTTTTAATGGTTGAGAAATTTCCCTCAGCTGTAAAATTTCAGCAATAAATATACGTAGATAGATTAGAAAACATGTATAATAGATTTTTCATACACAGAAATTTCTGAATAATTATCTGTCTGGCATTCATCCTGGAATGTCTGAAGGAAGTTTTCTTTTGAATGCTGGTTTGCACCCAAATGAAGCTTCCTTAAGTTATCTTCAAACTTCGAAGCCAATTCACATGCAAGTTTTGGACCAATTCGTAATCTGTTGTGCATAAGACAAACTTTTTGTAGGTATAATTGGAAGGTCATGGAAGGGTTCCTGTGGGTGCCAGTTTAGTTCATTTATAGTCTAAATGGTGTATTTGCATTTAGGTTAATTAAAATGTTTTAAATGGATTTTCCAAGTAATCTTATTCAGGGATCCGCCTGCAATAATGGATGCTGATGCTTGGAAATTTATTCTAAATAATGGTTGATGATAAGAAATGCTCAAGTCATGACATCTAGTTCATTTATATCATATATGGGTTTGTTGAATCAGCCTCCCTCAGAAATGTTTTGAGGACAATGCAGTACTTATAATTAATTTATGTCTTGTTATTTTCTTGACTATAGTAAGCATTTCCCTTTGGCAATGGTTGCAATTGACTCTCTTGAGAATTGGCAACGACTTCATCCTAAGATGCTGCAACCATGGCTTCCACATATTATTCCATACTTCAATCCTTATTTGGTTCAGTCTGATTCTAGAGAAGTGACTGGTGCTTCAAGCAGTATTTCTGGCGCCAATCGATTTTCATCTAGTGGCATGCACAGGAAAAATGCTCGAGTGACAGAAATACATGCAACTCAAATTCAGGTTGGCATACTTGTCCTATCCCTTGCTTAAGTACACAATAACATTTTAAAGCCAGTACATTTATTTGAGGATCCATTAGCTGCTCTCTTCACTGCGTTGTCCACTGGATATACAAGTCAGATTGTGGTTCTAGCATTCACTCTTGGATGATTAGTGTATTCCATTCTTGCTTGAGGTTTTCCTTTAACGTAGAAGTTAAATCTCATTGTTAGAACTTTGTTTAAGGTTTGGAGGTCCCTGACATTTGTTCCTCTTCTTTTATCAGCTTTGTTGTCTTGTTCATGGAAATTGCAGGATATTTGAATTGATGTGCAATCCCTTTAGAAAGTTACATTGAACACAGATAAGTTCTGTATGAACTGGCATAGGTTCAGGAAGTAATGGGAGTAAATAAAATGATATTGATTGCAATGCTGGTTTAATCAATTGGATCTTTCTTGCTGGTTATAGCTACTTTGCAGTCCAGTTGTTTAATTTCTCATTCATTCTGTTTCTTAGCGTTCTCCAATCTGCTATTGTGTATTGTCTTTGTGCTGGTGGAAAACCAGGTTGTTTGTTTTGAATTCCAGCAATACCAACTTTTGTTTCTTGTTGTGGTTGCTTTTAGCATTGTAGTTTTATTATAATATTATAGGTTTGGTTTTGCTATATGTTTGTCCTCCTAAAATGTTATCTATGGTTAAGTTTTTCTTGGTGTGTGAATTTCATTTTAGCACCATTCGTTATATCTGCAGTTGCTATTCAATATAAAAATTACTTGGGTATGACGGGATGCGCCATCCATTAGAACTTCTGAAGCAAAGAGAAAAAAAAATTATACACTCTTGGATGATGTGAGACTTAACATTGGAGAAATTGGCGACCTAAAGAAACACAAACTATCAAATAATTATTCTAAATGTGTCCTACTAGCTTCTTTTTATTTGTTTTGCATGAGGACGTGGAAAGCTTTTCTACATGTCAAGCTTATGAAAATTAGTTCACTGGTGATAAGAATGTAAAATAGGACACTTAGAGTAAGGTGAATATTGATAATGTTAAGAATAATTCTTTTGATAGTGAAGGCTGACCTTACTATTATAATTCATTAATGTCTATATATCAAATACTATTGGTATACTTCATTAGTATTCTTTCGTTAAGAAAACACTATCCTCTCCTGCAAATGAACTTGTAATGTAGAAAATTTCATGCAGTCAGTCCAGAAACAAACAATACTCAAGAAAATTGTTGAGAACTTAAATATCCAATTTTATTCTTTTAATCTTTACTTTGTTTCTTTTACTCCTGCAATTATTTTAATATTTTGTTGTTGTGATGATTCAAAATGACTTTTCCTTTCATGGATGATGTCTTCATGATCGGATGCAAAGTTAAATTTTTTGTGTTTGCATAATTTCCTTTTTATGTCTCCAACATGTATGCTAACTATTTCATATAGTATTTGATCTTGAATTTGACCGGTTGAATGACATTTAAAGGAATTTATAATTGTTTGAGATATTTATTATTAATCCTAAGTTTAGAAGTTGAAGTTTTAAAATCTTAAAATTGTTAAGCATGCATTGCCCCTCAAATTGCTTGGATTCTTAATGTTGTCTTACCTTGACTTGCTTTGCACATACTAGTAGAATGGTATCTTTTCCACACTGATTATTATTACACAATCCCATAAAGTAAATTGTATTCCTTGAGACAAAGACTTGGATGTAGGAATCTTCTATCTTCGTAAAATCAGCGATGTTTAAGTCCATTCATTTCTTTGATGAAACTTTTGTTGGATCAGGATGTATTTTTGATAGTTTATGTTGTCTGCATTTGTCTTTCTGATCATGTCGTATCTTACAGATGGGATCCTTCGAACATATTCAATTACGTGTTCAAAAGTTTCTTGGAAAAATAGGCGGTCAGAGTCACCTTTTGGTGCCAGACATTAATCTTCTACAAGTGTCTGGAGTGGGTGGATTGGCTTGGGATACAAGAAACCAAGTGAGGTTTAATCTTCCTTTTAGGGATATTAAACCTGATATATGGCTTGGTATGCTTCCTATCTGATATTCTTTTTACAATTTTTATTACAATTTTTTTTTAAATGATGAAGAGTTGACCTGATATACCTGATATCATTGGCTTGGATTTGTAAACAAAATTGAGAAACGCAACATAATCCATTATCTTATCAATATTGATTCGCCAAATAAGTGCCTTGCTCTCAGTCATGGGGGATCACCTATGTTGTTCAAGATTTATGTAGTCTTACTGTTTACATAATAGTAGTTGTGTGAGAGGGCATGTTAGAAGAGTTATACTATTCACATGGCTTTGGTTTTTGGTGTTCAGTTTTGTAGGTGAGTAACATCTTTAGTATTTAAAATTTAAAAATAAGATGTGTTTTAGGGTATATAGAGCAGATGTGAAGCATGTTGAAATTGCTATTATGATATGTTGAATAAATATAAAATCAAATAGTCCAACATTTACTTGGCCATTTTATCTCTTATTATTATATAAAAAGTGGGAGCATATAAGGATTAACTGATGTTTCGCCATGTTTATGGGATAGGGGTATGCTTTTTGGGGGACAAAAAAAATCCCAGACTTTGTGGACAGCTGAAAGATGCTACCAAAAAAATATATAAATAATGTTCGAAAATTACAAAGACCTGAATTAAATAAAATATATACTTTAAACAAAGAAGCTGAAAGTGAAATTATGTAACATCCATGAACCAACATGGCATGACATTACAAAGGGCTGAAAATCCAGATTTGAATTCAAATACTGTTGTAGTATTGCATTTGTAATTATACCAATAACCATCTACAATATTGAACTTTGGAAATTGAAATTAGGGTTTGAATGTGATCATTATCAACAACAAATCTGAAGTTAGAAATTTAACATTGAAAATAAACCTCTCAAAATGAAAATACCTGGTTGCATTGAGCAGCAACAAGCTTGGGAAACAATGTCATCATGAGATGAATATAATACCCCAAAACACTTTTTGTTATTGGAAGTGTTGGACTCATCTAACTCTTGCAGTGAGAACCCAACCGTTCCTGGTTACACATCACAGTCTGCATCTACCTGCCTCGGCTATACTTGGGCTCTACATCTCACAGTGTGGTGGATCACTCCTAGTACTTATTTGCCTTGTGATTGATGAGAGCAAGGTTTTATTTAAACAATCCTTTTGATCTTCTAATCGATACAACTTTGGAAGACATGAAAGAAATAGCTGCAGCCCCCCTTACATTTATAGATCCCTCAAGACCATCTTCTCTAGGTCACTTGAAAAAGCACTCTCACCACCTTTGCAGTTTACAACATATACCTATTCAATTACTACTCATAGCAAATCTAAAATCTCCCATTTGCTATAACAAATGGATCCAATGTTAAATCAAATCGACTTCCATGGTCTGCCGAAAAGAAAAGGAAATCCACGAGACACACTAAATAAAGACGAGGATCTAGATATACAAACATCAACAAAGAAAAAAACGTAAGTATGGGATCCTAAAATTAATGCAGATAAAAACAGGATCATGGTCCAAAGTAGGAAGCATATTTAGAATGATCAGAGAAACAAATGGACATTTTTTATCCAATTACTTGATGAAGCTCATGTCCTGGCACATAAGGGGATTGGGCTCCCCAAGCAAACTCCTTTTTTCTCACAGATTTGATCAAATACAATCAGATAGATCTTCTTTTCTTGCAAGAAGCTTAGAAGCAAACATAGCATCATCACACATTGTCTAAAATTTGGGGTCCCAAACAAATTATCCAAGGTCCACTCTCAAAACTATTGATCCATTGTAACCAATCCAAATATTTTATAAAAAGTTCCTATAGCTTTCAATGGGTTGTTTTGTTGGATTTCTATTATATGAATTCCATTGTGACATTCAAATTTTAAATTTATACATTTTACCTATTTGTAATCAGAGGATCTTGCCTCACACAACTTAAAGAGTGAATCTTAACCACCATGTCTCAGCATTTGGTTATGAGTTGATTTTAACATCATCTATCATCTAGATGAGAAAAGGGGCAGTACAAGATCCATCCACAAAACAAAAGAAGCCCTTGACGAACTAGAAAGTAGCACTCCAGTAATAGAGTTGGACTTTTCTCATGGCCTATATACTCGATGCAACCATTGGAATGGTGTCAAATGTATTGGTGAAAAGTTGGACAAAATTTTCCTTATAGAGAATTGGATCCTAGCTATTATGAGATGGAATCCTTTGTCAATGAGAAGATCTTGCACTGGTGAAGGATATTTTGCATTTTCCAGCTGCGCATATTGTCATGTCTTGGGTTGTCTATTTTTTGAAAGGAATTTTAATTTTATTAGGGATGAAAGCGTAGGTTTCTTCAATTTGAACTCTCCCAAGTTCTTGTTTGTGGGCTAAATAGATTCTACAAAAGCAAAAAGAAGCTCTACATTGTTATTTGTTTGCTAGTCTATTTATTTTTGGAAAATGACAATCATTCTTCCCTTGTCATCCCTTACATTTCTGGCTATGTAATAACCCCGACTATTTTTTTTTAAATTTTTACAATATTGAAAGATGCAAATGCAAGTCCTCGCACTTTTTGATCACCCAGATCCTGATGTGGGCAAGGTGAGAGCATACAGTGTCTAGAAAAACACTATCTAGGCGACATAGCCGACCGGAGCATACAGGCGGCATGGCCGGCTAGATCAACACCTCTTTAGCGGACAACTATTCATGTATGCACAAAGCCACTGGTAGATTAAAAGCAGCTTTGATCAAGCTAAATTGGCCGATGACGAAGTAGACCTGATCCTTGCTTGCAACATCTTAATGATGTAGTTTCCGAAATTCAGAATAATCAGTCAGAGATCATTACACAACATGAATATTTTAAAAAGGAAATGGATGCCCAACAACAATCTATTGAAAAACAGGGTAGAGAACATAATTTGTGGGTTCAGGTGATTGTAGGAAAGAAGGCACGTCCTGTTGTTGAGATGGTTGTTCAAGCCAAATTCAGTAAAGAAGGGGCGTGAGAAGCTAAGGCATTGGAACTCCGTGTCCATGGCCTATCTAAGTCCATCGGTCCCTTACAAGCCGGTCATGCATTCTTGCACGAATCCTTAGATTTGAAGGATATCTCTCTTCACAAGGCTTGTCTACAAGCTCTTAGAGCAAAGAGAAAGCTCTACTCCCTCCCTCAAAAGATTTAACCTGAATTTTTAAAGTCATTAAAGTTATAGATCAAAATTGACACATGAAATACGGTTTCAAACTGAAAAAAAATCAACCTGGCTGATCTTTGGAGCCTTCAACTGTCTTCCTCTTATGGTTTTCATCATCTTGAAGTTCAATAAGATGGATGTTTTGGTCAGTGTTGTATTCATTGCAGCCTGCAGTTGGGACACATGAGTAGTCTTTCTTGATGATGACCATGCTACCATCCTCAGTCTCAACTTTGACTGTATCACTTGCTTAGTGATGGTTGGAATGATGGATACCGACCTAGTTCTTTTTGAATGTCTATAAGTGCTCGAAGAAGGTCTACTTTTGTAGTCTTGGCATTATGAACATTTTCAACTTCGTTGACGACTTCATCATGCCAATGTGAAGGGCATATAGACATAAGAGAATCACAATATACAAGAAGATCTCTAGACAGAGTTGGTGGACTGATTGAGGTAGACGTACATTTAACATTCACTGAAGGCCTGATTATATCAACCATTGATCAAATCTTTAAGCATGTGCTACGAGGTAGGCTCCCTGAGATCAAAGTGAAAAAATTCTGGCATGTTTCCCAAAATCTATTAGACTTTTCTTCTCATCAAATACAATGCTATCAACCTAACATCCCTCTCTTGATGTATTTGACTTTTTGGCATTGCACTGTTGTTGTCTTTTCTCCAATCTATGAGAATATCATGTGATTGGTATCAAACTTTCTCTTTGCTATTTTTTTTTCCTCTTTTTGCCTTTCAGGGACATTTATTTTTTTCTTTCTCTTTGCATGAAGTACAAAGGTCATTTACTGGCATCTTCTGCTTCCTGAGTTTGTCTCAATTCATTTTCCAGCATTCTTTGAATTGTACTGTCCCTATTCAATGAGTTACTCTAAGGTGCTTTATTTTTGACTTCATAAACTGTGTGATGAATGGTTGCTACCTTCCTTAGTTATTAATTGTTTAACTCCATAAGAAAGTGAAGTTTTTTCTTGGATCATTCATGCTTCACAACAGCATTGTAATTGGATTTTGCATTACAACAAATATTTTTCCTGTTTTAATGTTTAAACTGAATATCGTTATCTTAAAGATATGTTTTGAATAGTGTTTACAATTTATGGAAAGGTTATTTGTTTCTCCTTTAAAATGGATACTTAATCATTTGCTGTAGTAGTCAGCGGTTGACAATGGTTATCTAGTCTAGTTGAGGCCAAAATCAAAAACCTTTTTTTTCTCTTTCTATTTGACTGATATTGGTAAAAATAACTTAATATTTAGATACATATAAGGATACAAATGGCATATGCAAGAAGGATATAATTAACATGCTTCTTAAACTTATGTTGGTTTTTTTAGATTCATTACTGTTGAGGATTGTTGAAGTGTCAACCTCTTCAAGTGACAGACAAGCAAAAATAGTTGCTAGTGAGTTACTCCATGCCATATGTTTGGTCATGCTTGGAAATGCTGCAAAAGGACCTGTGCGTCGTAAAGGTCAAGAGCAGCAAAGTGTAAGTCATTTTCTTAGGTTTACATAGTGTTTTAAATTTCATTTATAAGGTTCCAACTGTATATTATATGGTTCAAATGTTAAATTTTGATTCACTTTATGGTTCACAAAACTACAAGCTTTTGCAATAGACAAAAGTTGTTCTTATTGGTGGAAACATGCTCGAATCGCAAGTAACACATATAGATGATTTATGATTTATTAGGTGATTGTGGGGCAGAAGATAGAGCATATTTATTGTTCTTGAGTAATATTTTTTGGAGTTTTATGATTGAGAAAGATTATGTCCTTCAGTTTCTAATCCCACATCAATTGGCTAGCAGAGTAGAAAATGTCTGTGTAGTGTGTTTATGTTCTCTTTCTTCATGCTTATTGTGTACACTAATGCCCAACTAGCAATGGTGTGAAAGCAAATCTAAGAGCAAGGTTAGACTTCTGCAATGGCTGATCAGGACCAGACTCATAAATAAACTATCTCTATTATCAGTGTACAGAAAA
This sequence comes from Cunninghamia lanceolata, assembly GCA_027924645.1. NCBI lineage: Eukaryota > Viridiplantae > Streptophyta > Pinopsida > Cupressales > Cupressaceae > Cunninghamia > Cunninghamia lanceolata. The sequence continues at coordinate 1,357,979 of BSBN01001315.1, read as the reverse complement.
TCAGGGTACTTGAACAACATTTCTCCTGAAATGACAGCTAATGCTATGAATTTCGTCTGAGTGAGCCTAACATGAGCTGAACATCGACAGAAAAGAAAGAGCTTGGAAAATACTGATCAAGAATATTGCCAATATTCTGGAAGAGATGGACAATGCAACAATACTGAGCACAACTAAAGAAGAACTTCTCAAGCCAATTGTGTTCTCTTTTCAGGAGGACAAATCCTCAGATCTTGATGGCTTTTTGGCTCTTTACTACGAAACTGTTTGATAGTGGTTTCCTTTGTGGCACTTTGTTCTTCATAGGATTCTGCCTCTTTGGGTCCCTTTGGATGTCAGTGTTGCTGGTCTTTGAGGTCCGTTTGCTCTTCCAGTTTATTGACATTTCTTTGGACTTGCTACCTCTTTTCAGGTACTCCTTATGTGCCCCTCATTGACTTATTTTAGGGAAAGAGAACCTCATGTACTCAATTGATCCATCACAGAGGACATTTACCATTGGTATATGTATGTTAGTTGGACTTGCCGTTTGAATTCTCTTAGCCCCAAATAGGCTTTGTATGTTAAGCACTTCATACAAGTTACAAATGGGATTATTGTTCGGCGCAATTATCTTCACATGATTGGTCTTATGGTTTGAGGATTCCCCTTGGTCAATTACAGGTGTGCTCCCATTAGCTTTGAGTTGAGATGGGCAACCATATTTTACAAAGTGAAAGGTTTTGCCGCTTTTGTTCTCTCTTGGAGGTAGTGATTGAGAAGTATTTTATTTTCTGGTGTCTAGTCTACTATGGAATTTGTGGGAGGTACAATTACTTATACAAAGATTCTGGTGGTTCTCTATACACTTTCTTTTGTTACTCAGATCAGAGATGCCTGGCCTTTTTTCTTTGTGAGGCTACCAGTTTTAGGCATAGATTCCTTTTGAAGGTCTGTGATCTACCAAATTGATTACTTTCTTCCTTTAGTTCATCATAGATGTTGGAGGTGTTTAAGTGCCCTCTATATACTATTATTCATGTACAAGTGGAGATAGATCGGTGAGGCATTGCTCATCCTTATGGTCTACTATGGCTAAGACTCCTCGACACCCCAACTCTCATTCTAATGGTTGTGGCTTTATCTCTTCTTGACATTGGGGGCCCTCTAACACCCCTCTTTCATAGCACAGATCTCAGGGGCAAGCTCACATTATTAGTTTCTTTTCCACCACCATCACATCTTTAACCTTGAGTGCTAGGATAGTCTAGCTTAACCTCCTTAGTCTCGGACTTTCCCAATGAGAATTCTCAAACTTTGTGGTCGTATTCCTACAATGATTGATGATAATATTGTTGGATCCTCCAGCATGTACCAAAATATAGACACTTGATGATTTTTTCCTGTTACTTGGGTGGTCTTCATCTGCTTCCATTGATTTTCGGGGTTGTTCCCTTTTACATCTATTTATAGTTGTACTTATTTGGGTTGAATTGGGTTTTTGTCCAATCAACCAAGAAACCATTGGGGTTTTCATCCCACTGGTAAGAGTTTTGCCATAGGCACAAATCTCCAAATCTCCAAAGAGGAATAAACAAACTTCTGAATCCCCAAATGAGCTCTCACAAACTCCTTTTATACTTTTTTTCCCACTGATCTCTCCAGAAGCTTTATTTTTTAATTCACTTTTAATTAAAAGCTCCATTTGGCTCCAAAAGACCTTTTTATCAAAATAATGATAATATTTGATTCGCAAGGTCCCACAATTATGCATCCATGATTTAAAACTTTTCATTCTCTTTCCGACGAACTATAATACCAAGGTGCTCCTTAAATCATTTTGATTAAATCAAGCAACCTTAGTAAATAATTAAATTATAGCCAATATTACACCCGAGTTGTGGAAATTGTCAAAAAGCATCGGAATTGAAAACTGAATGCACTAGTGATACCAATGATGAATAATGAAAATCGGGCCCGACCGGGTGACTTACTATAAATAGATGTACTCTCCAAGAATCTTGGAGTATTAATACACTAGAAGCCGAAATTCACTTCGGAAAGTGTCATAGGAGTCCTCTAGACCAACTGAGCTCATTGCCAACATCGAACATCCCCTCTGACAAGGCTAACGGTCACCGAGAAAGCCGAAGCCAAGTACAATATTGAAGTGACCGAAAATGGGGACATTAAAAATTTTCTTACATATATTTGGAAAAATTTCAAACCCTATGAGCCCCTTCAATTTAAATAAAAAAACTTGAACTTTGATTTTGGAAATTAACAATAAACTAACCTAGAAAATAATTTGCTTGAAAATTTTTCACTCTTTGAAAGATATTTGAAAATTCCTTTAAAATATATTTCTAGACTTGAAAAAATTTGAATGCAGATTTGGAATAAAAGACTTTGCAAGGAATCTAAATTCCGGAAATACTCGTGATTGTGACATGCCCTATCTACAAATCGTGAATTTGTGCTAAAAGAACTTCACTTGCCATGACTATTATGCTGGTTTGAACTTCATCTATTGTGCCCTAGCCATGACTTAAAAAATCCTACCCTAGTTGTGATTGCAAAACTCACAATTTTTGACCTCCTTGCCTTGATTCTTTGCATGATGTTTGAGTTTTGCTGTCGCGACTCGTGATTTAGTGACTCTTGTGTCTTGCAAACTTCACTCGAATATACCCACGATTGTTTTTGTGTTGATGACTGTATGTTGTCGGGCCCAAATCTTTTGCTTTTGCTAAAGTTGCAACTTTGACTATGATCTCTGTGATTTTTCTTTGCCCAACCTACATGATTTCTCTTGCAGATTGCAACCACAACCCGCTTTGAAATGCACTTGACTTCTAGCATGCCTTTGACCTTCTCTTCTCAACTTTTTTCAATGAGATCAAACTGTTTTGGCTCTCATACCAATGTTAGTATGAGCAAAGAATGAGAGGAGAGGAGAGTTTATATCTCAAGGAGAGATGATAGCCTTATATTAGTGAAGAACGTCTAAGAATAGATGACAATTACATAGGTGATAAAAATGGTAGTTACAAACAAAAGATGCTAGCAGACAAGTGTAGTAAGAGTTACGCTATTACATTATTACATATTATTCTAATGTACTATTAATATCCTAATATTTTGCTCATGCCAAGTAGGTACGTGACACAATGTCATGTTAACCCAAGAGAATACTTTTCTTTGGTACTTAAAGTAGGTTTAGAATTATCATAAAGTTGGATATATCCAAAGCCCTTTTTAGGCATAGGTGGAATCTTATAGCTTTAATGTTTGGTATGCTTTCACATTCAATGCTCAAGTAGTTAACTAAATAAAAAATCGGAATGCCTTTACATTCAAAATTCAAGTAGTCAACTAGATAGACAACTATGTTATGGCTCCTAAATATTGAAATCACAGGGGATAAAATTCAAGTATTCATCATAATGAGTGAGATACTGCATCTTCTAGAAGATGCCAAAATAGGAGAGACAAGGCTCCTTGTAGTGAAGGGAGGTTAAAGGCACTCTTGATAGTAGTTTATGGATGATACTTGTTTGTTTTCGACTCTCATTAGAAGAGAAATTCCTCAACTTAATGCTCTTCTAAAAAGTTGTCAGCTTGCTCTAGGACACTAAATTAACACATAAATATCTAGTGTGATGTTTGCAAACATTTCGACTCAACTAAAAATAGAGATACTCCACACATGGGATGCCCTCTACATTGGAAATATATGATAGTGATGTGACAATAAGTTGAAATTCAAGTTGATTAAGTGGATAGGTTGTTGGCATAACTTAGGTATGTAAAGTTCAACTAATTTGAGTAGTCTTGCAATTGATTGAAGTGTATCTTCTTACCTCGCTTCTGCTACCAGTATAGAGGTTGATTTGTGTCTATCTACTATATAGGGCATCACAAAGGGCCTCTAGTGCCACTAGGTTGATCATCTCATTCTTTCAGCCTATTGTTTGTATTGGAGGCATTAGGCACTCTTAGGATACCACAAAATTTCACACAATTGATGCCAGATCAGTGAGACAACGTACTTCCACACACATTACCTTTGTATGCACTCAGACTAGGGCATCCCACCACTCACGTGAGGCACCACACTGTAATATTGTAATGTCCCCATTTTTGGTCTAAGTGTATTATTGGTTGAGCTAGGACCTTGGAGGCTTGGAGAACGTAATTTTGGATTCTAGTGGCTCAACTAATTGTATTTTCATGGGATAAATTGTATTTTTTTAGCTAAATGGTATTTTTGTATTAGTTTATCTAGCCAAAAATAAATAAAATAATCAAGCCAAGGGATTGAGTAGTCAAGTTGGAAAAATAAAAAATAATATAATATTCAGCCAATGCCAAATTGAAGGATTGAAAGATGAAAAGTTGGACAACTTAAAGATAGAAATTGGGAAAGTTGGAGGAGCAAATAAAATATAATATTTTTATTATATTTTATTATTTATTTTTGCGCAAGGAAATCGACCCCAAAAAGAAGGAAAAAAATTAAAAAAAAAGAAAAATAATAAAATATTATTTTTTCTCCTAGCCACCGCCGCCCAAGGGAAAATAATAAAAAAATATTTAATAAATATCTAAGTAGCCGAATTGGCAGGTTTACCTGGCGATTCCGGGTACGGTACGTCCCGAAATCGGGTACGGCCCAGAAACCCTATGGAATCATCCAAGGTTTGGTTTCATGGACTTGGAACCGTGTCCACGCGACTCTCAGGTTTCTTCGCATTTGGAATGCTGACATGGCATTTTTTAGATGATTCCGGCAGGCATTTTGACTTGCGACTTTTTTTTTTTTTGATTTTTTAAAAGACAAAACCCTAAAGACTAAAAACGAATACCTAAAACGAAACTCTCTGTGCCATGGAAGAATGAAACCTCTGCAATTAGCGCACATAAACCCTATGGAATCGTCCAGGGTTCGGTTTCATGGACTTGGAACCGTGTCCACGCGACTCTCAGGTTTCTTCGCATTTGGAACGCTGACATGGCGTTTTTCAGACGATTCCGGCAGGCATTTTGACTCGCGACTTTTTTTTTGATTTTTTAAAAGACAAAACCCTAAAGACTAAAAACGAATACCTAAAATGAAACTCTCTGTGCCATGGAAGAATGAAACCTCTGCAATTCGCGCACATACCAGACTGTGTTTTTATTTTTTACTTTGAAGTTTTTGCTTTTTTTAATGAATAAATTATAAAGTATATGCTATAACATATAGTATAAAGTTTATGGCAAGTTTTATTGTTATACTTATTCTAGCACTTGCAACCATAGGAGGTTCAAGGAATACGTCGAAAGGAAAACCGACGAGTTTAGAAAATTTTTCGGTGTGAATTTTTTTTTACCATGTGCGACAATTCCTAGCACTATAATGCTCGCTTTATCTCCTACACATTATAGTTTCAATTTTATTATTTAAAATTAATATTTATAAAATTAAAAATTATATAATATAATTTATAGAGTATATGACTTTTGTTTTTAAAACTGTTTTAAAATTTATTATTATATAGTATTGTTACTAAATTAGTAAATACTATTATAGACTATATTTAATTTTAAAATATTAATATTAAGTTATTAAATATTTCAAAATTTCAAATGATTTAATTTAAATTATTATTTTTAAATTTAATTTTATAAATTATTAAATACTATTTTAAAAATTTATTAGCATGCTTATTTTAAAATTTATTAATTTAATTATAATTTATAAAATAATAATAATATTAAATTTTTTTAAATTTATAAATTTAAATAAGTTGTACATTTATTATTAAAATAATAAAATTTAATATTATTAATTATAATGTATTTATTTAAATATTTTAATTTACATATTTTTTTGTATTGACGTACCCAAATGTATCCAAACCCTCTAAAAAAATTTGCCATACCAGCATACCGTACCCATGTACCGGTACCCGCACCTGTACCCGATTCGGCAACTTAGATAAATATCAAATAAAATATTTGATATTGGCGGTAGACTCCAAAATTCATTATTTTATGTTTAATTGGGTCGCCCATCTTGAGGAAGATAAAAGGACATCATTTGGCATCATTTTTCATATCTTGATCATTTGGTATTTTGAATATTGAGAGTTTTCTCTTGGCTTTAATTGAGTTTCAGTTTGATTCAAGGACAAAAACCCTTGAATTTTAGTGGTTTGGACGAAACCCATTCCACCATGAGAGATGAATTCACTTAGAGTCAATCATTGAGCATAATTGGAGGTTTTTGATGGAGGATTGATTTCAAACGACTAGGGTTTCATGGTGATTTCATTTCCAGTTAGGGTTTGAAGGTTTTTTATGCAGGTTGAAGGGAGCATCTATAATTACATATTTAAACCAATCAGATGTTGCATAGTTTAATATCTTGTAATCATGCATTTTGTGAATTTAAAACTATTGCATTTGTGCCAGCAACATAGTTATCATGTTTGAAAGTTACGGTGGGTTCATGAGGAAGGAAGGTTCACAAAAGTTTCTACTGGACTTAAACAAAGGTATTAAGGTTAAAGCATCTAAAAACATGTGCCATTGAGAATAATCAGAAAATCAAACCATATGCAACAAGTTAGTTGCATAGAAAAATACTAAAAGGACATATTCATCAATGCTTATGAATCATGACATTTGAAACTTCAAAAACATTTAAAGTGGCATTAGACATTCATTGTCTAAACATCTTCAAAATCAAAACCTACTAGATAATCTAAATAATTCTTAGTACTAAAACTAGAGGCAACACCACTTTAGAAGGAATCCCCAACATCAGAACTGGCAATGACCATGTCAGTGACCCCCAATTGCTGTTGGGTGGTCCTCTGAGATTTTGCCACCCTTTATTTCTTCTTTTTGTTAACTTTATGTGTCGTTGGTATCAAAAAAATAGATGATGCCTGATCCAGTTTGTATGATGAAGCTTGATCTGGATTCTGAGTGGATTGCAAATGATGATGTCCTTCTTGATCCTAAGGATTTTGATATCCTGACAGAGGCCAACCTTGATGGTGATCTGGTTGAATGACTTAGGAGAGGCTCTGAGCTAGGACCTTCATCTTCAGGACCTGCAGCCTTATAGTATAGCTCTCTTCGTAGCAGGAAGAGTTATTTGTTACATCTAATTTTTTGGAACATTGTACTTAGTTTGTAGGTTAACTTTGTACAAAGTAGATTGTAATTGAAAATTTAAAAACTATTAGCATCTAGTTATTATTTATGCACTATGAAGTATGCATTATGCAATGCAATGTAATTAGCGATATGAACATAAATGACAAAAATCTATATTCCACAATTGATGGGCTAAACTCAATTTTATTTGCTCTCTATATCTTTATGCTATTGAAATTCCATTAAATTTCAAAAATAGTAGGCTTTTCTCCCTTTTTTCTGTATTTTTTTTATGTTTTTTAAAATCTGATTTTTCTTGTTTAAATCCTGATTTTTTGAAAAAATCTTATACTCTTGGTTTGCTGATTTTTTCCCCAAAAGTTTTTTGCTGCTATGCCTAAAACTTCCAGAAGTAATGTAGGGTGAAGGATATACAACTCTTGGTAACTATTTGTCCTCGGCAATAAAATTCAGTCAAGTGCTGTAACCATTCAAAAAAATGGAAGACAATTTCTAGCATAGATCCAAAAATGCTAAAATAGCTAAGGATCATGCGCATAATACACTTGTTATAAATGGATTGAGTGGTATTGGAAACAACTAACACGAGTTGATTTATGGTGGCCTCTATTTATGCTATGCTTAGTAAAAGGAATCTGAACTAGAATCAAGTATGGCTCTTCGAGACTGGCATTAAGCTAAAATCTTTATATTGCTGATATTACAAAGGAAAATTTGTACTCTAGATTCACTGCAAAAAAGGATGGAATGGCCTCACCAACTACGCTAACTACAGGCAAGCTACCAAAACTATTGATCATCTGTTTATTGAATGTGAAAATGCTCATGTATTCTTGACCAAATTAGTGGGATTCTTTGACTGCAAGCCTCCAAAAGGTAACTCAATGCATCAATTGATCTTAAAATGGGATGCTCTCAGTATTGAAATTGATATATCATAAAACATGTATAAGATTTTCTGGTTTTCTAATTTGGAACATTTGGAAAGAATGGAATTATACAATATGTGAGGATAGTCACAAGGACTTGTGTGTATGGGAACCCACAACATGCATCTTCTTGGGAGCAGAGCAAGCCAGAAAATGGTCAATAAGAACCAACCTATGGCCTAGGAGATTGTTGTTGAATAGGCTGTTGAAGATCAAGAGGAAGACTAGGTGGATGTAAGAGACCCTATAACATAAGACTGAATCTTTTGATCTATTTTAGATAAGATTTCTTGCACAAATCAATTCAAATCAACAATACACATTACAACATATGAGAACCATCAACCTCCTTGCATTCTTATCAATTGAGAATGGAAATGAATCACAAAAACACACTGCTGTTACAAAATCACAGTTACTGTATCAGTCAAATCAGAATTAAATTGATCATGGAAATTGCATCCCAATGTCCTTCAAACCCTTGAATATCAAAGTACAATTAATAACCAATGTCCAAAGACATCATGGATCATGGTTGCAGCCTCATATAAACTCAAACAATAAACTGATTACAAATAGTTGACTGCTGTTATGACTGATATGCTAATTGCAACTGCCCAGAAATGTATTAGAGACCAAATCTTTGACAAAATCTCCTCTTGTAGCCAAGCGATGGACTCCTAGGTGCAATATCATGTCTCTATGATACTCCAATGGTCTTCATACAACAAGATCTTCACTCAAAACATGCATATGAACCTTGAAATGTCATTACCATCTGACTGTCATGAAAATCAGAACTGAAAATACATAGCAAATCTTCATAAAATGATGATTTCTCCAAATTGACTACCTTGGCTTAGCTTCTACAATGACCAAGGTTTAGATTGATATCAAATTCACCCCAAATACTCCTTAGTAACCTGCAATATCAAGCTCAATGGTGAATATTTGCATAATATCACCTCACATAGAGTATGGGGTCATTACCATACAAACACAAGGGGTCATCACCTTGCAGAATGACATGAAAATCGGAATTCTCAGTCAACACAATAGAAAATGAAACATACCACAGCATTCATAGTTCCAAATTGATGTTCAAATGCTCTATTTAAACACTCCTTGGATGAGCGATCCTCCTCTATGATGGTTTGTATTGAAATTTGAGTTCCACCAATGAAAATTGAGAACTTTGAACAATATTCAATGGCTGTAGCTGATCTTGATGAAATTAAATGAATTCACCTTGCCAATTTGTCTCTCCAAACCAAATCACTCAAGTCTTCAAGGCGGCGTTGGATCTTGCATTGAATTTTGTTTACAAAACATTTAAAATCTTCTTCTTTTCCCTTGGGCGATTCCTAACAGCTCATAAAATGCATTTAAAATCCTCTTCATGCCACAATGACTTCTTTTCAAGCTTGGGCGAATGATATCTTGCATTCAATATTGGAATTTTGCATTTAAAAGCTTCCTTTATCCTTGGCCGCCAATTCTCCTTGGACGTTGGCATTCAAACAAGTATTTTAAATGTCTTTTCTTTGCTCCTCATCGTTTGGCACTTGATCCAATGTAATATAAGGTGTGTACATTTTTACTCCAACGTGTACACTCTAATTCCCACGATCCAATGCAATATGTGTACACTTTTATCTTGAGCGAACTCCTTATGGGCGTTGGAATTCAAGGGACCAATATCCAATGATTTTGCACTCCACATGATAGTCGATCCATTTGAAATAGGCATTTTGAAATATTTGAATATATTTGAACACCTTGGACCTATCTTCCTCCCACATTGACTCTTGATGACAAATAGGTCGCACTTGGATCAATTCCTTATTCCACACAAAACTCCATAAAAATAGATTAGAGAAAATGTAATTAAAGATTTCATTTTCCCTTTTATTCCATCTAACAAATCAAACCAAATAATTGAAAATACAATTTTAATATTGCATTTTCCAAATAACCCACTAACATACTAGTTGAGCCAACTTTCTGGTTCTCCATGTGTAGACATAAACTAACTTTCCGGTTCTACATGTATAGAAACAAGCTCAAACTAGAAGATATAACTTAGCTCAAAATGGGGACATTATAGTGGAGGTCACATTTGCCTTTGTGAGAGCTTAGTGAATCCTCTGGGAACCTGTTCGCCTCTTGCAATTCTGTTTTGCTCATCTAGAGCATATAGTTGGTCAATGATTAGTTGGATAGCGGTTGAGGAAAGTACTAGTTCCTGCAGTCCAGAGTTTACATTTAGTTGAGATTACAGAACATCGGGCTGTTCCAAAGCAGAAATGTGGCCCAGGTTGTGCATAGGCAAGTGATGTGTCCAATCAATATATTTTGAACTAGCCTAAGATTTTATTTTTGGGTTCTTGTGATTTTGAAAAAATAAAAGTGCTAAGCAAAGAACAAGAAAGTAAATTTATGCCACTCGCAGGAAACAAAAATAGAAATGGTAACTCTGATCAAATGCTATCTTTTTGTATTCTCCAAAGTGCAAATTTCTGAATGAGCGCAACTTAGATGACCTTAAAACAATCTAAAATGCAATTTTTCCTAAATGACTCTTTGTTGGAAGGGTGAAAATGCAAGTTTCCAAGAATGCAACTTTTCAATAAAAATGCGAAACAGAAATTTGAAACTTATTTTGTTTTTTACGAATGAAAGGGAAATGCAAGAAACCAGTCTTCCAAATACAAGCTTTTTGATTGTAAGATTGCATATATACAAGGCTCTAATCTTTCAATCTCTCTCTTAACATGATGTAAAATATGGACCTATAATCTATGTGTAATGAATCTTTCGTTTTTTTCAAATGTAGATGAGTGTTCACTCACAGAAATCAATCTTCTGTTTTATCCTTCTCATTCTTTTCTCTTTGTGCTTTTAGATCCTCAAAATCTCTCTAGATCAGAGCAAAGAGTTAGGGGTTCATATTATGGTGATAATGCTGAACAGGATTCTGATTGTTTGAAGTAGATGAATGGTTGTGGTAATCATATATGTGATGTATAATAATTGTATCATTTATCAATCATAATGTCATGTCCCCAATTTTGGAGTAACTTAAAATTGTTTTAATTATAAATTAATTTTGTAAAGTATTTTATTTACTTTATAAAATTAATATTTCATTTAAGTTACTAAGTTAGTAGTACTACACTTTATTAAAAAGTGTTGTGAACAAGCATTTAAAAAGTACAAATGCAAGCATTTAATAAAGTTCATGTTGTTGTGAACAAGTATTTAAAAAGTACAAATGCAAGCATTTAATAAAGTTCATGTAAAAGCATTTAAAATGCTTTGGTCTGATGTGTACATGTAAACTCGCATTTAATAAAATTAGGCTGGGCCTAATTAATGTAATGGCTTTAAAAGCAAGCCTGAGAGACATTTGAAGTCATGTCTAAATGTTTTTGACTTGGTTTTTGCATATTGAGTTTATCTCTTGGCTGAAGACAAATTTCAGTCCAATCAAGGTGATGATCCCTTGATAACTAGGGTTTGGTGATGGCCCCATTCCCATTTTGAGAGGTGGATGCAATCGGTATTCACCATTAGAGCTTAATTTTGCAGGTTTTATGAGAATTGAAGTGAAGTTTGTGAGCTATTGTAACTCTTGGTCAAATTGAATAACAACCAAGGTAGTGGATTAGTGAATCGTGGAGTTTATGGCATGTTGTAAAGTCTGATTTTTCATTCCAGTCAGCTGACAAATTGTTATACAGGGTTTTTATGGTCACATTTGCATGATTGGATGATAGTACAAGGTACTTGGTATGTCTAGAGACACAGTGCTTGCATTTGGAGGAGGCATTTTAGCATTTTTTATGAAATCTGGGCACAACTCCGCCATCTACAGGTCTGCTACAGTGAACTAAAGGTCCGATACAGTCTGATTTAGGAGCATATTTCATATCAGGTTAAAGGCATTTGATGTTACACATCTTTTGGAGGCATTTCCAGTCCTACCGATTTGGTATCTAAGGAGATATTGATGACAACTCATATGTTATTGCTAACTGAACTATATCAGCACTCTGACAATTTGTAACAGCAGAGAATAAGAAGAGTTTTCAGACTTATTTGAAGTCCTCATTGCATTTTTATTGAGTTGGGAACATCATTCCACCATTGGGCAATCATATGCTAGGATTTGTTATGTTTTTGGTGTACTTTTGTACTTGAAATAAAGTCTGATATAAAACAGTGGAAGTCTGATTTCATTTCCAGCCAATGTGCAATTGATTGTAACTCATTTGAAAGTTTCAATAAGAGACATATTTGCTGGTGTGATTGCTTCATTGGATTGTTAATTTTGTTTCGTGTTTATTTGGCTAATGAATGCAAGAAATCTTATCAAATCTTGAGCAAATTTTCAGTCATATATAATAGGGTCTCTTACAGTGGTATCAGAGCATTCAAAATTTCAGTCCAATATCCATTAGGGATATTAAAGTGGTATTAGAGCATTCATAATTCCAGAATAATATCCATCGGGGATATTAAAGTGGTATCAGAGCCATGATCTTGCCAACCTATGGGTCTTTGAGGAAAATAAAAAAACTTAAGCCATGAATGCTACAAGTCAAGGTAACTCTCCTATGGATAACATGGCATTGAGTGAAAGGCTTCTCAAAGTAGGCAATAAACTTGAACATTCATTTCAGTCAAGGAAGGTACTTCTCAGCATCTTAAAGGAACCGGAGGATTGTTTACACATGGTGGATAAATCACATTCTAGGGTATTGCAAGCAGCTATGAATCCTATAGCATCTTCTTTGGGTAAGCCAAGGTTGTTAAGATACAAAGATCATGAGGTGAGATTGGTTATCACTTCTTGTTTAAGTGAAATTCTGAGAATTGCAGCTCCTAACATTCCATATCAGGATGACACAATGAAAGAAATATTTTCCTTATTGGTGGAAAGTTTTGAAGGTTTGAATGATGTCACAAATTCTCATTTTCCTAGAAGAGTCACCATACTTGAATCATTTGCAAAATTGAGATTGAATAACATCATGTTGGATTTGGCTTTGGATGATTTAATTATCAAAATGTTCCATTGTTTCTTTGCCAAAATCAGAAGATATCATGCAACAAATGTTAAATCAGCAATGCACACCATTTTGTCTCTAATCTTGGATGAGAAAGATGATATTTCTAAACAGTTGTTATCTAACTTGTTGGCTGTTTGGGGGAAACAGGATGTTTTATCAGCAGCATATGAGCTGTCAAACAGATTGGTGGAGCAGAGAATTGAGGAAATTAAAGATCAGTTAACAGAAGATGAGCTGATTTCACTTGGTTTGCAGCCTATTCATGGTGATTCCAGGACTGAAGAAGATCACATGGAGGCAAGTGATAATACATTTGAGAGTGATCCTGAGATTACAATTAGTTATGAAGGGCATACCTTTGGTGTTCAATCATACATGCAAGGAGAAGACATAGTCTTTGTCACCAATATTATCCATGAGGAAGAAGATTCACATGAAGAACTCATTACACTTCATGATGATAAAGAGGGCATGATCAACCATGAAGAATGTGATTCATATGAAGAAGACATAGGTTATGCATATGGAGTTTCTTGTTTTGGGTCAGCCTTTGATGGAGTTGATTGGCATGATATAATCCCTGATTTGTTTGAGGGCAGCAGTACTATTCCTTTGCAAAATCAGTTGGTGGTAGTTATTGTTCATCATAATGAGCGTGGGAAGACACTTCCTACCTTTGGCACTTTATTGGTCATCACACATGATGAGTATATGGATTATCCAAGGCTCAAGATTTCTGATTTGATACACCATGGTATGATTGAGACAAAGAGGATTCAAGACATGTGGCATATGAGAAATAAGCTTTGTCTGGAGTTGGATAGTGACATTGAGTATGCAAGTGAACAAATGTGCATTGATGTTCCATTCTTAATTCATGATACATTGATAGGAGATGGCTGTCTTATTACATTCAACATAGAGATCCTTCATGACACTTGGAAGACAGCAGCTGTTCGGGAGCTTTGTAGAGGTTTGGATCATGTCTACTTCATTGGAGGATGGCCTATGGATGTTGTTTACTCACCATTGAACATTAGTGATGACATTGGTATTCATTTGGATGTGATTTTCAGTTATTGGGTAGATGATTTCCAGCAAATGAATCATGAGATACATGGGATAGAGAATCAAGATATGGATAGGAAAGAAGATGACATTCTTAATGACACACAATCATTTGATTCAGAGTTGATGAATTTTCTTATTCATAACGGATTTAGTGAGCATGCCTATGTTTTGATATGGTATTATTGTGATGATGCTTTGGTGATTGGATTTGATGTTAACATAGCTTCAACAAGTGGTTATATGAGGATGAGTATGATAGTTCAATCTCTTTTAGCAAGGTATCAAATTGCTTCATGATATGGATGTGTCATTGGAGGTCGAGCATGGATGTTTTTGCTACATTGTGCGACAACGGAAGCTGTCCCAGGATCTTCTTCGTCAGCAACCTTGAGGAGATGCGGTTGAACATGCTTGAGCCTCGTTGGATTTGGGATCCAGGGATTGATAGAGTTCAATTTTTCTTCCCATTGCTTGGGGACAAGCAATTTCGAGAAGGGAGGGCTGTCATGTCCCCAATTTTGGAGTAACTTAAAATTGTTTTAATTATAAATTAATTTTGTAAAGTATTTTATTTACTTTATAAAATTAATATTTCATTTAAGTTACTAAGTTAGTAGTACTACACTTTATTAAAAAGTGTTGTGAACAAGCATTTAAAAAGTACAAATGCAAGCATTTAATAAAGTTCATGTTGTTGTGAACAAGTATTTAAAAAGTACAAATGCAAGCATTTAATAAAGTTCATATAAAAGCATTTAAAATGCTTTGGTCTGATGTGTACATGTAAACTCGCATTTAATAAAATTAGGCTGGGCCTAATTAATGTAATGGCTTTAAAAGCAAGCCTGAGAGACATTTGAAGTCATGTCTAAATGTTTTTGACTTGGTTTTTGCATATTGAGTTTATCTCTTGGCTGAAGACAAATTTCAGTCCAATCAAGGTGATGATCCCTTGATAACTAGGGTTTGGTGATGGCCCCATTCCCATTTTGAGAGGTGGATGCAATCGGTATTCACCATTAGAGCTTAATTTTGCAGGTTTTATGAGAATTGAAGTGAAGTTTGTGAGCTATTGTAACGCTTGGTCAAATTGAATAACAACCAAAGTAGTGGATTAGTGAATCGTGGAGTTTATGGCATGTTGTAAAGTCTGATTTTTCATTCCAGTCAGCTGACAAATTGTTATACAGGGTTTTTATGGTCACATTTGCATGATTGGATGATAGTACAAGGTACTTGGTATGTCTAGAGACACAGTGCTTGCATTTGGAGGAGGCATTTTAGCATTTTTTATGAAATCTGGGCACAACTCCGCCATCTACAGGTCTGCTACAGCGAACTAAAGGTCCGATACAGTCTGATTTAGGAGCATATTTCATATCAGGTTAAAGGCATTTGATGTTACACATCTTTTGGAGGCATTTCCAGTCCTACCGATTTGGTATCTAAGGAGATATTGATGAGAACTCATATGTTATTGCTAACTGAACTATATCAGCACTCTGACAATTTGTAACAGCAGAGAATAAGAAGAGTTTTCAGACTTATTTGAAGTCCTCATTGCATTTTTATTGAGCTGGGAACATCATTCCACCATTGGGCAATCATATGCTAGGATTTGTTATGTTTTTGGTGTACTTTTGTACTTGAAATAAAGTCTGATATAAAACAGTGGAAGTCTGATTTCATTTCCAGCCAATTTGCAATTGATTGTAACTCATTTGAAAGTTTCAATAAGAGACATATTTGATGGTGTGATTGCTTCATTGGATTGTTAATTTTGTTTCGTGTTTATTTGGCTAATGAATGCAAGAAATCTTATCAAATCTTGAGCAAATTTTCAGTCATATATAATAGGGTCTCTTACAGTGGTATTAGAGCATTCAAAATTTCAGTCCAATATCCATTAGGGATATTAAAGTGGTATCAGAGCATTCATAATATCCCTGATGGATATTGGCTATGATTCTGTAAATAGCTCTGATACCACTTTAATATCCCTACTGGATATTGGACAGAAATTTTGAATGCATTGATACCACTGTAATATCCCTAATGGATATTGGACTAAAATTTTGAATGCTCTGATACCACTGTAAAATACCCTCCTAGGAATGACTGAAATTTTTTGCAAATTTAGATAAGATTTCTTGCACACTTCAATTAATTAACTTTACCAAACGAACAAGGAACTGTAGCACATCAAACTCACATTAGTTTTGCATATATGAAACTGTCAAATAAATGAAACAAGAAATGTCAAGTTGCTGGAATTTATTTCAGTCCATGTTTGATTTTATATCAGACTTAATTACAAATCAATTTGAAGCCCAAATACATCAAACTTTACATACAAATATAGCCCAAAGCCTCTAGAATGATGATAGCTATTAAATGGACACAAAACACTTTTGAAAGAACTTCAGTAAAATTCTGATGAAAACTTTCTGTATGCTGATCTGACTGTTGAAAGTGTACTTTTTGTCCAGCCAAGAGTTTACAATGAAATATCATGAAATAACCCTTCCAAATGCACTCTATGAATGCATAGGAATGTATTCTATCAAGCACAACTCTTTAATCTTCAAACCCTTGATCACATTCACTTAAAAAGCCCTCGCTGTTATAAAAATCAGACCCTGCTGTTGCAAAATCAGACCCATAGCATCATTCATTTCAAAATGAAGCTCAAGTCATCTATTTAAACTCCTCAAGCTTTGATGTCCATCCTCTTGACAATTTTGGAATGCATTTTGAAATCCATCAATAGAAATTATGAAATGGAACAATATTGAATGATCTTCACTTGAAATGCTTTCATTTAAAACAATCTTCAATTATTTTAAATGAATTTTGCTCCTCCTCTATGGATCGATCCTCCTTAAGCTTGGCCTTTGACACTTGCATTGAATTTGGAGATTGCAATCATTTAAAATCTTCCTCTTTGCTTGGGCGATCAGCTACATGCATTTAATTTTGTGTTTGAAATGCATTTAAAATCCTTCTAACCTCCAACTAGTACTTGCAATGATTGGGCGATTGCATTAAATAAACCAATCTATCCAAATGCAAGCATTTAATAACCTTCAAAGCATTTAAAATCTTGATCCTTGACATAACCAACTTGGCATTTAATTTATGAACTTGCATTTAAAATGCTCCTCTATTCTTGCTTCAATCCACAACTACCTCATGTGCATGCATTAAATGATGATATTTGCATTTAATAAAAACCCTCAACTGCTCCAATGCAAATATTTAATAATAAAATTTGCATTTAAAATATTTTCAAAGCTCAATATCAAATTAAATGCAATCATTTAATTTCCACAAACCCAATTGACCTCATATTCCATTGATCCAATGCAATCATTTAATAAATAAATGTTGCATTTAATATATCCTTCCTTCATGTTTGGCGGCCAGCTATGAATCATATGCAATCATTAAAAATCAAAACCAACCTCATAATTGAAAATACAATTCCAATATTGCATTTCCCATGTAGCTCAAACACACACTTAGCTCATAATTTGGGACATTACACAAGTACTTTTAATAAATACACATTTTAAATGACATTGTTGGAAAAACATAAGATGAAAGAATGTTGATCATTTATCACTCAGCACATCTTTGACGATAAACATGTCTTCAGTTAGCAAGTAGTAAGTTTAGCAGAAAAAATGATTTATGTTTAGTATTGTTGCATGGTTAATGTATATGCATAATATACTTCTTGTTTTTGAATAATTTTCCAAGACTCGCATTTTTCTTTTTGTAGTTGTCTTTGATTTGCAATACAATTTTGTCAAAAGTTAAAAGATTTTATATGTAAAATTCTTTATTGTTATTTTTAAATAGGCATAAAATTGATGTAATAAGTTTTCTTCTCTTTGTTAGGTTCATTATGAGAAAATATATAGACGTTTATTTCCAGCAATACTTCGGCTTGCGACTGACATGGAGTTGGTATATTTTCTTTCAAAGAAAACCTTTAAAAATTTTCATCTTTTCTTCTATCTTCATCTTAACTATGGAATGGGAAGGTTTGAGAAACAATCATTAGATGCAGCTATGTTGACAATTTGATACTTTTGTTTTTCCCATTTATTTCCTTTTGACCGGTCTTGATGCAGGTTACCAGACAGTTATTCAGTGTGCTTGTAAAACAACTGATTCATTGGTTTACCAGCAACACCCAGAAAGAGAATCCAGACTCAATGGCCTTGCTTGACTCCATACTTGATGGTGTTGTTGATGCTGAGAATGGTTCTCTTAGGTACTGCTACATTTTTTTGGAAAAGTTTATGGCAATAGCAATGGGTAGTTTTTAGAAACTTTGAATAGTAAACAAGAGAGTTATTACAAATTATGTTGTAATGAATCAATTGTTGAACTTGAGATTTTATGTGAATATTGTCATGTGATTAAATCTACAGCATGACAAGCACCATTCAAGTTAAGATCATCAATATAAATATCTCAATCTTGTAGGCCCTCATGAATAAGTACCTTTCCGACAACAGACAAGGGTTAGAGTAAAAATTGCATTTGTATCTATCACCTGTAAATTTCTGAAAACTGATGTTTATGCAAGTTACAATGCAAAAGAGCTTGCTACTTGTAAAGGAAGAAGAATGACAAGTATTTTCATTTCTAGATATCCACTTGTTTTAGAAGGTGTGCATACATGAACATTTGCTTATGTTTGCATTATGTATCTGCATCTTATTTGGGATTGTGAATCATATCTTTTCTAACTTCCAAAGTATGAGGTTTTGTCCCATATTTTGGTGAGGGACATGTTGGACATGTTATCATTGATGCCAAGAAGGTAGTCATGATTGTTACCATTAATGAACAGACGGGAGTATAGGAAATGGTTGTCATTGATGTCAACATAGCAATGTCATTTCATGCAAGGCAATATCTTTGAATGCAAGGTGTAAATATTGTCGTTAATGTGTTAGGTGCATGGACATGTTGTCATTGATAGTTGCTAGTGACAATGTTGTATGTTTGATGATTATAAAGGAGAAGTTTGATTCAGTGGTGGGATCCTTACAGAGTACTATCCAAGATGATATGCAGTTGAGAGATCACATAATTGATTTGAGAAAATGTCAACTAGATGAGTGGTTGTCTAATGTAAATTCTAAGTCAAAAGAAATGATACCAGAGGCGTACGCGGCCCCCAACATGGCAAAAGGCAAAATGTGGTGATAACAAAATATTTGGGGTCCACATTATTATTACCAACCATTAAAGATGGCCACAAGGAACAAAATGGACAGTTTGAGAAGATTCCTGATTATGTGAGTTGATTTGATTGTATCAAGTATCAAATTCAGATTCTGACTTTTAGTACAAAATCCCATGGAAGAAGAAGAAGAGTTTGGAGATCAAAAGACAAATATATAATGGTCTTAAATGCTGGCCGACTTCAAATTAATTATGGCAGCACTGTAATTATAATGCCTATGCAAGAGTGACCGACTTCATTCAAGATTTGGAGTTTAAAATATAAACTTCTGTCTAAGAAAAGACCGACTCTCTTTAGCGCCAAAGTTGGAGTTTTAAGATAAGTGAGATGGCAATTAAAAGTCTTCATGATGCTGGCCAACCACAAAATGATTATGTAGTGCCAAGTTTTGATGAGGCCGACCTCATATGTGATGAGCGCCTTACAAGAAGACAAAACCAGTATTTAATAAAGTGGTGCGATTATCAAAGAAGAGGAAATGAGAGTAATATATGAAGTGATCATTGATAAACAAGTAGAGCGATTGAAGAATATCATTAAGTGATTAAGGTGTGCGATTAATATAAGGAGTGGAGCGATCTGTATAGTAAGACAAAAGTCTTATTTGTAAGATACAATGAAGTGGTGTGATCTTGACATATCATGTGGTGCGATTTTGTCATGAAATAACAACAATTAATATACAAAAGAGTGCAATTTGTTATGAAAAAATGACAGCGATTAATATTGGAGAGGTGTGATTTGTTGAGGAGTGGTGGTCATGGTGAAAGGTTGTGACTATTATTGAGATTGCCTCCATTGAGAAGACATAAAAGGAGAGAGTGAAGATATGATTTGAATGCAAGCAATGTAATGAATATTATTTGAATATTAGAGCAGATATAAAGAAAGACAAGAGGCAGAAAAATGAAGTGTAATTCTGATTTATTTCAGAAGGAAGTATGTGTGATTGCAAGAAAATAATATATGAACAAAGTTGTGAGGAAAATATTGATATAGATGTGATCAGATTTTTAAGAGAAGAGTATATCATTTTGGATTAGAATTGTAAAGGAAAAGAGCGAAATATTTATTTGTGACGGAAAGACATTGCGTGAGTTTGGGTAGTGATCAGATTTGAGAAAGAGAGATATTGTGTGGGATGCAATCAGATTTGAGGAAGAAGAATATTGTGTGGGTTGTAATCAGATTTGTGAGAGGAAGATCCTGTGAAGAAGCATACCATATCATCCATTTAAGGATTCGTAGGTTGGTGCCTATCAAAAGAGATTGGTGTCTCTTACTGAGTTGGTGCTCAATTGTGGGGATTGGTGTCTTCAGAGGGTTTGTGCTCACAAAAGAAGAATTGTGTAGGAACCCTTGCCTATTCTGCCCTAAATTTTTCAGTTTGTGTTGTTTGACATTTCGTCAAACACTTAGCATGCAAACTGATTTTCGAAGTATACTAATGCTTTTGGATTTCTATTTGTGATGTATGCCTTATGTTTTGATGAGCAATGACATTAAATAATAACATACATTTATATAAAGCAATACAATAAAAAGGAACCCCAATTGCTTCTTATTTCTCCTTGAAAGCAAAGTATATCAGACTTAATAAAGTTCTGATCTGAGTACAACAACAAGCTATTCAAGTCTGATTTTCACATCAAAGAGAGTTTATTGACAATGCAAACATACCCGGTTACAAAGAAGTCATATTGGACAATAAGAGCAATGATATGAAGAAGACAATGACTGGAAAATGGACTGATTTTCTGAATATTTTCAGACCAGCAACTCCTCTAAAGCAAATCTGGAAATGAAGCTCAATTTGATGCCTTAAACAATGTCCAAACCTTCTCCAATGCAAATCGGCTAGGTCAAATATGAAACCCTAGGCTGAAATAAGACCAAAAGATGCCAGTTGAAGTCTCCAAACCCTAGCTCCAGCAATTTGAAATTAAAATACTGCAATTTGAAACTTAAATCTGCAATTTCCTCAAAACCCTAGTGGCCCAAAATAGAGGAAAATTCGTGTAAATTCAGGGACAGCGCCAAAATTCTGAAACCACCTTCAAATGATGCCAAAAAGTCCCTAGATCAGGTCGCCCAAGTTGAAAAATGCATAAAATTCTTTAAAACCCCCAAATCTACAAACACGTCCAAAAAGGGTCTCAAACCCTAGCGGCTAGCTTAGTAAAATTCTGCTCCAGCACATACAGACCCTAGCCATCCCAAATCTCATGAAAATACGATTCAATAAGCTTAAATCTACAACTTCAATCTTCAACCTGCAAATAAATCTTCAAACCCTAGCTGGTTGAAGCTCCAAAAAGATTGTAAAACCTGCAAATAAGTCCAATAGTGAACCTTGGATGAATCCACCTTACAAGTAGGATTGGGTTTTCGTCCAACCTACAATTTTCCAAGGGTTTTCGTCCTTAGAGTTGGCTGCAACTGAATACTCAACTAGAGACGGAGAAAACTCAAGTTTATCAAATCCACCATATCCCAAATGACCAACTCTCAGCTCCTTTTAAAGAAACCTTTGATCTTCTAGAAGGATCCAAAATAACCTCCATAAAGCTTCTAGAAGAATATTTTAATATTTCCTAAAGTGACTTAATAATATAATTTTATTTTTCATGTAAGTCACTTTAAAATATTTAATAAAGTGACTTTATGATATTTTATTCTTTTATTTAATCACCTTAATTAAAATAAAGTTACCTTTATGATTTAATTTATTTAGATAACTTTATAAATAATTATTTTAATATTATTCCCTTATAACTCCTAATTTAGCCTATGGGAATAAAATAGGCTAGGTACTTCCACAAGATGATCACTTGAAAAATGAGGACATTACAAATTGTAAGAGAAGTAGGTTGGTGCCTACAAAGAAGATCAATATATATAAGCAATATTTTACTGTGGTTTTCTCCCACAAGGGTTTCCACGTAAATCATGTGTTTTTCCTGTGTTCTTAATTGGTAGATCTTGCATGTGTATCATTACTGTGGTTGATTAAGTTTGAAAAAGTAAAATATTGTGTTATATTGATTCCCCCCCCCTTCTCAGTATAACCGTGTGCTCATCAAGACATTGACAAACCCTATAAGAAATGGTAATGTTATGGGTATGTTTGAGGTGTGTTACCTCCATTTGAGAACACCTAAATGTTTGTAATATTCCCTTTTAATAATTTCCCTAAATTCTGATTTTTCAATAAAATATGCAATTTTTTTTTAATTGACTTGCAATATTTATTGAAATTATACTTGCAGCCAATTAAAATATGGAAATTACAAATAAGGTACAATAGGTACCTTTTTCACAATATTCAATAATTATTCAACAGAGAATAATATAATCAGCAAATCAGAATTACAAAGAAACCTGAATATTGAGGCTGCTGCAGATTTGAAATTAGTGCTGAATTACTAAAAAAATCCTTTTGGAAAGGTATGACACTCCTTATTAGTAGTTGTACAAATTCTCATATTTTCCCAAAAGGCTGCGATTTATTTCTTTTGTCCTCAAGTGCCTCCTTCATATTTGGTACGGCTGCTAATAAATGGCCGCTTAACATTTAGGAAATTGTACAACCCATTTTAACCAATACTAGTTCTCTTTGATGGTACAACCAGCTTCAAGGCCATTGCAATTTGATTCTAGTAAATGTATTGAATATAACAATATTGCAATAAATTAAATTTGCAGTTGGACCACAATACCACTACTGGATTCACAAATAATAAATAAACCTTCAGCACAACTGTAAACTTCCACATTGAAACTGGTAAATTCTTCAATTGAAGCACAATATTATACCCGATTGGAATCCCTTAACTAAATTGAAGGGATTTCGTACTCCAATCCTCTGGAAACCATAAGGGTTTTCATCCTTTGGTAAATGAACATAAATGTCTAAGCTCTGCAAAAGGGGTTATTGATAATAAGATAGCATGCTCAACATTGGGAAATTTCCTTCCTTTATAAATCTTCTTTTTTCTTATTTTCTTTTTCCCCAAAAGTTTCCTTCTTACAAGATCTCTTATTATCTTAATAAAGGTCTCTTAATATCTCATTAATATGATCTTTTAATTATTTTAATAAAGTAATAAAGTTGTCACTTTTTAATAAAATGAAAAGTAAATCATTAAACAACTTAAAAATATTAACTTTATTATTATTTTTATTTTAATTGAAAAATGGGACACGACAGTCCGCCCTTCCGAAAGATTGCTTGTCCTCAAGCAATACTAGTACACAACATACTCCTTTAGATTGAAGCTTCTGGGAAATACTAGGATCCCATATCAATCTGACTGTTTTGTAATTCCCAATCCTTGAACCTCCATGTGATGTTGTGTTTCTTGATATGATTAAGGATTGGAAATCCTACACTAAGTGATGCTTCGCCAACTGTCTCAGTGAGTGACTCCATGATAGTTGAATTGTGAATCAACTAGGATCTAGAAAGAGTAATACCAATTGTGACACCCTCCATTCTATTTGTTGAGGCTGATACTAGAACTGTCTTAGTGATCCCTTGGTGTACAACCTCTTTCCCATCTGATAATTTTGTGTAAACTCCCTAATAGCACCATCAAAGCAATAGAAATCAAGTTCCAATTATGTAATATATGTATTGTTGATTAAAACAAGCTCCATCTAATCGAGGACTATATAATATTGTAAAAACTATGACGATATGACCAACCATTAAAGCTATATCTAATTTATTCAAACCAAAAACCAATGTTACACTCTATACAAACTATATGTCCTAACTATAAAACACTTAATAAAAAGAATATAGGCATTAATAGCAATTAATGGCACAAACCGATTTTGTGTATATCCTATAAGCATTGCAGTCCATGAAACCATGTTCATCTGATGTATTTTGTCAAATAGTTTACTTGCCTTATGTATGTTTCCACTGTTCCACATTTTGCATACATATATACCAAGGCATTTGCAGCTACTGTGTCAGACAAAAATCCTCTTTCCATTCTGATTTGATAGATTTCCACACCCTATTCTAAAGCTCCCATTTTTTCACAAGCTTGGAGGATGCTAGAAAATGTTATGGAGATTGGATTTATACCTCCCAATTGCTTTATTAAACTATAAGAACAAGATTATCCAAAAAAATTAGATGATATCTCTTTTACATTCCAACTTCATACTTCTTATCAAAAAATCTTGTTTTCATTATTTTGGAGTGCCAAAGCATTAAAATGTTCATTTAAAAACTTTATTTCACTTTTAGTCATACTTGGATAAATTTCACTTTTAGGGCGAAATAGACTCATTTAGATTTTTTAAAAGTTAAAAAAAGGTTAAAAAAATATTTTAAAAAGTTGATTTTAACACCATTTTGGGCATCCCTCCCTTGGGTTCTCCTGGGTTCTGCTCGGGTTCTTTTAGGGTTCTGTGCGGGAACCTAGGGCGCCCGGGTAGAACCCTGGGTGAACCCCCTGGCAAACCATACCCTTACCTGAGCCGGACCAATATGGGCATGGTGGGCATTTGAGAACAATCCGGTAACTTAGTAAATAAACCTTCAACATAACTATACAACTGAAACTGGTAAATTCTTCAACTGAAGCACAATATGATTCCCAATTGGAATCACCTTAATTGAATTGAAGGTATTTTGTCCTTCAATCCTTTGGAAACTAGGAGGGTTTTTGTCTTCTAGTAAATGATGAACATAAATGCCCAAGTTCTACAAAATCGGTTGTTAATAATAAAATAACATGCCCAACTATGAGGAATTTCCTTCCTTTATAAATCTTTTCTTTTTTGCTTTTCCTTTTTCCCGAAAAGTTTCCTTCTTACAAGATCTCTTATTATCTTAATAAAAATCTCTTAATATCTTATTAATATGATTTTTTAATTATTTTATTAAAGTAAATATTAAATTGTCACTTTTTAATAAAATAAAAAGTAAATCATTAGAGAACTTAAAATATTAACTTTATTATTTCTTTTACTTTAATTGAAAAAGGGGACATGACAATGTCTGAGGCACCACTTTACTTTCTTCTTTCCTCTATTTTCACGAAATGAAGACACAAAAAATTCCGAAATGGACATGCAAGATTAAATTTACATAATCCGCAAACATAAATATCAAGAGCCCTAAATGGCAAACAAGTGAACAATTTGAGTAGGTTTGCGGAGAGAAATGGTTGATATTCAGCTCACAAGAAATCGTCTACTATGAAGGAACAATAGAAAATATATAGAAGAGGAATCTCCTATAGGAAAAATTTAACTCATTTCTTGTTTTCTCACTTGTTTAAAATTCCATCCCACACACGCATGCCTATGCCCTCTACAAATACTTAGGGAAAAAAGTCAGTCTTCAATTAGATGACTGGCACTGAAACAAAAGCTATGAAGTATATGTTGGCAAAAAAGTCAGAGTCCCCCTTTGGGATTCGTGACATGGCTTAACCGCCTCTCGTTGGTCCTTATCTGGGATGGTAGCAGTTTCTTGATAGGTGCGCCTTTTGGGAGAAATGGCCAGCGCAACTCCCTACAAGTGGTATCAGAGTTGGGTCAGGGGTTCGAATCCCCTCGGGTAATGTTGAGGGGGGGGGGGGTTGTTGGCAAAAAAGTCAGCGTCTTGTTGATGATTGTTTTTAGACAAGTCAACAATAGAGTAAAACACTAGAGTATCCCACTCTCTCTTGAATAAAGCTCTTCAAAGGCTGAACTATGTGATCCAGTGAAGTAACTCCAAGGTTCCTTTTTATGATTCCTGATGGGTTAACTCAGTGATTACATGTGATTTTGCTGATAATCACAAAGGGACTTACGCAGATTCTTCTCCTTTCTTTCAGCTTATTTCTCCTTCAGTGTGGATGACATATATACAATACTTTAATAACAAAGAAATAGAAAAGATGAGGGTTTAGAAAACTAATCTAAGGTCAATGAAACAATGATGATGTATTAATAGACAAACTCCTAAGTAAACCTAACTTCACTTCGCCAAGGATGCCTACAACTACATGAAGTTGGTGCAATCTCCTAAGGTTTGCGAATGGTTTTCAAATCATGAAGGTTCATATGAGCACCCATAAGACGACGCAGCTCAAACTAGCATCCACAATCGAACTTATACAAATATGGCTCAGACTAGCTTTACACAACAATTCATCAGCGATGAATGTTAAAAGCATGAGCTAGGTGTTGATCAAATATTCAGTACAACAAACATTACATCAAAGAGCTTCTAGTCTATTTTACTTTCTACTTGAAACATCTCTCCATTCCATTGAAGTACAAGAAACCAAGTTACTCCACAAGATAACACTTAACACCAAATAAACTTCCAATGTTTTGCATTACTCTTGAGAAATATTTACAACAATTCCAAGTCCTCTCAGAAAATTTCGAGAGTCTCCTATTCTACTCCTACTTGCCTACAATCTAATTTCTATGAACTACTACTATTAATGATCTACTCTCTAATCTATCTCTTACAAATGAGGCAACAAGGCCTTTATATAGTGCTCCAGATTACAATGAATGGACAAGATCAATTTGATAGCCAAGGGTCTAGATCGTGCCACTTCAGAGGTAGTTACAACAATTTGCTATTTTGAGCATAAAAGAGGGAGGCAATGAAGGCACGTTTTCCAATGTGATAAGGTAAGGCGAAAGCATTTAAAAACATCTTCCACATAGGAATCCCTTTGACTTCTTTTATTAAATACATCTAATGCATTAAATAATGTGGCTAATCAAAATTGAATGATGTGTACTCACCACATAGATGCCAACTCAGCATACTTTGAAAATTGTATCATCTTTGTGTGATGTATTCAATGTGATTGCTTGATACTTGTATGTTTAGGAATACATCTTGTAGATCTTGCCTTGTTCATTCTTCTTGTAGACTGGATGTATGAAACTTGTTGCTTCACTTGATTAACTTCATAATTCTTTCTTCTTCTTGTAGGTAAGTTGATCTTCTCCTTGTATAGTGATGATGATCTTCTCTAAATGATCCTTCTTGAAGAATGATGTAGTAGATGTTGATGCTTCATTCATGATTTAGAAATAGGAGATCCCTCTTGGACTTGAAAATTTGAAGAGTTTTGAAGTTTGATAGATGAATGCCCTTGCTTGATGTAGAAGTTGATGAAGTAGTTCTTCGAGATGATCTTTGAAGTGACCCTTCGGAGTGTAGTAGATGACCTCTCAAGTAGACTTGAAGGCATTAGAAGAACTTGAAACTTGATGAATCTTGACTTGAAGCTTGGATGAATCTTTGAAGATTGAGAGATCTTAACTTGAAGCTTGGATAAATGAATGCTTCAAATCATGTTGCTCTTGATGAAGTACACTTGAACTTGATATGATCCAACATGATGTTATTGATGTAGGAGACTTGAGGTGTGATCTTTTAGAGTGGTGTTCCCTTTGCAACTTGAAGGTGACTCAAGTACTTGCTTTTGATGATTTCTTGACTTCATCAACACTCCTCTCAATGATGCAACTTGATGATCTTCAAAGGCGGCTAGCATGATGCTCCTTACTCCTTGCTTGAAGGTGATTCCTTGGATAACTCCTTAGCCTCATTGATGATCTCCAAGTTTTAGGCGCCATTTTGAGTGTTGAAGTGATCTCCAAAGGTAGCTAGCATCATGCTTCTTTGAAAGGTGACACCTTTGGGTGAAGGTGACTCCAAGCGCTTGCTTAAAGGTGATTCCTCGAACAACTCTTTAGCTTTGTTAATGTTCCTACAAAACAAGGTAAACAATATATCAATAACTTCTTAAGATAAAAACAACTTTAAACATGTAATAACGCCATTTCAAACTTAGGTGCAAATATAGGTAAAAATAAGAACAAAGTGCACCTAACACAAATTAGTCCCACATTCATTATTTCAAATGATTTCTAGCAATTGTAAAGGTTTAAAGAAAGGTCAATCCCACTTGAGAGATTCACTCAAACATGTCTTTCAATGCAGTTTCTTCCTTAGGCGCCAATCTAGGTGGCAGAGGTAGTCATAAGCGCCTACTTTCATTAGGCTTTATCTTTGTCATTTTGCAATTTTAAATGATGAGACATGTCTTGAATGCCTTCAATCTTTTCAGCGCCCACTTTTGAACATGGATTTGGATGATTTTCTTCAAGGCGCCCACTCAAAATGTAAGTCATCTGATGATTCCTTTAGACGCCAGAAGTTGTTTGCAGAGTGGTAAAAAGGCGCCTAACACTAATAAGGCTTCATACTTGTCATTTTCATGTTCTACAAAGTAGTAAATCCTTTGGAAGGTTGTGGGATGACTCCCCTCACCCAGGCGCTCATGTATGATAGATTTAATCTCATTTGACATCAAGGCGCTCACATTAGAATAGCTTAGAGTGTATCCTTTTCTAGGCGCACATTTGGTATTATTTAGACAAGGATTGGCGCCTAGCTATGTTTGGATGTCTTCTTGACATTTTGAAGTCCTCAACCCATAAAACATGCCTCAGGAGGCTTCTTTCTCCCAAGCGCCTACTCCTAGATACTAATTCATGTGAGTTTTTCCTAAGGTGCTATTTTGGTTGGTAAAAGTGCAAGGCGCCTACAATCAAGTTGACTTGTTGATTGTTTCATTCCTTCAAAATGCTTACTTGTTGATGCCAACTCATGACTTCCTTCAAGGCGCCACCTGGAGGTCTACTGAGAGGCAAAGTGCACCTAAGGTTCAAGATAGGCTTTATGCACCTTGTAATTGCCAAGGTATGAATTTGTGCCTAAGCTCATACAAATATTTGCTTCACTTCTTATGGATTCAAGTCATCAAACAAGCTTAAGGAAGTGTTCAAGACACCTCAAGTTTCCCTCAGTGATAGATTAAACATGCTCTTTGTTTAGGCGCACTATATGATAGTTTTGAGTTGAATTTGGCGCCTAGATGAAGTGAAGACTCCTTTCACCCACCTGTACATTAACTCCTCTTGAAAGCGCCAAAACTAGACAATCTTGAAGGCAAAAGGCGCCAGAATGAGGCTTTATATACAAGGCGCTCAAAGTTATGAAGTCCAGACAACCATTTTCCCTTAGGCGCTAATTGTTGATGCTCAAGGCGCTCAATTCTTCAAGGCGCCAAAAATGGCAAAAGGGAACAAAGAATGGGTGCCTAAACTCAATCATGTCAACTCAAGGCGCAATTTTAATGATCACTTGAATGTGAAATTGGCGCCTAACTCACAATGTGTTTAACTGGTCACATTTTCACTTCTTGAGGTATCTTAGGAAATTTTCAATGAAGGCGCCTATCTAGGAGAGGTTGAAGGTTGATTGTCCTCTAGGCGCACTTTTGGGGTCTCTGCAAAGGGGAAAATTGCGCCTAAGTACTAGAGCAAATTCGCGCCTAGAAATGTAAGTCGCCAAGGTAAGGTATATTGAAAAATATATTTCTTATACTTTAAATAGTTTTCAATATTCCTTTCAGGATGTTTGAGATAGGTCTCAGATCCACTGGATTTAACATGCAGATTCTAGATTTTTGAGGATCCACCAGATTTCAGACTTAGCCAATTTTCAGGATCTTTAGGAACAGGATACCAGACTTAGTCATTTTCAGGGTCTCAAACATCAGGATCAGGTCATCAAGGGGCTCTAAGACTCAAACACCACTGACTTCATCATGTAAAGGACACCATCCTGGACCTAACAAAGCATTGGAATTCAAAAAAAAAGGGGGTCCCCATTTGCAATGGGGCGATGTGTGATTTGGTCACAACACGTCCCCCTTCGGGATTCGTGACATGGCTTAACCGCCTCCCGTTGGTCCTTATCTGGGATGGTAGCGGCTTCTTGATAGGTGCGCCTTTTGGGAGAAACGACCAGCCCAACTCTCTACAGTATAAACCTTGTTTTGGTGGAATTTTTAAATTTTTATTGATATCAAAAAAGATTTGGAAAAGAACAGTCACAATTTTGAATTTCGGAGGTGTAATGTTGTTATTGGTTACAAGATAACTTTTGGAAGTGATAGATGGGCGTATCACATGCTTTATGTAATGCCCCTTTTTGTAATTTTTTAGAAATATGCTATGCTTTTTATATTTTATGATTATAAGAAACTTGAAAATAAATGCTAAACTATGAAATTAAACCGTACACTAGTAGTAATAATGATCAGCAGTAAACCCTCAAATGCAAATCAATTGACTCTAATAGCAGATCCAAAGCATACATGCCAAAATAACCAACTGTGACAGCAGATCTATAATTGACATTTTATATGAACAGCAGATGGAAACAATATTTGTTATGCTCAGATCTGAAAATCAGAATACTGGTAAACCCTATACCTTGTAATAATTTGCAACCCAACAATAATAACCATGCAAATTAAACTTCCTCCAATGCTGATTATTATAATATTATCCGAAATTACCAATGAATTCTTATTCCATTATAGACAGAAAACCAGACTTCATCCTTGATTATCAGCATTATACCAAATACCAAATAATATATGTTAGCTTCCAATATAAATTGACATACTAAATAATATTAAGGCACTGCTGAAATATTGGTATTCATATTGAAGAGGCTGCGATCTATATCAAGGAGGGTGCAATTAGATGTAGAGTCCCAAAAATTATGTTAATAATGTTGTGCTCTTCTAGTTGTTGTGGCAGCTTAACTCCCAATAAAGTATAGCAGGGAGCACCTTTTAATAGGCTGGGTTGTCTCTAGGAAATTAGTACAATGGAGTTGATGTGGTACGGCAACCTAAATTGCTGGGAAATAAATATGCTACTCAACAAAATAAATAATGTATAGTGCATCAACTGCTGATTTATGATGTAACAATTCTGAATTTTTTTCAACAATAATAGTGAAATTTACAAAGAATGCTTATTTGATAGAATCATAGTACCACACAATTTGCTTGCAAATATGAATCGAACAACCACAACCAATGAGCTCCAATGCGATCCTTGATGCATAATCGCTCAAGTGGAGATAAGGGTTTTTGTCCTCAAATCTGAAGTGATTCGAAGAGGTTTTCCATCCTTCGGAAATTGCCAACCAAGGGTTTTTGTCCTTGACTGCAAATTTGAAATTTGAATTCGAGATGATGATAATGGATGATTTGATGTAAGCATTGACTTTTCTTTTATAGGCGCTTTATTTTGGGCCCTCTATTTTATTTTATTTTTATTTATTTTTCCTTTTTCACTTGAAGTATTTAAAAATACTTTTAAATTATATCCAAAGGCCCCTTTTTGAATTACATTTGGAATAAAGTGTTAAAAACACTTATTAAATATTACATAGGACCTAAAATAATATTTAAGTGGCCAAAAGTGATTGGGCCCACTTAAAAATATTATTAGTTCTTTAGTTCTGAAAAGGGGACTTGACATTCTAAGCAGGAGGGGAAAAATGGATAAGGAATGTACATGCAGCCTTATGCAAAATGCATCTTTTATAAGGCCTTACATGAAGATAAGGAACTTGAGATTGCTTATATGATTCAAACTATAGTGTCCCCTTCTTGCAAGTCCAAAATTTCACAACCTTGCACACAATTTCACCATCAAAGCAATAGAAATCAAGTTCCAATTATGTAATATATGTATTGTTGATTAAAAAAAGCTCAATCTAATCGAGGACTATATAATATTGTAAAAACTATGACGATATTACCAACCATTAAAGCTATATCTAATTTATTCAAACCAAAAACCAATGTTACACTCTATACAAACTATATGTCCTAACAATAAAACACTTGATAAAAAGAATATAGTCATTAATAGCAATTAATGGCACAAACTGATTGTGTATATCCTATAAGCATTGCAGTCCATGAAACCATGTTCATCTGATGTATTTTGTCAAATAGTTTACTTGCCTTATGTATGTTTCCACTGTTCCACATTTTGCATACATATATACCAAGGCATTTGCAGCTACTGTGTCAGACAAAAATCCTCTTTCCATTCTGATTTGATAGATTTCCACACCCTATTCTAAAGCTCCCATTTTTTCACAGGCTTGGAGGATGCTAGAAAATGTTATGGAGATTGGATTTATACCTCCCAATTGCTTTATTAAACTATAAGAACAAGATTATCCAAAAAAATTAGATGATATCTCTTTTACATTCCAACTTCATACTTCTTATCAAAAAATCTTGTTTTCATTATTTTGGCGTGCCATAGCATTAAAATGTTCATTTAAAAACTTTATTTCACTTTTAGTCATACTTGGATAAATTTCACTTTTAGGGCGAAATAGACTCATTTAGATTTTTTAAAAGTTTAAAAAAGGTTAAAAAAATGTTTAAAAAAGTTGATTTTAACACCATTTTGGGCATCCCTCCCTTGGGTTCTCCTAGGTTCTGCTCGGGTTCTTTTAGGATTCTGCCTGGGAACCCAGGGTGCCTGGGTAGAACCCTGGGTGAACCCCCTGGTGAACCATACCCTTACCCGAGCCGGACCCATATGGGCATGGTGGGCATTTGAGAACAATCCGGTAACTTAGTAAATAAACCTTCAACATAACTATACAACTGAAACTGGTAAATTCTTCAACTGAAGCACAATATGATTCCCAATTGGAATCACCTTAATTGAATTGAAGGTATTTTGTCCTTCAATCCTTTGGAAACCAGGAGGGTTTGATGAACATAAATGCCCAAGTTCTACAAAATCGGTTGTTAATAATAAAATAACATGCCCAACTATGAGGAATATCTTTCCTTTATAAATCTTTTCTTTTTTGCTTTTCCTTTTTCCCGAAAAGTTTCCTTCTTACAAGAACTCTTATTATCTTAATAAAAATCTCTTAATATCTTATTAATATGATTTTTTAATTATTTTATTAAAGTAATATTAAATTGTCACTTTTTAATAAAATAAAAAGTAAATCATTAGAGAACTTAAAAATATTAACTTTATTATTTCTTTTACTTTAATTGAAAAAGGGGACATGACAATGTCTGAGGCATCACTTTTCTTTCTTCTTTCCTCTATTTTCACGAAATGAAGACACAAAAAATTCCGAAATGGACATGCAAGATTAAATTTACATAAACCGCAAACATAAATATCAAGAGCCCTAAATGGCAAACAAGTGAACAATTTGAGTAGGTTTGCGGAGAGAAATGGTTGATATTCAGCTCACAAGAAATCGTCTACTATGAAGGAACAATAGAAAATATATAGAAGAGGAATCTCTTATAGGAAAAATTTAACTCATTTCCTGTTTTCTCACTTGTTTAAAATTCCATCCCACACACACATTCCTATGCCCTCTACAAATATTTAGGGAAAAAAGTCAGTCTTCAATCAGATGACTGGCACTGAAACAAAAGCTATGAAGTATATGTTGGCAAAAAAGTCAGCATCCCCCTTTGGGATTCGTGACATGGCTTAACCGCCTCCCGTTGGTCCTTATCTGGGATGGTAGCGGTTTTTTGATAGGTGCGCCTTTTGGGAGAAATGGCCAGCTCAACTCCCTACAAGTGGTATCAGAGCTGGGTCACGGGTTCGAATCCCCTCGGGTAACGCTGGGGGGGGGGGGGGGGTTGTTGGCAAAAAAAGTCAGCGTCCCCCTTCGGGATTCGTGACATGGCTTAACCGCCTCCCATTGGTCCTTATTTGGGATGGTAGCGGCTTCCTGATAGGTGTGCCTTTTGGGAGAAACGGCCAGCTCAACTCTCTACAGTATAAACCTTGTTTCGGTGCAATTTTTAAATTTTTATTGATATCAAAAAAGATTTGGAAAAGAACAGTCACAATTTTGAATTTCGGAGGTGTAATGTTGTTATTGGTTACAAGATAACTTTTGGAAGTGATAGATGGGCGTATCACATGTTTTATGTAATGCCCGTTTTTGTAAATTTTTTAGAAATATGCTATGCTTTTTATATTTTATGATTATAAGAAACTCGAAAATAAATGCTAAACTATGAAATTAAACCGTACACTAGTAGTAATAATGATCAGCAGTAAACCCTCAAATGCAAATCAATTGACTCTAATAGCAGATCCAAAGCATACATGCCAAAATAACCAACTGTGACAGCAGATCTATAATTGATATTTTATATGAACAGCAGATGGAAACAATATTTGTTATGCTCAGATCTGAAAATCAGAATACTGGTAAACCCTATACCTTGTAATAATTTGCAACCCAACAATAATAACCATGCAAATTAAACTTCCTCCAATGCTGATTATTATAATATTATCCGAAATTACCAATGAATTCTTATTCCATTATAGACAGAAAACCAGACTTCATCCTTGATTATCAGCATTATTCCAAATACCAAATAATATATGTTAGCTTCCAATATAAATTGACATACTAAATAATATTAAGGCACTGCTGAAATATTGGTATTCATATTGAAGAGGCTGCGATCTATATCAAGGAGGGTGCAATTAGATGTAGAGTCCCAAAAATTATGTTAATAATGTTGTGCTCTTCTAGTTGTTGTGGCAGCTTAACTCCCAATAAAGTATAGCAGGGAGCACCTTTTAATAGGCTGGGTTGTCTCTAGGAAATTAGTACAATGGAGTTGATGTGGTACGGCAACCTAAATTGCTGGGAAATAAATATGCTACTCAACAAAATAAATAATGTATAGTGCATCAATTGCTGATTTATGATGTAACAATTCTGAATTTTTTTCAACAATAATAGTGAAATTTACAAAGAATGCTTATTTGATAGAATCATAGTACCACACAATTTGCTTGCAAATATGAATCGAACAACCACAACCAATGAGCTCCAATGCGATCCTTGATGCATAATCGCTCAAGTGGAGATAAGGGTTTTTGTCCTCAAATCTGAAGTGATTCGAAGAGGTTTTCCGTCCTTCGGAAATTGCCAACCAAGGGTTTTTGTCCTTGAATGCAAATTTGAAATTTTAGTTCAAGATGATGATAACGGATGATTTGATGTAAGCATTGACTTTTCTTTTATAGGCGCTTTATTTTGGGCCCTCTATTTTATTTTATTTTTATTTATTTTTCCTTTTTCACTTGAAGTATTTAAAAATACTTTTAAATTATATCCAAAGGCCCCTTTTTGAATTACATTTTGAATAAAGTGTTAGAAACACTTATTAAATATTACATAGGACCTAAAATAATATTTAAGTGGGCGAAAATATTATTAGTTCTTTAGTTCTGAAAAGGGGACTTGACATTCTAAGCAGTGGGGGAAAAATGGATAAGGAATGTACATGCAGCCTTATGCAAAATGCATCTTTTATGAGGCCTTACATGAAGATAAGGAACTTGAGATTGCTTATATGATTCAAACTGTAGTGTGCCCTTCTTGCAAGTCCAAAATTTCACAACCTTGCACACAATTTCAACTTGCGAAAAGAGAACATTAGTACACAATTCTTTCTTATAGTATCCACTTATATCCACAAAAATATCAAATTCATATATATATTTTTTACATCTCCCTTCTAGGGTTAGAGCCTTATAAACACAATCAATATGCATTTCACATTTTTTCCTCATATCCATTATGTATGGGCCTATACGTTAATCCAACCATTCATTCCATATGAGATGATATGTTAGGATGCAATAGACCAATTTATTGCCACGGGTCCAATGCTTCTCTCCTTTGATTCGAGGGGTGAGTAACTCACCAACTTTAGTCAAAGGCCTGTTATTTCTCTCCTTTGGCTCGAGGGGTGAATAGTTCACCAACTTTAGCCAAAGGTCCATTATTTCTCTCCTTTGGCTCGAGGGGTTAATAGTTCACCAACTTTAGCCAAAGGCCTATCCACTTGTCTCGAAAGGGTGATGTTGCACGAGCTTGAGACAAGGGCCTATTTATTAAGCTCATCTTGAGCATTACCCATGGTTTGGCCAATTACTCATCCTAATTATCAATTCCTTCATATGGAGTTGGTGGACTAACTATAGGTTCCTTATCTTATGTCATAGATATTATCCTTACTATCTCATGATTGCCGTTCATATTTCTTGGAAATATTCAATATGCTCTTTATAAGAATCATGTATCCTATAAACATTCCTCATAATATTCTTAGGCTATTCATTCTTAATTTACCATGATTATGAATATTTTCATAACACTAGGAATATAAATATTCTCATTCTATATTTTATTCTATTCTCTCTACTCATGATAGTATTTTGCTTCTCTTTCTATGATAATCGTTCTAATGTATACTAACTTTCATTCTATGATATATAGCTGTTATCAATCATTCTAGGTTTCATTACCTTAACATTCATAATGTTCATTAGTATTACATTCTAAGCTTTATTCGATATGTAACAATTATCATTTATATTTATTCTATTTATCATCCTTTTAATTATATCTTTGCAACCATATACTATTCTTATGAGATAAAGATCATACCTTAGATGATGACTGCTGAAGACATTGTTTGTGATGAGATGCTGATTTATTACTGTGTAATGATTATTCCCTGCTATTCTTATTATTGTATTTCTTTATATATATTCAGATATAAAGTTCTTTTCAGACCTTTTTTATCACCGAATGACTGATCCTTTCTACCTTTCGCTAGCTTTATTCTTGAATTCTCTTCGATTTATCTTATTATATGTCTCCTCTATGTTCCTCCGTATCTTCCATGTTTCCTTCTTCTCTTTTTATTCTCTTGAATGGACGTGTCTTCTCTTAAGAGGCATACCTTCATATAATGGATCGCTGCCTCTTTAATTATATTCGTTACTCCTCTTTTTTAATTCTACTTTCTAAACCTTAAATTCGCTGCTCCTTTATAAATGTGTGACTTCCGTATCATATGTGTGTGATATTTGCACCTTTTATATTAATAATGTTGTTTTAAAAAACCTTCCTTTATATCTAAGTTGCCGGTCCTGGTACGGGTTCAGATACAGATACGCGGTTCGGGTACGCGGATATGACAATTTTTTTTTTTGCCCAGGTATGGCACGACAATATATATATATATATATATATATATATATATATATATATATATGTATGTATAAATTTATATTTTTTAATTTATATTTAAAACAGTAAACTCTAAGACTAAAACTTAATGTTAAAAACAGTATTACTCATAATTCAAATTGCCAATAAAGTTATAAACAACATAATAAAATATCATTATCAACATACCTCATATTTCATAACTTGCATTAAGGTAAATCAAAATACTCATGAATTGAAATTCATATGAGTCTATGACATAATTTAGTGATTTCTCAAAGTGTCAAATGTCACTAGAAAATGAAAATTCAAAATTACAATCAATATCCATTGTTCAATAACTTAAAGTCTTAATAACTTAATAAGCATCATATGGGTCTTCATCCAAAGCATTATCATCATCATTTGAAGCACAATCAATTGGAACACCACTCCCAATAGGCAGGTCTGTGTCATGTGTAGCCTCATAGTCCTCATGGACCTCATCAATAGAGACTATTGCAAGCTGTGTAGTAGTAGCATCTAAATCAGCACACTCAGGTGTTAGATCCTAATTTTTTGTGGCTCCCTCACTGTAATCAGGTTTCTTATGTGACAAGAGATGCGAGTTAGAGTGCACATAGACCAAATCCTCGGCCTTTTTTGCACCCAATCGGTTCCGTTTAACTGAGTGGATAAAGGAGTATATACTCCAAT
This sequence comes from Cunninghamia lanceolata, assembly GCA_027924645.1. NCBI lineage: Eukaryota > Viridiplantae > Streptophyta > Pinopsida > Cupressales > Cupressaceae > Cunninghamia > Cunninghamia lanceolata. The sequence continues at coordinate 1,319,819 of BSBN01001315.1, read as the reverse complement.
TCCGCTCAGCTGAAGATGAACTTGCAACCTGTTAAATTTGCATACCATAAAATTTAAAAATTAGAAAGAAAAATGAGAAAGTTAATTTAAAAAAAAAAAGATACATACTTGAGATAGAATTTTTATTGCAAGAGGTTGAAGGTGAAAATAGTCTTGGCCATGTAGGTACCACCATTCTTGAGCATCTTTCTTGTACTTGTCTCGAAGAGCAAAAACATCTTGATTCTTTGAAGATATGAACTCACCAAATTCACTTGAGACAATTTTCTCTAAATCTCCATTTGTACATAGTCTTTTGAATGCAGTTTTGTACCCACTAGCAACCTCTTTATCTCTATATGGTGACACCCTCCTTGGTAGGATAAGTATCTCTTTGTTGTAATACTTTGGAGACAAAGCAAATGCTAAGAGATGCAAGGGTATGGTCATCTTGTTCCAACGGTCAACAATGATCCTTTGTACTCTTTTAAAAAATGCTTCTGTGGGGTCTTGGTCCTTGGCTTCTATTATGGTCCTTATTTTTTCAACGATGGAGTCCACACCATCATAAATCTCACCCAAGCATGGTCGATCCGTATCTGCATACCTAATCATACTCATGATGGGTTCGGTGAAATCCAAAACATATTGCACACGAACCCACCACCCATCATTAAGGATCAATGCTTTGATTCTTTGGGCTTTGTCTGTCTGTGATTGCCTCCATACACTCCAAAGAGTGTCGATGACCATGGCACCCAATGCTGCTTTCAGCTTCACAAGTCGTCGCAAGACAATTGTGTGATGCGAAACGAGTTTCGGCAACCTAACATCATATAAAATTTTAAAAAATAAAATAATAAAAAGTAGCAAGTAGCAAGTAGCAACTTAGCAAAAATTTAAAAATATTAAATATGCTAAAAGTAAAAAATAAAAATAAAATTACCTACAACAACTCCAATTTGGAGAAGGTCCTAAAGATGGCTTGTGACATGTGATGATTTGTCACAAACATTTGAATCTCCTCGGCCTCTGTGTAGATTTCCTTGACCCATTCAATTTGTGTGCCAATCTTTTGCATCATCAAGTTGAGAGAGTGAACGGCACATGGTGTCCAAAAAATATGCCCATATCTACCCTCCACTATTGAACCAGCTGTCCTACAATTTTTAGCATTATTCGTTACAACTTGGACAACGTTTTCAGGGCCCACCATGTTAATGGCTTGTATGAGGATATCAGCAATGAAGCTTGCATCCTTCACTTGCCCCTCACAATCAACCGCTTTCAAAAACATAGCCCCTTTAGGCGACACTGCAATCACATTAATTAGTGGCCTATTTTTGCAATCCTTCCATCCATCAGAAATGAACTCCTGTTTCAGTCCATGTATCCTTGATTGTTCTCAATGACAACTCTATGGAAGCTTTTTCCTTGGCCAATAAGGTGGTGTGCACCTTTTCATATCCAAGACTAACATAATCACTAGGTGCCTTGGCAATTGCGGACACCATATCCCGCCAATATGGTGATCTAACAAGGTTGAAAGGAAGCCCATTGGCATAAATGCAATGAGCAATGCTGTCATCGACAATTTCCCTTGACTCATTCTTGAAGGCTTTTTCCAATGGGCCTCTTTTACGGGATTCAAATTGAGTAGTGTCTTCTTCAGAAGATGGTGGTGGTATGAAAGGATGTGGGCCAGCCGGTTTTGTGAAGCAAACAAGAGATTTTTGTGGTCCCTTATTGGAAAAAGGATGTACTCTTTCCTTTGCTCTATTACTTAGCATGTCGGCATCCTCTTGTTCCTTGATATAATCCACTATTTGTTGCTTTGAGAACCCTTTTTTATTCGGCCCTAGGCAAACTCTTATACCTGTGCCGGGAATAGCACATAAGTGAGCTTTCACTCGATTATATGAGCTCTTATATTCTTTCAAACATTGGTTACAAGGCCAAAGATAACCCCCACCACCAGGTAATTGTTCTATCATGGATGTATGTCGCCAAAGAGGTGATGCTGCATCAATTTTAAACGGCTTCTCTAGAGAACCAACTGAAGCAGAACTACGAGCCATTATGTATAAAATCTAAGTTGCCGGTTCTGGTACAGGTACGGGTTCGGGAGAGGGGTTCTGGTATGCCGGTACGGTGATTTTTTTTCTTCTGTGGGTACGGCTGTACTATATATATATTATATATATATATTTATTTATATAGTATAACTGTATATACCAAAAAAATTAAAAAATATACAGAATTGAACATACATAATACATTTGAATCTTGATTGATAATTTAGATGACCAATGAACAATGAAAATCGTTACAAATACTCAGTAGTCAGTATTGTATTACAAAATTTGAAATTTCAAAATAGTAAAATACTATAAGTCTATAAGTCTATAATCAAGATTCAAAAGTCAATCTTTCGCTCTTCAATCTTCATCAAAAGGATCTAGATCTAAGTCATCATCATCGGTTGGTTGCAAATCGTTTGAAACACAAACATATGGAGTGCCACTCCCACTATGTACATCATGTAGAAAATTCTCCTCATCATCTACAGTGATTGTAGCAAGCTCTGCAATAGATGCATCCAAGTTGGCACACTCAGGGGCTATATCCCAATTCTTCGCTGCCTCGTCCTTGTACTCAACTTGCTTATGTGATAGAAGACGCAAGTTGGAGTGGACATAGACCAAGTCTTTTGCTTTTTTAGTAGCCAATCGATTACGCTTCACTGAGTGGATATAGGGGTATGTACTCCAATTCCGTTCAGCTGAAGAAGAACTTGCAACCTATTCAAATTTCAAATTAGAGCTCTAGTCAATACAACTTTAAAATGCAAAAAAATGGTAATTACTAAGAATGTTAAAATAAAACATGCTTACTTGTGATAGAATTTTGATTGCAAGAGGCTGGAGCAAAACATAATCTTGCCCATGGAGGTACCACCATGTATGTGCATCTTCCTTGTACATGTCTGCAATAGCACACAAACTATGCTCTCGTCCTTGTATGAACCTGCCAAACTCTTTCCTAACACCATTCACCATTTCTGGATCGGAGTAGATTCTTCGAAATGCTTTCATGCAGCCGGAAGCAACTTCTCTATCTCTATATGGTGCGGTTCTCCCCGGCAAAGCAAGTATCTTAGTACTATAATATTTGGGAGACAAGGCATATGCAAGGAGGTGCAAGGGTGTGTTCATCTTGTCCCAACGGTCATCAATGATTTTTTTGACACTTAGGAAAAATGTTTCATTGGGGTCATTGTCCTTTTGTGTTATTATGCTCTTTATTTTTTCTACCATGGAGTCAATGCCATCATAGATTTCCCCCAAACATGGCTGATCTGTATCAGCAAACCTAATCATACTCATGATAGGCTTCGTGAAACTCAAAACATATTGCACACGTTCCCAGAACTCATCAGCTAGGATCAATGACTTCACCTTTTGAGCCCTCTCTGAATTAGCTGTCTTCCATATACTCCATTGGTGGCTAGTGACCATGGAGCCTAATGCCTCTTTCACCTTCACAAGTCGTCTCAAAACGATTGTGTGTGATGCAAATTGGGTCTCAGCAACCTAATGTTATGTAAAAAAACAAGTTAATAACACATTAAAAATTAAAATCTAAATCAAGAATCTAAATCAATGAATCATGCAACTCAAGTAAATAAAAATATGGCATAAATTAAAATTAAAATAAACTAAATTTACCTTCAACAACTCCAAATGCGAGAGAGACCTGAAGATGCCTTGTGACATATGATGGTTTGTCACAAACATTTGAATCTCCTCACCCTCATTGTATGTATTTTTCACCCAATCTACTTGAGTGCCAATTGCTTGCATCACCAAGTTAAGGGAGTGTACGGTACATGGTGTCCAAAATATGTGTGAGTATCTTTCCTCAACCAAAGCACCTGCTGCCCTACAATTTTTTGCATTGTCTGTAATGACTTGGACAACATTATCAGCACCCACCATCTCTATGGACTCAATGAGTATTTTGGAAATGAATTGTGCATCCTTGATTTCCCCCTCACAATCAACCGACTTCAAAAACATTGCCCCTTTGGGGGACACATCAATAACATTTATTAAAGGTCAGTTTTTGCAATCTTTCCATCCATTAGAAACAATGGACACTCCTGTTTCAATCCATGAATCTGTAATTGGTTTTAGTGATTTCTCTACATAATTTTTTTCTTTTGCCAATAAGGTGGTTCGCACCTTTTCATAACTAGGCCCTGTGTAACCAGAAGGTGAATTACTAATTGCTACTACCATTTCCCGCCAATATGGTGATCTCACCAAGTTGAAAGGAAGACCATTGGCATAAATGCAACGTGCAATTTTTTCATCTGCAATATCTCTTGTTTCAATTTGAAATGCCTTTGCCAATGGACCTCTTTTGCAGGAAGAAGAAGAGGGTTCATCATCTTGGATTGCCTCCAAGTCTAAGAAAGGATGTTGTGGCATGGAAAAAGAAGCTTCTGTAGGTGGATTCATTGATGTTTTCTTTGTTAAAGGATGAGCTCTTGATTTTCCTCTTGCACTCTTTTCATCAGCTTCTTCTTGTTCTTTAATGTATGCCATAATTTGTGCTTTTGGCAACCCCTTCTTGTTTGGCCCTTCACATATTTTTATTCCTTTTCCACTTATGGCACATAAGTGAGCTTTCAGTCGAGTATATGAGCTCTTATATGTGACCTTGCACTCATTACAAACCCAAACAAAAGCCCCACCTCCTGCTAGTTGTTCAATCACGTTGACATGTCTCCAAAGAGGAGATCCTTGATCATATTTAAATTCAAATTGTTTACTCTTCTCAAGACCCACTGAACTTGAACTAGTAGGCGTAGCCATTTCACTTTCAAATAGATTGCTGCTTAAGAAATTACAAAATTAAAATTAAAATAATAAAATATAATAAAAAAGTTCCAACCCTACACACTAATAAAACACCTAAACATTCAAGAGAAACAATAAAATAGGTTTAAAAAATGTTAAAACTAGTTTTTTTTTCAAAAAAAAAAAGTTAAAATTTTTTGTAAAAAACTTGAAAAAATTTAAAAATCCATAAAAAAATTGAAAAAATTCAACAAAAACTAGAAAGAATAGGTTAAACTACTTACCTTAGATCAATAGATGACCTTTGTGCAAGCTACAATCGATCCTTGGTGCTTTGCAATCGATTCCTTGGTGCTTTGCAATCGATTCCACAATACAAAAATGAACAAAAGATGAAAAACTCTTGTCAAATGGAGGAGTTGTTTTAAAAAAAAGAAGTGAATGGGGGCGTTTTTGTTATATGGACCCTTTTAGGGTTTCGTTTTTTGTTTTTTTTTAATGTTTAAATGACTTTAAAAACACGTTTTTTTGTGTTTTAACATTAAAAAGCTGTGTTTTTTTTTTTGGAGCGGCCGGGAGCGAACAGGGAGTGCCCCGCCCGCCTCGGGTTCTCTGTGGGTTCGCGTATCGTGAACCCACAGAGAACCCGGGTCAGGCGGGGCGCTCCCTGTTCGCTCTCGTCGCTGCTCCCATCACCACTCCCGCTCCCGCTCTCGCTCCCGTCCGGTCTGGTACCCACCCCCAAAACGGGAGAACCCGGTAACTTAGTATAAAATTATACAACAAAACAAAACAAACATTATAAATTTAGAACGCTACAACTTTAAAAAAAACTAAAAAAAATGGGCATTATAACCCCTTTATTATGCATATATGGTTTACAAACAAAATCTAAAACTTAAAAAAAAACCAAAAAAAAAGTTGAAAAAAAATTGAAAAATTTAAAAACTTCAAAAATCTTGAAAAAATTCATGAAAACTTGGAAAAAATTACAAAAATCACTCACCTTTGTAGCTAAATCTTCCTTGAGCAACTTTTCCTTCCCTTTTGGTGTAGTTCTTTCACTCTACTAGCCTCCACCTTCGAAGAAAGAGGCAGCAACCTTCAAGAACCAACAATGGCAGTTTGGAGACAAAAAATGAACTTTATCCCTTTTGTTTGCATGAATGAATGAAAAGAACTCGTGTTTTCATGTTTTATTAGATTCAAATGTGCTTTTTAGGGTTAGCTGGGCATTGTAATTGTTTTTAATGTTATTTAAATGCTTTAAAATTAAAAAAAAAAAAAAAAATAAAGCGCTTTTTAGCGCTGCCTGGCCGTGGGTTCCTCCAGGTTCGCCCGGGTTCCCTGGGCGAACCCTGGAGAACCCGACTGCGTATCCGTACCCAGACGTGCCGGTTCGGGCACGGGGCCTGTTTTAGAAGAACCCTGCAACTTAGCTTTATATCATATAAAAGGTATCGGCTGCCACAAAAGTCTTTATCTTATACATATTATAGATGAGATTATATGAGATTTCATATTATATTTAAATATTTACATATTTAATATTTATATTTAATAATATAATAATATTTATTTATATAATAATAATAATATATGTATTTAATTATATTATTATATAATAATATTTAATATTGATAATGATATTATTATATAATAATAATAATATATAATATCTATATTATATTAATAATTATATCGATAATAATATTGAATTTATATTAATATCATATATAACATATCGTGATATGTATATATCATATAATATTATTTAATATATTCATTATTCACATAATCGATTTAATTATAAAGTGTCGATATGGGGACATGACACAAACTGATAATTTGTTGAAAATCTAGTGTTATGACTTGAGAAATGAAACATATAACAATCAATAAAATGGCATGTTTATATTCAATTTTGTGGAGTAAAAATTTAGTTCAGCATTACTTAAAAATTGAATAGGAGAATTAAAAAAAAATTGAATTATCCAATATAACCACAACTTAGTCATCTTAGTAGCTTTCCTCAGGGAATAAATGGACCAACCAGTAGACATGGAAGCAGCACACAGGACTTTAACCCCAAAGGTAACATAACTTATGAAGCAGGTCTCAGGTCAGTAAAACATGTTTTGAAGTTATGTGAATTTTTCGAGCATAGTTCCTAATAAAGTACTTCACTTGAATGGTTCAAGGGTCTTCATGTTGAGAAAAATGGATGGATAATCTGATTTAGGAGTTAATTTGCTGTTTTATATCAGATTTACATCAGACTTATAACAATTTGAGACTCTTCACATACCCTTGTGACTTTTCACCTCCCGAGGATCATTAAGTCCCCCTACAACATAGAGCCCAAATTGTTATTCAACTTCCTTCTTGGAGTGGTATTCTTTTGTCTTGTTTCAGCCAAGTGCTCAAAGTGACCTTTCACATTCCTTAAATTTGCCCCTTTTGCTTGTGCTTTTGTGACCCTTTTAATATTTGCAATCCCAATGTTACATACAACATTACAACATGAGAAAACGTCCTAACACTAATTGTGGCATCCTACCGTAGGTGGACCACAACTTATAACAACATTTAATATTACTAAGGTGTACAACATCTTTCCCAACATTCTCCCAATTCTTGTATTCATTACATAAAGGCCAAATGAAAGCAAAAGACTTTTCATCTTCTACATCTTGAAGGTCCACTTAGGTATCACCTGAGCAATAGATTGTCTCCCTTGTCCTGCAACAACTGTATCTCTTATCCTGCAGTACTTGTATCTTCTGTCCTACAGAAAATGGACCTCCTTTCCTACAGCAGTTGATGGTATTTTAAAATATCCCAAACTAACTTTTTTTTGTATTTTTGTAAATGTTTGACAAAATGACAGATGAAACCACAATGCATAGAATGATATTGTATTCACAAAATATTTGAAGATGCAATATTAACTACTACATATATTAAATCAGATATATAAATTTCTGAAATCTTTGATATAAATCGACTTCTTATCAGTTGAACGTGATTGTTTGAATACATACAGACTCAAAACTGAGAATGAATACAAATTCTAACCTCTAAATATTGAAACAAAATGCTGATGAAGTCCTTGACAAATTGATATTAATATTGTATTTCAAGTACATATATTGTTGCGCCCATCATAACGTGTACGGCTCCAACTGTAGTTGTTATTTAACCCAAAACTTGAAGTATAAGGCAGTGGCCAGTCTAGGAATTAAATAATAACCCCAAATAGGGGTGTGACTGATGTGTGGGGTGCCCATAGTCCTTAAAACTCCAATTGCCTCCCTCGAAACTTCAAACACTTAGCTCCCACATTCAACACCTAGTCTTTACTTTGTATGGCCACTATGATGGTTATTAATTGGTACGGCTTCCCTTGTATGGTTGTCCTTGCTAGCTACAATGGTATGACTAGCAAAAATAAGCATAAATTCCACTTCTCTAAGCTTGGAATAATTTTCTATGCAAATATTATGTAAATCTGCAAGTTGGAATTATATAAATATCTATCATGCATCAATCTCCTCAAACTGCAAGCATTCAACACTCAACCTTAAACACTTCCCTGAATACACAAAAATAATTTGCTTCGCAAATCTGCTCAATAAATCTCCAATTTGTAGCTCCTCTGGAAATCATAATACCAATTTGGAAATGATTTTTCAACACCAATCTCCATAAATCTTCTACATCCAGGACACCTGTGAAATTTGGATGAATCCACTCACAAATTGGCTAGGAGAGTTTCTGTCCTGAAAAACAATCTTAACCCTTTGGTTTTCGTCTTAGGGTAGAACAAATGAACAAGTTCACTCTTCACATGCTGGGGTTTGATAAAAATGCAGAGAATATGAAATTCTTTTCTCAACTCTTCTTTTTATATCCCCTGAAATATTATTTTCATAACCTTTTATTTTTCCCTCCCTCAAAAGTGACTTTTAATTTAGAATTACTTTTTGGTCCCCGAAATAAGTCACTTTTGCAATTTGTCCATCTTTTATTAAATTTATTAAGTTAACATAAGTCGCCTTTAAACTAAACATTTCTAGACAACTTAAGTTAATTAATAAATTATTCCCTTGCAATATCCCAATTAGCCTACGAGAATTAAAAATAGGGTGAGGGTCTCCATAAATTATTCATGTCGACGAAGGGGACATTACAGCCCCCTTCCCAAAATTGCTTGTCCTCAAGCAATTGCAGATTTGGATGTTGAAGAATTTGTTTTTCTTCCCAAGTGGCATCTTCTGGAGGCAAATCCTTCCAACAGACCAAGTATTCTGTGATGCTTCTGCTCCTCAACCTCCTTTCTCGTACATCCAAAATAGCCTCAGGGATCAAAATCAATTTACCTTCCTCTTCCAATGGTGGAAGCTCTGGAGAAGGTGAAATATGCTGTCCAATTCCCTTCTTGAGGCACGAAACATGAAATACATTATGAATTCTGTTTTGCTGTGACAACTCAAGCTCATAAGCAACTTCTCCTATCTTCCTCACTACTCTGTAATGCCCATAAAATCGTGGTTTTAGCTTCTTTGCACCATTCTTCTTCAGAGAAGACTGTCTATAGGGTTGCAATCGTAAGAAGACCAAGTCACCGACCTCAAAAGTTCACTCCAACCTATGTCTTTGCATAAATCTTCTATTGATTTTGAGCCTATTGGAGATTCTCCTTAAGTGTCTTCAGAATGTCCTGACTCTCTTGGACCCAATCCTTGGCCTTCGACCAAGTCACCGACCTCAAAAGTTCACTCCAACCTATGTCTTTGCATAAATCTTCTGTTGATTTTGAGCCTATTGGAGATTCTCCTTAAGTGTCTTCAGAATGTCCTGACTCTCTTGGACCCAATCCTTGGCCTTCGAAACCTCGCTATTAGCAATGACTAAGTCCACAAAAGATGTGACATCGTACCCATACAAAGCTCTGAATGGAGTCATGCCGATAGACATGTGATAGGTGGTGTTGATGCCACTATGGACACTACAAGTTCTTTGTCATGCCCTTTGGATTGACCAATGCACCCGCCACATCTCAATCATGTATGAATCAGGTATTTAATAAGTAGTTGCGGAAATTTTCAAGTGTTGGGGTCACGGTATAAGTGGCGTCGTCTTCTCTAACACTTATCTGCTGATACCGTGACCTTAAATCGATCTTTGAAAAGTAAACTACCCTATGCAACTCATCAATCAACTCGTCGATCTTGGGAATAGGGTACCCGTTCTTAATTGTTTTCTTGTTAAAATCCCTATAATCAATAGACATCCTCATGGTTCCATCCTTCTTAACCAAAACTACTGAAGAAGCAAAGAGACTGGAACTGGGTCTAATATGTCCCATATCAATTAGCTCTTTGATTGCTTTCTCTATTTCTTCCTTGTGCCTTTTTGGGTGGCGATAAGGAGTAGTTATGACAGGCTTGGCCCCCTCCTCCAACTCAATGACGTGCTCAAAGCCCCTATCTGGTGGTGTACTGGGAGGAATATCACCAAATACCAAACTGTGTTTCTCCAGCAGTGATTGAATATCAACATGATAAGCTCTCTTATCCTTCGAAGAAGCCTTTGTAGAAATAAAGAATTGGTTTGCCCATGCAACCTCACCATGCCAGAAAGGCGCCCCCATGTTCTTTGCAGTGACTTCTCTAGGTGCTCCATTAGACATACCTCGAAGTACTACCTTTTTCCCATTTGCTTTGAACTTCAATTCCATTGTGTGAACATTTTGAGAGTACTTTCCAAGAGAGTGTAGCCATTGTATCCCCAAAACCACATCTGTTTCTCCAATCCCAACCACATAGAAATCATCTGTTACCATATGGTTCCCTAGCATGATGCTCAATTGTGATATCTTTTTGGTGCATGACATAGTAAAACCATCTGCATCCATCACATTGAATCCTTCGAAATCCTCCACCTCAAGTCCTCTCTTTGCCACTAAGTCCTCATCAATGAAATTGTGGGTTGCCCCACTATCAATGAAAACCGTCACTCTCTGACCATGCAATACTACTCTAACTCTGAATGGATTGTACCTAGGTGTACTTGATAGAGTAGTGAAAGTCCCTCCTGTAACTCTAACAATTTGGTCTCTTGGTTCAACATCTTCCCCTTCATGCTCACTTCCTAAATCAACTTCCTCGTTCTTCTCTTCATTATTGGAGACAACCTCAATCTAATGAACCTTGCCTCGCCGAAGGCACCTGCAACCTAGTTCCCATGGATTCTTACATGAAAAGAATAATTTCTTTCTCCACAACTCATTCTTTGTCTCCTCATCCATGTTTGCTTTTTTAGGCCATTCCTTGTCTTTCGTAGGTGGGAATGACTTAGGCTGGAATTTGTTCTTCTGTGTTGAAAATTCCATGTTCCTTGCTCTCTTAATCACATCCTACAAGGAAGGAGGGCCAAATGCCTTCACCCAACCCCTGAGTGGTTCAGTCAAGCCCTCAATGAATAATACAACAAGTCTCCTCTCTGATACATTAGTAACCATCACTGACAATCTTTGGAATTCAGACACATAACTGTCAACTAGGCAACTAGGCCATGAAACTATGACCCTGGGTCACCATTCCATGGTACCACCACTCATGAGCATCTCCCTCGAAATGTAGTGTGGCATATTTTATCGCTTCACCTTCAAACATTTGATTTAGAGAGAAGTAGGTATCCAACTTTTGGATCCAAGCACGTGCTGTGCATTTGTTTGAACCATCAAAAGTAGGTATGGACAACTTGCCGAACCTTTGTTGTAAGTCCTGGTTGTGGGTTCCTCTCTCTTTCTTGGGCCTATTTCTTAGCTTCAATTGACAAAAATCTGTAAGAGATATCGTTGCATGAACCTCATCCCCAAGAGATCTATACTCATGTAGATAATCCAAATAGTTCTCTTCCACATTTTGTTGTTCCCCATCACCTCAGGGTCTTCTATTCTATCCAATTTTGGCATAAGGGGTCTTGTTGTTGATTCAATCACTGTTTTGGTATTATGGTTATTATTATTGTGTGTAGAGTTGCTTGCCTCACCATTGTTACCATTGTTATTCATGCTAGCCCTAGGTATGTTCGTGTTTTGCAACATTTGTGTCAACAAGTTAGTTAATTGCTGCTATCCCTGGATGAGAACATTGAGCTGTTGTTCTGTATTATTACCTTCGTTATGATTCCTTCTGTCTCTATCAGCCTTGATTTCTCTTTCTTCTTCTTCCGCCCACTCTACAATTGGAACCCTTGCTTGCAGGTTTTCAGGAAACTAAAATTGAGCCCTTCTATGTTCCCTCTGATAATATATGTTTGTTGTTTCACTAGGTTGCATAAGTTGTGTATATCTGCGTCACACAATTAATATTTCTTCCCACACAGGATGGCAAGATCTCCAGCTTTGAGACCATTGAAATATCCCAAACTAACTTTTTTTGTATTTTTGTAGATGTTTGACAAAATGACAGATGAAGCCACAATGCATAGAATGATATTGTATTCACGAAATATTTGAAGATGCAATATTAACTACTCTAGATATGAAATCAGATATATAAATTTATGAAATTTTTGATATAAATCGGCTTCTTATCAGCTGTATGTGATTGTTTTAATACATACAGACTCAGAATTGAGAATGAATGCAAATTTTAACCTCTAATTATTGAAACAGAATGCTGATGAAGTCCTTAGACATTGATATTAATATTGTAATTCAAGTACATATATTGCTGCATCCATGATAACCTATACGGCTCCAACTGTAGCTGTTATTTAACCCAAAACCTGCAGTATAAGGCAGCGTCTAGTCTAGGAATTAATTAATAACCCCAAATAGGGGTGCAGCTGATGTGTGGGGTCCCCATACTCCTTAAACTCCAATCGCCTCCCTGTAAACTTCAAACGCCTAGCTCCCGCATTCAACACCTAGTCTTTACTTTGTATGGCCACTATGATGGTTATTAATTGGTACAACCTCTCTGTTGGTGTTAAGCCACACTCGGACCGAAGATGGACTGGTCCAAGAGGGGCCATTAGCTCAGTGGTAGAGCACTCCAACAGTGAATGGAAGGTCCTAGGTTCGAGTCCTAGCTGGTCCATGTCTCAACATGGTATCAGAGCCAGGCCCAGGCTAGGAGCCCCAAGCACATGAGAGGTGTGGCTTAAGGGGGGGTGTTCGTGTTAAGCCACACTCGGACCGAAGATGGACTGGTCCAAGAGGGGCCAGTAGCTCAGTGGTAGAGCACTCCAACAGTGAATGGAAGGTCCTAGGTTCGAGTCCTAGCTGGTCCATGTCTCAACACTCTCTTGTATGGCTGTCCTTGCTAGCTAAAATGGTACGACCAGCAAAAATAAGCATAAACTCCACTTCTCTAAGTTTGGAATAATTTGCTATGCAAATATTCTGTAAATCTGCAAGTTGGAAATATATCTCTATCAAGCATCAATCTCCTCAAACTACAAACATTCAACACTCAACATCAAACACTTACCTGAATAGACAAAAATAGTTTGCTTCCTAAATTTTCTCGATAAATCTCCAATTTGTAGCTCCTCTAGAAATCAGAATACCAATCTGGAAATGATTTTTCAACATCAATCTCCAGAAATCTACTACATTCAGCACATCTGTGAATTTTGGATGAATCCACTCGCAAATTGGCTAGGAGGGTTTCCATTCTCGAAACCAATCTTTGTCGTAGGGTTTCCGTCCTAGGGCAGAACAGATGAACAAGTTCACTCTTGAAATGTTGGGGTTTGATAAAAATGCACGGAATATGAAATTCTTCTCTCAACTCTCCTTTTTATATCTCCCGAAATATTATTTTCATAACCTTTTATTTTTCCCTCTCTCAAAAGTGACTTTTAATTTAAATTTGCTTTTTGGGCCCCAAAATAAGTCACCTTTGCAATGTTGTTCATCTTTTATTAAATTTGTTAATTTAACATAAGTTGCCTTAAAAATAAACATTTTTATACAACTTAAGTTAATTAATAAATTATTCCCTTGCAATATCCCAATTAGCCTATGAGTATTAAGAACAGGCTAAGGGTCTCCGTAAATTCATGTCAGCGAAGGGGACATTACATATTTTCTATTCTGCAACAACTGACAGATCCTGCTGTGCTGCAGCAGTTGTCACACTCTGTTGTTCTGCAACGGCTGGTGGATTCTGTTTTCCCACAGCAATTAACGAACCGGCTATCCTGCAGAAGCTGACAGATCTTGCTGTCCTGCAATAGCTGAAGTCACCTTGGCATTTTGTTGCAATTTGTCATCAGGCATTCACTCGTGGTTTCTTCTATCATGTAGCAGGGGAATATGTCACTTTTGTGGCATACACACGTGCACAAATCCTTTGTTGTTGTGCCTTTCTATGCACTGCCAAGATTGCGCATGACACACAAATCACTACAAGGGCATTAATAAACAGCGTCTATGTGCAGTGAACAACACTTTTATGCTAAAAGGCACTGTCTTCATCAATTTCCAACACAACATGGAGGCAGTGGCACCTCAAATACCTACCACATGCTCCTTCAATTACTCCCAAGGCACTAATGATAGCGCCCAGACTGAAAGAAGTTTCATGTTCCACAAATACTACTAGAATGTTCTAGACAAACATATGCCTAAGCACCACAGAAAAAATCAGATTTGAAAAACACAAATATGCAAAATACAGATCTAAAAAATATAGTTCCGACTCTGAGCCCAAATGTCCAAAACTTAAGGCAAGATGTTTCATATTCCTTCTGGGCAAAATGGAAGCCAAATCAAGGTTGGAAGACCAAACACTTTAGATTCCACACACCGTCTTCACTATGACATTTTACAGCAGCTTCAACAACCCTTTGTGTATCCTGCAGTACCTGCAACTGCCCTTTGTTTTTGCTGCAGCAGTTGTGAGCTGCCTAAATGGTGTATTTGAAAAACACAAATATGCAAAATACAGATCTAAAAAATATAGTTCTGACTCTGAGCCCAAATGTCTAGAACTGAAGGCAAGATGTTTCTTATTCCTTTTGGGCAAAATGGAAGCCCAAACCAAGGTCTGAAGACGAAACACTTTAAGTTACACATGCTGTCTTCATCGTGATGTTTTACAGCAACTGCAACAACCCTTCATGTATCCTGCAGCACCTGCAACTGCCCTTTGCACATCTTGCAGCAGCAGTGAGCCATCCTGTTGCAGCTGTGAACTGCCCTGCAGTAGTTGTGAGCTGCCACTCAGTGGCTAAAAGACTTGTAGCTACTTCCCAGAATGGCTGAGAGACTTGTCTCAGAAGTTGAAAGACTTCTTACTCCTTCACCTGAAGACAACTTGTTGGACCCATAAACCTTCTTCACTGGCTTCTTCATGGAATCGAGAACATCTTCGACCAGTACATTATTCACAATCATGTCCCTTCTCACAACTTCCATGGTAACATGGCTTACATCCTTAAGACCTTAAAGATCCTCATATTTGTTCATCATCTGAGACACTTGTTTATGCCCAACAGATTTCCTTCCAGAGGGTAACTTATGGTCATTCCTAGGAACCATGGACCTATCACATCCACCATTTATTGTACTAGAATCCTATTTATACAAACTCCCATGGCAAATTTCCTTTGTCAATACCATAGCTCCTCTGACCATTTTGCAACTCTTTTTACTAAAGACAACCTCTACACCTTTATCACTCATCTTGCTTAGATAAATTAGGTTTCTTGCTAAACCAAGAACATGTAGAACTCTACGGAGTGACTTCACAGTCCCATCCTTAAACATTACATTGACCTTTCGTCATCGAAAAATCTTATGTGTCGAGTTATCACCTAAGAAGACATCACCTCCATTATATCTTTCGTATTTTGAAAACCACTCTTTATGAGGATTCAGATGAAAATGAACTCCTGAGTGTATCATTTATGCATCATCACCTGCATGAATACCTAAAGATGCCATAGACAAATCCCCATCTTCACCTTTTTCGTCACTGGAGGACTTTGAGGTTTGAGAAAAACCATCATCTAACGGGTTTCCATTATTTGTTTTCTTAACCTTGCATTCCCTTTTAAGATGTCCATATTTTCCATGGTTACAACATTTCTATTTTTCCTTGTTAGGAGACATGCCTTTGGATTTAGATCTCATTTTTTTTTTCCTTTCATCATCCCCTTATCTTTTGACCTTCCTCTCTCCATGAAAGCATCCATTTCACCACCATCCACAGACTTCCTCCTCAACTCCTTTGACAGTATGGAAGCCACCACTTCCTCGAGCTTTGGCTTTGTAGAAATGCTACTAATTGCCATGACAAGGTTATTCCATGAATTTGGAAGGGAACAAAGAAAAGTTATACATCTATACTCTTCATCAATCTTCACATGTAGTAATGCTAATTGACTTATGATAAGGTTGATTGCATTTAAATGCTCCGTAACTGAGTCTCCATCATCCATTCTCAAGGAATACAATGTCTTAAGAAAAGTTTGTTTACAAGAGACTTTGCATCATAAAAGTTTCCTAATTTCACTCACAACTAATGTGATGTATCTTCATTAGAGACACTTAATAATACAGAATCAGTAAGACAGAATCTTACGGTGCTTCTTGCTTTCCTATCAAGTTTTGCCATCAACCTAAATGTACTTGCCATGATTTACACAAATTAGTGGAAGTCACAAATGACTCCCATTGAAACCATTGATTTTATAGGACAAAATTGTCCTCCGCAAGAATCAAGCTACAACCAAGCTTTGATACCAATTGTTAAGAAAAATGGTTGTATAGTGTAATTTAGGAGTTAATTTGCTGTTTTATATCAGATTTATAACAACCACAAATCTGAAATGTGAAAGGAAATCAACAACCGTGGAGAAAGAAACAATCGCATAAAGAGTATACATAACACCTTATATACTTTGGGGAAACCCTTTTGGGCAAAAATTAGCATCAAAACATCCACACACAATATTATCGATGAAATAGGATAACATAACGAGAAAGCTGAAATGAGTCTCTTCCACTCTATGCTCCAAATCTAATAGAATTTCTGCAGCATTCCAAAAACACCTCCTTACTGCTAAGGCAATACTATGAAAACCACAACCCCAAGCCTCTTATTTCTAGGCACTAGTGATTTAAGAAACCACCAAGGTTTCTACTACCAAGAACCCAAACCCATGGGTCCAAATCAACCATGGCACCCCATGTGTGTTCCTTCACATCCTCTTAAGACTCTTCTCATACACTTGTGTCTTTTCACCTTCCAAGGCTCATTATATTCACCTAGAGAATGACACAAATTTGTGACTCTTCAACTTTCGTCTTGGAATGCTCTTCTTTTGTCTTGTTTTAACCCAAGTGCTCAAGGTGATCTTCCACCTTTAAACTTGTTCCTATTGCTTGTTCTTGTGTGACCCCTTTAATATTTGCAATGCTAATGTTACATACAACATTGCAACATGAGAAAATGTCTTAACACTAATTATGGCATCCCAGCCTAGGTGGACCACAACTTACAACAACATTTTATTTTATAATGCAAGGTGTACAACACCTTTCCCATCACTTTAAACAAAGCTAAATCCATTAGAGGATCATTGGTACATGGGCCATACTAAGGACATAATAGACAAAATATATGCTTCTCAAAACATCTGATTGCTTTACACCATGACAACTAGAAAAATTAACTTTCCAAAAGGTTTATTAAGATTAGGTTCATTGAAGAATGGAGTAGCCATATAAGAGAAGTTAAGAAATCCCAATTGTCTCCACAAACAAGCTATATTGTCATTTCTTATGATTGAGAACTCAAGTCTTGGTTTACAGACATTTTAAGACACAAAACAATCAACATAAAATTAAGAACGAGAAAAATGAGAAAATCAAAATATATGTGTCTAGGAAAGCCAAACCATGCTACCCAACTTGTATTAGACATCTCTTCCAATGGGAATATGTAGAAAAATGCAAATCAATTGCAAAACAATGAGACAAGGATACATAGTTTACAACGATAAAAGCATCAAGAAAAAATTCAAAACAAGTCTCAAATGGTTACTCTTCTTAATAGGAGGAAAGGTAAATAACATTGAAGCTCCAGCCTTGGTATTAGTACGATGCACTGACAACTTGATCTTGACAAGGGGTATATAGAAAAATACAAACCGATCCCAAAACAATGTGGCAGGGATACGTAGCTTGCAACGATAAAGGTACCATTAAAAAAAATCTCAAATGGTTACTCTTCTTCATTGGAGGAAAGGGTAATAACATCAAAGCTCTAGCCTTGGTATTATTAGGATGCTCTTGCAACTTGATCTTCAAGTATATGTTTGAGGTATTTATTTATATTTACTGCAGATACATAAAAACATATGGTTCAGTAAAGGTAATGATTATAAAATATGTGATGTACTCAAGCCTATCTAAACCATAGAAGCAAAAATCTTTTTTAAATCGCGATTTTTAGTAAAAATCGCGAATCGGGAGGTTTCCTGATTTAAACACCAATTTAAATTGCGATTATGAAAAAATCGGGTTTTTAGGGTTTTTTTACCACTGGTTTTTTTATGAATGACACGTAGGGTTCACACGAGGGTTTCTGTATTCGTCCCGCCTGCCTGCATACGCGATTTATATGTTTATAAATTTTATAATTAATTTAAAAATATCAATATAATGTTGGAGTGGCTTGGTTTGGCCCGCCTGATGGAGCACGATAATACCTCGCGTCACCAAAGTGCTTAAAATATTGAGGGACAGAAGAAAACAAACGTGATAATTGGGGTTTCTGCTTACGCCATAATTTAATTTTTTGCTTCTGTGGTTTGTAGGACTTTGTTCGTCGACCTGCATAAGCAAGTTTATGTTTATAAATTTTATAATTAATTTAAAATAATTAATATTTAATTTAATTATTGCTTATGTTTTATTAGATTCTAATGAGTTATTGATAAATTTAATTTTTTAAAAGGTTTTATAATAAATTTTATGTTTTTGTTAAATTTTATAATTAATTTAAAATTATTAATATTTAATTTTACTGTTTTTATTAGATTTTAATATGAATTATTGATAAGTTTAATTTTTTTAAAGATTTTATCTATGTTACCGGGTTTGCCCCCTGCCTGGCCGGATGTGGGTGCGATTCGCACCGGGTGCATGGTACGGTGCGGTTCACCTGTGGGTGCAGACAGGGTGTGTCCGGGATAGGCCGGGTGCGTCTTGGATGAACCCGGGTGGTTAGGAGGCGAACCCGGGGCCTAGAAATGGCACCCAGGCCGAACCCAGGTCGAACCCGCCCCTTAAAATACCCAGCTCACTTTTTTTTTGGTTTTTTTACATTTTAAGCCATTTTTGACTTTTTCTATTTGACCTAAAATGAAAAAGCAACCCTAAAAACACATTATAAACACAAAGTGAAAGCCATTTCAACTCATTTGTTTGCAAAACACAAATATTATCCATTGTGGCTGAACTCACATATTTGTTTGTGATTTAAGAAAGAGGCTATAAGGAAGGGGAATCAAAGTTGTGGGATGTGGAGCCAGAGCAGATTGACATGGATGCTTCTACTTCCCATTCCCAACATGTTGCACTTGAGGGATCAGAGAGCGAGCACACTTTTTCAATGAGTGGCAGTGGTGTTGGTTGTGGTTCTTCAAATGATCCTGCTAATGTCCAAGTCCAAGATGGTGATAATGATGATGGTGTGGAGGATTTAACAAATCCATTTGATTGATGACATTTGTCATTTGACATTGAAAATTGATTGTTGAACTTGATATTATTATTTTGAATCTTGTTATTGAACTTAAAGTTCGAGTTTTATGTTTTATGATATTCAAGTTGATGGTGGTTTTGTTGTTTATATGATGCTATGTGGTGTTCTACACTTAATTCTTGCTTTTCTACACTTAATTCTTGGTTCTACACTTAATTTTTTTGCATATATATATATATATATAAACGAACCTAAAAACAAACCCAACCCCCAAAAAATTTTTCGCTGACTCCACAAACCGAACCCCCGAACCCGAACCCGGACTAGAATCGGCTACTTAGGATTTTATAATAAATTTAATGTTTATTAAATTTTATAATTAATTTAAAATTATTAATATTTAATTTTAATTATCGATTTTATTAGATTTTAATGAGTTATTGATAAATTTAATTTTTTAAAGGGTTTTATAATAAATTTTATGTTTATTAAATTTTATAATTAATTTAAAATTATTAATATCTAATTTAATTAATGTTTAGGTTTTTATTAGATTTTAATATAAGTTATTGATAAATTTAATTATTTAAAATATTTTATGATAAATTTATGTTTATTAAATTTTATAATTAATTTAAATTATTAATATTTAATTTTAATTAGCGTTTACATTTTTTTTTGATTAAAATATGAGTTATTGATAAATTTAATTTTTTTAAAGATTTTATAATAAATTTTGTTTATTAAATTTTATAATTAATACAATAATATTATATATTAATAATACTATATATTAATAATATAATAATTATATTGAAATATATAGAAAGGAGCGGATGAAGAAGGTGAGTGAGCAGCCGGGAGCAAAGGCGCGCGAAGAGACTCAGGCTAGCGACTATGTGACAGGGTTGGCCTTCGATGCTGTTCACAGGTTGGTGAAAGATGGTGTGCTTTTGTCGGAGATGCTGGGCAACGATGGCATCAAGTAGCTTGTGGCTGCTCTTCGGCAGAGGGTGGAGGAAGTTAAGCAATGGTTAGAGTAGGGCACTGTTAGGAGCACATGATCTCCTTCCTCAGACCCTTTCACCACTGTGTCTCCCTCCTCTGGTGCGAAGGCTCACACGACAAGTAGCTACAGGCTATGCAAAAATTCTCTGAACCCTTGCCATGTCTGTAGCGCCTTTTGCAAGGAGCAAATCCTCTCCCTCGATCCTTCGGCAGACCTAGGGTTTGTCATGGTTTCTGGAACGACGCCCAATAAGAGCATTGCTGCTGCTTCGGATCCCTTGCCCCCTCCAGTGGTTACCCCTCCTAATCCGTGTACCTCTTGGTTTCTGGGTGATTTTAGGGTGGATTTGGCCTCTGAACCCGTTGATTTTCATATTTCTGATGAGTGCATAAGGAAAGTCTCCTTAGACATTGGAACATGGTCTTTGATCTTCAGATCGGTGGGACGACCACCTTCGGTTAATGATTTCACGGCTTGGTGCAACAGTTCGTGGGACAATCTAAGTCCCCCTTCTGTGGAATTGCTGGATTATGGTTTCTTTTTGGTTATCTTTCAAAATACTGAGGATTGCAGGTTTGTCCAAGACAATGGACCATGGTTTTTTGGCAGGTTGGGCTTATTATGTCCCCATGGTCCCCTTTCTTTGATCCTACAAAGTTTCAAATTTCTGCCATTCCAATTTGGTTGCGCCTTTACAATTTCCTCTGGTTTTGCGAAACCCAATTCAAATCGAATCCTTTGTCAACTAGTTTGGCACCTTCATTAAGATTGAGGAAGGGGCTGATCCCAGAAGGTACGCCAGAGTTTGTGCTCTGATTGATATTTCTAGGCCTTTGCCTCATATGATTCGCATCAATTCGTCCCTTGGCTCTTGGATACAATTTATTAATTATGAAGGGCTTCCTGAGAGATGCTTCAGGTGCAATCAACTCAGCCATAAGATTGTCGGTTGCCATTCCAAAACCAGCAATGGCCAACGAGCCATCAATCTTAAGAAATGGGTTCGCAAGGAGGGCAATCCTGACGCTGATTTTGTTTGGAGAAATCATGGTATGTTCCTGGATCATTGCTCTTCGTCTTCCCTTGAAGTTGGGGCTGATAAGCAGTCTGAAAACATTTCCCCTCCAACCAGTGGAGTAGAGGATGCACAGCATCAACAAGTGGATAGGGATAAGTAGTTGAATTTAGGGGTCTCAAGGAATAAGGAGCAAGGGTTGGTTCTCTCAAATGACCAAGACACTTTGGTTCAGGCGATTGCTATGGCTGGCTCAAAGCATCGTTCCATTCCCCTCACTGCTTGAAGGGATTCAAGTTTGGTTAAGGATGGCAAGCATAGGGGAAGGAAAATTGAAGCTGAGAAGCTAAGATTGGATGCCCAGGATGCGATTGATGAAGGCACTCAGTGGACGATGGAAGAACTTCTCACAAGAAGCAAAAGAAAACAAAAGAAAGGCTGATTTCTTGTGGCTCTATTAGCATATCTTCGTTGGTTTTTTAAGTCTCTGTGATGTCATTTCCTCTGTTCCCTCTCATCTCTTTTGCTCCCCGATTTCGAGTCTGAAGCATTCTTATTTTTATGCCCTCTATGTTATAAGGGAGTGGGGCCCTTAACCCATATCTTACGTGACAAGAAAACAAAAAATATAATATTTATATTATTAATAATATAAAGATTATCAATCAAAAAAATAATATAAAGATTTAATAATATATTATTTATATTATTAACATATTCTAATAATAATATTATTTATATAATATTTATATCTTTAATCTATTCTATATATACATATAAATTGAACCCAACCCCCAAAAGTTTAAAAAACAATATATTTTCCTCTCTTTTTTAACATTTTTTTTACGTGTTTTGGAAATCCGATTTTTTTTCCAATTTTTTCACGATTTTTTGAAAAAATCTTATACTTTTGATTTGCCCGTTTTTTCCCCAAAAGATTTTTGCTGCTATGATCTAAACTTTTGATCATCTTAATCATGTATGGTACTTATTGGTCACAATACTTTCTATATGTACTTGTATGTATTGAGAGAGGTCTGTTGACCAATATAAGGACACAATTATATGGAGGAGTTGTATATTTCATATGAGAACAATGAAAGCATTCTGTTTCCCATACCTTTCTGTATTGTGCATACATGTAGATAAGTGTTGGCATGTATGTAAGAATAATCTGTGTATGTTCTGTTAGTTTTCACAATAGTGCTGGAGTAAGTTTTTTTTGCTTCAATTAGCCATCTATATTGTGCCTTGTGTGTGTGAATACTACTTGCTTTCTCTTCTGACATTAGAAGTTCTGAGGCTATAATTATATCATTTTGTGCTCATATGAAAAGGACTGAAGATGACCGTATGTTATGTATGTGGTGATTATCATTGGTTGGCTTTTCTTACAGAAGGCTAATGATGATTGCCTATATTTCCTTGAAGATGCAGTTAGGAACATATGCCAATGATGTGCCTAATAGTTGCATACTTTTAGTGGACTAAGTAGCTTCCACAGTTCCACTGAATGCTAACTCTATATAATGCCAGTTTCTTGACTTGGTGTAGTTCATGTGCAGTAGCAGGTATTAGCAAGTAGTTCTGTCCACATGCCATACGTTTAACTGCAATTATTCTGTTGCCATTATTTATTTCACATGAAAAAGTTGAGGCAAATTTTAAATGCTAAGCTTGCATTATTTAATTTCATTTGCAGGGAGTTTTGTGCAGAGTGCTTTGCAGAGTTCATGTGGTGGTCAGTGCGCCATGTTTCTGCTGAGGTTAGCAAGTTAAATTTGCAGATATGCAGCAGATTTGAGTTATGTGGAGTTTCTTCGCTGTTTTAGGTTTGTTGTGATAGAAATAGAAATTGAGATCAGGAAGCATGCAATCAATTATTTTTCTACACATTGTAACAGAATGCTCGTCTTTTTTTGTTCAATGTTGTTTCACAGGTTGATAATTTTGTAAATATAGCATCTATGCTACATCGACTTTACACTCGTCTTGATCATCCAAATCCATACCATAGATTAGGAGCAGCAATGGCCTCTCATCTTATCTATCCGGTACTCAGGGAAAATGTATCAATTGTTGATCGTCATATTCTGGAAATGCTATTTTTCTGTATAAAGAGCTTGCGTGTTGGTGAGAATGATAGTGATCAAATAGGTCAGAGAGACATCCCTTTGTTCTCCTTTGAATTTGGATGGCATGCTTGTGTGATCTTATTTGTCAAGGAGTTCATTGCTATTTCTGTTAGTAAAGGTTGGTGTGTATTTGGTATGTTAGATTTGATGTGACTGAATCATAGTTTTTAGAACCTGAAAATGGTAGGTTTAAAATGAGTGAAAAACCTAATGGCACCAGAATCATAGTTTTTGAACTTAATAAGAGTTATACCAACAATACTTTGCACTTTTATTTATTGTGTTTCATTCTGCTTCTCCTTTGTTTGTTAGCAGTGTTTTTGTAAAATAGAAAGTTGTTTTTTGCTAGATATTCAGAGCTTGGAGTCTATGTGTGAAGTATACATATATACTTAAGAAAGAAGCAATACCTGAACTTGATAATATGATCTGTTAAAGGAGAGTTAAAGATATAAGCATGATAAGGAAAGCAAGAAGTTAAATGCCTCTGCCAGAAGATATGCCATATTTGTTTTTGTCTACCAACTATAGTTTATTGGTTATCCTTATTATTGATGTGTTCCTCACATTTGGGATAACTACTAAACTACAAATATGCTATGTTACCCCAAGTTTGTGGAACGGGGACGACAACCGACATGGGGATGTGCTTTGGGGATGGGGACGGCAGGGAGGCCATTTTTTAGGGGATGGCAGGGGATGGCTATTAAAAAAAGGGGAATTTTAAAAATATAGGAAATTTCAAATATTGATATGATAACATTGATAAGGCATTCATCATATACATTATAGAATCTTAATATATAACAAATTAACAAAATTCAATTGCTTTCATTATCAATGTGCATATATATTATATAAAAATTACAACAGAATGCCCCAAGGTTGCAATTTTCAACTACAAAATGACAAAAAATATAGAAAATATGTCGCTGCCCTTAGTCAACATCTACTAACATTTATCATAATCGGAGTCTAAGTCTAGGTCACTGCCACTATGAAGGATTGCCTCATCCAATGGAACCCTAGCCAATCCCTTTTGTGTCTCCTTGTCATCACCTTGTGTGGCATCTTTGTGATTAACATCTCAACATGTGGTTGGAGTTAGACGTTACTCAAGACTCTGTTGGTTCTGAAGTCACAAGGCACTATGCACAATTTCTCCAATCATTGAGAGGTAAGCCTATTCCTCTTGATTGACTATATGAAATTGCAAGCAAGGTTGAGGGGCAATGCCCCTTGTGGGGTCTAGGGGTAGGACCCCCAACGGGGTCTAGGGGCAACGTCTTTGAGACAACTAGCCATAGGGGACAACTAGCCGTCCTTGGGATGGTTGGGGGACGTCTAGATGTCCCTGGCCATCCTGGGAAAGGCTAGCCGTCGCCTGGCATTTCCAGACTTTCCTCACACATACTAGAAACATTTCTGGGCAAATGAAAAAAAGGAGGACGATGCGGGGATGTTTCCAATCTGTCCCTGCGTCCCCTGTTGGGGACGACCTTGATTTGGTCGGGGACGCGTCCCTGGGTTACATAGTAAATATGTTTTGTTATGCTTCGCAAGCAAAGTAAAATGAATTAAGCCACAACAATACCATGTATTTATTTTTAACTTAAATGGCCTTTGTGTTCATATCACTTTTAATCATTATTGCCATATTGAGCTGCTCAAATATTGTTTAGGACATCCACTTAGTACAAGTTGGAAATGAGTCCTTGTGACCAAGTAAGTGGTAGTGCAGTGTGTGCTGACGGCTGACGCAAACAAGAGTATCTTCGTCCTAAGGGGAATAGAAATTTGGAATAGTGCTCTTGGGATTGAGAGATAACGACCTCTTCCTCCTAATGTGGAGGCTCAAAAGCTTATGTTGACCTACATTCACATCATTGCGAATATCATGTTGGCAAGGAAGATCCAATGTGATATAAGTTGCATCAAATTGCTGCAAAATGCTATAAGGGCCATATCAAATAGTTTTCTTTATGAGATTATGATGTTGAGGCTTAAATCTTAGACAAATTAGTACTTGAGAAGCAACTTTAGCTTGCTTCTTTTGCTGATGAGATGAAGATAGACATGATATTTCCACAGTCCATGATATCTAATATGTGAGCTTCTGGAAGAGACTGTGTGTGCTTTTTTTGAATCGACGTTTCGGATCACACTCCGTGATCCATCATCAGGATGAAAAGAAGAGAATTAGTGATCACGGAGTGTGATCCGAAACGTCGATTCAAAAAAAGCACACACAGTCTCTTTCAGAAGCTCACATATTAGAGATGAGATGAAGAATTTGTGGGTAGAGCTACCAAAATTGAAAATATTATAAGGAGCAAGAGATTGATATTCATATCAAACCTCAAATGGGGAGTGTCTTGGGGGGACACGAATAACTCTGTTTTAACTTTTAATAATGCTGCAGTACATGAAGATAAGTGATCTGTAATCGGCATGGATATTCTATTGCCCAATTCACCAATAAGAATATTATATTCATTATTTTGTTGCTCAGCAATTCTATGCTTTAGTTGAACAACATGGAAGGCTTGGAGTATGAAGTCCTTATTCTCTTTGGCTGATTCATAAACACCATACTTATATTAAATGAGAGAAAGAGCATTTACATTATCCATATCCGCTTGTGACTTAGTTGTTAACAACTTGTAGAAATATCATGAAGCAAGTCAATCAGATCAAAGTAAAAGATAACACAGGATTTACACTGAAGAAACCCAATTTGGGGGAAAACTCTAGCAAAGAATCTGCTATCAAAATCAGTGGTACAAGCTTCCTTCCTTCTTGAGGCAACTAAGAACAGCACTCTATTATCTTCTCACCAGTCTAAAAATGGATCAGTCAAGTTAGTGTAATCAGCTAGCTTAGTTACATAATGTCCTAAAAAATTATCCTTGTATTTCACTTTTAAGATGATTCATTTAAGCAAGAAACTAACTGAAATAGAGTTGCAGAAATCAAATCATTTGGACAGAACAAAGACAAATGTGCACCAAGTGATCTGGGCACTGAGGGTATTGAAATCAGATAGGAACAGGCACAGGTGATGGGTTCAACCACAGTTGAACTTATCCAACGGATTTGATCCTAGTTGAGCTAGTCTTGTGCAGAGATAGTTGACTGAGATTGGTTTGACTGCTCTCAAATTCATTCTAGGCAGGCCAAGAAGACAGACTCGGCAGTGTTTTGGGAAGTTGAAATGATCCAGATTCCTTGGTTTAAGTTACACAAATGTAATGTCCCCATTTTCTGAGTGATCACCTAGTGGAGTTGGCTAGCCTATTCCATTCCTGTAGGCTACGCTAGAGGGCTAATGGGATAACCTAACTGGCTAGATTTCGTACTTAGTCAATTTTATTTGGCTAAGTTGCCGATCCTGGTACAGGTTCAGATACGGATACGGGGTTCGGGTACGCGGATACAGCAATTTTTTTTTGCCCGGGTATGGTACGGCAATATATATATATATATATATATATTTAAAACAGTAAACTCTAAGACTAAAAAAACTTAAAAACAGTAATACTCATAATATGATAATTGCCAATAAACAACAAAATAAAATATCAAAATACCTCATATTTCATAACTTGCAATAAAGAAAATCAAAATACTCAACTGGAATAGGGATAAATGTAAATTGCAACTTGGCTTTGCATTAGTTGAGTTTGACAAAGGAATTGTGACGTTCTAGAGTACTCATTGAAGGTAATGGTAGAAATTTTAGCATATTGATAAAAGTTATTATCAGACCTTGTAAGGTTGTACTTATGCTAATTCAGTTTATTTTATGGGTTATGTTGTGTATTGCTCATCTATGTTGTTGAACATTGTAAAAATGAAGTAATGAGGAATATAGTTGCTTGTTGCAGACTGATCTAAACTACATCTTATACTTAAGATCATTGGGATGTTGTTTAATGTTGTAAGGAAATAAGTTGTTTGCTAAACCATGATTACAAGTTAGTTAACGTATATTGGAAAGTACTTGAAAGAGGATAGTTCTAGGTGATTATTAAATACTTTAGATGTTGGTTGATCAAATTAGATGTCAAGTATTATTATGTTGTTCTATACTTACTCACTAGGTATTATGAACCCCCTGTTTACCTTGTTAAGTTGAAATCAAATTTATCAACAATAAACTGAGTTAAGATTAGATGTATGTGTAGACTTTGATAACTGTCGAGTTATGATTTAAAAACTTTATTTCACTTTTAGTCATACTTGGACAAATTTCACTTTTAGGGCGAAATAGACTCATTTGGATTTTTTTAAAGTTAAAAAAATGTTTAAAAAAGTTGATTTTGACATCATTTTGTGCATCCCTCCCCTGGGTTCTCCTGGGTTCCCCTGGGTTCTGCCCGGGTTCTCTGTGGGTTCTTCCCAGACACTCTGGGTTCTCTGTGGGTTCTTCAAAAAGAACCCACAGAGAACCCAAGGTGCCTGGGAAGAACCCACAGGCGAACCGTACCCGTACCCGTACCCGAGCAGAACCCATACGGGCACGTTGGGCATTTGAGAAGAACCCGGTAACTTAGTTATTTGGGCAAAATGATTGTGGGAGATGACTTGGTATATTTTTGTGAGTGTTTTGGTGAAGTCAACACAAATAAATAATTTGCCCTAATGATGAGCAACCAAGGAGGAGAATGAGAAGAGAAGAAAATAAATGGAAAAATGCCATTGGAAAATAAGAATAAATTATGATATTTCCCTTGGAGGAGGACGACTTGATTAGAGGTCAAAAACATGATGTAAAGATGCCTAAGTGGTTTGCTCCACTTGGAGAAGGGAAAGAAACAATATGAAAAATAAAACATCTTGTTTGGGTCGGCCAAGGAAGAAGACGAAAAATAAAATAAAATATTTCCTTTGTGTTTTGGGTGCCTAGCATGAGGTCAGCCCTATGAGAGAGAAAAAAGTGGAATAAAATATGATTACAAGAGGTGGTCGGCCAGCTTGAGGAGAGAAGAAGATTTATGTATAATTATAAGATCATTTGAGGCATTTCCATCATCATTCATACACATCACATCTTTTCATTTGAAGTTTTACTCTTGGCTGCACTTTTGGTCAGCATATTCTAAGGACGAAAACCCTTGAGAATATTAGGTGGATTGGACGAAAACCCGATTCCATCTTGGAGGTGAATTCACACGGAGTTCACACTTGCACTTCATTGAAGTTTGGAGGATCTTGAGCATTCAAGCCACATCATTTTGGAGCAGATTTGAGCGCCACCTTTTGGAGGAGTTTTGGACGAAGAATTGACTAGGGTTCATGCCCTATGTTGAGTGCCACTTACCTAGAAGGGCGCCTTCATTATTTTGAGTCATATTTGCTATTCCATGGTATGTATAAACCTAATTTAGGTTGAACTTATAGGAGCAGAAATATGGGCAATGTTTGTCATATTTCTGCCCATGAATTTGGTGTAATTCTAAATCAGCATATTCAGATTTGGAGCAGCAGACTTATTTAATCAGAAATCAGAGTTTTTTGGCACATGTTTGGCCTTTGGATGGTTGGTTTCATGTTTGATATCATTTGTTGATGTTTGTACATGTTTGGCATATATTTTATGGATGTTTGGAGTGTGTTTATTGGCTGCCTATGAGCATTTATGTTTCTGAAAATAAAATCAGAATTTAGGGTTTTGAGCAGAAAACTAAATTGCAGAAATTTAGGGCAGAATTCAGAAAATTAATTTCAGAATTTTAGGGCAGATCCTATTAGGGATATTACAACACATCTTTTGGGCTTCTTTTCTATGTCTTTTTGCTTCTTGTTTCTTTATAATCCTCCAAGAGGGATTATTTTGGAAGAGTAGTTGCACTTTGGAGTGGGCCTTATATCATCATCAGCTGCAAGCAATCCAATGCTTTCATTCTTTCAAGGTTGGATGGTGAAGTTCTGCCAATCTCAGTCAATGGGATCCATCTCAAACCTTACCATTAAGGTTAGTCTAAGATTCTGGACATATTGTTTTAGTTTATTTCTGCTTTAGGTTTACTTTTCCTAAGTGCTCTTGCACAGGCTGCATTGTGATTAGGAGAATGCAAGCCTTGTTTCCTTTATGGTGTTGTTTTAGAGGCAGGGTTTTCAGTTGTTTTGACCTATTGCAGTTCCCCTTTGACTATATACCCAATGAATGCTTAAGGCCATTGGTTTCCATTTGTTTAGCAGGGAAACACCCCTGAGAAGTCGCCAAAATGTTGTCCTATTTTGCTTCCCAGCCAAATAGTCCAAATCCATAAAATCTCTTAAGTGTTTTCCCCTTTAGAGATGTAAGGAAAAACATCCAAAATTGACTAAGTCCCAAAAAATTTGAGTTTCCTTGTGTTTTTTGGCCTTTCGGACCTCAGAAATGGGACCTTCTTTCTTCCTCCTTCCTTCCCTTTTGGAAGAAGAAAGGCAGAAAGTCCGAAGCCCGAGCTCCAATCCTTCCCCTTTGAAAAAATGACTAAGTGTTTAAAACTTTTTGGACTTAAGACTTCGGACCTTTCCTCTTCCCTCTTCCCTTTTGAAAGGCGTAAACGGAAGGCCCAAAGTCCGACCCCTGACGAGTGTTAAATTTTCTAAGGCATTCTGCCATTTTGCGGAACCCTTTTGATGGACCCCATGGCGGGCTGGCGGAATCGTGGAATGCTACCACGTGGACAAAGGGAAAGCATAAAGCAAAATGAGCAGGGCCCAATCTCAGACTCTTTCTTTGAGAAATAATGCTAAGTGTTTCGGGCTTCAAGGATCGAATCTTCTTACTTCTTCCTTCTCTGCGAAGGCGAAAGGCGAAAGGTCCGATCTCCGAACTCTGCTGAAACTTTCGAAAGATCGGCTAAGTCTAACTTTCGGGGCTCGGACTTTACTTCTTCCTCCTCTGTGAAGGCGAAAGACGGAAGGCCTGAGGCCCAAAGTCCGCCAATAATGTAATTGTCCTTTGTAAAGCGGAGTTCGGGGGGTAGACTTTCCTCCTTTCTTCTTCTCTTTTGTAGGGTAGAACGCCGAAGGCCCAAGGCCTGAACTCTGACGGTTTTTGCGATTTTTCAGAAACAAAGGAAAGGAAGCTAAACCAAGGGCCCTCCATGATCAATCTTGTTCAGATCTTGCTTCCAAGGCGGGCATCCAGTCTAGATGAAAACCAAGTATCCAAACTTTAGCTGGAATATTGGGGTTGAGCATTTATGGTTCCCAAAGGTGGTTCAAAGCGCAGATTTCCATCAAAGATATTTGCTCAACCACTTATTGGAGATATTTTTCTGCATTTATGTCAAGACAATTAGATTTTCTTCTGATATTATTTTGTAAAATATCTCTGACAGGCCCATGGTCGCATTCATTACAGCAGGTAAGGGTGCTTCCATTGAAAATGCTATATAAGGCATGAAATGTAATGTAATATGGTTGGCTTTTTGGTCTAAAAACTATATCTCTTTTCAATTGTAACCGTGCCTCTTTGAGAATAAACATCAGATTTTTTCCTTTTCATGAATTATTCTTTGCTTTGTGTATTTTCTGTTTGATCTCCATCTGTGAATGCTTCTTTTCTCTTGGATTTCATTTAGTTTCCTTTACCTCTGCAAGTAATTCGTGATTTGTGTATGCTGGTCCGTTGTTTATTGTTATTCTGTGCATACATGGTTGTTTCGAGTGCCTACCAACATTCAAACCTGGTGTATCACCCCCTTTTCATTTTCAGTTCATCCTCCTTCCCCTTTTCCTCAACGGTGCATAGATGAGGTTTAGTCTTAGCAATAGATGAATCCCACATTCAGCGAAGGAACCATCGTCTCTCTGGAGATTTGATCTCCCTGCAGGGTCCCACACTTGGAGATCATCTCAATGTTTCACTGGATTGTTGGAGCCCTAAAAGCCTCTAACACAGGGTGCAAATCCAAGTGACAACAATTACTATATCATTGCGAAACCCTACGTGCATTGAAACAACAAAAACACAAGCAAACCATTCAAAAAAACAAATTCAGAAAATCAGAACAGCAGGGTAAAAATCGGATCAGAATTGGTAGGGGTTCTTACATACAAGCACAAGTAAAGCCTACTCTGGCACCAATCTGATATGTAATTGGTAAGGATATTCCAGTTGTACAATTCACCAATATCACCCTTACATTTGTAAGCGTGATATTATGCTACTTGTAATTAGCTATGTTTGGGTGTGATAGGTGAGGTTGTTACCTCTCGATAGTTGTAGTCGGTGGCGACGGTTGGCAACCCAGGCAACTGTCGGCCTCCTTTATATACTCATCATTTCATTGTAATGGGAGACAGTACAGTTTTTGGTGTTGATTGTAATTGCATGTTTGAATCAATAATATATGCATTTGAGTTTTACTGTGTCAATTCAATGCTTATTCTCGTATAATGTTATTCTTCAGTTTATATTCTTTGTTTACTCTGTATGAATCCGTCTAGACTCATTCGACAGTAAACAACATTCTTTATCTTGTTTCTCGCCAGTTCTATGCTTTAATTGAACATGAGGGAAGGCTTAAAATATGAAGTTCTTATGCTTTATGATTGATTCATAATTATCATAGTTCCATTAAATGAGAGAAACAACGTTCACATTAGCCATGTCCACTTGTGTCTTAGTTTTTAGTAACTTGTAGAAATTTGGTATGAAGCAAATAAATGAGAACAACACAAGTAAAAGATAACACGAGATTTAACTTGGAGAAATCCAATTTGAGGAAAAACTACAGTAAATAATCCACTATCAAAATTAGTTGTGCAAGCTTGGTCCGTTCTTGAGGGCACTAAGAACACTATTGTAGTATCGTCTCACTTGCACCAAATTTAGTGAACTCCAATGGCTGCATGCAATCACACAATCTCAAGAAACATGGCAATAGAATTCTACTTTTAATTGCCAATTTCCCTAAGTCTAGTATGATTGTAATGCAATTTTTAGGATAACTCTATCTCTCTAATCCTTCCTTTCCTTGCCATGAAAGAAAAATGTCCTCCATGAATGAAGAATCTTCTCCCTCAAAGAAAAAATCTCCTTGGATATAACCCAATGGTTTCATGTATTTATGCTAAAGGATGTGTACATGAGTCGATCATGAGCAAATGGAACATATCCCATGTGAGTATTTGGAAAGAGAATTGATACAATTCCTTGGAGGAGTCTTCAATCGTGCTATTTTGTGTTGTATGGCATGAATTACTCTATTGCTGAAACTGCTCTATTTCCAACATGACGAATTCATTCGCACTCAAAAAACTTCATCTATAAACAATCTTCCACTTCTTGACCTCTTTTCCATCTGACTTTGCTCAAGAATGCCCTAATAGCATGATTAGTCTCTCAACCACTTGGCTATTTGTGTTAGATTTTTGGTTTAATAAGTACCAGACTTAAATCTTTCTCTTTCCTCTTGTTGTCATGTCCCTATAATGATTTATAATTGAATCATTTATTTAAATAATAAGTTAGCCTTATATAAACTAAATATATAATATATTTATTTAAAATATATTATTAATATGTATTAGTTAATAAATAATATTATTAATTCAATATAATTTAAATATTATAAAATATATGAAATATATATATTTAATTAACTAGATATATTATAAATATAAATATTTTAATATAATATTTATGTGAATAATTAATAAGATATATTATTATATAGAAAAATAAATATTATGAAGAGTCTTACCCATTAAAGTTAGAAAGTAAAGTAAAATGGAATGTAAAGTAATTTGGAATAAGGCAAAGTGGTTAAACAAAAGGTCAAATTCAAAATAAAATCATATAAAGATAAAAGTCTAATAAGACAAAAATATTATTTATACTTAAACAAATGTATTTATTTATACTATATATATTATATAAATAATGTACTTTAAAAAGATTAAGGGGAGGCCGAAGGAGGATATTTATAAGTGCAGCGATTAAGTTGGTTGACACTAGCGATCACATAAATAAATAATATATTATAAATATATCTAATAATATAAA
The DNA here is from genome assembly GCA_027924645.1 of Cunninghamia lanceolata. Classification (NCBI taxonomy): domain Eukaryota; kingdom Viridiplantae; phylum Streptophyta; class Pinopsida; order Cupressales; family Cupressaceae; genus Cunninghamia; species Cunninghamia lanceolata. The sequence goes on along the minus strand of BSBN01001315.1, from coordinate 1,286,069 downwards.
TACAAATATTATTAATATTATCTTATATTGTAATATAAATATAAATAATATAATATAAATCATATATCATTTATTATGATATAAATGATATAATATAAATAATATAAAATAAATAATATATCATTTATTATAATGATATAATATAAATACAAATAATATAAATAAATAATAATATAAATAAACATCTTTTAACCTATCCTCTTATGATAAGGGAGTTACGTATGGTCAGAATTAGTTTTACCATGAAAGGGAATTAATATAAAGTAATAAAAATTATAAGAGGGTAAGTATGTCTTTTACCACCAAGCATAATAAGAGACGCACCTCTTTGAACATATCCCTTGAAAGGGAAATAAATAAAGGTTGTGAGATAGAAGTAAAACATCATCGGGAGAAAATATAAAAAAGAGTATATATTTTTGAGTTATAGGTAGGAAAGATATCATAAATTAATATATAGAGATATGTACATCAGCAGTAAAAGGGGTGTGAAAATATATATTATAAAATATATAAACGACAACAACAATACAATAAAAATTATATTACGGCAGCATAGGTAAGGAATCCCAGGTAAAGCTACAACAGGTATGACAGTACATTGTTTCCCTTACTTGTATTAATGTTCAGTATAACACTGCATTTATTTACAGCCAATTCTGAGCAATATAATTCATGGAAAGTCATATGTAATATTCACTAAATGTGTAATCTATATACCATTCAGTAACCACATATGGGATCAATGAAGGGTGACATGTCTAGTATATCATTCATAGTCGATGTATTGGTCTTGGCTACCTAGAGTACCAAGAATCCTCACAGATGCCTTAGCCTCAAGAATACACCAAGTAGTTCTTGAATAAGGATGGGAGACAAACATAGCCTACGATGAACAACAGCATGCTACACCCTATCTACCCCATATGGTGTTAAGGAATAGTATATAAGTTATAGAGAAGAAGTATATGTTGATAAGATCATAAAGATAGCATGTGAAATGTCATGATAAATGGTGAACAATGAATATATGAATTGCATAGTGTAACAGTACCAATAGCTGACTGTGATAGCATGAAATCATTATAAATTATGAATTGTTTACATCGCAATCAGTTTAGTTAGATTATGTAATGAGTATGAAATATTTATGTGCATTTTCATTATAATGAACTAAGGAAAGGTTAAATGAATACAAAGAGTATAAGTACATAAAAGGCATGACTTCCTAAAATAGAGGAAGGCAATAATGTTAATCAACTTGCCACTATGAGGAGTAGGGAAGATTAGGGGCGGGCAATCAACCAAGGATAGGTACGGGTTCATTGGTCTAGAGCACCCCTTCGAGCCCTTGTCTCAAGATGGTACCTTAGGGAGCAAGAGGTAGTCTTTTGACTTGAGTGGTCTAGAGAACCCCGAGTCAAAGGAAGGCCCTAGAGTGGCCTGGGTCTAGAGTACCCCTCGAAGGAAGAATGACCTATACCATTGGCATTGCACCCTAACGAATTCACTCTCATAAGATGGAGGATTTGATTAACAAAGGCCCAAGTAAATCTCTTCTAGGGAATCATGAAATGAATGCAATCAATCTATGATAACAAATGGTTTATGTTTATGAATAAGGACATGTGATTTCTAAGAAGAATTGTATACTAATGTTCTCTTTGGTGAGTTGAATTGTGCAAGGTTGCGAAAAATTCGGACTCACTAGAAGGGGACATTACACTTGTCCTGTTTACTTTTAACCAATGCATTGCTGTATGCAATGAATTATCTTCCTCTTCTCCATTGGTTGAGAAAGATACTATGGAGTTTGAGCTGCCATGGGTTATTTTTTGTCCACTGTTACGAAGCCTTTGAATGCTTTGATACCAATTTGCTTCTCAAAATTGCATTATATTGTTTGACCACTTTTTAAATTGTAGTAGTACTTTTGATTGCTTGGGGAGATGCAGGCAAATGCAGCCAAGTTCATCTAGTCATAATGGAGTTATTTATGTTAGAAGAGTGTTGTTAGATGATCTCTCAATTTTTGTTTTGCCAAAATACTAATGCATCATTTGCCATAGCTTACCCTTCTCGTTATTGGAAGAGTGTTGTCAGGCCCTTGATTTTGGTGAAACTGAACCCATTGATTGATTTGCCGGATGGAAGAGGTGACATACATTCCTATGGATTCTCAGATTCAGAAATGGGGATGCTCCAACCATGTTCCTTCATCAATTTCCTTTGCCTCGATCGGTCCCTATTAAGGAGCTTGATGTGCTATGTTATATAGTAAGAGAGGACGGGATTGGGTTCTACAATCTTGTCTTAGTCATTACTCTTACACATAGACCAACACCTAATTTAAGAAAACCAATACCTCCTTATCTTTCTACCGATAAGGAAAGCTTCCAAGAGTGTCATCTTTGCTTTCATATGAGCCAGTCATCAATTGATTCACCTTTTCATGCTAACGTTAATGCCAAACCAATTTCTTTCATTTGAGGCCAATTAAGGTCCTTTGCTTCATAATGGGGGAGTCAACTGATCGAGATGTATTCTAATGAGGATTAGCTATGTTGCATATTGATTGCTAGATGGATGCAAAATTCTAGGTTGAGCCTTTTCATCCAATGATTTCGAGAACAATGCCAAATGCCAACTAGCTCTTTTGTCTAATGGTTGAAAAAAGAACAGACAAAAGCAAAATGAAGCAAACAGAATCTGAGATCATGTCAAACATAGATACTGAATAGATTCCAGCCCCTTTAAACTTGAGACTCTTGATGATAAGTGGCTCTCTAGTTGGCACATAACACAATCATGCCATATGCCTTTTATTACATGGTAACACCTTGTTCTCTGCTTTATTGTTTAGGGATTTAACATCACACTGCATAAGAGTGAGGTTCCATGGGATGAAATAAGAGAAATTCTCACATCATTATAAAGCAAACAAATAGGACTAGCAGAAAAAATGAGAAAGGTACTACTTTTGATTCTAAAAGAGCTAAATCAAATGGTGCTATTTTTTCTTTTGCTTCCAAGGGAATGAGAACCATTTAGGAGAAATATTTTGATTATTTATTGATTTATTTATTCAACCATTCCCATTCATTTACTCATTTTTTCATTCATTGATAAGATCAATAGAGCTACCTACCTATGTCATCAGAAACGTGATAGGTGGCCCCTGTCCTGTGTTTAATGGTCTGCAACAGGTTTCTTGTTGCATAACGTTTGTTTCTCCAAAGTTCAAATGTTTTTATGTTTTATTTTTATATTTTATATTTTTTATATATTTTAAATTAATATAACATTGCATATTATATATTTATTTATATAATTAATATAATGATATATGATTTTATTAATTTTTATATAACAATTTATATATATGTGCATTGCAATTGTCGTCACGTTTAACATTTCTCATATTTGGTGACATAGTTACCTACCTATTTGATATACTAGCTCTACTTAATCGATTATGATTGAACATCTACAAGATTTGTCCATATTTTATTACACTCCTTGTGAATGTTATTGGAGCATTACTAAGATCAAGGCATGACTAGGCAGTCATAAAGAGCCCATTTTATTTTGAAAGTTGTTTTCCATACAGCTCAAGGCTCCATATGTACCTGATGATAGCCAGAAGTTAGATAAATCTTGCAGATTTGACCACCTTTAATTGGCCTGTGAGATCAGTGACCCTGGGTGGTGGTGCCATTTTTCATGGTATCTTGGAAAAGGCCCTGTAATCTTCACAAAATCTCAACTAATTATATAATTATATTCTTTCTTTGGTACAATGAGATCCGGAGAACTACAAGTGAAAGTGTTAGGACCGGATCTTACCCTCTTCAATAATTTTTTCCAATTATGTACAGTTGCAGCAATCTCTGTATTTCCCTCAATAGATTATAAAGGTTATAAAGAATTTACTAGGAAGCTTTCAGAGGAAGGGAGCTTCTAAGAAAAGAGAGATGAACATAGAAAGAAAGAAAGAAATTATATTAATGTCCACAAATGACCAAGAATAGGTCAAATGGACCTGGAATGAACATTAGGTACAATAGCAAAGAAGTAGGGTAATATTCAAGAACACAATAACATTTAATAAAATACAGTAGCCTATCTTGCTATTCTGCATATCACATGTGATTTTGTCTCGTCATTGACTCTCCATATTTGTATATATGCTTAGTTTCTCAAACATAATCATTTTCTATAGTTATTATACCATACAGAATAGTTTGTTTTGTACAACTTCTTTCTTCCTTTCTTTGACTTTGAAGTCTGACGTTTTAGAAATATTGTCACTCATTGCTTTTCTGTTTGCTATGTGTTTGATGTGGCCTTCAAAGATATTTTCTATGTTCCTATATAGTAGTTCACATAGAAACAATTGTTAGGAACATAGTTCGCAAACTCAAACTCAACTAGGACTCAGCAGACCCCAAATTTAAAAACTTGGCAACTTAAAAAAAAATACTTAGGGCAAAAAAATGGAAGTTTTTCACTCTACAGTCACGTTTTCCAGTCTACACCCAGCTTCTAGGGCACGTTTTTCAGTATACAGGTGCTTTTAGGGCACATTTTTCAGTATAGAGGCATTTTAAGGATGTTTTTCAGTCTACAGTCATGTTATTCAGTCTACAGTCACGTTTTAGGACATGCTTTTCAATATACAGGCGTTTTTAGGGCATATGACAGGGACAGCGCAAATACCAGTTTTTGTAATGTTTTTGGGCATTTTTTACTGAATTTTTCTTGCCTTTCGGCAAGTTGGAAATTAACCCTGTGAAAACTCAGCGTGAGAAATTTTCTGTGAGTACTTGGTGACTCACTGAGTACTCTGCAAGTTTGCAAACTATGGTTATGAATACTTAACACAATTTAAAATATTTGAAGTGGAAAGTTCTTCTCTAACACAAATCTGGTTTTGTAATTGATACTTCTCATTACATGTGTTTTGTTTGTGTTTTTTGTATCTTTAAAAATTTCTAATTGAACTTCCTTTGTTTGGATGTTTTATGATAATGATGACAGTGATGATGATAATTTCTAACGTTTTTATGTAACTCTAATGACAATGACATTAATTTTGTTGAATGTGTCTTGTTACTTGACTCACATTGCCACAGTATAATCATAGAGGAGTGTTAGGAATTTATGTGCCCTTTTTTATTTTTTCAGGCACCATGAAACAAATGGGCAAGGTCCTTGAAGGAATTCAAAGACTGATAAGAAGGAATATCACTATTTTGCTGAAGAATAGGAAGGATAGGAGGATGTTCTTGAACATGGAGGATTTTCTAGATTGGTTGTTTTTGCAAACCGGTCGATCTGAAGAAAAATGTAGAAAGAAATGTATGTGGTTGTTCAATTCCACATGTGAAATTTTGCCTGGTGAGTACAAAAATTGATGTTTTGGAAATGTTGTGCTAAGTGATTTTTTCAGCAGTAGTGCTGAGCAGATCTTACTTTGCTCTATTTTGGCTAGAACATAAGTGCTTTATTCCACACATGAATCATTAAATTCTATTCTATTCAAACTGTAAATGTAACTAGCTTTCTTTCTTTTTCTGTAATGTATTTCTCTGCTATGAAGTTTGCAAGTCATGGTCTTCCATTGACATTTCAAAACTTTCTGTATAGTTATAATCTGACATTCTTTGCTATGCATGCAATTTTTTATATAGGAGGATAGCACTTCTTTTAACTTGGCATTCATACTATCTGAACTGTTATTTTCCTTGAAAGAGATTTTCAGCTATGAAGTGTATCTACTAAATATGATTTGTTTCAAATTGTAACTTTTTTCTTAGCTCCAGTTTGTCAGGAAATGTTTTGTGGTGGTTTTCATTTACATCCATACTGATGCAGAATCAATTAATTAGAATTTTATGGGGATTAATTTGGGAAAGTGCATGTAATCTTATGCTCATACCGAGGACACGGTGAGAGTGATAATTGCCTCCTATGATTGTCTAATGCAGTCCCTTCAGCCCTGGACTTTCTCTGATAAGCATTCTCAGACTTGGCATTGGTACTCCCACAGTGATAGATGATAACATCATTGGCTTCTCCAACGTCTCATTGAACTTTGACACCTGAGTATTTTGGTTCCACACGTGGCTCGTCTTCTTTACTGCTTTGCATTGTTTTTCACTCATTTTTCTATTTATAATTGTACTTGATTGGGAGTTACTCTTTTTAGTTTAGCCCTGTGTTCCAGGTATTCTCGCATTTTCGTATTTTATTGCTTTGTGTGCAGGGCGCCCTTTTGCCCTAGCCCTTTGCTATTATACCTGCTGTATGTTCCAGTCCCTTTGACCTATTTTTGGTCATTCATGGGCATTAATTTATTTTCTTTCTTTCTGTCTGTCTTTCTATTTGGGCCAAAATGATAAAGAAATCGATATTAAATCATGTAAAGCCATAATTAGAGTTCAAATTTTAATTACCACAAATTTGATTATTGTAAAAAAGCCTTGGGTACACTCTATCAGTGTATCTGGCATGGATCTAAGTATGATATGGTCTGGGCTGTGGCTTGGATATGGTATAGGTTATATCTGGGAAATTCAGTGCTGTAAAGGAAGAAAATACATTAAAGAAAAAAAAAGTACCTAAACCTATTTTCTCTTTTTCAATATGGCAGTTGATTTTTAGCTTATTTTCATTACTATCAGTTATACTCTGAAGTATGATATGGTCTGGGCTATGGCTTGGATATGGTATGGGTTATATCTGGGATATTCAGCCCTGCAAAGGAAGAAAATACATTATAGGAAAAAAAAACACCTAAACCTATTTTCTCTTTTTCAATATGAGCAGTTGATTTTCAGTTTCTTTTCACTACTCAGTTATTACTCTGAATTTGCTTTTTGTTCTCTGATATCTATTTCTTTTGAGTGCATGACTACATGTATTCCTGTCTCTGTCTATATACTAGATTAAAATCTGTCATTTTCATATCAGATACCATTTGCAAGTTATATTTCGAACTGTAGATATATATTTACAATTCTGCTCCTTCACCACTAATGTGGAAGAAGATCACAATTTTTAGATACCTTACCAGTTTTACTTTGCTGAAAGATATATTATCATTTTATTGATTCCTGTAATTTGATCAAGGAAGCTGTGAGGAAGCTTAAAAATGTAAGTTATTTACTTTCCTTTCTCCTTGTAAATTGATGATATTTTTCCTGCTTGTGCAGTTGGATCATCTGCTAATTGGTTCAAGTCCAAGGTCAAAAATGTACAGGAGGTCAAAAATGCCTTGAAGGTTTTTGATATTGGGTTGAGATTTCCCGACTTAAACAGTGATAAGTGCACTGCTGAGATGCTTGAAATATGGATGAAAAAATTTATGTGTTCTCTGCAATGGTTTGAATGGGCTTTGAAGGAACAATTAATATCATTAAACGATATAGTTCTTGAGACTGGTGAGGAGATCCTTAACATTGGTTCTGCCGTCAACCTTTTCCTTCAAAATTCATGTTGGGACACATTTCTTAATTTATTGGAACCTTTAACTCCTTTTCAGAGAGAATGTCATGGATGTCTAAGAGTAAAGACAATATTTGATCTTCTGAAATTTCTAGAAGTAATGCTTTATGTTGAACTTGGAATAAAGGAGCGGGATGTAGAAGTATCTCGAGTACGGATGAACACCCTACTGAAAGAGGATAATAGGATCCATCAACTTGTACCCTTTAATGAACCTCATTTTCAAAACTTGATATTTGAAGTTCTTTTCCATCCACAAAAAATTGCTTATTCATCATTAGAGTCCCAAAGTGTAGAGGATCTTGTGAGGCAAACCATGAAAATCATTAAAATGTTGTCATCTGTATCATCAATATTCAAAGAGAGCTTCATACATTTGCTTAGGAGCTTGTTATCTGAAGGAAAAATTGAGCGTGACATAAATTCCTTGAGTTTCTCCGAACACACAGATTTAGTAAACATAATGTACTTTTTGAAAGGATATCAACAATTACACCAAGTGGGGATTTTGCTGCCTGCATTAGGTAAAGAGAATGCAAAAAACACTGGACAGAAGTTGCTAAACAGTTTGTTATCATTACAACAGCCATGCCTTCCAGCATTACAACCTGTTGCTTTGGAGATTTTAACATTGGCCATAGCATTGGGTGTCACGGCTTCTCAGTTGTTAGAATTGGTGTTAGACCATAAAAGGTTGGGTCAGTCTGGATCTGAGAAGTCAGCAGAGAATTGTGCTGGAAGTCAATTTTATTTTAACTTCAGAAATGTCATTGTTCAACAAATAAAGTTTTCATACAAAGAGTGCCTGTCAGTCTTATTACAAGAATCTGTACAAAATTTCACTGCTAGGCTACTGCTAATTGCAGTTCTAGATGATTATTTAAAAAGGGAAAGCATTACAAAGTCCAGTTTTCTTAGGGAATACCTTAAACATGTTCAACTTCTTAATCCATGTTGTAATCCTGAGGCTACCCTTAGTGACAAGTTGTTCTTTTTAGAGATGCTCCAGAAGTTATTTATGCTAGATACTAGTTGTGACACTGTTCTAGTAGAGAACCAGCCATCTTTTTCTTTTATCATTGAGAGCTATTTCCTACTTTTCAATAGTGATCAACTTGTTCCTGATTTGGGGGCTAGGAAGCTGCTGCAAAGAAATACAGTAATGACAGTGAAGAGTAATGCACTTGTTATAGCTCCGTATTTCTTAAAGTATGCTATCAACAATAATGTTTTACTCCGTCTTGTAGACACTGTAACAAAAGTTGTGACTGATCATTTGTTGGTGCGAGAAACAGACATACCCCAAGGTTCAAATGAAAGGGTTGCCTATATTCAGATGCTTCAGAGGCTTGAAGATGCAATATTAGTGGCCAATAGGTTGGAACTGTTAGAAGTTATTTTGCCACTTTTCCAAAGTCATGTAAAGCTAGCAAGAAAAAAGGCACAGGAAATATTGGAATCATATGCAGAAATTGTTGAGGAAAATAGAGGAATTGCATGTGTTTATTGTCTAAGAATGCTCAATGATTGTGACATAGTCCCAAACCTACGACGTGCTGTGTTTGACTACTTGTTTGTTCCAATGATCAATAGAGCTCCTGTTGATTTTATTGTTCGCTGGTATGAAGAGAACATTGTTGAGTTTAAACAGATATTTGATAAGCGTCCAGACAGAATTCAAAGTACACTGGAAACAGAACAAGATTATCTTGTTGTTAGGATCTGCCATTATAAGATGGTGGAATTGCTTTTTAATAGGTTGGATGCAAAAACTATTAAAGATAGAATCACTCCTATTGTTTCTAATCAACTGTTGATGCAGCATGCAACTAGTGATTCACGTGCAAGAAATGATCCTGTTGCCTTTCCTTTCCCAGAGAACATCATTTTGTGGCGTGAACTGCATATTGCAGCATACAATTGTCTTGCAGAAATCGTGATGCGGACTCAAGATCAGGAAAAACTGTATGCAGTTCTTTTAAAAGATTTCCCTGGAAAGCCTCTTTGGCAGAACATTGTTGACTGCTCAAAGGTTTATAATAGCTTTCCTGTAGAAACTTCAATGTTGCAAACTTCATATCTTGCTGTGAAGAGCATGCGATCAGAAAGGAGTCATACCAAGAGAAGCAGTGGGGTGTTTTCACTTTCATCTCAATATATTGTTGGTGCAACACTTACAGATGAACCGGTTCTAATAAACACGTTTTTAAATGATTCCCAAAAAAGAACTGCAGATGAAGTAAATGTGGATGTTATAGATGGTGATAGTGGTCAGGCTGCAGCAGAAGGCTTTCAAGGGAATGACTCTAATGCCATCCAAAATAATGGGGAGGAGCTTGTTGAGAAAGAAGATATGGATCAAGATGATTTTGATCGACATCCATCAATGGGAATCATCCTACGGTTGATAGAGCATTGCCAACAAAAATTCAGTGTGAAATTGTCTGATAATGGAATGCCAGAGTGGATGAAATCTCTGTATGCAACATTGGCAAATGTTGTTACCCCTATTAATGTATGTTTGTTCATAGCCAAAGTTATCAGCAAAGCACGAAAGGTGCTTGCATCATTTGCTTCCACCTGGTTCCGGCCATATCTACAAGTTATTCTAAAAGATCCTGATCTTTCTGGAGGGAGAACTTTTCATTACATGCTTAGAGACATATGCATTACTATATTAGAGTGGAATTTCCCTGTTCCGCCTGATGTTCCTGTAGCTTCTGCTTTTGTGAACCATTTAATTTCAGTTGCAGATCACACATCAAAGTTGGTTTTACAGGCTAACTTAGAAATCATAAGGCTGTACATGCAGACATGGAAAGATTCAATAAGCCTTGATAGATGTACAGTTATTCGTTATCTTACTATTGGTGGAGGAAATCCAAATATAAATGACAAATCAGTAGGCATCAAGAGATCTGTTGGATTGCAGCTTCTTGGGGTAATGGCAGCTTCAGGTATCTCATTGTGTGGTTCATCAGACAATTTTACAGTGTCTGAGGATGATCTTTGTAAGGCTCTTCTTCTTAATGTAAGATACAAACTGAAGAATGTATACAATGCTGCAGCAGAACTCATTGGAATGGTATTAAAACATACAGAAGAAGGAAAACTGAGCATCAATGAACATATGCTGCAGTCACCTCTAAAACAAATTCTTTTGTCACTTTTCAAAGATGGGGATCCTGGGCAGTTTTTAAACATTATTGACAAAATAACAATCCATTTTCCTCCTTTTCTTGATAGTTATGCTGCAATGGTTCTGGATCTATTGCCACGCATACATGGTGTGTTTAGGGTCACTGCTTTGGATATTCTTCTACGGAGATCAGATTCCATTCCTAACCTTTTCAACACAGTTGCACCCTTTCTATCAAAACTTCTGACACACAGGGATAAAATTGCTCAGTTAAAGTCTCTTCAGCTGGTTTCTGAGCTTGTCAAGGACCTACCCAATTCCAAGTTAACAGAAAAAGTGCTTCCTGTTTTATATGAGACATTCACTGGCCATGAAAATAGTGATTGTCGGCAATTATATTTCAACATTCTGATTTTCTTATACAAAGAGAAGGGTATGGACAAGAATGAGTTACTGCATCGTCATTTACTATTAGGCCTCATTGATGATTCAGATGCAGTGAAGCATAATCTTCAAAGTTTTTGGCATTCAGAGCTTTCTCACGATCTTTGTCCACGCTTCCTTCAGATGGTAAATGACATATACGATCCAGATGTAGAAGAGCACTGGTCACAGATTACAATTAATCTTTTGCTGAAGGTACATGTTCTGGTCTGTTAGTGTTGATAGTCTGTTTATCAGTGCTATGCATTGGTTTTCAAAAACTTTGAAAGATGCATGATTTACAGATTTTTCTTCTGATGCAATATTCTAATTATTTTAATTTTTTGCAGCTTTGTGAAGAATCAGTCGATTTTGCACGTCCTGTATTCAATGCTCCACTTTCTGATTGTGAATTCCATGAGTACACTATTAACACATCTTGGTTAGGTGGAACATTGCCAATGACTCCTCTCTTTTCAGAAACACAAACACAGCTAACTAATCTGAATTCACTGGATAATACCATTCAAGACTCAGGTGGTGCTGATACCAAAGGCAAGGCCAAAAGTCAAAACATCATACGTGCAACATACGTACCATCACAATCACTATCGCTCTCACAGACTCAGAGTTCTATAACTGGAGATATACAACCAGGAAGTTCCCTGTTTGCACTTTCACAATATGAAGGTGGTAATAGTGTAGACAGCATTCGACATGAAGGAGGAACTTTAGTTGATAAAGGCACCACACTAAAACGACGAATCTTACATTCCAGCCTTGCGAGTTCCCAAGCTAAAATCAATGCAATAAATGCTGCACGCAGAAGGCAGTCCCAGTTGGCACAGCAATCTCTGGAACGAGCAAACAAGGTGCAAATGATGAGGAAATATCGGATAGGTGGGTGAGGTTTTGCATCTTAGTGTTCGTAACTTTTTGTATTTAGAACTTTCAAGGTTTTGTCCTGTTGTAGTGAATGCAAAAGATTACAAAGTCATAAAGTTACTCCTTTTCATATGTATGTGACATATGCCTATTAAAGAGTTGTCTGTTGGATATTTTCTTGATGCATGGTATGATGAAATGATTTTCTTCATTTTCTTTTGATTCAGGAGAACTTCCAGACATTGAAATTGCACACAAGGATGTTATAATTCCTCTGTCAGTTTTAGCTGAGAAAGATAATGTGTTTTCCAGGCTTTTCCTTATTGTCCTTTGTCGTTCTATATATTCTCTGCATCCTAATGAACTGCACAAAGCAGAGCATGAATTAAAACATACAGTAAGAGATGGCATTGAGGCAGCACTGCAGAGGACTAGAAATGGAGTATCTTTTGTTGGCTGTGCAATGGATATTTGTTTGGAGACTAAGGAGTCTTGGATACAGCCAAAACTTGTTGGTTCTGCTTCCCAAAAGTCAAGGAATTTTCATACTGGAATCCTCTTTTTAGAGAATGCAATTTTGCATGAAACACCTCCAGATGAGGTTCATAAAGCCAGTATAAAGAGGCATTGTGGACCAACTAGGAGAGTTCGTAAGGAAGATGTTGTTATTGAAGCTTGGTTAGAGCTTGTGAAGTTGTATGAGTCAATTGGAGAACATGATGTGGTGCTTTCTATTCACAAAACAAGCCTTACCAAAGCAGCAATAACTGGACATGCTTTGGAGTCTCAGTTGTGTGGGGATTCTAACAAAGCTCTTCAGCTTTATGACAATGCAATTAATCAATTTGAAGGGGCAAATACTGAAGAAGGTTTGCTTAAATTATTTTATTCTTTCTTTCTTTATTTTATTCTTAAATTAATTTCATATATATATATGAAATGCATCTTATATTAGCTCAGAGAACTTATGATTTATATCAGCTGAGCATTTTTGATAAGAAGAAAAATCTCTCCCTTCCGAGGCAAGGAAGTAAAGCACCTGGAACTGTGTCCCAATGGGAAAAGAATGCACATTCTTTTTATTTGTCTTGAATTTCCATTCTTTTGTGAATCTTTAACCCATGCTTAAGTTAATTTATTTCATGCCAAGCAACACTGTTCAATTGGTATTTACTTGCAGGTATTGATATCACTAGTGTAGAACAAGATTTTTGGTACAACCAGCGCTTGCAATGTTTGGTAGACTTGAATCGCTGGCAAGATATAATGGAGGACACACTCCTTCAGATTAATAAAGAAGCATCAGAAGAACCTGACTTTCAGATTTTGTGGTCTCCAGGCATACAAGATCCTTACCTATGTCTTTTCATTAAGGGATCTCTTAAATTGCCAACATACAGTTCATTATTATCAGATTTTGTACAGGGTGCACTTGAAGATCCCACAAAAAGAGAGTTGTTATATGACGAGTTCAGTGTAGAGCTTGCAACTTTAGCAGTAATAAATGATCGGTTTGACCTTGCCAAATTTTACATTCAAAAGGGTTTTGACAGTTTCATAAAGCAATGGTCATCCATTCATCCACTTGCAACTGTCAGCAGACATCTACTAGTAAGGCAGCTTCAGCGGATTGTAGAATTGGAAGAATTTGTTGAGCTGATCCCAATTACAAGTGTAAGGGTTCAATTGCAGAGGTTTGTATCTCATACATAAAATTCCCTTTATTGTGTCCTAGTTTGATCTAGTAAGCTGGTTGTTTGAGATACAGAATAATATGACTTGATTGTTGATGTGTTTGGGTTTACATTTTTTTGTTTGCTTCAGATCAGTTTTCCATTATTGCTGTTGGTTTCCCTCAGAATGTTAATTTTTGGGTTACTGTTTTTCCTTTTAGCTCGCTTGCAGTGTGGCGGAATCGTTGGCCCACAGCCGAGTTTGATGATGTTGAGGCTTGGGATGACATTGTTCAAAATAGGCTCTTGTATATCCAAAAGTTTCAAGATCTTGTAAGAAAACATGAAGATAATGAAAATTCTAGCAGGCAGCTGGCTGCTGATTTGGGTTCAGAGCGGGCTTTTATCTTCTTTCAGGCTGCAAGAGGATTGATGAGGCAAGGTTCATATGATGCAGCACAGGTAATGATAACGTTTCAGTTTGTTGGAAAATTGATCTTGTGCATTTACATAGTTTTAGTATTACATGGAAATATTTAAGTATAAATATTATTGAAGGATTTTGATGGATATTAACAAAATTTAAAAAGAGTAGAACCTTTTTGATATATTTATTATTGTCCTTACCATCTGCTTTCAAACAGCTTCCCTAAATTTAACTAAAATGTGACCTATGTAGAATATAGCAAATCATTTCCTCACTTAAATTTTTTATTTCTGTATTTTGTTATTGTTACCTATGAGAAAATCAGCTACCCTGACCTTGTATCTCTTGGATATATGACCTGTTTTTTGCAATATACATGAAAGCCTATCTTATGCCCTTGACTTCATTTTCTGGTTCTTCTCTGTAAGAATGGTGTGTTTGATTATGATAAGACATAGTCACATATGAGCTATTGCATTTTATTAAATGATCAGAGATAGTCACGTAGACTATTTTTATAGTCTTATGTATTGCCACATCTTTATGCACCTCTTTCTTCTAATAGAAGCTTCCTTACAATCATATGTAGATAGTCATATCGGCATCTATTGGCCTTTTGGATCCTTGTTTTAATACTTTTTGTCAAATTTGTATTTTAAATTACCAGTTGCCCTTTTGTGTTATTGGCTGGCTGAGTTCTATGCATTCCTCGTAGTCTCATAGTTTTGGGCTGTAAAATACTCTTTTCTATCTCTAGTCACTGCTGATCTTTGTAAATTTGAATGGTCTGATTTGGTTCCGTAGATCCCTTCTTTGCACTCTTTTCATACTTAATATAATCTTAACTTCATAAAAATAAATGCAAGCTTCCTTCCTGTAGAAGCTTCTATTTACATGTCCTCTCTCTCTCTCTCTCTCTCTCTCTCTCTCTCTCTCTCTCTACACACACACACGCACACACACACACAAATGAGCATACAACATTTATGTTTTTTTGAAACTCGGTCTTAGGAGACCAAAACTTTTCCAACTCAACAACTTAAAAAAAAATCCTAAAAAACATAAATTTTATGCAAAATTTAGTTATAAAATGTATCAATTGAGTCTATGAAATGTTGGGGAAGTGTTTTATTTTAGGTTTGAATACAAAATCAAATCATTACGCAAATACAACAGCCAACTAATAACCTATGTTGTTGGTTCATTGGTCTTTGCCCTCGGATTTGGGTTTGGTTCAAACTAGTTTTGTGACCCAGGTCAATATGCTTGGAAATTTACACAGGGAGTGGGAAATGGATTATGGGTTCATCTTAGACAAAACCGAGCGAACCTAGATAGAATTGTGATGAACCACAACGAACCTACAATGAACTTGCTTGTTTTACATGCCATTTTTTTGCTTTTTTAATAAATTTTCACATTTGACTTTGACTATGATAGACCAAAACGAATCCCTAACCCTAAGAGTGCCATCTAAACCATTTGAAACTCTAAAACAAATTCATTTTACCTCATTTTGATTGCAAAAGAAAAAAACCATTCCTTTTTATTGAACTTTCATTCTTGCTTGTCATTACACAAAGAGAGCTGAAGATTGAGCATTGAAGGTTCCAAAGCAGTTGCATTGCTATTCCTACACGTGTTGCGAATGAGATTATAGAAGAATTTTTTTGCAAAGGAGGTAAGTTTATTTTATTTTTTTTCTTTTCCTACATTTTTGTTTTTATAAGCGAACTCTTTTGGTTTGTTTTCAACTTGTTTTGTTTTCATTCTTCTATGAATGTATCAATATGCTTAAAATATTAAATGAGTTAGGTTATATATTTTGTTTTCATTTGTTTCAAATGTGTTGTTTATTAAACTTGTTGCCATAGGGATCAATCGCAGCTAGTTCCAGCTCCATGGGCTGAGCTTGCTTCAAAATAGACCCAAATTCTCCTCTTTGGAAGTATGTTGATATGATACAGTTGGTTCTAGGTGGTGGGAGGTATATTTGGATTTGCAAAGGGGGTGGTGTCTTGTATTCAATCTCATACAGTCAGGTGAAAGCCCATTTGTCTGGCATTCCTAGACAAGGTATCAAAGCTAGCTCTAGAAAGAATGGTGTATCTATGCCATCAAAGTAATTGATAGCAAATATTTATGAGCAAGAGCATGTAGATGAAGTAGTAAGCTGTAGAGCAAATCATCATTTAGCAAAAAAAGGATGTCAAGGAATGAAGCCTCCTCCACCCCTATCAAATTCTAGTGTTGTGGTAGAGTTGGCCACCCCTCAAGAACACCCCCTTACAAATAAGAGAGCAAAGGGATTGTTGGAAATGGCATTTCAAAATGAGTCATGAGAGATCGTTGATCAACTGTAATGTCCCCATTTCCGGAGTGATCACCTTGGAGGAGTATGTTAGCCTATTCACCATTCCCGTAGGCTAATTCACTTGGTAAGGGAATGTCTTGGTTGAGCTAGGACTTAGAAGGGTTGGAAAATGGAATGTTGCTACAGGCTTGGAGAATAGAATGTTTGATTATAGAGGCTCAACTAATTTTGCTAGATGAAACGAAGTGGTATTTTGGCTTGTGGTATTTTTATGCTAATTATTGAAAAGTCAAAATAATTAAAATAATTAGCTAAGAGGAAAAATAACCCAGGTGGGAAGATGGAAAAATGACTTAAAGGTGGAAAAATGAAATATTGAAGTGAAGTTTAGATTATAATATTTTATTATTAAAATATTATAATAATTCCCACAAAATCGGCGCACATGAGGAAAAAGCAAAAATTATAAAATAATATTATTTTATTAATATTTTCTCTCTCCTAGCCGCTGCCCTCTTGGGGAAAAAGAAAATAAAATAATAAAAAAATATTTGAGGTTGTTTTGATGTCGGCTATGGACTTGAAAAAATATTATATTTTGTTGCAATTGGGCACAAGGTGAAAAGGATAAAGGGTCATTTGGAGTCATTTTGATATTATTGAATCATTTGGCTTTTTCACTCTTGGGAGATAAAATATAATATTTTAATGAAAAAAATATTATATATTTGTCTTTTGCCTTATTTTCCCATTTTTCCATATTTTATCAATTTTTTTCTCTTCTCCCATTGGGTCACTTTTCTCCTTGACTAATTATTTTATTATTTTTGACTTTTCCACAAATACTACAAAAATACATAGTCATTTTTCAATTCATTTTGCCAATAAAAAATAGTTGAGCTCCATAAAATCATTATTCCATTCTCCAAGCCTCTAGCAACGTTCTCTTTTCCGAGGCAAGCTCAACCAAGACACTTAAGCTCAAAAAGGGGACATTACAGGTATGTAGTCATCTCTTAGGCATTATAGGATAGGGGGTTAAGGTTTTTCTAGATATAGCTACAACTGAGAAGGCAAAGATTAATAGATTGTTTATGGAGGGTGAAGCAAGGTCTAAGGGTATGCCAATGCTAATAGAGTCTACACAATCTACTATGCCCTCCATGGTTGCTAGTGGTACTAGTGATGTTTCTACAAGAGGAAAGAGGAAGACTAGTGGTAGTGAGAGGTCGGGGGCAATTGTAGTTATGTTCATTATGCAATCACGGAAGTGGTAGTCTTTTATTGTCAATTTTTTCTTTGTCCTTGCCATCCCATTTTATGTGGCATGTTCTCTTTATTTCAAACAAATGTTCAAAGATGCAATTTTTGTCAGTCCCTTATTCACCTCCTTTGGACAACATAAACTATGAGGCAAACATGGTTAAGGATGGGTTTCTCTATTATCATGGATGGGTGGATTGATATTAGGCATTGGCTACTAATCAACATCATAGTCACATGTGTAGTTAGCTCTTTTTTTCTTATATTGCTGATTGTTTAGGGTAGAGCAAGAATGCATACTTCCAATTTCAGATTTTAAAGGCCATAGAGGAAGTTGGGGCCTCAAATGTTGTATAGGTGGTCGCCGATTTAGCACATGTGTGCAAATTAGTTGGCATGATGGTAGAGGGTGCTTACAAGCATGTCTTTTGGACCTCATGTTGTGTTCATGCATTAAACAATGCATTAAAAGAAATAGGGAAGTTAGATTAGGTGAAGAGATTGGTGGTAGAAGCTAGAGATATTCAAATGTTCATTTGCAACCACCACACCTTGCTCTCTTTAAGACTTTTTCAAGGAAGGAATTCCTCAAACTTATAGAGACAAGATTTTCCAATTACCTCATTTTGTTAGGTAGGATGATTCAGGTGTAGAAGCCTCTATAGTTGATGATGGTTAATCTAGAGGGGTAGATGGCCTAATGTGAACACTAATGAGGGAAAACTTGTGAAACAAAAGATCCTTGACGACAATTGGTGGTCCACTGTGAGGTAAGAGAATTTTGATTTTATTATTAAATTATTAATTTATTAATGTTTGTAACTTGATAATCTTATTCATTTTTTGTATTAGCATTTACTCTACAATTTGAGTTTTGTAGTCTTAATTATTTCTTGAATTTTTTGTTTGCGGATATGTTTTCTCTTTCAACTTACGTGTTGTAGATGTAATTGGATATGTTGATACAAACTCTCCTAGTCTTGGAGAGTTTTATGAGATGTTTGATAGCATTCTTGGGTAGATGAAGCAAGCAATTCATAACAAGGATCCTAATTTGGGATTGTATGAGTAGCATATTAAACTCATTGTGACGTGATGGTGGGACATTGAATGCCCCACTTTATATGGTAGTGTTTGCTCTAAATCCCAAATGGTATGCACCAAGGATTGGGAGAGTATTTCCTTCTAAATATGAAGAGGTGAAAGAAGGGTTAATAAAGGTCCTTGTAAAGATGTATTCAGTTGAGGAGACAATTTTACTTTTAACACAATGGCTTGCCTTTGTTAATCTTCACGGTCCAACATTTAGCAAACCAAAGGTGAAGATATATAGAGCTACATTAGCTCAATCCAATCCTATCAGATGGTGGACATGGCATGGCAAGGATACACTAGAGTTGAGGATGCTTGCCATTTGCCTCCTTTCATATGTTGCTAGTTCCTTTGTTGTAGGGAGGAATTGGTCCACACACAACTTCATCCACTCTATTAAGAGGAACATGCTTACCTCTTGATGAGCATAGAAGTTGGTGGATGTGCATACTGCCTTGTGACTTCAGGATTGATAGACTCCAACTTTATGGTAGGATATTGATTCCAAAGATGCTACACAGATTGATGAGGAGGCATATGAGGGATTGGTGGGTGTTTCATTACATGAGATAGCCCTTGATATTGGTAGTGAATTAGATTCAAAGTCTAATTTTGATTTAGGTGAGGATGAGGCAAAAGCATTGCAGTAGGCGATCTTAGATTATCTACATTTTGTCATTTTGTACTAGTAGGTTTTCAGCCTTTTCATTTTGTTGTATTATGTATATGCACATTGGTAATGAAAACTCAAATTGAAATGGTTAGACATTGAGAGTTTGTTAATTTCTATGTCCATTGTCAATTCGTGAATTCACAATTTAGTGTTAGGAGAGTGATATTTAATTGCAATCTTAATGTACTATTTTTTATGTGTCTCCAAACATCATGGAATAGGGGTACTTGGACACCCATATAGGTGGTTGAAAGATGATATTTTATTATTATTTTCCCGTGACTTGGAATTTTAGTTGTAATGGCATTCATGAAGGTGGAGTTGGAAGTGGCAGTTACAATTGCTATTTTTAAGTGATTCCTCAACTTGGGCGCTAGAATGGAGTTATGGAGCATCTTGCATTGTTAGTCGGCTCCACATGCATGAATGGAGGTGAATTTGGATGCCTACTTTGTGATGTGTGCCATTATGGAGGAGTTACAACTCAAAGATGGCATCTATTATTAGTGCGGGAGTTATTTTCTATATTTGACATTTTGGGAGTTACATTTACTAATCTTGGAAGATCCTCTTCATTTTGGGTGTGGGATTTTTGCATCTTACCATGGTTTTGATGGTACATTGTTTTGGAAAAGCATTTGTGGTATTCCTCTCCCATTTTGCTATAAATTGGAGGCATGAGATAGTAGTTTTATGAGTTATTTTACAGGTACATAGGTGCTGCATAAATGCTATCAAATTATAGGGAGTTATTGCATATATGTATATTTTAGTTGAAGATTAATACATTCTTGAGCCTCTCTTTAATGGTGGAGTTTTTTCTCGAAAGGGTTTCTCTATACGTCTGGTCTTATGTGTTGAATTTTGTGATTTGCTGATTTTATTACTTGTTGATTTATGTTTTACACTTAATCATTAATGGGTAATCCAATGTTGTATAACTAATTTCAGATTTGCATACTTTGAAAAGTTTTCTTTGTAAGCTTTCTTCACCTTGATTTACAACTTGGTTCTATACAAAGGGGAACACCTTTCTAGAAGTGTTGAAGGTTTTTCGGTTGTAGTGGAAGCTTTTGTTTTAAGTGGTTTTGTAGATTTGTGAAGGATTAGAAACCATGGCCTCTATCTCTCATTCAAAGATTGAGAAATTCAATGGCATTGGGTATGAGTTGTGGAAGTTGAAGATGGAAGATCTCCTAGAAGAAAGAGATTAGTGGAAAGCAAGGTTGCACGGAGTCCTGAACCCTACCCCCTGGGACGTGTCTCGGAGACTGGGATGCGTCTCCCATCTCCGAGACTCCAGTGAGACGTCTCCTCTTCTCAGGAGACGCAAGCCGCGAACCCCGTGAGGTCTCCCAGTACCCGTCGGAAATATGTGGGAAACGCGATTTTTAAAAGGTTAAAACTCTTCATTTTTTTCACCGTTTTCACCGTTTCGAGTCGGAAATATGAAGCAAACTTCTATCTTGTAACCCGTGCAAACTTCTCTCCTTTTATAGAACTTGATCTGCAGTTCATTTCTTTCATTCTCTCTTTTTCTCATCCTAATGATGGATCACGGAGTGTGATCCGAAACGTCTTTTTTACTTTGATGCTAAAAAAAGCTACACAGTTTAAACCAGAAGTTTTTATTCATATCATGGATTGTGGAAATATCATGTCTTCAATATGAAGCAAACCACGGGTCATTGCCTACGGAGCTCAGGGGTTTCAATGTTTCATAGATGCTAAAAAGCTTCCCGTCGGACATTCACATAACTGATAACCCTAATTTCGGGTCGGACACCATCTACCCGCGACGCCCACACAGTCTTCGCCGCTCCCAACCAAGGTCCCGACGCCCACACAGTCTCTGCGACTGCCATTTTCGCCCTACAACAATCAGCAATCTTCATCGGCGCCATTAAAGGTAAGTTGAAGCTCTGAATCTTGTCGTTTTTTTAATTTTTTTTTCTTCATTTTCTATATACGGCTATATGGCAATGGATGAAGTGTATGTTATTGAAAAAATGCCTAAATACAGCTATATGGCAATCAAGTTTAGGCCCTGAATTGATAGTATCATAGTATGTCTCTGGGCTTGCTAAAAAATTAAAAATGTTAAACAGAATTTGTATAAACCATAAAGAATTTATAGTATATTAGTATGTCCTTGGGCTTGCTAAAAATGTTAACCAAAATTTGCATAAACCATCCAGGGACCAGAATTGATAGTATGTCTCTGGGCTTGCTAAAAATAAAAAATGACTGAATTGTTTGACTGTAATAATAATTTTTTAACTGTTTTAATTTTAAATTTTAATGTTAGCCTTTGTCTTTCTAATTTTGTTGCAGATTGAGACATGTCAGGTGGGGGAAAACAAGCCCTCTACCCCCTGTGGAAGTATTGTGATCGCATTCCAGGGCCGAAGGGGTCGGGTGGAACAGCCACCATTACATGTAAGCTTTGTGATGTTAAGCCATATCAAGGTACTTAACGAGGGTGAAGGCTCATTTCCTTCACATACCTGGAAAAGGTGTTGATCCTTGTAAAAATGATGTAGAACGACATGAAGCTGTTAAGGAGCAAGAAAGGGCTAATGGGAAAGTGTCTCATTTCAGCTCTCATGCTTCAACAACAGGGGCATCTTCTGCAACTGCAAGTCAATATCAAACTAGAGAGTCAGAGATCGATGTGTCTTCTAGAGATGTGACAACAGAAGATTTAGCAGGGGGATATTCTCGCAAGAGATCACACAGTGGCAGCTCAAACCCCACTGGAAGATTATTTGATGCGCAAGGTCGAGAAGCAATTGATGAAGCGATTGCACGCTTCTTTTATGCAAATGGAATACCATTTAATGTTGCTCGCTCACCTTTCTACACTGAGATGGTCCAAGCCATCAACAATGGGCCATCTGGATATAAACCACCTGGGTATCAAAAGCTTCGCACTACTCTAATTGATAAAGAAAAAATTCGATTAGAGCAACAAACCGCACCAATGAAAAGAGTGTGGTCTAGAGAAGGATGCAGTATTGTGATGGATGGGTGGACAGATGCTAGAAATCGTCCACTACTTAATATCATGGTAACATGCAGCAAAGGGCCTTATTTTTTGAAGGCAATAGATTGTCCAGGGCAAGAAAAAAATGCAGAGTTCCTTCATAATGAGCTATGTGAGGGCATTGAGGAGGTGGGGGCATCACATGTAGTCCAAGTTGTTACAGATGCTGCCCTTGTTTGTAAGGCAGCAGGCATGTTGGTGCAGAAAAAGTATAGGCATATTTTTTGGACACCATGTTGTGTGCATTTGTTGAATAATGCACTCAAAGATATTGGCAAGTTCCAGTGGATCTTAGATATCATTGAAAAGGGCAGAAAAATACAGATGTTCATATGCAACCATCACCACACACAAGCCATTTATCGGAAATTTGCCAAGGTGGAACTTCTCAAACCTGTTGATACACGGTTTGCTTCTTATTTTATTCTTCTTGAGCGTCTCCAAGAAGTCAAAGGAGCTTTGAGTTCCATAGTAGTTAGTAATGCATGGGCAGCTTGGAGACAATCTACATCAGATACTGCAGTTGAGGTGAGAGGTATGGTCCTTGATGCCAATTTTTGGGTTGATGTTAGATTTGTTGTGGACTTCATTAAGCCCATATGTGAGGTGATCAAATTTGCAGATTCAGACAAGCCATGTTTGGGAGAAATTTATGAAGAAATAGATTCCATGTGTGAAAGAATTAAGAAAATAACAGATGCAAGAGATCCTTCTCTATATCCCTTGCTAGAAGAAAAGATACATGGAAGATGGAACAAACTTAACACACCCCTTCATTGTGCTGCCTATGCCTTAAATCCTAAATGGTATGATCTACAAGCGACCAATAAGAGGGCTCCATATGAGGATAGAGAGGTAATGAAGGGATTTTGGGCTGCAATAAAAAAGATTTATGGCCGAGGTGAGGATGCTTCAATTATGAGGACTCAATGGAATAAGTTTTCACGTGGGCATGGTGAGTTTTCTTCCGTGGAAGCCATACATGATATGCATGCAAAGAAAGACCCTATAGAGTGGTGGTGGAACCATGGAGGTGAAACCCCTGAATTGCAATCATTTGCAATAAGATTGCTCTCACAAGTAGCCAGCTCTTCATCTTGTGAGAGGAATTGGAGTACTTATGGTTTTATTCATTCACTGAAGAGGAACCGGTTAGGGTCAAAGAAAGCGGAGAACCTAGTGTACATTCATAGCTCACTTCGCCTTCTCTCTCGTGTAGAACCTGGGTACAAGGAGGGACCTTCAACAAAATGGGACCAAAGTTCACCTAATGGAGAAGTTGCAACCTTGCTTGATGAAGTGGTTGAACCAGATGGCCTCAATGATTTACCCCCAATTCTACTACCATCAGAGGAACCTGAGCTTGAGAGTGATGAGTATTTGGAGAGCCTCATAGCTGAGGACCTAGAGATGGATGACATAGAATGATGACATAAATTTCTGATTTCTGATTTTTGTTTTCTATATGCATATCAGCCTACCAGGCTATGAACATTTTTGAATTTCAATATGTAATATCGATATGTAGTATGAAAGTTGAAACTCTTTGACATTTGTGTGTTACTATTTAAACTTCAAAGTTAATGTTAAACTTTACTAATTCTCTTGTTTTGAAAGTTCAATGTCATGATATTTTCAATTTTAATGTTAGCATATTAATATATTTTTAAAATTATTAAATTATATTAAAAAAAATGGCGTCTCCAAGTACCCCCGTCTCCTGTTTTTGAAAAATAGACGTACCAGTACCGGTACCAGTCTCCCGTACCAGTACCAGTCTCGATGCAACCTTGGTGGAAAGTTGTTGAAAAAGATACAAAGCCATCTACAATGTCTGATGAAGATTGGTTAAAGTTGGACAAGAAGGCATGAGGAACCAATCGATTTTGCCTTGCAGATTCTTTTCTCTTGGATGTATATGAGGAGACTACTGCATACAAGTTGTGGAAGAAGATAGGTGATATCTATCAAACTAAAAGTCCGAAAAATAAGTCATATCTCAAAAGATTGTTATATTCTTTGAAAATGAATGATGGTGATTTAGTTGCAGATCAATTAAATGCACTTAACTTGATTTTGAGTCAGTTTGTTTCTGTAGATGTTAAGATGGAAGAACAAGATAAATGTGTTTTACTACTCTGTTCTTTACTTGAAACTTGTGAAAATTTAATTGTTGCTTTTAGTGGTGGTGGTGGTGTAGAGCTAAAGATGGATGGTCTCATTGCTTCCAGAGGAGATGAGAAGGAAATCCATGAATGATGGCTCGAAGGATGCCTTGCATATTTAGGGAAGGCCTAAGGATAAAGGTGGGTCTCATGACGATAGGAAAAAATCAAAAGATAGATCCAAATCAAGAGGTTGATCCAAAACTCTAGGGAAGAACAAAGTGTTGGAATTACGGAAAGAGAGAGTATGTGAAGAAGGAATGCAGAAACAAAAAGAAATCTTTTGATTTCTCTATAGAAAAATCTTCTAATGACAGTGATAGTGATGCATTGTTTATTTCTACTAACACTATTAGTGATGATGCTTGGCTCATTGATTTAGGTTGCTCCTACCATATTACTCCCCACAAGGAGTGATTTTTGTCTTACAAGGCTTATGATGGAGGAGAAGTTTTCCTTGGTAACAACACTAGCCATCAGATTGTTAGTAAGGGAAAGGTATAGTTGTGTTTCAGTGATGGGAGGATTAAATCTCTTGATAATGTTTTGTACATCCCAGGATTTGCGAGAAACTTACTTTCTATATCCAAGTTGAATGATTTTGGAATGCATGTGACATTTGACAAGTTTGGTTGTAGGTTGATGAAAGAAAGTTTGGTGGTAGCTAAGAAATCTCGTGTTGGGACTTTGTTTAGGTTGAATGCCTCACATTTTGTAAATCTACCAATGTAGCTAGCAAATTTGAAAATACATGTATGTTGTGGCACCAACGTTTGGGTCACATTGGTGAAAAAGGTCTTAGAACCTTGATTAATAAAAAGATGGTTGACGGTTTTTTTAATTCTAATGAGCATTTTGATTTTTGTGAGCATTGTGTGTTTTGTAAACATAATAGATATCTTTTCCTTCTGGAAGTTATGAGACAAAGGGGTTATGGGAAATCATTCATTCGGATGTGTTTGGTTTAATGGATGTGCATTCGATGGGAAAATCTCGTTATTATGTTACATTCATTGATGATGCCTCTAGATACCCCTGGATTTATTTTATGTGTTCTAAATCTAAAGTTTCATTAGATTTAAGGAATCTAAAGCCTTGGTTGAAAAACAAACAGATTATAAGATAAGGGTGTTGAGATCTGACAATGGTGATGAATATTGTTCCAAGGAATTTGATGAGTTTTGTAAGCATACATCTATTGTTCGACAAAAGACAACCCCCTACATGCCACAACAAAACGGGGTTGTAGAAAAGATGAGCCAAACTTTAATGGAAAGGGGTAGAAGTATGTTGAGTGGAACACAATTGGATCAGTGCTTTTGGGTAGAGGTTGTAAGTACTGCTTGTTTTTTTTTTTTGTATTGAATAAGTACTATTTGTTATTTGATTAATAGATGTAACAATCTACCCCTAAATTTTTTTTTTCAAATTGAAATACAATGATAAACAATACCAACATAAAATGACATAAGCCAACTAAAGGCCTTACACTTTCTGATCACCCAGATCCCAGAATGAGCAAGGTGAGAGCATACGGTGATTGGCTACAAAGGAAACTATGCAATCTAAAATCTATGCTTCATCTGCCGCAGCAGGCATCCACATAATGTGGGAATTCACCACTTTTAGTGGGTAGAGAAACAAGAAAAATTATATGCCGTCCACTTATTTAGTGGGTATACTCCACTTTTTCCAGTGGGTGAGAAAATTAAAGAAAGATTCATTCTCCACACTGGCGGTAAACCATCTAGGGGTCCTTAATGTGAATTTGATTACAATGAAAGTATAAGATATTCAATCTAATCATGAACAATATCACAAAGATTAGAATCAGATGAGCAAATTCCCCTGAAGAACATTAATAAAGAATCATCCCCTGCATTGTGATTGGAAATCTAATCATCAAATAGCTGCTACTGATTGATGCATTGATTGCTAACTTGCTGATTGAAATGGACATGTACTGTAGCCAAGAAAGAGGTTTGAAATCACATAATTGCAAACACTCAACTGATCCACTTGAAACTACCTCAGAACTGATTAAGTTGATCAATTAATTGATTCTGAGCAGATTGTAGACTGTAAGCAACAATAGATAACCAACAACATACAGAGAGCCTCTGGACAGGGCCGTACGACCAGGTACAAGGTACGGATCTCACAAAAATTGCAAATCAGCATTAAACATTATAAAATCTGTCTTAAATGAAGTGTTTTGATGAGACAAACACATTGCAATCAACAAAGATGCCAATAACAACAATATCAAATTTCCATGAGCATCGATTTGCTACAATAGAGTATGGCCTTCTCATGGTACGAATGATCACCAAAAATCTCACACTACATTATAACTCCTCAAATTGGTCTTGAATGAATTGTTTCAGCCGTACAAAGACACCAACAAATGCATAGAGCATATAAACTTCAATAATATTTACTATCTCCAAAATTGAGTTTTCAGCTGTACGGTACTGAAATGTACGGCCATAGA
Source organism: Cunninghamia lanceolata (assembly GCA_027924645.1). Lineage (NCBI taxonomy): Eukaryota > Viridiplantae > Streptophyta > Pinopsida > Cupressales > Cupressaceae > Cunninghamia > Cunninghamia lanceolata. The sequence goes on along the minus strand of BSBN01001315.1, from coordinate 1,258,966 downwards.
AGAGTACGGATGCTCACATAAATTCAGATAAGTTACAAAACCACACCAAACCAACATGGAAGAGGTTGCCTAGGATAGACATTAACATTGCAAAACATCAAAAATAGAACTCGACTTAAGACATTTTTATATTTTTAAAACTTCATTTCTGCAGGTACGACCATTAGAGGTACGAACAAGCAGATAAGAGCATATGAACTCAATAAGAATGATCAAAAGTACTATCAAGGACATCTATATAGAATTACAAATGATATACTATAGATCTCCTCTCCAGAACTCATCAAAACTCTCAGCTCCAATTTAGCTCCATTGGTTTCCTAACGTAGAAACCACCATTTATCAGCTAGGGTAGATATCTCACTACCGAAACTGATCTTCCCCAAGTGGGTAGAAAATGGAAGAACACGCAGGTTCAATCCAACAGAATAACAATACAATATCCAAGCATGATCTCCAATTGAGCTCTCACTCCCTTTTTAAAAGCCTCTGGGAGTTACAAAATGATCTTTCTTGAAAATAGAGCCTTTTTCTCCTCCCACTTATAAAATATTTCTATTTCCAAGCTATGTGCACACTTTAAGTGACTAGGATATAAAAATAAAATATTTTCCTTGACCCCCACATGATATAACATTTGAGTCACTTTAAATATTTCCACCTTATACTTAAGTGCACAATAAAAATTAGAATAACCTGTTTAATTATCAAACTTAATAAAAACTCCATATAACTCCAAATTTGATAATTAAACTGGACCAATATATTCTGACAAATAACTTTGACCATCCCTGACGAAAATGCAGACTTGAGATACCCACAATTATTCTACAGATAGAATTATGATCAGTCCAAGAAGTTTGGAGATCATCCAAACATGTCGGATAGCCTTCGTGGGATTAGGAACAAGCATAATGCGCACAAAATTCAATGCGCCAAAAAAGGGACATTACAATAGATCTCCTTGTTCGACTCTCGTTGGTAAAACTCCTTATGAAGTGTGGATATGAAAGAAACCTTTTGTTTCACATTTAAGGTTATTTGGTTGTGAGACTTTTGTTCATGTACCTAAAGAAAAGCAATCTAAGTTGGATCCAAAAGCATAGAAATGTATCTTTGTTAGTTATGATGAGGATGTAAAAGGTTATAAGCTTTGGAATCACTTAATTAGAAAATGATCTTTTCTAGAGTTGTGATTTTTAGGGAGTTTAGGACATTTTTACATCTTGAACAACCAAAGGAGAAAGAAGGGAAACAAACAATGCATTTTGAGACTGATGTCAAAAAGTAAGAGATGCATATGTGGAAGAATAGAATGATGGAATAGAGAATGGAGAGGAAGAAGAGGGTTTAGATGAGAATTTGAGCAAGATGTGCAAGATGAGCATGCAGAAAATAGGCAGAGTCCTTTACCCCTACCTTGAGAAGATCCATGAGACAACAAAATCTTGTTCACAGGTATAGCCCACCAAAATTCCATTATGTATTTGCTTTGTTATGGATTGACAATGAACCAAGATCTTTAAGGGAGGCTCTCTCTTCGGAGAAAGTGAATCTTGGATGTAGGCCATGCAGGAGGAGATGATGCCTTTGGATAGTTGTGACACCTGGGATCTTGTTAGTTTGCTAAAGCGACGAAAGCCCATTGATTGCACGTGGGTGTATAAAAAGAAAATCATAGCAGATGAATGGGTAGAGTGGTACAAGGCTAGATTGGTGGCCAGGGGTGAAATTTTCTCTCTTGTTGCTAAGTTATCTACTATTAGATTCCTATTATCTTTTATTGTGGCTTGTGATTTTGAGATTGAGCAAATAGATGTTAAAATTACTTTCTTGCATGGGTATCTTGAGGAGATTTATATGTGAGAGCTTAATGGTTTTGTTGTGAAGGGGAAGGAAAATTTGGCTTGTAGGTTAAAACAATCATTGTTTGGTTTGACATAATCACCCAGGATGTGGTACCAGAAGTTTGATGCCTTTGCATTGAGTTTGGGTTTTGTTAGGAGCAAGGAGGATCATTATGTTTATCTTAAAATTATTGATGATCAAATTCTAATCATTGTCTCGTATGTGAATGACATGTTTATTGTAACGGGAAAGTGATGATTAGGGAGCTCAAAACTCAACTTTCTAGCACATTTGATATGAAGGATTTAGGGGTCATTCTTGGTATGGAGATTAGTAGAGATTGGGTACATGGAAAACTTTGGTTAAGTTAGAGTAGTATGTTTCTACCATTTTGCAGTGGTTTAATATGCATGATTGCAATCCTGTGAGTATTCCATTTCTTGTTGGCACTAAGCTTTCATTAGATATGTGTCCCAAATCGGATGATGATTTTGAGGATATGCCTAATGTGCCTTATGCTAGTGTTGTTGATAGGCTAATGTATGCAATGGTTTGCACTAGACTAGATATTGCTCAAGTAGTGCGGATTTTGAGCATGTTTGTCTAACTCTAGTATGGAGCATTGGATTTATATTAAGAGGCTTTTCAGATATTTGTGAGGGACTTCTGATTACTATTTGTGTTATCATGCTACTAATGATGTGGATAAGACATTGGACATAAAGGGCTTTGTGGATGCAGATTGAACATGTGACTTGGATAGTTGAAGGTCCACTAGTTGTTGTGTTCTCTTTGTTTGGCAGTGTAGTGAGTTAGATGAGTAAAAGGCAGCCCGTGGTTGCTTTGTCCACCATCGAAGCAGAGTATATAGCTACTACACATGCCTCTAAGGAGGCGGTATGGTTACAAAGATTATGTGCAAGTATTGGTTTTAATTGCAAGGTGGTTAGAATTAGTTGTGACAATCAAAGTGCTATTTGTTTGGCCAAAAGTCCCATATACCATGCTTGTACTAAGCATGTTGATGTTCAGTATCACTTTGTGCAGGATATGGTAGAGAATGGTAAGGTCTTGTTGCTGAAGGTTGACACTCATGATAATGTTGCAGATTCTCTCATGAAGCTAATGAGCACAGAGAAGTTCTCTTGGTGTAGGAAGGCCATGGACCTTGGACCTTGTACTTAATTTATTTTATGGTTCCTTTGGATGTCATTGCAATGTATAATATCAAGTGGGAGAATGTTAGGATAGTGTGATATTTAATTGCAATCCTAATGTATTATTTTTTGTCTCCAAACATTTTGGAATGAGTACTTGGACACCCATGTAGATAGTTGAGAGATAATATTTTATTATTATTTTCTTGTGAATTGGAATATTAGTTATCATGGCGCTCATGAAGGAGGTGGAGTTGGTATTGGTGGTTACAATTGCTATTTTTAGGTGATTCCTCAACGTGCACACTAAAATGGAGTTATGGTGCATCTTGCATTATTAGTGGGGTCCACATGGATGCATGGAGGTGAATTTAGATGCATACCTTGTGATGTGTGCCATTATCTAGGAGTTACAACTCAAAGATGTTGTCTATTATTAGTGCGGTAATTATATTTGACAACCTGGGATTCACATTTACTAATCTCGTAAGATCCTTTTCATTTTGGGTGTGGGTTTTTTCGTTTTACTATGGTTTTGATGGTACATTGTTTTGGGAAACCATTTGTGGTATTCCTCTCCCATTTTGCTCATGAGTTATTTTACAAGTACATAGGTGGTCAAAATGTCGTCAGATTGAATGGAGTTAAGAGTGTTGCATATGTATATTCTAGTTGAAGATTAATACATTCTTGAGCCTCTCTTTGAAGGGTTTTTGCACGTATATCCGGTGTTATATATTGAATCTTTGTGGTTTTCTAATTTTATCACCTGTTGATTCCTACTTCACACTTAATCATTTATGGGTAGTCCAATGTTGCATAACTAAAATAAATTTGCATACTTCGAAAAGTTTTCATTGTAAGCTTTCTTGACCTTGACTTAACAACATTTAGCTCTAATGTTCATAATATGGTTCTATACTGTATATAATGAATGCTTTACATATGAATAATTGAAATTCTTATATTTTTAAGTTCTCCCTATTTTTTAATTGCCCTCCCTTGCCATCCCCTAGAAAAAGGCCTATTGTTCGCTATCATCCCACAAACACATTCTTTGTTTCCTATTGTCCCTATCCTAGAAACTTGGTGAACATTGGTAAATAATTAATGGTTCCTCTAAACATATCTTGGTGGCCATATGGCAATGGAGATATTTTACTCTTCCATATATCTACTTTTTTAGTCTAATTTGTTTATCTACAAGAAAAAATCAATGAACAAAACTTCTTTCTTTATGTTTTCACATCAAGGTCTTCACTAAAATTTACTAAATTATTTGTTCCTTTGGTTTCTTAACTCTTATCTTTCTTCTCCTTGAGAAAGTAGACTAAAGTGGGTTGTGAATATTTTAATGTCACTTTCAACATGTATCACTCATGGTTCAGTCTAGATCATGAGCAAGAGCTTATCAGTTATTTCAAACGAGAATTACTAAGGAATTATGACATTATAATTTAGTTAAACCCTTAGTCTAGAAAAGCATCGACAAAATAGAGGATGGTGTTTAACATTAGATATAAATGAAAAAATACACGAACATGTAGAAACAAGCATACTAAACACATTAAATATTTTGTATTAGAAATGTATCAAGATATATGTATCATAGTTGAAAAACTCAAACTTGGCAATAACTCGATTGACCCAGAAAATTTAAAAAGTTGGGACTTGTTAAAAACTCGGGGAAAAAACTCAGAAATAATTGACAAACTTATCAAACATTATAAAATGCAATTTTTAAAAAAATACTCTTTAAAAACACATATTATTGAATTTATGGAACATATCAAAGTTGGAAGACTCTTTGGACTTGCCGCAGAATCGCCACGACTTGCAAGTCCTTGAGCTCGCTGAGTCGACTCGGCACGGACTCGTGAGCCGAGTCCAAACTCGTGAGTCTGGCCTTAGGACTTGCGCGAGTCCTGAGGTCGGACTCGCAAGTCCCGTGCAAGGACTCGTGCTGGCGACTTACGCATTAAAAAAAAATAAAACCCTGATTTTTTTGCTTTTTTGGCTCATTTCACAACTGCACTTTGCAAAAAAGAGGTCTGCACTTGAAGTGAGGTTTGAAGAAGCCGAGAAGACAAGCTAAGGCAATCATATGACGTGTAATCTTTGAATTATGACAAATTGATAATCAAATTAGGCTCTTATGTTCTCTAAATGCATTAATTTTTTTTTTTAAACTACGGTTTTTTTTGTCAAGCCCTAGCCGAGCTTTTTCTCGAGTCCGTGCCGAGTCCCGAGTCCGAGTCCGAGTCCTATTTTGGGTTGCCGAGTTTGAGTTTTCCAAATTTGGAACATATTACTAATTTCTTTCATATATAAAGTTCCACGGGGATGCATCCCCCCCTGAAACCAGCTGTCCCCCAGAGGGGGACGTTTCTGGGACGGTCGGCAAAACGGCCCCCCGTCGCCCCCCTATCGTCTCTCCTTGGGGAGACTTCTGGACGTCCCCCCGAAAATCATTTTTTTCTAAATTTCAAGGAAAATGAAAACCTAAAAGCGCCTCTAAGTTTAATATGTCTCATTTTTAACCTTTCTTCTCTTTGTTTCATTGTTTTGCACCGCGCGTGGAGTTCTGCTGTGCTTGCATTGTCGAGTCTCCAGCAATTCCGGTGATGAGGAGAGCGACATGGAACTTGGGGATGATTAGATCATTGGAGGTAGCAGGCCATTAACCATTTTGGCATTTACTATTTAGTATTTAGTATTTACTATTTCAGTATTTTGAACATTGTTGAAACTTGATTGTAATTATGAACAATGATTATGAAATTCAAATTATGAAACATCTAGTTCTCGTTCCAATGTCTATTAAATTTAAGTACATTGTTTCAATGTTCACTAGTTCAATGAAATCATTGCAATGTCTTTAAACTCTAAACTTTACTTATTCCTTAGGCTTCTACAGTTATACATCTTTTTATAACTAATTTTTCAAGTATCATATGTATTTCAGCGCACCGCTCCCCTGCCGTCGTCCCCAAATTTAGGCCCCCCGCCCCCCCATCCTTGAAATGCCTCCCTTGCCGTCCCCTCGTCCCCGTCCCTGAAACTCCGTGGAACTATGAAATTTTACAAAATCAGCAAATTGTAACATTATAAAATTATAAAATAAATGAAAATGTTTTATCAAAAACTTACCTTGATGATCTCCATGACCTAGGCAAATGTATTATAAAAATTGGTACTCTCCAACCACCTTTCGCTCACAAACATGCACTTAAGGTTGGGAAATGTGGTTGCTATACTCTACAAGGTGAGGAAATTAGTGGCAAAGTATGTGACTCCTTACTGTACGAGATCCTTGCCATCATTGTGCTCTCTTGTGAAATTTAGGGCCCATGTGTGGTTGTAGATGTACATTATGATATTCTTTGCATCTTCAATCATGTTCTTCAGGCAACTTATTATCCCTATGTGCTCAAGAAGTGGATCAATGCTGTGGGTGGCACAAGGGCTCCAAAAACATCATAGGGTACTTTGCCTCTAGAAGTCTACTGGCTGCCACATATGTAGATGTATTGTTGGTCACTATTTGGATGACATTTTCCACTCTCACTTCCATCACCACCTCATCCAACAAGCTACACAATGTCTCCATATTTTCCTTGGCAAGGTTGCTGATGTTGTTTTTGAGCTGGTGAGGCTCAAGATTCAAACACAATCCCATGATTCCACCCAAGTTCGAAACTGAGCTGCTGGGGAAGATGTCCAACAGGAATACACACCAGTCACTGTTTCTAAGATCCTATTCACCTGAGCATTTGCAAGAGGAATCACCCTAGCCCTGCGAACAGCTAAAGTCCATTAGTCTCATCCCTGCAGACCTGACAAGAGGTTCACCCTACCCAATTAGGCATTTTCTTTTTTACATTGTAGGTTTCTCAACCAAGTTGTAGTATTGCATTACGGATGTTTGTTTAAGTTCTAGAATCTATTTTTTTCTGGCTTGCTTGTATATATGCAAGGAACATGAATGCATTCAATAAGTCCATTCACTACAGCTTTTCCTGGAATGCCATTATATTTCTGTAGATCATTGTTTGCTTAGTGACGGCACTTTTAATTTACTATTATCTTTCTTTCATTAGCTTATTTTAATCCTTGGGTTAGTAGTTCAATCATTGTTTTGGTCAGAGGGATTCAATTTTTCTTTATTCTGTATGCATTGACTTGGTTTTCTATCTATAGCTTATGGAGTAAGGTAAGCCAGAGTTGTTATGTCCTCAGCATACTTAATGTTATATGTGGTTTCTTCCTCAGGGATACATGAATCAGTACATGGCAGTAATTGAGGGCTCTTCAAAAACAGAGAAGCTGGATTTCAAATTTTTCAGGGGACTTGTGAAGCTGAGATGTCTTCAAGCAGACCGTGAATCAACTGTGAATGCCTATGAGGCAATCAAGATGCTTCAGCAGGTTGGTGTGATGTTCTTTTTGTACTTGAAGAATAATATTAGTGGTTAGTATTAATGTTATGTAGTTTTAGTTTTAAGTGTCCTGAAAAATTCAAAAATATGTTTGTGGTTGTTAGATATTTAAACCAATGTACTGTGCCATAATTTGTTGGTGAAGAACATATGTGAAATCGGATTATTCAACCAGATAGTTCTATAAAAGCATAAAGTACTTAGGATAATGAAAAAATTAAAGACTCAATCTAATAATTTTCTCAAACCTTTGAGGCCATCAAAATTGAAATTTATGATCTGAGCATTAGGCCCCACAAATTTCAATCCATACAGGTGTAAAGCATCAGTGCCATAAGTTTCAACCATATCGCTAGAGGAGTTAATGTAGGGGACCTTCGAAAATTTACAGTTTTTAACTTCATTCCCCCAAATTAATCCTGAGAAAGTGGTACAAATATTGGAATGCTATCCTCAGAATCCCATTTTAGAGGCCTATCAGCAATGATTTATAATATTTAGATTTGAGACACCAAAAAATTAAAAAATCTTCAGTTGCCAACTTAGCAACCAATAAAGAGAAGATGACAGTTGACACAAAAGACCAAGCAATTGCAATAATCATGGTGAACCTCAGGACCCTTACTGAGACAAAAATCACTTCGAAAAATGTTTGGGGCCAAAAGTAGCAAAAGTCTATCTTTTAGACTTTTAGGAAGGAAAGAAAACTATTAGAGCAGCAAGTGCTATGAGATGTGTATTTATTAATTGGTTGATACCTATTGTGAAAAGGATTCCTATATGAGAAACAACAACCTCACTGGTGTCTGAGCTTGAGAGAAGTGTTGAAGGACCTATGACCTGTACAACAGAAATAACAGATGAAGGAAGAGACAGAATTCAATGTAAGAGTAGGCACAACTATTTGGGACAGGCCAATGAAGGAGAGAGTGAGGAAGGTGAGTGGAGCGTCAATAAGAATATTGGAACAATTTTAGAGGACCACATAGATGGTGTGAAGAATCATTGAGGAACAAGTTGGTTAGCTTGACAATGGGAATACTACCCAATGAAGAAAGATTCATGGTGAAGGTGAAGTTGGTGTTGAGAATGAGATAAGACCCCAAACAGAGGAAAGTAGGGGCCCAAAAAGCAACTTACTTGTGGAAGCTGCACCTTTCTTCCTAGAAATAGACAAATTGGGTTTGGGGTGGATAGTGTTGTCTAGGGACTCTTGTCAGCATGATCATTCAATATTACCAAAGGGGATGAGGTTGGCAGGATGGGTAAGCAGGTTTGGTTGAATGGAATAAGAGGGATAACACCAAGGTAACCACCACTGCTAGGAAATTTGAACACCATAACAAGTACCCTCCCAATGGGGGATAGAAAAAAACTCTCTAAATTCATGAGCAAGGGTAACCTAGATACTGTGCGACATTATAACACGTGTTACAATTTCAACTCAAAATAGATAAAGTGACTGGATATTGGTATATACTATCAATCTTTTCCAATGACCTGGATTGCCAATGACTAGTACATAGAGCAGACAAGACAGATGAATAACTGGTAAGAGTAAAGGAATGCTTTTGAGGATCTCAGTTACTTTGAGATGATAATGAAATGCCACTGAACATCCAACACAAAGAAAGGGAAAAATGATTTGGTTCACACACACAATATCAGGAAAGAGTTGATTTCCAAGCTAGAGAATCCTTTGGTAGATTGTCTCAAAAGAGGTGGTTGGTCAAGGGTCTTGAATCAAGGTTCAAAGCTAAGTCAAAATTATGCCACTGACCATGTATAGAGATTCATGTGACCGAGCCATGAACATGGAAAGCAAAGATAAAGCAGGTGACTTTGAGGATGAGGAGGATACTTTTGGACTATTGTTACCAGTAGATAGGGACTAGTATTGGTATAGGAGATGGGAACGGGTACTAGTACGCCATTTTCAAAATAGTTAAAAACTATAGTTTAAAAACACAGTATGGTGGTCCATGTTCTTGTTTCTCGGATCTCCTTATACTATTACCTCTTTGAAATTTGATTAAAAAAAAATTGCTACAGAAAACTTGTAAAACTAAATTTTAATGCAGAAAATAGAAATTACAAGTCTATTAGTGTAATTCTTTAGGTCTTTTAGCTTTTTTCAACCACATGTCAGCACTTGAGGAAAACCCAATGTAATTTATTTGATATATCTGGAAAACCTCTATAAGAAGTTTCCCAATTTTCAAGGATGTTTCGAGGAGATGTATAGAGATGCAAGGAAACTTGATACGAAGTCTCCTAATGTCTAGAGATGTCTCCATATGAGTGTTCGAATCAGGGATGTATTTTTGGTAGGAGAGACAAGTCCCAAGTGTCAAGGTACCCTAAGATTGGACATGATATGTTTAAGGATGAAACAAAAAAAACAAAAAAAGAAGGTTTGGTGGATGACTTGTTGGATGGAGGGACATACATGTGTTAATTGTTCAAGTAATTAATTCTGTGAGTTTGATAGAGTTGTGGCACATGCAATCAAGCAACTCCCCTGCGATCTGAAAAATAAGAAAGAAGAACCAGTGTTGGCAGTGGAAGCATCAACCTCCAAAAAAGACGGTGGGTTCACTTATATGTTAGAAAACTTTTTATTGCTCCTTGTTTTTGTATGTTGTTGCCAGTGCAATCAATAAGACAAAGAAAAGGAAAAACTTGTAAAATATTCAGAAACTCTGCATGAACTGATTTTCCATTTCTTTGGGATGACACTAGTTATAAGTTATAACCCTGCCCTTGGTTTGAATCAAGGATGGCAACAAGTTTGATTATTGTTAAGATTCAAGACATTGATTGTGAGTTTAGTTTTTGCATGTGACGTCACGATTCACCGATATTTTGCAACCACTAGTCTTCTGAAGTCAGTTTTGACATGTGCATATGGTCCTATGTATCCTTCTTTGTGATGTGTTGTCATTCCCAAAAGATAAACCACCTTTGGGGAAATGCCACAATCTTCTTTAAACTCTTACAAATGCACATTTTTTCTTATTACTTCTTGAGATAAAGTATTAAAATCACTTTCAGGATTTGTACAGTGTAATCTGTGTATAATTATATACCACTTTGATAAAATATATCCGAGGTGTACCAAATCCACCATCATTACAACTTAATGAGACTTAATTATCATCTGTTGCAAATACATCCATGGCATGGCACCTCTTTAGCATTGGTCTTGCGAGCACATGTATGATGTGTGTTGTAACAGCATGGGTGTCCTTCCAGGACACATAAGTAGAGATTCTAACCAAACAAGTTCACGGTTATCATGGTGCAGTACCTTGGAAAAGAAATTCATGAAAGGATTGTCAAAGAATTATACTAACTCAATGCAGTGCATGCAACTGGTCTTATTGTTAAGGTTAACACTGGTTCTGAGAACTATTTGACAAATTTTGAATTTTCGAAGTCATTGTCAACCTAGATTCAGGTCTGTTGTAGCATTCCAGCAAGCCTGTCAAGACAAGATTTACTTTACATTTTCTTCCATTCTACTTGTGTTTTATACACAATAGGAATTCAGTAGTAAGAACCATATTTTTTGTACCATTACTCACAACATGCACCACCTAGATGGTTTTATGTTGTGAGCTTCCTTTTCCTTGGCAGAGACATTAATCCTCTCTCATCAGCTAAATGCAAATTGTTTTATAGTAGTCGCATTTTATTTTCCCAGTCTTTGGAAATAGAACAGCATGCCAAAGCATGCACACATTCTTCCTCTAGTTTTCTTATGCTAAGAGTCTCCTCAAACTATAACCAAAAATAAGACTTTGTTATTATTTTTCACATAGGCCTTTTAAGTTTTCCGTCTTTGCTTGCCTTCATGGCTTTGTAACATAGCATTTCAAATCCAACAATTTATGCTGAGGCACAAATTTAATATCTATCTCATATGTGTAGTTATGCTACATGGGACTCATGAAAGTGAAGAATTAATATAATTGAAAATTTCTTTGTTGTAAATGTATGTTGTCTTGAAATGCACTTTGGTAAAATAAACAGTCCACCAATTTATGTTTGCTGGCCTGCTAGTTTTCAGACATAGAGCAGTGCACTGGTAAATGCATTTTCTGCAATGTTCTGTTTAAAGTCCTTTGGTACTGTAAAGTATTTTAGTTGTTTCTGTTCCTTTTCTACAGTTGTTATGGCCTGTGCCCATTTTGAATTAAGCATTTCTAACACACATTTTCCTTGACATTTATAAGCAATGTGCTAGTAATTGCATTTTCTGAAATGGCATTCATGTTTCAATTATAGCAACTATAAAGTATATTAGTGTTCCCTCTGCTTCTCTCTACAGTTCCTGCAGCTAGCTTCCAGCTTAAAAAAGGCAATTATGCTAAAGAGGCTTTCATATATCTTCCTTGATATGCATGTTATTATTTCTCATTTATATGTTCTCCATACCATAAAAAAATCATGTTTCTGTGAATGCTTATTACAGGTTCGTGAGTATGTGACTACTACAGCTGAAAAACAAAAATATCAAACCCAAACACATTGGCAAACTGGTCTGAAATTGCTCAAAGGAGATGTAACATCACAACTAGCACGAGTTTCGTTAAAGCTTTTGGCAGTAGATCATGGTAGCTCAAGGGCTGTTGAAAATTGCATTTCATTACTAAGTTCTTCATACATGGCATATTCAGGCTTGCTTGGGGAAGTTGCAACTACTGGACATATTGAAAAAGACACCCTATTTTCACCTAAAAGGCTTGCAAAAGTTTTCCTTAAGTTTGCATTCTTCTGTGATGAGCTTCTCGCTTCTACAAAATATGGTCAGTGGGGAAGCCAAGTCCAATCTCGAATCAAAGAGGGGAATCCTTCAACTGGACTACCACATTCATCTGTATACCCCTCCTTTATTGTAAAATACATAATGAAAGCTGTACAGCTGGATAATTCAATGCAAGTTCAGCATGGGATTGCAAGAGTGCTAACAATGCTAGGTCGTTACAAAGAAACTCATTCAGAATTCAGAGCACAAATGAAGGGCACACCATGCTGGTTGTTTATAGCTTGGATACCTCAGATGCTTGCTGTTGTTGACAGAGATGAAGGGATAATTCTTGTGGGCTTGCTGGAAGAGATTGCTCAATCTTATCCACAAGCTTTATATTTTCCTTTCAATGTCAGCAGATCAGATTTTGGAACCGTGGGGCGAGAAAGAACAAAAAGACTGGAAGTTCTTTTGAGTAATCCAATTATGAGGGGATTCACTCGTGCTCTTGAGGACCTCACATTCCCAGAGCAGCGTTTACGGAATGCCCTTACACTTTTGAAAAGCCTTTTAAGTGTAGGAGATAACAAGGGGGCTCAGAGAGCATTTCATGACATTTTTGAAGATTGTTTGGATGTTAGATGTATGATGGATGACAATAGGAAGTCAGGGGAGTATAATCTTAAATTTGCTCGTGATTATTCAAAAAGAATTTTGAAGGCATTAGGTGAGAATGGAAACAAACTTAAATCCATGGATGAAAGACATTTAACTGAGGCTTTAAATGATGTCATGATAAACCTAACAAACAGTCAAAAGAACTTGCAGGTTGGAAAGATCAGCTTAAGCTCTCTTTCAAAATTGATGGCGGATTTTGATGGATCTTATTCATCGGTGTATGATAAGGAAGAACACAGCAAAACAGTTATAGAAATCCCTGGAAATTACAGCAGTTTTAAGAAACCAGAGCCTAATTCTCATGTAAAATTAATGAGCTTTGATCAGACATTGCTCTCTTTGAGCTCCAAACAGCGACCTAAGATTTTGAAAATGCGAGGGTCAGATGAGCAGGACTACAAGTTTGTAGTGAAGGGAGGAGAGGATTTAAGACTCGACCAGAGGATTGAGCAGCTGTTCGATGTCATGAATACAGTCTTATTCAGGGACTCTTCTTGTGCTAGGAGGAAGCTGTCTTTACGAACATATGCTGTCATTCCTATTTCAAAACAGTGCGGCATTATGCAATTTGTTGAGGGGACTACTGTTCTGGAAGATGTCATTAAGGATGGGTTAGTGCATAGACTGCCAAATGCTGGGCAACAGGCTTCAAGACAGGGAAGGAATACTCCAGTGGATCTTCTGTCTCATGTTCGCAGCCAGTACCATGAGTGGATTGGAAAAAAAGGAGCTTCAAAAAATGTATCTGAAAGCTACAGAAATATGTACAGAAATGTTGGAGCAGATGAAGTCATACAGAAAATGAATGCTTTGATGTCTCAGTTACCATGGGATGCCCTCAAAATTGGCATTTCAAGGCTGGCAACAAGTGCTGAATCTTTTCTTGCTCTACGATCTCAGTTTGTTCGAAGCTTATCTGTCTTGAGTATCTGTGGTTATATTGCTGGAGTTGGAGATAGACACTTGTCCAATTTTCTGATGGACACAAAAAATGGAATGCTTGTTCCTATTGATTTTGGGTACAGCTTTGGTACAGGTGTGATTCTTCTGCCAGTTCCTGAACTAATACCATTCAGGCTTACTTCTCAGTTCATAAATTTACTTTTGCCATTAGATTCTATTGGACTAGTTAGGAATGACATGGTTCGTACATTATCGGCACTACATGCAAATCGTGAAATCATTTCTGCTATACTAGATATATTTGTGAATGAGCCATTGGTTGACTGGAAAAATGAGGCCATGAAAACTGCAGCCTTGCAGCAGCCAGAACTTTCAGAAGGTGGTTCTGAAAGCCAACCTCATCAAGTAAGTTCACATGAGCAACAACATGTTGCACTAAAGATTGAAAATGCTCATCGTAAACTTAATTTTTGGAACCCAGCAGATATCACCATATCTGAGCTCCATTCCTCGGTCCATTTCAACAAGCCCTATCTATCTGACCTGGAGAAAATTGTCCGTGGCAACCCTGAACATAATGTCCGGGCTCGAATCCAAAGAATTGTTTGTGAATCTATACAGGAACAAGTAGACTGTCTGATTGATCAGGCTACAGATCTTAATCTTCTTGGTCGGATTTGGGTTGGATGGCAACCCTGGCTTTAATATAGATAAGAGATAATCATGTGCATATAATGCTTTTATACCATATATTTATGTCTATTTTGTACACAGCTCCCTGGATGCATCACATAATGATGAAATGTAAATTTTTTGACAACATTAATTGTTATCTTATTTGTAGCAAATTTTCTGTAGTATTATCACTTGGGGATGGTTTTTGTTCCCACCTTTTTAAATTCTTGATGTTTGATAATGCACTAAATTATATTTAAGAATATGATTAAATGAATGTTTCAAGAATTTTGTTTTATCATGTTTGTTAGTTTCTCACAAAAGTTATTATCATAATGAGAAACTACCAATAGGGTTCTTCAATTTTTTAGGAGAGGTGAGTGTGTGGAGATGAGATTGTCATTTTTGGACCACAGCAATACCACCCACAGAAACTTGTCGTAATTGACTTAATTATGTTAACTTACTCAACAATATGCTGTGAAACTCTGCAAAACTAAAGTTACATTTAGCATGGCTGGTCAAAACAAAATGCTAAATTTTGCATTTGGATCAAATATGTGTGTGTATTTTCATTCATCTCCAGGAAATGTTATATAGAATACATGCTTGGGGCAAAGCACCGAAAAATTTCCATGCTTTTCAAAGCTAGCCTAGCCTAGCATCCTATTTGTCTAGTAGCCTCTATGAAGGAGTTTCTCTCTCAGAGGCAAGGGCCCTAGAGCTACTAGGTTTCATAGGATGGTGAGATTTCCATCACCAAAGTGGTACAAGAACCACAAATGCATTGTGTCCTCGATGGTTGTGTAGTCCTGTTAGCATCATGTTGTGTAACATACTCTCGAAGTGTCATGCCAAAAGTGCACCATATCCACTAAGGGTGCGTAAATACTTAAATGTCAAATGTCAAAGTGAAAACATGAAAAAAGTGCTCCCAAGTGTTCAAGCATGCCACTAAGAGGTTGGATGACATAAGTGTAAGGAAAAACGTAAGTGAGAATTGCTCTTGGAGGCCCAAAAGTATGTTGTGAGAGAGAGAGTCAAATTATAACAAAAAGTGCAAGCCAGGTGTTAGGTTAGCTATTTATAACCTATGTTAGTTTTAGTAATCACTATTTCTGAGAAGATAATTGTATTTTAAGAAATCTATTTTTAGTATCTGCGATTTATAGCTTGTGTTATTTTTTGTTGTCACTATTTTTGAGAGAGCTATTTTAAAATGATCTTTTGGGAGATCTAGCTATAGGCGCTATATTTTTTTTGATCTTGGAGGTTTATTTATACACACATTTGTTCTTATCAAAAATGATTTAGATATTAGATTTGTGGAACAAATTGTAGATTTTGTGTGTGTGTGTGTGTGTGTGTGTGTGTGTGTGAGAGAGAGAGAGAGAGAGAGAGAGAGCTGTGATTGGGAGATCTAGTTATAGGCGTTATATTTTGGTTTATTTAGACACATTTGTACTTATCAGAAATTATATAGATATTAGATTTGTGGAACAAACTGTATATCAAGCTTGCTTTGTGCACAAACAAACTATTTGTAGCATCAAAGAAAAAGTTAGCTTTTTTATTACTTCCCATGCAAAATCTTGTAATAACTTATGAATAAGTGCTTTGGGCACCTTAATTTTTCATGGAATAGTAATGTTTTCCCTGCTTGTTGCTAAGGTGGTTGTTCAAGTGTATGATTTCCATGAGTTGAATACAGTTTAATTATTATTGTATGCTTTGTATTGTAGTCTTTATTAATTGAAGTCTTGTAGCTTTGTATGCAATTCTTCACATTTGATTCATAGTAGTTTATGTATGTGTTTTATCATATCCTAATACGTTACACTTATGGTTTTTAGTTTCTATGTTTAGTTTTTAAAAGATGTATCTATTAGTTATAATTTTTTTTAATTATAAAAGATATCAAAAAACATCTTGTTCAATGTAGATGTGTAGAATCGCCTTGTGCCCTACCCTAAGAACAAGAAGAAAAGTTTGCTTTTAATTTGTATTTCTACACATTCAAAGAAATTATGTGCCAGTTCTTAGGTATTTTTATAATTCTCTGAGTGGAGGAAATTTCCTTCACTCTTCAAAAACACGGCTTGACCTACAACATAAAAGAAAGGTTTTATCTTACATGTTTTGTTTTGTGCTGCATTGAAATGTGCAAATTAAAATGCTAACATGTCATAATAGATCCTATTATGTCAGAAAATGTCTCCCTAGGGCATTTTCCCTCCTATGTTTAGCTCCCAGGTTCTTTAGAATGCATTTAGATCATCTTACATGTTAATGATGATTTCTGATAAAGAAACCCCTAAGTTTTATGGCAAATAGGACCTAGGGGATGCACTTGTGATGAACCCTATCTGAAATGGGGGGGAGGACTTGGGCGTCTGCGCCCTAGTCCTGCCCTATTTTAAGTCAGTATCTATTTTCATGTGTCGGTTATATGACTGTTATTGGGTCCTATGCTGACACCTCAAGTTTGAATTATGAATTGTTTGGCAGGGAGTTGTTTAGTTGTATATATAAGCATGCTTAGACATTCATTTGCAAACTAGAGATGGACATTGTGAATTTGTGACTTTATGTAAAAGTGATTCAAGGTATTGATTGTGTTGCAGAGCAGTATTGTTTTGTTATTGTGTTTGTTTATGCAGATTTGGCTCCATCTCCTCATGGCATGAAAGAGCATCTTCTTTCCATGAGACCTACACTTCAAAGGTGGCATTCATTTGCGTTTTTAATCATTTATCAATTGGTTTTTGCTTCTATCCTGTAGGGATATACACTCTTGATCTGACAACGGTGTTCGAAAGACTTGAATTTCTCTCTGGGGCTTGACCGAGGTAAGTCTCTAAACACCACAATCCCCAACCCACTTTTCTGTGATCGCAGGTTACAAGTTTCACAAGCAGAAGAAGTGGAGTTGTAGGGAGGCATTACAGACTATCAGAAGTGCAGAGCAAAGAAGAAAATTAGGGCTTGGACAAGGGTGCTCGCTCATTAGTCCTTTGGATTGAGATGCGGTGAAATCTATGTGACAACAAAATTGGGATGCAGACATTTTTCAGAGATCCTGGCAGAAACATGTACACTGGACTAGGGTGCCCGTTCATTAGTCCCCGATTTTTCATGCACCGAACTTTGAAATCTGGTATGTATTTGATTGCCATTTGATATCTTTGTGTGCGATCATTTTTCGTGATTTGTCTATTTGTTTACGATTTTACGAATAACAAATGTACACAATTCTAATCTTCTCCTCTGTTCCAAGTGACAGGAGATATGTAGTAGAGTTCCCTACTCGGTTGACTGTCCTTGAATGTTGGTGTGAAAGGACGATTCCACATAAACCCTTGAAATTACCAAACCTTCTTCTTTTCCTCCTAAACATTTTGGTGAACCTGTGTTTTAAGGATTTTTGCACCTTGTTGAGTGTTATACTTCAGATTTGCATTCATTTCATTCATTCATTTTTATTTCTCACTTTATTACATTTAAAAAATTACAAAAAAAATGAAATTTTTTTAAAAATTGGCATTTTTAGCTTGCATTTTCAAATAATTTGAATTAATTTGCATTTAATTTTTATTATTATCATTAGATCTGATTTAAATTACATAAATTCATCATTGTAATGTCCCCAATTTTCCTATGCCTAAG
Organism: Cunninghamia lanceolata; assembly: GCA_027924645.1. Classification (NCBI taxonomy): domain Eukaryota; kingdom Viridiplantae; phylum Streptophyta; class Pinopsida; order Cupressales; family Cupressaceae; genus Cunninghamia; species Cunninghamia lanceolata. Next base: position 1,240,847 of record BSBN01001315.1, on the reverse strand, counting down.
GAATAATAATTATTTTAATTATTTAATGTTACCTAACAAAAAGGTGTTAAGTTAAAGGGTAATATTAAATAATTATATTAAAAAGTTATAAAGTGACTTATTTTAATGCTAATCAATAAAGTCACTTTATAATATTAAGTTAAGTGTTTTAGGTGGGGAAAATTAAAAAGGTCCTTTGAGAGAAGTAATACGAAGAGTCAAAGGAGAATATTATATTCCTTTCAAAAGGTTATAAAAGGACATTGAGAGCTCATCTAAAGGTATGCTTGGATTTATTGTATTGTTACTATGTTGGATTGACCTTGCATGTCCTTCCTCTTCTTTTCTTCTTGTGGACGAAAACCCACTCGGAGAGTATCAGTTTCGGTGGCGAGATATCTACCCTAGCTGATAATGGTGGTTTTTACTTTAGGGAATCACATGGAGATGATCAAACATTTATAGTTTTGTTGTGCTTTGCAATTGTAATCCATTGGTATAGTTTGGGATGCATTTTTGATATGTTAATGTATTGGTTTGGATTGTTATTTAATTATATTGTGATTGTTCCTAGTTGGCCGTACATCTCCATGGCCATTCCTATAGAAATGAAGATTTAAAACTATTAGAAATATGGAGACGAGTTTTGATCTCAGATCTTTTGTATGGTAAATATCTATCCTAGGCGAGCATTTTTCATGCTATTTTGTGGGGTTTAAGACTTATCTAAATTTTATATGAGCATCCGTACACTTCCATGTCCGTACACTGCAGATTTGGAAAAATGTCAGGATAAATCCCATTGAGCTGAGTTTGGTCTTAAATCTTCTTGCATTACTCTTGTTTGGTCTAGACTACTTTGTCAAGGGTGATATTGAATGATATCATTATTTGAATTTATGAGAAAGGTCGTACCATTTCTTGGTCGTACCAGCTGGAAAACTCATCTTTGGAGATTGCATTTGATATTGAATTCTATGTCTTATGCAATTGCTAGTATCTTTGTATGATTAAAATAATTCATTCAGGACCAATTTGAGGAGTTTTAATGCAGTGTATGAATTTTGGTGTTCATCCGTACATGTACCTTGGTTGTACCTCTGTGAGGAATCAATGCACATGAAATATAAATGGAGTCTTTAAAACAGTCATTGATTGCATAATTTGTCTTGTCCAAATGATCATTTTAGAAGTTCTTTGCTGGTCTTTGCTGCAGATTTGAATTAGTTGTGATTGTCCGTACTAGCATCAGTCGTACGACCCAGCTAGAGCAGTATTAATTGCTATGTGATCTTTTTTCAATGTTTTTAGTTTATGATATGCTCAGAATCAGTTTTGATATGCTTAGAATCAGTTTTAAGGTCAGCAAAATCAGTTTGGATGATAATTTGAAGTTAATCATATGATGTTTGAGTTTATGGGTTATCAGCTCTCAGTCATGGCAGCCATACACAATCATCTCAGTAAACAATAAATGATAAAGTCAGTATCTGTCATTTTATGTCAGAATAAGGAATCTCCATCATCAATCAATATTCTATTTGTTAATCATAATGCAGGATCTATGATCAACAACAATAATGAACATGCAACATTTCAAGGCATCAAAATAAGCCTTCAGAAGTGTGCCAGCTAGAGTGGTATATTCATAGTGTATTCTTTGTTCATTGTTGCAAGCTTATTTTCCTTGCATGGAGTTTCTTCTGTTCTAACATATTGCAGCAGTCCATTGATCAAAAATAGGAGATTGTAGTTGGCAACATTTTTAATATTTCTTGTAAATCTTTCCTTTATTGTTGCAAACATTCTATAACCCCTGGATGGTTCAACCGCCAGTGAGGAGGAAATTATATTGTTTATCTTTCTTTCATCACCCACTGATAAGTGGAGAATTCCCACTGCATAAGTGGATGTTTGCTGAAAAGCAGATGCCTGCCATGAGCAGATGATTGTGTTAGTTTATTTGCACATGTTTGAATTGTAAACCAAAGCACGGTATGCTGTCACCTCGCCCAAATTGGGAACTTGGTGATAAGAAGTGTGGAGGCAATCTAGTTGCATGCATTATTGTGCTAACTCTGTTGTGGTAGTTCGTAAAATTGAAAAAATTGGGGTAGCATCTTACAGTGGTATCAGAGCTCTGAGTTATCCCGCCAGCCTATTGGGTAAGTGATCTTGTTGCAGTTTGTCAAACCCAGATCAGATTTTTAGTTGGGCAACATGGCTTTTGTTTGTGAGCCATTAAAAGTTTTATTGAAATCAGTGGAGCAAAACTAGTTTTCCATTGAAGAGGGATTTGAAAGATGGTGCAAAGAACAAGAAGCCATCTCAGATTTACAAGAGAAGTTGAAGATTGTTGGTAGGAGACTAGAACATTTACCTCGGTCTAAAGTTCTTAGAAATTTGGATGAAGCAGAGGGTTGTTTGTGTAAGGTTGACCAATCACCTTTTTAGGCAGTGCGTAAAGCTTTGGCTCCTTTGGTGGGTTCGTTGGTCAAGCCAGAGTTGATGAGACATCATGACGAAGAGATAAGGCTTGCAGTTGTCACTTGCATTAGTGAAGTTGCAAGGATTTCAGCGCCTAAGGCACCCTATGGTGATGATACTATGAAATTCATAGTTCAACTGATGGTGAAGAGTTTCCAAGGGTTGCATGATGTAAAAAGTCCTACCTTTGGTCAAAGGGTGAAAATCTTGGAAATTATGGCAAAGATTAAGTTAAGTTATTTGATGATTAATTTAAGGTGCAATGAATTGATCCTCCTGATGTTTGAATACTTCATTTCTGGAATCAGGAAATGTCATTCAGATAAGGTTAAAAATAACATGCTCAACATCATGTCCCTGATTTTAGATGGAGATGAGATTTGCCCACAGTTGCAATTAGATTTGTTGGTCATTTGGAGGAAAGAACATGTATCCTTTGCAGCATATGATTTCACATCCAAACTAATGGAGCTGAAGATTGAGAAGTTCAAGGATCAGCGGACTGCAAAAGAGTTAATCTCTTTTGGTAGACAAGTTCCTCATTCTCTGCAAGTGGATAGCATGTCATTATGAAATAAATCAGCTGAGTGGGATGATGAGTCTTCGTGTGGAGTAATGGATATTCACAAAGCTGAAAGTCCTATGGCAAGTGTGGTGGAAGCATGTTGGAGTTTCTTTGATGAAGTCAATAAGACTTGAAAGCTAAAAGAATGGACTTTGCAAGTCCTAATTTTGATGAGGAGCTTAATGACTATGAGGATGCCAATTCTCTAGAAACAGAAGTAAGAATGGTTGATGTGATGCTAGAAGGAAAATTATCGAGTGACCCTAAGATTGTTGCAGCTGAGTGTCTTAAAGGGTTTGAAAAAAGTAGAGTTGTAGCAGTTGAGGAATTTGAAGCTGCTGAAACTTCTGGGACAACACTAAATATGGAGCATTGATATCAATCTAGTAATAGCAATTCCAATTTTGAGTGGGATTTTCCCATACGAGAACCACAGTTTGACTTCTCAAACGAATCAGAAGAATAGCATGTTAATGATATGGGTAGCAATGGAATGGATTCTTTAGATGATCATATTGCTTCTTCATCAACACATGATGAAAAATTAGACTATGGCAGCCAAGGACAGTTGGAACAAAAGTCCTTAGTTTGGGAAGTCTTGCAAGATCAAATGGTGGTGAAGGAAGAAACAATAATTCAAACATTGTCAAGATTCGATAGCATTTACAAACACCTAGAAGACCTCATTTGGACAACCTAAAAAGAAGAAAGACAAAAAAGAATGGGACATGGTATCTATCATACACATTTACATCCCTTCAAAGAAGCTTTGGAGTTGATAAAAGAAGACTATTTACAATTGGTTGGAGATAGAGATAGAGCTATCCAATTTGTGAAAGATCAAGATAGAGAGATTGCTGATCTTTGTCTACTTTTGAGTAGGCATAATCACACCTTGCATAATTCAGAAAATCGGTCCTTTATAACAGCTATTCTTAGGCTACAAAATGACAAGGCAAATGGAGTAGGAGTTGAACAAGTTGAGGAGAGGATTGAAGAATCATATATGAGAAACCTTGCAAGCTTATGACATTCAATGATGAAGACTTCTTTGAGACACTTCCCACCCAAATCATTGGGGAAGAAGATTAGACAAATCAAGACTTGATAGTGTTTGAGGACTACAATGTAGGCATTAAAAAGGATTCCAAATTTCTGATTTGGGACAGCGATATTCTTCCTCATTCTTATGAGATTGTGACTCTTACATTTGGAGAAAAGAAGGAAGAAGAGTCTGCAAGTGTTGGTAGTCAAAGTACAAGTGCTGAATATGAAAATTTCAAAGGTGATGCTCTTGTGAAGTTTGAAGACATGGCACAAGAATATGATAGGTATTCTGAATTTTATAAGAGTAGTCATATTCTTTCAATCCATCATGAGGTAACAAGTTCACATAAGGATGATAGTACCATAGAGTTTCCTATAGATGGCTCTCATAAATTGGGTGTTACAAATGGAATTTGTGAGGTGAATTCAAGTCATAAGAATTCTGATTTTGTATATCAGACTTGGGATGATGTTGAAAGGATACAAATTTGGTGTGATATATGGTCACAAAGGGCCAAGGTGGCTAAGATGGTAGCTGTCCATGCAAGATTGCATCTTCAACAAGTCAAAGAACAAGTTCACCGTTTAGATCAAGCAAGACAACAAGGGGAGGCTTATCTTATATCTCTTTTTCTCAAGAATGATGCTGAATATGTCATGAACAAGTCTCTTATGACAGCCAAACCCAATGAACAAATGAATTCATATGAATCAAAAATTTCATGTTGTTCACATGTTTGTATTAATGAGATTGATGATACATATCATTTGGATGGTTTAGTGAAGACCTCAAGCAAGATGGAACAATGGATAGATGAGGATAATTCTAAAGTTTCAGCTGATGTTGGTCATTTGTTTGATAATATTGATGACACCCCTAGTGGACTAGCCATTCAGAAGTTATCTTTGGTGGGAGTTGAAGGCATCCATAACTCATCTTCGGTTATGTCACCGATTGATTATGATCTAGCAGCTTTTTATTTGCTGATTGGTGACTTCATTTTCTTTGATTCGTCATGGGTAAGTAGCTGTATTACTTGGAATCCCATTGCACTTTCAGATTTTTCATGGTATACACCATCTATTCAGCTGCTTGGGAGTGTGTGGAGGCATGTTTATTTGATGGACATTGAGTATTGGATGGATTTCCTTGGTATGTATGGGCATGTTGATACCCATGATTTCATTTTTGTTGTTGGTCTGAGTTTCAACAATGGCAATTGGTGGCTTATAAAGTTGATCTATGTGCATACGGAAGTTGGTTTTCACATCTTTTTGATGGTCTACTCATACGGATGGATGATATATGATGATTGGGTCAAGATAGATATCTACTTCTATTTTTATAGCCGGATGGATAGGTTGATATGGGATCCTGGTGGATGGTGGTCAGTGCAGTTAGTTTCCACTCTGGCATCAGGTGCTATGGCAGCTCGGTGGATTGCAGTTGCAGATTGCTTGAGGACAAGCAATCTTTGGGAACGGAGGACTGTAATGTCCCCAATTTTCCTACCCCTAAGGAATAATAATTATTTTAATTATTTAATGTTACCTGACAAAAGGTGCTAAGTTAAAGGGTACTATTAAATAATTATATTAAAAAGTTATAAAGTGACTTATGTTAATGCCAATCAATAAAGTCACTTTATAATATTAAATTAAGTGTTTTAGGTGGAGAAAATTAAAAAGGTCCTTCGAGAGAAGTAATACGAAGAGTCAAAGGAGATAATATTATATTCCTCTCAAAAGGTTATAAAAGGACATTGAGAGCTCATCTGGAGGTATGCTTGGATTTATTGTATTGTTACTATGTTGGATTGAACCTACATGTTCTTCCTCTTCTTTCCTTCTTGTGGACGCAAACCCACTCGGAGAGAATCAGTTTTGGTGGTGAGATATCTATCTTAGCTGATAATGGTGGTTTCTACTTCAGGGAATCACATGGAACTGATCAGACATTTATAGTTTTGTTGTGCTTTGCAATTGTAATCCATTGGTATAGTTTGGGATGCATTTTTGATATGTTAATGTATTGGTTTGGATTGTTATTTAATTATATTGTGATTGTTCCTACTTGGTCATACATCTCCATGGCCATACCTGCAGAAATGAAGATTGAAAACTATTAGAAATATGGAGACAAGTTTTGATCTTAGATCTTTTGTATGGTAAATATCTATCCTAGGCGACCATTTTTCATGCTATTTTGTGGGGTTTAAGACTTATCTAAATTTTATATGAGCATCCGTACACTACAAATTTGGAAAAATGTCAGGATAAATCCCATTGAGTTGAGTTTGGTCTTAAATCTTCTTGCATTACTCTTGTTTGGTCTAGACTACTCTGTCGAGGGTGATATTGAATGATATCATCATTATTTGAATTTATGAGAAAGGTTGTACCATTTCTTGGTCGTACCAACTGGAAAACTCATCTTTGGAGATTGTATTTGATATTGAATTTTGTCTTATGCAATTGCTAGTATCTTTGTATGGTTAAAACAATTCATTCAGGACCAATTTGAGGAGTTTTAATGTAGTCTATGAATTTTGGTGTTCATCCGTACCTGTACCTTGGTCGTACCTCTGTGAGGAATCAATGCACATGAAATATAAATGGTGGAGTCTTTGAAACAGTTATTGATTGCATAATTTTTGTCTTGTCCAAACGATCATTTTGGAAGTTATTTGGTGGTCTTTGCTGCAGATTTGAATTCGTTGTGATTGTCCATATCAGCATAGGCCGTACGACCCAGCTAGAGCAGTATTAATTGTTGTGTGATCTTTTTTCAATGTTTTTAGTTTATGATCTACTCAGCATCAATTTTAAGGTCAGCAAAATCAGTTTGGATGATAATTTGAAGTTAATCATATGATGTTTGAGTTTATGGGTTATCAACTCTCAGTCATGGTAGCGATACACAATCATCTTAGTCAGCACTAAATGATAAAATCAATCTCTATCATTTTATATCAGAATAAAGAATCTCCATCAGCAATTAATATTCTATTTGTTAATCATAATGCAGGATCTATGATCAGCAACAATAATGGACATGCAACATTTCAAGCCATCAAAATAAGCCTTCAGAAGTGTGCCAGCTAGAGTGGTATATTCATAGTGTATTCTTTGTTCATTGTTGCAGGCTTATTTTCCTTGCATGGAGTTTCTTTTGTTCTAACATATTGCAGCAATCCATTGATAAAAGATAGGGGATTGTAGTTGGCAACATATTTAATATTTCTTGTAAATCTTTCCTTTATTATTGCAAACATTCTATAACCCCTGGATGGTTCAACTGCCAGTGAGGAGGAAATTATATTGTTTATCTTTCTTTCATCACCCACTAATAAGTGGAGTATTCCCACTGCATAAGTGGATGCCTGCTGAAAAGCAGATGCCTGCCATGAGGGGATGATTGTGTTAGTTTATTTGCACATGTTTGAATTTTAAACCAAAGCTTTATTTCCTTGACCACCGATGGTAACTTGAAGTTACCATCGAATGCTTTATGCTCAAATAAGAAAGTTTAAGTATATTTGGAGCCTGATTTTCATGAGCCCGATTTTTCATGAAGTTGTTTTATGGCATTGGTTATCTTGGTTTTTAAAAAGCATTAAAAATGCTTTATGCAAAATGGAGAATTTGAAAAGCTTTTAGAGAGTTAAGTTTTTTAAAAAAAACCATCGAATGAAGCTCATTTTAAATATAATTCAAAGGGTTATTTTTGAAGGGAGTATGGATTAGCCATAAATGGCTTTGTGTCTCAAGTTTAGAAACTTTTTAAACTTCTATTTTATTTGTTTTTTTTTAAAAGACATGAGATCCAATGAGATTTTAAGAAGTTTTTTTTTAGAAAGAGATTTTTGTGAAGATATTTGTTATCTTTTTATCTACATGGAGGTCAGAGGAGAGATTTTTGTTAAGGAAATTGAAGAGTTATTTTTACAGATTGAATTTGAGGAGGTAATTGAAGAATTGAAAATGCAGAGAGAATATGAAGTGTTTTTGGAGATTGTTTTTCAGAGATGAATTGATTTTATTGAAGACTTTATTTGTAGAGGAGAATAAATTATTGAAGGAATATGAAAAGATTTTGCAGATGGATTTTTGTGGGAAGCTTCAAATGATTTTTCTTGGAGAGTCTTTTCATTTTGTTTCTTGCAGATTAAAAGAGAATATGAAAAGTTTTGAATGGGATTTAATTTTATATTATCCTATTTTGTTTGCAAATGATTTTTTCAGGAAGATGAAAAGAAAATGAAAGGAGATTATCAATGAATCTTTGATATGAATTGTTTGTGCAGATAATGTGAAAGGTCAGGAGAGGATATTTAATTTCTTGATTTTTATGTCATCTAGTGTGCCTTGAAAATGTGTGGATAAAATGTAGACCAATGATGAAGATGATATTATGATACAGTTGAAATGGATGTGTATCAATATGCAAATTGAATTGAATACAACTTGTGATACAGATTGATTCTAATGAAGTTTGAAGACCATATGCAAAGATAAACTAAATTAGGTTTTTATTGAAGATGAAATGCAGAGGAAGACATTGAGAATGTATTGTGAATCAGGTAATTTGATTATGCAGAGATCATGAAATTGATAAGCAGATTGGTTTGAGTATGATTGCAAATTCAGAGAAGACATGTTGAATAATGGTGCAAATCAGATTGAATGGCAATCACTTCTTGCAGACTTTGTAGTTTGCTTTGTATTAGGGGTTGGTGCTCCTTGAAGTTGGCGCTTCTAAATGAATTAGGGATTGGTGCTCCTTGAAGTTGGTGCTTCTAAACATTGTAATCAGTGAGATTTTTGATAAAGCCAGTGAGGCAGTTTTGGAGTGGTTTTTCTACCCCTGGAGGGTTTTCCACTCATGCAAATCTTGTGTCATAATATATATTGATCTTCTTTGTGTGTGTATGATTTATTCATGAGGTTTTGTTCTCTTTTCTCAGTCATGTGCATATGTGTTTGACAAATCAATGATATATTTCTCTCCTTGTGTTTTGAAAGTTAAAGTTTATAAAAAGATTTGAAAATTCACACAACAGTGATTCACCCCCCCTCTCAGTGTTGTCCTTGACTCCTACAAATATGACAGGTATTCTAAATTTTATAACAGTAGTCATATTCTTTCAATCCATCATGAGGTAACAAGTTCACATAAGGATGATAGTACCATAGAGTTTCCTATAAATGGCTCTCTTAAATTGGGTGTTACAAATGGAATTTGTGAGGTGAATTCAAGTCATAAGAATTCTAATTTTGCATATCAGACTTGGGATGATGTTGAAAGGACACAAATTTGGTGTGATATATGGTCACAAAGGGCCAAGGTGGCTAAGATGGTAGCTGTCCATGCAAGATTGCATCTTCAACAAGTCAAAGAACAAGTTCACCATTTAGATCAAGCAAGACAACAAGGGGAGGCTTATCTTAGATCTCTTTTTCTCAAGAATGATGCTGAATATGTCATGAACAAGTCTCTTATGACAGCCAAACCCAATGAACAAATGAATTCATATGAATCAAAAATTTCATGTTGTTCACATGTTTGTATTAATGAGATTGATGATACATATCATTTGGATGGTTTAGTGAAGACCTCAAGCAAGATGGAACAATGGATAGATGAGGATAATTCTGAAGTTTCAGCTAATGTTGGTCATTTGTTTGATAATGTTGATGATCATATTGATGACACCCCTAGTGGACCAGCCATTCAGAAGTTGTCTTTGGTGGGAGTTGAAGGCATCCATAACTCGTCTTTGGTTATGTCACCAATTGATTATGATCTGGCAACTTTTTATTTGCTGATTGGTGACTTCATTTTCTTTGATTCATCATGGGTAAGTAGCTGTATTACTTGGAATCCCATTGCACTTTCAGATTTTTCATGGTATACACCATCTATTCAGTTGCTTGGGAGTGTGTGGAGGCATGTTTATTTGATGGACATTGAGTATTGGATGGATTTCCTTGGTATGTATGGACGTGCTGACACCCATGATTTCATTTTTGTTGTTGGTCTGAGTTACAACAGCAGCAATTGGTGGCTTATAAAGTTGATCTATATGCATACGGAAGTTGGTTTTCACATCTTTTTGATGGTCTACTCATACGGATGGATAATAGTTGATGATTGGGTCAAGATAGATATCTACTTCTATTTTTATAGCCAAATGGACAGGTTGATATGGGATCTAGGTGGATGGTGGTCAGGGCAGTTAGTTTCCACTCTGGCATCAGGTGCTATGGCAACTCGGTGGATTGCAGTTGCAGATTGCTTGAGGACAAGCAATCTTTGGGAACGGAGGACTGTTATGTCCCCAATTTTCCTACCCCTAAGGAATAATAATTATTTTAGTTATTTAATGTTACCTGACAAAAAGGTGCTAAGTTAAAGGGTACTATTAAATAATTATATTAAAAAGTTATAAAGTGACTTATTTTAATGCCAATCAATAAAGTCACTTTATAATATTAAGTTAAGTGTTTTAGGTGGGAAAAATTAAAAAGGTCCTTTGAGAGAAGTAATATGAAGAGTCAAAGGAGATAATATTATATTCCTCTCAAAAGGTTATAAAAGGACATTGAGAGCTCATCTGGAGGTATGCTTGGATTTATTGTATTGTTACTATGTTGGATTGAACCTACGTGTTCTTCCTCTTCTTTCCTTCTTATGGATGAAAGCCCATTCGGAGAGGATCAGTTTCGGTGGTGAGATATCTACCCTAGTTGATAATGGTGGTTTCTAGTTCAGGGAATCACATGGAGCTGATCAGACATTTATAGTTTTGTTGTGCTTTGCAATTGTAATCCATTGGTATAGTTTGGGATGCATTTTTGATATGTTAATGTATTGGTTTGGACTGTTATTTAATTATATTGTGATTGTTCCTAGTTGGTCATACATCTCCATGGCCATACCTGCAGAAATGAAGATTGAAAACTATTAGAAATATGGAGACGAGTTTTTATCTTAGATCTTTTGTATGGTAAATATCTATCCTAGGCGACCATTTTTCATGCTATTTTGTGGGGTTTAAGACTTATCTAAATTTTATATGACCATCCGTACACTTCCATGTCCGTACATTGCAGATTTGGAAAAATGTCAGGATAAATCCCATTGAGCTGAGTTTGATCTTAAATCTTCTTGCATTACTCTTGTTTGGTCTAGACTACTCTGTCAAGAGTGATATTGAATGATATCATCATTATTTGAATTTATGAGAAAGGCTGTACCATTTCTTGGTCGTATCAGCTAGAAAACTCATCTTTGGATATTGCATTTGATATTGAATTCTATATGTTTTATACAATTGCTAGTATCTTTCTATGGTTAAAACAATTCATTCAAGACCAATTTGAGGAGTTTTAATGCAGTCTATGAATTTTGGTGTTTATCTGTACCTGTACCTTGGCTGTACCTCTGTGAGGAATCAATGCACATGAAATATAAATGGTGGAGTCTTTGAAATAGTTATTGATTGCATAATTTTTGTCTTGTCCAAATGATCATTTTGGAAGTTATTTGGTGGTCTTTGTTGCAGATTTGAATTAGTTATGATTGTCTGTACCAACATAGGCCATACGACCCAACTAGAGTAGTATTAATTGTTGTGTGATCTTTTTTCAATGTTTTTAGTTTATGATCTGCTCAGAATCAGTTATAAGGTTAGCAAAATCAGTTTGGATGATAATTTGAAGTTAATCATATGATGTTTGAGTTTATGGGTTAGCAGCTCTCAGTCATGGCAGTCATACACAGTCATCTCAGTCAGCGATAAATGATAAAATTAGTCTCTGTCATTTTATATCAGAATAAGAAATCTCCATCAGCAATCAATATGCTATTCGTTAATCATAATGCAGGATCTATGATCAGCAACAACAATGGGCATGCAACATTTCAAGCCATCAAAATAAGCCTTCAGAAGTGTGCCAACTAGAGGTATATTCATAGTGTATTCTTTGTTCATTGTTGCAGGCTTATTTTCCTTGCATGGAGTTTCTTCTGTTCTAACATATTGTAACAGTCCATTAATCAAAAATAGGGGATTGTAGTTGGAAACATATTTAATATTTCTTGTAAATCTTTTCTTTATTGTTGCAAACATTCTATAACCCCTGGATGGTTCAACCGCCAGTGAGGAGGAAATTATATTGTTTATCTTTCTTTCATCTCCCACTGATAAGTGGAGTATTCCCACTACATAAGTTGATGCCTGCTGAAAAGCAGATGCCTTCCATGAGTGGATGATTGTGTTAGTTTATTTGCACATGTTTGAATTGTAAACCAAAGCACGGTATGCTCTCACCTTGCCCAAATTGGGAACTTGGTGATCAGAAGTGTGGAGGCAATCTAGTTGCATGCATTATTGTGCTAACTCTATTGTGGTAGTTTGTAAAATTGAAAAAATTGGGGTAGCATCTTACAATCATTCATCTTTCATTTACATTGCATTTTCGTACTTAAATTGCTTGAAATTGTGCATTTTTCATAAAAATCTAGTTTTGCATTAGCTATTGTTTGTAGTTAAAATTTTGTTTCCGATTTTTTTTTGTTCCGTAAGTGTTGGAGGTCACAAGGGGGACCTCCTCCCCATCCACATATTCAACTTAGAAACTAGAAGCCACTTAATCAACTCAATTCAACTTAAGAGCCACATGTTACTCAAGGGATTCAGACTTGGATCTCCATCTTGAGAACCATATGGCCTTGCCATTTAAGCACAACCCCTTTCACTCAAAACTTACTAGGAGGTTTGAATCTGGGTTGTTGGCTCTACAGGTGTAAGCCCCACCATTTCACCGTAGAGTCTCCCCTCTTGGAGGGTAATCAACCTCAAAAATCTTGTTTTAGATTTTACTACCCTCTTAAAACACTCATTTAGGATTGATTTCTAATTGTAGTGTTGCATCATAGTGTCATTTTTGCAAAAAAATCATGTCTAAGGTTTAAAAACCTTGCATTTTCATTAGATTTGGCCTTATCATTTCTTTAGAATTGCATTATATGCATGTTGTAAAGGATTTTGCTGCATTATTTGACTGATATTAGGGTTATTATCTATTGCCCCTCCTCAAATTCTTTACAACACCCTTTCTATTAGGCATCTACATTGAAAATTGGTAAAAATTTGCATATTTTAGGTGTATTTTCACTAGGTTTTGACTTGTCATCACTATAGATCTGCACTATAGGTGTGTTGTGAAGGATATTGTTGGTTTATTAGACTGATACTAGGTATATTATTTTCTGCCCTTCATCAATTTCCTTACAACACCTCTTCTTTCACTCATTTACATTGAAAAATTACGGAAAATTTTGAAAAAAGTGAACATTTTAGGTGCATAAACAAGCATATTTTGTGTTGTTTCATTACACTCAATCTAAAAACTCTACAATCATAAATTGGACCTTGTTGTGTTGTACTCTATTCCTCCTATCCATTGTGTTTGTTATGAACTTGGTGTGTCCTTTTAGCCATTTTCCTTCAAACAAGTGCTTAGGAGTGAAATATGTTGAAGTTGATAATTAACTCAAGCCACAAAGATCACCTATAAAACCTAAGATTTACTTTCCACAAGAGAAAAAAGCAAAGAGGAATAATTTGCACAATAAGGATGAATTCATGAAATGGATTGAGAATTACATGTAACAACTTACTTTTATATTTGCAAGTTATAAAAACCCTAATGAGAGATTCCTAAGTTTAGATTAAGTGAAATAAAGTAAAGGTGACTTAATTAATTAATCAATATGATTAAATTAATTAAGTAAAGAACCTCTTACTCTAACACACCCCCCCCTTAAGATGAATTTAGGGAGAAGCTAAAAAACTAAGGACAAATGCATGAAAGCAAAGATGGATCTCGGTAACTAGGCCTAATGAGGTACCCAAATACAACCAAAACTCTGTAAAGCGAAGTCAAGGAGAAAACCCAGTGGGAAAAAACTTCTCTCCAAAAAGAGATGAAAGAGTGAAGGACTAAGAAGCCTCAATAAAATATGTCCCAAAAGAATATGAACATGAAGAACTCCACTGAAGCATGAAGAAGCTGCAAACACTGTCGAAGACTGACTACTATAGTGCTGAAAGAAGAACCTCCTCTAAAACAAGATGAAGATCAGGATCAAGAGGACAAGAATCTGCATGAGTGCCCCCAACAACACTACTCAAATTAGATGGCAAACAAAGGCAAAACATCTGAAACTCAAAGATTCAAATGGCACATGTACCAAAAGTCTGATGAACTGATCAAGTGAAAATAGAAGGTTGCCTCCACAAAAGGAATGCAAGAGTGTTGATATGGTAAATGTTCCATCTCACTGAAATGCATGGGTAACCAGTCGCTGCATCCATCTAGTACATAGGAACAAATATTAGATACATAACTCACTCTAACGTGAAACCAAGGAAGCATTAGCACCAATAGTAGAAACCCCCCATAATGCGAACAAGGGAGAGCCATGACAGGTACACTGAAACTATGTGAAACCAAGAAGTGCATGTAGAAGAAACAAGAACATCTGAATGTGCAAACATGAAAGTACCAGCTAATAAAAGGGTGTGCAAACCAAAGCACACTCGCATGACAAAGGTGTGATGGTAAAACAAAAAGAAAACATCAACCCCCCATGGCACTTTATATCATAGTGCACATACAATAAGGCACAAAATGATGTCCAAGATCTCAAGAATACATGTACAATGTTGAGGTACTTTATTTCAGTGTGTTTACATAAGATAAGTGCTTACAATGGAAGCTCACAATGTCCAAAAAAGACCACATGCTAAAAATACAATTTTCTGATAGAAAGAGAGGAAACTAATAGTACCATGATGAAGTACACAGAAAAACATGCACTTTCAAAAAAATGGGACCCAAAAAGGAGTCTAGATGAAGAAGATATGGCTCGTCAAAGTCTCCAAAATGAGAGCTGCACAATAACAGCACTAAAAAAACTGATTTCTAGAAAAAACCAGAAGTCAAAACTGAAAACCACCAGCACCACCGTGAAGAGTACGAAATTGTACCCTGTTTCAAAAAAATTGCACTGAAAAATACCACCGTATGACCGAGAAATGGTCTTTGGAAGATGGAGTGCAAAAATGAAAAACCCAATAGAAAGGGGTAGATTGGGCAAAAAAGCAACCTCCACCAAATATAGAGCCGCCACTAAATGTAGAGACCTCCAGCAAAATCTGGGGTCACATCTAAATCTGGTGAAGTGTCAAAAACCACCACTAAAAATGGTGAGCCGCTAAAGATAGAGCCTCACTAAAAAATCTCCAATGGTGGGCACACATGCCGAAGTAGGTACAACACGTTTTTTTATTAATAAAAAACAAGTAAAAAAAGTGCATGTATTTTTCTTTAAATTAAAAAAAATTACATGTTTTATTTTTATTAAAAAACATGAAAAAAAGTTAATAAAATTTTTTATTTTAAAAAAATTTCTAAAAAAATATATGTGGGGGTAGGGATTTTACCCCCTCCCCCCTCTGACACACAACATTTTAAATTTTTTTTTTAAAAAGTACCCCACCCTACACACGGCAAGGTCGTACCCTGCCATGGCAAGGTACGGGGTACCCCCTCATCCACCAGTGCACAAGTGCTTACAAAAATGTTTTGTATGCCTTTTTTTAGGTATTAAAAATATGCCTTTTCAATACAATTTTTTAATATAATTTTTTTGAAAGCAAAATTTTATGCAGGATAATATATATATATATAGTCACCTCATACTGCGTGCTGGGGAGGTTGTACGGTTTCCCTGGGATAAAATGTTTGCCCCAAATGAGCCCGGAGCTGATTCTGATGATTTGACAGTCGATCTTAAGGTTTTTGGGCCTTTGAGCGCAATGGTGAGGTCCGTTTGGATCCAAAATGCTCTGAAATTGCAAGTACCCTTTGGATCTAGAAAAAAAATGTTGAAACCCTTGCAGATCTGGCCTACGAAACTCAAATCAAGCCAAATTAAAGGCTAATATGACTATTTCAACTGCTTTGACTCTAATGGAATACTCCATTTTACACAAAAATGTACCAAGAAAAAAAATCTTGTTCAAAATTTTCTCCAAATCTGAGAAGGGGCTTGTAGATCTAGAGCTCTGATACCATGTTGAAGTTGATAATTAACTCAAGCCACAAAGATCACCTACAAAACCTAAGATTTACCTTCCACAAGAGAAAAAAGTAAAGAGGAATAATTTGCACAATAAGGATGAATTAATGAAATAGATTGAGAATTACATGTGACAACTTGCTTTTATATTTGCAAGTTAGAAAAACCCTAATGAGAGATTCCTAAGTTTAACTTAAGTGAAATAAAGTAAAGGTGACTTAATTAATTAATCAATATGATTAAATTAATTAAGTAAAGAACCTATTACTATAACAAAATAGTCACACACCTAGGGTGTATCAAGCAACATAAAACTTTGCATGTCTTGTATTACTAGATCTTATTGGACATTGATGTTACAAGACATTTCATTATGGCATCTTCATCTCATCGGTCTGTGGTATCTTTACATGCATATATCAAAAACTTTGAGAATTTCTACAAATTTCTTAGAATGAATCCTCATGTTCTCACTTTTTTACAAACTATGTATCACAAGGATATATTTAAATGCTTTTCATTTGAAATCTTTGACTATGTATCTAATTTTGACAACTTCACATCTCTCATGAATACATACCCTTGGGTAGTAGAAGATTTAACAAAACACATTGAGAATGATGAGTGTGAAATTTCTTTTAATGCTTTGGAATTAATAGCTAAAACATATGATGATGATGATGATGATGATTCCATAAGTTATCCTACTTCTCCTATAGTTGAATGTCCAAGAACCATAGATGAGAAGACTATGGATAGCCCTATTAATAATATAGCACCTAACCTTCCTAACAATACCTTACCTTTCTTTCATTTCAATGCTCTCTCTGGCCAAGATGTAGCATTAATGGATGAGAAAAGGTCTCTCACATTAAATCCTTTAGGGATAGATGTTGGGTATAATAAAGAGGGAAATAATGTTAATTCAATATTCACTAATAGACTTTGTAGGAATGTTCCTAAGATAATCGTGCAAGCGGCACCTAGTGCATCTTCTTGCTTAAAACCAGTGATTACGGTTCAAGGATATCAAAGACCACCTAGACCTCCCGATTACATCTTCAACTATGCAAGACAAATTACTCAAAGAAATCAAGGTGGTCAAAATGTGTTGCAACATCCCTTAATCGCTCACATACAACACCTGTAATAACAAGCAAAGTAAGCAAGCATCTCATGTGCTTGTCTCTCTTCCATGTTCTCAACCTATGCTTCCTCCACCACCTCATCTTACTCCTAAAAGTGGTCAAGAATATGATCTTGTCGAGAAGCTTCGCGTTACTCTGGCTAAGATCTCTCTTTGGGATTTAACATAAACATTGTCTACATACCATGCAATGCTCCAAGAAGCTTTACAAAAGGTGATTGTACCACCTGTTGTTAAGTCGAATGATGTAGCAGCTCTGTTAGATTGTATGCATGCGACAAAAATAGATATTTTTTTTCAACCACATGAAATACCAACAAGTAAAGATGAATATGATGCACTTATAATATTTGTCCTAATAGATAAAAAGTTGGTAAAGCAAGTTATGATTGACAATGGATCCGCTCTTAATGTTTGTGGCATTGACTTTCTACACAAAAGCAAGATCGACACCTCTTTAATCAAACCGAATAGCATTAGCATTGTGGCTTTGATAATGTGGGAAAATAATCCGTGGGTACCATAACTTTACCTATAAAGGTTGGACCCATGACATTAGATGCTCTTTTTCATGTTATGCCTGGTTCGCTTTCATATAATATGATCCTAGGTCGACCGTGGATCCATGCCATGGGGGCAGTTCCATCTACCCTTCATCGATCATTTAAGTTCATCTATCAAAACAAGCTCTACACCTGGAAAGTGAATCCCGAGTCAGATAATTGTTGACATATTGAGAAGAAAAAAACAAGTTAACAATCATTTGTGTCTAAACAACTTACAGGTTGATTCATTAAAACCTCTTGCCACAGATAATGTTGTGCAAGACTCTAAAACATTGAATGCACTTTTTGGTGACGATTGGGGTTCATTAGATTTTAATCCTTGCGGTGTAGGGGAATATAAACTTAATAACCCTAACACATCAAAAGTCGCATCAATCTCATCCAAGCAATCTTTTGAAACACTTGAGAAACCTAAAGCTTTCTTGATAGAAAACAAAGACAATACTCTTATATTTCAAATTATGAGACTTATGAGGCTTCACCATCTTCTAAGGAAATGACATCCCTCTATGGTCAAGGATTTAAAATCCTTTATAACAACTATGACTATGTAGGTAATGGATGTGGTGTAAATCAACAAGGGATTTGAGTACCTATAGAATTTGCTTTAAGACATTACTCAAGTGACATTGGATATAATCCTTTTAAAGAAAAGAAAGCCTCTCGTCGTCTTAAACTCAATGTTAATGCAATTTCAACAAGACCAAAATGACATGTGAGATATCCTGGGCTGATAGACAAGAATTGTCCATCAGGAAGCATCCCTTTGAATCAGGTAAATATTTCTCCATCTTTAAGCCACACTCATTGTAGTGAATATTATAATTGCTCTCAAGGGTGGCCTCCTCATAGATATTTATGTTTTTAACATTAGGTTGTATCAAGTAAGTATTTCTAACCCTTTACCTCTGTGTTGTGTTTCCCCCGTGATGTGTTATGTGTTGTTTAGGCCTCCTAAGATGACCCTTGATTCTCTTGTAAGGTCACAGATATCGGGAGACCACCTCTGTTGTGACCTTCTATTTGTATAATAATTCTTCTATATTGTCCTCCTCTATTTTCATTGTTGTGTGTTGTGTCTTAAGGACATAACGTTGCAGTTGGTGACTTGGGGGCACCCTCCTACGTGATTGTCCCTAAGGCACTTGTTCTCCTCTCTTGATTTATTGTTTAACTTCCTCTAGTGGTTCTATCTAGCTGACGAATGATGAAAAACATATAATACTGATACGGACCAAGTATCCCTTTAGCGAGAAATCAAAAAATGGACCTAGTCCATACATGACAATGGGGTTGATATATATTATCCGACACTTGGCTAGTAGAATCACTCTGTGATATTCTGATGTTGTTTTATTGCGCTAACAAACTATAACAATATAGCTACTCTGTGCACTTTGCTTATCCTTGAATCTCGCCTCATTTACATTCGAGTCCGAGATCGTTGTAGTATAGCCCCCCAGTTATACTCGGTTTTCGAATCCATAGTGTAACCTTGGCTTTTTGATATGGTTATTTTCATGCATTGCTTTTGATCATGTGATGTGGTTATTGTCTTATGGAAAGATTTCTAACCTTTTTTCTTGTAGGAATGTGTTTGTGGGAACATTTGGCGATCGTAAAGTCAATGTCAGCTCTGGGGGCATGGGGTTTGCGAGAGCTCTTGTTCCCTTGTGTGTTTTCTTCCTACCTTTACGTTCTTGATATCGGTACACAAAATCAACTACCTTAAGGTGGGGGCATATAAAGGTAAGTTGTCTAATGATTTTGATACAAATGAAGCGTGTTTGAAAGCCATCTGCGGAGGTAGGATGTTTTATCTCTGTGCGAGTGCACATCTTTATTTCTATATTGCAATCATTAAGCCCTCTGCGGAGGTGGGATATCATGCATATCCTTTCATTTTAAGCCCCTTTGCAGAAGGCGGGGATGGTGTATTTATCGAGGCGATTGCACAATCCTATCATTTTCAAAAAGTCATTCGAGCAGGCGGGGAGCAGATCTGAGGCTATCCTAACCCTTAAGTGTGTCTTCGGTGATTGTTGTGGCGAAGCCCAATCGTCAGTGTGTGCCTGTAATGTTCTTGACAAGGATAACTTTAAGAACCCCCCCCGGAGAAGGTGTATAAACCTGGCAAATCAGGTATACTTCTCAAGAAAAATATTAATTTTATTGGTGAATTTTTTCATTTTTTCGGGAAAAAAATAATCTTATTTGGTGAATCTTTTGTAATCGCTAGAGGTCTATGGAAAATCCTGGCGAATTGTAATTTTTTTAAAACTAATAAAATATTTTCATTGGTGATTAAAACCTATTTTCAAACCAATAAAATATTTTCATTGGCGAATTAAAACCTATTTTCAAACCAGTAAAATATTTATGTGGGCGAATTAAACCTATTTTCTAAAAAAGAAAATCTTTTTGTTGGCGATTAAAATCTAATTTCAAATCAAAAAATATATTTTCATGGGCGAATTAAACCAATTTTCAAGGCAATAAAAAAAATCATTGGCGAATTTAAATATAATTTCAAACCAATAAAAAACAATGTGGCGAAAATATCATTTGTTCTATTCCGGGACAAATTTTACACACATTGAAATTCCTTCATAAAGTGTTTAGAATGGGGACAAGTGTCAACATATTTATTATGTCTGAAGCAAGATGTCAGCGCAAAATAATATAACAGACGACCGTTCGAAGAATTTTTGATGGACGGTTGTAGTTGCATTTCAGAAGAAAATGTCTAAAACACTAGACTAGCAACTTCAAGCCTCTGAAATAACACTTGAACCGTTAGATTTCCAAATATCAACGGTTGACATTTCATACAAGAAAACCTCTGCGTAATCTTATGTTGACTTGCTACCTCTAGTTGCCAGTTGTCTAAGTTGAAACCCGAGCCATCAAAACCGTGTTGTTTACCGGCCCCTTATACCTAATCTTGTCGGTCACCGCTTGGTGGGGAACGGGTTAACCTAGCAGGGTCCACTTTTTAAATGCTTTAGCAAATATTTCAAAGCAGCCCTAAGAGACTAAAGGGTGAGCTATTACAAATTTAATTAAGACAAATGGGAAATTCCTTGGCAAGATGTTTTAATCTTAGCCATCCAATGTTGAAGAATTCAAGCAGATAGTGGATGGCTTGAGAAGTTAATATGCGAGCAGGTTGTCAGTCAGTTAAGTCATGAATTCATGTCCTAATATTCGTAAGTTGATCGGCCCCTTAATCTAGGATTCTAGAGGTTACTCGTTGTCATCGGTTGTAGGAAGGGTGTAATCTAATGGTCGTACAAGGGCGCATGAGGAATCTGTTAGGAGAGAATATTCATTGCGTGACTGTGATAGAATGACACATGTCAAAGAATCTAAGCTGGTATCCTATCCCACTAAAGACCCTGCATCAACAAAAGACTTGATCCAACAATTACGCATCGTCACAAGGAGAATCTCACAGGATGGAATCTGCACTGCGCGGTCACGACATGGCGACACATGGCATTCTCTTGTTTGAGAAGTGAAAGGTGGGCACGTGGAGGCTAAGGCGCGCTGACACGGGGTAGGTAAGAGGTGGGTCATCATAGGCTATTACGCTGCGAGGTACTGCCACGTATCTAACCCGTACAGAAGATTAAGGACTTGATCCAATGGTTGCGCATTATCGCAAGGAGAATCTCACAAGATGAAATCTGCGTTGCGCGGTCGCGAAATGGCAACACGTGGCACTCTTTTTTGAGAAGTGAGCGCACGTGGAGGCTAAGGCATGTTGGCACGAGGTAGGTAAGGGGTGGGCCATCATAGGCTGTTACGCTGCGAGGTGCTGCCACGTATCTGACCCATACAAAAAGTGACATGTTCCGATTGGTGACGAAGATTGTCAAATCTAGTCAGCCAATCAGGACCGTGGATTTCAGAATGTAAGGAAAAGATCAATGGCCCAAATTCAAACTTTCAAAAGAGAAATATTTCCAAGTGCTTGCGGCACGAAATTCATTAATACAAAGAATTGTACAGGAATTCAAGAATTAAGGTATTCTCAAGAGTGTGACTGCATTTAGAATGAAGAAATCATCAGAACGAGCAGAAAAAAGTGATCTCAAGCTTCTGCAAGCGCCGAAAACCAGTAATTAATTGTTCCTCCTCTATGCCTGGTTTTTCCAACTGTAAGTATAGGTTAATTCTGAAGCTTTTAGGACCGTTGTCAACCATAAAAACCCTAAGCTACCCTCAAAAAAGCAAAATGAGTCAGTTAGGCTAGCCTTCCACTTCAAAACAAAGATTAGATGAGGATCTTATGATCCAACTCCCTGGTTCCGCTAGAACACCTTTGAAATTGCATGGCCTAGGTGGACCCGAGGATAAATTTCTTGACTACTGCTATAATTGTCGGGACGCCAAATTACATGTCCCAGGTTGGATCCTCTTTGAGCATTGGCATAAGAGGATGAACTATAAGGCCCCTATCTGTCATGCCTGGAGATATGATTAAGCCAAGCTCATTTGTTCCAATGTTTTCCCCAACCCTGACTTAATTAGGTCAACATCATTAAGGTATGATCTAGCCACTAGGACAGTAATAGCTGGAAATGGTATAAAATTTATCAAGCTTACCAAAGAATACATTGCCACTATATTCAACTTGGACCCTACAACCAACAAACAAATTGACCTCATGGCTTTCAAGAAAAAATACTAGACTATGAAATGACATTACAGGGAATATACCTTACCAAAGCACAGGCCAAGGGGTGTTGGTGGGAAATTGGTAAAGATTTTAGATGATGAGGAGCCTCTTCATTGCAGTATGTTTAATGAATATTTTGTCAGAACCTATCACAGTCTGTGCCAAGTATTAGGCAAAGATGCTTCAGATAGAATGTATATTTCTTTGATGATGATGGCTGTTGATATTCAGAACCCAGATGTCAAGGAACTGTATGATTATGCTACTTTCATAGCTGACCATATGCATGATAAGATGACAAAGATCAAAAATAATTTGCCTAAACCGGATGTCCATGTTGAATTCACATGGTACTCCTTGTTGTGCCATATGTACTTATTTGCTTTATCAGGGATGTGGCACCAGAATCTGCATGTCAAGGTTTCATATGCTTAAGGGAACAAGCTACCAGTGCAAGTATGGACATGTATGTTGGATATGCACTGTGTCACAGCAGATTATGTCATCTTTGAAGAATATTTTGTGAGGAGAATCCTTGGATTTTTGGAGCCAGAGGGTGAAAGGTTGCATCCTGATGTATTGGATTTCTTACGACCTCTGGACATGACTCCCCACCTTGGAATTGCTCACAATTGGGGTGATTGGTTCTATCATGAGCATACTACTTGCATAAGGGTCTATGGATGCCAGACTGCACCTCACATACTACCCAAATATGTACGAAAGAAGGTGGCATTTTTAGAAGTTTTAAGGCAGTTAAATGATTCTGACAAGGAGCACTTTAGGAACCGCAAGAAAGGTTCATTCTTCCCTTCTTCCATCAAATTTTGTGATTTCATGATCCCTGATAAGAGTGGGTTGGACCAAGGTATTTTGACCCTAAGGGCTTCATCAACAAAACCAGAGCTACCAAGGGAAGGCTCAAGTACTTTCATGAGGTGGATTACAATGAGGACATTGCTAGGAATTGTTTTACAATGAATGATGTCCACCACTTGAGGATCAAGTGGGATACTATCATGGCCAGTGAGAAGATGAAGCAAAACATGAATCCTGCATATCCGGGTGCATTTGCAGAAGTGTAAGACCCAATCGAGAGAATTGAGAAAATGTTGGATAATGCATAACAGTTGATTGCCTCTGCCTCTGTAGGAGAATAGAGATATGCTTATGAGCTTGGCAGCTCAAGTGGAGAGTATGATGCAAAGAGGGAATCGGTTGGCCCCTCCCCTGCCAAAAGGGCCAAGATTATTGATTTGGAGAACCTAGAGCAGATAGAGGTGGTTGACCTAGAGGGGGAGGAGGAACATGCACAAGAAACTAGCCCTCATTCACCCAATAGATTGAGACCTTATTCATCCCTAGAGAATAGGATAGTGAGAGTAATGAGGAACCCTACTGTTAATATTGAAGATGTTAGGGTGATGAACTGTGACAAGTTTATGGAGGAGGATGAATTTGTCAACACTTCTAAATTTAGAAGCTATGTTTTGAAATTGAGGAGTGATGAATTTCATAAGAAAATTGAAGATGCCAAGGCTAGAGAAGACCCAAAGGAGTATGATGATATTACTCAAAGGGTCCTAAAATAAGTACATCAATCTATAAGTGTAATGACTCCAGAGGAAGGGAGAGCACTGGTGGCAAAAAGTAATATTATGCTTCTCCCTCACTGGACTCTATCAGATGCCATTGCATTTGATACAATCACCAGAGATGATTTAGATGTGACAGGGGAACAAATTGAAAAGGCCCTCTCTGGTGCAACCTTCAACCCTAAATTCAAAACATTGGTAATATGGGCTCTAGCCCCAAACAACAAAAAGCCTAAGGTTCAATTAGGAGAGCTGATAGGGGATGTAATAATAAAAAGAGTATCTGATACCCCTACTCCTCAGACTGCAAGCCTAAATGTACAGACTGCACAATTTGCAGAAGCAACTGGTAACAAATTGCAAAAGGATTACAATCAGCTGCAACTTGGTTATTCTAAGGGAGTTGCAGAGATAAACATGTTGAAGTAGCAGCTGTCAATATTGAGAGCTAGTACTTCAGCCCCTCCTCTAGTGATCCCATCTGCAGAATCTCTTGCAGTGGATACAGAGCCTCTCCTTGCAGAGATTAGAGAGTTGAAGGAGGAAAACAAGAGATTGAAGGAGGAAAAGGATAACAAGGTTAAAGAGGTGGTCATCAACTTGATCAAGAACAAGGTGACAAACATTTTGACTAGAGTTGAGGAAACTTGGAAATCCTACTCACAGCTGAGACCAGCCTATGCAAAGCATGAGTATGACAAACAGAGACTATTGAGCTTAAAAGCAAAGTGGTTACATAAAACTGAACAAGTCAAAGAATTTCTGAGGTGTGCTAGGTATATTACCAATGCACCTCCTGAACTAATTTCGGTGTTTAACATGTTGAAGGATTTTTAGGATGTGGCCAGTTTCCAGTTGAAATTCAATTCAGTTGTAAAAGAGAGGTTGCAGGGTTTTGAAAGGTTGGACACTAAGTGGTCACCTCCTATCTTGGAGGGTGATGGCAAAATAAAAGACTTGGACAAGTAGAGAAAGGAGCTGGTAGACACTATTTATCAATTAATTCCCACTTGTGATGCAATTGCAAGTGATCCAACTATGCAAGTATTGAGCTCATCGTTGGAGAAACTGCACACTCTTGAAAAGGGTTTTAATGTATTCTGTAATGAAGTAAAAAGTATCCTAGATGCCAGGTATGTCAGCCATAATGGCAAGATTGCATAAATACTTTCATTCTTTTGGTCGTTAGACGGGACATATGGTGAGTGGAAGGACATATATGGATCTAAGGATTGACAAGATTTTGTTCTCTGTATCTATTTTGATGATTATTGTACTATTCATTTATTGAATATATTTGATCTGAGATGACTTTTGTTGAAATTGGAACAAAAAGAATTACTCCCTCTTTTATAGTATTTATTATTAGTTGAAAGTTTAAAATTTATTGTATATAGAATTGGTCAGATCTTACACATCAATTTACAAATATTGTGCTCTTGTTAATTCAAAATTGGTGACATGTGTCATGGATTGCATACGACGTACGACTACGTGGAACATAGCTTGGAAACACTATTAAGTATTATCTATATACTTATTATTATGTCAAATCAAGCACAAATATTTGCATGCAGATTCAATTCACTTGAAAAGATATATCAAATCACTTAAATATTGGCACACTTGGAAAGATATGCAAATGCTTCGAAGCCCAGTGCCATTAATGAAGCCTAGTTCTATTTAATGGAGCCCAACAATGCCTCATAGTCATACCAAAGTTTGAAGCTAGCTTGCTTCTTAACAAAGAAAATGGATACGCCAATTTGCCTTACAGCACTGCAAAGGCAAATTGCTTTCTTGGGTTACATAACAGACTCAAGGCTTAGAGCTATAACGAAGCTTCACAGAATTGTCTGTTTGTGCTTCCTGGAGTTGGAAGCCATTAAAATGGTGCTTGGGAGGGACTTTTTAATAGATAGTAACAGATATCATGTGAATTCCAACATAGCCTCTTGGTTCTTAGCGTCATTGTTGGACCTTGGAGGTGTGAAGGCAGAAATTCTCAAACTATTGCGAGAAATTTTCAAGGCAAATTTTCTGGGCAATGATTTTGAGGTAGTTGTTGGGTCAGAGATGGGTGTGGGGATTCTGCGGTCTTCTAACCTACCAATGGTGTTACTTGGGGGAGAGATGGTTTTGGGGATTCAGCGGCTTCCCTTTCTACTGAACATGATAGATGGTGCTCTCGCCCGCCACCGTCACTGGACCACCATTGGTCTAAATTTTTTAAGGCGCTCTTGAGCTATTGTCATGGAGCCGAATGTGGAATGGGTGCTGCACTTCGCAGACCTAGTGCAAACAGGAGATTTTTATGGTTTCCCTTAGCTAGTGGCCCAGTGTTTTGAACTTTTGATTTTTGCTATGTAATTTTGATGTAATATATTATATTATCATGGGAAAGAATATGTATGGAAATTTTTTGTAACATAATGATATGCCAGGGGCGTAGCTATCCCCCAACTGTAACAATTTTTTGAATTAATAACAATGAATGAATGAATGAAAGTTGACATCCACCAGACCAAAACCTGTGAATAGTTTTTTTATTAATATTAAATAGAATGTAATTAAATGATAAGTGTGACTGTAATTAAATGGAAAAAGAAATGCATATTATGTTTATTGTTTATATCATTAAAATCCTCGACCGTTCGATGAACATTTGATGGATGGTTGTAGTTGCATTCCGGAATGAAATGCACAGAACGCTAGGCTTGAGAACTTAAATCTCCAGAATCATCCTAAACCGTTAGATTTACAAAGATCAACGGTTTAGAGATTGTTGTGAGTTGTTAATGTAGGACAACTGTCAAACATGTACTAATAGCACTAAGCGTAGTCTAGAAGCGAAATGTTGACTTGACATTTCTTTCACTAAAAAATTCACTTTATAAAAAAAAGCAAACTTTCTAGTTTCTACTTTTTACTGCTAAGTGATTTTATTTTTAAGTGGGAGCTGAGAGGGTCAGCACACGGGGCGTCAGGGAGATTTCATATTGCTCGTTGCAGTGCACCAGGGAGATTTCAGATTGCTCATTGCAGTGCCATTTCCAACAAACCCGATGAGACAAAACATAGAATCCCTAGGTTACATTTCAGCGTTTCTTAAAATCTTATTTTGGCAAACTTTTTTCTTCAAATCTTATTTTGTCAAACTTTGTGTTTCGGGTTGAGAGACTTAAGAAAAATTTCACACTATATAAGCATGTTTAGCACCACTAACAGACCAAACAAAGTTTTTGGGAAAGGCAGAGCAAGTACAGATAAAAAAATAGATTATTCTGAATTGCTTAAAACCTTAGGTTTGACTGATGAATACCATGATATTTATGATCCTAACATGTATGGTAGATTTACCTCAGAACTCAGATTTTCATTTGAGAATAAGGCTGCCAAGAAAAAGAAAGTTGATAGTATCAATGCAACATGGGTAACTAGATTATGGTGCATGATGTTACATGAGGTTTTCCCTTACCCAAAATTTATTATGGTCTGTACCCACAATTATGATGGTAACAAAAGAGCAATTGTAAATAAGGATACCAAAAAAGAAATTTTATCCATTAATGCAGAAGAATTTGGAAAAGTGTTGGGGTTTACAACCCAAGAATTTGGAGACATCCACATTGACCTAGAAAAGATTGCTAGTGATTATGAAGCAGCAGATGAAAGGAGCAAAAATTCTTTCCTAGATAAAATAGTTGAAGAAAAAACATCTTGAAAGATAACCATAGGCCTCCTTATCCTTTGAATTTTTTTAAATCATGGGCTCAAGATACTATTTCCATGCTAGCATTTTTCCTCGGATTGGATAGCAATTAGGAAGTGGATGCAAGCCTCCTTGAAATAGTATATAATATCCATTATGGTAATGGTGTACATGTCAAATTTAAATTTATTGAGCACATTGTAGAATCCATGCATAAACATTTTTTAATGATTAAAGGAGGTTCCACCAAGACATTTAGGTTCACAACCTACTTGTGCTATTTTTCTATTCAAATTTAGTGGAATGTTTTAGAACAACAAGCTTCAGATTCAGCCCCTATAGCAATGCTAAGGAAAATAAAATGGCTCCAGTATATGATTGGACCACTAAGATAAGGATGCATGATTCTCGAAGGAACTACAATCATTTTGTAGACTAGTTTTTTGCTCCATTGCATCAAGCAATTACAGATAGTCCAATGCCTAGATTGCCTATATCATGTAGAGATTTCATTTAACTAGGAAAAGAAATACAATTGGATGATTGGTACTTATTGGAAGAATATGCTGTGCTAAGATTTTATCGATCAGAAGTAGAGCCATACAAACTTCCAATACATGTGACAGAAAGGGTTTTTTCATTGGAATATGTAAGGCAGATGCAGAATATTGATGAACTACACTTTGTCAGTCAGCAAAAGAAGACCTTATTTCCTTCTTTACCTTTTTCATGTGGAGGGTTCACATTCGAGAGAAAAGCATTTAAGGTGGCACAAGATCTTTTGAAATTTTTTAATTTTGATGCTATTTGTCACTGGAAGTATGATCCATGTGACACCATTAAAACAATGATTGTGGCCAATAGGAATGTTGTAAGTAGAATTCAACATCAAAGTAAACCCTTTCTTGAAAACTTGCGAAACAAGGATTCTTGAGATGAGGTCAAAATTGCAATGGAGAAAACTGCTGCTGAGAAAGGTATTTCTTTTGAACAGTTGTCAGTAGAAATTATGGCATTGCACTAGGTCCAAATTACAGGAGCACCAGCAGAGAATGAAATCAGGAGGTACAACAATTTTTATAGAAAAAGTGATAAACCATCTATTAGAGCAAAAATGCTAGATTTTCTAGATGATTCTGTTACAAAAAAATCTTGGACGCGATAAAAAATTGCTACATTTTGGTCTATGAGGAAGGATCTAGGTGAACCAAGAACTGATGCAGACTATGGAGAAATCGATGAAGATGAAGAGTTTACCAAATTGTGGAATATAGAGCATCCCAATGAATGTGAAGATGAAGAAACTGAAAGTGATAGAGATGATGAACCTGATGATGATAGGGATGATCAAAGCATTTACAAACTTGGTTTAAGTTAGGACACAAAAAAATCATATAATTCAGGAGTAGTCATAGTTGAAAAGTTGGGTTATCGAGGTGGTGGTTTGGGGTCCCAAGGACAAGGCATTTGGAAACCAATAGATGTAGTCATTGTTGGTTTTTTCCCAAACTGGATGCTTACTCCCAGATTTCCCTACAAGGTAGCCATCAATGATCAATAGGATCTCTGGGCCAGGGGCCAACAGTGTAGGAGATAGACTCTATATTTTATCTCCTCTTCTTCTTCAGGCTCTGCAAAACCTAGGGGGGTATTCCCTACTCAACATCCATGAGGATATGCATATAAAGGCTGGGATGCTGACAGAAAGCAGATAAGTCCTCCTGTAAGTAGACCAAAACTGTAAGATAAGAGCAAAGGGGCTAGCTTTGGGCCTATTTGCAGTTGTAGACAGAGGACTTGGATCCTAAAACTAATTCTACTATCCTAATGGTTGTTTTGGAGTTTTGATTATGATTTTATATTTGGATGCAAAGCTGGACATGGTATATAACACTAACACAAAGCAAGATTGCTGCCTATCCAGGGCCTGGAGTCAGTAGACATACACCTGTGAATGATATGCATGAACAACTAAAACTAGATTTCAGGGGGACACATGTGATATCTGCCTTATAGATATCTCCCAATACAGAGTGTTAAGCTATCTATACTTATGGCATCCCTACTGCAGTATATCCTTCCCAATATTTAATCTGAGAACAATTTAATCTACCCCTTGAGTAGAAGTTAAGAGATTAAGCATTCAACACAGGAATTCTATGTTCTAGAATCTTAGACATTCCTTGAATACCTAGACTCAGAAGAAAGATACATGCAACACTGGAGACAGAATTAGCACAACACATGCAAACATAGCATTACTCATATAGGATTAACCATGAAATCAGTGGATTCATGCAAAAACGTACAACAAGAGATACATAAACTCACAAGTTTTGCTGCACAGAGCAACCAATCAGCTGTATTGCATTACAAAGCCAAAAATGTTCAACTTTCAATAACCACAAAAATGGTAACACAGTCTACCTATATCGGCTAGAAAGTGTACCTCTAGCAATTAATTACATGTTTTTGACAAAAATTTGCCAGATACAGATCCCACAAAGGAATGGCGCTCAAAATTTATTGCCGCAACAGACAAGAGAGACCTCGAGCCCTACGCTGCCATCTAGAAGTCCTCATCCATAAATCGGGTACATGACTGTTCAACAACTCACCCATGCCTCAGCACTGTCGCCATTGATGGCTCAACCACCTGTGGCCTACTTGAAAACTGACGCAGCGTTCAAAATGAAGCCTCCCGCCAAAACGTGTTTCGCTGCAGGTTTAAAATATGCAGGAAGAATAGTCCCACATGCATGCTGCCGAGACCACTTTAGCACTTTATAAACATAGCCGCATGTATATCAAATGTCAAGCGCTTTTGCCATGCTCGACCCACAGTCCTCCGCCCAAAGCCCCATCGCCCAGACCAACACCGTCGGCCTAGCAAAAGGCCCCCCAGCTGATAGACCAACTCTCCCCGATGGCCACCAAAACACCCTCGTCGGCGAAACCTCCACTGTCGGCCCAACGACTAATTCTCTTGCCGACAACACAAGTCATGCTGAAGACCACTTCATAATCCCTTGTCGCCAAGACATAGACCATCGGCACACCAATGAAAGCTCCCACTGACCTCAATAGTCTCACCGATGCAAACAACACTCCCCGCCTCCGTCGGCATGAGCCACACCATCGGAGCATCCAAATATCCTCTGGCCGACCTTAATAGTCTCGCTGATCGCTACATCACATTCCCATCATCAGCCAGAGACAGACCATCTGGCTAACTCTCCAGACTCCCACCGATAACACGAGTCTCTCCGATGGCCACCAAAACACACTTCGTCGGCCAAACAACATCTGTCGGGTTAGCCAAAAACTCATGCACCGATAGCTCATGTCACACTGAAAGTACCTCCTTTAGCCAGACCTAGCACGAAGTCCTCCTGATGGCCAAACTCCTCACTCCCATCGGCCAGACACATACCGTCGGAGCAACTGAAAAAACACTGGCCGATACTCCATGTCACATCGGCGAAGGCTCAAAACATACTCCATCGGGGAGACCTGCACCATTGTCACCCCGACATGTCGAACACTAATATCATCGTCAGCCAGACCTTCAACTGTCGGCCCAACATGAATTTCCCTCGCCAATGATACCGCTCACTCCGATAAGACCAAAATCATAAAGCTTTGAACCATTGAACCTTGAATCGTTGAACCTTGAAGAAAAGGGTTCAAGTTCAAACCGAAAGTTCAAAGACACAATCGGAGCACTCAAAAAGAACGTTCGCTGATATGCCAAGCTCCTGCCGATGGACAAGAAGACTTAGGGTTTAGAAGAAGAAACCCTCCAACATGCAAGATCAAACTCCAGGCCAAAATGAGTACCAACAGTCACCACTGCCAGAAAACCATTTGATAAATGAGGCCTTGGAGCTGAATCAACTGATAAAATACACCAAGGTCATACAAGTAGAACTGAAAGAATTGATTTTGTTACAGATTCAAATCCTAATCCTCATGGTCAGATGCAATCACAACTTGGACATGCCCATGGTGGAGAGCCTAGTGCGACTGGCACTGCCATTGGTGGAGAACTTAATCAACATGTGCTACAACAAGTCCAACAACAAGTTACACACAAGAGGACACCAATACAAGATACCACACAAACACTCAGTCATCAAGGGACACAGAAGAGAGAAAGGATTATGATAGGTCCAAGTCCAACTACCAGTTCTACTACAAAGGAATTATTTCTAGGCACTCCCCCAGTTAGTGTGGCTATAATAGAAATTGCAAGTACTCCTATTCCTTCACCATTCAAGCATTCCCTTATTCCTGCGTCCCTGGGTTTTGATTACATTCAAGAGTTTAAAAAGAAATCAGAATTGTATAAAAAGGATAAGAAGCAACTGATGGAGAGTGTGTCTGATGTAACTTCAGATCCTTCAACAACCATGATATTACCCACATTTGACACAAATACAAAAATCATGGAGTACACAATTGTTGTTCCCACAGTTCAAAATAAACCAGAAAATCAGATGGATCGATCTAAATTTTAGGTGAGCAGTTTGCAATTTGATTTTTCTGGATTAAAAAATGCTGACAAAATTAATATATTTAAGAAGAACAACAAATTGGTGTACACATCATTGCTAAAGCATGATAGAGAGAAAAAAAAGTTATAGAATCAAATAGAAAAATTACAGGCAGATTTAGCAAATGAGAAAGCAAAGAGGAAAGCAACAGATAACAAGAGCAATGAATTAGAAAAAAGAATAAAAAAATCTGCCTCTACATCAACAAGCAAAGAGGATAAACAAACAGAGGTGGAATTGAATGGACTGAAGCAAGAGTTAGATGAGATCAAAAAGAAATATAATGAGGAAAAATCCACTTCAGAAAAATTAAGACAAAGCATGGGAAAACAAATGAACAGTGGGAACAAAAATTGGAGAAAGAGAGGCAAAAAACTGAAATATTGGCTGCAGAGCTTATGGAAGCAAAAAATGAAATAAAATCTTGTCAAAAAAAGTTAACTAAATTTTGTAGACAAACAATCAGGCACATGAAACAAAAGATTTGGGAATAAATAATGCAGAGGTTTGATCAGCTGTGTGAATTCTTTCAATTCATTGATGCCATGAGACTACATCTTGATAAGATGAGCAAATATTTAATGGACAACACAAATCTGCAACTGCAGGCATAAGAGAAATCTGCAAATTAAGTTCTAGAAATAGTCTACAAAGCCAGTGACAATGAATTGATTTCAAAAGGCATTACTAATCAGATTGAAGCCACAATGAAGGTGACATCTATCATTAAAAAGTGTTCAAGAATGCGTGAAAACAACAGAATTTGTGATTGAGGCTGCAACAAAGATTAAGAAGGATGAAAAGGTAGGAACTTGACAAAGCTTGGTTTGCCACAGGGTTTTGACACAAATGACCAATTCATTGGAAAGGATAATTTTAGAAAGAAGATGGAGGATGCAAGGAAGATTGATTTGGACCAGTTTCTTGGGATCCTAGATGAGGTAAACTTTTTGGATTTCATCAAACAACTGATACTCTTGAATGTATCTTTGGTTGAAACATTCAAGTCAAACCTAGGATCCAAATTGAAATTTGATCATACATTGTTAACAAAAATTCAAGTCAAACAACATCAACTAGAAGAAATGACAATTCCACCACCTGAACAGTGGAATTTGCTAAAAAAGCTGTTAGAATGATTTGATATTGATATTATGAGTTTCCAAGTTCCAACTCAGCTCTGTGCAAAGTTGTCTTTGAGCAAGATTTTACATTGCCTCTATGTACTCCTTCATTTTAAAATCAATAGAAAATTCAAATCTAGTATAAATAAGAAATTATATGGACATGTATGTTGGATATTCAATTATCTGTATTATTTATTTTATCAATTGAAAATAAACTCTGGTTTCAACTACTAAATACACATTCAACGATTGTTGATGTTAATATGTTAAGCTAATTTTATACTACTATTGGTCATACCCTACTATAGTCATACCCTACTATTGTTAACTCTGGTTTCTATATCCTACTATTGTTAATATGTAAAGCTAATTTTATTTACCATATCAAATCAAACACCAAAATTCTACTTTACTACAAATTTTATGTTTTATGCACAAATCAACTTTAGCAAAGAAATATTAAGCATTGAGTTGAATGATGAATCACTGAGTACATGTAAAACTAATCAATATGACACAACTAAAATATGAAATAATTAATAATATGTTAATGTATTCAATTTGATTCACAATTTCAAGGAATACAATATAAAATATCATCAACAACAGTTTTGGAATATAATTCATCAAATGTAGTATAAATACCTAAAAATTGCTAATTCACTTCCATTTCCCAAATCGAGTCAGGATCCTCAAACTGACGTTCAGATAAAGAAAAAAAGTCATCTTGATTCTGAGTCTCGTCTTCATTTTCTTCGTCTTGATTCTGAGTCCCAAAGTCAAATTCATCAGTCATTGTATCACTGTCATTTGTCCCACCACTACTAGCATTTGAACTTGAAGTGTTGTACAACCCTCTTCTTTCACATATGGACTTCCAGATTGTAAGTGCCCTTTCATACGGAAAATTTTTGACATTATACTCACTTCCTAACACCCTCAAGCAATTTTCCAAATTCTTGTCTAGTTTGTTTCTTATCTTTGATTTCAAAAACCCCAATGCACTGAAAACTCTCTCATCTTCTACCGAACCCAATATCATTATTTGACATAAATCAGCAAGTTTGAAATATTCTGATATCGAATCACACAATATTTCACTCTGACCCAAGTTTTTCCAGGCCTTTGTTATTGATCCCGCTTCGAAGGGATTCTCCATGGAATTAAACTGGTCTATCATACTTCTTGCAAACTGACTACATTGTCCTTTAAGCTTATTTCCATCTATAATTCCTTCTATTTTCTGTCCATTGCATTCTACAATTTTTGAAAAGTATGCAGTCAATGTAGTTACTTTTTGATGAAAAACGCTTGGGCTATCTCAGTGGCTTTGAACCCAAAATTAAGGATACACAATAGACATGGCATCAAGTATTTCATCTCGGGGGAATCGATTATAAATATCTGTTGAAAGATTGCTTGCAATTTCCTTCAAATTATTGCTAACAGATTCAACAATGCCATCAAAATCATCCTTTCTAACAGGTACTTCTCTGATAGAGTGCCTGACTATCTTACAATGGTGCATTGGTATCTCAAATCCATGTACAAAGACACATAACTCCCCGCTTGCATTAAACTGTAAATAATTTTTATAATGATTCAAATATGTAATTATCTGCCACCTATAAAAAATTTGGGCTTTGAGTTGTTAGATCTAGATATAGATTATCGAGGGCCATGCATGTCATTCTACGTAGTTTGGTATACTCATAGATATACATAGTTCTATCTTGGGATTTCTTCACAAGATTGTTCATTTCATCCAGCATGGGGAGAAGACTAGCTAAAGTTAAGAGTGTCTCTATATCGCTTAACCTATGTAAGAGGTCAGGAGCTTTGTTTACTGTGTTACGATGCTCATACATTGTTCCAATCAAGGATGGATATTCTGAAAGAACTCGTTACGCTGGTCCATGCAAGGAGATCCATCTGGTATCAACATCCTTAAGAAGCTTGTTTCCTATTGTTATTCCCTCAGTAAAATTTTGAAATTCTGCAAAACGTTTGGGACTTCAGTAAAAGTATGTGTGGAGCTCGCGGACTAGATTTTCAACTTTTGATACTGTAGGAAACTTGCTTACAATTTTAAATGCTAAATTCATTTTGTGGGCCATGCAGTGAATGGCAAGCATGTATGGTGCACAAGTAGTTTGTAATTTTGTGCAAAGACCGGTCCTCTGACCTTGCATTACTGCAGCTCCTACACACACCAACTTTTTCGCAATTGTCAAGTCATCCATACCTACAATTTCATTCAAAGACTTCTTAACTAGTTCAAATAGATTTTGCGATGTTGAACTGTCCTTCATTTTATGAACACATAGTAGATGAGCTCAATGGACATGTTCTTTTACAGTATACACATGCATACAGACCCCATAAGTATTATCTATCGCAGTAACTTCATCTAAAGATAATGCAATGAAGTTTGAATCTTTTAGATTCTCCTTTAAATCTTGCTTTTCCACCGCAGTGAGACAGTTTGCCCATTCCCATCCAGCGTTTATTCATCAATGTGTGCTAGGATAGTGAGGAACACTCAAAAAAGATAATAAATTACTATACTCTAGGTAGTTTGTCATAGGATGCCTTCTGGACAAAATATGAAAAACAACACTCATCTGAACAATTTTAGCCAGTTGTGCTCCTTCCATTGCTTTTCCAAATTGAGCCTTGATTGTACCTCCACTTGCAACAAGCTTCGTCATTCTTTTCTTATGCTCATCATATTCCGTGGCATACTTCACATGAAGACATTCTTCCTTTGATTTCCATCTTACTACTGATGTTTCCTTTCTGTCTATGATTTGTTTTTCATAAACTTTACCTATATGCTTTTCTATAGTGTCAAGCTTTAGCTGCAATTTCTTGTCTCTTTTACATTTCCAACTACAAATCACACACTTCCATTCTGTTGGTTGTTCATCTTTGTTTTCTTTCTCCATTGGTTCAATGAATGGGTACTTTGACACCCAATCAAGCTAAAAATTCCTTGACATTTCCCACTCGCGCCCCAGATTTGAATCTTTTGATTTTCCTTCTGAATCTTTTGATTTTCCTTCTAAATCTTTTGATTTGCATTTTCTTTTCTTCTTGCCAACATCATCTATAGCACCAGCATTTTCTTTTTCATCCAAGTCAATTATCTCAATCTAGCTAACCAGGGTATCCCTTGGAACATCTTCTGTGGTATTGCCATCCTCATTCTAGCTAACCAGGGTATCCCTTGGAACATCTTCTGGGGTATTGTCATCCTCAGTCTAGCTAACTAGGGTATCCCTTGGAACATCTTCTGCGGTATTGCCATCCTCATTCTGGCTAACTAGGGTATCCCTTGGAACATCTTCTATGGTATTTCCATCCTCATTCTGGCTAATGAGGGTATCCCTTGGAATATCTTTTGTGGTATTGCCATCCTCATTTGACTCAATGGAAATCCCACCTTCTGGTGGTGCTGAGGTATTGTAAATAGATTCTTCATCATTATTTGGTGCAAGAGTTGATGGTGTAGCTCCATCTTGATTTGATGGATCAAAAACATTGCCAGTTCCAAAGTAAGATTGTATACTAACTCCACCTTTTCAGCATTTTGATGGCCTCCCAGTCCCTTCACCACCCTGAGGAGTCTTACCCTTGTCACACTTGCGGCTCGACATCTTGATCTAATCTCCCACTTCGAATAAAAGCTGAAAAAAATGTCTTCTTGTTTAAGAAGGACATACTCATAGAATATAGATCCCATTCCCTACTAAATATCTTCTTTAAGATTGAATCAAGAATGGAAGAGGGATAAAGAAATCTTAAAACACTAATACTATGAAGAAATGATCACTCACCTTTAAGTTTAGGTTTTCACTGACTTGCTATTCGCTAATGCAGGAATGCCTGTGTTGTATGTTTGTAACTTTGCCTATGATCAACTTCAAGGTGCCAACTCCAACTTCCAAAATCTGAATTGAGAGCTCACAAGTTTAGAACTGAACAAAATGTGTAAGAATAAATCAGAGTTTCGATTGTATTTATATCAATCCATATTTGGTGAATTCCGTGGGAATTCTATATGGTATATCAAAAAGATTTGGTGAATCCTGCGTGATTATATAAGGAATACATTTAAGTGTCAGCGAATAAAACCTCGACAAACTACATACATTGAAATTTTCAAGGCGAATATGGCCCTAAGATTAGCACAGATGTGTCATGGAAATTGGTGAAATGGGTCCTCACACGTAGTGACCATGTAATGGGGTTGGCAAAATGGGTCCTCACATGCAGTGACCATTTAATGGAGTTGGCGAAACATGTCCTGATACACAATGTTGTTTTAATAGTATTGGTGAATACATAGGTGATTTAGTACTTCCTTCTAAAATTCCAGGAGGAAATATTAATCGGCCCATTTGAAACGCGTAGTTTGTTATGGCAAAAATCTTACTTCATTGATTCTCATAAAATAAATCGATGGAAAATGTATATGGATTCGACCGATAATACGTAAAAATCGGGTGATTTGACCACCCTGTTGGATGCGATTTATTCGCCAATTCTAACTTGGATGATCTGCGATATTCACCAATTGGCGAATATTCGCCACTAAAAAAATCTCTGGTGTTTGAGATGGCTGCAAACCTAGCAATAGGTTTCTCCCATCGGTTGTTTGTTGTGTTTTCTCTGTGTCTTCCATGTGTATGTATGGCATGTTTGTTCCCAAGCATAGTCTAAAGACTAGTGGCAATGAGTCCCTCCTATGCTTTGGGATTTGTATGGTGTGTTTGTTCTCAAGTGCAATCTAAAGACTGGTGACGATGAGTCCCTCCTGCACATAGATTTGTATTGTGTCTGTTGCCTCATATGCAATCTAAAGACTGGTGGTGATGAGTCCCTCCTACATTATGGGTTGTGTGTTTACTTTTCTTGTACTTGCATTGGCATTCATATGAGAAAAATGAAAAAAAAGAAATAATCATTGCATTCACTGTACTCACTATGTTTTGCGTGTCTTCAATGTTGTCTTCTCCATGTCTTGCGTGATTGTTACTGTCTTCTCTATGTTTTGCGTGCCTATTACTGTCTTCACTATGATTGGTGTGTCGGTAATGTGTTTTCTCTAATGTCTACCTGAGATTGGGGGCTAGAAATAGTTCTCAATCTTTGCATATGTATTAGCTCTATGTGCTTGACATGTTTGTTGTGTTTGTAGACTATACTTTAATGCATGTATGGGCCTCGCATTCATGCATACATTAAAGTGGTGGCTAAATGTTACATCGAAAAATGTCTCCCTAAGGCATTTTCCCTCCTATGTTTAGCTCCCGAGTCCTTTCGAATGCATTTAGATCATCTTACATGTTAATGATGACTTTCAGTGAAGAAACCCCTAAG
This sequence comes from Cunninghamia lanceolata, assembly GCA_027924645.1. NCBI lineage: Eukaryota > Viridiplantae > Streptophyta > Pinopsida > Cupressales > Cupressaceae > Cunninghamia > Cunninghamia lanceolata. The sequence goes on along the minus strand of BSBN01001315.1, from coordinate 1,201,843 downwards.
TTTTATGGAAAATAGGACCTAGGGGATGCACTTGTGATGAACCCTGCCTAAAATTGGGGGAAGGACTTGGGCATCCGTGCCCTAGTCCTACCCTATTTTGGGTCAGGGCCTATTTTCATTTGTCGGTTATATGACCGTTATTAGGTCCTATGCCGACACCTCAAGATTGAATTATGAATTTCTTAGCGGGAAGTTGTTTAGTTGCATATATAAGCATGTTTAGGAATTCATTTGTAAACTAGAGATGGACATTGTAAACTTGTGACTTTATGCAAAAGTGATTCAAGGCATTTAGTGTGTTGCAGAGCAATATTGTTTTGTTATTGTGTTTGTTTATGCATATTTGGCTCCATCTCCTCATGGCATGAAAGAGCATCTTCCTTTCATGAGACCTACACTTCAAAGGTGACATTCATTTGTATTTTCAATCATTTATCAATTGGTTTTTGCCTCTATCCCATAGGGATACGCACTCCTTATCTGACAACGGTGTTCAGAAGACTTGAATGTCTCTCTGGGGCTTGACTGAGGCAAGCCTCTAAACACCACAACCCCAACCCACTTTTCTGTGATTGCAGGTTACAAGTTTCAGAAGTGAAAGAAGTGGAGTTGCAGGGAGACATTACAGACTGTTGGAAGTGTAGGGCAAAGTAGAAAATTAGGGCTTGGACTAGGGTGCCCACTCATTAGTCCTCTAGATTCTGATACGGTGAAATCTTTGTGACAACATAATTGGGTTGCAGACATTCTTCAGAGATCCCGACATAAATAGGTACACTGGACTAGGATGCCCGCTCATTAGTCCCTGATTTTTTCGTACACCAAACTTTGAAATTTGGTATGTATTTGATTGCCATTTGATATCTCTATGTGCAATCATTTTCCATGATTTGTCTATTTGTTTACGATTTTACGAAATTAGGGTTTTGAGCATAATTAGGCTTAATTGAATAACAAATTTACACAATTCCAATGTTCCCCTCTGTTCCAAATGACAGAAGATTTGTAGTAGAGTTCTCTACTTGTTTGAATGTCCTTGAATGTTGGTGTGAAAGGAGGATTCCACATAAACCCTTGAAATTACCAAACCTTCCTCTTTTCCTCCTAAATAGATCTATATGTACCTTAGCTTTGATGATTTCCTTACAGTCATAAATGCTTTGCTCAAGAAAATATTTAAAAGTGTCTCCTAGCTATCTTAATATCATGTGGACCATCATGTCAAATTGACCAAAAAACTCTAAACAATGCAAGCAATGAAGTTCCTCCGATTTTGCATAGACCTTGTACAAATGCACAGAAGATCACATTAATTGCAAATAAGTAAAAGCACTACAAAAACAAATGTATACATTAATAAAGGTTGAATTAATCAAACTTACTCAGGTACCTCTTAGCTAATGAAGATCTAGTAGGGGGCCTTTGTTTCCCTCTACAATCTATCATTTGTCTTGGCCAAGAATTCTCTTCAACTCTTATCTATCCAAGCATGCTTACTAGTCCTCAACAATCTCATATCATCTAGTAGGTAATCTACATTATGAGAAATCTCATGTCAAGTTTCTCTATAATAGTCATATCCTTTGTACTATTTTCTTGAGGAGGATTCATTGCTCGGATGTACTCATCTCTATCCATCTCCTCATCACGAGGGTGTGCCCTCCCAACAAGTACTCTAAGGTTGATATCAGTCTAGTACATTGACATTGTCCATCTATGAGCTTCCATGTGCTCCCCTTTGCATACCAAAGGAGGTTCAAGTGAGAAAATCCCAATCTAACTATGCCAACTTGGTCAACATTGGGTAGCTTATGCAAGCCATCACATCCCATCACTAACCTCACCAATAATTTGACTGAATGGGAGATGATATCATTATCTCTAGTCTCCCTAATTGTAATTGGGAGCTCCCTCTTACAATATAATTTGGCCATGATGCTCCTCTCAAGAATGGAGGAGGTATCTTAGTCATTATGATAGGTCTAAATTGTGGTATGTGTCCATATAACTACATTATCAATAGTGTAGGAAAACTTAGGGTAAAATATCTTTTATAGGGTTATATAGAATATCTTTGTAGATCCCTATGCACACACAATGCCACATATTTCCTTACCTCCTCCCTTATGCCCCTCCTACCTCTCCTCCCCCATAATAATGTTGTAATGATTATGTCCCTAAAGGCTTTAGCACTCAATAGGCCAACTAATACATTTTGATGCTTTGAGAAGCACCACCCTCTCCATCACCATTTAACCCTACAAAAGCATAGAGTAATGAACATATTGAAACTAAATTAATCACTTCTCAATAGAGATTAAAGATTTTGTTTATGGCATTGGTTCAAGGATATTTGATACTTTTGGCTTAATTTCCCAAGAGTTTCTAGTGGCTTGGTCAAATTGGCCCCAAGCCTTAGACTTGCTTAAAACATCCAAATTAAGTGTTTTTAGGGTATATGAAGAGTTAGACATGGGTTAATTAGAGTTTTCTTTCCCATTGAGTAGATATTAAGGGGGAGCCTTAAAAGATGTATCTTTTATCTCTATCAAAAATATTTGTGAATGGAATACAAAGAGCAACCATAATATGTGTTTCTGGTGTTATACTTAAGTTTGCAAGTTTAGTCCATCTCAAGTAATCAAGTGCTTCCTATCTTCAAATTTTGTTAAGCGTTGAATATTTTTAAAATTTTGTTAAATGTTCAATATATATATATTTTTGTGATTTATTGAGGAGTGCATAAGCAGTATCAAGGGTGCAAGTGGTGTAGTTGTGGGCATATTCCTATAGGAATGCTACATGTATTAGAATTTGTAGTTTTTTTAAAACTCTAGAACAACTTATGATAGATATATCTCTCTCCAAAGCTCCAAAATAGGAAAATCATTGCTTGCTGGAGATGCCTAGTCTACTTTTCATTTAAAAAAAAAAGCTCAATAATACAACCCTGCGTTGATCTTACTAGAAAGGTTTTTTTTGGTTAGAAAGGGCACAATATTTGTTTGAAGAACTCAAAAGGGACCTCTCATCTACCCTCATATTAATCACCCCTAATATTTACTAATCATTTATATTCAAATGTGATGCTTTGGTTTTGAGATTAGTGCAATATTGTCACAGGGTAAACAATCTAGTGCATTTGAAAGTGGAAAGTTGAATGACACATAGAAGCAATCACATGCCCAAGTATGGCAAGGAGATTATGGCCATCCTATATGCAGTTGCTAAATGGCATCAATTTTTACTTTAGGAATAAGTTCTTTTATCAAGACTAATTGTCTTAGTTTGAAAATAGTATCATGGGGAACTCTTATGGAGGAGTAATAGAAAGTTACTATCATAACCTACACTTAAAAACCTAGCACCATTGTTATTAAAGCCAGTGAGGTTCTCTCTAATGAGGTTCTCCCTCATTGAACTTTACAGGATACACAACTATTGTTTGTTGATTAGGTACCTGTAGACACCTAAAATTGACTTGCTCCACAAACCAATTTCCTGTATCTCTACACCACCAATTATCCCTCCTATTAATTAAATAAATTCATTCTATTTAATTAATTTAACCCACATCATCTACCCTTAACCATTTATCCATCCTTTGTGATCAATTAATTCATTTAATTTATCACTATACCTTACAACACTATCCTCATTAATTAAATAAATATTCTCAATATTTATTTAGTTAATTTGTCCATATCCCTAATCCTTATTAATTAAAATCATACTTTTTAAATTAATCTACCCTACAAATCAACCTAAACCTAGCCTAGTTGATTAAATAGCAATTATTTAATCAGCTACCCTAGCCTACCTATCCCCTAGACCTAAATTAATTAAGCTAAACACTTAATTAAACCTTACTTAACTCATTCTCCCACACACTTTGAATAAAAATCAATCTTTTATTCAAAGGGTCACATCTCCCTCTTACACATGTAAGTGTACATATGTCCTCACCCCTTACACATGTCATAGCTCATTAATTGGAGCTCTTCCGAAAATAAATTTTTAATTCATTTCTAATCCTCCTCTCTTCCCAATGTGAATTTTTAATTCACAAATAATGAGAGCCATCCAATCTCATTTGACCAAACCTCAACCCTTGATCTCTCTCATCCACTCCTCTTGTGACACTTGTCACAAGGCTATGACTCCAATCCAAACCCTAACTCTCAAGCATTTTTAACCCTTGATCTAAACTTTCAATCCTCATCCTCCATCCTTTTATCAAAAATCTATAAATAAGACCTTCCTCTAAGCCATTATCATCACTTCTTCTTGCATCCTTACTATGTCAAAATCTCTCCAAAATCTCCTCATCTTAACACCATAATTCCAAAATCATTCTAGCCTCTATCCAATCTATCAATCTATCAATCTATCATCTAACCTCTTCACCTACATTGTGTTGAGTGCATTGAGCAATCCACATTTCACACTATATCAACTTGGGAAAAGCTAGAGTATTTGGGTGCATTACTCTCCTCCTTATCTTGGGTTTTTGGATCACATTTTGAAGGTATAACGCTTGTTTAATGCATTTGTTTATGTTTTACTTTCCTTTTGTTTTCCACAAACTACATTGGCATGCCCGGTGGGACCCATAAGGTCCAAATCTAATCATTTTATGTGAGCTTTTCTTGTAGAAAACAAGTTTTTGCAGGTGTCAGCGCTATCCTTCTGTGTAGTGGCGCCATTTCTCCCTATAGAGGCGCTATTTCCGGCTGTATTGGCACCATTTTTGGATGACAAAACTGACTCACCTCAGCCTTAACTTTCTTCTTCTTCTTTTTTTCTACCATTTTTAGCATTTTAGCTCTCGGTTTTTGCAGAAAACACACAGAGACAAGGGGAAACTATGGCAAAATTTTCATAAAATCCATCCTACATCTTGTCATCTAATCTTCATTTTGTTGGCTTGTTTATAGTTTTGTTTTATCTCTCTCACCAGTATTTTGGATATCTTTAAGCTAATAAACAACCACTAACCTTGTTTGAACAAATATCTTGCAACTAAACTTGCCTTTTTTGCAGCACTGACCAACACTGCGTCGTTTCGATGCTATCCGAGCCCAGATCGATGTTATCCTATCACACCGACAAGGTAAAAGCAGTAAGAGCATTCTAGCACCTTCCTAACTTTTTGTGGTGCCATCCTCTGTATCGGCACCATCCTCCATTGTGGTGCCATCCTCCAAAGTAGCACCATCTGTTCATGTGGCGCCATCCTCTTCTATAGTTCTATTCCTCTATATATTGGCGCCTTTATGTATTTTAGTGCTATTTCTATTTGTATTGGTGCTATCTTGTATTCCAGTGTAATCTTTTAGCATTGTAGCACCTTTTGTATTTCTAGCGTCATTTGTAAATCATTGTAGCACTATTTGTAGGATAGTTGGTCTTTGTTCTATCAACTGTCATTAGCGCCATATTTGGTCATTATGGCATGATTTTAGGTTTCTGTGTCACCATCTGTATCTATTTCAATGCTATTTTCTGTGCTAGCTTAGGGATCTGTGTAGGGTTAGGTCTCTATTCTACAGGATATTTTAGATCATCCAGGGGCACAATCTTGAAACTACTAATAGTTTTTACAGAGATTTCTTAGCATAGAAAACACTTTATCTTGGTGCACCTAAAAAGAACCTTTGTTTGATTAGCTTAGAAAACAATTGAATTTGGTGCATAAAATCAATCTTGCTTGCAAATAATCTATAAACAAAAATTGCATTTTGGTGTACCTAAAAAGAACCCTTTGTGTGCCTAGCATAGACAACATTTGACTTTGGTGCAACTAAAATTAATCATTGCTTACAACAAACAACTTTAGGCACATTTCAATTTGGGTTTAAAATGAACATTAGCTTTTGTTTGCTGTGTCTTGTGCACTTGCACATTTGTGTTATCCCATAGGGTGGAATCAAAGTATCCTCTCCCCTTGCCTTCAAAAGGATCTTGGGTGAAGTGAAATGGTTCTATCCTCTTTTTCTTTTTAGAAAGTTGGCATACCCTTGAGACACATCCATTCTGAGAACTCATTGGTGACCCCAAGTGGTACTTTCATCCGGTCTGCTATATAAAATAGCATAAGGCAAAAGCCAAGTCCAAATTGGTATGAGCGCTTACCATTCGGTGCTAGCTTGAAAGGAAGTAGTACCTTTATGTATATGAAACTCCTAGTAGAGCTAGTCAAAACCTTAAGTGGTTTATCAGATGCTCATAAGGTGCCGATCCCCCGGATGTACCCCCACTATGAACCATTATTCTAGAAGCCAAAATCCCTCTACTTGTTCAACAAGTATTTTCCTAGCCTCGCCTTAGGTTGTGCATGCTTGATAAATCTCACATTTTTCACAATGAAACCTTTTCCCATTGTGCTTTCTTGTTTGATTTATCTCTTGCCAAGAGCTCAAACCATCAAAAAAATCCAAATTCCCAATCAAATCCAATAACATTCAACATCACACCACCCATTTAGTGCCTTCTTTCCTCTGTTTAGCGTGATCTTTTCATCCTTTAGCACCATTTTCCTCTGTTTTAGCACCATTTCCATCTATTTTAGTGCCTTCTTCATCCATGTCCAAAAATCAAATTTTTCCATCAAAAACATCAATTTTATAAGCCCATTTTTCAAAAAAAATCCAGTCGGGGACTACACCCTCGAACCACTATAGGCAGGGGGTCGCGTCCAGTCCCCCGCACCCCCCTCACTTCGAGCTGGGTTTTCCTCCCAACACCGCTAAACCACCCCTATTTATCAAACCCCATCATTTGAGATTATCCTATCCCTTTATTTGAGCTTAATCAAATTCATCCTAATCCACTTCATCCCTAGTCATAATCATCCTCATAATCCATAATCCAATTCATTATCATCATCTTAATCCCATTCCTTCATCCATTTGATCGACATTATCCAAATCCTCATCCAAAATCAACTCGAAGTCAAAAATCATAACATCAATCCAAATCCAAAATCAAATCCAACATCAATCATCCCTCATCCATTATCCACTCCAATCAAACATTCCAATTCCTAATCCTTAATCAAAAAATCATCCTTTGCAAATCAAACTTTGGTTAAGGACCTCTAGTCTCCTTCATCCTCCATCAATCCCCTCATCCAAAAGCCCAACCACAACTATCCACATCATTATCAAAATCCCCCAACATCATTATCAAACTCCAAATCTAAATCAACCCAACCAAAAATCAAGACCTTAGTTGATCACATCAACCTTGCTTGAGATCATTAGTCTATCTTAAGTAAATCATCCAAATCAACAATCAACCCAATCAACCCTCTTGCTTGAGATCATTAGTCTATCTTAAGCATAGAGAAACATCCATAAAAAAACAAATCAAATCATCCTAAGGTCTTTATATTTGATCCCCAAACATCACAATCATCCATTATCCCCCATTTCATCTCATATCTCTCCAACAAAATGGATCCTTATGTAGCAATGCAACAATTACAAAGACTGAGAAAAATCTATGAGAACATGGATCCTAATGCTAAAGAAAAATGCAAAAATGACATTAGGGATATACCCTTAGCACACCTCATCATTGGAGAATCCCAAGCCCCTACCCAACCTCCACCATATCAACAAACACCTTACATTTCATCCCCATCCACATCATATCAACCTTCATCATACCAACATACATCTTACATATTCACACCATCAACCTCATACTAACCTCCATCGTATCAACAAACACTTTATCTTTTGTCCCCGTTAACATCATATCAATCTCCATACCCTTATACATCCATACCATCGTACCTATCCAACCAATCAATACCTCCAACTTATCCATCCCCCAAACTTTTTCATGCTAACTTTGATCAAGGGAACACCAATCTAGCATGCCTTATATCCAAAATCCAAAGCTTATATCAACAACCATTCCCCCATGCAAATCCCCCATCCCCTAATCCCCATCCTCCAATCCCCCCATCACAATATCCCCCAACCTTATCAACCCCAATCCATCACCCTATGCATCTCCCAATCCACCAATCCCTATCACCCATACACTATCTAATCCACCATCAAACCTTCCAAATCCTAAGCCCACAACATCCAAAGAATCCTTGTGGGATTTCCTCCAAAGAACATCGGCAAAAAATAAAAGCAAATCTATAGAGTCCTTCACCTCCCCCACCCTTCCAACACCACCATCTAATCCCACACCTATCCTTGAACCCATCCAATAACCATCATTACCTAATCCTATCACCCACCTATCCAATCCTAATCCTACACCATCCACCATCATTATCCATCCATTATATTGTTCTTCAACCCATACACTCATGAAGGATGTCGTCCATTGGCTATTAGCAAGGAATCAAACACCCTCATGCAATCTGACACCCACAAAATCTCTTGAACAATCCCCTATCATAAGTCAAGAACCATCATGTAGCCATGTTCAAGAACCCATAACTCAAGCACCTATCACATCCATCCAAGCACCCACCGCATCTATCTAAATCACTTCCACTTCCATGCAAACACATGAGCTATGCCAAGAGTCAAATCCAAAGCATGTTGAAACATCAACCCCCTATCCTAATCAAGATCTAACCATCCCATCTAACACCATCCCCGATCCCCTCCCATCTAGTGATCAACTTATTGATCCCACACCACCTACCAATCCCACTCCAAATCCGTCCCCTTATCCACTTGTAAAAAGCACTTTCATCCGTGGTAGCTCCCTCGTAGGAGGTGAACAAATTTCATCCAGCACCTTTCCTCTTCCAACAAATAATGGACTCACGTCTTGTTTCCAAAGCACCAACCATCCCATTGCATGTCATATGCTCCAACATATGAACTATCAAGGCAAAGGCTTAGGCCTTCACGAACAAGGCATATTGGAGCCCATCCACACCACATTCCATTCATCCTCACATGGCCTTGGCTATACACACCAAGGAAAATAATCTAAACATGTTGGTAACACCCATGCATCCTCCAAAATCCATTCATCCAATTCCCAATCCAGTGCATCTCATCGCACCCCCAAATCATATGTCGCCATCCCACCTCCATCTTCATATCATGAGCAAAAGCATGTGACCATCCATCTTCTTCCATCAAATTTACCTCCACTACTTCCAATTCCAAATATTCCTATTAAATCCACTTTACCTCTTATCCTACTAATGCCAAACATCCCTATCCATAAATCCTCTTATCCTCCCATCATCTCAACTCCTAACATCCCATTCTCAAATCCCTTGATTCATTTATCCATAAATCTACTTTTAACCGCTCCACCCACACACCATTCAGACATGAAGCTTCCCCCAAATCCATGGGATTCAAAAGTAATAATTTGAATGCCTCAACTCATAAAGCACAAAAGCCTAAAGATTTTATCCCTTCCAAGCAAAATCAAAAATCTAAAAGGCTATCAAATCCCACACCATCAAAAGAAAAAGCAAAAGCAAAAATGGTGTGGGTCCCTAAACAAAAATCACCGAACTCTAATGAGGCATTCACATCCCAATCTACCCCAAAATCCCAAACATCTCGCTCCCCATCTAAAAATATCACAAATCCTAAGTCCATTTGGGTATCTAAAACCCAAAATTGGCCATCCAAAAATATCGTATCCTGACCCCTATTACTCCCAACTCCACATCCAAAATACAAGCTTCCAAATACATTGCGGTGTGTGCAACCATTGGTCTCGATCCCCCTTCACAACATGACATTCCCACATACCTCCATCTCTCCATATTTCATCCACTATCCTACATATCTCCCCCATAACATCCCTATGGTCCATGCTTTTGCATAAACCTCACATAACCCACATAATCCACATCATAATCCACATAAGTTCTACATAATCCACATCATAATCCACTATCCACCATCCATGCCATCTTCTCCTACCTACCAACATCCATGCACTCGTCATTCATAATGCTATCCAACGTGGGACCATCTTCTCCTTACTATGGAAATAGACGCTAGAGTCCCCATTCCAACAAAAAAATCAAAAAATCAAAAAATCAAGAAAATAGTAAAGAGAAAAAAATCAAAAAAATTAAGAAAATAGCAAGTACCATGATGAAAACCCCTTGTGGGCATCATGCGTAGTCCCTTCTCCATCCATTTTGTATCCCTACACTTGGGGGCAAAATCATACCCTTCATCCACATACATAATATCCTTTGCACATCTTATCCACTATCTTATCCTTATCCTATCATATTCCTATCCACCATCCCCTATTTATCCAATCATTCCCCATCCATTCTATCCACTATATCCTCCTCCTTAGATCTTGATAATGACAAGAGGCAAAATATCAAAAACATGCTTTGGACACCTCTCGGTGTACTCCCTTTCCAAGCATATCCTCCATCCATCTACTACAAAGTCCATCCATTCAAACGTGAACCTATCATGAAAAATTCTAAGCATTGGGGCATATGATTCCTTGCAACCTAGCCCTTGGAGAAAATCCTTATCCCCATCTCCCATCCATCTATCTTGTATCCCTATCTCTATCTACTCTCTATCACCTTCCATTGCCAATCCCTTCATCTACTTATCATGTATCCCTACTCGATCCTAGCCATTTATCCTTTATCCCCCATCCCACCCCTTATCTGCATGTATCTATCTATCTATCAAAATCTCATATCCATTATCCTTTCATCACCAATCCCCCAATCCAACCCCATCACCTTCACCTCTAGACTTGGTGTTCCCTTGTCATTGGTATCTAGCGCAAAGGCTATCCAAACGCAATCCAATACAAATATCTCATAATAAAACCATACCCCATCTAAAACGTTCAAAGCCAAAAAAAAATCAGAAAGACCCAAAAACACCAAAAAAAATCAAAAAATTACAAAAATATCCAACAAATCATCTTCCAACATCATCACAATCACCCAAATCATCCAACACATCATCTTCCAACATCATCACATCTATCCTCAATCATCCCACATCATCATCACAACTCAGAACTACATATCATCACCACCCACATCTTAATGTGCCTTGATCTCGTGGATATAGGGTATGTAGGTAATCTAGAATACAAAGGAAGTTTCCAGTACTCAGATACATAAGATGCACCCATCCAACCCGCTTGGGTGGTCCCTACCTATTGAGCTTACACTTGATCCAAACACAATATCCCAAGCATCGCATTACCTATCAAAGCATCATCCCTTGACAAAAATCATCAATTATCAAATCAGCATCGACCACAACTTGTAACCATCATATCTTACTCCAATCTTACAATACCAACTATCCAATCATCCATCGATTCCTGCCTTAGAATATATCATTCCTACAATAGGCAGAATCTATCAAATCATTATCCATCTTAGCAAGAGATACAATGGCTTTTGTTTGGTTTGTTGGTCTTTTGGTTCTTGATTTTTATTTTTTGTCCTATTTGAAGATCACATCAAAGCTACCTTGATCTCACTATATCATGGTATGTGGCAAAAACTTCTAGAATGGGGCATAGTCTTGCTTTTATATGTTGTGCTTGTGGGTACTCCAAGCTAGTATTCATATCTTGTGGATCGTAGGGTCGATTCTAGCATAGTAATATCCTTGTGCATCTAAGGCTCATCATACCTTTTGTGTATTAATGGCTTATGCTATGAGTCACATTCCCTCATCTAGACAAGGTTGTACTATCTTGAGCATGTATGCGATCACCCTCTTGTTTGCATGTCTAGTCCATGCAAATTTCAGATAAACATATCACCCTGGTCTTCTATACCTTGCTGAAAATATCCACTTTGTTATATCAAACCTAGGATTGCTCTAAATCATTTTCAGCACAATGATCATCCATCAACCAATCTCCCAACATTATCATTCTTTCATCTCACCCCTTATCCTCCAACCACTTCTACCAATCATTTCCATCCATTTTGAGAGCACACCCGTGTTCTTGCAACCCGCCTATCCTCTCGAAGGGGCATAACCCTTACCAATCATTCCTAAACCTTATCCTATTCTTCTAAGTGAAATTATTTTTCTATCCAATTCAACTCTATATTTTAACTTCTTTCAAATAATGTTACTTAGACAAAACACCATTTCAAAGAGGGGCAAATGCAGACACCTAAAATTAACTTGCTCCACAAATTAATTTCCCGTATTTCTACACCACCAATTATCCCTCCTATTAATTAAATAAATTTATTTTATTTAATTAATTTAACCCACATCATCTACCCTTAACCATTTATCCATCCTTTGTGATCAAATAATTCCTTTAATTTATCACTATACCTTACAACACTATCCTCATTAATTAAATAAATATTCTCAATATTTATTTAGTTAATTTGTCCATCTCCCTAATCCTTATTAATTAAATAAACCATACTTGTTTAATTAATCTACCCTACTAATCAACCTAAACCTAGCCTAGTTGATTAAATAACAATTATTTAATTAGCTACCCTAACCTATCTATCCCCTAGACCTAAATTATTTAAGCTAAACACTTAATTAAACCTTACTTAACTCATTCTCCCACACACTTTGAATAAAAATCAATCTTTTATTCAAAGGGTCACATCTCCCTCTTACACATGTAAGTGTACATATGTCCTCACTCCTTACACATGTCATAGCTCATTAATTGGAGCTCTTCCCAAAATTGAATTTTTAATTCATTTCTAATCCTTCTCTCTTCCCAATGTGAATTTTTAATTCACAAATAATGAGAGCCATCCAATCTCATTTTACCACATCTCAACCCTTGATCTCTCTCATCCACTCCTCTTGTGATACTTGTCACAAGGCTATGACTCCAATCCAAACCCTAACTCTCAAGCATTTTTAGCCCTTTATCTAAACTTTCAATCCTCACCCTCCATCCTTTTATCAAAAATCTATAAATAAGACCCTCCTCTAAGATATTATCATTACTTCTTGCATCCTTACTATGTCAAAATCTCTCCAAAATCTCCTCATCTTAACACCATAATGCCAAAATCATTCTAGCATCTCTAACCAATCTATTAATCTATCATCCAACCTCTTCACCTACATTGTGTTGAATGCATTAAGTAACCCACATTTCACACTATATCAACTTGGGAAAAGCTAGAGTATTTGGGTACATTACTCTCCTCCTTATCTTAGGTTTTTGGATCACATTTTGAAGGTATAACACTTGTTTAATGCATTTGTTTATGTTTTACTTTCCTTTTGTTTTCCACAAACTACAGTACCCCTCTTGTGTGAAGTAGTCTTCATATGGGCCTCTATCTCTAGGCCATGAATCTATAGAATCTTTCCATCAATATGCAAAATCACAATCTATAGCATACAACTCCTTCATTTCTGCATGCCTATTAATTCAAAAACCATACAAGATAGCACCTCCTATTTCTTGCTTAAGGCATTTGCGACCTTGTTGGACTTTCCAATTTTATGCTTCACTACAAAAGAATAACCTTACATATATTCTACCCATCTCATGTGTCTCCAGTTCAATGTTTTTTGTTGATTGATAAATTTTAATGCTTGATGGTTTGTATACAAAATGAACTCCTATAAGAGTTGGCTAAGATAGGAGCCACCCAAGATCTAGTACTTCATGAAAGCACAAGAGAGACAATATGAGAGAATAATAATTCTATTCTATCAATGAATGCAAAATTGTTCATCTTATATTACAATGTACATGAAGAGCCTTGCTTATAAAGGCAAAGATGAGAGCTAAGATGTTGTAGTTATGTGACAAGTGTCTTAATCCAATGACATGAGACAACTAAAGCACATGTGTAGGATAAGACAACTATAAGACAACTATCAACAACTAGAAACAACTAGTAGACTCACTAAGTCAACTTAACATATGAATTATGTGTGAGAATATTATTTAACTAATAAATAGTTAAATAATATGAATTATTCTCACAAGGGAAAATAGATAGGAAATATCCCTATTCACACCAACACCCCCCTTAAGTGCAACTTAGGGAGAAGCTAACTAAAGCAAAGTTGGATGGGTCCCAGCTACTAGGCCATGTTAGGTACCCATGTACAAACAAATCTCAAGTGGAGTTTAAAGGAGAAAACCTCATGGGAAAAAACTCCTCTCCAAAAGTGAGAATGTATAGAAACATGTACAAGTGATAGAATGATGGAAGAATCAAGACCCCCCAAATACAACACCCATCGCAAATATACAATCTATAACGCTCCCACAAGAGGGAAAGAATGAGACAAGATGTCTCCCCATAATGAAGTAGCTCCTATGCCAATGGTGAATGCTCAAAGAAGAAGACCAAATTGGATCCAAAACCTACAAACAACATTCCTCCCCTTGGGAAGAAACTAATCCATTGGTGTATGTGGAAGAAACTTCAACTCCAAAATAAGAGATAAGGGAAGAAGTCTCATGAAATATGATGTCTCTGAAAACTGCTCATGTGTCTCCATGTCGATGCCGAATGATACCACAATCAAATCAGGAGTCTCAAGCCTCACTGATGAAAGTGATAATATAGGATCTAGTGGAAACTGAAAATCATCAAGCTCCAATGACAAAGATGGGTTGACAATAGTTGTGCTATGATTGTCATCAAAGAGGAGAGTTAACTCATCAAATGTGTCCTCCAAATCTACAAGATGGGACTCACAAAACAAATTTGAATGCATGTAAATACTCATCCCACAAAGCTGTATTTGAAAGACAACAAGCATCTTGCTGAATTGAAGCACTAAACTCTAAAGAAGCAGGAGGTGGAGAAGGAAGTGTAGCACATGTCTCAAGAATTGATGAAGAGGCAAGAATACCAAGGTTCAAGTGACCAAACTTCTCTGAAATGACTAAACTTCTCCTCTGAAATATGATTCACACTAGGAGTGTGAATGTTAGGAAATGGATCTGAATCATCATCAGGAGAGAAACCATGAAATGTGTATAGCTGAGATGCATGATCAACCACGCCAGTAGCAATAAGCTTTGTGCTCTCTAAGTCTCTGATAATAACCAACTCAAGTGTGAACTCCATTGTCTTCCCTGTACCACTATGAGTAATTTGATAGATGGTAAGAAGATTATTGGTCAAAGAAGGCACACAAAGTACATTGAAAATACCTTCACCAATATCAATGGTTCCCTTTCCAATTACATTCATATAGTATTATAACCCATCAAGATAGGTGGCATATCACACAGCTCAAATGAAGAAAACATATCCTTCGAAGAAGCCATATGATGAGAAGCACTTAAATCAAGAAGCCATTTACTTGATGTAGAACTTGTACATGCACAAAGTGCTTTACCTTTATGTTTGGGTTCCTTATATTTCCTTGCATGATCTGATTCAGAAAGTTCTGGTAGTGTAGATGTTGAAGGAGTAGAAAAAGAATCAGTTGATGAAATTTTGTTCTTTTGAACAAGTTGCATCAACATGTCAATCTATTTCGTAAAACAATTATGTTCACCATGCCTAATTTCTTACAATAAGCACATGCAGGCTTCTCCTTCTTAGGTGAATTTTGTGCTTGATCTATGTGTGGATTTTTCTTAGATTTATTTTTTTTCTTGTCAAAAGGACCTAACGCTTTATGTTCCTTAGGCTATCCACCCACCAAAGAATGAGTCTATGATGGCTTAATGAGACCCATAAATAGAAGCTTCTATTGCTCATTCATCAACATCTTAGAAAAGGATGCAAATTAAGGCATATGAAAGTAGATCCCACAGTTAACCTATGAGTGTGAAAGCTAGAAACAAAAGTTGTATATTGAGGACCATGTTTATTCAACACATTATAGATCAACTAGATGTCCTTTTTCTCAATACCCACATGCTTTACATTGTGTTCTTAGATCATTAACCTTAGTTATGTAATCCTGGATGTTGCTAAATTTCTTAGGATTAAGGCTCATCAATTCATTATCAATTTGATAGCCTTTAATTTCATCTATTGTACCATACAATGTTTTCAACTTATCCCAAGCATCATGTGAATTTGTACATGCCTCAATCTCAAACAAGAGATTTAGGGAAATGAAACTATGAAGACATCCAAGAGCTTTTGTATGCTTTATCATCCATCTTATATTTTCCTTCTCATCTTTGGATTTAGGTATCTTGTTTTCAACATATAGAGAATGTCCAAGATCCATTAGGGAATTCTATGCATGTTGACTTGAAGTTGCATAGTTATAAGGTGTTAACAATGGAACCCTTAATTTATCCATTATGTTGAGGAAAATAAGAGCACAAGAAGATATATCAAAGAACAAACTCAATCAACACTGTAATTGAAGCCCCACCAAACCAAAACAGCCACCAATTTCAACTCTTTTTCCAATCAATGAGTGATATGTATACAAAGAGCTTTAAACTAAAAATCTGATGTCTAAAGAAAAATCTAAAAAAATGGCATGGATAGAACTGTAGAGTACATAAATACCTTTCCAACATCTATAAAAAGTTGAAATTCTGATAAATTGGTTGTAAGTTGTGAACTCGGGAGTGAAAAATGCAAGATCTAGCTTCAAACAACTATATCAGGCACTTGCAACAGAATCTCAAAAAAATACCTACACAACTTCAAAGTTCTCAGAACCAGCTTTTCGTCGATATCTCATTTGCCAAATTTTGATATTGTGGCGAAAAGTTATGTCTCTCAGAAAAAAACACCCTATTAGGGCTAAAAGGGGGCCAAAGGGGGCCATGTCGCTGATGTCACTGCTGATGTTAGCAAAGGTAGTTAGAATATACTCTGTCAAGATGGAATATTTCTTGTCAGAAAATGAAATTGCCACCTGATTTCTAAAAACTGCCTTGCAGAGGGCGCAAAACTACTATTGGATGGAAAAAATGTTCAGGTAAAACCACCTGGTTTGTTCATCGAAACCACCTTCTAGAATCTGAAACCACTATTTTTTGGTGCCAAAATACCAATTGGTAGAGTATGGAAGACTGCTGAAGGGTTTGGTATATTCTCCTGCAGTCGCTGGTTTTTAAATTTTCGCTGACTGTATTAGATATTAGATATGCGGATTGAAATTTTAATCTGTGAAAAAAAAATTATTTGAAAGGTTGAACGACCTGCATTCAAAGGGTCATGGGGGTTTAACCCTACCATGTAGGTTACCAAGCCTCGGGGCTCCCCTACCATGCAGGCTCCCCGATGGCAGCGGCCTACGGCCTGGTATGGGGCCGATAGGTCGTTCAGGGCTATCGGTACCCTATACCTGCGAGAAATAAATATAGATCCATAGAAAAAAAAATTAAATTTTGCAAAAATCTATTGATAAAAAAATAGAATTTTTTACACGTATGTTCATGCAGGCATGCAGTGCGCAGAACATTTTGCCTATGCAAGCAATGACAGCCACAGAATATTTCGTATGACTGATTTGCAAAAAAAATTGCCTTACAGTGCACTGCTCTGATTTCAATGATTTTATACTTGATATGTAGTTTTGACACATTCTGGATGCAATGGCAAGGTCTAATTTTGCCCAAACTGCTTCGAAATTGCAGCTACCTCCTGGATCAGGTAAACACTCCCTAGATTAAAAATGTCATAGATTTGGCCTCTAGTGTTCAATCTGGACAAAACAAAAGGTGGTCTTGACTATCACGGACCTTCTAAATAGAATGGTGTGCTCACATTTGTAGCAACACACTGCAAAATGGACCTGCAATATAAGGCACAAAGAGGAAACCCTCACAAATCTATAGTTTCCATCAAGTCTTTCTGATTCTCTAGGTCATCATTTGATGCAAGTGAAGAGCATACTCAACTATCAAGATCCACCATGAATTTGCATTCAAATATCTCAATAATTTGGCTAACAAGAAGAGATTCCACCTAGAGAGCTCTAATACCATGTACGAGTTGGCTAAGATAGGAGCCACCCAAGATCTAGGACTTCATGAAAGAACAAGAGAGACAATATGAGAGAATAATAATTCTATTCTATCAATGAATGCAAAATTGTTCATCTTATGTTAAAATGTACATGAAGAGCCTTGCTTATAAAGGCAAGGATGAGAGCTAAGATGTTGTAATCATGTGACAAGTGTCTTAATCCTATGACATGAGACAACTAAAGCACATGTGTAGGATAAGACAACTATCAACACCTAGCAACAACTAGACACAACTAGAAACAACTAGAAACATCTAGTAGACTCACCGAGTCAACTTAACATGTGAATTATTTGTGAGAATATTATTTAACTAATAAATAGTTAAATAATATGAATTATTCTCACAAGGGAAACTAGATAGGAAATATCCCCATTCACACCAACTCCTTGGGTGGCAAGTAGTGCCTCCACTTTGCTCCAAGAGGATTTGGGCCACCCAAACATACCACAAATCTTAGGTTTTGCATGATGGCCATTGCGGTTTCATCAACAAGATCCTCATCCTAGTCAACCTATGTTCCAAACTACATGTCATAATTTCATGTCAGTGATACCACACAACTCGATCTACTTGGTAGTTGCGATAAATTGTGATAGTTGTAATGAGAATATGAATTGTCATCATTCAGTTGATGCATCCTATTCCCCTCTCTTGTATAAATATGTGCATAGCCATTCATTGTAAGGCTAGATACAATAAGGAAGGAACAACCATAAGGAGATAAACCAAACATCTGTTCTTACATATCATGTGTAAAACTAAGCATAACACAATCTTCTAGTTACAACTCTAATTATTTATCCTTTGTTCTTGTTGTCCAATCTTTCTTTACACATTGTTAAATTCCTATCATAACTCAAACCTTTTGCACATATAACCTAATTGAATCTCTTTGATGGGGTTGTCCTAGGGTTTACACCTAGGCCTTGGATCATTATCAAAGCTATCTCACATGATGTCATTTCCACATGATGTTGGATTGAATATCTAAATAACCATCTATCTTTGTATTCCCACTCACACAAGGTTTAAGTACATGAAGTTAGGGCTTAAAACATGTGATCCTTCATAGTACCTTCCTTCACAACCTTAGATGAGAAATAAAATGTTAGCCATGATGAGACTAGAGATGTTCCAAAAGATGGTAGAGGATGCTTTGCAAAGAGAATGGGAGGAATTCGAGGAATGTCATGCATGTGAAAGAGCAAGCATTGTTGATCAATTTTCACAACTTTTCAGACAAGCTTTAAACCCTACCAATTCTCAACAACCATTTGGTGGTCACATGTCGTATATGGTACAAGTCAATCTAGACATTCCCATGTTTAAAGCCAAGATAGATGTGGATGTCATAGATAACTAGCATAGCCAAATTTGATCATGTTACAAGGTTAACCAATCCTCTAATCAAGAGAAAATCACATATGCTATTTTGAAAGTTTCCCACTAAAGAAATGGTGGAATAATTACTACACAACACATGAGAATGCTATAGATGTGTTTGTAGATATGTGGAATGGTTTCATTGTATCCCTCAAAGAAACTATCTACCCTATAGAAATCGATGATGACCAGTACATCAAGCATTTTTAGTTGCAGCAAGATTGAATTAATCAGTGCAAGAAAATATACATACATATTTTAATACTTTGGTGTCTAAACTAGGAGCCTAAGATTTAGAGAAAAACCTTGTTTTGAAGTATTAATCAATCTTGACACTCCATACTCAATCCAATATGGATTTTCTACATATCTCTTCCATTGGAGAATCCTATAGATTTGTTTGCAAATTTTAAGTAAAGGCAAAGTTTAAGAGAAAAATTGAAGATTCAAATTCTTATAACAAGTTACAATCAAACAAAATGATAGAGGCGAATGTTGGCTTTGGGCAGGAGAATATAGGTTTGAATAATGCACAGTGAGATGCATTTGCACCTCTAGTAGAATCGATCTATCCATCTGAGCAACGTGTTGTTCCCTCTCCGGATGCTATCTCACAAGGTGTTTCTGCTAGCTAGGACATTGGCATGGGTTCTCGGCCCTCTTCTCCATGGGAGACTGAGGTTTTGGTGGTCATGGTACAGACAAAGCCTATGCTGAAGCTGCCATGTGCCAGCTTCAGGAGTTATGCATCCATCTCTGAGGGTTCCTAGCGCCTCTGGTCACCCACAGAAATCCTTTTTTGAGGCTGTTAATGGTTCTAGAGCTCATGCATGACCTTCGTAGGCTAGGGTTAGGCCTATGCCTTGTGCCTACTCATCTCCGGTGGTGATGTGTGGCCTTCATGTCTCAAAGAATGAGGGTTTTTATATGAGGCGTGGAGTAATCTACAGATTTAATGGATTATGGCCCTCTCTCCCTAATCTGCATTGCTAGGTCGTGGAATCCTAGAAACCTCTTGTTGTTGGAGAGATTAAGCTTTATCCCAGTGCAAGGGGGTTCTTCGTAGAGACATTTGCTTCCTTTGAGGAAAGAAACTTAGTGCTAGATAGGGCTTGGATGTGGGGTGATCATTTGTTGTCCATCAAACCATGGGTTAGCTCCTTCAATCCTCTCACTGAGGCGCTTAATACCAAACCTGTTTGGGTGAGACTACTGAATCTCCCTCTTCAGTTTTGGGAGGATTCCCACTATGAAGCCATTGGCAACGCTTTAGGGCGCTTCTTGAAGGTTAACTCTATGACATCAGGTTTAGGGCATACTATGGTTGCTCGCATATTAGTGGATATTGACATCTCCAAACCCCTCCAAAGAGATGTTGTTTTGATGGTTGAGGATAGGCCATGGAAGCAGCTACTGGACTACGAGGGTCTCCCTTTTAGGTGTAGGAGATGCTTCTCTATTGGTCACTTAGCCTTTGGTTGCCCTCATTCTCGTTGCAAGGGTGCGGCAACCTGGTGGAAGGATGCACTCTCTAAGCATTTGACTATTTGTGCTTCCCTGTCGGATGATTCTTCCCAGGAGGGCGAGCCTTCCTTAGTGGGTGATTCTACCCAAGTGAACGACCTATCCCATGACCGTTTGTTGACTACCCCTATTGTGGAGCCTATGACGACTAGGACTGATGATGTTGATCTTGCTAGGTCAGCATGATCCCTATTGGCTTTAGCCACCTCTATTGGGCCTTCGGTTCCCCTATTGGTTTCATCCACTGTGGGAAGAGATACTTCTTCGTTGATCCCTGATTCTTCTTCTGTGCTACCAGATTCTCGCTCAACGCATGGTTTTTCTTTTGAGGTGGTTTCTACAGAGGGCCCCCTCCTCTCACCTCGTTCTGAGGATTTTGACTCTAATTTTTCTTGGACTGTTATGGAGAGAAAACATAAAGGACTCCCTAAATCTATCGTTGCTTCGCAATAGAGGGTTAAGAGAGTTAGATTTTTGCCCTCGGTCTCTGCTGTTGTTTAGTTTGTTTTGCATCTTTGCTATTTTTTGTCCACAGTTTCTATACTACTTCTATGTTGTGTCTAGTCTATTTGAGGCATGTCTTGTTCTACCTTGGTGGCCTTACTTGTAAAGGGTCCAACCCCTTGTCATATGCTTACCTTAATAAAAAACAAGTTACAATCTAAGCCCTCAAAGCAAAATCAAGAAGGGGGAATGGTTCTCAGTGCCATCGACAAAAGAACTATTAGCTACAACATGAAAAGAATTATAAGCAATCCAAGGATGGCAAATGGCGGATTGTTCACAATTCTAGCACTCGTTCTATAAAAGAATATCACACTAGGAAGACTGTGCTTGCACAACTTGAGATAGAAGGTACCAACAATACCATAGCATAGGATAGAGGTAATAAAATCATGCAGATTGAGCCTAATGCCATTGTAGGTATCATAAATATCTCTTCCCTTGCAGACATTAAGGATGTAAGAATATTATTTTACTATCAAATGTGGATCAATGGATAGCCAATGCATTTCATAGTTAACAATGGAAGTTAGAAGAGCTTGATTTCTCCTAAAGTAGTTTGGAGGTTGAACTTGCCATTGATACCTCATCCACCACCATACTCCATTAGATGGTTAGTGTAAGCTCTAAGAAACTCATCACTCGGTAGTGTCAACTAGTGTACAACATTAAGCCTTTTCAAGATATAATCCTTTGTGATGTTGAGCCATTAGAGGTGTGATGATTTACTTGGGCATATCTTTATCATCAATAAATAATATATGAAGCAAATCAAAGAAATGTAGTAGAATATGTTGGTGATATAAGTGATGAGAGTGGACTGCACCCAAAACACATACAACAACAATTTATAGATTTCAAATAGATAAGAACAAGATCTAAAGAAAGATTAGTTAAACAATCTTTAAACTGATTCAGAATTTCTTCATTAAACTTGCTCATAAAAGGCTACAAATCTGAAATATGATTTCTAGGGTCATATGCTTGCTTATTACAGCAATTTGGGTTGTCTTACAATAGAAATCTCTAACTTACAGAGCCTTCTGATATCTATCTAACCTCTTGATTTGCATGAACAAGACTTGCCAATCACTCCCTCCAACCGTTCCCTCAAAACTATCCCAAGATAGGCATACACATCAGAACTAGCTAGTGTAATTTCCCTAATGTCAGCTTGCTTTGAAATGTGTAACTCCCATTTGGGCGCCAAGATGAACCCAGTTGCCCTTTCCCGTCCAAGAAAGAATTTTAAAATTTTAAAATTTGGTAGCACAACTTCCGAGAGCCATAACTTTTGATCCAGGTGTCTGATTGATGAACCATTTGAAGCATTAGAAAGCTCATGAAGTGAACTAGATGTTGAAAATCTATAAATGGATTTTTGTAAACTTTTTGGGGTGTTATGGTACCTTTAAGTACCCTAAATCTGATTTCAAAACTTTTCCAGGGACCTCACAAAAATGAAAGTTTAATATCTTGAAATCCAGACATGATCTTGAGCTAAAATTTATTAAGAATGCTTATTTGACTATTCCGAAGCTTCAGGAAAAATTTCAGGCTCAACTGGTTCTTTGATATAGGGTTACTAAAAATAGTAAGTTTTGGTATTCTTAGCCCTATTGGAAACTTTGAAGGTTCTGAATCGTTATTCAATCAAATGGGTGTCTAAAAACACAAAAAATGAAAAGAATAGAAAACAAATCATATTTTTTTTGGGTGATGCAAGATTGCACTTACACCACCACTAGATGCTCCTGCATTAGATACCCTAGGTAATTTGAGAAGTGACCTTGTCACATATCAGGTGTTCGAGGAAAACCCAAACGTTCAACCTCTGCCTTAGACAACCAGGAAGAATCTTCGACAGGCCTTCCTTTCCACTTCACCAAATATTCTTCTTATTGCCTATTTCGAGTACTTCTTCCCACTTGGCTATCCAAGATTTCTTCTATCTCCTCCCTTGAAGTAGATGTTAGATTCCCAAAATCATCTACAGGAAAACTTCTACAAGAGAGAGTTGCAAGAAAATATTGCAAAAGCCAAATGCATGAATTAGTGCTACACATTCCCCTTGCATAAATCAGATATAAATACAAAGGATATACACAACCGCTGTCCAAGAATAGACAAAGTGGGGAAAGAAAGCATGTGACACATATCACAATGCTTTTAAGAGAAAAGAAAGCCTATGATACATGTCATGAGGCTCAAAATAGAAAAAGAATCTCCCTAATTAACTTATGTAAAAGTGAAAATATGATTTTTCACCAACACCCCCCATAAGTGCAACTTAGGGAGATTACACAAGCTAAAAAGAAAGAAAGAAATATGGGTCCTGGCAACAAAGCCATGTTAGGTACTCATGAACAACAAGGATCGCTCATAAGGTGGAGAAAAGGAGAAAAACCCAGCGGGAGAAAACTCCTCTCTAAAAGAGAGAAAAAATAAAAAGAAAGTACAAGAACATGTGATGGAAGAAGGACATTGAGACCCCCCATGGAATGAATCCATCACAAGAGTACAATCATGAGTGCCCCCCATAAGAGAGAGTGAATAGAGAATATGAATCCCCTCCAAGAAGAAGCTCTAGAACCAATGAAGAGATCTTGAAGATAGAATCCAATCCACTACTTGCAAACAACATTTCTCCCTTTTGGAAGAAACAAATCTACTAGTGAATGTAGAAGCCATTCCCACATCTTAGATGAATAGGGAATCCATATTGAAACATGTGCCTCTGAATGCAACTCAAGTGACCTCATACTGGGAAAATATGTCTTCTCCAAAACAGAAACTGTCTGCCCAATTAGAGAAGAAGAACCAGGAGAGGATATGATCTAAACTACATCTAGAAACACAGAAGATGAAGGTGGTGATGCAAAGCCACCTGAGATAGCATCAAACAAGAGAGATAAACCCTCAAATGTGTCCTCCAAATCAGCAATGTGAGACTCCACAAACAGAGATGATATGTCTGCAAGATAGGAATCCTAATGAGGTGGATCTGAAAGACTGTTATTAACCTGCTGCAGAGAATCACTGGAAGCCAATGATGATGCAACACTAAACTCTGAAGTAGCAATAGGTGATGGAGATGATGTGATCTCAATAGGAGTAGAGGGAGCAAGAGAGGTCTCTATCTCTGAACATTCAAGACATGCCATATACTCAAGCTCCTCTAAAGTATCATCATCATAAGGTATATTATCTGCATCATCAAGTGGAATGAGACAATCTAATGTAGGATCATTTGGAAATGGTGAGACATGAGGGTCTCCATACAACTCTCAAATTTTTGTCCAAAGTGTGTGTGGGCTCTCATAGATGAGAAGATCACACGCAATATCATAATCAACAATGGTACAAATTAAACCTACAACATGATCTCGATTGTTACCCCAAATAGATTTCTTCATAGGTGTCTCTGGTTTAGTTATGAGTCCATAAAGATGAGGCAAAAGATGTTGCCACCTGAGATGTGTCAGGATGCCTCTTTGTCAGGACTCATAATTGTCCTTAGTCAAATTGACCACTGAAGAATGAGTGGCAAAAACCATGATACCTCCTCAAAATGATAGAGATCAAAACATGCAATCAAATTTATGCTGATAATAGAAGCCTATCAAAGCAAACAGAACCTTTCTAGGAGGCAGCATGTCCAGGACATCTAACAAAAGCCATAAAATTGACAAACTAAATAAAAGATACTTGGGGTTGAATCTAAAAAAATTACATAGATGGTTGTGTAGAGATTGCTAATACCTTTCCAACACTTATTCGTTTTCAAAAAACAAAGATTCTGGATGCAAGAACGGAGCTCGAAAGCCAAAAATGATGCTTTGACTTCAAACAGAAAAAATAGGTTTCAAACAGAAAAATCTGGAAAAAAGACCAGCATTACTGGATAGTGCTTAGAACCATCTTTCCAATGCTTTTTCGTTTGCCAATTTTTGAGTCCATATGCTCAAGTTATGGCCTTTGGAAGAAAAGTGCCTTTTTAGGTTTGCACATGAATGTGGCATGGAAATCCAGGGAAATTCAGAGATTGAGCGGCACGGAAGTCGAGGCAGACAGAAATCAAGTGGCACGAAAATTGAGACAAGTTTGAAAAAAATTGCACGTAAATCGAGGTAGCTTGAAAATAAAAATAAGCTCAAAAAATTGGCACAAAATTAAGGCGGTTGTACAAAAAAATTGGCAAGGAAATCAAGGCAGCCGTATGGATTTTCCTTGCACATAAAAAACCAAAACCCCAAAAAATGCCTAAAACTTTTTTTCAGAAAAATATAGAGTGCCTTATATGAAAATAGGGGTTTTGACACCTTCTGAGTGCAATCGTGACATCTGTTTTGCTCCAGGATGCACAAATTATCTTCTCATGGCTAAAACCCTCTCCGATTTGAGAAGAAACTGACAGATCTAGTGCTCTGATACTATGTTAGATTCCCAAAATCATCTATAGGAAAACTTCTACAAGAGAGAGTTGCAAGAAAATATTGCAAAAGCCAAATTCATGAATTAGTGCTACACATTCCCCTTGCATTATTTAGATATAAATACAAAGGATATACACAACCACTATCCAAGAATAGACAAAGTGGGGAAAGAAAGCATAAAGAAAGCATGTGACACATGTCACAATGTTTTCAAGAGAAAAGAAAGCCTATGATACATGTCATGAGCCTCAAAATAGAAAAAGAATCTCCCTAATTAACTTATGTAAAAGTGAAAATATGATTTTTCACCAACAGTAGATGTTGGGATACTCCATTGTTCTTTTGTTGGTCCATCCTTTGTGCCACCTTCATGATACTCTGTTAAATCAACAATGTTGAACACAGGGGCAATGTTGATCCCACTTGGCAAATCTACCTCATATGCATTTTATGAGCCATGCTTCTTCAGGATCCTACATGGTCTAAATTTCTTCATTTTCAACTTATTATATGTTCCCATCGGGAACCTTTCTTTCCTTAGGTGAACCATGACTTCATCACCAACCTTAAATTCCTTAAACTTTCACTTTTAATCTGCCTTAGCCTTGTATTGAGAATTCATTTTATTAATATGTTGTCGTACCTCTTCATGCAAGCTCTTTAGGTGCTCTACAAAGTCTTCGGCCTCAACACTACTCTTCTCTCCTCTGTCTATCTTCCTCAACTCAGAAGCATTCCTTGGACTACTCCCATATACAATCTGGAATGGGAATTTACCAATACTCCTATTGACAGAATTGTTGTAAGAAAATTTTACCTACAGTAGAATCAAATCTCATCCCTTGGGCTTATCTCCTACTACAAATCTTAGCAATTTGCCCAAACTTTGATTCACTACCTTTATCTATCCATTAGTCTGCGGATGATGTGTAGAACTGAACTTCAACTTAGTCTTCAACTTCTTCCATAAGGTCCTTCAGAAATACCCAACAAACTTGGTATCTCTATCCGAAACTATACTCCTTGGTAGACCATGTAGTCTAACCACCTCCCTGAAAAACAAGTCTGCAATGTGAACAACACATTGGTTTTCTGACATGAAATGAAATGTGTCATCTTTGAAAATCTGTCAACCACCACAAATATTGAATCATGTCCTCTTTGTGTCCTCGGTAAACCAAGAACAAAGTCCATGTTGATATGCTCTCATGGTCCCTGTAGCATAGGCAATGGATGATATGGCCTGGTATTCTGACTTACTCCTTTGGCCATCTGGCATACTTTGCAACTTTGCACAAATTTCTTCACATCCTAATGCAATTGTGGCTAGTACTAAATCTCACTAAAAAGAGCAATGGTCTTATCTCGACCAAAGTGTCCTACCAACCCTCCACTATGCTTCTCCTTAATCAGGTTCTCTCTCATGGAACTCCTCAGAATGCACAGCTGGCTTCCTCTGAACAACATACCATATTGGATTATATAATCCAACCATCTTGTCCTATCTAGGGTAATAGGCTTCAAACAAGCCTTCCAAGCCTCTGCAAAGTCTAGATCTTCAGGGTACAAATTCTTGAGTTCATTGAACCCAACAACCTCTATCTTTATCTCTGTTAACAAAATTTGCCTTCTTCTCAAGGCATCTGCAACTATGTTGGACTTCCCACTCCTGTGCTTTAAAACAAAAGTATAACTCTGCAAAAACTCAACCCATTTTAAGTTCCTCTGATTTAACTTTCCTTGACTATTAAGATATTACAAAGGCTAATGATCAATATATAAAACAAACTCTTTCAACAACAAATAATGTCTCCATTTCTTCAAAGCCTAAACTATATCATAAAACTCCTTATCATAAACAAAATACTTTTTCTTGGCATCATTAAGCTTCTCACTAAAATAGGCAATGGGGTTACCTTCTTGACTCAAAACAACTCGTATAGCACTGCTGCTAGCATCATAATCTACTTGAAATACCTTGTTGAAATTTGGAAGTGCCAAAACAAGTTGCTCTGTGACTTTCTACTTCAATATATCAAAACTCTTGGCTGCTCCTATAGTCCATTTAAACTCTTTTCTATCCCCTCTCATTGTCTCCATTAGGGCTGCACATATGCATATAAAATTCCTAATAAATTTTCTATAAAAACTTGCCAAACCATGAAAAGATCATACCTCTGTAGTACTCCTTGGAGTAGGCCATTCAATGATAGCCCTCACCTTCTCTGTATGCATTTTAAGACCCTTAGCTGAGATAAAAAAATCCCAAGTACACCAACTCCTTCACAAAACTACATTTCTTCAAATTAATCAACAACTTTTCTTCCCTCAGCTTCTCAAAAACTTTTTGAACATGCACCAGGTGCTCCTCCAAAGTCTTACTGAATATCAAAATATCATCTAAATAAATAATGACAAATCTACCCAAAAACTCTTTCAGTACCTCATTCATGAGCCACATAAATGTACTTGGCGCATTAGTTAGCCCAAATGGCATGACTAACCATTTGTATAGGCCCTCCTGTCTTGAAGGTTGTCTTCCATTCATCTACTTCTCTGATTCGGATTTGGTGATATCAACTCTTCAGATCAATCTTTGTAAATTACTTGGCTCCACTCAAGCAATCCATAATATCATCCATCTTGGCAATGGAAATTTGTACTTGATTGTAATTTTGTTGATGGCTCAGGAATCTATACACATTCTCCACTCCCCATCTTTCTTCGGTGCTAGTACTGTAGGTACTACACATGGACTTAGGCTCTCTCTTATCAATCCTTTCCTTAATAGCTCGTGAACTTGTTTGTTCAACTCTTCATTCTCTGTAGGAGTCATTCTATGGGCTGCCTTATTTGGAAAACTAGCTTCTGGTATCAAATCCATTTAGTGACTTATATTCCTCACTGATGGTAAACCTTTTGGTATATTATCAGAGACAATGTCCTAAAATTCTTCCAATAGATCCAAGACTTTTGTTGGTACATCTTCACACTTCTCTTGGTTGATCTTAGGAATCAATGCAAAGCAATGACGCTTGTGCTTCATACCATCCAAAAAATTCCTACCATCTACCAAGCAAATTCTGGCACTACTACATACCTTTTCTTCCACCTCCTTCAAGGGTTTCAACTTATGACAAACTCTATCCTTTGTCAAGGAATAGGTGTTTACATGACCATCATGGACAACACACCTATCATATTGCCATGACCTTCCCAATAGCATATGACATGCATCCATTAATATGATGTCACACAACACCTCATCATGGTAGTCTCCAATCTTGAACTTGACTAAACACTACTTATTGACCAAAGATCTATGGTCCTTCTGTAACCATGCAATTCAGTATGGATGTGGGTGTCTTCTCCTTTTCAACTGCAACTTGTTAACCATCTCCTCTGAGACAAGATTATCAGTGCTTCCACTGTCAATAATAATATCACAACACTTACTTTCATACTTGCACCTTGTGTAGAATAAACTCTTCCTCTGATCTGGTTCTTTCTCCTCATTTAACAAGGCTCTTCTGACAACTAGGATTTCTCCCCTTTCAGCATCTTTAGAATGCTTAGATTGCGTATCTTCATCTACATGTGTAACTCATGCATTACCTTTAGGTCTTCTATTTGTCCTTCCTTGATGTTGCAGACACTTGTATGCTTGATGTCCTTCTTCACCACATTGGAAACAAGTTCCTCTAAAACCTCCCCTTCTAGGTCCTTGTCCAAGTCTTCCTCTTCCTCTTCCTCTTTGATCACCATTATTTTAGTCATGAGGGTGGTAGGCATTATCTCCCTTCTAATTTCAATTGGTGCATGCTTCTTCACTTTTCTTTTGATCTTCATTTCGACCTCCATAGGATCTTCCAGTAGTCCTTTCGCCATGACCTCTTCCTCTTTGCTTACTTTCAAATCTTTTATTTAGCTTCTCTTCCATCTTTAGAGAAAACTAGTATGCATCTTCTATGGTGGTCATTCTGACCAGGCTCAGCGCCTCTTGAATACTTGGCCTCAACTCATTAATGTAATAGGCTATCTTCTCCTTGTTGGCCTTTGCATGGCCTGTCCTGATAGTAATCTTATAAAACTCTTCCGTATACTCCTTAACAGACTTGTTACCTTGCTTCAATCCTTGCAGCTTCTTCAATAACTCCAACTCATAGTCCATAGGAATGAACTGCTTCTTTAGTTTATCCACCATCTGATCCCATCTAGTAATCTTTCCTTTTCCTCTTCTATTTCTCTCTAACTGGACCTCCCTCCACCAAATACTGACATGGCCCTTCAACTTTATTTTTGTGAACATGACCTGTTCTGGATCCTCCACATATTAATACTCAAAATATTCCTCCATATCATTTATCCAATCAATAAGCTCTTCTAGATTTAGATCTCTAGAATAGGTAGAAACTTCGATCCTAGGCCTCTTTCCAATCTTTGAAATGGCCCTCAATAACCTAACTTCTACAGGATCTCCTGCATCATCTTGTTCTTCCCCAGGTAACTCTTCTTCTTCAGCTTCATCTTCTCTTTCTCCTCTTATTCTTATCTCAAACCCTCTTTGCAACTCCTCTTGCAATGCATCGATTTTCCTCTGTAGGGCTCTAAAACCCTCTTTAGTCAAAGCATTTCTTCCACCACGAGGCATTTTGATCTCTATAGCAAACCCACAACCTCAGGTCCTAGTGCAACTGCCTCATAGTTGGTGATCTGTCTACACACTCAGGAACCCTCGCTCTGATAATACTTGATGAGGTGGACTCTACCCAAAACACATACAACAACAATTTATAGATTTCAAATAGACAAGAACAAGATCTCAAGAAAGATTAGTTAAACAATCTACAAATTGATTCAAAATTTCTTCATTAAACTTGCCTGTAAAAGGCTACAAATCTGAAATACAATTTCTAGGGTCATATGCCCACTTATTACAACAATTTGGGCTATCTTACAATATAAATATCTAACTTATAGAACCTTTTGATATCTATCTGACCTCCTGATTCGCATGAATATGACTTGCCAATCACTCCCTTCGACCGCTCCCCCGGAACTATCCCAAGATAGGGTTTAAATACACATCGGAACTAGTTAGTGTAATTTCCCAAATGTTGGCTTGCTTTGAAATGTGTAACTCCCATTTGGCCTCCAAAATGAACCTAGATGCCCTTTTGCCGCCCAAGAAAGAATTTTCAAATTTTATAATTTGGTAGCACAACTTTTGGGACCCATAACTTTTGATCCGAGTGTCCAATTGATGAACTGTTTGAAGCGTTGGAAATCTCATGAAGTGAACTACGATGCTAGAAATTCATAAAATTTTTAGGGCATTATGGGACATTTAAGTACCTAAAATCTGATTTCAAAACTTTTCTGAGGACCTCACAAAATTGAAACTTTAATATCTTGAAATCTAGACATGATCTTGAGTTGAAATTTACCAAGAATGCTTATTTGACTATTCCAAAGATTTGGGGAAAATTTTGGGCTCAACCGCTTTTCTGATATAGGGTTACTAAAAATAGTAAGTTCTAGTAATATTAGCCATGTTGGAAACTTTGAAGGTTCTGAATCATTATTCAAGCAAATAGGTATCTAAAAACACAAAAATTGAAAAGAACAGAAAATAAATCATCATTTTTTTTGGGTGATGCAAGATTGCCCTTACACCACTAGATGTTCCTGCATCAATAAGACACTGCATACCATAGATAGTACCAAAACTTTCACTCATTGGCACTAAGCAATGTAAGAGGATAGTAAGTTCTAGCGAAAAAAGTATACCTTTGATGGTGAGACCTGAACATAAGGGCATCCTTGTGGCAACAAAAAATACTCGAACTCTTACAACAATACCAATAGAAATCTTAAAGTTCAATAACAAGTTAGTAAACTACAAGGATATCTTTTAGCCACCATAAAGAGTTCCTACACAAATTTGTCGTAAGACTACCTTTACCTAATGCTTCTATGTACCACAAATCATTTCTAAAGAACGAGGAGATCAAGTGATAGATTCATAAATTTATGGAGAAAGGACATATCAAACCGAGCTCATCATCTTGCGATTACCCAACTATGTTATCATAGAAGAAAGTTGACAAATGGAGGTTATTCATTGACTACTAATCTCTTAACAAGATCACTATGAAGAACCACTACCCTCTTCCAAGGATTGAGGACTTTCTAGATCAACTATGTAGTGTGAGGTTCTCTACCAAGATTGATCTTAAGTTTGGGTACCATCAAATTCTTGTTGAGCCCACAAACATTTGGAAGATAGTCTTCAAGGATAGAGAAGGTTTGTTTGGGTAGTTAGTCATCCCCTTTAGCCTAACCAACAATTCAACCTCATTCATGCAAAGAATGAAGGAAATCTTGAGGCCATTCACCACATTCATGTATTATTGTCTACATTGATGACATCTGATATTCAATAAGAGTTGTGATTAACACTTGCACTATATTGAGTGAGTACTTGACACTTTGTGGAAACACAAGTTGTATGCAAACATGGAGAATTGTTCATTTTCCAAGGAGATATAATAGCTAGAATACATTATAAATACAAGGAGTGCATGTGGCCCCAACCAAGATTCAAGTCATCTAGGATTGACCACAACCAAAGAATCTCATAGATCTTCGTAGCTTCATGGGATTGGAAAAAATCTACATAAGGTTTGTACTTGGTTTCTCACATATGACGTGGCTGCTATGTTGGCATTGATTGTCATTTATGTCAACAGTGGTTGGACATTGCATTGAAGACTGTCTACATTGGTTGTCACTGATATCAACTATGTTTGAATATTGATGATACATATTGTATTGATGTCATGCACAAGAAGTAGTGTTGCCCTTAGACACAAGTATTGCACATATGTTGCAGAAGAAGACTATTATATATGATCTCCCTTGCATTTTCAAGTTGTTGGGACATGATCCGGTATACTTCAGAATATATACTTAGTGTATTTCTATAAGAGTTTTTGGTTACTTTGGATTTGTATTCTACTCCGTACTTTACCCTTATTGAAGATATGAATTTGTAGATTTGAGGATAGGAAGATAACAGTATTTTGAATGTATGTTTTAAATTTCATATCATTTGGACTTGCGGAAGAGTATTTTTGGTTTAGTAGTTTGGAAAACAAGGCTTCAGTGCTTAAACAATCATAAAAGAGAACGTATTTTGCTCTGCATTTCTTCACATGTAGATAAAGCTTTGTGGTTTGGACAAAAGGTGTATTCATGTGTTTTATATGTTATATCTAAGTATCAAGTGTTTTGGATCTCCACAAAACATTTTTGTAGTATTGAAAGACATAACAGTGTATCTGACTCAATTTAAAGGAACAGTTTCTCAATTTTCTATTAGTGGTTGTTGCATGAAGTTTTGGTAATGCTTTCAAGGACTATAATGATTATATCATGCTCTTCATGTTGATATTTTGCACTCATCTACCGTATAGCTCTTTGAAGGTCAATCAGGATTGTTAATCACACATTTCATCTAAAGGTATTTTTGGTGCCGACCTAATTGAGGCTTTATAGTGTTGCGAAGGATATATATAGAAGAAAAATGGTCATTTATGATTATGATGGAAGAGCAGAGATGAATAAAAAGCATGAAGTATGCAAAGTCAGTATAATGGAGTAATAGTGTAGAAAAGGGGGACTGCAACAACAACATAAGTTAGATGCTTCTTTGCAAGCAGTTCATATCTATGTTTTCATTGTAATTTTCATGTATCCTTCTATCAGATAGTGAGTCTCTTTAGCAGGTCCTTCTTTCTCTAAGGTTGTAGCCCTAGTTTGCAAGTCAACAGGGAGTAGCAACTTCCTTGGATTGTAGCCCTAAAACAAAGTTGTAAAACACTATAATAGTTAGCATTATATATTGTGAGCTAACACTCACCGTGGTTTTTCCCACTTTGGGTTTTCCATGTAAAAATCATTGTGTTATTGTGTTGATTAATGTGGTACATGCTTTACTTTTAGTTCTCTAAGTAATTTAATTTAATATGGTAATGAAGTAGTTAAATTTTTGTATAGACTGGTTCACCCCCCCCTCTCTGTCTTCGAATGTGTTCAATAATTGGTATCAAAGAAAAGTACCTTTTAGAAGCCTAATAGCTAAGATAGATCCTACATTTGAACACATGGAACCTGAAGCAATGCCTAATGATATATTTACTCTAGAACTGGATCTAGACTCAATGGAACCTAAAGGTTGAGACTTAAATTTAGATGAGGTAGACCTTGAAGGAGAACTCTAGTCTTCCCTTGATGATTTGGACAAAGAAAGAGAACTGGATATGAAATATGAGATCATGCTTGAAAAATTAGAGGAGAAAATTGACAAACTGAAGACACAAGCTAGAAAGTTAAAAGAGGAAATTAGCAAACTAAAAGCTTGGATAGAAGAAGAAAAAGGATGTGGGATTAACCTCAAGAAGGAAGACGAAATGATCTCTAATTTGAAAGTCAAAATTGAAGAAGACAAGAGGATTGAAGATTTCTTGAATACCAAGCTCACTGAGAAAGCAAATGAATGTTCACAACTTTGAGGAAGAAATTGTCACTCTGAGAAAAGAACTGGAAAAACCAAAAGAACAAATTGACAAGGAGGTTCTGTAATTCTTGATGAATTGAT
This sequence comes from Cunninghamia lanceolata, assembly GCA_027924645.1. NCBI lineage: Eukaryota > Viridiplantae > Streptophyta > Pinopsida > Cupressales > Cupressaceae > Cunninghamia > Cunninghamia lanceolata. The sequence goes on along the minus strand of BSBN01001315.1, from coordinate 1,167,393 downwards.
TAACTCTCAAAAGCCATCAAAAGAAAAATCTAGTCTTGGTTTTGAAAAAGGGAAAAGTCCTATAGCCAGTACATCTACAAACTTATATGATAATTTCAAAGCAGAAGGAAAATCTGAAATAAAGGAAGAAAAATATTGCACTAAAAATCCTAAGAAGAATACCTCTGGAGATGCAAGAGAAGATGAATTGACTCCTATCTGAAGACAAAGAAGATTCAGAGGTCCTCCACCTACAAGACAACCTGCTCCTACCAAGTACTCTCAAGCTTTCAATGGAAATTGCTATGCTTGTAATAAGATTGGTCACAAGGTTGTTGAATGTAGGAGCAAGATGAAACATAATTCATTTAGGTCTCCAAGGTACAATGCGGTGAACCCTCATTTATTTCATGTTTATTATTTTTCCTGTAATAAATATGGACATAAGGCTACTAACTGTAGATCTAAGGAAAGAAGAAACAACAACACAAGAAAGAATTCCTTCAGAACTCCCAAGCATAATGTTAGATTCTCTCATTTCTTTTATGGATGCTGCTTTGTATGCAACAAGTTTGGTCATAGGGCTATTGATTGTCAATCCAAGGCAAAGTATAATAATTATGGGAAGAAAAATACTAGTGTATCACCAAAATACAATGATGTGTCCTACAAGTGCAATGGTTTTGGACACAAATCAAAATTTTGTAAAAATGGTTTCAAGAAACCATCCAGTCAGCATCCAGAGGTGGCAGAAGAAAAGAAAGTCAAACAGGTATGGAGAAAGAATCCAAAGAAGACTCATGACATAAGGTTGGAAGACATACTGCTTCTGCCAGTGCAGAGGATTTCATTGTTGATTAAAAAGAAATGGCATGGGTCAGGGGGAGAAATTCAGTGTATATTATCTTAATCCCCTAATCTGCTGAGGCTTCTCTTAATAGAAGCAGGTCATACATAATGACTAACATGGAATTCTCTAGGGAGGACATAGGCAAGGTAATAAAGTTTCATATCCCTAAAACTCTAGACAAAAATCTTTCAATGCGAAAAATTGTGGAATGATTTAGGGTTTTAGTGATAGAGCATCTACCAAAAGGAAGTGCATTTATGACAAAAAGTTGGATCTATTTATGCGATTGTTATATGATTCAGTCTCATTCTACAGTTGAATTTTTTTAAAAGATCTTTTCCAAGGAGAAAAGGTGCACTTGAAGCATTTGGTATCTTGGAGCAATCAAGTGTAAAAGCGAAACCCTAGCAACAAATTTTAGAGGTATTCTTCAGACTACTTAACCCTACTTCTTGTTGTCATGGTTGTTTATGATGGCTACCTCTTTTACCCCTCAATTGATCAATATTGTTGATGAACCCTGACCAAAATTTAAGAAGCATCCATATCATGCAATGAAAGTTGACAGTAACAGACAATTATCTAATGTTCCCGCATTTGTGGTATATACAAAAGATATTAGGATATATATTCATGCAAAATTGGAAGAGATAGAACATGTCAAGTTTGAAAGCCTAAGGCATAAACTGTTGGATGATGATGATATTCATTACAAACCTAAGTATGCCAACATTGAAGCAAAATGTTTGGATGTATGGAAATATTTTTTTGATTTTTGTAATGAGCACGACTGGGTTAGGTATATCCTCAGTAGAATTCATGATGAATTCATATACCTTGACAAACCCTACTAGATAACAAAAGAAGCTATTAGGGCAGTAACAAGGTTATGTTCCACCAAACCCATACCACAACTAAAATCAATCAAGAATGAAAACGTCACTGAATTGATAGGTGCCAAATTTGACAAGAGAGCTTTAACAATTGATGACATTATTGACCCTAGTGTGAGATATGTTGCAATAGGCATTGCATACAAAGTGTACTACTCCAACAGAGAGGGAATTGTAACTGATACAACCATACACACTACCTATCACATGGCTAAGGAGGGTAAGGATCAAGTGACTTATTTGAAGTTATGAAGGATCAATTACTAGAGAACCTAAGAAGAACAAAGGAGGCAGGATACAACTTTAAGTATGGCTCCTTGATCATTTGCCTAGCATTTTATTTCATGAATTAGTTACCAAGATATAAAGGAAAAATATGGCAACAAGATAGGCTTGTAGCAGCACAAATTAAAGAGTATGTGAGAAGCTTTGATTCACAAAGTTGTAATACTATCTTCTGGGGATTTTTCAAAAACTTTCAAATTGAAATGCACAAAAGGGATAGAATTTATTCTAATTTGATCAGAAAATACAAAGATGAAATAACATTTCTTGTGGATAAGAATTTTTGCTACATGGTAGCAGTTGAGCTGAGGACTTCATGGATTCCCAAGCTTCCATATGAAGTACCTGATGAGGAAGTTAAGGCTTATGTAGGGATCTAGCTAAGTCAGTCTAAAGACCTTAAAGGTGAGAGATTTGGAACATATGAAGAGATTTAGGACAAATTGTGAAAGAAAAAGGTTGAGGAAGATGTAGAGAAGAACAAAGAAAATTTGTTCAAAAAGGTTGGTATCCCACCAGGAGGATTCATTACTCAGAATGTTGTTGAATATGTTGTGCCACCTATCACTGAGAATTCAACACCAAGAAGGTCAGGTAAATCTACTTCTCAATCTGCTACCAGTGGTCCACAACCTACCTCTTTTGCAAGGACAACCTCTACCAGACATACACATGTTTCAGAGATTCAGACATAGATAAAATCCAAGGGTAAAAAACAAGAGAAGAAGAAAGAAATTGTTGTAGAGGAGATTTATAGTTATGAAGAAGAAGTAATTTAAAAAAAGCGGAAGAAGGGAGAATAGAAAAAGTAAACAAGGGTCAAGGTGAAGGCCAAAAGGAAGAAGAAACAAGGTGTTGAAGCAAGTGAAGAAGAAGAAGACGAGCTAGCTCTCCCGCTCAAGAAGAACAAGAAGAGTAGCACCCAGGTACCAACACCTCCTCCTAGAGAACCTATGTCTCTAGATGCAGTCTACAATATCGTTATTTGTTTCAATTTGCTTGATGAAACTGTGAAATTGCATCCAGGAGCTTCTCCCGAGGATCAAGCCACTATTGAAAAGCCAATTGCTATGTATATGATGAGATACAACAAATCTCTTGATGAAATTTTTCCCAAAGTACCTGAAATTTTATAGAAATCTCTAAGAAGGGATAGAGAAGGAGTTGTTACCCTAGATGAGAAACTCAAACTAGAAGCTTTGGATAAAGCTGGTGCTTCCCTATCTGAGAAAGAAAAAGAAATATTGATTCAAAGGCTAGCCCAAGAGCTCATAACAAAGCATAGACTAGATACTCTTATGTAGAATAGAAAGGAAGACATTAAAGAGATTACAAAGGAAACTGAGGAAATTACTCAAAAGATACTTGGAGAGGTAAGAGAAACAGAGAAGGTGGATCAACCACATGATTCTCCATCATAATCACCACATCAAGTTATTACATCTTCTCTGTAGAACACAGAATGGGTTGGAAAGGAGAAGGATGATGAAAATGTACAAGGAGATGTGAACACTACTACTGAAGAAAATGTTGAATCTGCTCCATAGAACAATGTTAAGGAAGGAGAGGAGGAAGGAAGATAGAGTGAGCAAACTTCTGATAAAAATGAACAAGTTGAAAATACTATGGACAATACTCCTCCTCTGGAAAATACTGAGTACCATGCCAAGGACAAAGAAGATAAAGGGGCATATGATGATGTACATGCCGATAATGATATGGACAATTCCCCTCTAGAGAACCTAGAATCACATAATGTCATTGATTCAGGAAAGGAGCAAGTGAATACATATGTTGGGAGCTTTGCTCATGACTCAGCAGTCTCCCCAATTGACTCCATTAAACAATTCTTGGCACAACAAAGACAGATTTAACCTGTTGCCTCTCCTCAATTATTTCAATTACCTACTCTAGATGGACATTTATTAATTTGTTTAATATTTCTCCTCTATGGAAGCTTTAGTTGGGAAATGTATTCCAAGCCATTGCTCAAGAAGAAATTTTGCAGTCTCAAGTAGAAGGAAATGTTCTTCTGGAAGAAGCAATGAGAGCTATTGAGAAATTGCTACCAGAAGCTAAGATGGATGCTTCCCTGACTCCTGCTCAACAAATGAAACAACTACTGGAGTCATTCAACAATCACTCTACAATTTTGGAAAAAGAAGCTGAGAAAAAGGTATTGGAACAAATAAATAATAAGAGATTGACAACTCTATTAGGAAAATGTTTCAATGCACATAATATGTTGGTAGACAGTGTGAAGAGCATTCAAAATGATCTGGAAGAAGCAAAAGTATTATATCAATTCTTCCTAACATGGCCTATGACAACAAAGGGTCTAAAAGGCCAAATTAATGGCCTTGAGTTGCAAATATCCAATATTTCTATAACTTATGAACCTTTAAAGGATAAAAATGGAGAATTAAGGGCTCAAATTGAAAAATATCATTCACTCATCAAATAACTTCAAAATAAAAAAGAACATATCAAGGACCAAATAAGTCAGCTGAGAGAGATTGTTAGCTTGAGAATGGCAACACTGACAGGAATGCTGACAGAAGCTGATAAGGTACTCTAGATGGTAGTTGCACCATCTTTAGTAGAAGAAGCAAAAGAGTTATATCTACAGATCATTGGGCAGGTGCAAATACTTACTTTGTCTAAGAAACATTGGGACTCTACGCTATTGCAACTGAAATCTATCTATAAGAGCATTCATCCCGCTGGCAAGTAAGGCTTACTTCTTTTTGTTTATGTCTTGATGTAATGTACATATGCGAAAGAATAGAAGATATCAATTTTGTGTACATAGATCCAATTCTAGGATAATATAAGATACCTCTTAGGGGGAGCATGCAAATATAAATGATAAGATCAATTTTGAGATAGGAGGAGAAGGTTTGATTAGTGTATATAGTGCAACCTTTGCCCTTGATGTCAAAGGGGGAGAAGTTTCAGCATGTGTTGCCATCAATGACAAAGGGGGAAATTGTTGGCATTGATTGTCATTAATGTCAACAATGGTTAGAGATTGCATTGAAGACTGTCTACATTGGTGGTCATTGATATCAACTATGTTTGAAGATTGATGATACATATTGTATTGATGTCATGCACAATAAGTAGTGTTGCCCTTAGACACAAGTATTGCACAGATGTTGCAAAAGAAGACTATTATATATTCTCTCCCTTGCATTTTCAAGTTGTTGGGACATGATCCGGTATACTTCAGAATATATACTTAGTGTATTTCTATAAGAGTTTTTGGTTACTTTGGATCCGTATTCTACTCCACACTATACTGCTATTAAAGATATGAATTTTCTGATTTGAGGATAGGAAGATAATGGTATTGTGAATGTATGTTTCAAATTTCATATCAGTTGGACTTGCGGAAGAGTATTTTTGGTTTAGCAGTTTGGACAACAGGGCTTTAGTGCTTAAACCTTCATAAAAGAGAACGTATTTTGCTCTGCATTTCTTTGCAGTTGTAGATAAAGCTTTGTGGTTTGGATAGAAGGTGTATTCATGTGTTTTATATGTTAATCAAGTGTTTTGGATCTCCACAAAATGATTTTGCAGTATTGAAAGACATAACAGTGTATTCAGCCGAGTATGAAGGAACAATTTCTCAATTTTCTATCAGTGGTTGTTGCATCAAGTTTTGGTAATGCTTTCAAGGACTATAATGATTATATCCTACTCTACATGTTGATATTTTGCACTCCTTCTTTACCACATAGCACTTTGAAGGCCGACCGAGATTATTAATCACATGTTTCATCTAAAGGTGTTTTTGGTGCTGACCTAATTAAGGATTTATAGTGTTGTGGAGGATATATATAGAAGAAAAATGGTCATTTGTGATTGTGATGGAAGAGAAGAGATGAATCAAAAGAATGAAGTGTGAAAGTCAGTATAATGGAGTAATGGTGCAGAAAAGGGGGATTGCAACAACAACATAAGTTAGATGCTTCTTTGCAAGAAGTTCATATCTATGTTTTCATTGTAATTTTCATGTATCTTGCTATCAGACAGTGAGTCTCTTCAGTAGGTCCTTATAACTTGGTCTAAGGTTGTAACCCTAGTTTGCAAGTCAGCAGGGAGTACTAGCTTCCTTGGGTTGTAGCCCTAAAAAAAGTTGTAAATCGCTATAACAATAAGTATTATATATTGTGAGCTAACACTCACTGTGGTTTTTCCCACTTTGGGTTTTCCACATAAAAATATTGGTGTTATTGTGTTGATTAATGTGGTGCATGCTTTACTTTCAGTTCTCTAAGTAATTTTATTTTATCTGGTAATGAAGTAGTTAAATTTTTGTATAGACTGATTCACCCCCCTCTCAATCTTTGGATGTGTTCAACATGCTAAACTAGGGTACAAGATTTGGCACCAAAGCAATATTCATTTGGACAATAACATAATAGAAAGCATTTGAAGACTCGAAATGTATTTGTTCCACACTGATGCTTGTGCTACCAAATTTCAACAATCATCTGAGATCAAGATTGATGCATTAGAGTATACACTTTGAGTAGTTCTCAATCAACATGGTCATCTAATTGCATACCATAGTGAGTCATTCATTGTACTAGTCATAAACTAACCAATATATGAGTGTTAGCTTTATGTTATTGTTCAACATATAAGCACTAGAAACATTATACCTTGGGCAAGGAGAGTGTGATCCACATATATCACAAGCCACTCTAGTTCTTACCCACATCACAAGTTTCAAGAAGAGTGGCATCAGAAATTGTCTTCATATCTTTAGTAGTTCTACCTAAACATCAAGCACAAAAGGGAACAACCAATCGAGTTGTAGATTATTTAAGTTGTCTATTAATTTAGGATTTCCTTTCTATTCTTGAAACTTGTGGACATTAAGTTAGTGCATCATCAAAATTATACCTTCTAATAAGGATTCTACAAAAATATATCAAAACTTGATTTGCAATAAATTAGTTCAATATTTCTACTTATAGAATGGACACCTCTACAACCTTGGGAACTTGTGCATTCTTCATGAGGTAGAAAGACAAATTAATTTCTAAGACTCATCCTAGCAATATTGTGAGACATTTTGGATTGGAAAAGACCTTTGTGATATTGCAAAAGGAATTTTTTGGCCACATCTCAAGTGAGATGTAAGCAAATACATCAAGTCTTGTACATCATACACAATTGCCAAGCCGATCAACAAAACTTTTAGCAAGTACATACCTTTTCCAATTCCAAATAGATTGTGGAAATTTGTTTCCATGGATGTCCTTTTAGGTTACCCTATAACCAAACATGGAAGTGATTGTGTTTTTGTAGTGGTTGATGTTGGGATAGGTGTTGTACACCTTGCATAATAATGTACTATTTTATTCGGTTACCACTTGTATAAGTTGTATTGTAACATTGGGTTAGTTATTTTATGTGTGTGGGACACATAGAGTAATTAATTATTATTTGTATTATTTGATTTATTGGGAAAAGTTAGTACCAATAGTGAAATGTGGGGTCAAGTGGGTTTATAAGTTAATGGTTTTGTGTTACCATGGTTTTTTGGGGCACATGGTGTTATCCAGTACCACAAGTTGTATTTGTGTGAGCTTGGTCTATAAAAGCAAGCACATAGTTAGTGGTTTGGGTAATGTTGGCTATTTCATTGTAGATGAGAGGTTGTCATTGTATTGAGTTCTCTCCTATAAGTGCATATTGTGAAGCATGGCAGGTGATGTGTGGATTCATGCTTGTACACATGGAGGATGCATTGGAGGTGCTTGATGGATTCAGAGGTATTCATGGATGCTCATGGATTGTATTGTAATTTCATATTGCTGAATAATACATTTGAGCGTGGATGCTTTTGGAGGCTGGGTTTTTCCCTGCAAAGGGTTTTCCCAAGGTATATATCTTGTGTTATCTTGTTGCTTGTTCATTTGATCTTTGCATTATGGTTCATTTCAACATCTTGTTTCTCCTATTGGGTTATGTGGAATTGGTTTAATTAGACCTAGAAATTCCTAATAGTTGATAGATTCTCAAAAATGACAATTTTGATTCCTTGCAAGAAAACCATCACAACTTTGGAAACAACTTTCAAAATTTTTGGATCCATTTTGGAATTCTAAAAATTATCATTTCAAATAGAAATACCAAGTTCTTGAGAAATTTTTGGAAGATGTTTTGGTTTGTGTGAGTTGAAAAAATCTACCACATTCCATCCCTTGACTGATGGACAAATGGAAGTATTTAGCAGGATGAAAGTGCATCTTCTTAGGGTGTACAATTTGAAAAATCATCACACTTGGGATGAAAGTCTAGTTTTCATTCTACACATCTATAATAGAGCTCTTCACAACTTTACAACCCAACCCTTTTCACGTTTTCTTGGGCTTCCAACCATTGGTAACCATATATGTAGCTTTTCTTGTTCCCCCATCAGTAGTAGCAACTCTAGCTCAAAAGGAAGTTTACAAAGGATATTCAATTTATTGAGCACATTTAACATCTTCAGTAGCAAGTGTAATCCATTATGTAGCAAGCTAATGCCAAGTACAAGAAACACAATGACAAGCACAAGACACCACACACCTTTCAAGTTGGTGATCATTTTTTGTTGCATATATAAAAGGAAAGACTGACAAGACCTTATTACAAGATTCACCATTTTAATATGATCCCTATGTTGCAAGTATGTGCTAACGGGTGTTGTCAGTGATGTCAACATGTTGTGTTGTCATTGGTGTCAACTATATCTTCTGATATTGTTGTTTATTGATTGATTGAGTTGTCATGTTAAGAACATTGTCTGAGTATTTTTCTCCGCATTTCCTCTATGTTGAAGACCAGAGTATAAGATTTGGATATGCTTTAGAGAAGTGTTTGAAGATGCTAAATCCAAAATTTGGTGGTTTGGATCACTATGCAAAAAAAGTTCCATTCACCAGTTTGAAGATTGTGCCTGGCAATGTTTGTAGAGTGACAGGGAGAAAGTATTTTTCTCCACATTTCACCGTAGGTTGGATTTTAGTCTTGTGGTTCTGGAATTAAGTTTATAAGGTCCTTAGTTATCTTCATTCCAAAGGATTTGTGATTTGGTCCTTCGGAAAGCAAGTTATTGATTAGCAGAGTTTGATAGTGTTTGTTGTGAAGCAATCTGTGATATGTCTTTAAGTGATATTTGTTGTCCTCAAGTAAGATCTATTGCGATTGGATTTGTTGGCTCCCAAGTAATTCTATGTTGTTTTTGGATGTCTCCAAAATGTATTGAAGGCGTGTGCTTGATCTGTAGGCTATAATGAAGTTCTTGGAAGCGTGTATTTAAGTATTCTTGATGTTTGCACTAGTTCTAGCCGACTTGGTTATTTACACTTGTTGCAGAGGAGATTCATGGATTGTAGAAGCGTGTTCAAGCATGTGAAGATGTATTTGGGTCTGAGCTAAGCCATGAAGTGTTCCTCTTTCATTCATTTGATTCGCAAGTTTGTTTAGGTCTAGACCTAATTTGATTTATGTATGTATGCCGACCTTGGAGATAGTTCCAATGATTGTAAGTTGTATTTCTGACCTTGATGAATGTTCCAAGGTTGATTATCGGTATAAATATATGTAATGAATCCATGGGTGAAGGGTGTGAATGTGAAGATGTGAAGATAAAGTGTGTGTGTTGTAAAAGGTAGAGTAGAAGAGATATAATGTGCTTCAATGGAATTGAACTCAGGCATGTTGTAGATGCTACTATATCAGCTCATGGTAGTGAGCCACCCATCCTAGTAGTTAGCCACCCCTTGGCAATAAGCCACCCCTTGGCAATAAGCCACCCCTTGGCAGTGAGCCATCTCTTGGCAGTGAGCCAACCTTTGGCAGTGAGCCTTTTTGTAGTGAGCATTCTGGGCAGTGAGCCCTAAGGTGGTTAGCCTCTTTATTATTCGATATTGTTACTACATTATACTATGAGCTAACACTCACCGTGGTTTTTCCCTTTTAGGGTTTTCCATGTAAAAATTTGGTGTTGATGTGCGTATGGTGTTGATGTGCTTATGTTTTGATTATGTTGTTCATGTTTAATCTTCATAACATAATAAGGAGTTAAAGTAAGTTAATGTGAATGTGATCTTTTTAAAAGAAGTTAAATTTTTTGATACAACTGGTTCACCCCCCCTCTCAGTTGTCTTATGCCTTCAAAAATTGGTATCAGAGCAAGCTTCCTTGGAAGAAAGCTTAACAACTTAAGGTAGATCCGGGATGACACACAAGAAAGACATTCCTCATATTGATGGATCTGACTATGCCTATTGGAAGGTACAAATGCAAAGTTATCTTATTTCTATTGGTTATAATGTTTGGACAATGGTCAAAGATAAATACACAGTACCTGAAAATGGTTTGAAGACTGATGAAGAGATTAAGGATTATGAGACTAATCACAAAGCTAAAAATGCTCTATTAAATGCTTTATCTAACATTGGAATGGTGAAATTTGTGGATCTGGAAACTGCTCATGAGATCTGGGACAAATTGAAAAACATCTATGAAGGTGATGCATCTGTCAAGAAGGCTAATTTGTAGAACTAGAAGACCACATATGAAACCATGCGAATGGCTGAGGATGATAACATAACAAGTTACATATAGATGATTGATGAATTTGTCAACAACATCAAGGGTCTTGGTGGAAATCTAGAGGATGGGGATGTTGTAGATAAGATACTCAGAACTCTTCCCAAATCTTATAGTCACAAGGTATTTGTCATTGAAGAATTATTTGATATGAGCAAGCTTATAAAAGATCAATTGCTTGGTAAATTGACCGCTTTTGAGATGAGAGAATTTGGTACTACTAATGGCCTTGTGAAAACTAAGACTGCCTTTAAGGCCAAGGAAGAAAAGACTGTTAGATCAATTAAATATGCTGTGGAATCAGATGAAGAAAATGTTGAAGAACTTGAGGGAAAATTTGCAAGCAGAATGAAAAGAGCCAACAGAGGAAAATTGAAAGGTAAGTTACCTTTCAAATGTTTCAATTGTGGTAAAATTGGTCACTATGCTTCAAGATGTCCTGACAGAGCTTTGAAGTTCAAAAACAATGAAAGTAAAGGAAAAATGGTAAGAAAGAGTTACTATGTTAGAGATGATGATGGTGCAACTGATGATGAACCTGATTCTGATGATGGTAATATTAGTGAATGCTTGTTTATTACACTTAGAGAAGAACATGTTTCTGTTAATCTTGCAAGTTGTGTGAAGGAAGGAAGTCCAGGGGAGTTGTCTACATTTCATGATGAAAAGGAAGATGAATGGATCATTAACAGTGGATGTTCAAATCACATGACAAGAGATAATAGTAAGTTTGTTAAATTTGAAAAATATGATGGAGGACTAGTTAGGTTTGGTGATGATGCAGCTGGTAAGATCTATGGAAAATGGTCAATTACTTTTTATGGAAAGCATAATACAGATGATGTTCTTTATGTCAAAGGATTAAAGCATAATCTACTAAGCATTAGACAAATGTGTGACAAAGGGCATAATCTGATGTTTAAGGACAATGGGTATGAGATAAGGAAAAGCTCCGAAACCTTAATTGCAGCTAGTAAGAAGACTCATGGTAATGTTTATCATTTGATGGGTATTAATAATTGTTGTTTGTTGGCTCAGACAAATGAAGGCTGGTTATGGCATAGGAGAATGTGTCACATTAACTTTAAGAATTTGGTGAGAATAAGCATAGTACAAGCAGTGAGAGACCTCCCTAAGATTGTGAAGCCTTGCAACTCTATGTGCAAAGAATGTCAGTTTGGAAAGATGACAAAGACTTATCAAGAGCAAAGAACAATTCTCTACCAGTTTGCTAGTGTTGGTGCATACAGACTTATGTGGCCCCATAAGAACAAGAAGTCTACAGGATGACATGTATTTCATGCTTTTTATTTATGATTATTCAAGAATGACTTAGGTTACCTTTATTAGAGAAAAATCAGAAGCCCTAGATAAGTTTAAGGCATTTAAAGCTATGGTTGAAAATGAGATGGATTTGAGAATCAAATGTTTGAGATCTGACAAAGGTGGTGAGTTTACTTCAAATGAGTTTAATGCTTTTTGTGAAGAGCATGGAATAAAGAGACACCTTTCTTCTCCCCAGACTCCTCAACAAAATGGAGTGGTTGAAAGAAAGAATAGAACTGTTCAAGAAGTTGCTAGAACAATGATCAAGGAAGTAGACCTATTGGAAGTACATTGGAAAGAAGCAATACACATTGTTGTCTACATTCAGAGCAAAGTGCTAGTCAGAGCAAAAGAAACAAAGACACCTTATGAGCTGTGGTATGGAAGAACTCCTACCGTCAAATACTTCAAAGTTTTTGGAAGAAAATGTTACATCAGAAGAGATGAAGAATTAGGAAAGTTTGATGCTATATGTGATGAAGGCATATTCTTTGGGTACTCTATAAAAGCAAGGCTTACTGGTGCTATAACAAAAGACTGAGAAAGTACAAATGTTAAAATAGATGAAGATATTCAATCAGATGGATATGAATCAAATGGATCTGCTGATACAGAAAAGGTTGAAAAGACAAAGAAAAGGAAGTTTAGACTAAACTGCAAGCTGCTCCTAAAGAAGAAGAAGATCAATCTAAATCTCTAAAAAGAATTCCTAAAACCCCTAGGTATGTTCAAAGAGATCACTCTGAAGATTGGATTATTGGTGACAAAAGGAAAGGTGTGTTGATAAGAAGCAGAGCTGCGGAAGAGAAAGTAAATCTCTGTTTAATCTCAAAGGTGGAACCTAAAATAGTAAAAGAAACATGCAATGATGAATATTGGGTCAAAGCAATGGAAGAAGAACTAATACAGATTGAGAAGAACAAGACTTGGGAACTTGTCCCTAAACCTGTAGACAAGAATGTGATATTCCGGAACAAAGTGGGTATTCTGGAACAAACTGAATGAAGTTGGAGAAGTTGTGAGAAACAAGGCAAGACTTGTGTGTAAAGGCTACTCACAAGTGGAAGGAATAGACTATGAAGAGACCTTTGCTTTGGTGGCAAGAATGGGAGCTATCAGACTGTTTTTGGCATTTGTAGTACATAAAAACTTTAAGGTATACCAGATGGATGTGAAATCTACCTTCCTGAATGGTGAGTTAGAAGAAGAAGTCTACATAGAGCAACCAGATGGATTCCAGCTATCGGACAAACCAAATATGGTATGCAAATTGAAGAAGGCATTGTATGGATTGAAGCAAGCTCCTAGAGCTTGGTATGCAAGACTAGATAAGTACATGTTGCAACAAGAATTCAGTAAAGGGTCCACAGATAGTAACATGTACACCAAGATAAGTGGAGACCAAATTTTGATTGTTGGGATCTATGTTGATGACACCATATTCGGTGGAAATGAAGGTAAGTGTAATAATTTTGTAGATGAGATGCAAAAATAGTTTGAAATGTCTATGTGTGGTGAAATGAACTTCTTCCTTGAACTGCAAATCATTCAAATAGTAAAGGTATTTTCATTTCTCAATCCAAGTATGTTAAAGAGTTGTTGAATAAGTTTGGAATGGAGGATTCTAAACCAGTATGTACCCCTATGGTTACTGGTTGTAAGTTGAAAAAGAATGATGAATCACCTAAGACGATCAGAGCAAGTATAGATCAATGATTAGAGGACTGCTTTATCTAACCTCTACTAGACTAGATATCATGCATGTAGTTTGTCCTATAGCCAGATTTTTATTAGATCCCATAGAGTCACGTGTTATGGTAGTGAAGAGGATATTCATGTATTTGAAGGGCACTCATGATCATGGCTTGTGGTATCCTAAGAACAATGATTTTTCCTTAAGTGCCTATATAGATGCAGATTGGGCCAGATGTGTTGATGACATAAAGAGCACAAGTGGAGGTGCATTCTTCCTTGGAGAAAGGGTGGTTTCCTAGCACAACACGAAACAAGAATCAATTTCCTTGTCTACTATAGAGGCAGAATGTATTGTTGTAGCATCATGTTGTACTCAGGTGATGTGGATGAAACAAACCTTGAAGGATATCAAAGTTGAGTATGAAAAGCCAATCCCTATTCTTTGTGATAACACAAGTGCCATAAATATTTCAAAGAATCTAGTGATGCATTCAAAGACAACACATTTCAATTAAGTATCACTTTTTGAGGGAGAAAGTTGCAGAGAATGAAGTGAAGCTTGAGTATGTGCCTCCAAAAAATTAGGTTGTTGATATATTCACTAAGGCTCTTCCAAAGGATACATTTGAGTATCTCCAGGAGAAGTTAGGGGTTATTGCACCTCCTTCCTTAAACTAGATGCATAAGAAGATGCATCAGTCCAGTGTGTCTCAAAGTACATTTTTCTTATTTGGACTGATGTTGGAAGCTACCTCCCAGGGGGAGCAGGTAGTGGTTTGAGAAGATTGTTGCAATTAGGGGGAGATAAAGAATGATTTCAGAACTGATCAAAGCAGTAGTATGCAAGTATGTGCAGTGGAAGAAATGTGATGCCCTTTTCCATTGATGTCAAAGGGGGAGAGAGATCATGTGAAAAACTCAGGGGAAGAAAGAGTTCAGAAGATCAAAAAGAAAGGGGGAGTCCTGATGCAAAGTTATGTCTTGATAGAGGAACATGTTATTCATTTTTTCACATCATATGTTTCCATCAATGGAAAAGGGGGAGATTGTTACAAGTATGTGCTAATTGGTGTTTTCATTGATATCAACATGTTTGTGTTGTCATTGGTGTCAACTATATCTTCTGATATTGATGTTTGTTGATTGATTGAGTACGTTGTCATGTTAAGAATATTGTCTGAGTATTTTTCTCTGCATTTCCTCTGTGTTGAAGACCAGAGTATGAGATTTGGATATGATTTAGAGAAGTGTTTGAAGATGCTAAATCTAGATTTTGGTGGTCCAAATCGCTATGCAGAAAAAGTTCCATTCACCAGTTTGAAGATTGTGCCTGGCAATGTTTGCAGAGTGACATGGAGAAAGTATTTTTCTTTGCATTTCTCCATAGTTTGGATTTTGGTCTTGCGGTTATGGACTTAAGTTTATAAGGTCCTTAGTGGTGCAGGAGCACCTACCTGACAGCTGGTCTTGATAAGGCAGTTAGTAGTTTAGGTCTTGTTTGTGTTTCCAAGAAGGTCTGTTAGACCAAATGCATGTAATAAGGTCACGCTGATCATGATAAGATCATGCTGACCAGGCTTTTGCTATTTTTAGTTAGTTGGTTATAACAGCTGTCATGATGTATGATCGGTTGGATCTCCCAGCCGCCTGGAGAGTTCCCAGCCTCTTGGAGTCGGGTCAGTAGTACTCGTAGGAAAGTCTTTATAAGCATGAGATCGGTTGATATTGGAGATACAGACAGATATCATCGATCGAGCTTGAGTGTTCTGTGTGAGGAACATCATATTGTATTGCATCTTTGAATCAATAAAGATCCTGTTTCGTTTTCTGTTTGATCCCCTTGGTGTAATCGATCTGCTGGTTTGAGTGGTTTCATGGATTTGCTGATCCATTCCACCGGTTGATCCGTCTGATCGGTGGAATGGCGATGTACAGTAGGTTAGTAGGTAGTTTGTTTGTTTGCATGCAGGTGTGCAGGATCGCGGTCGACAGATGTTGAGAAGCCTAGCATCCTCATGTGCTAGGTCAAGTTGAGAAGTTTGAGTTGGAAGATCACCCTGAGGTTGGATCGGGTCATCCCGGGAGGATCGGCGAAGTGAAATTTCGCTAAGTGAAGAAGTTCGCTAAAACGGCATCATCAGGATATTTCTGCAAATATCCTGCAGACAGTTCGGATATCGTCATCCGGATAAGTGAAGGAGAGCATGATGTTGTTGAGTGCATGAAGTGTGAGTCCGTCGGGGTGATCATCATCAGGAGAGCCGAGGAGGAGCGTATCAGCATCAGGATCATCTATCGGGAGTGCCAATCATCCGCGTATCGCGAGTAGATGCGGAAGTGAAAGTTCGTGTTTTTGACTAAGTGTTGAAGAGGTCATCAGGATATTGGGTGACGTCATCGTCATCAGGATATGACGTCATCGTCATCAGGATATTGAGATATCCCCTTATGTGAGTTTATCCTGTCGTCGTTAAAGTGCTTGGGTATCGGCAGAAGGTTGTATTAGCATCATCAGAAGGTTCCAAGACAACCGGATAAAGTAGATCATGATGCTGTTGCTTGTGACGTCGGCTAGCGGAGCATCGAAGGGAAGGTGCTGAAGGTGACCGTCATCAGGATATTTGGAGCGACCAGATATTTGGATATCCTGCTGACGAAGGTGGTGTCGCATATCCTGATGATGCCGATGGAGTTCGGCGCCTGATGAACAGTGCAACCGGAGGATGTTTGCGCCCGCTGAATATCATGATGATGATAGGCGACTGGCGGAGGAGGTGAACAGTAGTCGGCAGGAGGATGATTGTGATCGTCCGAAATATGATGATGCTGACTGTGTAACGCGAAACATGATGATGCTGTTGGTGGTTTTAGGGAATATGATGATGATGGTGAAGATGATGATGATGAGGTTGGTCTGCAGACATCCATGCTATATGCGAATGTTATAGTGTGGATGCCTCTGCATCATAGTGGTATCAGAGCTCAGCAAAACATCTGGGCTGTTGTGTGTTGATTCTGTCACCGAAAGGGCAGAGGTAGAGGTAGAGTTGATTGTGTGTTGTGTTGATTGAGAGGTTGATAAAATGCCTCCGAAAGGTAGTGGTACTGCAAGGGAATTGCAGGAAATGAAGGAGAAACATGCTAGAGAGATGAGGAAGATGAAGGAGCTTGCTGAAGCACTTCAAGCTAGGTTGACAGCCCTGGAAAAGAACAAAAAGAGGGAAGTGGAAGACAGTGAGTCTGAAGAAGAAGAAGATACTGTTGAAGAGTATGAAGAGGTAGCTGAAGATCTGGATGCTGAAGACCAGAGATTGGCAAAACTGTTAAAGGCAGTGCAGAGTGAAAAACCTAAGGTAAAGGTTGATGTTACCAAGTATACTGGAAGCTTGAATGAAGATGAGTTGTTAGATTGGATTGCTGCACTTGATAATCACTTTGAATGTGAAGATGTTGCTGAGGATCAGAAGGTAAAGATTGCAAAGACCAAGTTAGGAGGTCATGCTTTGGTATGGTGGGATTATGTACAATCCGAGAGAAGGAAACAAGGGAAGTCTAAGATCACTTCATGGGATAAGATGGTAGCAAGGATCAAGGGTAAATTCTTGCCAAGGGATTATGAAATCCAGATGTTTAAGAAGCTGCAATTTTTAAAGCAGAAAGACAGGGATGTGAAAGCATATACTGAGGAATTTTATCTGTTGAGTATGAGATCTGGTCATCATGAGAATGAGGTAGAAAAGGTGGCTAGGTACTTGGCTGGTTTGAGGTTTAACATACAGGATGAGTTAGTGTTAGCTAACCCTAAGAATGTGGAGGATTGTTATCAAATGGCAATCAGGATTGAAGAAAAGATGAATAGAGGACATGATAAGTCCATGAGAGGAAGAGGAAACAATAGGGGAAGAGGAACAGCCCCTGCACAAAAGCAAACCAATGAGGGTCAAGAAGACACTGGTAAAGGACAGGGACAGTCTGATTTCAGAGGTGGATGGAAAAGTAATAGAGGAAGATTTGGAGGTGGTAGAGGTTCTACTTCATTTTCAGGAAAGTGTTACACCTGTGGAGAGTTTGGTCATCCATCTTTCAAATGTCCAGAAAACAAGGGTTCATCATCCAGAAATGATAGAACAAGTGACAAGAGGGTACAACTGGTACAAGAAGAGAAAGTAGAAGAAAGTGCACAGAGTTCAAACAGAGAGCCTGATAATTATGGATATCCAGAGAGTGGAGAATCATTGATGCTAAGGAGAATTAGTTTGCAGGCATCAAAGGATCTGATGCAAAGAAGAGCTCTTTTCAAAACCACATGCAAGAGCAAAGGTAAGGTATGTAAGGTTGTCATTGATACTGGTTCAACAGACAACATGGTATCTCAGGAAATGGTGGATAAACTGAAGTTGGAAAGGATTCCACATCCACACCCTTACAAGGCATCTTGGGTGAGTGATAGTCAATCACTTTTTGTCTCTGAACAGGCATATGCGGATTTCCAGATTGGGCCATATCATGATAGAATTTTATGTGATATATTGCCTATGGAATGTTGTCACCTACTGTTGGGTAGACCATGGCAATTTGACAGAAGGGTACTGTATGATGGGTATGCTAATACCTACACCATCAAGAAGGATGGGAAGACTATTAAGTTGATGCCATTGCAGGCAAAAGCTGCAGTACAGAAGGCAGCCCAAATCATTTTAATGGGAAAGAAGGAATTTGTGCAGAAGCCTATAGGAGCAGGCATAAAGGCAGTTCAGGACACTGCAGGGAAAGGAGTTGTTACAGACAACAAGCTGAAGAAAGTTTCAGTTGTGACTGACAGAGGTCAGCAGCAGGTTCAGAAACAGGGGTGCAACCAACCATCAGTTGAGAGGAATGACAAGGATGTTGTCATAGTTGGGACTATTGCTTGTCCTATAAAGATTGACATGAAGATAGAGTTGAACATTTCAGAAGTTCAAGAGGCAGTTCAGACAGAGGTTCTGGTCAGGCAACCTGCCAAACACAAGGTATGTGAGAAACAGGCCTACATCAACAGGCATGATGATTTACTTGCCAGGAAGCAAGTTACAGTTCAGAAGTCTTGGAGCAGCCAAGAGACAGCAGCAGACAAAGCTGGAGCAGGTCAGACTATTGACAAAGCAAAGTGTAAAGGTGGAGGACTTCCACATACTAAACTCATGGGACATGAGTTCTTTTCTTTTGGGGAGTATGGTGCAGGAGCACCTACCTGACAGCTGGTCTTGATAAGGCAGTTAGTAGTTTAGGTCTTGTTTGTGTTTCCAAGAAGGTCTGTTAGACCAAATGCATGTAATAAGGTCACGCTGATCATGATAAGATCATGCTGACCAGGCTTTTGCTATTTTTAGTTAGTTGGTTATAACAGCTGTCATGATGTATGATCGGTTGGATCTCCCAGCCGCCTGGAGAGTTCCCAGCCGCTTGGAGTCGGGTCAGTAGTACTCGTAGGAAAGTCTTTATAAGCATGAGATCGGTTGATATTGGAGATACAGACAGATATCATCGATCGAGCTTGAGTGTTCTGTGTGAGGAACATCATATTGTATTGCATCTTTGAATCAATAAAGATCCTGTTTCATTTTCTGTTTGATCCCCTTGGTGTAATCGATCTGCTGGTTTGAGTGGTTTCATGGATTTGCTGATCCATTCCACCGGTTGATCCGTCTGATCGGTGGAATGGCGATGTACAGTAGGTTAGTAGGTAGTTTGTTTGTTTGCATGCAGGTGTGCAGGATCGCGGTCAACAGATGTTGAGAAGCCTAGCATCCTCATGTGCTAGGTCAAGTTGAGAAGTTTGAGTTGGAAGATCACCCTGAGGTTGGATCGGGTCATCCCGGGAGGATCGGCGAAGTGAAATTTCGCTAAGTGAAGAAGTTCGCTAAAACGGCATCATCAGGATATTTCTGCAAATATCCTGCAGACAGTTCGGATATCGTCATCCGGATAAGTGAAGGAGAGCATGATGTTGTTGAGTGCATGAAGTGTGAGTCCGTCGGGGTGATCATCATCAGGAGAGCCGAGGAGGAGCGTATCGGCATCAGGATCATCTATCGGGAGTGCCAATCATCCGCGTATCGCGAGTAGATGCGGAAGTGAAAGTTCGTGTTTTTGACTAAGTGTTGAAGAGGTCATCAGGATATTGGGTGACATCATCGTCATTAGGATATGACGTCATCGTCATCAGGATATTGAGATATCCCCTTATGCGAGTTTATCTTGTCGTCGTTAAAGTGCTTGGGTATCGGCAGAAGGTTGTATTAGCATCATCAGAAGGTTCCAAGACAACCGGATAAAGTAGATCATGATGCTGTTGCTTGTGACGTCGGCTAGCGGAGCATCGAAGGGAAGGTGCTGAAGGTGACCATCATCAGGATATTTGGAGCGACCGGATATTTGGATATCCTGCTGACGAAGGTGGTGTCGCATATCCTGATGATGCCGATGGAGTTCGGCGCCTGATGAACAGTGCAACCGGAGGATGTTTGCGCCCGCTGAATATCATGATGATGATAGGCGACTGGCGGAGGAGGTGAACAGTAGTCGGCAGGAGGATGATTGTGATCGTCTGAAATATGATGCTGACTGTGTAACGCGAAACATGATGATGCTGTTGGTGGTTTTAGGGAATATGATGATGATGGCGAAGATGATGATGATGAGGTTGGTCTGCAGACATCCATGCTATATGCGAATGTTATAGTGTGGATGCCTCTGCATCACTTAGATATCTTCATTCTGAAGGATTTGTGATTTGGTGTTTTAGAAACAAAGTTATTGATTAGAAGAGTTTGACAATGTTTGTTGTGAAGCAATCTGTGATATGTCTTCAAGTCATATTTGTTGTCCTCAAGTAAGATCTGTTGTGGTTGGATTTGTTAGCTCCTAGGTGATTCTATGTTGTTCATGGATGTCTCCAGAATATATTGAAGGTGTGTGCTTGATCCAAAAGCTATAATGAAGTTCTTCGAAGCGTGTATTTAAGTATTCTTGATGTTTGCACTAGTTCTGGCTGACTTGGTTATTTACACTTGTTGCAGAGGAGATTCAAGGATTCTAGAAGTGTGTTCAAGCATCTGAAGATGTATTTAGGTCCAAGCTAAGCCATGAAGTGTTCCTCTTTCATTCATTTGATTCGCAAGTTTGTTTAGGTCCAGACCTAATTTGATTTATGTATGTTTGTTGACCTTGGAGATAGTTCCAATGGTTAAGTTGTATTGCTAACCTTGATGAATGTTCCAAGGTTGATGATCGGTATAAATATATGTAATGAATCTATGGGTAAAGGGTGTGAATGTGAAGATGCGAAGATAAAGTGTGTGTGTGTTGTAAAAGGCAGAGCAGAAGAGATATATTACGCTTCAATGGAACTAAACTTAGGCATGTTGTAGATGCTACTATATTAGTTCATGGAAGTGAGCCATCCCTTGGCAGTGAGCCACCCCTTGGAAGTGAGCCACCCTTTGGCAATGAGCCTTTTTGCAATGAGAATTTTGGGCAGTGAGCCTCTTTGTTATTCCGTATTGTTACTACATTATATTGTGTGCTAACACTCACCTTGTTTTTCCCTTTTAGGATTTTCCATGTAAAAATCTGGTGTTCATTTGTGTATGGTGTTGATGTGCTTATGTTTTGATTCTACTGTTCATGTTTAATCTTCATAACAGAATAAGGAGTTAAAGTAAGTTAATGTGAATGTGATCTTGTTTAAAGAAGTTAAAGTTTTTGATACAACTGATTCACCCCCCTCTCAGTTGTCTTGTGCCTTCAACACCCTATACCATCACCAAGAAAGTCAAAGATAATGTATTTTGTTGATGGGTGTTTTTTCACACAACTTAGATAAAATACCAAGTATCTTATATCTCCTGAAAGGAATCAAATACTAAAGAAATAGAAAATGACTACCCCAAGGTCTATACTAGCCAGGTCTTGGTATTACAAGATAACTCAATATTTGATGTTTTTGTTGTTTCAACAAGGGGCCTTACACTTTTGGATCCACAAGATTAGAGTTTTAGGGTAATGTGATTTAGACTTATATAAACCCTAAATGGTCCTTAGACAAAAGGTCTAAAAACTGGCTGTAACATTAGATAAACAATGCATTTGATGCTTTGTCTTAATCTAAACTTCACTTATTTTAACAAAATTTCAAAAGATAGGTTAGATAGAAAAAGGTTTACAAAACCTAAGGACAGTCATAGTGATGAAATTTTACTCAAATAGACAGATCCCAAAATATAACTATTCTCTGCTTAATCAGGTAACCACAACACCACAGAGATAGTGCAATCTTCAAAGGAAATAAATGATTTTCAAAATATGAGATAATTTGATTAAACACCCATTTATATGGTACAATCTAATTAAATTATCATAATCAAACTAAATTTAAAATGTTTATGCTAACCACACAGAGTAACTTACAATCAGCAAACCACCAGTGGTTTGAATAAGAGATCCATCAAAATATCTAAAATAATTGCTCACGGTTGTAAATGAACTTTAACTAACAATGAAGAGGAATCATGCAAGCCAATTTCATCAATAAAACAACCGCATTCAATATGCCTTGACAAATTTTGAATCACAATGACACTACCAAATAACTTCATTTGTATTAATTTCAAAATAGTCGAGTCTCAACAATTCATAATCCTCTTGTACAAAAGAGAGTGATTTCCTATTTATAGAGTAGACAAGAGCACTTAGTATATAATGAATGGTTATGATCACTCCTTCACCAATGGTGCAAATTTAAGAAACATTTAATGTTTGTGGTAGGGCAATATTTTTCATCCATCTCCAACGGTATTTCAATCTAATGGTTGCAACTATTTTCCTATTTGACTTTGTAGAAAAGATAAAAGTACACTTTTCAATACATCTTTACAAAGACAAAATGCATCTTAAAAAGGTAGGCACAAAAGACAAAAAATCACTTTTCCCAAGGGCAACATCCAGCAAGTGACTTTTGAATTGGTTTGTCGATAGCAATAGGTGTGATTTGATCTTTGACTCTTTCTCTCCTCCTATAATCCATCAAGGCATTGAGAGTTGGATTCAGAGCTTGTGGGAGAAGATCCTTTGAATTCTCCATCCTAATTTTTTGCATATTATATGTTCTTATGAAGATATTAAAGGAGACCTTTATGTGATGTATTCCTTTGAAGAATGCCTTGATTTTCCCTCTAATATTTGTGATCTTATTCATTATGGACATATCAAAAGAACAAGGCAGTTCATGCAATCCCCCTTGAAGCATCTATTTTAGTTGTTTCTTAAACAAATCTGCATTTAGCTTTGTTTGTTCTCCAATAATTGCCTAGTTATGTCATTTAGCATTTCAGAACAATCACACAAGATATTCATAATTTGTGCCCTGATAAGACCCATTTCTTGTTTAGCTTTGTCAACTGTCTCTGTCCTGAACTTCATTGATTCTACCCAATAATGAGGGAGTTCCAAACTTTCCTTGGTAATAATATTTTCTTTCAATAAATTTTTTGGAGAAAATTTGCAAAGCATTTCTACCCTAGGGAAAATTTGGGAGTAATCCTCCTCATTCTCTTTACAATCTTCTAGGGTGGCATCCACATCATCTCTAAGTGAGGAGAAGTCTTCTAGGACCTGGATGGCTTCATCAATAACTTGGCAACCTTTATCGTAGATGTTCTCAATCCAGCTCTAAGTAGTCTCTTCCATATGCTTTACTTTCTCAAGCTCATCCACTTCTTATTTAGATAGAACCACAGGAGGTGTGATGCTTCCATCATCTTGTTGCAAAGGAGATATTAGATGTTTGGCATAAGTTTATAGCTCTACAATCTAATCCTTCAATTGTCTCTTGGTAGTTTCATCTTTGTGCATCCTTTGGACCATAATGGTCACAACATTTTGTACATCCTCAATTTCTTGGGCTCTGGTGGAATGACCAAGGTTGATAGTAGAGATTTGATAATCTTCAACCCTAAAGTCTCTATCATCCTTGTTTATAATAAGCATTGCAATCTATGGATCCCTAGCCCCTGCACCATCCTTGGAAATAGATGACAACACTTTAACCTTCTTCTTGCATTTGGGTTTATCAATCTTATTAATCAAGCTAGTGAAATCTAGTGAGGTTGGCTTCACTATTGGTTGTCTCTGATTGAGACTTATTTAGCCACTAAGGCACCAAAGAATTATCATCAATAGTATCTACAATTTGTTGTTGTCGGGTAGGAACTAGGACATCCTTCTGCTCTAGACCCTTATTTACTTCTCCTTTTGCAAGATGATCCTTGGGATCAATCTCTTTATTAGAAAGAGAGACATGTGGTTCATGTGTGGACACCTTCTCGATCAATGGTGGTTCCAATTGCATATCTTATTGTTCATTTTCCTTTTGTGGGATCAAGAGATGCTCACTTATTGCCTCTGGGAGATACTCAACTACTGCCTTTTGGGGATCTTCAATAGTCTCAAGAACTACTTCTTCATTAGTTATATCTTTTGTAAGATCTTCTTTCCTCATTGCAACTTCCTGTGCCTCCAATTCTTGGCTCACCTTGTATATATTTTCCAAAGACAAAGGCTCTAGTTGTTTTGAATGTGACCTTGGAGGGGTGTCTAGATCAATACTCTCTAGCTTTGACATAGCTTTATTAACCTCTAAAAGAACATATTGGATTGTAGTTGTTATGGATTTAGTAGAAATAGGTTTGTCATCCTATGGTTGAGAAGTAGGGGAAGAAGGAATGGATAGGGGGATGGAGGAAATGGTGGCGACAACAAGAATGGAAGGGATAGAAAGAGAAATGGGAGACATGGTAGGTGCAGTGGTGTGAATGGGAATGTGAACCTACTGTAGAGAAGGAGGTGATAGTGGAATAGAAGAGAAGGGAAGTGTGGTGGAAGAAGAAAATAGGAGTGAAAGTAAAGCTACCATAGAGGTGGGTAAAGTGGGAAGAACCATAGAGATGGGAGTGGCTAACTGGATGGAAACCAAAGGGTGTGTAGGAGCAATAGACGTAGGAAGGGAAGAGGTAGGATGAATATTGGTGGCAAAAGTAGGAAGTGGAATGGTGGTGGTAGGAACATCTTGAGAAGTATCCTTCTTTCTCTTCTTTGGTCTCCTAATTAATTGAGCTTCTAGTTCTTGCTCTCTAGCTTCTTCCAATTGATCTTTCTTTCTTTTATACACTTGCATTTGTGTAGTAGGAGGCTTCTGACTACCCCTCATTCTAGTTTGGGTGACAGCAAGAGTCTTCTTTTCTTTTCCTTTACTCTTACCCTTTGAAGGAGGAAGGATCAATTATTTTTCCTCTATCTCTTCACTATATTTGTCCACCTCTTTTCCTTTGACAATAAAGGCTTCACCAGCCTCAAAAGGTCCTTCTAGGTTAGGCACCATGTTCCTCTTGGGCTTCTCCTTGGTATAGGTTAGCTTAACACCTTGAGTTAATAATTCTACAACTTTGGTATCAACCCACTTCTTGCTATACTTAATATTTCCTTTCATCAACTCTTCTAAGGAGCTCACCTCTTCCTCGGCCTAGTTTGGTGGAGGGATGGGGTCATTAAACAATTTAGTATATTCTTTCTCTTGTAGTATTATTCCATCATCTGACAATTGATCTAGGACAACACAAATAATGAACAAATTAATATGATACACTAGGATTCTAGAGTACCTCCTCTTCTTGACTTCATGTTCATCTAGGTAGTAGACTAGAAGTCTTCCAAATGTGGCACATGAAAGTATTCTTTGCCCACCAATTTCTCTATTTTATGATTGGGATCAAAATTTTGCTGAGAATTGTAGAAAAGGAGATGGTACTTCTGCATCTCCACATCTAACTTTTGAATAGAAGGAAATGAAGGCCATGAGAATAGTTCACTCCCAATGATGAGAGGGAAAGGTACTTGTGTAGAGTGCAAAGACTCTACATTTTGTTTCAACTGCAGTGCTCCATGGGTTACAATTTTGTCTCTAAGTATGTTTCTAAGTGTGGCTACAAGGGTTTCTTATTGCCAAGGTTGCGGGAGTTGCCAAGTGTCGAGCCTCAGTTCAAGCCACATTTTTGTTTCTAAGTTACAACTTTGGAGCGGAGCGTGCCACGTAGCGGAAAATGTTTCAATATTGTTTAAAGTTACAACCCTGCAGAAGGCACCACGTGTCATCAGCGGAGGCACTCCCTTGAAGTTTCAGTATGAGCATAGAAGAAGCCGTGTGTCTTTTATGGTAGCTGCGGAACCCACCAAGTGTCAGCTTCCACATGTTTGTTTCTATATCTTTTGATGCTAAGTAAAGGATGTATGGTGGGCCACAGTTTTAAGTATCAGTGATGCGGAGAGAGCCACGTGGTAGATCCGGTACCAAAGTTAAAAGATTTTTGATCCCTTCTCTAGTGATACTAAGTGTTTCTTAAATGATACAGAACCTGACATGTGTCAACTTCTGCTTAAGTTTCAAAGAGTTTCTAACAATGTTTCAAGTGCTGCGAAAAGTGCCACGTATCAACTGTTGTGTGCGCGGAGTTTGCCACCTGTCCCTGTTTCCTCCTTTTGAAAGTTACTGAGCATTAAGTTGTGGGCCCCATTTGTAATGTGTCTTATGTTTCTAAATGCTGCGGGTCGCAACAGTTGTCACCTGTGGAGTTCTCCCAAGCATAAGGACATAGTTTTGTGAACTATTGCAGATAAAGACACGTATATGTTTCTAGTTGCTGCAGAGCGTGCCAAGTGTCAGTTTCCTATTTCTTCCCCAAAGACGAAAGAGTTTCAAAATGTTGTTGCGCATGCTTCCATCTATCATGGAGTTTTCAGTCTCGAGTATGCGGAAGCCACCAAGTGTCTGTCCCTTA
Source organism: Cunninghamia lanceolata (assembly GCA_027924645.1). Taxonomy (NCBI): domain Eukaryota; kingdom Viridiplantae; phylum Streptophyta; class Pinopsida; order Cupressales; family Cupressaceae; genus Cunninghamia; species Cunninghamia lanceolata. The sequence goes on along the minus strand of BSBN01001315.1, from coordinate 1,140,880 downwards.
TGGAAGGAGGTGTGCCACATATGTTTTGTTACAGCCAATGGGTTTAAAGGAAGGAGTAACGGTCATAGACTCTAAAGATCTTAATTGTCAGAGACTTCTAGTTATCTTGAGTTTGGTTGGGCCATTGGGATTCGATTGTTGAGACAATCTAGAGTCGATCTTGGACTATAAATATGTAACATTTGTAATGAATCAGGGTTAGAGTTCTATTTTTGATAGAGAAATTCATATCAATTTATAGAGATCTAGAGATATTTTTATGTCAGAGATTTAAGAGAGAAGTTGGAGACTTTTGTTTTGACCAGTGAATATCATTTGCCTTTAGTTTGTTATTCTTGATTTAGAAAGTGAATGTAACTGTGCATGTATTTGTGCCTCTTATGTTGCTAGAAAATTAATGAGAAAGACTAAGTTATGTGCCTTGGTTGATATTTCCTGTGTCATTGCAAATTGTCTGGTTGTGAGCCTATGGTTTTATTCATTTCATCTATTTATGTTAATCATGCAACATCTGCTCTTTAATATAACTGAATCTTGAGGATAGCTTCACTGTGCTTAATTAGAGAGAAACACTTTTATTCAGGCGCATCGCCATAGATAGATTTGCTTTCATTGTATCTGTAATTCTGTTAGTTTCTACCCTTTTCCCCAAAATACTTTTAAGATAGAGAAGAGCCAGCTTCTTTAAAATCTGGAGGTTGTTTTAGGTAGCAAGTCCCACATTCCTGAAACTTCCCATGTTGGTGTTGGAACCTACGCAATTTAATACATCAACAGTTTTTGGCACGCCCGGTGGGACCATTCTTGAAGTTTCTGTCAAGATTGTATGAGCCAGAAAGCTACAGGGAGTTAGAGCTGTGGACCTGTAACAAGAGCTCAATCTGCTACTAATCCAAGCATTCTTTTGCCACCACTAATAGCTAATCCAAGGAGAAGAGTGAATCAGTTTGCAGCAGTACCAAGAGCAAATATGGGAGCACCTGTAGCCCCAAGAAATTATGCAAATTGGAAGACTGGCAGTCCTCTAATTCTCCCAATACCACCAGTAACTTGGGATGCTATTCCAGCTAATGCTCTGAAGGCTCTGCCCAAGTTCAGTGGGGAAGATTTCAAGACACCTAAAGAGCATCTGCAAGATGTATCTGATGTCTGTGTAATACATGTTATCACTCAACAGAATGTGGCCATGTGGCCATAAGACTGTTAGCAGCTTCTTTCAAAGGGAAGGCTCTGGACTAGTATAGATCTTTAACCCCAAACACAATATCTACATGGGATCAGCTTGGTGACGCTTTCTTTGCAAGATTTAAAGAAAAGGGTGATAAATGTTCCTTGCTGCAACAATTGATCACTATCAAAAGGGCACCACAAGAAGCAATGACTGATTTCAACTCAAGATTTCAAAAGACTTGGGAGAGAATTCTTGCTACAGCAAGACCATTACCAAGTATGGCTATTGTGTTTTACCTTAAAGCTTTAAACTCAGATATATCAGTGATGATTCAGTCTCTTGGAGGTCAGACACTACCAGAAGCTTATGAGTTGGCAGTCAAAGCTTAAAATAACTTAATAGATGCTGGAAAGTTGCCCCCAAGGCCTCCTATGCCCATGTTCCTAGAAATTACCTTACCTTTGCCTCAAGAAGTTTCTAATCCTACAACCCCACCTATGTCTATGTATTCATTTCCTCAACAACCTGCTAAGGTAACCGCCCCTGTTCAATCATCTGAAATGGATGATGTCAAGAATATTTTAAGGACATTCTCAAATGAGATAATTAATCTAAAGAGACAACAAAATCCTTATCCAAAACCCCCTTATCAAGGTTACCAAGGAAATAGACCTCCCTTTCAGCCAAATCAATATCAAGGTCCTCAAAGGCAAGCTAATCCTCAGCCATCAAACCAGTTAGTTACAGTCCCTACACCCTTACAAACTATTCCTCCTAATCCCAACAGGGAAATCATTCCAGGGCAAAATAATTTTGCAGATGGCACAAATGCTTGGTGCTTCCCTTGCAACAATGCCCATATGCCCATAGACTGCCCCAGAGGAAATTTACAGCAAAATATAGCAGAACAGAGAGGATTACAAGGACAATTTGCAACTTCGAACACTCCACCATATTAGTCTCTTGGTGTACAAAATGCAGTCCTGGTGGCCCAGATGCAAGGAATGTCCTTACAACAGGAAGAGGAAATAGCCCCTGAGCATGCTTTATTTTCATGGATTGAAGATGAAGATTTAGTGTTCTTGAATGAAGCATCTACTTCTAAGAAGCCATTGGTGCAATCAGATTACTATACCAGAGCAAAGAGGAGAATGATGGAGCAGCCTGAAGTCACTAATAATGAGATCATGGGAACTCCTCCATTTCAAAGTCACCAGAACACAGTCTCTAGACAAGAAATGCCCCAGCTTGTGTAGAATCAAGTAGCCTTAGGAAAAGTTCTAGAAAAGTCAAGGTACCCTTATTATCCAAAGACCCAGGCATTAGGACCTGTGAACGTGGTGGATCAACTAAAAAGAACTCCAGCACATGTATCAATTTGGGACATGTTAGCTATTCCTGAGCAGAAGAAACTGTTGCAGGAGGCTATGCAAGGCCAAGAAGTCCCTAAACATACTGGTGCTAAAGGAGGATCTGTTGATAAGAAAAAGCTGCAGCTCAAAGATACTGTACCTTTGCAGACAACAACCCTGTTGAATAATGCACTTGAGGTAGGTAAATCTAAACCAGATCCCTTTTATTTGACTCTAATAGTTGGGAAGAAATTGTTGCATAATGCAATGATAGACTGTGGGGCTAGTACTACAGTAATGCCAAAGCAAATAGTAGATGCTTTAAAGATAAAATATGAGCCACTTACAAGAGGAGTCATGCAGTTGGATGGGAAATCTGTGCAAACAATAGGGAAAATTAAACAACTCCTATTGCAATTATATACTTGCCCCAATATAATTGTAAATCAGGATGTGGTAGTCATAGATATTCCCCCTGTATTTGGTCTATGCTTATCCAGAGATTTCACAGCCAAGATAGGAGGTTACATGTCACTAGATTGGTCACACCTCATTCTGAGAACCAAATATCAGACAAAAATGAAAATACTGTCTAAACCATTATCAAAAGACCATATCACAAATGAACCAACCCCAAAATTAGAAGTAGCCCATGCTATGTTGAATAAAGAAGAGAGAATCTTTGTTGAAGAGTTAGGTGACTGGACTGAACATGATCAACAGGAAGAAGAGAATAATCAGTTGTTGACTATGATGCAAAGTGATCCCTATGGAAATTATGACTCTACTGGTTTAGGCACTTATGTCATATTTGAAGAAGACCAAGAGATTCCTAATGTTTTAAGGAAAGAGACACCACAGACTCAAGAATCTGAAAAAGACTCAGAAATCTGGACTCTAAATTTTGATGGGGCTAGAAGTAAAAATGGAGCTGGAGCAGGAATTTGCCTCACTGCCCCAAATGGTGAGAAAATTTTAAGAGCCATTCGCTTTCAGTTTGCCTATACTAATAATGATGTTAAGTACGAATCCATGGTGCATAGACTCATGTTGGAGAAGAAAAAAGGAGTAAAGAATCTGATAGTAAGAGGAGATTCAGAACTAGTGGTGAAACAAATTAGAGAAAAGGCAGTAGCCAAAAATGTAAGAATGAGATCCTATAGGCACAGAATTTGGGACCTAATAGATGGTTTTGAAGCTTTCAATATTGAAGTAGTTCCTAGAGCCCAAAATTCTGAGGCAGATAGAATGGCACAGATTGGTTCACAATTTGATCTAGAAACTGATCTACTAGTCAACAATGAGTCAGTCAAAGTTATAGTGAGACCAACTATCCCAGACAACGACCAAAATTGGCAAGTTTTTGAAAATGATTTCCAAGTACTCTCATTTTTGCAACAATCAGGAGAATTTGCTGATCAATTGCACCCTAAAATTGAAGAAGCATATGGCGACCAAATTATTCAACTGAAGTCAAATAAGCTCCCTAAAGGACTGATTACCTTAGAAAACTTGTTTGACCCAGAAGATGTAAGCCTAGAGAAGAAGAGGTTTCAAGCAAATAAAGAAGATTATTCTGAAATTCAAGTTAGTGAAGGAAGAAAATTGAAGATTGGTAATTCTACAACCCAGCAAGAAAGGGATAGATTGATTGATTTGTGTGAAAGATATGATAGGGTGATTGCCTGGACCTATGAAGACCTCCATGGCTATAATAGAGATATCATCTAGCACACCATAGAGCTTACTGAAGGATCTAAACCAGTCAAACAGAAGCAAAGGCTAGTGAATCCTAGAATTGAACCTTTAATGGTGGATGAGTTGCAAAAGCTCTTAGAATCAAAGATTATTTTTCCAATTAAGCACTCAACCTGGGTATCAAACTTCGTGCTAGTAAGAAAAAAGAATGGTGACATAAGACTCTGTGTAGATTTCAGAGACCTGAATAGGACATCTTTGAAAGATCATTATCCCTTGCCCTCTATGGAACAAATTTTATAGACTGTGGCTAGATCAGAGAGATTTTCCTTACTGGATGGCTTCTCTGGGTACAATCAAATTTGGCTAGCCAATGAAGACCAGTATAAGACTGCATTTACTACAAAATGGGGAACATTTGCATATGCTAAGATGCCTTTTGGCCTTTCAAATGCTGAGGCTACTTTTTAGCAAGCAATGGATGTAGCATTTGGGGAGCTTATAAACAAAATCATCCTTATTTATCTAGATGACTTCACTATTTTCTCTAAAAATGTTGTAGATCATTTTGACCATTTAGAGGTTGTTTTTAAGAAATGCCAAGAGTTTGGAATAGCCCTGAATCCCAAGAAGTGTATCTTTGCAGTACCTCAGGGTAAATTGTTAGGGCATATAGTGTCAAAGGAAGGAGTCTCTATTGATCCAGAGAGAGTCACTGCCATAATAAACTTATCTCCGCTAGTTAATAAGAAAGCAGTTCAATCCTTTCTGGGGAAGATCAACTTTGTTAGCCGGTTCATATCTGACTTTGCAGGTCTAATTAGACTAATGACACTATTGCTAAAGAAGGACCTGGTTTTCAAATGGACTGCAGAGGGGAGATAGGCTTTTGAAGAGATCAAAAGAGCAATTTCAACAACCCCAGTACTCAGAAACCCAAACTTTTATAAGTCTTTCATAATGTATGTGTATGGAGGAGAATTCACTGTTGCGTTGTTCTAACTCAAAAAGATGAACAACAAGGAGAGCACCCAATAGCCTTTTTCTCCAGAACTCTCAGAGAATATGAGGCTAGATACAATTTTGTGGAGAAGCAAGCATATGCAATGGTAAAAGCCCTAAAAAAATTTAGAAATATGGTAACAGGGAATAAGATTCTGATATTAGTGGCTCATCCTAGTGTAAGAGAATATATTATGGAGGGTGAAATCGCTAAGAAAAGAGCTAATTGGATAACAAAGATCCTTGAATATGATGTGGAGGTCAGACCCACTAAGTTGGTCAGGGGCAAAGGATTGTGCCAATATATGGCTCAAGACATGGAGAGAATGATGACTGAAGAAACAAAAAGTGAAAATGTATTGAAAATCCAAGAGGTTGATCAAGATTCTTGGGTCACAAACAAAATACAATTTATGAAACATGGGATTTTCCCAAATGAGCTCTCCCATGATAAGAAAAGATATTATAGGTAGCAAGGGGCCCATTTTGTACTAATTGACCATATTTTATTCAGAAGAAATGTTGATGGCATACTTTTGATATGTATAGAGAAAGATGAAGCTCAGAGAATACTACATGAACTACACCATGGAGCCTTAGGTGGACACTTTTCAACGAGGACCATAGCAATCAAGGTGACTCAAGTAGGATATTTCTGGCCCACCCTATTTACAAATTGCTATCAGCTGGTTAAAGAATGCCAGGCTTGTCAGTTTTATACAGGAAAAAGAAGAAATGCAACAATGCCTCTAAGCCCCATAATTGTGGATGAACCCTTTGCCCAATGGGGTCTAGATTTTATTGGTATGATTAATCCAGTGTCAAGTATGGGACACAAATGGATCCTCATAGCAATAGATTACTTTACCAGATGGAGTGAAGCAGTACCACTCAAGGAAGCAACAGAAAAGGTAATATTAGACTTTCTAGAAGGCATCACTGCTCGGTTTGGTCCTCCTCATACCATTATATTAGATAATGCTAAAGCATTTTTAGGAACAAAGATATCTGATTTTGCATTAAGGAATGGGATTTAGTTGAAGACTTATTCAAATTATTACCCTCAAGGTAATGGCTTGGCAGAATCTACTAACAAGAACCTGATCAGATTCATTAAAAGGATAGGGACAAATTATCATAGAGAGTGGCACAAACTACTTAACACAACACTGTGGGCTGACAGGATCACACCAAAGCAAGTGACAAAGATGTCTCCATATGAATTAGTTTATGGTAAAGCAACAGTAATGCCATTGAGCCTAGAGATCCCTACTTTATAATTATTGAAACAGATAGAGATTGAAGAGAATTGTCCCATGCAAGTTAGACTTGTTGAACTACTGGAAGTACAAGAGAAAGGAGAAAAGGCACATGAGTCATTGATGAAACATCAGAAAATAGTGAAGGACTGTTTTGATAAGAAGACTTCAAACCCCTTTTTTGAAGTTAGCTCAATAGTGTTGAAATGCGATGAGAGAGCTGCCAAGCCAAGTCGACACAACAAATTTGAATCACTGTGGACTGGTCCTTACAAGATTCGTTCCTGTAAGCAACAAAATTATTTTGAGCTGGAGACTATGGATGGTGAACCTAAAGAGATTCCTATTAATGGAATCTATTTGAAACATTTCAATTAAGCAGGGGCTCTTAATGTATCATAGTTAGTTAGTTTCCTTTTCTTGTTTTCTTGTTTTCCTGCTTTCCTTTTCAATAAGTGTTCTGTGAACATGTGTCAGTAGTGCAAGCCCCTTTCTCTTTTTGAAAATCTCACATTTATTAAGGTTGTTTGCAATCCCCAAAATCCCTGAAAGTACACACTTTTGCAGCCACTCTCGTAACGTTTTTGACACTCCTTTCCACGCGGATTTTGAAAGATGTACTAATGGTTTCTTGGTGATTAATGCCATTTATAAGATAGGATGTGTCATTAAAGCCCCATTAAATTAGAGCTAAATCCTAAGTGTGGCTCTCATTTGCTTCCGTATCTCTATTGTGAATCACTGTTTCCTCCAATTTCCCATCCCTAGCAAGCACTTTCAGCTGTGTGTCATTCCTGTGGAGCAATTTCATCCTTTCCTATGTCAAAGCTTCCCACATTCTCCACGCAGATGCAGATATGGCCGAAGCACAATCTTCTCAAGAGGGACTCGGGATCTATGAGTCAATTGACAGGCTTTTGAGCAGCAAATCATACGCCTCAGCACCTGCGCAATCCAAAAGAACCTATCCAAGAATGAGGGTCCCTGAGGTAGGGTATTCTATTGACCCAATGAAGGTAAAGGATTTTGCATATGGCATTTTTGACCCAACCCTGCAAAAAATCTACTAGGACTCTCTGTGAAGGGGCACACTAGAGATGTATCCAAAAAGCAAAGAATGGACAGTCTAAAACTTTTGGAATGAGGATTTGGACCTCACAATTGGCACAGTTCCTGGTTCTGAGTGTGCACCTATGTCCCGACCTAATTGAATTGTGCATAGAGTTGTTTCATGTGCCCTCAAATACCATACAACAGGGTCCTTTTATAGTGCAAATCATACCCAAAGCCATAAGAGACATGATGGCCCTACAACACAATTGAACAACCACATTTCCCACTATTGCTAAAATGCAAAAGACATGGGCAAATGTCAACAACCAGATTAGGTTCCTTAACTTAGAAATGCAGTTAGGGGATGAGAACACCCAGATGCCCATACTATCTATAGGAAGGGCACATTTCAGCCAAAGTAGTCAAGAGGCACTGTCAATGATATCTTTCATTTTTTAGATGAAGGAAGACAATACAGTCTACGATTGGCAAATTGCTATCATTTTCAAATTAAAGACTGTAGACAAGTCACAGGAATATTGGCTAGATTTCTCATAACAAATTGCTTACTCCATGGTCGATCAGCTCATCAATTTCAAAACCAAGCGAGTTTTCAGGTATTCTGCTTATCTGTTCCATTTAATGTTATATCAGAACCATAGTCTTTTTGCACAAAATATGCAATTGAACAAGTGTGACCTAGATTTTGGTCATAATAGAACTATTCCTGTGTCCGCATGGACACATGTGTTATTTGAGGCATTAGACCCTTATGAATTTTGGGAACTCTTTGTTGCCCCTGCCTTTTGCCATTTGAGCCCTGAGCCTGTAGAACATAGGTTGATGCTAAGCATTAGGGGTTTCATGACCAATTGCCCAATCCCATGTGATTATTTCTTTGGGGCACAAAATACTATCATTAGAGTCCATGGCTTCAATGAGGAGCCTATGCTGCTACCCAAAATTTTGACCCCTAGGGTAGCATTTCTAGAAGTAACCAGGCAAGTGTCTGTGGTTGACAATGAGTTTGGCACCAAGAAAAAGAAGAAAAAAATGTATGACATCCCATGGGTCAAAAGAAACATGGCCCTAGAAGTTAGAGACGTTGAACACCTGTTGCTAAGAAAGCTAGTTGTCCTTGGATTCTTCATCATTGAAGATAAGTAGAGGTATGACCCAGACAGTTTTATGGCCTCCTGGGTTAAAAACAACAAGGTCTGGGTTAAAATAGTACATGAGGGTCAGCCTTTCTAGGAAGATAGAAGAAACCCTAAAGAGGACAACCCAGACTTGTATGTAGAACTAGCTGATTTGCCTTTTGAAGGGCCCAAGCCATGGGAGATTTTTTATACTAAACAAAAGGCCTATGACCCTAAGATCAGAATGGGTGCTAGCTTAAAGAAAACTTTGAAAGCTCAAGAATGGAAGCCAAAGAAAATTGAGGCCTATTGGAAATATAGGCAAGAAATTTCAAAGTTGACACATTCTTTTGGGACAATTGACACAGATGAGAAATGGGAGTCGATCTGGGATGAGTGGCATCCATCCCCAGTCTCTAGCCCTGATACAAGCAGAATTCAGAAGAAGGGCGAAGAGTCAGAAGAGGAAGCTGAGTCAACCCATACAATGCAAGAAACAGGACAGGCCTCATCTATTGTTCTTATATCTTCCTGGCCCCAATCTCTCAGTACTTTAGAGAAACAAAAGGGTGTGGTGTCATCACCAACCAGAGGGACTCCATTAGTTTTAGCTACTGGGGCTTCTAGTTTTGTACCCTTGCCAACCTCAGTAGTGGTAAATGTAGAAGAGAATGAATCAAAAGAGGAAACAGGAGAAAGACCAAGGAAACATAGGAAACTGCACCTGAAGGAAGAGTTAGATAAAGAAACAGAACCACTACTACAGCAAATAGCAGCCACATCCGCTGCTCCTCAGGTAAGTGTTTCTTCTCCTTTTTCCCCTCTATCTCTTTCTTCTACCTTAGGGGTGGCAATCCCAACTAGCCAAACATTAGTACCCCCTGCCACTTCTACTGTGCCTACATCACTACTTGCCCCAATTGCCAATCCTCAGGCCATGTCTTCACAGGCCATCTCATTACCACTTTTTTCCCCCTCTGTTCCAAAAAGAGCCCCTCCCCAAATTTTCCCTAGCCAACAATTATTGGTTATTCCTTATGGCCTACCTCAAGGTCATCCCTTTGCTGGGGAATACATTGCTTCACCTCCCACTTTCCAAGCTCAGGCAGATATAGCAAAAAGGGCTAGAGAAGCTAGAATGGACAAGAAGAGAAAGAAAGAAAACAAAAGCCTTGCTATGCCACATATGAGGTCACTTTTTGACCCTATTCAACAATAGTTGATAGTCACACATTTGTCCCCAAATGTGGTAAAGCCCAATGAGTAGATGTAGCCTCAGGACTTTTCAATGAATGTTGTAGCCATGGATATGTCTCTTTTCAGACCACAAGATAGGGTCGAGCTACTCAATGAAACTACATCTACTATTGCAACTGACTACTTGAAAGTGTTTAGGAAGTTGCAGAAAGTTGAAAATGACTTAGCTCAGGAGAAGACAGATAGTAGCAACCTTGCTAGAGAGTTGCAATCTAAGAAGGATGAAATAGAGAATCTGAATAAATAGTTGCAAAATACTATTTCTTGTCAGATACATCAGGCAACACAGGCCCAAAAAGCTTCTCTTAAATTTGAGTTAGCACAGGAAAAAGCTGCAGTAAATGTTATGAGGCAAGAGAAGGCCACCTTAGAGAAGAAGTATCAAGAAAAGCTACAACAAGCCACACAATTTCAACAGAAGTTGTTGAGTGAGAAGAATGATGCTGCTGCAATACAGGCACAACTCCTAGCAGAGCAACAAACCACAAAACAACTAACACTTGAGTTAGATAACATGCCACAAAATGCTGGGGTTCTGAATCTGGTCAAAGAGTTGTATGTTTCAATTTGGAAAAGAATATCTGAGGAGATTATCCAGCTAAGGCCATCATTAACATTTCTGTTAAATGCACAGCAGTTGTGTGAGAAAGTGGAAACTTCAGTTCAGGCCACTCTGTCTACTGTTTCTTTGAGAGTTTCTGACTCTCAATTGTTGCTAAAGAAACTATATGACACAACAGATGAAATTCTGTTAGCAGCAAGGATCAGTGATAGAATGATTGCTGCTAAGAAGGTAAATGAAGTTCTAAGTTGCAACTCAGCAGCCACAAATTGCCAGGAACTCCTAGATACTGTCAAGGAAGGAGTCAAAGATATGAAGAAACACATAGAGGATTTGGTGCAATTGGGTCTTCCCTCACCATTTCTAGATAATAATACTGTACTGATGATTGATGATATCAAGGCCCTACTTTTAACAAGGCAAAATGATCAAACAATTTTCCAGGGGTTAAGTGATTCTTCATCAGTACAAGAGGTGGAAGCTGTCTTGATACCAATGGCCCAGTTGGAGTTTCAATTAAAGGCCGCGGTTCAAATTTTGTAGACATTTTCTCACAAGGATATAATAAATCTTGATTTTACCTTTCAAGATTTACAGAGTAAACAGGGACTCTTTGATTCAGAATGGTCTATTTACCAGATAGCTTTACAAAATTTGTGACCCTGTGTGATATTTTAAAATACATATATTTTTGCCAAGTTTTGGGTTCTTTTTTAGCAGGCTCAAAATTCCTAGGGGTCGCCAAGAACTGTAGAGTGCAAAGACTCTACATTTTGTTTCAACTGCAGTGCTCTGCGGGTTACAATTTTGTCTCTGAGTATGTTTCTAAGTGTGGCTGCGAGGGTTTCTTATTGCCAAGGCTGCGGAGTTGCCAAGTATCAAGCCTCGGTTCAAGCCGCATTTTTGTTTCTAAGTTACAACTTTGGAGCGGAGTGTGCCATGTAGCGGAAAATGTTTCAATATTGTTTAAAGTTACAACCCTGCGGAAGGTGCCACGTGTCATCAGCGAAGGCACTCCCTTGAAGTTTTAGTATGAGAGTGAAAGAAGCCATGTGTCTTTTATGGTAGCTGCGGAACCCGCCAAGTGTCAGCTTTCACATGTTTGTTTCTATATCTTTTGATGCTAAGTAAAGGATGTATGGTGGGCCACAGTTTTAAGTATCAGTGATGTGGAGAGCGCCATGTGGTAGATGCGGCGCCAAAGTTAAAAGCTTTTTGATCCCTTCTCTGGTGATACTAAGTGTTTCTTAAATGATACGAAACCCGACATGTGTCAACTTCCGCTTAAGTTTCAAGGAGTTTCTAACAATGTTTCAAGTGCTGTGGAAAGTGTCACGTATCAACTATTGTGTGTGCGAAGTTTGCCACTTGTCCCTGTTTCCTCCTTTTGAAAGTTACTGAGCATTAAGTTGTGGGCCCCATTTGTAATGTGTCTTATGTTTCTAAATGTTGCGGGTCACAACAGTTGTCACCTGCGGAGTTCTCCCAAGCATAAGGACACAGTTTTGTGAACTGTTACGGATAAAGACACGTATATGTTTCTAGTTGTTGCAGAGGGTGCCAAGTGTCAGTTTCCTATTTCTTCCCTAGAGACGAAAGAGTTTCAAAATGTTGTTGCGCACGCTGCCATCTGTCACAGAGTTTTCAGTCTTGAGTATGCAGAAGCCGCCAAGTGTTTGTCCCTTATGGAAGGAGGTGTGCCACATATGTTTTGTTACAGCCAATGGGTTTAAAGGAAGGAGTAACGGTCGCAGATTATAAAGATCTTAATTGTCAGAGACTTCCAGTTATCTTGAGTTTGGTTGGGCCTTTGGGATTCGATTGTTGAGACAATCTAGAGTCGATCTTGGACTATAAATATGTAACATTTGTAATGAATCGAGGTTAGAGTTCTATTTTTGATAGAGAAATTCATATCAGTTTGCAGAGATCTAGAGATATTTTTCTGTCAGAGATTTAAGAGAGAAGTTGAAGACTTTTGTTGTGACCAGTGAATATCATTTGCCTTTATTTTGTTATTCTTGATTTAGAAAGTGAATGTAACTGTGCATGTATCTGTGCCTCTTATGTTGCTGGAAAATTAATGAGAAAGACTGAGTTCTGTGCCTTGGTTGATATTTCCTGTGTCATTGCAAATTGTCTAGTTGTGAGCCTTTGATTTTATTCATTTCATCTATTTATGTTAATCATGCAACATCTTCTCTTTAATATAACTGAATCTTGAGGATAGCTTCACTGTGCTTAATTAGAGAGGAACACTTTTATTTAGGTGCATCGCCATAGATAGATTTGCTTTCATTGTATCTGTAATTCTGTTAGTTTCTACCCTTTTCCCCAAAACACTTTTAAGATAGAGAAGAGCCAGCTTCTTTAAAATCTGGATGTTGTTTCAGGTAGCAAGTCCCACATTCCTAAAACTTCCCATGTTGGTGTTGGAACCTGTGTAATTTTATACATCAACAACTTGTAGCCCTATGTTTTCTCACCAAGAGTTGGTGTGATTATAAAATTTTCCTTGTAAGCTCTAACAGTACCATCTTATTTGTTAGATACTTGGGGAGTTTGTAGGCTAAACATGTAAAACCTTTAATCCTCAATTAGGAGAACTTGGGGAACTATATGAACTAGCACCTGAATGTCCTCACAAATTCCATGGTAGGGACTGATAATATTTTGTTTAAGTCCCCCTCCAACATCCTTGTGATATACATAGTGAAAGCATCATTTACTCTCTTGTAATGGATTGGAGAGTTCTCCAATTAAAGTTGGGGATAACAGTCATATACTTTCACCTGGCCATCTGAATTACCAATGGTGCCATTTCTTGTCAGTTTGTGGTAGTGAAAGTTTCTTTCCAGCATTTAAACTACATAAGAGGTCATGTAGAATGTTTTGGAGACTGCCAGCTGGGTGAATTGGGCATGAATATTGTCACTTATGATTTTAGGCTAGTAGATCTTCTCAGTCCCATTCAACACCTCCTCTATGAATTTAAACATACACTCACCAAAGGTGGAGGCAAAAGATATTCTCATTACCCTTCTCAGTAGGGTCACTAAGTCATTAATCTTAGTCTTGAAGTCACTTCTATAAAGAAGGTCTTTAGCAGATTTGAGAGTGTCGACTTAGGATTTTTCATCCAATGTGAATTGATGACCCTTCTACATTGATCTGGTCCTTGATTGTAAACTATTTTATGATTATCCTTGGTCAAATCTACCATCTTTAGGTAGATTGGGATGTCAAAAGCCTCATAAATGGCTTGAATGGATAGGTATGCTATTATTGTCCCATCAGGCATCATAATATTTCTTGACTATTAGTGGTAGTTCTGCTCACATTCCTTTAACAAATCAGGGCATTGGGCAAAAGTAGGGAACCCTACAGTCTGAGCAATACCATTATCAACAAGCTTCTTTGCCATCTTAGTAACATTGGCTCCATACATCCTCTCTCTAAATATTCTATGTCTACATGCCTTAAGTCTATATCTGCGATATTGTTCCATAATGAGATGATCTTGGAGGCTGAGAAGACCCCTTTGAATTTGTACTTCATGTCTTTCACCATGCACATTTACCCTACAAAATAAAAAGTCATAATAAATATTCTTCATGGGACTCATTCCATTAAGGGAATCATACGAATATTTTCTATTTGGAAGTATATCAAGAATTTCAACAATGATAAATGCAATTGATCCTAGTAAATCCATTTTATATACATGAGTGTAGTGACTAATTCGTCCTAAGAAAATAAAATTCATAAATGTATGCAAAATCTTCACTGTATTAAGGATATATTAGGAGATTTCAACACATCTAAAGGTGGTCATAATCCCCGCAACCTTGAATATACCCAAATTTAAATATTTGTGGGAAAAATAATGGTTGGGAGGATATAAAACAAGTGTAATTTACCCCTCACAAGATTTAATGCTCCTTAAAATTTCATCTCTTAAAAGTGTTGGAGTTTGGCTAAGAGGAGGATGCAAGAAAATCTAAGTGATTAGGACATATCTGGTTGTCATTTGAAGTTCCACAAATTATCAGAGAGGATTATTTTGCAAGGAATGGAGGTAGGACTAGATATTATGAGAAGTAGCATAGGGAAGGACATATCCTTGTATATGATGAGTTTTCACAAGGTGATAGATGAGGGGATTTTGTGGGGACTGGAACCCGATTTGGATTTGCAAGGTTTTAGGGTTTGAATGGACATGTTTGGGTCTATAGCAAGATTTTGCAAAGCAATAAATGGAATAATTCTATAGAAATGAAGACTTGATTTAGATTTTGTAGGACTTTAAGGTGAGGATGGACATATTTGAGTCCATGGCAAGAGTCCTCAAAACATGATGAAAGGGATTTTTTGGGAAAAGGTACTAGAAAATGACTTATGGGGAATCTGTCAAGGATTGGGTATATCGTAATGAGTGTCATGATTCTACAAAATGATTTCTAAGGTGACTTTATGGAAGGTACTCCATAGATTTTGCATTCAAGCACTGAGGAGCTTATCCTTTGAAGTCAAAGAGGTTTTTCAAGTGCCCTAGATAGATGAACAAAGATTACATTTTAATGGGAAATGAAGAACGTATTACAGTTTAGGGCTAATGGCTATAATTTCAACAATTCTCTTCCACGCCCAAGATAATTTACTAGTTAACCAGACGAGAGTCTATTTTCATATTTTTCATGGTTTTGGGAAGCCTTGTTTCAAAAGAGGATGTATTAAAATTTTTTAGGGATCCTACGGCATGTTTTCTTAAAATTATATGCTATGATGACACCTTAGGTTCATTTTATCCAATCCATCCTAATCTTAAGAAATCTTAAACAAAGATTCTAAAAAGATGAATTTATGAAAGGCCAAGTTCAAAAATTTTCATTATTTTCATTTTCAAAGCTTGGATGTTTATGGTAGTTTGAGAGGGCGGTTTCAAGACCTTAGTTGTTTTAATGGTTGCTCTTGAAGAAATGGAGTTGAATTTTTCTCATTGTGGTGGATGCTAAGTAGAATCTTCAAGATATTTGTGAATGACTACAACTAGATGATGGTTGAATCATTCTCTGGGGTTTTACAACTAAGATTTTGGAAGCAAATATGTCAAAATGATCACGAAAAACCCTTAAATACCCCCTTATTCCTTTGAAAGATCACCATTAATGTTGATTCATGTGTGATAGAGGAGTCCATTAATTTGAAATAATATTGTAAAAGGCAAACTCTGGGATGTGGACAAGGCTCTGCATTTGACATAAAACACTATATTTGTAGGATTTCAAGACCTAACATGATAGTTGGGACTTGATCATAGGTCTGAATATACCATGAGTGTCCACAAAATATATTTCTCATAAAACTTCATGATGCAGGATGCATCCGAAAGTCATTCAGTGAATTGGGATAGTTAATGTTGAGTTGCAGGGTACTAGAAAGTGACAATGGGGACTACCACATTTTACCACATCCTCATATTAGAGTTCGCGGAGAAGGACTTAGTATCTACATAGTGTCATCTACATCATATCAAGATTTCAAGTGATTTGGACTTCTTGCCTAAGAGTTATCTCTATCGAAAGATCATTAGTTTTTACAGAATAGAGCATTCAGTAGACAGTTGAGAGGAGAAGGTTTGCAGAGCACTTCCGTGACATGCGAAGAAAAATGGAACATCACACAAGGTGATATAGGACTAGATAGACCTTAATTGAGGTTCACACCAATTTTCATTCATTGCGGAGCATTACCAAGATTTGTAGGTTGGCCTATGTAAGAAGAACTACATGTTTCATATGGCCTAGAGTTATGTGCCACCTTATAGGCTGACATGGGTAATTTGGGCAACTTGAGAATGATATATATAAGCATGACTTGAGATTGTTTCAAGGAAGAGGAGAAGGTGATGCGAAGGGATGAATAGTCTAGAAGAAGTAGAAGTGTTTTGAGCCTGGAAGGCAACAAAGCAGAAGTAGAAGATAAAGCAGAGAGAAGAAAAAGAGAAGAAGAAAGAAGACCTATGTTATGTTCTATAAATATTTTGTAAGCCTAGGTTGTGGCCTAGCACATGAAAATCCCTAGAGGCATATGTAATGAGGTTTGGGATTATAATATAATGATAAGTGATCTTTGAAGGAGGGGTATTTCCCTTTTAGGGTTTTCCCAGGATACATCTTGTGTCATGTGATTATGAATCTCTCTTATCATTCTATTGTTAGTTGTGAAAGGAAGCAAGGTATGTGGAAATGCTTCCTACACTAATCTACTAAGGAAAGATTTATGCAAATTTTTACTTTTATAGTTACAGATTAAGATGCACATTAATAGAAAGATAATAAAAACTTCCAAAATGCAAACACAAAACTCACAAAATAAGATATACATGGGGAAACCCCTTTCAGGTAAAAAAACCCCACACTCCAAAGTCACCTAATATATTATTCAGGAATCAAGAAGATTACAATATACCTGTAGAGCAAGATTTTACAAGAGTATATCCAACCAGAGATCTAGGAGGTAACTTGACATCTATAAGATTCTTACACACAACCTCCATCTCAAGCTCCTGATATATATGAGATACAATACAGTAAACCATTACCGGTAATTACAAAACCATGAGCTAAAACTGCCCAAAAGTGGCACCCAAATTATCTCCAATCAAAGATGCCTTATGATGTGCCAAAACACACACCAACACGTGTAACTTTCCCCTTTACATCTCTTTTATGTGTCTAACATGTTTTTACATTTCCCAAAAACAAGAGGTCCAACTTTGAGAGGCATAACTTTTGATTTGGGTGTTCGATTGACGAATCGTTTGATGCGTCGGAAAGTTCGTGAAGAGATTTATCACCCTGTAACCCACTTCATTGGTTATGACAATTTTTAGGACATTTAGGGAAGTTTTGATTATGACAATTGAGTTCAAAACTTTTTTCGGCAGTTTAAAAAATAGAAACTTTAATATCTCACAATCTAGATATGGTCTTGAGTCGAAACTCACCTAAGATGTTTACTTATCTATTCCGCACCTAGGAAAATTTTAGGTCAATCTGAGGTCAAATGTAAACTTACTAAAAATAGTAAGTCTTGCCATTTTTAGCCCTTTTGGAAACTTTGAAAGTTCTAGATCATTCTTTAATATAAAGGGTATTCAAAAAGACCAAAACTAGGAAGAATAGTAACCTTTCGAAGTTGCAAGGTTCAGACACTTTTCTTAACATTCTCCCACTTGTCAAAGACCTTGCAAGAGCAAAGGGAGTATCTAAACCATGATTTAATTGCTAGGGGCTAAGAGACCCATAGACTTTGAACACCATATGAACTTCTCTGTTCTCATAGGTTTTGTCAAGGAATCTACAACATTCATCAAAGTATCAACTTTATCCAAGTTTACCTTCCCATCCTCTACCATGTCACAAAAAAAATGGTACTAGACATCAATATGCTTAGTCCTCACATGGAAAGTAGGATTCTTCACCAAACATATGGCACTCTAACTGTCACAACAAATAGTAATATTCTCTGCATCAAACCCAACATAAGAACACAATCTCTTAAACCAAATGGCTTCTTTACAAGCATGAGTTGCTACCATGTACTTAGCTTCAGTAGTGGACAAAGTGACAGGTTGCCACTTACTCATCCAACTAATAGCACCACCAAACATAGTGAACTCATAAGCACTGGTGGATCTCATGTTGTCAATGTCACCTGCCCAATCTGAATCCACAAATCCACGAATACAAAGTGAATGCTGAGGTCCTATAGGATAACCATGAAACATAAGGAATACTCAAAAGTACCCTACAAATATCTAAACACTCTCTTCATTGCATCCTAATGTACCCATCCAGGATTAGCCATAAATTGACTAAGGACTCCCACTGCTTGGGCAATGTCTGATCTTGTACAAACCATCGTATACATCAAATTGCCAACTGTACTAGCATAAGGAACTCTGCTCATATCCTCTATTAGAAGGAGAATTTGGACAATCTGCAATAGATAACTTTGTCCCCATTGTAACAGGAACAGTCAAAAGTCTACAATCCACCATGTTGAATCTCTCCAACACAGTGTTAACATACTTACTCTGGCTTAATCAAAGTTTTCTATTTGCTCTGTCTCTTCTGATCTCCATCCCTAGAATGTATCGAGCTACCCCTAGATTTTTCATCTCAAATTGTGCTGACAACTGAGACTTCAAATCAGAAATCAAACTTTTGCCATTCCCAATGAGTAACATATCATCGGTATACAATGCTATAATGAGAATGTGATCATTGTCAAACTTGTAATAAACACAATGATCTGATTTCAATCTCTGAAATCCAATACTCAAAACAAAGGCATCAAACTTATGGTACCACATCCTAGGAGATTGTTTCAAACCATACAAAGACTTTTTTAACTTGTAAACCATATTTTCTTTACCTTTCACCATGTAGTGCTTTGGCTGTGACATATAGATTTCCTCCTCCAAGTCACCATGAAGGAATGTTGTTTTCACATCCATCTGTTCCACTTCTAGATCATATGTTATTGCAAGAGATAAAATAAACTGAATAGATGTCATCTTTACAATGGGAGAGAAAATCTCACCATAGTTAACTCCCTCCACCTGAGAATACTCCTTCACAACCAATCTAGCCTCATATTTCTCAACATTGCCATCTACACTGAATTTCTTTTTGAACACCCATTTGCATCCAACAAGTTTTCATCCTTCAGGCAAAGGCACCAAGTCCCAAGTATTATTCTTTTTCAAAGAAGCCATCTCCTCTTCCATGGCCTCCTTCCAAGAACCTGCATCTTTCATACCCATAGCCTCTTTCACAGTTCTAGGATCATTAGTGTTAGAAATCAAAGAAAAATACCACTAAAATCATACAATGAATAACCAAACCTATCAGGTTGTTGGCTTATCCGTGTGGACCTCAAAGATTAAGGTTGAGGTTCTTCATCTTCTTCTAAACTTTCAGAGCTACTAGAGCTCTCCTCATTATCAAGTTCAATAAATGTTTTTGGTTCAACTTTCTTAGGGGTGGAAGGAAGATGAACCACATCATATTTCTTCTCTTCTTTCTTTGGCTGCAAGATAACAGAAGAAGGATTGAGCTCTCTAAAGATCACACTTCTACTATACAGAACTATCTCAGCCACTAGATCCCAAAGCTTGTACCCTTTCACATTGATGCCATAACCAATGAAGATACACTTCACAGCCTTGTTCTCCAACTTATACCTCTTCTCCTTAGGCACATGTGCATATACCTCACAACCAATACTCAAATTTGTCTTAATGAAGGCTTTTTACCAAACCATACCTCCATAGGTGTCTTATCAACGAGTGCTGATGTAGGAGACCTTTTAACTAGGTAACAAGCAGTAGCAATAGCTTCAGCGTAGAAATTTTGTTCAAGACCAGCTCCACTTAGCATACTCCTTTTCCTCTCCATAAACATTCTATTCATCCTCTATGCAACTCCATTCTGTTGAGAGGTATACGGAGTTGTCTTGTGCCTCTCAATCCCTTGTTCTTTACAGAACTTGTCAAAATATGCTGAACAAAACTCACCACCGTTGTCAGTCCTCAAACACTTAATCTTTCTATCCTTCTAATTCTCTACAAGAGCTTTGAACTCTTTGAATCTATTAAAGACTTTAGATTTACTTCTAAGGAAATACACCCATGTTCTATTGTCACATAGATTTGCATCCAGTGTTGAAGGCTTTTAGGGCTCCAACAATCTAGTGAAACATTGAGACGACCTCCAGGTGTGGGACTCTACAGGGAGGCTGAATCTCCAGAGAGAGGCTAGTTCCTTTACTGAATGATAGATTCAGCGATCCGAAGAGTAAACCTAGTCTATCCCCCTGTTTATGAAAAGAGTAAGAGAGAGTAAAAACTAAAAATGAAGGGGAGGTGATACACCATGTTTGAATAAAGATCATTCATAGAGCTAAGATGCACAAATAAAGAAATATAGCTGATAAACTTACATAGATCATGGAGATTTTAATAGAGGTAAAGAATGGATTGCCATAAATTAAACATTCCCAAACAATAGCCAATTCTAAGACTACACAAAGTTAAAACCATGAAAAGGTAAAACACCATATGTATTGATCAAGAGGCACAATTACAGCAGAGGAAAGTTCTATTTAGAATATAGAAGCATAAGACTAACTATTTTCCAACCTTTTTTACATCTTACATTCATGCATATATAACGTCTAATTCCAAATTACCTAATTAGGTTACAATAAATTGCCCCATGGGCTCTATCAGAAAATATCTCTACCTAAAAGATGTCTATATGCAAGAATTAATGCAGAAAATATTTGGATTCCATAGGTGGTTGAGAGATATTTTGTCCCTCTTCAACGTGAGCAGCTAATTCATTGACCTGTGATCATAAATGCAACAAATATCTAAAAAGGGGCAGCTGAGAGACATTAGGGTTCGCATTGATGGCATATGAGAGAAATTCCCTAGCAAAGCTTTTACAACACTTTAAATCATTAACTTTTAAATCTTTGTGTCTTTCATCGATTCTGAATTTTGAATAATTGGCCTCTGAAATGTCCCTATTCAATCGAGTCCATTTGCTTCCTTGATCAGCAAGATTTCCCGCCTTCGAGATGCCCAAGAACCTCCCTTTGAATCCTGATCGTAGATGGATCTGCTCTTAGAATCAACGACCATCGCTTTCCCTTTGATTCTACATTAAGGCCCAAAGATTCTGTCTACGTTGCCCTTTTGCAGCTTTATGGGGAGCCAAACTGAGGCTCAACAAAGAGAAAGTCACCTTAAAATTACATCGTGTGTTAATGAAGTGCCCCATAGGCACTTGACTTTTACAACTGTCTTCATATCGCAGCCGCGTAGTAGGAACATGACATCAGCATAGGCGGGTTGCAGGCATGCAATATTCTTTGTTTTGTCAAGGGTCTATCGGAGAATACATGGTACAACGGTGCACGTCTGATGGAGGCTTTCCTTCTTTTTTGTCTTAGAGATGTGTGGGACTGATAGGTGGCGCATTGGAATTTTGCGGAGATTGGGCCTGTTGAATGAGGAACGCTGAAGAGTGGAACTCCAAAGTCCAACGAATGCTTAGCACTTAGCCAATTTTGAAACTAAAGACCTAGACACGTGTTAGCATCTCGCAACCATGCACAGAATCTTCCCAGCATAAAAGATTCTCCTATGACATTGCACTACTATTTGATCTTTGAAAACCCCACCTCTTCACTTCATCCTTCGACACCTAGTGCGGTCTTCACCACCAAAGTCAACGATCCTATGGCCATGGGCCCCTGATATACTTTATAGTTGTCTTCATTTTGCAATCACGCAGAAGGAATGTTATGTCAGCTTTGGCAGTCTGTGGGCGCGTGAAATACCACCATGTGGCACCCTCGGGCCCAAAAGGACTTAAGACTTAAGGAACGATGCTGACAGGAGATAAAAGGTAAACCTTAGGACTCGAGGCTGGTCACTTCACGACATAAAAGGCTCAAAGTCATAATTTAAGTGACTGGCAACCTGGGTTAGGCAGTCAATGATGGATTATAACATGAAGGAAGATGACTACAAAACCTAGGGCTTAAAGGGGAAATAAGAAAAACACTTAGAATTTTTTTTATTTGGACTATTTGGCTAAGGAGCAAAATAGGACAACATGTCCTACTGTAGTCATCAATGAATAAAATGAATCAAGTCTAACACCTCAAAAGATTTGTGAGAATTGGAAAAAAACTGAACACCTTTTTATTTTCCATAAATGCAATGTTCACAGAAATTAAACTCAAGATTACAGTTATTCATACCCTCAACAAGATTTTTATTTTTCAGGGTCCTCAAACCCTTTTCACCAATGTGACAAAGCCTTTGGTGCCATAACATTGTCTTCTCAGCTGGAAATTTCATCTCCATAGAATGAGCACCCTTAGGTACCTAGAAAGCACGACCATCAGAAGTAGATGCAACAATCCTCTTCATTGATGGTTCCAATGGTGAGGATGAAGACTTTGAAGCTCTCTTTTTTGAAATAGAGGCACTATTGCACTGAACTGCGCATGCATCAAGCTGAAACAGAGTGCCAGCCAAATCGAACACCCTTATCCAACACTACAGATCCTCTAGTCATCTTGCATCCTCCATTCGAAAAAACAACCTGCACACCCACATCATTCAACTTACTTACAGAAAGAAGGTTCTATGTCAAACCAGGGATATGCAGAACACCATTAATTCCTTCACTCATCTATCAGGGAATTGAATCAAGACTCTTCCATGGCCAACAATTTTTAGGTGAGAATCATCACCCAAGTACACCTTTCCACCATCATATTCTTCATACTTTAAAAACCAACCCTGATGCAAGGTCATGTGAAAAGATGCACCAGAGTCAATAAGCCACATCCTTAGATGCATGTGTTGCCAAGGCAATGACAAATGCTTCTCCTTCATCCTAAGAGCACTTGTCAGAATCTGAATCATAATTCTTCATCTTTTTCATTTTCTCCTCGTTGCACTCCTTGCGGAAGTGGCCAGGTTTGCTGCAATTCCAACACAGGGCCTTGGACTTTCTGGGAGACTTAGATCTCCCACGAGATTTGGATCTTCCTTTTTCTTCATTCTTCTTATCCTTTTTCTTTCCCTTCTATTTAGATCTACCATGAACCGCAAGAGCCTCCTTAGCCGATTCAGAAGACTTTCTCTATATCTCTTTAGACAACAGTGAAGAAACCACTTCATCCATCTTGAAGGTGGTAGTGGTACTCCCAATGGCCATAACAAGGTGGTCCCATGAATCTAGTAAGGAACATAGTAATGTCATACATCGATCATCCTCCTCCATCTTCACACTAATAGAAGTCAATTGGGCAACAAAAATATTGAATGTATTCAGGTGATCAGTGACAGATCCTCCATCTTCCATCCTTAGAGAATACAATTTCTTTTGCAGGAATAACTTGTTCACCAGGGATTTAGCCTGATAAACATCTCCAAGCTTCTTCTAAAGATCCTTTGCATTCTTCTCTTCATGGATATTCAAGAGCACTAAATCAGCCAAACAGAGTCTTATCAAACCCTTAACTTTTCAATCTTTGAGATCCCAGTCTTCTTGAGACATTGTCATTAGTTTTGTACCAGATATGGCATCCCATAAATCTTGATTTACAAGCATGTCCTCCATTTTGAGTTTCCACAACTTGAAATTACTGCCATTAAACTTCTCTATATCAAACCTCCCAGATGTGCTCACCATCTCTTACCTGCAACAAAGATTTCAAAATCCTCTACACAAGCTCCCACTCAAATGAAGATCAGCTCAAAAAATCCTCTACCAAACAACTAGAACCAAGGGTGATCAGGCTTTGATACCAACTGAAAGGAAGCAAGGTATGTAGAAATGCTTCCTACACTAATCTACTGAGGAAAGATTTATGCAAATTTTTACTTTTACAATTATAAATTAAGATGCACATTAATAGAAAGATAATAACAACTTCCAAAATGCAAACACAAAACTCACAACACAAGATATACGTGGGGAAAATCCTTTCGGGTAAAAAAAAGCCACACACCAAAGCCACCCAATATATTATTCAGGAATCAAGAAGATTACAATATACTTGCAGAGAAAGCTTTTATAGGAGTATATCCAAATAGAGATCCAAGAGGTAACTCAACATCTATAAGATTCTTACACACAACCTCCATCTCCAGCTCCTGATATATAGGAGATACAATACAATAAACTGTTACTGGTAATTACAAAACCATGAGCTAAAACCACCCAAAAGTGGCACCCAAATTATCTCTAATAAAATATGCCTTGTGATGTACCAAAACAAACACCAACACGTGTAACTCTCCCGTTTACAGCTCTTTTATGTGTCCAACACATTTTTACATTTCCCAAAAATAGGAGATCCAACTTCTAGAGGCCATAACTTTTGATTCGGGTGTCCGATTGACAAACTATTGTTGAAAGGAATACTGAGAGTGGGGTGAATCAGTATTCCACAAAACCACTTATTAACTTGTTTATTAATCCAATTTCCAAAATTAATAACATAAAAGTAGAACAAGCATAAGAGCAGCAACCATAAAGACATAACACATTGACACCAAGATGTTTACGTGGAAAACCCAAAGAGGGAAAAACCACGGTGAGTGTTAGCTCACAATATATTATGATAGCTCAATATTAGATTACAAGAAGGCTCACTTCCTTAGGGCTCACTACCCTATGAAGAAGTGCTCACTGTACAAAGGCTCACTGCCAAGAGAAAAGAAGAAAAGAAGGATTGGCTCACTGCCAGAAGATGAATTGCTATAAATTCATCTACCACATGCTAGATCACAGTTCCATTGAAGGTTCAATATACAAATTCAAAGGTTTTCATTTGTTCTACCCCTACTTCTCAACTTAACTACATATACTTTGTTTTCTAACCTTGTTCAACTTTTTCTGCTCTGCACTCTGCTTATAATCCTACTCACTTCGAATTTGCATCCGTCGCACTCAACAACACCACTCCAACATCAAATTCCATTGAGTATATATATTCACTACAAGATTTATCTCATAATTAGGTTGGCAAGCAAAACATAAATTGTGTACACAAATACTACATCTTGTCAGCTTGAACTTGTGTACAATCTGCAATGTAGATTTAAACAAACATACAAAAGTCTTCATATAGGTCAGATTCAATCATACCATCACTTAGATTGACTATTCAGACAACATAACTTCTCCACATAAGAATCTAACATGTCTGTCAGCTTGTTCCTTAAGAGTATACTTGATCAACTCATCTGTCACACCATAATTCCCGTTGCGGACCATATGAGACTCTGAGATACATAACCAACAATCATTCTAGATCTCTTAGCATACCTTCAGAACCACAAAACAAAATATACAACTGCGGAGGAACGCGGACCCTTTTCTCAAGCATTGTGCATTGTTCCTGACTTAATTGTGTTCACTCAAACTTTAGTATTTTACCATGTGACTTTTGGAGGAAGTCAAGACTTGAGCACTGGAACAAATCATTACTAAATAGCTATGAACAACATACCTGATCCACATATACTGATCTTTTATTGCAGAGGCATACCATCCCAAACATTGTTACTTACTCTGTATGATGTATACTATTCATACTTAGTCATTTCTGCTTCTGGAGTAAAGTCTCTTTATCATATCGGTGGAGTCTCTTTCCTTTGTTTCCATCAATGACAACATTCAATTATCAGAATAGTGCCTCTTGCCAACAACTATTTGATTCAGAAAGCTCATGAAGAGATCTATCACCTTGTAACCCACTTCATCTATTATGACAATTTTTGGGATATTTAGGGAAGTTTTGATTATGACAAATGAGTTCAAAACTTTTTTCAGCAGTTTCAAAAAATAGAAACTTTAATATCTTGCAATCTAGATACGGTCTTGAGTCAAAACTCACCCAAGATGTTTACTTAGCTATTCTACACCTTCTGGGAATATTTCAGGTCAAATGTAAACTTACTAAAAATAGTAAGTCCCGCCATTTTTAGCCCTTTTGGGAACTTTGAAAGTTCTAGACCATTCTTCAAGATAAATGGTATTTGAAAAGACCAAAACTGGGAAGAATAGTAACCTTTCGAAGTTGCAAGGTTGAGACACTTTTCTTAACAAGTTGTGTTTCTATTGCATCTTTGTTAGGATCATGGTGTTAGTTGTTTAAGGTTGCAAGGCTGGACGGTCTTTCATTGGACCCTCCTACCTTGACTGCGTCAAGTGGTATCAGAGCTAGTTGAGAATTTGTTGGGCTGGTTGCGAATCTGTTAGGTTGGTTGTGAATCTGTTGGGCTACTTGCAAATCTATTGGGTTGGTTGCGAATCTAGTGGGAAGATAGAAAGTGTTGGAAAAAAGTGTGAAACCCTAAAGTGTAACAAGAATCACCATAGAAGAAAGATCAAGGCAAGAAAGATCCAGGTAATCTTTTCACATTAAGTTGTTTGTATGATTTGCTTCAATGGGGAAGATTGGAAACAGGGTGAAGAAAGAAAATGAAAACCTAATATGCAAGAAGGATATTATGGAAGAAGAATTGTCTGAAATCAAAAGATATAACTCAGAATTGATGGAGAGGATAAAAGAGCTAGGAGAAGGCAAATATGATACTCTTGAAGAAGAATTGGAAAATGTAAAATGGAAGAATGACAAATTAGAAGAAGAGTTGAAGTTGTTTGAGTATGTCAAAAGGAGTTTTGAAGAATTGGAAGAAGGATGCAAGTTGTTTGGTTAGATTGAACAGAGGAACATAGATTTGGAAGAAAGTTTGGAGAAGTTGAAAAAGGAAAACAATGTACAAAGGAGTGAAATATCTGAATTGAAAGAACATGTTAATTAGTTAGAGCAGTCACTTGTAGCATGCAAGGAAGAGAATGAAAGACTAAGATCTAAGCCTGAACTTTGTGATGTTTCTTGTGATACTAATGATTTGTGTGATACTGCAAAAGCTTCTTTAGAAGGTGAGGTTGAAGATAACAATGTAACTGAATCTGCAATTGTTGGTGATGGTGTTGACAAATACAATTCTCAAAATAATGTTGGTTTAAAATCATAAAAAGAATGGGATATGAAGTAAGAGGATTAGGAAAATATCAGCAAGGAATTACAGAACCTATTGAGCTAGTAATGAGATCAAGAAATGAAGGCCTTGGATATATCAGAGGTGAAGAGAATAAGGGTGTTGTCACAAATTCAAACAAATCAGCTCAAGGAAGGAAAGGTATGCATTGTTCTTATTGTAATAGACATGGACATAAAAATGAATGTGTTGGGATCTACACCCTTGTAAAATCTGTGGATTAAGAAATGACTCTGAAAAGATGTGTTGGAATAAAATGTAGAGGAGAAAGCCTATGACAGACTGTATACAGATGGATTATGGATGGATTGATGGATAGAAACAGAAATGTGTTACTTGTATGTTCTAGAGGTTGTATAGGCTAAAGTATTCATGTGTTGGAGGAAAAGAAAAACATGGAACAAAATGCGGAGGGGGAAGACCACATGCAGAGAAAAACAAGGATAGTAATTCATACCATAGAGGGAGAGATGACAGGAGTTTCTACCTTAGCAATAGAGGAAGTCATAATTCTTACTGCAAGGAAGGAAACTGGAGGGATGAAAGAGGATTTTATAGGAGATCATTTAGAGGAACCTATTTTCAAGTATGGAGGTGAAAAGCATCGAGAATTGAATGTCACCAAGGGACTAATGAAGGGGAAGTAGTAAATAATGTGGAGATAACTTATGTGGAAGAAGAACCTATTGAATCATCAAGTTCAACAAAGAAACCAGAAGAGGGTGAAACATTGATCTTAAGGAGAATATTGTTGTAGACTAAACAACTAAGGAACCAGTGCAAGAAAAAGCTTGTGTACCAAAGTAAAAGAAATATGTGTGCAAAAACAGAGAGAAGTATAGGAGCAGTGTATGTGGAGAAGAAACTGGAAGATTTTGATGGTTGCAGAAGGAGTTACAACTAGAATCAGAGGTTAGAAGGTACCACAGAGGGAATTTAAGAATGTGTTGACTGAATCAAGTAAGCAAATGATTGTTCCAGAGTGTTAGGGGATGTTGAGGTTATTTGAATCTTAATTGGTTGAAGTTGGTATTGATCTTGAGGTAGCCTACAAGTGTTTGACAACAGAGCGCTGAACTAAGAGGCAGTTGCAACATTGTAGCCAAACCACCGAACATAGACCACTACAAAATGAAGAATTTGAGGCAGCTTGTGAAGGAGACTTGCTCAGACTGCCAAACCATTGAGGTAGTGTAACGTCTTGCAAGTAGAGTGCCAAATTTAGATCACCAAAAGTGAGAAGGAATTTGAGGCAGTCTGCAAAGGACCTATATAGATCGTCAACCATGAGGTAGTGTAGTGATTTGTGAACCAATCACCAAACTTGAGGCAATTTGCATGGATGACTTAAATAGACCTCTAACCTTGAGGCAGTTGCAAGTACTTTTGAATAGACCACCGAACATATCCTAAGAGACAACATTGATTCTAACATAATACAGGCCAAAGTAAAAAGGCTCATTTTTCAATTAACCCTAAGAATCTGATGCAGGAGCATTCAAAAGTCATTCAGTGAATTGGGACAATTAATGTTGAGTTCCAAGGTGCTAGAAAGTGACAATGGGGACTGCCACATTTTACTGCATCTTCATATCAGAGCTCGCGGAGTAGGACTTAGCATCTACATAGTGTCATCTACATGATATCAAGATTTCAACTGATTTGGACTTGTTTCTTGAGAGTTATCACTATCAAAAGATCATCATGTTGATCACAAAGAATACTAAGAGGAGAGGTGAATCAGTATTCTATAAAACTTTTCTTTCACATACTTATTAACCCATTTACCACATTCAATAACATGAAAGCAAAACAAACATAAAAAGAGTAGCCACAAAGTCATAACACATAGACACCAAGATTTTTATGTGGAAAACCCAAAAAGGGAAAAACCACGGTGAGTGTTAGCTCACAATATATTATGATAGCAATACCGAATTACATAAAGGCTCACTGCCCAAGGACTCATTGTCCAAAGAAGTGCTCACTACAATAGGCTCACTGCCAAGAAAGTAGAAGAGAAGATAGAAGAAGGATTGGCTCACTGCCAAGAGATGACTGCTGCAAATGCATCTATAGAATGCTGAAGTGCAGTTCCATTAATAGCTCAGTATACAGACTCAAATGTCTTCATAATGTCTGCCCTACTTTTTCTGCTCTGCTTCACATATACTCTGCTCTTCTGCCCTTGCTATCTTTTTTTAATCACAAAACTGCCTTAGATCGCACACACATTGAATTCACACTATATTCGTACTCACTCATACCTCCAAAGCTGAAAACTATCGAGTATATATATTCACATCAAGAATTTCCTCAAACTAGGTCGACATGCAAAAGATAAAGCTTGTATATTCAAGTTATACCTTGTCACCCTATTATTGTGCCCAAAGAACAATGCGGACCTAATCAATCATGCAATACTTTTCATATGAGTCTAGACCTATTATAGAACCACTTAGATTAATGATTCCAATCATATATCTTCACCACATATCGATATAACTTGACTGTCGGCTTTACCCTTAAGTGCACATCCAACTAGCTTGACTGTCATACCATAACTTTCAATGTGAACCATATGAGACTTTGAAATTCATAACCAACATTCATTATGGACCTCTTAGCATACCTTCAACTGTAGGATATAATAATCTTTCATAGGAAAATGTGGATCTCAGAACTGTTGTTCTGTCATAGAGAAATACTATCAACCTAAAAGCCGATATTAGAGAACTTGTAAAATGTGAACCGATGAACTTCAAACTCTACAAATCTGGATTTAGATGCTCATGACATGTATCTTCAATGCCTCAAAACCACAAATCAAAATATTCATCAGTAGAGGAATGTGGACCAAATTACTCAGGTACTTTGCATTGTTCCTGACTTAAATCTATTCATCCAGACTTAAACATTTCACCATATGACTTCTGGAGGAAATCAAGACTTGAACATTGAATCACGACTTCACCAAATAGTTGTGAGTAACATACTAGAACCGCATAACAAGATCTTCAATTGCAGAGGAGTACCAACTGAATTATTGTCACTGTATCAATGTGTGTCAAGACTTAGTCAATTTGGCTAAGTTAACCTTACCAAACCAAGATATTATACACACCTTTGTCTCAAGAGTTGTCTCCAAACATGTCAAGTTGTTTCCATCAATAGCAACATCATATCAGTAGTGTCTCTTGATTATGTTGCCAACAATCTCTGTGTTTGGCATTGATGGCAACACTTAGTGAAAAATGCTTGTGTTGCTCCCCCTTACTCTGTACACTCTATTTTTCTACTCCCCTTTAGCTGTTTGCCATTTTTCATTGGTTTTCTTCTCCCCCTTTGACATCAATGGCAAAGCTGTATGTACAAGTAGCAAAATTGTGTCAAAACTTCAAAACTGTCATTTTCTGTTGCATATGTACAAGTACAATCTTTCATCTTAGTTAGTAGTAGGTGAGAGGATATCATTGTAGACAATCCTTAATTGTGCTACATCTCCATCCCATCGATTCTTGGCTCTTTCCAAAACTTGAATGTTGTCATTTATCCAAAATCTAAGTCATCTACTTTCTGTACATCAGTAGGTATATCAGTGATTGCCTTAACTTTTGTGGCTTTAATAGCTAGACTTATCATGGAGTCAATTTTAGGGATTATTAACCCTCTCAACTGAAATATTCTCTTAGCAGACTACTTATGTTTTCGTGAATATTTACAATTTGTATCTCCATGTTGGTAATGGAATCACCTGTCGGATCATATATCTTGGGAATATTCACTAGTTGAAGTTCCATAGCTTTGACCTTTTCTACTATCTCCTTGGTAATCTCGGGCTATGATAAGCAAACTTTATATATATCACATGCCTCCTTGATAGCACTTTCTATATTCTTAATACTATTATCTAGCAAAATTCTGTCATTATCTAACTTGTTCTTCAATTTAGTCAACTTTTTGTCATCAAATTCTTTTCTGACTTTAACATTTGTAGACTTCTCAAAGGATTCAAAATGAGTACTTATAGAATTTATTAGACCTTTGAGTTGATCAGTTGGAAGCAATGATGTGTCCTTTTGGAACAAAGGCATCAACTTATCCAAAATACTAGATGACTCACAAATGAGTTCATTGTCATGTATATGTGACTTTAGCATCTCTTCTTGTGCCTTTGATTGAACAATTGATACCAATTTAAATTTCAGCATAGGAGACATTGAGGCCAAACTTATTAGTCCTTGTAGAAGCTTAGACTCATCCAAAACTTGTCGTTTCTCCAAAAATTCTTTCACATAATCTACTAGATCCTGCGAGACATCAGTGTCTCTTGCCATATCAAAAACTTCTTTATTTTTCTCAAGAGGTTCCAAGTCCATAATCTCTTATTGATCAATGTTTTTTCTCTAGTGAAGGGATTTTCTCAGCTTGTTCTTGTTCTTGATCATCAACTTTGTTCAGCTCATCAGTCTTCTCCTTGATTGCTTGATCATCTATTTTTTGATCTAGAGGAAAACTTGTCTCAGTTTGGTCCTTGTCAGTTGTGTCTATGACATTAGTAGTAGGGGCTTGATTTTCTTTCTCCTTTATCTCTTCATCATTTTTGTCTAACCCTTGGTCCATGCCAACATCCGGAGCAGATGTGTTATCTCCAACACTTGTTTCTTCATTATCATATATGGTTGGAAGATGGAAGTCCTTCAATACTCTCAAAGTGATTTCCTCAGTCTCCTTAACTACCATCTCAATGTCATCTACCATGAGAGTGTTCATCCTCCTCTTTGTTCTAAATTCTTTATTAAGCACTTTGGAGACTTTTGGCTTTTCTTTTGGAGAGATCTTAGGACATAGCTTTATCAATGTGTATTATCTAAGTTTAATGTCCTTTGCCATAGTAACTTCTTTCCTTGCAGACATTATACTACCCAAGTTGTTTGGGAGATCAGTAATTATCTCAATGAGGGCTTTGTTGTATATGTCCAAGTATTTGATGATAGCAGTTTCAATGATGTTTTTATCTGCATCATCATAGTCATCATACAATTGAGCTATACTTTTTAAATTGCCATCAACTATTATGGTCTTTAAGACATCTTCAAGACTTATAGTGGTCTCTGTCTCTTTAGATTCTAGTTTCTTCTCCTTTTTCCTTCTTTCGCTATCAGAGGGTTTGTCTAGATTGCTACTAGAGGTTTCAGTTGACTTAACTTTCATTTTCTTAACCTCCTTATCTGATTATGTTTCCTCCTCATCAACTCCTATGCTCACATGCATTCTTTTATCTTTTGTCTTCTTTCTCTTATGAGTTGTTGCAAGGGCTTCCACCCTTGCAGAGGGTATGGGATCAGAGGATACAGATGCATTTTCTGCAGAGGTGGATCCTCTGGTTCTTCTTTTAGTCATTGTTGGGTTCTTTGGTTTCCTCTTAGGCTCTTTCAGAGACTTAACTAGTTCACTTTCCTTCTTTTCTTTTGTTGCCCTATCTTCTTGAGCTTTTGCTCTTTCTTATGAGATTTGTTCTATTGTAAATCCCTAACTTTGTGCATATTCTTCAGCTATTTTTCTTGCCTTCTTCTGGATTTCTAGCATTCTCTGTTCAACATGGACTTTTGTTGACAACTCCTCATAGGTCCCAAATCTTTCTTCTTTGGGGTCCCTAGGTTTACTTGACATGTGTTGGGCATAATTATCTAGTATTTTTTCATCTACTTCATACCCCATTGGCATAATCCAGACTGTTCTAGGCTCAATGGCCTCCATCATGCATTGGTCTTTTGTTACAATGAAGCATATGTCATTCTTGTATTTTTCAACAATTTCCTTGGGAATCCTTTCCCTAGATTGCATAATTCTTTGGAAATTCTTGAAATAGCCCCATAGGGCTATATTTTGTTCATCATAGTTTCCTATGTTGCTTAGATGACCTCTAATTTGCACTATAACAAATTGACTATTTAACTAGAACAAGTTATTTATACTTGGTAATTCTTGCATGAAGTAGACAAATAAGCAGATGATCAACTTACCAAACTTGAAGGGGTATTTGTTCTCCTTTGTCTTCTTTAGGTTTTCCATTAATTGTTATCATAGTAATTCATAGAGGTCATAGTCTACATTCTCCTTAATCATCTGATAAGAAGTGTCTATAGTAGTACCGGAGACAGAGTTCTCCCGGTTGGTGAAATAGATCTTATATCCAATTACCATTGATGCAAACCTCTTTGCATGATCTGTAATATCATTAACTGTTAGTGCCCTCTTGTCAAATTGGGCTCCAATTGCTTCTGTTACAGTGCTATTTTTCACAGCTTTAACAAAGGTATGCTACCGGTAGAATTTAGTCTTGTCACAACCCTGATTGCATCCTTGGTGATCTTAAAGGGCTTTTTGAGCCACATGAATTCATTGTGAATCCTAATCAACACGTATCAGACCTATTCATCTTCTGTGAATGTAGGGAAATCTCTATGCTAAATGAATATCTTCTCTTCCAAAGACTTATACTCTTCCTTCAACTCAAAGTTGTCACCATTTAGATGTTTTAGATATAAGTCTAAGAACATGTTCCTCTAGGGCAACATGAATGTAAGCCCTAACATCCTTCGCATGCATTACTTCATATGGTATATTCAAAAATGCATCCATTTGATCGACTTCTGTTGATTTAAAGGGATTTTTCTTGAATTTTAGCCAAGATCACTCAGTGATATCAACAACTTGTGGAGTTTCCATTTTCATAATGATTCAAACAAATTTACAGTAGGGTTTTAAACTAAAAATAACCTCTTTATGCCGAACTATGGATTATGCTACTTGAATTACTCTGAGTTGCTTTGAATCTCTAGAGATCGTTGATATCGCTTAGAATTCTTCTTTAATTTTTCTTAGGTACTTGATAGCTTGAATGCAAAGTGAATTGTTTGTTGAATGAGCTCCTTTTTAACCCTTATTAAGATAACCTAGTCGTCATAAATGCTTGTTCTCCAAAAGCTATCAAAACTCTTCACTATAGAATACAGTCGATTAGATTGCTCCGCAATGCTCTGCATTTGAACCTTTTCTACTGGAATTTCTTTCTAAAGATCTGTCATATAAAATTTTTCATCATGTCTTCGTGTTAGATCCCAGAATTGACTATCTCGCCAGGGGATTAGGATTTTCAATATAGCTCCCCTGAGCTAGAGCTCCCATTTTACTTCCCAGACGAAGCATCTACACCAGAAGCTGGTGCAGATCCATCCCTGACCTCATTAACATCCTTCTTAATCCAAACCTTGCTCATTTCCTTGTTGATTTCCACCAAATCAACCTTGTTCTTACCTTTATCTTCTCTCTGCTCTATTTTCTCTACTCTATAGGATAGCCTCTTTTCTCATTCTTGCTTCTATATAATCTTGCAACATGTCCAAACTTATTGCAATTATAGCATACCACATTCCTCTGTCCCTGATTCCTTCTATTGATTGGATTCATTCTTGATCTGCATTGGTTAGCCATATGCCCAAATCTATTGCATGCAAAGCACTTTCCATTGAAAGATTGAGTATTTCTTGTATTGTTAAAACCATTCCTTACCAGACTTCTGCATTCATTTGATCTATGACCAATTTTATTGCAATTGAAACATTGACCAGAGAATGATGGAACATTTTGATTCATTCTACTCCTACACTGAGTATACTGCCTTATGACCAAACTTATTACAATTAAAATAATAGCCATTAAAAGATGGATACCTTTGAGCATTTGGATGCCTGATCGGAGGTCTTCTAGGTCTTCTTCTATGATTCTGGAACTCGTTTCTTTTATTTTTCCTCATCTCAATGTTTGCTTGACCTGATTTAGAACTTTCTCCTTTTTCAAATCCCAAGCCTTGCTTGTCATCTGAACTTTTCTGACTTTCAATCAACTCCTCAAGATTTACAGAGCTTATTTTGAATTTTTATTTATAGCTATTGGATGCTTCTAGATCATATTTCAAAAGTAACACATCTTTTCCCAAATTTTCACATTCCTCAGACTTCTTCTTCACAACTTGATTCAGATACTCCTCAACTTTTGTTTTTTCTTTAACTAGCCTTGATAGACTGTCTATGGATTCATGTGCTTATTTTAGTTGCTCACTTGGCTCTTTTCTTCTTTCTTGGGACTTCTTGACTTGCTCCTTTAGTTTCAGAATGCAATCATCAACTTCTTTGATATTTTCCACCAAATCTTTGATATTTGTCTCAGACTTGTCAAGATCTTCAAGAGCAGCTTGTAGTTGTTCATTGTTAACATATATACAATCAGCAATTTTAATGGTACCTAGATGACTTGCTTCTGGAGAAGTGATATATCCTTTTGCTGCCATGTGTACACCTTCCCAGATCTTCCTCAAGTTGTTAAGCTCCTTCCAAGGAACCTTGCTCTGATACCAATTGTTGATCACAAAGAATATTGAGAGGGGGGGTAAATCATTATTCTATAAAACTTTTCTTTCACATACTTATTAATCCATTTACCACATTCAATAACATGAAAGCAAAATAAACATAAGAAGAGTAGCCACAAAGTCATAACACATAGACACTAGGATTTTTACGTGGAAACCCCAAAAAGGGAAATACCATGGTGAGTGTTAGCTCACAATATATTATGATAGCAATACTGAATTACATGAAGGCTCACTACCTTAGGGCTCACTACCCAAGGACTTACTATCCAAAGAAGTGCTCACTACAATAGGCTCACTACCAAGAAAGTAGAAGAGAAGATAGAAGAAGGATTAGCTCACTACCAAGAGATGACTATTGTAAATGCATCTACAGAATGTTGAAGTGCAGTTCCATTAATAGCTCAGTATACAGACTCAAATGTCTTTATAGTGTCTGCCCTATTTTTTCTGCTCTGCTTCACATATACTCTGTTCTTCTTCCCTTGATATCCTTTTATGATCACAAAACTACCTTAGATCACACACACATTGAATTTGCACTATATTTGTACTCACTCATACCTCCAAAGCTGAAAACTATCGAGTATATATATTTGCATCAAGAATTTCCTCAAATTAGGTCTGTTTGCAAAAGATAAAGCTTGTATATTCAAGTTATACCTTGTCAGCCTATTATTGTGTCCAAACAACAATGTGGGCCCAATTAATCATGCAAGACTCTTCATATGAGTCTAGAACTATTATAGGACCACTTAGCTTAATGATTCCATTTATATATATTCACTACATATCAATCTAACGTGACTATCATCTTTACCCTTAAGTACACATCCAACTAGCTTGACTGTCATACCATAACTTTCAATGCGAACCATATGAGACTTTGAAATTCATAACCAACATTCATTATGGACCTCTAATCATACCTTTAGAACCGTAG
This sequence comes from Cunninghamia lanceolata, assembly GCA_027924645.1. Lineage (NCBI taxonomy): Eukaryota > Viridiplantae > Streptophyta > Pinopsida > Cupressales > Cupressaceae > Cunninghamia > Cunninghamia lanceolata. Next base: position 1,104,338 of record BSBN01001315.1, on the reverse strand, counting down.
GCTATAATAATCTTTCATTGAAAAATGTGGATCTCAGAACTATTGCTCTGTCACAGAGAAATACTGTCAACTTGAAAGCTGATACTGGAGAACTTGTAAAATGTGAACCGATGAACTTCAAGCTCTAAAAATTTGGATTTAGATGCTCATGACATGTATCTTCAATTCCTCAAAACCATAAATCAAAATATTCATCAGCGGGGGAATGTGGACCAAATTACTCAGGTACTCTACACTGTTCCTGACTTAACTTTGTTCATCTAGACTTAAACATTTCACCATATGACTTCCGAAGGAAATCAGGAATTGAACACTAAATCATGACTTCACTAGATAGCTATGAGTAACATACCAGAACCACATAACAAGATCTTCAATTGCAGAAGAGTACTAATTGAATTATTGTCACTGTCTCAATGTGTTGTCAAGACTTAGTCAATTTGGCTAAGTTAACCTTACCAGACCAAAATATTGTACACACCTTTGTCTCAGGAGTTGTCTCCAAATATGTCAGGTTGTTGCCATCAATGACAACATCATATCAGTAGTGTCTCTTTATTATGTTGCCAACACATCAGCTTTTAATACATAATAGAGCATTGAGGTAGACAGTTGAGAGGAGAAGGTTTGTGGAGCACTTCAATGATTTGCAGAGTAAAATGGAACATAAAACAAGGTGATATGGGACCAGTTAGACCTTCATTGAGGTCTGCACCAAGTTTTATTCATTTGCGAAGCATTACCAAGACTTGTAGGCCAACCTATGTAAGAAGAACTACACATTTCATATGGCCTAGAGTTATGTGCCACCTTATAGGCTGACATGGGTAATTTGGGTGACTTGAGAATGATATTTATAAGCATGAATTGAGATTTTTTCAAGGAAGAGGAGAAGGTGATGTGAAGGAATGAATAGTATAGAAGAAGTAGAATTTTTTTGATCCTAGAAGGCAACAGAGAAGAAGCAGAAGATAGAGCAAAGAGAAGAAAAAGAGAAGAAAGAAGACCTATATTGTGTTCTATAAATCTTTTGTAAGCCTAGGCTACATCCTAGCACATGAAAAGCCCTAGAGGCATATGTAATGAGGTTTGGGGTTGTAATATAATGATAAGTGATCATTGAAGGTTGGGTTTTTCCCTTTTAGGTTTTCCCAGGATAAATCTTGTGTCATGTGATTATGAATCTCTCTTATCATTCTATTGTTAGTTGTGAGTTTCGGTTGCATCTTTGTTATGATCATGGTATTGGTTGTTTAAGGCTGCAAGGCTGGATAGTCCTTCATTAGACCTGTTGGTTTTTTCCCAGACTGGATGCTTATTCCCAGATTTCCCTACAAGGTAGCCATCAGTGATCAACAGGATCTCTGGGCCAGGGGCCAACAGTGTAGGAGATAGACTCTATATTTTATCTCCTCTTCTTCTTCAGGCTCTGCAAAACCTAGGGGGGTATTCCCTACTCAACATCCATGAGGATATGCATACAAAGGCTGGGATGCTGACAGAAAGCAGATAAGTCCTCCTGTAAGTAGACCAAAACTGAAAGATAAGAGCAAAGGGGCTAGCTTTGGGCCTATTTGCAGTTGTAGACAGAGGACTGAGGATCCTAAAACTAATTCTAATGTCCTAATGTTTGTTTTAGATTTTGATTTGGATTTTAAGTTTGGATGCAAAGCTGGACATGGTTGTAACACAAAAACAAAGCATGATTGGTGCCTATCCAGGGCCTGGAGTCAGTAGACATACACCTGTGAATGATCAACATGAACAGCTAAAACTGGATTTCAGGGGGATATACATGATATCTGCCTTACAGATATCTCCCAATATAGAGTGTTAAGTTATCTCTACTTATGGCATCCCTACTGCAGTATACCCTTCCCAATGTTCAACCTGAAAACAGTTTAATCTACCCCTTGAGCAGAAGTTAAAAGATCAGACATTCAACATAGGAATTCTATGCTCTAGAATCTAAACATTACCCAAATATCCAGATTCAGAAGAAGAATACATGCAATACTGGAGACAGAATTAACACAACACATGCTAAGATAGCATTTCTCATATAAGATTAATCATGAAATCAGTGGGTTCATGCCAAAAACATACAACAAGAGATACATAAACTCACAGGTTAAGCTGTACAGAGCAACCAGATCAGCTTGTTTTTAATTACAGAGCCAAAAATCTTCAACTTTCAACAACCAAAAATGAGTAACACTTCCTGCTTATAACAGCCAGGTAGTGTACCACAGCAATTAATTACATGGTTGACCAAAAATCCCGCCAGATACACAGTATCAGAAAAATGGCGCTCAACGCATTACCAGATTGGCGCCCAAACATGAATGCAGCAGGTAGGGGAGGAGACAGGAAGAAATCTCGAGCCCTGCGCCACTGTCCGTCGATGTACACCTTCAATCGGGTACCAGATCCGCCCATACCTCTGCAACCTTTGCCATTAATGGCGCACCAACCCACGGCCTTGGGAAAAACATCTAACAGTCGATCGCAACCACTTCCCGCCAAGATACATCGTCATGATATTTGAAAATATGCAGGATATCAATTATCCCACATGCACCCCGCGGTGACCTTTTCAACACTTTATATACTAGGCCACGAGCATATATAATGTCGGTGCTTTTGCTCCTGACGACACTAGTATAAGACTTCATCATCATCCTCCAACAGCATGATATCCTATCGCTTGAAATATCACCCTGACGTCAGCATCATATCGCAATATAACCTGCATGATAATCGCCTTCATCGGCACAACCTGATCCATCGAAGGAACATCCTCCTGCTGAGCCTATACCAAAAGTCTGGCCGATGAACATCCTGATGACGTCACCGTCATATCCTGCTGACGTCATCATCATATCTGCCTACTGCGCACCTCCTCATATCCGGATGACGTTATCATCATGTTTGCAAATATCGGGGGATCTCCACAAGATGATCAGTGTTAGAAATATGACCTCCCCAGACCTTGATGACGTCATCATCATATCGACATCAGGATGATATTCGGAAGATAACTGGATATTTGGAAATATCATCTTGATGCACAAATATCATGTTGCACTATAGCTCCACTATAAGATCGGGGCGATAGATGAATATGATGATGCTTGAAAAGATCACCCCCCACTAGATAATGCGCGAAGCCGGCAGGCGGATATCTCCTTGATATCAGCATCATCATGACGCTGGAACAAACATACATCCGGGTGATGTTTAAAAATGAAAATATCACCCCCTCCATCAGAAATATCATGATGCAGATAGGCAGAGAAATAGATATCACCCCGACATAAGAATGACGTCAGCATCATCAGGATGACAAAACAACGAACATGAAGTGATACAACAACATCAGGATGATATTGACTAAGATCATCCTGACATTCAAAATATGATGACCCCAGTGAATATCGGGTCATACTTAGAACTCTTCAACAACATCATCAGGATGATCATAACCAAGATCACCCGATGATAAAAATATCACCCCGGCGAAATATCATGCAGGCAGAAAATATGATGACCCTCGCAAGCAACACGGCGATAACTGGAAATATGATGATGATGATGACGACCCTTAAGAAAAAACAAGTCAGGTCGAACAACTTAGAGAATAACCCCTCGGAAGATCGGGGTGACATCATCATCATAAAAGGGCAAGGTGATAATTGGAAGATCACCGGATACTTGAAAAATCACCTCCGCAAGCAAATCAGGGCACACTGTAGCTCATCAGCAGGATCAGGGTGATATCCAAACATCACCCGATATTGCAATATGATGATCCTGATGAAAAACAAGTCGACAGAAAACATGATGTTGCGGACCATCATCGAAGACAAGATGATGATGACGATCTCCTCCTCAAAGAAAATATGATGCTGCAGCTGAACAATGCTGAGGAGGTCCAACACTTAGAACATTTTTTGGATACTTAGGGAAAGTGCCTGCATGAAAATTGCTCAAAAACTGTCAGTCAATTCAGGCACTAACAAGACCCTCCTACCTTGACTATGTCACTTCACAATTTCTATGAAAGGGACTTGAGAACACCATGTGGGGATAGGAGGTCCGAAGGGACCATAATACTTTGTGGTCAGAATGTCCAAACATAGCTTGAAACTCCACAATTCCTCAAAAGGATCAAATGAAAATGTTTTCTAAAGGCAAGTTGACCCAAAATTCTCATAGAGGACCACTGATCAAGAAACTATAGAAATAACCATCCAAAGAACCTCAAGAAATCACTCTATAAGCTAAGATATCAAATTTGAGACTCAAACTAGACATACAAAAAAAAAGGGGGGGGGTCCACATTTTGAAATAAAATGGGGTGTGTGTGCAAGGTACAACACATTTGAACTCAATGTAACTCCGTACCTTAGGTTGCAAATAATCTTCAACGCAAAAATCTTGTGTTTATAGTTTCCTCCTTTGTTGGATTCTTTAAATGTTGCAAAGACACTTTAGCAAACCAAGGTCAATCTAGAATGCAACATTTTAGTAGAACTAGATCAACTCATTGATCTGGTTAAACAAACAAGAAAACAAGAGATCCCTCTCTTCTAGATTGTTAAAGCAATTCAAATTCCTTCCTCAGTAAAATAGTTCATAAAAACTCAGGTTGTAAGTCAATTCTCATATCTTTTACCACACCTACCTACAATGGGGACCATTTCTTTTCAAGGGGAAATTAATCCAAAGGGATTTAACATACCACTGATCTTGGGTGTTGCGCAAAACTCTTTGTGGTTTCATTAGCAATATTCTCATCCTAGTCAACACCTATGTTCCAAACCATGCATCATAATTTCATGTTAGTGTTACCATACAACTAAATCTATGATGAGTCCTGATAATTATATCTTACTTTCATATAGACATTGCAGCAGTTCTTTACTTTATATGGACTTGGTACACTTAAATACATAATTAAATATCATATCTATTTGAAGAATGGATGGATAATATGTTTTGGTGCTTATTCTTTCAATGGTTGAATATATTTGAATGTTTCTACAATTTCTTATCTCTATGTATATATATTTGTGTTTTTGTGACTAAATCAATTGTTGGTTCTAAGCGTTGAACATTTTGGATCTCTCCGGAGCTAATCCTGAAGGAAAGACAGTTATCTCTAGTTAGATCCAGAGTAACATTTTGCATCATAATTGTTCATCCTTCTTCTAGGATAGTGTTTTCTTGACAAATTATGTGTCAAAACTCTAGTCTTGGTCTATTCCTTGCAAAGAATAAGGAGATCCCAAATTACTTTTGTTGTCTAGTTGCTTATCATGACACTTCGACTAACTTCAGTTCTTTTTCTCTCTGTTCTTCTGGTTCTAAGGTTGAGTCATCTAAATAACTGAAGTTCTTTTTCAATAAAGTTTCCTCTAATGTAGGTTTCACCTGCATAACCTTGTACCTTCAATTAAGGATACCTCTTGGTTGAATCATTGGTGTCTCTTGTTTTGAATAAAAGACTATTAGTCTTAGAAATAAAAGGTAGGTAAAAGTTAAGTTCAATCTAGTTTTTAGTCCAATTCAGTCTTGTTTTATAAATAAGGCTCAAGTGTCTAATAGCAAGCCATTAGAGTAGAAAGATAGTTCCTTCTTTTTCAAATATTGTGTTTGCAATAACATTTTTTATTCTCTTTTATGTAAGCGTGATCATATGAATTTTCTATTGCATGAAAATAAGAAGGAAATTATCTTAATTTTGTGTTAGCACAAGAAGATCCTTCTAGAAGGGGAGTTAGGCCCACTCCACCTGAAGGAGGTGATCTACTGGTACCTCTTTTCTTGTGATTAAATTTATTTATGGTGTGTCTAAAATTAGTTGTTTACTTGTGACATGATTAGAATAGTTATGTGTTGTTCATTTGTTATTGCTAACCTACAAGTAATTAAAAGAAAATCATAAAAATGTTTAACTCTTTCCAACATTGATTTTGTTAAAGCATTATTTCCCAACATGTGTGTTTAGCATAGATTGAACATTCATTTCCATCTTTGGTTTAATTCAGTATTTTTTAAATTTTGATTTAGCATTTGTTTATGTATGTGTGTTTCATTGGCAATAGTATATATCATTATTTCAAGCATGACTCTCTACATTTGTAAGCAAAGTACAATAGAATAATGTGGAAAATTATATATTTAAGTTTGATTTACACTTTCACCATTAAAATCTAGAAATAGGATCACAACTTTAAAACCCCAAAACCTTGTTGTAGATAGCTCTAGACACCACCTGGATTGATAAAAATTAAATGATAGGAAAATTAGATGACTACAATGAACCCGTCATTTTTTGTGCCATTATCGAGGAACCTACAAATCTTGTAAGTTAAGGTGTTGGTAGGGTTTTTCAACCAAGAGAATTGGGATTCTCATAGTTTATGAGTAGGCCTAGAGACTATTTAGGCCACTTTATAAAGAAACCCCTAGTCAGCACATCACAAGAATTACATTCACCTTTGAGATCCAATACAGAAGAAATATCAAATTACTTGTCAAGTCAAGAATTGTACATAGCCCCCAAACCTTCATCATTATGGCAGATAACATTATGGGTGAACATGAGCTGAATAATAAGGCTTTCTCGTATCTAATTTCTTTGACTCCTAAGAGAAATAAGCCCCCCATGAAAAACATCTCTCCCTCAATATTACCCACATTTAGAGGAAAGGTTTCATAAGACCCAGATCAATTTCTATTTGAATTCAAGGTCCTCTATTAAACTTATGACTATGGGACTAACAATCAGAAATTGCAAATTTTTCCCTCCACTTTGAAGGAATCAACTTTGTGTTGGTTTATGGGATTAATTTTTGATTACATACATACGTGGGAAGAAATGAAAATTGCCTTTCTTGATAAATATCAAGATTACTGTAGAGTCCAGGACATAAAAGAATAACTCTTTAGAATGAAACAACTAGAAGACAAAAACTTGGAAGACTATGTAGATGGCTTCTTGTTTGTCCATAGGACATGTGGCAGTAGTCTAGATAAAGATCTTAGTAAGACCATTTTCCTAAGAGGAATGAATGAAGATGCTAGAGAAGCCTTGAACCTTATGGGGCGTGGAGATATCAACAAAGTAAGTTTTAAAGAAATTGTAGAATTCAACAAGAATTACTCCTATACTCGGGCTAGCAATAGAATACTCAAAAAAGGGAAAGGCAGTGGTAATGATGTCACTAAAGTAATGGAAGAGTTGTCTAACCTCAAAACTAACAACTTACTTCATTTGAACACTACTCTAGATGGGATACATGTAAGTAAGAAAACTATTGAGCCCTTAGCTATCTATTGTCCATGATGCAGAGAGAAGCATCCACTTAGAGAAAGCCCATTAAATTGGACTAAGTTGTGTGGAATTTGTGAAAATAGTTATCCCATAAATGAATGTAGTTTTATTCTTGAAATCAAAAATTGATTAAAAAGATACCACAGGTTGAGGAAGACCTAAACTTCATTGCGTAGAAACAATCAAATTTCAGTTTTAACCAATATTCTAGATAGTTTGGGTCTGGAGCCCCTCCAAATTGGGGACCAAACCAATAGTTTGGACCACATGGGGAGGTCCACCTCCACAAATGCCACCTCAGTGGGGACCATCTTAGCCTCAATCTGATTGGATGAATCATTCATTGACTACTGCCCAATGGTAGAATCAAAATCAATACCAATAGACATGGGTACCCTAATATAATCAGGGACCAAGACATTATGGAAAACAAACACAAGCTCTACTACCTAAAACATCTTAATCATCATCCAAAAATCCTAGTGAATAAGTAAATCAGCCACAATTACCTATCCAACCTATGCCCATTCCCAAGAACAATCATCTTCAATAGCCAATTTACAATGCAACTCAGAATACTGCAACTTTAAGTGTGATAGAAATCAATGACATTCAGCTACATTCCTAAAACATTTCTACAAAACCTCCTTCCATAGATACACATGAGGAAAGAAAAATCATGCTTGATGGTGTTAAAGAAGGTCAACCTCAAGAAGAGACATTAAACCCATAGGGTCCCAGACAAACTCCTAAGGCAATACCGATTCCTTTTCTTGAGCGCCTACTGCAACTTATTGTCACTCTAGAGGATTCTAAAAAGCTGTAGAATGCTCTACATGACTCTCGGTTGATTAGAGAGATCCAAAAAATTAACATTGAAGTCCCTTTTCTCTAGGCCATCAAAGATATTCCTAAAATAAATCAAACAATCAAAAGTTTGTGTCTAAAAATCCTTGGAAGGAAGAAGAAATTAACAAACACTATCCACATAGGAGGAAGACTCTTGAATGTCCTATTAGGAAAATTGATCCCACAGAAGTATAGAGACCCAGGTAGTCTTGTCATTTCAGTGGTAATAAAAGGGATGTCATTCTTAAATGTATTAATTAATGTTGGGGTTACCATTAATGTGATGACCGTAGACATTGTAGATGCATTATCTATGCCTGATATGCAACCTACATCTATAGTTTTGCAGCTAGCTGACCAATCCATCACCATACATAAAGGATTGCTAGATGATATTATTGTCACAGTAGATACTTGGGAGTACCATGTAGACTTCCTTATCCTTCAAGTTAAAAATAAAAAATTAGGATATCCAATCATATTGGGCTGACCTTGGCTAGCCACAGTAGCAACCCTTATTAACCGTCGATTAGGAAACATGACCATTTCCAATGGGACTAAAAGAAAAGAAATATCTATCTACCCACTTACCAAACCCTCTATGCAATATGAGAACAGATTGTGGGTAGATGGCCTTACAAATTTAGACGAGGAAGATGCTTCCATGTTGGCCATGGTCACAATAGTGGAATGCCTGGAAGAATACCATAATCAGGAAAACAAGGATGAACTATCCTTTTCAAATGATATACAATGGTATGTCTCTGTATGGCTCAAGAGATGCCCTAGAGACTCTCTAAAAGCATTTATTTACTCTTTTGTGGATGAAGTTTCATCCCAACTAGACTATCATCATGTAAGCATGTTGCATTAGATTCTTCCCCATTCATGTCCCCTAAATACATTGATCAATCCTTATCAAGAAGTTCATTCTATCCACCTAGGAACAAAATAGATTGATGTCCAGTTAAACAAGCAATTATCCATTAATATATGGTCAACAAATGTGGAAGAAGCACAATTAACAGAGTTATTACAAAACTATACACAAGCTTTCACCTGGGAATATAAAGATATGAAAGGGATTTATCCAAGCATTTGTACACACCATATTTAAACTAAAGATGTTTGACCTATGAGGCAACCCCAAGAAGAATCAACCCTACTTTAAGAGAAATAGTGAAAGAAGAGATAGAGAAACTACTGTAGGTAGATTCATTTATCTTATTTTTGATATCCAATGGATCTCACCATTAGTAATTGTACCCAAGAAGAATGAGAAATGGCATGTTTGCATTGATTATAGGGAGTTGAATAAAGTAACTAAAAGGGATTATTTTCCTCTTCCCTTCATTGATCAAGTTCTAGACAACCTGGCTAGTAGCCATTATTTCTCTTTCTTAGATGATTTTAGTGGCTACAATCAGATCTAGAAGGCTCTGAAGGATCAAGATAAAACTACATTCACTTTCCCATGGGGAACATATGCTCATAGAGTTTTACTGATGTAGGAGCATCCCTGGTTCAAGAGCAATCTTGCATCAACCAAAAACATTTGCATTAGTTCGTTTGCATTTCAGTTTGTTTGTTTCTTTGCATCTTCTAGTTTAATTCAGGCAATCGAGACAGTAGCAGTTTTAGTATTTTGGTCCACATTCTACCGCAGTTGCATTTCAGACCTTTTGGAGTTGGACTTAACATCTAGAGACATTCATGCACAACATATCCAAATCTTAGAGAATTTGGTTAAGGTACCAGAAAGATATCGCTATCAGAAGATCAACTGTTTCTCAGAACAGAGCATCCTGACAGTCTCAGACAATCAGCTAAAGGAGAAGACTTGCAGAGCATTTCTTGACTTGTGAAGCCTAATGACACACCATTCATTGATCTTTAGTTTGTGGCTGACCTTCCCCGAGACCCTCACATCATTCCATTCATTTTCAGAGGAATTCTATTCATTTAGGTTCGACCTATCCATGTACACATAATACAGGTCTTCATTGGAGTTTGTGACCTCTCTTGGCTGACGAGGAGGAATCTTTTGTACTAGAGATGATATATATTGATGTAATAAATCTCTAGGAAAGCATTTAGCATAGTGGTGATCATTAGAATAAGTTCATAGTTTAAATTTTGTGTGAAAGAGCTTCAAAGCTACATCTTGTGTATATTTTGCTATTCTGTAATGAGGCCTATGAGCCCTAATTGTAAGCCTGCATGTTGCCAGCCAATCTATATTTGAATTCCATGACATACTGAATGACTAAATCTGTATTTGTTTCATGTCTCTGAGTTGTTTCCATTGTGTTTCCTCTTTCTGCACGGTCTGGACAATTCATTCTGTGAACCCTTCTACCATGACTATGCCATATACCCTTTGGATTATGTAATGCCTTAGCTACTTTCTAGTGGGTTGTCCTTGCAATTTTCTTGATCTCACTAATACTTGTTGAAGTGTATATGGATGATTTCACAGTCCATGGTAAAACATCAATTATCAATTTTACTTGTTGAAGAGCGTCAATTATCCCTAAATCATGAGAAATGTCTTTTAATGATGAATGAAGGAATAGTTCTGAAACACCACATTTCTCAAGAGGGTATTAAAGTGGATCATAATAAAATTGAAATCATCATACATATTCCTACACCTCAAACTCAAACTCAAGAATTTTTCTAGGGCATGCTAGCTATTATAGATAATTCATTAAAAACTTTAGTCAAATAGCATACCCCCCTGCTTAACCTTTTGAGGAAAGATTCTGAATTTAATTGGACTAATGAATATCGATAATCTTTTGAATCCTTTAATAAGTCCTTGATTACAACACCTATTATTAAAGGACCAAATTGGGGAGAACCTTTTCATATTCTTGCAAATGCATCTAACCAAGCAATAAGGGGCCATCTTAGGACAAACAAGTGAATATGGAGATATGCATGTTATTTATTACATTAGTAAGAACCTGAATCTAGTAGTGAAAAAAATACACTACCACAGAAAAAGAGTTTCTAGCAGTAGTCTATACCATTAATAAATTCTACCACTACATCATTGGAATATAAAGTGTTTGTTCACACCGACCATTCTGCCATTATATACCTCATGAATAAAGTTGTAGTTGGAGGAAGAATCATTTGTTGGTTGTTGTTACTACATGAATTTGATATAACTATCATTGATAAACTAGGTAAAGACAATATGGTTAACAATTTCTTGTCAAGGTTGACTATGTAGGGGAATAATGAACCAGTGGATGATGCTTTTCCAGATCAACACTTATTTTACATATCAATTCAGTCACCATGGTTTGTTGATTTGGCCAATTATTTGTCCACATGAAAGTGTCCCTCATATTTTAGTCAAAAAGAAATAAAATGATTTATCATAAATAGTTCTAGATTCACATGGTTAAATGATATGTTGTTTAAATGTTGCCCTAATAATGTTTTGCAAAGATGTGTTCAAGAAACTGAATTATGTGAGATCATACGTGCATGTCATGATGAACCATATGGGGTACATTTTTCAACTCTCCAAACTAGACACAAGGTGCTTGGAGATGGATACTACTGGCCCACCATGAGTAAGGATATTCAAAAACATGTTAAACAATGTAACCAATGCCAAACAATGAGATGTCCTACACTCTCAAATGAAATGCCTTTTCATCCTCAAGTGGTTCTTGAACCATTTGGAAAATTGGGTATAGATTTTTTTGGCCCAATTGATCCATCCTCTAGAGTTAATCACTACATCTTAGTTTGCATTGATTATGCCACTAAGTAGGTAGAAGCAAAGGCCCTGTCTGTTGTACGAGAGGAGAAAGTAGTAGATTTTTTGTAAGCATATCTTGTAAAGGTTTGGAGCTCCAAGGGTTCTTGTCTCAGATCAAGGGCCACAATTCATGTCAACAATGATTAAAGTATTCATGACAAGGTATCGAATTAGCCATATAAAATCTTCTCCCTATCACCCTCAAACAAATGGACAAGTTGAAGTAACTAATAGGGAACTGGAGAATATATTGACAAAGACAATTTCAACCAACAGAACATATTGGGATGATAGAATGACAGAAGCTATCTAAGCTTACAATACCACTTGGAGAACTAAAACAAATTTTATTCCCTATGAACTAGTCTATGGGAAGAAAGCAATATTCCCTATTCAGTATGAACTAGAAACACTAAAGAAAACCTTAGAAATAGGGATTGACCTAACAAAAGCCCAATAACATTGTATTACACAACTCAACAGACTGGATGAAATGAGATTAGAGGTGCTTCATCACACATAACTGATTCAGCAACAGAGAAAGGAGTGACATGATAAGCATATTATCAGTAAGCAATTCAAGGTGTGATACTGGGATCTATTGTACAATTCAAGTTATCAAGATTTCAAGGGCAAAATGCACACCAAGTGGTTAGGACCGTATAAGATCAACCAAGTCTTCAGTAATGGAGTCGTACAACTACTACCAATGGATGGAAATAGAAGGACCCTTCTGGTCAATGGCAATAGGTTGAAAATTTATCATAAGACAACATTTAAAGAAGAGATTTTTACAGAACTACAATCTTGAATTGAGCAATTTACACTAGAAGATATTTCTTCCATGGGTATAATGTCTTAATTCCTCAACATTTCCTAAATAAAGCAATAACCCTAAATAAAAGGATAGGGTTGAAAACTAGAAATGATAGTCTTCCCTATTATATATAAAAAATAAAAAATAAAAAATAAAAAAGAGAGTTGAAAACCAAAAATGACGGCCCCCTGTTCAAAAAGAGAGAAAAAGGAGAGAAGGTTTGAAAACTAGCAATGGCAACCTCTCTATCAATATTCTTCTCCAACAAAACCGATATACTTACCTTTAGAATCATTTTTACAGGGTTTTAGTTAAATCAATTAGCAATAGATAGCTCCAGAATTCCAAAAGCAAGTGGATTGTTGCCACAATTGGAGCTCTAAATGGTGTCAGACATCACTACTACAATAACCAAGCTCCAAGATAGAGAAATTTATCTCAACAAGTGTTGTAACTCTAGAAAACATTCAACACAGTGATGCATGCGAAGTAAGTACCTTACACGCTTTCTCCTTCATTTCTTGAAATGATTATGGTCATTAAAAATATATTTAAGTACCAAGTCCTTGTGTGTAAGAGTCCATGTCATGCACTCAAGGAAATACATGGAATCCTTTCCATTAGGATACATGGTGGCACCATACCAATATGTAGCAGAAGATGGGACAAATTGTATGAAGAATACTAATTACACTTCATCATATCAATTTACCCTCGTTAAATGTAGAATGAATGGAATTAAGTACACTTAAGGTTCAAAGTTTTCAATTCATTATGATAGGATTATGACATTAGTACAACATGTTATGAGATGATGGATGAAATATTTCAAAGAAGATGACTCTGTCATCATTGTAGTGCTCTTACGGTGTCATAAAAGTTAGAAATGGTAGCCAAAGAGTGATAAGATATTTTTGAAGATCGCACTACTCAACATACTCCTTCCTAGAACAAAGGAAAAGGAGGGAGCTCTACAATTGTTCAAGGGTTTCGTAACCCTCCATGAACAACTGGTAGGGTCCTCATGCCTTGCATTGTTCTCATTGATTTTCTATTTTCATGAATTTGTATGTTTCAGTTTTAGATTATTGCTTGAATTTGTTTTGATTGTTTCATTCTCTAGTAAGAGCCTGTGCAATAATTGTTAGGTCACTTGTTGACATCTGAATTTTGAATTCAAATTTGTTCCCACCTACACTGTTTTGGGGGGACGAGTGGTTATTAGGTCGTAAAAGTTACCTATGCTCATAGGCCTTAGACGAGGTACTACTCCAGCCAGGGAATTTACTCCTCGGCCATGAGAACTTATGGCAGGAGTTATTACATAGGAGGATGACATGAGAGAAGTAATAGATGATAACAAGAAAATATTCTAAGATGCTTTGAATTTGCAAAATGTCCCAACTACAACCCAAGATGCTTGTTTCGAGATCAATCAAGGGCGAAGAGCACTCAGAGACAGAGGTGAATTTCCAATAGGGGGGAGAGAGTGATAAGTGAACACAAGAAAAGGGTACGTATCTCCTCATGCCTAGAAAATTGACCTTGAACCCAAATGAAGATATATTGAATGCTATAAGAAATGAAGAAAATAGACTTAAAAATAGTGCAATATTCTTTGTTTGTCTCAATGCTGATAAGTTACCGTCACAGAGATTTTTAGATAACTGGATTAATGCAGTCTGGGTTAGAAAAATGGGTATAAATGTATCTTTTTGTAGAATGATTGGCAAATGACTGTTTGTTGTTTTTTTAGGAACCATTTGATGCAGAAAAAAGTTTTAGAAAGGGTTTTCTGGAATGTGGGTTAAACCCTTTTCAAAGCCTTTCCATGGAGGCCTAAGGCCTTGTACCAAGAAATTATCTTCTGCTATGTGCCCAGATGGATTATTGTCAAGAACCTGTTGGAACATCTTTGGACTTTTTTACCCCAAATCTTAGAGCCTGTGTGTAAAGTGATGAAGGTGGATGATACCAAAGCGACCTTGCCTCATATGGATGAAAGAATTGTATTGTTGCTCAATGAGAGGATTGATATTCCCGAGATCCTTGAGATTAGTTTTGGTGATAAATGTTTTGAATGTGAATTTATTGGTCTTAGAGGTCTAAATTCATTCTTCTTCTATAAAATGGAAGGGCATTAGAGAAAGAATTTCCCTAATCTGAAGAATTCTAACCTAGAGAAAAAAATTGAAAACAGTGTGCATCTTTTTGAAAGAGACAAAGTAGATAAAATGGTAAATGTTACACCCTCAAACTCTAGTAACTTGGGGGAGAAAAATACGGTTGTTGAGACTACTGTGAAAGAATTAGATCCACCTCAAAACAATAATAATGTCCTCAAAGCCTTTTCAAGAGAGATGAGAAACAGTCTCGAAAAGATTAAACTTGATGATTATCCCTCTGACCTCAAAACTGTTAATAGCCCCTCAATTACACATTCTAAATTTCTTTTTGTAAGGAAGCTAAGGTAGCAGAACAACTGCCTACACTAATCTTGAGAGGAGGATAATGCAAAGCTTTACAGATCTTTAACTGTTTGTTATGGAGTAAAAAGTATCCCTATGCCTTTTTACCTCCTAGTTTAGCTCCTAGGTCCCCTCATTTACATTATGCAAGCTTAATACTTATCTCGAAGCAATTTCCCCTGAAACCCATGGCAAATGGGACCTAGGGGCCCATTCTAAATGTTTAAACATGACCAAAAATGGCCTTGGGACTTGGGCACCCGTGCCCAAGTCTATCCTAATTTGTCAGGATTGAAACAATTGAATGTCATCTTGGGCCCTTTCAAAAGGTTTCCCTCTGTCAGCCTATTCAATTTAAATTACGAATGTTGTAGGAAAACATATATAAGTGAGTTTATGACTTAATTTTACACCTAGATGGATGATGTGAACTTGTGATATTGAGTTAAGGGATTTCAAGGCTTTCATTATGTTGTAGAGCAGACTTGTGTTGTTATTGTGTTTATTTGTTGCAAATTTGGCTTCATCAATCCATCTCCTCATGATTTGAAGGATCTTCATCTCTGTGAGGGTTTCACCTCTAAGGTGATATCTACTTGTGTTTTCAATCATTCATTTCATCAATTAGATTTGGCCTCTGTCCTCCAAGGACACACACTCTATCTAACAATAGTGTTGGAAGACTTGAATGTCATTTCGAGGCTTGACTGAGGCAAGCTCCTAAACACCACAATCCCCAAACCCCTCTCTTTGTGATTGCAAGTTACAGGGACGTGATTTGGAGAAGTACATGTATAGAGAAGCAATTTAGAGGATATGGATTCAAGATATGGAGAAAACTTGTTGATATTCTACCCTATTTGACTAGGGCACCCACCCTGTAGTCCTCTCGATAGGATTTGTCCCAAACTCAGGAGCTAAACAACATCTGACTGCTCACTATTCCAAATCTATAGAAAAAGTGCTCTATTATACTTGGGCACCCACCCCATAGTCCACAAAGTTATCAATTTTGGAAATCCAACTTCATGTAAGTTTCTGATCCTTCCTGAGTGCCTTCATGTCTGGTTATTTGTAGCATTCTATTCGTTTGTACCTGATTCAATATAATTAGGGTTTAAGGCTTATTGAATCTAGGGTTTGACAAATATTTCAATCTAATCAATCATTCCATATCATTCCTAAGTACACCAGTCTGTAGCTAAGTCCTCTTCATCGGTAGTGACTTGGCTCAGTTGTTGTCCTTGAGTGTTAGTGTGAAAGGAGTGTTTGATTTGATAGATCTTAATACTATTCATCATCTTCCCACTTTTCATATCTAACATTTTGGTGAACCTAGAACAACAAGCATTTTGCATCTTTTTGAGTGTTGTAATTACTCCTTGGATTCATTCATATCATATTAATCATCTTGCATTGAAAAATTTAGCATACATTTTTTTTAAAAAGTTGAAACAAACAAGCATTTTAGGCTTGCATTAAGCCATAGTTTTGCATATTTTGTATTGCATAAGATAAAAAGATTCAATTTTCTGATATTTGCATCAGATCTGATCCATATTACAATAAAAAATTATTTCATCATATCATATCTTGCATTTTAAGATCTCATCTAGGGTTTTGGTTAAAAAGTTGCATTTTTCATATAACCTACTAATTCCAAAAGCTAGGGTTTGTAGTCAAAACATTATTTCAGATTTTGTTGTTGTCATAAAACATCTTTCAATTCAGATCTAGCGATGATTTAAACCATATTATCATTTCTTATTTGAAAATTTTGCATCATTTTATACTTTACTTTGAAAATTTCACATGTTTGTAATTACACAATGTGTATTTCAACATGAGCAATTTAACCTCTCTCTAACATTTCTTTGCAAGAAATATTAAAAGTGGTCTATACTACCTTTTGTGCAACACTCTTCACATCTTAATCACGCCATTTGTAAGGACACTAGTCTTTTTTTGTTCTTGGTAACAAGCTTCAAAAAACCCGGTTTCCTCAAACTAGTGTGGTGGTGTACAAAAATCTCTCATATTGGTTGTATTTGATAAATGAAAATATCTTATTGTGCATTGCTATTCCAAGACATTTTATTAGGGCATCTTCATCTCATTTCTCTTTGGTATCTTTTACATGCATATATCAAAAACTTTGAGAATTTCTACAAACTCTTTAATATGAATCCTCATGTTCTCACTCATATACAATCCCTGTATCATAAGGATGTATTTAAATGCTCTTCATTTGAAATCCTTGATTATGTATCTGACTTTGGCAACTTCATAGCTCTCATGAATACATACCCTTTGGTGTTAGAAGATCTAACCGAATACATCTTCATGAATACTCATGAGAAAGATGAGTGTGAAAGTTCTTCTTCCATTAATGCCTTGGAACTAATATCTAAAATATATGCTGATTGTTAGTGTGAATAGGGATATTTGCTATCTAGTTTCCCTTGTGGTAAGAGTAATTCATATTATTTAACTAGTAATTAGTTAAATAATATTCTCCCACGTAATTCACACATGTTAAGTTGACTTAGTGAGTTTTCTAGCAGTCTAGTTGTGTGTTGAGTTGTTGATAGTTGGAGTAAGGTGTCTTATCCTCCACATGTGTAATTAGTTGGTATCCTATAATTGTCACATGTTGTAGGACACTCTCCACCTTTCACTCCACCTTTCTAGCTCTCACCTTGTCTTTATAAGAAAGGTATGCCATAACATATTGTATGGTAGATAATGGGAGTGTAATCTTGTATTTGCATTCATTGATAGGAATACAATTCATTCTTATTAAATTGATCTTCTCTTTTATTTGTGCTTTCCATTAGGCTTCTAGATCTTAGGTGGCTATCTCCATAGCCAAATCTTACATGGTATTAGAGCCAGGTTGATTGCCTTTGGTTAGTCTATTGAGACATCTTGAGTGCAAATCATGGTGGATCTTGAAAATTGAGTATGCTCTTCTCTTGCATCATATGATGATCTTGCGAATTAGAAAAATTTGATAGAAATACCATATTTGGAGGATTTTTCTCTTTGTGGCATTGTATTGCAGGTTGCAGCATGTCTTTTATTGACTTAGGTGGCTGATTCAACTTCTACATGTCATTTTTTGTTGTTAGAGATGTTTTTTTGCACTAGGTCCACATCTTCTGCAGGTCAGATCAAAAAATGCCTTCCGGGTTTTGTTTGTTGCATCAAAAAACCATTTGGGTTTATTTTAGATTTTGCATGTAGGCAATAGATCATCCGCGAGTTTAATTAGAAAGTTTCTGCAGGACCTCTCTCCAATGGAGTTTTCGTTTTAACAGTCCAACTTTGAAAGCTCATATCTTGCTCAATTTTTCTCCTTTTTTCGAGCATTTTTTTTTATTTAGATCAGAATTTCATAGGATTCTCAGTGATGTAGACATTTTTTGATTTTGGTGTCTAGATTTTCCAGAAATTGCAAATTTTCATCATTATTTTTGAGCAATTCCCATTTTCAAAACTTCAAAGGCTCCATTTGGGCTCATATGGTAACATTTTCAGGCAATTTTTTTTTGAAAGTGCATGATTTTTGAGTACTTCTTAGATCTGCAATCAGTTTGGTCTATTTTTGCTCAGAAATTGTACTTTCAAATATAGCCTAATTTTGGCATTTGCAAGTACCAAAATCAAAAGTCCACTTAACTATTTTGGCTTGTGGCAACTGTAATCGTACTAATTATAAAATTCCAAGATCATATTTTATTGGGGGGATCATTAATTGAGTGAATTTGGGGGGGTGATCTTGTAGTGGTTGATTGCTTTTAGTTCTTGGCTGTGTGTTTTTTGCAATGGGGAAATCTCAAATTAAACTTCTAACTCCATATAATTATGCATCATGGAAAACATCAGTATGGAATTATCTAATGGGAGAAAGTTTCATTGGATATGTAAAAGAATCTATTTGTGAACCTACTGATGCGAATGTAAAGGCAGTATGAGAGATCAATTGTGAGAAAACTCTTGGGTACATTTGTTCATTTGTCTCTTTTGATTTGCAATTCCATGTTGAATCATGTACAACACCTAAGTAGGCTAGGGATATTTTTGAAAACTTGTTTGGTAAAACTAATAAGATTAGGGGTTATCAGATTGATAATGATTTGATAAGTCTTGATCCTAAGGAGTTTGACAAAATCCAAGACTATATCTCCAAGATTAAGCAATTAAGAACACAACTAAAGGATTGCAAGATTACTAAGGATGATTTACAATTGATTCTCAATGTGTTATCCAAGATTGGTCCTGAGTATTCAGTATTTGTTTCTAGCTTTCACACTCAATGAGTTTCCATGGGAGTTACATATGTTGAGCCTACTTTTGATGACTTTTCAAATCTTCTAATCCAAGAAGAAGCGAAGTTATGTCAAATGGGCATCCTCAAGTCTTCCAAACCACAAGAATTGGTGGCTAGTGAACCTAAGGTATAGAAAGAATCAGGGAATCCTGAAAAGAAACAAAAGAAGAAAAATAATAAGCCACAGAAAGAATCTGAGTCCTCTCTCTCCAAAGGAGAATCATCTAAGAAGGAGAAGCCTCAGTGTGCATATTGCAAGAAATTGGGGCATGATGAACACCAATGTTACATAAAGAAAATTGATGAGTTACAATATCAACTAAAGAAGGTTCAAATGAATTCATCTTTAGGGGGTTCATCTTCTTCTTCATCATCTTCAAAGTCAAAGTACGAGAAACAAAGGGGGAAAGCACTTTTTGTAGTTGCAGATTCTGAGTCAGGGAAATGGATCCTTGATTCTGGAGCTTCACATCATATGGCTTCATCACAGAGTATGTTCTCTTCATATGACAATTGTTCATCACCACCCATTCTGATGGCCAACAACACATCTATGAGTGTTTGTGGGAAAGGATCGATTGACATTGATGAAGGATCATTCAATGATGTCCTTTGTGTACCCTCATTGTCTACCAATATACTTTCTATCTATTAGATTACACATGGTGGAGCAAGAAAGAGTGTTGAGTTCACACCTGATTCTGTGATTATTTGGGATTTGCATAGCAAAGATATAGTTGCAGTTGGGGAGGTAGATCATCAATCTCGAGTGTACACTTTCTCACATTTTGTTCCTATTGTTCCTTCGGCTGAGGATCACACTAATGTGGACATTTTTTAGGAGATTCAGTATGGTCATTTGCATCTTGGTGTTCTTTCATCGACTGAGGTTCTAGAGACATGTGCTGACATTCTATCTCCTCCATCATTTCTTGTTGCATCTACAGAATTCAGTGTTGCTACATCCATGATTTCCAGTGATTTAGTGCAATAGGACATTCATAGTCTTCCAGATTTAGCTACTTGGGATGAGTACTTAACAGGTATTGCAAGCTTGTTTTGTGAGTCCTATCTTGCAAACTTGGAGGACACTATTGATGACATTCATCTTCTCTTTGATGAAGTTGCTTCATCTTCTTCAAATGTTGAGGGGGAACCTTTTCACGCTCTTGTTCTTTACCCACATGATCATTCCTCACAGTTTGATATGATGGTGGCTACTATTGAGCAACATTTGGAGGAGGTACCTTTGTCTTCAGAGAAGACATCTTTGTCTTTGGATCTTGTTCTACATCAGTTTCTAGTATATCCTAGATTGTCACATTCTTCAGTTTGGCATGAGACTCCTAATTGGTTTGTGGCTTCTTTCAACATCAATATGGAATCACCTGAGCAGAGTTCAGACACTTCATACATTTTGAGTTTTCTTCCTTGATATTCCTTTTGGGAATGGGGAGACTTCCTGCATACATTCTTGGTCTTCTTTCTTCCTAAGGGGAGGAACATTGTTCGGTGATCGTGGATCATCTTCAGCATTCATTATCGGGCATCTACCATCAGTGCAGGAGACTCAACATTGACAAGGGATTATTCATTGTTTATATGTGTTGGAATTGGTAGCATATGATTCATGTTGACACTACCTTTCCACACTTCATGCATTCTCACTTTTGGGGAGGATTTTTTTTCCATGTGGTTTTCTCCTTTACTCCACTTGAGACTTGTTTGTACATGGGTACCTAGCATGGCCTAGTAGCCAGGAGCCATCCATCATTGCATCCTTGCATTTGTTAGCTTCTCTCTAAGTTGCACTTAAGGGGGGTGTAAGTGTGAATAGGGATATTTGCTATCTATTTTCCCTTGTGGTAAGAGTAATTCATATTATTTAACTAGTAATTAGTTAAATAATATTCCCCCACATAATTCACACATGTTAAGTTGACTTAATGAGTTTTCTAGGAGTCTAGTTGTGTGTTGAGTTGTTAATAGTTGGAGTGAGGTGTCTTATCCTCCACATGTGTACTTAGTTGGTATCCTCTAATTGTCACATGTTGTAGGACACTCTCCACCTTTCACTCCACCTTTCTAGCTCTCACCTTGTCTTTATAAGCAAGGTATGCCATATTGTATGGTAGATAATGGGAGTGTAATCTTGTATTTGCATTCATTGATAGGAATACAATTCATTCTTGTCATATTGATCTTCTCTTTTATTTGTGCTTTCCATTAGGCTTCTAGATCCTGGGTGGCTATTTCCATATCCAAATCTTACAATGATGATGATGATGACGATGATGATGATTCCATGAGTTATCCTATTCCTCCTCTAGTTGAATGTTCAAACACCTTGGACATCACTAAGGAAGTGAAGACCTTTGATCTTCCTCCTTTGGATGAATGTTCAAGAACCTTGGATATCTCTGAGGATGTGAAGACCTTGGGTAGCTCCCCTTTGGTTGCATGTTCAAATCCTTTGGACGTCACTAAAGATAAAACCATCAACAATTCCTTTAACAATACTTTCCCTTCCCTTTGTTCCAATGCTCTCCCTTTAAAAGATGAAGCATTGGTGGATAAAGAAGGGTCCCTCACATTAAATTATTTAGGGATGAATGTCAAGCTTAATCAAAATCAAAACAATGTTAATTCAATTACCTTTAATAGATTTCTTCCACCCACTAAGGGGATTGTAGAAAAGTGTATTAATATTCCTAAGATGATTGTGCAAGGGGCACCTAATGCACCTTCTTGCTTAAAACTGGTAATTATGGTTCAAGGTGATCCAAAACCACCTCGACCCCTAGATTACATTCTAAATTATGCAAGACAAATCACTCAAAAAAATCAAGGTGTTCAAAATGTGTCGTAGCATCACATGATTGCTCACACATACAACACCAATAATAACAAGCAAAGTAAGAAAGCACAACATGTGCCTATCTCTCTTCCATCTTCTCAACCTTTGCTCTCTCAACCACCTCACCTTACTCATAAAGGTGGTCAAGAATATGATCTTGTTGAACAACTTCACACTACTCCAGCTAAGATCTCTCTTTGGAATTTAATACAAACATCACCTACATGCCACAAAATGCTCCAAGAATCTTTACATAAGGTGATTGTACCACCTATTGTCAAACCGAATGATGTAGCAGCTCTGTTAGATTGTATGCATGCGACAAAAATGGATATTATGTTTCAACAACATGAAGTATCGTCAATTGATGTTCAAAATGAAAATGATCCTCTTATAATCTTTGTCACAATAGATAAAAGGTTGATAAAGTGAGTTATGATTGACAATGGATCGACTCTTAATGTTTGTGACATTGACTTGCTACACAAAATCAAGATTGACACATCTTTAATCAAAGCAGACAAGCTTAACATTCGTGGCTTTGATAATGTTGGTAGACAATCCCTGGGTGCCATAACTTTACCCGTAAAGGTTGGACACGTGACATTATCTACCCTTTTTTATGTCATGCCTAGTTCGCTTTCATATAATCTGATTCTCAGTAGACAGTGGATCCATGCCATGGGGGCAGTTCCATCTACCCTTCATTGATCAAGAAAGTTTATTTATGAAAACAAGCTCCACACCATTGAAGTCGATCTTGAGCCAAATGATTGTTTACATATTGAAATGCAAAAACCAATTAATAATCATAAGAGTCTAAACAACTTATGAGTTGATTCATCAATACCTCTTGCCACAAATAATGTTGTGCAAGATTCTAAACCATCGAATGCACTTTTTGGTGATGATTAGGGTTCATTAGATTTTACTTCTTCCTTTACGAGGGAATATAAACTTAATAACTCTAATCCTAACACATCAAAAGTCGCATCAATCTCATCCAAGCAATCTTTGGAAACACCTAAGAAACCCAAAGTCTCCTTGGTAGAAAACAAAGATAATACTCTTACTTATACTACAGATTATGAGACCTATGAGGCTTCACCATCTCCTAAAGAGTTGGACTCTCTCTATGGTCATGGATTTCAAATTTTGTACAAAAACTGTGACTACGTAGGCAATGGTTATGGTGTAAACCAACAAGGAATAAGAGTACCTTTACAAGTTGCTAGAATGAACTACACAACCGGTATTGGATACCATTCTTTGAAGCCCACTAAAGCCTATCATTTTCCTAAACTTAATGTTAATGCAATATCAACAAGATCAAAACTTAATGCGATACATCTTGCGATGATAGAAATGGATTGTCTACTAGGAAATATCCCATTGCATCAGGTAAGTATTTCTCCCTCCTTTAGACACACACAATGTAGCACCTATTCCAAATGCTCTCAAGGGTGGCCTCCTCCTAGATATATATGTTGATGTGTTGTGTTGTGTTCCCCCGTGTTGTGTTATATGTTGTTTAGGTCTCTTTGGATGACCCTTGACACTCTTGTAAGGTCAAGGATACAATGGAATTGCTTCTGTCATAACATTCTTCTATTTGTTTCTCAATTCTTCTATACTCCTCTTCCCTCTTCTTTATTGTTGTGTGGTGTGCCTTGGGGGCATAGCATTGCGGAGGGTGTTTTGGGGGCATCCTCCTATGTGGTGTTCCTAAGGCACTTTGTTTCCGCTCTCATTTTTATTTTTTTCATTCTTGCATGGCCCTACTAGTCAGTGGATGACAATAAAACATAATTACTGATAAGGACCATGTGTCCCTTCAACAAGTAAGCAAAAATGGACCCAATCCATATATGAGGATGGGGTTGATATATATGTCTGACACTTGACAAGTAGAATCACTCTGTGTGATATATCATATTGTGCTATCTCTTGTAACAAATATTTTACAATACTCTTAATTTGATCCGTGCACTTTGGATGGTTTTGTATCTCACCTTGTTGTTACACTCGGTTCCGAGATACCTATAGTCTAGCCCAACGGCTATACTCAGTTCTGAACTCGTAAGTGTAGCCTTGGTCTTTGATGTGATCTAATATATGATTTATGCATAGCTTCTACAAATTGATTTGGTTGTTATCTTAGAGTAAGATGTTCTAACCAAAGCTTATATCTTGTTGATTATCTTAGCAAATCTTATCAATGTGTTTGTGGGAGCATTCAATGATCATGACACATGTCACTTTTGGGGCATGGGCTTTGCAAAAGCTCTTCTTCCCTTGTGTGTTTTCACTCTACCTTAATGTGCTTGATAGTAACAAGCGAGATCAACCACCTTAAGGTGGGGGCATATATAATGGTATCTGTCTGATTACTTTTACACTAAAAAAGCATGTTTGAAAGCCCTCACCATGAGGTGAGATGGTGTACCTCTTGAGCTAGTGCATATCCTTTTAAAACAAGAAAGCCCTCATTGTGAGGTAGCATGATGTATCTCTTGAGCTAGTGCATATCCTTTTATATAAAACCCTTTTGCAGAAGAAGGGACTTTTTTAGTGGCGAATCTTTGCCAATTGGCAAAAAGTTTATATTTTCAAATTGCGATTTGGCGAATACATTACAATTGGTGGGGGGGCCAATTCGCCCAAATTTTTCAAAATTTTGGTCAAATGCATTTCAATTCGCCACCAATTTAATTATGAGGCATTTATAATTATTATTTTCACCATAGTATTCTATGTGGTTCTAACAGTGATTCACCTAAAATTTCTGAGACATGTTTTAATTCACCATATTCGCCAATAGCATTAAACTGTTCACCGTGTATGAGTACTGATTTTGTCATTAGTGTATTATATTCCTACTTATATTATGGAATAGGGGTCCATATTTTATTTATATCCATTGATTTCTATTTTAATCTAATAGTTTGTATTTAAATTCCATGGGTCATTTAAGCTTGTGCCTTTTTAAAGCCATGCTGAGCCCGAAATTATTTTTGGGCTGTGGGATTAGATCCTAATCCCATGGCCCAAAAGCAATTCCAGGATCAGCATGCCTTTAAAAAGACACATGCTTAAAGGAGCCCGAAATTGCTTTTGGGCCATGGGATTAGATCTATGGAATTTATTGTTGGGATTTTTAAAAATACTTAATTTTTATGTGTTCCAATGCGTTCTCAATAATGGATTTGTGCTTGGCAGCAAGGGGCTCTGCCCCTCGACCCCGCCTATATCATGACAAGAGCATGTCAGGGCTGCTATCCCAAACCTTGTGAGTGGGCTTTGACCCCTCAACCCCCGCAAGGGACACTGCCCCTTGACCCCATCAGTGGCTGCCGCCCCCAAGCCCCTGCTTTAGAATTATAAAAAATAAAAGAATATATGGGGGGACTGAGCCAACCCACTATGTAAAATTTTAAAGGAAGGATTCACCATTGTAATTAATTTTTGTGTCTATCATTCACTACAATTCACCATGCTTTTTTAAAAATTTCTAATAATGTGCATAGATTCGCCAAGAAAATTAATATTTTTTTCAAAAATAATGAAATATTCGCCAGGAGAATTATGGCACTTAGCTAGGTTTCACCAAGGTTTTATAGGTTTTTTAGGGGGATTCCTTAAATTTATCACTGTGTGAAAGGCGGGATGGTGTATCTCTTGAGCTAGTGCACATCCTTTTATACAAAGTCCTCTATGGAGGCAGGGTTGGATCTTGAGTCATCCACCCTTAAGTATGTCTTTGGTGGTTTAGGTAGCATAGCTCAATTGTCAGGTGTGTTTGGCATTTTTTGGATAGTGGAGTAGTGATGAGATCCTCCCTATTACTCATGTTTGTCATGTATAAGACGTGTAGTATGTCGATAATGTACTATATGGTGCTCGTGTATTCCGTGTGTTTTCTGTGTGTCTTCCCAACATGTCTGGCATGTCTTGTGTGTTTTGTATGTGTCTTGCATGTTTTTGATGGTGGCACGTAGCGTTGAGCTCCCTCACCATCGCTTAGTTAGAGATATATGTATGTATGTATTTGTTTAATCATGTGTTTTCTCCATGTATACTTCATATTGCGTGACTGTTTTCATGTCTTATTCATGTATTGTGTGCTTCCACTGTATTCTCTATGTTTTGCATGCTTCTTACTATCTTCCTTGTGTCTTGTGTGTCTTCCATGTGTTTTCTAGTGCTTACTTGAGATTGGGGGCTAGAAATAGTCCTCCAACCTTTGGGTATGCCTTAGCTCTATGTGCCTGGTGTGTTTGATGTGTTTTCGACCATACTTTAATGCATGTATGGAATCATAAGATCATACATACATTAAAGTGGGGGCTAAATGTTATGGAGTAAAAAGTATCCCTATGCCTTTTTAAATCCTAGCTTAGCTCCTAAGTCCCCTCATTTACATTATGCAAGATTAATACTTATCCCAAAGCAATTTCCCCTAAAACCCATGTCAAATGGGACCTAGGGGTCATTTTAAATGTTTAAACATGACCATAAATGGCCTTGGGACTTGGGTGCCTGCGCCCAAGTCTAGCCTAATTTGTCAAGATTAAAGTAATTGCATGTCGACTTGGGCCCCCTCAAAAGGTTTCCCTCTGTTGGCCTACTCAATTTAAATAACAAGTTTTAGCAGGAAAGCATATATAAGTGAGTTTATGACTTCATTTTACACCTAGATGCATATTGAAACTTGTGATATTGAGCTAAGAGATTTCAAGGCTTTCATTGTGTTGTAGAGTAAAATTGTGTTGTTATTGTGTTTGTTTGTTGCAAATTTGGCTTCATCAATCCATCTCCTCATGATTTGAAGGATCTTCATTTCCGTGAGGGTTTCACCTCTAAGGTGATATCTACTTATGTTTTCAATCATTTATTTCATCAATTGGATTTGGCCTCTGTCCTCCAAGGACATGCACTCTATCTAAGAACGGTGTTAGAAGACTTGAATGTCATTCTAGGGCTTGACCGAGGCAAGCTCCTAAACACCACAACCCCCAAACCCCTCTGTTTGTGATTGCAGGTTACAGGGATGTGATTTGGAGAAGTACAGGTACAAAGAAGCAATTCAGAGGATAAGGATTTGGGATCTGGAGAAAACTTGCTGATGTCCTACCCTACTGGACTAGGGTACCTACCTCGTAGCCCTCCCTGCAAGATTTATCCTAAACTTAGGAGCTGAACAGCATCTAACACTGCTCATTATTCTGGATCTACAAAAAAAGTGTTCTATCAGACTTGGGTGCCCACCCCGTAGTTTGTAAAGTTATCAATTCTTAAAATCTAACTTCAGGTAAGTTTTTGATCCTTCCTGAGTGCTTTCCTATTTGGTTATCTATAGCATTCTATTCGTCTGTACCTGATTTCATTATAATTAAGGTTTAAGGCTTATTGAATCTAGGGTTTGATAAATCTTTCAATCTAGTCAATCTTCCCATATCATTCCTAAGTACACCAACTTGTAGCTGAGTCCTTTTCATCTGTAGTGACTTGGCTTGGTTGTTGTCTTTGAGTGTTAGTGTGAAAGGAGGGTTTGATTTGATAGATCTTAAGACTATTTATCATCTTCCCACTTTTCATATCTAACATAGTTACAGAAACTTAAACATAAATAAACATAGATATCATGCATACCACAACACAATGATTTATGTGGGGAAAACCCTTTTGGGAGAAAAACCCTACACTCCAAAAACCAATATATTATTCAGAAACCACAAAGATTACAATATACTTGTAGAGAAAGCTTCTCACAGGAGTATCACCATCAAAGATCCAAAGACAACATGACTGTTATCAGACTCTCAGAATACATCACGATACCATAACCATAATACAACACCCTCATAAAATAGGGTTACCTTCTAGGGCAAGACAAGATAACAAAATATCTGCCATCAGATCTAAAACATAATAATGGACAGTCCAGGTTTACAATATATCACTAATTTAATGTATATTGGCCATTTAACAACTTTTTTGTTAAC
Source organism: Cunninghamia lanceolata (assembly GCA_027924645.1). Lineage (NCBI taxonomy): Eukaryota > Viridiplantae > Streptophyta > Pinopsida > Cupressales > Cupressaceae > Cunninghamia > Cunninghamia lanceolata. The sequence goes on along the minus strand of BSBN01001315.1, from coordinate 1,075,886 downwards.
AAAAAAATGTTAACACGCATCCCACTCCACCCCATTATCCCATTGTATATTACACCTATCAGTGTAACTAAGAAATATATATATATATATATATATATATCCTATCAACAATAAACCTTATATAATTGCAAGGTTGAGACACATTTTCCCAACAAATCTCCCACTTGTTGAACACCTTGCAAGATAAATGGGAGGGAGTAAACATCATTTCTTATTTCTAGGGGCCAAAAGGCCCATAGTCTCTGAACACCATCTGAACTTTTTTGTGCTCGCAGGCTTAGTTAAAGAATCAGCAACATTCATCAAAGTCTCTACCTTAACCAGCTTCACCCTGCCATCTTTGACCATATCTCTAACAAAATGTATTATACATCAATGTGCTTGGTCCTGGCATGAAATGTCAGGTTCTTCACTAGACAGATCGCACTCTAACTATCACAATAAATTGTCACTACACCTTGTTTTATTCCAATATCTGAACATAATCTCTTAAGCCAAATGGCTTCTTTGCAAGCATGGGTAGCTTCAATATACTCAGTTTTAGTAGTGGACAAAGCAACCACAGCCTATCGCTTACTCGTCCAACTAATTGCACCACCAAAAAAAGTAAACACATAAGCACTGGTGGATTGTCTACTATCAATATCACCTGCCCAGTCTGAATCCACATAACCATGAATATCAAGGGAAATATCATCTTCAGTCAAATTACTATGATAACACAAGGAATACTCTGAGGTACCATGCAAATATCTGAAGACTCTTTTAACTGTATCCCAATGAACTCTACTAGGATTAGACATATCTGGAAAGAACTCCCATTGCTTGAGTAATGTCTGGTCTAGTACAAACCATAGCATACACCAAACTTCCAACTACACTCTAGTAAGGCACTTTACTCATCTCTTCCATCTTTGATGGAGATGTTGGACAATCTGAAATAGATAACTTTGTTCCAATTGAAAAGGGAACACACAATTGTATGTACAGTCCTACATGTTCAACCTCTATAAAATTGAATTGACATACTTACTTTGGCCAATCCATAGCTTTCTGTTCACTCTATCTCTTCTAATTTCCATCCCAAGAATGTGTCTAGCTCCACTAAGGTCTTTCATTTCAAATTTAGCAGTAAGTTGAAATTTCAGTTCTCAAATCATACCTTTCCCTTTAACAATAAATAACATATCATCAACATATAATGCAATAAACAAGAAACGATCACCATCAGTTTTATAATAAACACAATGATCTAATTTAGAACACTCAAATCCCAAACTCAGCACATATGTATCAAATTTTTGGTACCACATCCTAGGACTCTATTTTACCTACCATACAAAGATTTCTTCAATTTTCTAACCAAATTACCTTTACCTTTCACCACGTAGTGCTATGGTTGTGTCATATAAATATCCCCCTCCAAGCCACCATGAAGGAAAGCAGTTTTCAGATCCATTTGCTCAACCTCTAAATCATAAGCAGTAGTAATAGAAAGCAAAAATCTAATGGATGTCATTTTTTCAACAGGAGAAAATATCTCACCATAATCAACACCCTCAACTTGAGATTAACCTTTCACAACCAACCTTGCTTTGTACTTCTTAATACCTCCCATCTCAACCAATCTTTTTCTTGAACACCCATTTGCAACCAATAGGTTTTCATCCTTCAGGCAATAGTACAAGATCCCATGTATCATTCTTTTTCAAAGATGTCATTTCTTCATCCATAACAATCTTCCAAGATTCTACATCATTCACACCTAATGCCTCTTCTATAGATCTAGGTTCATCTATGTTAATATTCAAAGAAAAAATACATCTCCAATCATTAGGTGAATACCTTTCAGGTGGTTGTCTATGCCTTGTAGACCTACAAACAAGCTGAGTTGGAGGTTCTTCCTCCTCTTCTAAATATTCAGATCTAGATGAGCTCTTCTCAACTTCTTGTCTATCCATGGGCCTCGATTCAACTTTCTCAGGTGTAGAAGGAAATTGAATCACATCTTCCTATTTACTTTGTTCTGGCTACAATGTAACAGAAGAAGGCTTAGTTTCTCTAAAAGTAACACTTCTACTATATATTACATTATGTGCAACATGATCCCAAAGCTTGTATCCTTTCACATCATAAGTGTATCCGATGAAGATACATTTCATAGCCTTGTTCTCCAACTTTGTTCACTTCTCCTTTGGCACATGTGCATATGCCTCATAGCCAAAAACTCTAAGATGTCTTAATGAAGGCTTGTGACCTGACCATGCCTCTATAGGCATTTTATCAATAAGAGTTAATGTAGGAGACCTATTAATCGGGTAACATGTAGTGGCAACATCTTCATCCTAAAACCTTTGTTCTATACCAACACCACTCAACATACTCCTAGCCTTCTCCATTAGTGTCCTATTCATTCTTTCTGCAACTCCATTCTGTTGTGGATAATATGGAGTTATCTTTTGTCTATGAATACCACAATCTTTACAAAATCTATCAAAATCATTAGAGAAAAATTCACTGCCATTATCAGTCCTCAAACATTTTATTTTCTTTCCAACCTGCAACTCAACCATTGCTTTAAATTCTTTAAATCGACTGAAAACTTCATATTTACTCTTTAGAAAGTATACCCATGTCCTACTATAGTCATCAATAAATGAAACATAATATGTGGATTTTCCAATTGAAGGAACATCTATAGGACCAAACACATTAGAATGAATAAGATCCAATACACCACAAGATTTATGAGAACTCGAGTAAAACTAAACACGGTTTTGTTTTTCATAAATGCAATGCTCACAGAAATCAAACTCAAGATTACAATCAGACAACCCTTCAACAAGGTTTTTATTTTTCAAGGTCCTTAGACCCTTTTCTCCAATGTGACCAAGTCTCTGGTGCCATAAGATAGTTTTCTATGTAGGTAACTTTGATTCAGAAGAAAGAGCACCCTTGGGTACCCAAAAGCCATGACCATCTGCTGAAGATGAAACCCTCAGCTCTTCCACAGACTTTTTTTTCATAGAAGTACTATTGCACTCAACAGTGCATGCATCAAGCTTATATAATGTCCCATATTTGACACCTTTAGCAATCACCATAGCACCTCTAACCATCTTGTATCCTGCATCAGAAAATAATACCTACACACCTACATCTATTAGTTTTCTCATAGATAACAAATTCCGTACTAATCCAAGGATATGCAACACACCATTAATAATTTTTATTCTACCATCAGGAAACCTAATTCTAACTTCACCATGACCAACAATATTTAAATAATAATCATCACCCAAGTACACCTTACCTCCATCAAATTCTTCATATTCAGAAAACTAATCTCTATTAAAGGTCATATGGAAAGATGCACCTGAGTCAATTAGCCATGCATCATTACCTGCATGAGTTGCCAAAGCTGCAATGAATGCACCACCATCTTCCTTCTCAGACTCAAAATCATAATCAAATCTCTTCTTTTTCTTCTTCTTTTCTTCTTTACTTTCCTTATGAATATGTCTAGGCTTACCGCAGTTCCAACAAACAACTTTGGACTTTCCATGAGTTTTGGATCTCCCCTTGGACTTGGATTTATCACTCTTCTCATTCTTCTTGCCTCTTTCCTTAGGTCTTCCATGAACATTTAGGGCCTCCTTGTCACTAATGGATACTTTCCTCCTCATCTCTTCAAAAAGAAAAGAACTAACCACATCTTCAGTCTTCAATATAACAAAAGTACTCACAATAGCCATAACAAGAGATCAGGCAAAGAACAAAGCAATATTGGACATTTCTCCTCCTCATCCATTTTGACACCAACTAATGCCAATTGAGCCACCAACATATTGAATGCTTCCAAGTGGTCTATAATTCATCCACTCTCTTCCATTCTCAAGGAATACAATTTCTTCCTCAAGAAAATCTTGTTCACTAAAGATTTGGCTTGATACATCTCACCAAGCTTCTTCCACAGTTTTTGTGTAGAGGTCTCTTCATGGACATTGATTAAAATAGAGTCTGGTATGGTCCATAACATCATATTGAGCAGCCAAAGTAGGATCTGCAGGCCTTGAAACCTTCTCATTCATAGCATCCCACATATCTCGATCTATCAACAGATCCTCCATCTTTAGCTTCCACATTTCAAAATTATTTTCAAAAAATTTATCCACCTCTATTCTCCCTGATGAACTTGTCATCTAAAACTTCTTGCAACAAGATCACAAAGTGTCTTCTACACAAGCTCCCACTCAAATCTAGATTAGTTCAAAAAACCCAACAACCCACAACTAAAACCAAAGTTGATTAGTCTCTGATACCACTTGTAAGGAAGCTAAGGTAGAGGAACAACTTCCTACATTAATCTTGAGAGGAGGATAATGCAAAACTTTACAAATCTTTAATAGTTACATAAACTTAAACATAAATAAACATAGATATCATGCATACCACAACACAACAATTTATGTGGGGAAAACCCTTTCGGGAGAAAAACTCCACACTCCAAAAGCCACCTAATATATTATTCAAAAATTACAAAGATTACAATATACTTGCAGAGAAAGCTTCTCACAGGAGTATCACCACCAGAGATCTAGATACAACATGACCGCTATCAGACTCGTAGAATACATCACGATACCATAGCCATAATACATCGCCCTCGTAAAATAGGGTTACCTTCTAGGGCAAGACAAGCCAACAAAATATCTACCATCAGGTCTAAAATCTAATAATGAATGGTCCAGATTTACAATATATCACTAATTTAATGTATGTTAGCCATTTAACAATTTTTGTTAACAAAAAAATGTTAACATGCATCCCACTCCACCCCATGCTCCCATTGTATATTACACTTATCAGTGTAACTAGGAAATATATATATATATATATATATATATATATATATATATATATATATATATCCTATCAACAATAAACCTTATATAACTACAAGGTTGAGATACATTTTCCCAACACTTTTTGGCTCCCCTTCTAATTGTGGTGACTCGGTATTGGGGGGTCCTTGTAGTGAGGAGAGAAGTAATGTTCTGCCTCAGGAGGTTGAGTTGGCAAGTAAGACATATTTTTTGGATAACCCTCTATTTGAAAAGGAGCCTCTTAGTAACAACCTCGAAATGTCTAAGGAAGATAAAGGAATTTGGGATGGTCTTTTGAATGGACTAGAGGGATCTATTGCTAAATCCTGGACTCAATTGTCAATCAGGTCAACCCAATCTCTAATGTTCAGGTGGGGGCTATGAGGACTCCCATAAATGAGGTTAAGACAAAAAAGAATGCTCAATAGTTGACCTTAATAAAAATAAGATAAAATATCTTGGCTAAAAAGTTGGAAAATATCTTAGAAGATGTGGGATCTCCAATTAGGTTTCAAACACCAGACCCAAAGGAGATTAATGGTGGGGTTCCCATTGTGGATCCAGAGAACAAAGTTGAAGTTAAAACATCCAAAGATGAAGAAGGTTATTCTATGAAAAAGGATGAAGGCAGTAGAAAGAGAAGGTATATACACAAAAAACAAAGCACTGAAAAGAAAGTCAAAGGAGTTAAGCTCCCGAAGTGCTTTGACAATTTTGAAATCAACATTACTTAGGCTGTGGACATTACATATCTAGCCAAACAAGTTGGTTATGAACTGTGTTAGTTGGAATGTTAGGGGACTAGAGTCTTCAGACATGAAGTATATTGTAAGAGATTTTTGCAATAGAAATAAAAAAAATTGATTGTTTAATGTTGCAAAAAATTAAAGCTACTGGTTTCCAACTAGATAGTACCTTAAGATTTATATGGAAAGAGGCTCTAAAATTTTATTCCAATCATGAAAGGGGTAAAGGAGGTACTGCAATCCTGATTAATAAGGAGTGGGGGAAATACATATCTCAGGCTGGATGCTCCCCTTGAAATAGGTGTATCTAGGTGGTTATTGAGAAGGAGAGTAGGTAGTATGGCATATGCTCAATATATGCCCCCAATGAATATAGAGAAAGAAGTCTTCTTTGGAGATGAATGATTGAAATCTACCTAAAATCCCTTGGATCATTTATGGGGACTTCAACATGGTAGAACACATTGAGGATAAGGTTGGAGTAAATTTTATAGATTGGAAAGGAAATGAAAAGGTTTTTTTGATGAGAATGAAACAATCTCTAGAACTCATGGACCCGCTAGAAGGGAATAAGGCCAAAAGTAGAGGAATTTGGTATCCATGGTGCAATGCACATAAATATAAAAAGAGGATCTATTGTAGGCTGGATAGATTCTATATTAACAAGGACTTTTTCCATTTCCAAAATAGAGAGGATGATAATGCAGTTAGATTCATTCCTAATACCCTATCATACCATCATCCCATTCAATCTTGTATTAATATTGTGGATTTTGTTAAGGGAATGGGGCATAGAAAAGATAGTATGTTCAAATTGAACACACAATTGCTTGCTAACTCAGACTACCATGATGGTGTCTGTAGTTTGAGATACATTATGAAATCAATGAATGGAAATGATAATCCTATTCAGTACTAGAATCTCTTGTTAAAGCATGTAAAGAATTCTTTAGGGTGTGTGGAAAGAAAATGGATTTAGATAGATGAAAAGAGGAAAAAATGTTTCAATACAAATTCATTAATATGGAAGGAAAACCACAACAGAATCCTGAAGATAGTGAGTTAACCAGACAACTTGGTGAGCTTAAAAATAATCTCAGGAGATTAGAGATATTTAGAGCACAAGGGGCCAAGGTTAGGGCTAGGGTTAACTGGCTAAAAGATGGTGACAAAGGAACTAAATATTTCTTTTACATCCTCATATCTAAAATCAAGAGAGAGAACATTGGACCTTTTAATGAGAATTGTGTTACTTTTAAAAATTTGGAGGACATCAAGAACTTATACAAAAACTTCTATCAAAACCTTTTCAAATCTGAGGATCAGAGTGCAGAATGTCTGAAAACTCGAGACTTATGTTTGAATATTTGTCCAAAAAAATTGATGAGGAAATGGCTAGCAAGTTAAAGCAGAGTATATCCAAAGAGGAAATAAGGGAAGCCATATTATCAATGGATGATGGGAAATATCTAGGTGAGGATGGGCTACCTATTGAATTTTAGAAGGCCCATTTATCCTAGGTAGTGGATGACCTTTGGGAGGTATATCAGGAGGCTTGTAACAGAGGATCTTTAGCGAATGATATTAATAGAGGAGTTATAAAATTACTACTGAAGGATAGAGATAAATCAAACTTAAGTAATTGGAGACCAATTTCTCTTTTGAATGTCTCTTCCAAGGATGTTGCTAAGGTTTTGGCTAGGAGGCTCACTAACATCCTACCTAAAATTATAAATTACACTCAGACAGGGTTTATAAAAAGTAGATATATCTTAGAAAATTTGCTGACAAGATGGGAGGCATTACATTGGGCAAGAGCATCAGGACAAAATGTGGGCATTCTATTGGATTTTGAGAAGGCCTATGACAGAGTGGAATGGTCCTTTATTTTAATAGTGCTAAAAGCTTTTGGTTTTCCCCAAGAATTTTGTGACATGGTGAACATGCTCTTTAGGGATGCTTCTATTCAAATAGAAGTTAATGGCTCCTTGACTACTCCTTTTGATATGGAGAGATCTATTAGGTAGGGCTTCCCTTGGTGCTTGCACTTTTTGTAATAGCATCTGAAGCACTTTTCTATATGTTGAGAATGGAAACAATTCCTAGGGAGATGAAAGGGATTACATTGCTTGATAACAGTATGCTTCTAAACATGCAATTTGTAGATGACATTGCATTATATCCTGAGCTTGAGAGGGAGAATTTGATTAATATGGAAAGAAAGTTGAGTGTGTTATGTAAAGCCTCTGGGGCTAATGTGTCATATAATAAATCTATCCTGTTGGGTTGGACTGATGACCCTCCAAAAGGGTTGATGGAGGCTGGTTGGCAATGGGGGGGACCCCATAGGTAAGTAAGATTCCTAGGGATACCTTTTGCTATCAACCCTTCTCTTAAGATGATGTGGAACTGGATGTTCTCCAAAATTGAATTAAAATTAAAAAATTGGAATAAACAAGTCATGTCATTTGCAGGAAGAATTCAGGTATGCAAAAAGATACTTTCTACATACCCCATCTATTATGCCTCTGTGTGGTTGTTCTCTAATCAACAAATAGACAACATTCAAAAGCTCATTAGAGGTTTTTTGTGGTCAGATGGAAAAGATAAAAGGAAAAGGCATGTGGTGAAGTGGGAGTGGTATTGCATGAGTAAGGATAAATGTGGTTTAGGACTTAAGGATCTAAGGATCCAAGGAGTGACTCTTGTGACTAAATGGATAATTAGATCCTTAGAAGGGCATGAACCATGGAAAATTCTTATCAGGAATAATATCATAAATTTTACCCTTAAAAGGCTCCAATGTGGAATAGTCTGTGCATCCTCATGAATTTATTTTTTGGCAACTTTGAAGTTAAGACTTTTGGGTCTGTGGTGTTTGTGTTTATTTGGAGAGCTTGGAAATCAGTGAAAAGGCTTATTCTAAATATAGAGGTAGTAAAAGGCAAATCAATAGGAGGCCATAGGTCACTATGGTGGAATTTGAGGCACAAAAATAAACCACTTGCCATGTTTCAAGGCTATTTTGCTATTAAGTGGTTAAAAAAAGGGTTGAGTAACTTCAATGATTTGGTTTTTAATGGATGTGTAAAATCATGGAATGATATCAGATTAGAATTTGGCTTGTCTGAGACTCAAAAGAGGACATATTCTATAATCTCCTATGCCTTTTTCAAATAGTTTAGTTCATTTAGAAATCCTCTGTGAGCTAGACTGGTTTGAAAAGATAAAATGGGATGGAATTTCTCTATTTAATGGAGAGCCCAAGAAGCTATACAAACTGCTCTCTGACTCTCTAAGGATCTATGAGCATAGTAGTTGGATGTGGGAGTTAAATGTCAGTTATAAACAACTTTCTTCATCTTTCAATATTCTTTGGTCCAAGTATATAGAACCAAAAAAAAGAGGTTTTAGATGGCTCTTACTTTTAAAGAAACTTCTAATTGGAAAAAATAGTTTTGTGTGTTCTCTGTGTAATATTGTGGAGTCTTTTGAGCATATCTTTTTTGAATGTCCATTTGTTGTAGCTGTGTGGTCATTGTTTATGGGTAATATAATTGGTTGGTCATCATTGAACAAAAAGTATAGGAATGATATTTTGTGTGGCTTTTTAAGTGGTTTGAATCTTAAATCTAACATCTTTTGGCTTTGACTAACAACTAAAATTCTATGGGTTCTGTGGAAGAAAAGAAATGAAGACCATTTTCAAGGCATGAGGAGATGGCTTACTGGGTCTGATTGTAGACTCATCCTATCTAATGTTTATATACAGGTTGTGATGACGATGGAGCTCCCCATTGAAAGGTTTATGAAAATTATAGATAAAGGTTCAGAGGCTATCTACAGGGATGATATAAAATACACTAAGTTTTGGCCTCATGACTTAAGAAAAATACATCAAAAGTTCAATTATGAATGTATAGATTTTCAAAATAGGTATTGCAAGCTTCATAAGTTGGAAAAACTGAGGGTTGAGGCACAGAGGATCTTGGAAGTAACATTCCAAAATTTCAATGTGGATAGAGACCAGCTCAGGGCATCTCCCCAATTGGCACTTTCAGGGGTGTGGACTCTTTTGATGAAAGTAATAATAGGGAATACTTGAATGGACCTTCCAAGATAACAGACCAAACGGTAGGTGGAGGCAGACTTAATGAATATGTAAACTTTTAGGATAGGGAACAAATCATGGAACTCATGCAGTCTAATTCAGAGCAGTTTCAAGCAGTTTTAGACTAGCAGAGAAGTGGATCACATAATGAGGTAGATTGGTAATAAGGCATAAGGACAAGAAAAGTTATATTAAATGATAAGTGTTTTTTTGATGACTGTTGTGACAGCTTGCTACTTACAAACTTAAAAATCATAATTATGTAATTGTTATATAGTTTTGTTGGTTTTGAGCTTCTTAGTTGATGTTATCACATTTTGAATTGTAAGGATGTATCCTTTCATGTGGCTCTCTTGGCCACAAAACATGTACTGATCTTGTTTTGATATTAATATATGGTATACTATCTATAATTCAAAAAAAAAAGTGATAATATACCTCGCATGACTCTAGCAATGAGAACATAACAAAAGAAAATTGGTCATGGATTGGGATAAAGTCTTAGTTCATGTGGAATAACTTGTATTTTTATTCCAAATCACTCTTTTGCACTTTCAAAAGTATAAGTCATAAATGCCATGACAATCGTGAAAGGAAAGATAATTAACTGCAATACACATAACATACCTTCGTTCAAAATCATTTTCACAATCTGCAAGTATTCTCTTGTCCATCTTAGTAGCCCTCTGGTGTATTGCAATTCTCAATTGTGTTAATCTTGAAAATATATCATAACATCCATGGGACATAAGTGAAAGGTTGAGCTAGAGAATGTAGTATTTGATCCACCAAGTACAGAAGTATTTGAGCAGGCCGGCTGGCTGAAATTCTTAAGGAAATTTGAGGGGTTTGAGACTGTTAGTAAATAGATTTGTCACTTTGAAATGGATAAGAAAATTGTGACTTGCCCAAGGAATGGTGACAAAACTGCCTACAATAGTTGGAGAGATCACCAATGGAATAATGATTTTCCTCTGCATTTCAGAGGGGAAGCTCCCTCATATGATAGGGTTTTTGAGTACGTTTAACTAGAAAATACAAAAAGGTAGGAAAAAGAAGGATGAGAGAAAAGGAAAATAAATCACGTTGTTGATGAGGAGCAACCAGCGGATACCAGATATCGATGCCCTAATCTCTCACAGCTGACGAACTAACAAAGGAGCCCTCATTTCAACTCCATCGACCAAGTCTCATGTCCCTACTAATACCCTGACATCACCTTTGATCTCTACTCGTCGGTGAACAATTGCATTCCTTGGCGATGCACCGACGAACCAACACCGTGATACTCGTTAGGGTTTTCAACTCTCACGCAGCTTGAACTACACTCTATGCCTAGCACATGGAGATGCTAGGGCACACTACTGTGCACCTCGCGTCGTTTGGATCCTCTGCATCGACGAACAATGAAACAACACAGGAACAAATGAAATATGATACAACGAAGCCATTCCACTTATTTCGATAGAAATCTTATCAGTGGAATGCTTCACATCGACATAATACAACAACAGGAAAATACAAAAAGAAAAAGAGATCTATATCTATGCAAAGTATTACAGAGAACAGAAAACAAATTGACGGAACAGAAAAGCCTTTATTTCTCCTTAATACAATGCGCGATTACATTTAATCAATCTGATTACAATGAAAAAATGATATCTCCATTTGCTTCAACCCTCTGGGTTTATAAACTCACCCAGAGTAGTATCACACTAGCTCCAAACGGCTGGGAGAACAATCCAAGCGGTTGGGAGACAACCGACCAAAACTACTCTACTGCCTTATTTTGGCATTTTTGCTATTTTTAGCATTATGTGATTACAACTTCACAAATGTCCCCTAAGTCACTTGGGACTTACAAAATGAACCTAGAGACTAACAGAAATTGCATGCATTGGTCAAATAGACCTTATTACAACTCAAAACATGATTTCAAAGCCAAATATGACTTAAATGCCTTATGGAGGCCAACTTGTGTTAGATGCTCCTGCATCATACACCCCACCTAGAAAAGAACTCATGTCCCATGAGTTGAGTCCTTGTCTTGTACCACCTGTATCCATTGCTGCTTCATGTGTTCCCCACGATCTCTGGACTACAACTTGCTGTCGTGGAATCAAAAACTTATGCCTAGCATTGTAGGCTCTACTCACACCTTGCCATGAGTGAGTGCTTGCAACCAAACCCATACTTTGCTCACCATTCTTCCTTACTATCATCTCTATCTGAACACCTACATTCAAAACCTTGTTTGATGCTTCCTATACTGCTGCTATGGTAGAATATGTTTGCCTTCCAACTCCTGGTGGTCCTAGACGACAAACAATAGTCCCTACTATGATAGCATTTTCTTCTTTCCAATCAACCTGTGACTGCTTGCAATCTGGCTCTTTGACCTCCTTCTGATCCATTTCAGTCATTACCATCTGATCTTCATCAGTCAAAACTAAAATTTCCTTCAAACTTTGATCTTTGGCATCCTCACTCCTTGAGGTATCTTCAACTGTCCTTGTCTCTGCTTCAGTGTTGTTTACAAACTCTTTCTTACCCACCAAAATAATCTTTGTTGCCTTCTTTGTTTCAACATCCTCTCGCAATGATGTCATCACAAAAGTCTTTCCATCCTTCTTGATGGTGTATGTGTTAGCATATCCATCATACAATGCTTGCCTATCAAATTGCCATGGCCTACCTAAAAGTAGGTGACAACACTCCATGGGCAAAATATCACATAAAATTCTCTCCTTATATTCTCCAATCTGAAAATCAACATATGCTTGTTCACTTACCAAAAGTGATTGACTGTCACTTACCCAAGATGCTTTGTAAGGAGTTTGATGAGGAATCCTTTCTATGTTCAATTTATCCACCATTTCCCTAGACACCATATTATTTGTTGAACCAGAATCTATGACTACCTTGCATATTTTACCTTTGCTTCTACATTTGATCCTGAAAAGAGCTCTCCTCTGTGATGGTTCAGCATTCACTGGTTCTTTGAGCAACATCCTCTTGATCATCAGACTTTCTCCCGTTTCTGATTCTAGATTCATTTCAGAAGTTGGCACACTCACTGCATCCTCTTGAGTCAACGTGGTTCTTCTCTCATTACCATGAGAAGTTGAGGCCTTCTCTGGACACTTATAAGCTGGGTGCCCTATCTGATTATAGTTATAACATCTCATATTGGAGAACTTGGATTCTCTACCTGATCCATTTGTCCCACCTCTTTCATTTGGCCTTCTGCCTCTGTAGCCTCCTCTACTACTTGAGTCCCCAACTTGCTCTTCTTGGCTAGACTCACCACTAGGCCACTGGTTAGGACTTCTTCCTCCAAAACTACCTCTAAAATTTCTGTCACCTCTTCCTTTACTCGGTTGCTCACCTTTCCTCTTCAACTTCTCTTCAGCTCTTAATGCTACTTGAAAGCATTTTTCCATAGTTTCAGGGGTAAATAAAGTTATCTCATCTTGAATATTGATCCTCATACCATTTAGATACCTTGCTACCTTGATTTTTTCATCCTCCATGTACCCATAGCGAAGAGTGTATCTGTGAAACTCCTCAGTGTAAGTAGCCACATCCATATCCTTTTGCTTGAGATTCTGCATTGTCCTATAAATCTGCACCTCATAGTCAGTTGGAAGGAACTGGGACTTGATCTTCTCCAGCATTCTGCTCCACGAAGATATCATACTCTTCCCATTCTTTACCCTCTCTCCTTGGGTGTAATTCCACCATGTAAGGGCAACACCTTTGAGCTTAGTTTTGGCAAACTTAACCCTCTTACTGTTAGGAACTTCTTTGTACTTAAAGTAGTTGTTCAGAGCCTCAATCCACTCCATGACTTCCTCAGCATTCATCTTGCCATTGAACATGGGAACATCTATCCGAGCCTCTGAAGAGTCCTTGCCAATAGCCTTAATGGCTTCCAAGAATTATTTTTGTTCAACTGGCATCTTTGTTCCTTCTTGTTCCTCTACTTCTTCTTCCTCTTTCTCTTCTTCTTTATCTGAATCTTCCTCTATCCTTTTTTCTATCTTCATTGCCTTCAACTCAGCCTGGAGTGCTTCCTTGACCCTAGTTTTGATCAGCTCTTCCATCTCTTGAAATTTCTTGACCACTTTGGTGGTCATCCCCTTTGGAGGCATATCGCTAGCCTCTCCTTCGTTGTCTCTGTCTGACATAAACATTCATAGACAGCACCCAAATGCCAACACTTCTGCAAATCCTCAATTCACCTACAACACAATGCTCAATCAGATGTCGCTGCTACAAACCCATTCTTCTCATCCAACAGTAGATTCTAGAGGTGCACTACCACTCTCTCTCACAGTGGCTTTACTCTGCACCCTCTTCTAGCCAGATCTCTATTGGTGAATGGTCTTGACAGATCTCATCATCGTCTACCCACACATTACAGGAATAGAATTCATTTGCCTTCAGAAAATCAAATACACAACACCTCTGCCTAGAGCTTTCACTAGCTCTGATACCAATATGATGAGGAGCAACCAGCGGATACCAGAAATTGATGCCCTAATCTCTCATAGCTGACGAACTAACAAAGGAGCCCTCGTTTCAACTCCATCGGCCAAGTCTCATGTCCCTGCTGATACCCTGACATCACCTTTGATCTCTGCTCGTCGGTGAACACTTGCATTCCTTGGCAATGCACCGACGAACCAACACTGTGATACCCATTAGGGTTTTCAACTCTCACGCGGCCTAAACTACACTCTATGCCTAGCACATCGAGATGCTAGGGCACGCTACTATGCACCTTGCGCCGTCTAGATCCTCTGCATCGATGAACAATGAAACAACACAAGAACAAATGAAATATGATACAATGAAGCCATTCCACTAATTTTGACAGAAATCTTATCAGTGGAATGCTTCACATCGACATAATGCAATAGTGGGAAAATAAAGAAAGGAAAAGAGATCTACAGCTATGTAAAGTATTTACAGAGAATAGAAAACAACTTGATGGAACAGAAAAGCCTTTATTTCTCCTTAATACAATGCGCGATTACATTTAATCAATCTGATTATAATGAAAAAGGATATATCCATTTGGTTCAACCCTCTGGGTTTATAAACTCGCCCAGAGTAGTACCACACTAGCTCCAAGCGGCTGGGAGAACAATCCAAGCGGCTGGGAGACAACCGACCAAAACTACCCTACTGCCTTATTTTGGTATTTTTGCTATTTTTAGCATTATGTGATTACAACTTGACAAATGTCCCCTAAGTCACTTGGGACTTACAAAATGAACCTAGAGACTAACAGAAATTGCATGCATTGGTCAAATAGACCTTATTACAACTCAAAACATGATTTCAAAGCCAAATATGACTTAAATGCCTTATGGAGGCCAGCTTGTGTTAGATGCTCCTACATCAGTTGTGCACATAAGAAAGACAACATAAGTTTCTTGAAGAAAGATGGAAAAGAAAATATAGATTAAATCAAAATCAGGAGTACAAAGTCTACAAGACCTATACACCAAGAGTGAGCAGAAGAGATTATGAACATAAAAGAAAATAATTAGACATAAGAGAAATCAGTACCCAGGAAGAGATTGTTGACATAAGAACAACAAGTCTTCATATTTTATTAAAAATAAAACAGGAGCACAAAGTCTCTAGTTTACCCCCTCTACAAAGCTCTCTCATTGCACAGGGCAGCCAAAAGATAAAAGTCCTCTCTTCTTCCTCAAATTACATATTTATAGGTTTTGCCCTTTTACTAAAACATAATTGGTTCTTGAAAATTAGTTACAATAAAGAAAACCCTTCACCTTCCTACACACAAAACATTTAACTCATAAAAATGAGTTAAAACATTATTAAAATGAACTTTATAATAAAATATATGCTTCAACTTGAGATTGACTAGAAAATTATTGTCATAATATCTTACATGGGTTGTAGATGTAAAGTTGATGAAGTATTTCTGCCTCCAACAAATGTGCCTTCCCTCATAGGAGATTCACTTGTTGTGCGAACAATATCCCCAATCTAGCCATCTAATTGAGCAAGAAAGTTATGCATGCTCTCCTAAGTATACATGGGTCAAATAATGCCATTAAAATTAGTCAAATGACTATCTTGCAAAGGAATCTAACTCGCAACCTACCATCATTGCATTCCACAAGATCACACTCCTTTAACACATTCAATTTAACAGTCTTGTTCTTTGTCTATGCCCCCACATTTCCACTCTATACATGTGCAAGTTTCCTTGACATATTCAATGTTATGACACCTCCATGGTATCATAAAAATAAGTCTTTAATAAATGTCTTATCAGTATATATAGACAGTGATGCACATTACATAATATACATGTGATTTAATGAGGTCAGCAACATAGTTTAGATCTCCAAATATAAAATGATGCCTTTTATAACATTAGAAATAAAATATCCCCCCTCCTTTATCACTATTATTCTAGCATGGTGTAAGCCTATGTTTATAGATTGCTTCACTTAGCATCACTAATAATCTCCACAAGAACATTGTTCTTGTTTAAAGTGATGGAACTGGATTGCATCTCTCACAACAATTTCTCTTGCAACAATTTTAGAGATAAACTTAGTTGCAGTGTGATAGTCAACACATACTTGAAGGTTTTTAACAACTCTAATGGTTGTTCCAGGGGGTGTATTTAACAAATCCAAATGCAACTTCCAATTTCTTCCTATGGTGGCAGAGGAATAATTCTTTTTCCTTCTCCACATCATTCAATTTATACGTCTTGAATTTGGAATAAACCTTGTTGCTTTCATCTCCCACGACAATTTCTCCAACTTTGCATAAATTTCCTGTGCTTGTGCGTGTGTTATGTTTTTTGACTCCACATATGAGAATCAGTTTCCCATTGAGAAGTATTTCTTTTGGTTTGAAAGAAATTTACCAAAATCCAACTTCGCAAGCTTCATAGTCTATCAATTTGCCCGATGAGTCTTTTAGCATAACTAGAAGAATATATAGGTCTGGGTGTTCTATAGACCATAGAGTTGGGCTTTTGATTCTTCCACTTAGCACACCATAACCCTAACTATCTACATTAGATTCAATACTTTGGCAGGGATTTATCCAAGTAAATTTTGTTGAATGTAAATTAAAATGGTCACTATCCTTGAACAATTTATGTGCATCATAAAGACTAGCTTCTACTGAATAAAGGGATAGATCACCACTTTCAATAGTTTGTCAGTGTACTTCAACTACCAATTCAACCATTTTATGGTCTTCAATCCAACTACATCCTAGTATCTTTTTAATTCCTTTATCTTTCATCAATCTCCTTACCATATGAACCTCACCCCACCTGAACAAATTTGCATTTCTTGAAAGGTTCCTTCATATTTACTTTATCTAATGCCACTAGTTCCTCTCCAAGACCTGACCTTTAGGTACAATTCCTAAGGTTGTTGTCCAATATACACAATCATCATGTTAAGTTATTTTGTTCTCTTCACTATCTTTGGTTTCTTGCACATGTGCACACTTAATGGGGTGAATTCAACAATCTCATCCTCTTGAATATACTCAATACAATCATCTAGACTGAAATCTAGAGGTCTGTCAAGGACCACTATTGATTCTTTATTGGAACAAACATTTGTTGTAGCCTTACTCTTATAAACATTGAGTGACAAATCACCAGGTCTTCGATGGATGCTTACAAACATCTAGCCTCTTTCCTAAAAACTCAATAAGGCATATGTAGTATTAGTTCTTGTTGTCCTATTTTGTCCTAGGCCAAAATAGCCCATCTTCAAATTTATAAAATATTGCCAAAATTCTAAGTGTTTTGGGCCCCCTTGTGAAAATCCTACAAAAATCCTGAAAAATTCCTATGTCAAGTTTGCAGGAGTAGATGTTAAAAAATTCAATAGATCCAGTTGGAATCATGCCCAAGTGAGGAGTGCATCTTGCTAAGGAGAGAAATGGATATTCACAATTCAAATTTAGTCAAAGATCTAAAGAATTTTTTCTAAGTTATGCTCATCACTCTAACCAGACATTCGAACATCCAAATCTAGTTGCCTTATTCACATTTGATTGTATTTCATGTCCAGATCCAATTGCATCATATTTCATCTTGAAGAGGATCCAAATGGGTACCTGCAGTTCAAATTTGGTGAAGATCTAATGAAAATTGATGAAGTTATGTTTCTGTAGGACTCTGGCTCCATCCGGATATTTCACATCCACATCCAGTTACGCTTCGATACCTAGTTGCACTTCTTTGTATTTCTATCAGGTTGTCTTTGATATCCAAATCTGGTTTTTCTCTCTTATATTTCTAACCAGATGTGGAACACGGGATGAACCGAATGTCTATTGTGTAAGATTGGGTTCGGGTTAGTGTTCCAGATCTAGTTGCACTTATTTGATTTTTTAATATTTGGTTGACTTTTTCACATCCAGTTGCACTACTTGTTTCCAACTGGACATCTTCCAAGAAAACTTTCAAACCATATATTTCTCAAGCAAATCTTTCCAATTGGATATCTTCCAACTGAACATCTTTAAAGTAGACATTCCAACTGGACATCTTCCAGATGGTCAAAAGGAAAAAGGGCCTCAGCATGTGAACATTCAACCCGATGTTCCCAACATCCAGGTGAACGGGAGAATGTACTTGGAGTGTGAAGTATGCATATAGAAGATCAACATCAAGTTGATCAACATGAAGAGGATCCACATTAGGATCAATATAATGATCAAGGTGAAGTGACACATTCAAAAAGTCAACATCAAGAAGAACATCAAGAATCAGATGTGGATCAAAATAAAGGTAGGATATAGAACAATATACTCATGCCCTGACTGCATCAAAACCTGACCAAATATATCCTGTTGACTTGTAGAACCGTCCAAGGATCTATAAAAGTAAAAATCGGCCAAGCATAAAAAATCAAAATGTCAAAAAGGCACCAAAAAAAATCATGAAGTGTTGTAAAAGCTTCATCAAGGGGTACTTCCTTTGTATCTAGATCCTGTTGCTATGCATTTCCACATCTAGTTTTGATGCTTTATTGTCCATCCAGATATCATTCATACATACGGAGAACTTGCAGGATGGCCTAGAAATGCCAGAAATGTGGGAAAATGTGCCACTGACTCTCCAAATCGCCATTAATGAAAAAATAGAGATAAATTTCAAGGTAGCTCAAACATTGCCCAACTTTATTGCGCTAGTACCAGAAGTGTATGAAGAAGATGAAACAATGTATGCGAGTACCCCAGACAAATGAATTTTCCAAGGACGTATTTGACTAAAGGCCTCCTGCATTAAAACCTTGTACCAGAGATATGGGGGGCCTTCTAGATTGTGGTTTTCCAACATGCTAAGGCATGGCATGCTCACAATCTGTAGGTTATCTAACATGGTCCATGGGCCAAATTTATTACAGCATGGGCAACCTGAGGTTTCTTGTTGACCACTTTTCCTAACATCCAAGGCTAGGATAGTGCTTTGTAAAAGCTATATAAGCATTTGAATGATGTATAATTAAGGTTAGTTGTTTCTTGGGTCATCACACAGGTAAGAGAGATTCATTTGCAAACTTGGACCTTGTGTCTCTTCCAAGAGCTGGGTGGATTAGATGGATTGTGATCTCTTATGATCCTTTCATGTCTCCATTTCTAGTTCGACTATGAATGGAAGTTATTATTCTATGTCTATATCTCTTAGTATTGAATCATTCTTTCTTTTCTAATAGATTTTTGGCCTTCATGATTAATATAATAGATCGATAATTTGCCTCTCTTTATATTTCTACACCGTGTTTACCTGAAATTTGTAGGCTTATTCTATGGATGAATCATCCCTCCTATAGTTACAATTTTCTATTCAAACCTTTGTTAAATTTTATAAGTCTATGTGAGTGCATATCAATATTTGAGATCATTGTTGTCATTTCAAGGTGAACTAAACACTCTAAATATGGTGTGTCACCTCTTTTTATTTCAATTTCCCTTCTTCCCCTTTCCCCTGGTTACCAGTAGTATTAGGTTTAGTTAATTTTCTCTGAATCTTTAATTCAGAAAGAGGAACCAGCCTTCTTTGGAGGTTTGATCTCGGTTGCAAGGTCCCACACCTTGAGATAATTCCAATGTTTCATTGCATTTGTTAGAACTGCCAAAAGCTTCAACAATAGGGTGAAAATTCAGGTGACAATAGTTCCCATATTAAAAGATACCAAAGAGCCTTGGTCTCTTGTACTAATGTCTCTAGCCCAGTGTCCATATTCATCAAAAATAGTGTTTAAAATGGTAATATCTTGAGAAGAAGTCACTATTGCATTTTGAAGGCCAAGTAGACCACAAGTTAGTATTTTGTATTTAACTAGGGTGGTGTTCTCCTAACCTATGGCTTAGGTATCAAGCATCTAACCATGATGTTTTCCAATATTATCTGGGCTTAACTCAGTCTGCCCCTTTATAATATGGTTTAAGCGAAATTGTATCATGATCTTATAAACATTTCTTTGAGGCATCTTGTCAAATAGTTGGCGTGCTTTATCTATGCTCCCACATTTTGTATACATGCATTCCAGAGAATTTGCAAGTTTATATCCTTTAATGAAAACACTATACCCTGATCTAAAGCTCCTAGTCTGGCACACAGACAAGAGAATATTGGAAATTATTGTTGCCTCTAGTTTTACACTTGCGAAGTGTATTTTCTCAAAGGTTTTGAAAGCCTTTTCAGCAAATCCATTACGCAAATATTTGTTCGAATGCTCCTAATGATCTTGCACAGGACAGTCACAAGCAAGAGTTGTGGAATCTAACTTTATACCTACCAGTGTATTTACGTGAAAGTTTGTAAAAGCATCCCAACAAATCCATTTCATGCATATCCTGCTATCATTGCATTTCCATGAGATCACATTTCCTTGAAGGGTTCTATGTAGAGATTAGGTCAAATTTATGTATCCTTTATGCACTGGAGGTTGCCAATAATCGACAGAAATGGAGGTTTAGGAACCCTAAAATTGTCAAAAAGAGTATTTTGGCAAAATATGAAGTTCAAGAAGTTTGAAATATGCCAATTAAAAGTATTTTACTTTTTATAAAGTTTTGTAATTCAACATTGATAAAAACATGAATTATTTTAGGACTTTGGTAAGTTAGCGAACCAATAAATATGCCAAAAACATGACTTTCGATGATTTTAGAAGTTTGAAAACTACTGATTAAAAAATTTCCACCTTTTATAAAGTTTATTAACCTTCACTATTTCATAAAATGTGAATGTTTTAGCAATTTGGGAGAATTTAGAACTTTCAAACCCTTCCTAAAATGATGTTTTGGTAATTCGACAATTTTACTAACTTCCAAACCTTTCAACTTTTCCTTCGAGTAAATTTTAGAAAATCAAGATTTTTGAGAACTTTATAAATTTTCTTTAAAAGTGTATTTGGGAAATTCTTTTCTTCAGTAAACTTTGAAACTTTTCACCCCAAAAGTGAATTTCAGGGTTTTGGTAATTAAAGTAATCCCCTAAATTTCAACTTTTCCATGATAATTTAGTTTTAGGATTTGCCTAGAGATTTTCCATATGGTTTGAAATGATCCCATGAAACCCTTTGTAAACTTGTTCTACTCCATCCTTTGTAAAAATTCAAATTAAATAGTTTTTGTAAATCACTGAACAAAAACATGAACTTTTAAAATCTCCCAACTAGTAAATAATTTTACCTTAAAATCTTGTCACATTGGGTGAAATGAAGTCACAAACAACATAGTAAAAGGATTTTACACCACTTCGAATAGATTTCTAATTTAATTGTTTTGGTGAATCCCATACTGAAATGGGAAACTACAACCAACCCTTGATTGGTAAAAAGGTGATACATTATGCATTAAACATTTAGAAATGATACAATGGACTGATGGATGGCATATGAGAATCAATGAGCATGAGAAAAGTTTAAAATTAGTCAAGTTCAAAAATGGGGACAACAGTTGGCTTTGACTTGGGATAAGGACTGCAAACGACGTAGCATGGACTTGGAATCTCTGGCAAGGATCAGTGTCTTGTCCAATGGGCTATAGAGTCAGAAAATAGTACAACATGATAGGGGAAAAGAGAGAGTAGAGCAAAACCAAAACAAAACACACAACAAAAGAGTGAATAAAAATTGAAACCAGACACGACAAAACCTCCTACCTAGCATATGTACATGGTAGAATAACCTTACTTCAAATTGATTCATGATGGTTATGCAAAGCCATTGACTGGTTCAGAAAAGTAGATGCCTCTACAAAAAAAAAATATGTACCTGTGAAGTGCTTGCAAATTTAGAAGAAATTTTATGATCATGAACATAAACCTAAAATTTATGAACTAAAAGAACTCCTTGAAAAATGTATCATAGCGAGATAACCATTCCTTATCAAACACCTATGAAGCTTCATAAATACTATCTTGCATATCATTAGTTATACCTTCATGTGCTGCATCAAATTAACTGATATCCCATGTATGTACATAGTCATTTGAGTCGTAGCAAGAGCTATCTTCGACTATATGCACGTCATATGAAACCTAATGTGAATCAATTTTTACAGAAAGACTAAAAATCTACATCATAAACAATAGTCTCATTGAGCTCAGAATCACTTCCAAATAAAACAATTTCATCTTTCTTTGTAGGAATTGACTCAAATTTTCCGTGATCCATTGATAATAGGTCTATACTTTTATATTTGTTAAGCATATTATCCTCTTCAATAACCTACAAAGGAGACATAACAAATTCCTCTCCACATAGAAAATAATCATTGGACATTTATTAGGCACCAATTTGGAATAAAAACAACATGAGGTTGAACATTCTCACTTGTTTGATCATTTTTATTCTTTCATGATAGCCTATACCAGCTACACATTTTTTAGTATTATCCTCTATTCCTTACCTAAAAGACTTGTATGTGTTACCCAGAGTATGCACATGATGTGTTTCACATTGTGAATTAATATCAGCTTCTTCAAAATTAAATGATTCAAAAATAAAATCATCTCTAAACTTTTCTTGCAGCATTGGCTCTTCAATGTTTTGTTCAAAAAATTTGAAAACTTTGCACTCAGGATACACATAAGTTGGAAGAAAAATATTTGATGTCTTGTCCTCTTGCTCTACAATTCCAAATTGTTCATCAACATTTGCTTCAATTGCATTTCCTTCCATTGGTTCATCAATACTTGTAAAAGTGAACACTTCCAATTCTGGAGAAGGAAAAGTTGCAAACTGAACACAATATGCTATCTCCTTTCCATAAGTTACACCTTTTAAAGTTTGTTCATAGGGTACAATTACTGAATTGAAGGATGTTGTTGCATTCCTAGATTGTGTTGAAGTTGGTAAACCAACCTCACAGATCCCAATGAACACCTGCAAGCAAATAACCTGTCACATAAAGGAGATCAAGAGGCACAAAAATGGTGCTCTACAACCTTGAAGCAAAAAATGCATTAACAAGAATTAAATAATTACAAAGAGATCAATCCTTAAGAAAGGAGATCAAAACCCTAAAGGTGAAAACCCTAAGATGAAAATTAATAATTAATTAATAATTAATTATTAATGAGCCTAAGTTTAGCTTAAGTGAAAAATAAAGTAAAGGTGACTTAACTAATTAATCAATATGATTAAATTAATTAAGTAATTAACCTATTACTCTAACACCCCCCCTTAAGATGAACTTAGGGAGAAGCTAAAAAAACTAAGGACAAAATGCATGAAAGCAAAGATGGGTCCCGACAACTAGGCCTGATGAGGTACCCAAGTACAATGAAATCTCTATAAAGTGGAGAAAAGGAGAAAACCCAGTGGGAAAAAACTCCTCTCCTAAAAGAGATGCTGAAAGAAAGTACAAATGAATGTCTCAAGAGACTCTCTCAAGAACATATGCAGATATACAATCAGATACCCCCCCATGAGAGAGAGTGGAGACTCCAAAGCCCCCCCAGAATGAGAGAACCCCTGTGCCGATGATCAAACCAATGTGACTCCCCTAAGGAAGAAACCAATCCAACGGTCGATGATGAGGAAAGCCCTGGATGTGAGGTGGAAATAGAAGTCCTAGATGATGCTCATTGGAGAACAGAAGTGAAGCATGAGTGTCTGAATGACATGATGTTGAATCAAATGTAGCAACATTATCTGAATGACATGATGTTGAATCAAATGTATCAACATCAAACAACTCAAGATGATCCTGAAATGGAATCTCCAATGAAGATGGGATAACAGATGTGCTGAATCTGTCATTTGTGAGGAAATGAATATCCTCTGATATGGCCTCAACAACTGCACAAGATGGCTCAATGAGTGGAGCTACAATGTCAGTCAAACCTGAAGAGGGATCCTACTAAACAGATGTGGTCTCAACAGGAGGTGGAGGTGTAGAAGTCTCAACACTGGTCTCATGAACAGATGGAAGAACACATAAGTTCAAGTGACCAAACTTCTCCTCAGATACAACATGCTCTCTTGGAGAAAGAGAGTGATACCCAGACAGTGGAGATGGTGGACCAAAGTGTGTGAATGCATACAATCGGGAAGAATGATCAACTGTCCCCGTTGCAACAATGTTGCCAGTCTGAATGTCTCTGATGTGCACTAAATCCAGTGTGAACTCAACTGTCTTCCCTGTCCCACTGTGAGCAATCTGATAAATGGAGAGAAGGTTGGTGGACAAAGATGGTACACATAGTACATCATTGAATGTACCGTCATCAATGTCGATAGAACCTTTCCCACATACACTCATATAAGTGTTATTACCCATCAATATGTGTGGTGAGGATGCAGCCTCAAAAGATGAGAACATGTCCTGAGAAGATGCCATATGGTGTGAAGCACCTGAATCCAATAGCCATCTAGATGAATGTGAACTGGTGGTTGCACATAATGCATGACCCTTGTGTGGAGTCTGTCCATCTATTTGGAATGATGGTGAAGAAGAAGACCCAACTGATGTAGATGAAGAAGAGGGATGAATATTGTTCTTCATAAGAAGAGCTGTCAAATCTGAAACCTGTTGTGCATATCCATCTATCTTCTTCTCATAGCATTTAGACTCATCATGTCCTGACTTGTTACAATAAGTACACTTAGGTCTTTCTTTCTTCGATGATTCCCCCTTCGGAGAATGAGAATCAGAAGTGTTCTGTGAACTGAAATCCTTCCCATGCTCTGTGGTCTTTGGTTTCTGTTTCTGCTTTTGCTTCTGCTTCCCCTGAGATGACTGAGCTACCAATGCATGGTTCTGTGATCCTGGAAGAGCATCCAACTGTGATAACTTGGATTGCTCACGTGACAATCGATCACAAAATACCTCAAATGTAGGCATGGTAAATCGTGGACCCAAAGCATCCATGGTGGAGTAGAATGTAGAAGAGAATATCTGAAATGAACCTCGAAGCTTAGATAGAATCAGGTAAATACTCTCGGTGTCAGTTTTGGTCTTGCCACAACTCTGCAAAAGTGATCTGAGTGATTTGAATTTCATCAAGAAATCCTCAATAGATGGAAATGAATCAGGTACCAAGGAAGTCAATTCTGCCTCAATTTGAAGTGCTCTGAACTCATTGATGGTGCCAAATAGATCATTGAATTTTGTCCACATTGCCCGAGGAGTTGTGCAACTCTCAAGGTGAAATAAAAGACTGTCTGAAACATGCAATGATATCAAACCCATGGCCTCATCCATTTTGTTCCTATGCTGCAGAATCTCAAACTGACGTTGCAACTGAGGCTGAATCTCATCCAAACAGGACCATAACCCCTTAGACATGAGAAGTCTAGTCATATGTGCTTTCCAGGTATGATAATTGTGTGGGGAAAGACGTTCAACTGATGAGGTGTCCGCCATGATGTTTAAGTTTTTGAAATGTGTTTAATGATAGAGATTTCTGATTTCTGATGTGTATATACAGAAAGCAAAAAAAAACACCCCCCACAACACAAGAAACCAAACCCCAGTACAAATTTGAAAGCTGGAAAGCGTGAAAAAGCAAAAATCACTTCAGACTATTTTTTGTGTACCTGGTGAATTTTCTGATGAAATAATCTACAGATCTGGAAAGAGCACTGTAAGACCTTTCCAACGCCTATTCGTTTTCAAAAAACGGAGTCCGTATGCAAGAGTTATGCCCCCGGAAGCGCGAAAACAAGGTTTGACTTTGACTGGCAATAAATGCAGAAAAAAAGAAAAACTAGGAAAAAAGACCTATACCACTGGATCAGGCTCGGAACCAGCTTTCCGGCGATATTTTGTTTTCAAAAATCCAAGTTCATATGCAAAAGTTATGGCCAAAATACCAAAACTGCTCCAAAAGGGCTTTGGGGGAAGCCTGGCGGTTAACTAGCCGCTAACATTAACCGCTAGCATTAACCGCTAGCGGTTAACCGCGAGCGGTTAACTGACTGCAGCGCCTGTGCATTCTCTGTTTTTTAAATTTTTTTCTTGGATTGCGTGTCGTACCAGGCCGTATGACCCAGAAATGGAAAAAAAATACCTCCCGGAGTCACTGTGACTGATTTTGATGATTTGACAGTCGATTTTGGGGTTTTGGGGTGCTTTGAACACGATGGTAAGGTCCGTTTGGGCTGAAAATGCTCCAAAAATTGCAGGTACCCTCTGGATCTAGAAACCCTCTCAAACTTCAAACCTTCATAGATCGGGCACCGTATAACCAAAACTGATGAAACGAAGGTCAATCTTGACTATTTCGAACCTTCTGGATGCAATGGTGAGGTCTAAATTGACTCAAGATGCACTGAAATGTCGCTTTAAGGCAAGATCCCTTAAAAAATGAACAAGAAGCTGCAGATCTGGAGCTCTGATACCATGTTGAAGTTGGTAAACCAACCTCACAGATCCCAATGAACACCTACAAGCAAATAACCTGTCACATAAAGGAGATCAAGAGGCACAAAAATGGTGCTCTACAACCTTGAAGCAAAAAATGCATTAACAAGAATTAAATAATTACAAAGAGATCAATCCTTAAGAAAGGAGATCAAAACCCTAAAGGTGAAAACCCTAAGATGAAAATTAATAATTAATTAATAATTAATTATTAATGAGCCTAAGTTTAGCTTAAGTGAAAAATAAAGTAAAGGTGACTTAATTAATTAATCAATATGATTAAATTAATTAAGTAATTAACCTATTACTCTAACAGATTGCATGTGACGATGATTGATATTTGAATATGAAGGAATATAATCTTTCTCATCACTTGAAGAACTATTAGATTCACCTTCATTTTCCTCATATTGCAAGCTGTATACTTCAACTCTTCTCAACATGAGACTTGATTCCTGAATCAATTATTTTATCCCTTGAAAAATGTTCTTGACCAAAAAACTATGAATTTGAGACATTCAATTGGAGGAGATAAAAGAGTTTCTCTTTGCATGTGATGAAAATCCATAGTCTGATTACTTTGTTTTTGCATTGTAGATTTCTTCCTAGGTTTATTTAGAGTATGTTTCTCAATCTCATTTTCTTTCCATAACCCAAACAAAATTAAATCATCCTCAAATTTAATAACTTCTTATTGTGCAACTTTAAGATCACATACCTTATTTCACCTCAAGAGGAACTTGACTTTAGGATGTAATGAGGAGATAAAAATGCAAAGTTGATTTTTCTTACATGGCTAATTGGAATGAGGAATCCACTTTAATAACCTATTAAAATGATTCAAAAAATCTCTAATTGGATTACCCTCTCTCTTCTAGATATTGAATAACTAAAACAACAATTAATTTAAATCTTTCCAGAAATTTATTTTTTAAGTTAGCCCAATTGGTAATACATTTATCCTCCAAATACTGAAAACAATTCATTATTGGTCTAGTGAGGGATTCAATGAATAACCAAACAAATATATTCTCTTTGTTGAACCCTGCAAATCCACATGATGCCATAGTGAGTGCCCTGATGTGATCTTCTGCAACCTAAAAATTTTCTCTTGTAAACTTTGGGAAGTGCTTTCTCAAACCTATAGGTAAAGTTATATATTGATTTAATGATAGAGGTCCAATTTGATTTCCCCATGGTTGAGAAAAATCCAATGCCATGATGCAAAAATAACATAAATCTCATTCCAATAGGAGTTCTTTATTAGGTGTATTCTTCTGAGTAAATTCCACTACACAGAGTTGCCAACCTCCGTCCTTGGGGAGGTACCTTCAAATTTCTAGGGAATAAAGAAAAGCGCCAACACTTTGATTCTTTCCTTAGTAGAGTCACCAAAAAATTGCTAGCAAATAGATTTATCACTTTGAAATAGATAAGAAAAATGTGACTTGCCCAAGGAATGGTGAGAAAATTGCCTACAAAAGTTGGAGAGATCACCAATGGAATAGTGATCTTCCTCTATGTTTGAGAGGGGCAGCTCCCTTGTATGATAGGATATTTAGGGCTTTTAAGTACTTTTAACTAGAAAGTACAAAAAGGTAAGAGAAAGAAGGATAAGAGAAAAGGGAAAGAAATCATGTTGTGCACATAAGAAACACAACATAAGTTTCTTGAAGAAAGATGGAAAATAAAATATAGATTAAATCAAAATTAGGAGCACAAAGTCTACAAAACCTATACACCAAGAGTGAGCATAAGAGATAATGAACATCAAAGAAAATGATTAGACATAAGAGAAACTAGGAAGAGATTGTTGACATAAGAACAACAAGTCTTCATATTTTATTAAAAATGAAATAGGAGCACAATCTCCAGTTTACCCCCTCTACAAAGCTCTCTCGTTGCATAAGGTAGCCAAAATATAAAAATCCTCTCTTCTTCCTCAAATTACATATTTATAGGTTTTGCCATTTTACTAAAACATAACCAATTCTTGAAATCAGTTACAATAAATACAACCCTTCACCTTCCTGCACACACAACATTTAACTCATAAAAATGAGTTAAAACATTATTAAAATGAACTTTATAATAAAATATATGCTTCATCTTGAGAGTGACTGGAAAATGACCGTCATAATATCCTGCATGGGTTGTAGATGTAAAGTTGATGAGGTATTTCTACCTCCAACAAATATACCTTCCCTCATATGAGATTCACCTATTGTGCGAACAATGTCCCCAAATTAGCCATCAAATTGAGCAAACAAGTTTTGCATGCTCTCCTTAATGTACACAGGTCAAATACTGCCATTGAAATTAGTCAAATGAATATCTTGCAAAGGACTCTTACTCGCAAACTACCATCATTGCATTCCATGAGATCACACTTCTTTAAAGCATTTGATTTAATAGTCCCATTCTTTGTCTATGCCCCCACATTCCACTGGAAACATGTGCAAGTTTCCTTGAAATAGTTCAATGTTATGACACCTCCATGGTATCATAAAAGCAAGTCTTTAATAAATGTCTTATCAGTATATATATATGTAGTGATGCACAATGTATGATATACATGTGATTTAATGAGGTGAGCAATGTTGGAAAAAGGGAGAGAGAACAAGGTAAAGTTGTAGCTATGTGGCTTTTAAATGTTTTCAAATATGAAATTAATAGCATGTGTAAATCTAAAAATTACTTTCAATTTAGATGTTAGAGTATTTCTCCAATTTAATCAATGTAGTAGAAGAAAATAGCTTGCAAGAAGAAGATAAGTATTTACGTGGAGAAACCCCTAAGGGAAAAAAATCCACACCAAAGGTGTTTATACTTGTATTAAATCTCTTGTGAAAGATTACATTCAATACTAAAATCCTTTGATTCCTTGATGAACTTCAAAAGCTTCTTCAATCTTCAAACATGTAAAAACTTCAAAAAGCTTCTTGCTTTTTCTTCTAAGTTTTGCAATCAACTCTCTAAAAATGTATGGGGCTTTTTTAATCAATACAAAAGATTCTTAATTCAAAAGCTTCTTAATTGGAAAGCTTGAAACTCAAATTACAATCAATTGTAATTGATAACATGAGAACAAATCCTCATGCAAAACCCAAGCGCTCCAAATAGAGAAGACAGAAGTCAAACTAAGTCAAGCTTCCTGTTACCTACATATCCTGGATGTGGGCGCCCAAGTTTTCCCACGTAAACTTAGCCAACATCAAATACATTTCCAAATAAAAGTAACAACTGAAAGTGCCAAGATTGGGCCTCCAAGTTTGCCCAATCTCTTTCAGTCAACTGAAGTGATCAATACACATTAGTCTTATACAAACAACATGCAAGATTGATGTCCCCAATGTTATTATGAATTACCTTGTTTTGTACATGTAAGTGACATGAAAACACCTAATTCAACATGCAACTGATACCCATTATCTGAAACATTGAGATGTACCATCCTATAAATTTTTAGAGTTGGAGTGTTCTGCAAGCAACCTCTCAAAACTGACATGCAACAACATGCAACACAACATGCAAGCACATGCAAGTGACATGCAACAATATGCAAGCACATGCAAGTCCATAGAAGCAACATGTAACAACATGCAACAACATGTAGGTCCATGCAAGTAACATGCAAACACATGCAAGTTCATATAAGTGACATGCAACAACATGCAAGTCCATATAAGCAACATGCAACAACATGCAAGTCCATGCAAGTAACATGCAACAACATGCAAGTACATGCAAGTTCATAGAAGCAACATGCAACAAAATGCAAGTCCATATAAGCAACATGCAACAACATGCAAGTCCATGCAAGTAACATGCAACAACATGCAAGTATATATAAGAAACATGCAACAACATGCAAGTACATGCAAGTAACATGCAACTCTAACTTCACTATTAACTGCCACTTCATATTCATGCAAATATCATGCATCTCTGAATCCACTATTAACTGTTATAACATGTTCATACAAACATCATGCACCTCTAACTCCTCTGTTAACTCCAACATTATATCCATGCAAAGTATATCAACAATATCCACTCATGTACATAAAAAAGCAAACTCCAAGTCTAAATATATATAAGACACCTTCAAAAGTGGGCGCCTAAGTTAACTCCCACTCACTAAGAGTTATCAAACTCTCAAAATAGACTTAGGAGTTGTCAACAAAGTGTTCATGGACCCCACCCCAAAAGTGGATGTCCGAGTTTGACCCTATCAATTAGGAATTAATTACAATAAGCCAAGTGATATAATTAATCAATGATTAATCTCTCAAAGTCCTTATGTATTGGGGAACACATTCCAAGAATTTTGGAGACACATGAATTGGTTAGGATTGCAAGTTAATGGCAACTTATTCCAACAAGCAACATAGTTTAGATCTCCAAATACAAAATAAGGTCTTTTATAACACTAGAAATAAAATATCCCCCCTCCTTTATCACTATTATTCTAGCATGGTATAAGCCTATGTTTACAGATTGCTTCACTTAGACTCACTAATAGTCTCCACAAGAACATTGTTCTTTTTTAAAATGATGGAATTGGATTGCATCTCTTGCAACAATTTTGGAGATAAACTTGGTTGCAGTGTGATAGTCAACACATACTTGAAGATTTTTAACAACTCTAATGGTGGTTTTGTGGGCTATATTTAACAATCCAAATGCAATTACCAATTTTTTAATATGGTGGCAAAGGAATAATTCTTTTTCCTTCTCATCCACATCATTTAATATACATCTTGAATTTGGAAAATACCTTGTTGCATTCATCTCCCATGATAATTTCTCCAACTTTGCATAGATTCCCTATGCTTGTGGGTGTGTTATGTCTGTTGACTCCACCTATGAGAATCAGTTTTCCATTGAGAAGTAATTATTTTGGTCTAAAAGAAATTTGTCGATGCCAACTTGGCAAGCTTCACAGTCTATCAAATTTCCTGATGAGTCTTTCAACATAACTAGAAGAATATACATGTCTAGATGTTTTGCAGACCATAGAGTTGGGCTTTTGATTCTTCCACTTAGCACACCATAACCCTAACTACCTACATTAACTTCAATATTTTGGTATGGATTTAGCCAAAACTTTTGTTGAATGTAAATCAAAATGGTCATTGTCCTTGAACAATTTATGTGCATCACAAAGACAAGCTTCTGTTGAATAAAGGGATAGATCACCATTTTCAATAGTTTGTCTTTGTGCTTCAACTACCAATTCAACCATTTTATGGTCTTCAATCCAACTACGTCCTGATATCTTTTTAAGTCCTTTATCTTTCATCAATCTCCTTACCATATGAACCTCACCCCACCTAAACAAATTTATATTTCTTGAAAGGTTCCTTCATATTTCCTTCATCTAATGCCACTAGTTCCTCTCCAAGACTCAACCTTTAGGTACAATTCTTAAGGTTGTTGTCCAATATACACAGACACCATGTTAAGTTGTTTTGTTCTCTTCACTATCTTTGGATTCTTGCACATGCACACACTTAATGGGGTGACTTCAACAATCTCATCCTCTTGAATATACTCAATACAATCATCTAGACTAAAAGCCAGAGGTGCGTCAAGGACCATAGTTGATTCCTTATTGGAATGAACATTTGTTGTAGCCTTACTCTTATAAACATTGAGTGATAGATCACCAAGTCTTCGATGGATGCCTACAAACATTTGGCCTCTTTCTTGAGAACTCAATAAGGCATATGTAGTACTGGTTCCCATCTCAAAAGCTACCAAAGAGCCTTGGTCTCTTGTACTAGTGTCTCTAGTCTAGGGTCCATATTCATCAAAAATAGTGTTTAAAATGGAAGTACCTTGAGAAGAAGTCAATAATGCATTTCGAAGGCCAAGTAGACCACGAGTTGGTATTTTTTATTTAGTCAGGGTGGTGTTCTCATAACCTATGGCTTAGATATCAAGCATCTAGCCACGACATTTTCCAGTATTGTCTGGGCTTAACTCAGCCTGGCCCTTTATAATATGGTGTAAGTAAAATTCTATCATGATCTTATAAACATTTCTTTGAGGAATCTTGTCAAACATTTGGCGTACTTTATCTATGCTCCCACATTTTACATACATGCATTTCAAAGCATTTGCAAGTTTATATCCTTTAAATAAATTTCCCATACCTTGATCTAAAGCTCCTAGTTTAGCACATAGATGGGAGAATGTTGCCAATTGTTGTAGCCTCTGATTTACACCTATGAAGTGTCTTTGCTCAAAGGTTTTGAAATCCTTTTCAACAAATCCATTATGTAGATATATGTTCCAACGCTCGCAATGAGCTTGCACATGACAGTCACAAGTAAAGGTTATGGAATCTAACTTTATACCTGTCAGTGTATTTACCTAAAAGTTTCTAAAAGCATCCCAACAAATCCATTTCATTCATATCCTACTATCATTGCATTTCAATGAGATCATATTTCCTTGAAGGGTTTTGTGCAGAGATCAGTTCAAATTCTTGTATCCTTTATGCGTTGGAGGTTGCCAATAATTAAAAAAAATGGAGGTTTGGGAACCCTTGAAATTGCTGAAAAGAGTATTTAAAAAAAAAAGAAGTTCAAGAACTTTGAAATGTACTGATTAAAATTTTGACTTTTTATAAAGTCTCGTATCTTTTAACATTGATAAAAACATAAATTATTTCAGGACTTTGGTAAGTTAGCGAACCAATAGATATGTTGATTTTAGAAGTGTGAAAACCTTGAAAACTATTGATTAAAATATTTCCACCTTTTATAAAGTTTCTTAACCTTCAATATTTCATAAAATGTGAATATTTTATCAATTTGAGAGAATTTAGAACTTTCAAACCTTTCCTAAAAGGATGCATAGATAATTCAGAAATTTTACTAACTTCCAAACCTTTCAACTTTTCCTTCGAGTAAATTTGGGCAAATCAAGATTTTTGAGAACTTTATAACTTTTAAATAAAAATGTATTTTTGCAATTCTCCTCTTTGGTAAACTTCAAACTTTTCACCGTAAAAGTGAATTTCAGGTTTCCGCAATTAAGCTAACCCCCTAACTTTCAACTTTTCCATGATAATTTAATTTTAGGATTTGTTTGGAGATTGATCATATGGTTTTAAATGATCCCACGAAATCCTATCCTTTGTAAAACTTCAAATTTAATAGTTTTTTGTAAATCATCGAACAAAAACATGAACTTTTAAAATCTCCTAACTGGTCAAGAATTTTGCCTTAAAATCTTTCCACATTGGGAGAAATAAAGTCATGAACAACTTGTTAGAATAATCAAGCAAGATCTATTGAATCTAAAAGAAAGCATTAAATAGAAGAAAGACAACTATGATCGAATAAACTCTATTTGTATCAAATGCGTAATAAAAGTGTATCAAATGAACAAGAGGACATTGCTTATATACAGCAAGGCAAAGCATGAGATAAACCAGGAACTCACACAACATGTGGAGTTTGACTAAAGTCTACATGCATAAAGAGTAGAGTGGAACTCCACGATAACAAGATAGGTGTCAATCATGTGCTACAATCATGCACATGTTGACTAATAGCTAAGTAAGCTTATCCTATTTGGTGCATAATATTAATTAAAATATTTAAATAATAAACTAATTATAGGTGTCAATCATGTAATACAATCATGCACATGTTGACTAATAGCTAAGTAACCTTATCCTATCTAGTGCATGATATTAATTAAATTATTTAAATAATAAACTAATTACATAAGTAATTAATTGCACCAACATAAATAAATAAATGCAATAAAGCAAATAAATAAATGCACCAACATCCCCCAAGCAAAACTTAGGTAGGGTTATGTACATAAGGGTCCCGATAATGAGTAGCCATGTTAGGTACCCTGTTACATATGAAGGAAGGATAAAACCTATAGGAAAAAACTCCTCCTTAAGAGTAAGGTCTAGGAGACCCCCCTGAAGAACTGTTGTCTCGCACCCCCAAGAGAGTATGCAAGTGATGATACTTACTCTCAGTGAAAGGTTTGGTGAATTTGTCTGCAACCTGCTCCTCTGTAGGACAATACTGAAGATCAATGATCTCAGTCTGAATCAACTCCCTGATGAAGTGCATATGGATCTCTATGTGTTTGGTCCTCTGATGATGGCACCGTCACGGTCAGAGGGTTCACAGAATGAACTATCCAAACTATGTAGCTAGAGTAAACACAATAGAAACAACTCAATTATAAAATGCAATGGAAGATTCATATACTAATAATATCAAATAATTACAATACTCATATGTCGGCAACATGCGAGCTACAATCAAGGGCTCATAGGCCTACTTTTTGGGTTACAACTGATATGCAAGATATGGCATTGAAGTGCCTTTTCAAAAAGAATCTAATTATCAAATCTATATAACTTTAAAACCACTTTCCTAATGCATCTAAGAGATCTATATATATCATCTCCAAGCTCAAGAAATCCTCTGCGTCAGCCACAAGAGGTTACAGACTCCAACGAAGGATGTAATCTGTAGAAACAAGTAGGTCAGCCTTAAACATCCGATATTGCTTTGCAAATGCATGAAACTTGGTGCAGACATCAAGGAAGTTCTATCTGATTGATATGTGTTATGTACACAAGTCATGGAAGTGCTCCACAACCTTCTCCTTCAATTGGCTATCTAAATGCTCTGTTCTGTGAAAATTGATGATCTTCTGATAGTGATAACTTTTAGCAGACAAATCCAAATGACCTAGAATTTGAATATGATGTAGATGATGATATGTAGATGCTAAGTCCTTCTCTGCAAGATATAAAATGAAGATATAGTGAAATGCAGTACAAAATGTTGAAAACTGCACTAACTGAATTGAATTGAAAATGCAAGAAAAGAAAGAATGCAAATGTTTTTGGTTGATGCAAGATTGCTCTGCAACCTGGGATGCTTCTGCATTAGATGATGAACTAGATTCTTCAAGATTTGATGGCACTCTAGTTGTCGCAATAGATGACTGATGGTTTTCAAAATGGAACACCAAGCTCAGTGAGGATATTCTGAATCCAAATAACTTCAGTAGTGGCATTAACAGCTCCACAATACTCAACCTCTGTCGATCAAAGAGCAATAACATGTTTTTTTCTCTGCCAACAAATGGGGCCAGATCTGAAGTGAAAGCTGTAACCACAAGTGGACTTATGATCATAATCGCCACCCCAATCAGAATCTGTATATCCAACCAAATCTGAACATGTACCTACTGTGTAGTGAATCCCATATTTGTGAGTGCCTCTTATGTAGTTCAAGATGCATTTGGTAGCTTTCCAATGAACCTCATGAGGTTCTTACATAAAGCATGAAACCATGCCAATTGCATATGAAATGTCGGACCGGGTATGAGTCAAGTAGATGAGGCTACCTACAAGTTGGTGATACAAAGTGGCATCAACCAATAAAGTGGAACTTGATGAACCTCAAGTTTGACTCTAGATAGGAAGGGAGTCGGGGTAGGTTTACAACTAGCCATGTGAAACTGAACTAACAAGGCAATGGCATACTTGGGCTGCAAAAGTCTAATCCTGGAAGAAGACTGTGATATCTCAATCCCAAGAAAATAGTGCAGTAGACCCAAGTCAGTCATAACAAATCTATCTTGTAGTGTAGTCTTGACACTGGTTATGATGGATGTGGTACTCCCTGTAACAATGCGATCATCAACATAGAGAACCAAGAACAATAGTGAATCCTTATGCCTTAGAATATAGGCATTTGGATCTGAGTGCAATCTTGAGAACCCAACTGAGAGAAGAAAAGTGTCTATCTTGGCATACCAAGCCCAAGGAGCTTATTTCAGACCATAGAGAGACTTCTGTAAGCGGTATACTAATGAAAAATCCTGACTGAAGCCTTGTGGTTTCTCCATTTATATATCCTCATGAAGATCCCTGTGAAGAAATGCACTCTTCACATCCATTTGATGTACAACCCAACCATGAGCTACAGTATTAGCAAGTATTAATTGAATGGAGTTCATCTTAGCAACTGGTGCAAAGGTTTTTGTATAGCCAATGCCTTCTACTTGGGAAAAACCTTTAGCTACTAATCTTGCCTTGTATTTATCAATAGTTTCATTCACTGCAAACTTAGTCCGATATATCCACTTACATCATACTAACTTTCTTCCCTTAGGAAGAGGAACAAGTTCCCAAGTTTTGTTCCTTAGTAATGAGTTATATTCTTCTTCCATTGTTGAATCCCACTCAATTGTACCTGGTGCTTCCCTAAAGGTCTATGGATCAAAAGTTGTGGCAATGTAGGAATGTGGAAGATTTTCATGTTGTGACCATGTTCTCCTTTTATCCAATTGATCCCCAGCAAGAGGTCATGCGTGCTCCAAAGTTTGCCTAGCCCAATGAGGCATCACTAGGTGAGAAAGTGGAGGAGGAGGAGGAATTGGAATCTCA
Organism: Cunninghamia lanceolata; assembly: GCA_027924645.1. NCBI lineage: Eukaryota > Viridiplantae > Streptophyta > Pinopsida > Cupressales > Cupressaceae > Cunninghamia > Cunninghamia lanceolata. Next base: position 1,038,779 of record BSBN01001315.1, on the reverse strand, counting down.
ACTGCCAAACCTAGCAGAGGGGGAGGTAAAACCTCAACATCCATGCAAGTATATGGAGTAGGAGGGTCATCATCATTGTTATCTGAATCTTCCAAGGAAGAAGATTGAGAAATGTTGGAAGACAAGTTCGAAGAAATTTGATTCAAAGGAAACACTTCTCAATATAATTAGCTCATGTGAAGTTGGATCAATGAGCCAATATCCCTTAACACCATTAGGATATCCAAAAAATATGCAAGGTTAGCTTTGTGGTTCTAAAGCACAGTGCTTCTCTGAAGGTATGTGAGCCCATGTTGTACTATCAAAAACTCTGAAATGTCATACTACTAGCTTCCTACTGTACCAAGATTCATAAGGTGTTATACCCTTTAAAGCTTTGTGTGGAACTCTATTCTGTATATATGCATCACAATTACTAGCTTCTACCCAATACTCAGGTACTAATGATTTTGCATGTATCATACAACTTGCCATTTCTTTCAAGAATATGTTCTTCCTTTCTACAACATCATTCTGTTGAGGTGTGTATGCAACTGAATGTTGAAGATCAATCCCTTCAAGTGTACAGAATTGTTCAAATGTTTTGTTCACATATTCCCTTCCATTATATGTGTAAAGGATCTTGATGTACTTTCCAGATTATTTATTTGCAAGAGCCTTGAAGTCTAGAAATCAATCATATACTTCACTTTTATGTTTCAAATAATAAACCCAAGTATATCTGGAGTAGTCATCAATGAATGTGAGAACATAGCAGGCTTTGCTAAATGACAAAGATGGAAATGGACCCGCTAAGTCACTATGAACAAGTTTGAGGACTTGAGTAGCCCTGTAAGCCTTCCCTTTATCAAACTTATCTTTTGGATGCTTGCCTAAGGCACAACCTTGACATACACCCTTATAAAAATGTATCTATAGAAGTCATGTAACCATATCCTGTTGACTAAGTTGTTGTAGATAGTAGTGGTTTAGGTGACCAAACCGCTCATGCCATATCTTTCTTATTGAATCGTTGTGAGTGAGCAAATCTTTTAAGGAAGCTTGAGGCACAAAATGCAACAATGTATAAAGTCAAGATTGATTATCAACTTGTCACACTGCAACTAAGGCATTATCCTCCAAATTTTTGATTGTGACTGAAGCTGAGGTAAACTCAACTTTCCTGCCTTTCTCAAAGTGAGTGATTTGGTAGACTAAGAGAAGGTTGGTTGACAAATCAGGTACACATAGAACATCCTCGAATACACCACTGCCAACATCAACAATGCCTTTCCCTATTACATCTACTGGAGTGTCATCACCTATAAGAATATGGACCACGGAACATGATTCTACTACTAAAAATTGTTCTTGATCAGAACCTATATGGTACGAAGCACCTGAGTCAAGTACCCATGAATTTGTAGAATTTTCCAGTGCAACTAGTGTTGTAGCTTTCCCTTTCTCTGAAGATAAAGGAGTTGGTGACTCTCTAGGTTTAGGGGGATCGATGTTGTTCTTTTCCAGAAGATTCTTGAGTTCATCAATCTCTTTGAAATGACATGAATGTTCACCATGACCCTTCCTTTTACAATATGCGCAAGGAGGGTACTACTTTTTATTTGAATCCCCTTTCTTGTTAGAGGATTTCCAATCTCCTTGTGAGTTAGATGATTTCCCTTTTTCTATATCTTTCTATGACTTATTCTTAAATTTCTACTTCTTTTTACTTGTACCTGAACTTGAACTTGAAGCTTGCTTCTCCTGAGGTTGACTTACAACTAGAGCTTGTGATTTGAAAGACTTGATTAGACTGATTGCTATTAGCTTTTAATGTTCAGCTATTAATATCTCAACAAAGTTTTCAAAAGAGGGCATAGTGTATGCCTTTCCCATTGTGAGCCTATGAGTCTGAAAACTAGCTCGACAAAGGAAGCACATTCAGGACCTAATTTGTGTAAGGCACTAAATACTAATTGTATGTCCTTCTTATCAATTTTACATTCTAAGAGTTGAGCTCTAAGATCAATGAATTTAGTGATATAGTCTTGTATGTTAGCAAAGTTTTTAGGATCTAAATTTATGAGTTCGTTATCAATTTGATAACCTCGAACTTCATCTATCTTACCATACAATGATTGTAATTTTTCCCAAGCCTCTTTTGGAGTTTTACATGCTTCAATGTGAAAATTGAGATCTAGTGACATAAAAGATCTAATACATCTTAGAACCTTTGTGGTTTCAAATATCCAATGTTGCTTATCCTTTACATCCATGGGTTCAGTAGTAAGAGTTGTTATATATGGCGTATAGCCAAGCATCATTAATGTGTCCCATGCATTTTGTTTCCATGTATTATAGTTGTATGGCGTTAAGAGAGGAAACTTTGGATTCCTATGATGCAAGAAAGAAACCAACTCAGAGCAGAAATGAAAAAATATTGAAACACCATGACAAGATCCCCCCTGAATTATTGAATGTGATCCCCCCTAGCAATTAATGATAGGGCACTTTATAATTGCGTGTGATTGCAAGACTAGAATATAGTTTTCTAGTTTACACAGAAGCTCAAATACGCCCTTAGGTTGAAAGTACAGAAAATATGATGTTTGGTACAAAAATTCTTGTACCAATGTGTTGTGCTCAAAAAAATATCAACTTTAAAAAAAAAACACCTCAATTTGAAGTCGTATGTGAAAGTTATGGAGCTGCAAAGGTGCAAAAATTAGGAACTAGCAAGAGTTGTCTGTGAAAAACACTAAATTTTGGAAAAACCTGGAGGAAGCTAAAATAATTGATTGCACAGCATTGAAGAGTATGAAATTTTATCCTACATAAAAAAAAATTTGTCAAAAAATACCTCTGTATGGCGAGATGGCAGGCTCCCGAAGTTGCCCAAAAATTTCTGACTACTCAATGGTGAAAGGCAAAAAAAGGCCCCCTTTGGCTAAGGGCTAGGTTGCATGGGCGACCTATCGCTAGTATTGGGGGATTTAATTGAGGCCCCTAGTCACTGATAGGACCATAGTGACTAGAGGCTAGGCACACAGGGGCCGAGATTTCTAGCGGCGGTGGCATTTTTAAGCGGGGGCACTGGTGGAGTCACTTAGGCAATGGTCAAGGTAGAGTGGCCCTCTAAGGGTGGTAACTGATGGCGGTACTACTGAGAGAGCAAACAGCCGCTAGTTCAATGGTTGTTGGTGGCAACAGAGTCATCCAGGTGGGGCCAGATCAGCGTCTGCCTAGGCCCTTTTTAAGGGCGGCAGGGCCAGATCTTGGTTCAGTGACTTGTCTGCCCTGTCTGTGGGCTTGGCAACAAGCCTATGGGAAAAAAAAAAAAATTGCCTATTGTACGGTCCATATGGTCGTACCAGGCAAAAAAAATTGCCTTTTTTCCCAAATTTGTCCAAAATGGACAAATTTTATATGAAAATGGGGGTTTTCACATCTTCTAAGTGCAACGGTGAGGTTTGTTTAGCACAAAAACACTCTGATTTTTAGGTACTCGCCTAGATCTAGCATCAAACTGTTGGACAAACCCTCTACCAATCTCGCCTCCTTTGTCCAAAACAAACAAATTAATAGGCAGTTTTGACTATCTTGAGCACTCTAGACTCATTGGTGAGGTTAGAATTTCTCCATGGAGCTTCATATTGTACTTGTATTAAAAAAATCAAATAGAAACCCCCTTCGAATCTGGTATTTTATTTCCTAAATTTTTTATTCTCTAGATCATGCATTCATGCAAGAGAAGAGCATACTCTTCAAATATTAAAATAAAAACAAGATTCAATCTTCTAGAATTATAAGCTAACTAAAGACTCAAATAAGCTTTGATACCACGTTAGAATAATCAAGCAAGATCTATTGAATATGAAAGAAAGCATTAAATAGAAGAAACACAGATATGATCGAATAAACTCTATTCATATCAAATACATAATAAAAGTGTATCAAATGAACAAGAGGTCATTACTTATATACAGCAAGGCAAAGCATGAGATAAACCAAGAACTCACACAACATGTGGAGTTTGACTGAAGTCTGCATGCATAAAGAGTGAAGTGGAACTCCATGATAACAAGATAGGTGTCAATCATGTCCTACAATCATGCACATGTTGACTAATAGCTAAGTAAGCTTATCTTATCTAGTGCATGATATTAATTAAAGTATTTAACTAATAAACTAATTACATAAGTAATTCGTTGCACCAACATAAATAAATAAATGCAATAAAGAAAATAAAAAAATGCACCAACACAACCTATTAAAATGATTTTGCACCACTTTGAATAGATTTCTTGATTTAATTATTTTGGTGAGTCCCTAGCTAAAATGGGCAACTGCAACCGGGCCTTGACTAAATAAAAGGTGAGACATTCTACATTGAACATTTAGAAATGATACAATGGACTAATTGGATGACATATGAGAATTAGTGACCATGAGAAAATTTTAAAATTGTCCAAGTTCAAAAATGAGGACAATAGAGACGAAACTAGTTGAAGAATTTGTAAAGAATTATCACCTAACCTTCTCAATAGTGAAGGGAGTGCAGATTGCAATCAGTCCAGCAGTAATCAGTCAATTATTAGGAATCCCTAAGGTAGGTGAAGGCATTTCTCAGTCTAATATTTCCTATGAAGAACTCATTCAGAACTTTCATGTTGCTCTGGAGCCCTTGCCCCGATATATACTAAGCAAAGGATTCACCAAAGGCATTGACAGAAGTAGCCTTCTAGAGCCCTGGTCTACTATTGTCTTGTGGACAATGAAGTTTTTCACATGTGATGGGCAATATGGCACAGTTTTGGGACCAAGGATGTGCATGATAAATCATCTTCTGCATGGGGCCAATCAAATAGAATGCCTTATCAACCTGCTCTCTTTTCTTTATCACTTCTATAAATAATGATCAACAAATACAAATAAGCTAATGGGTAGATTAGTCACCATGGCCTCATTCACCTGATCATCAAGCATCATTTCATGCAGCAGGATGAAGGCTAGAGAAAATGGGAAGAGTTCCTCCAACAGAAGCCATAAAATGCAAAGACGAAGACTAAATCTGCCCTTGTCTTTGTTTCTATTGTACCAGTCACTCATTCCTTCACATGGCTCTGGAGAGCCGCTAGATAGCTAGTTGTTGAAGTTGAAGAAGATGAAATAGCTGCCTCAGCCTCAAGTCCAAAAATATTGCATCAGAGGCTTATTTTCCAAAAGGATGATGAAGAGAAGGTTGAAGAAGATGTTGCAAGTATGGGCCTAACCAGTGTTGTCCTTGATGTCAACATACTCTTATTACATTAATGATAAGGATTGGATGAACTGTTTGCTGAGGATATTGAGAAAAATTAGTCATATCAAGAACAGTGAAGACAGTAAGGTAAAGATCCAAGATAAGATGAAGATCAGAGGATGTGCTTCAAAGGGTTTGTAGATATGTGTCTTGAGATGATCCAGAAAATATTTCAGAGGTCTGCATGAAGATCTGAAAAAGTTATGGCCACTTAAGTAAAATCAGTTCTGGTAGGTGTTCAAAGGTGACATAGAGATAGAGATAGGTCCGATGAGATATAGAAATACAATATCCTATTCTGTGGATTTGGTGGAGTGTTTAGGATGTCCATGTGAAGTGACAACTCAATTGGTTCATGGTCTGGAGGTCTGCAAGCATCTATTCCATTGTGACAGTGATGACAGACTATGTTCTTGAGGTTCTGGATGAAGGAGATAAGGATTTCAGTAAGCAGATGTAGTGTGGATGTTCTTGGTGATTCAGGCAAGCTTGTGGAGGTCTTTGGATCATGTCCAGTTCGTGTTGGTGGTCCACATTGGAGTTTGAGCTCACAATTGAAGAATAACTTCCGGATGATGCTGTTCTTCCTAAGTCTGGCCGACCAGATGAGTTACACATTCTGCAGATGATCTTGAAAATGTTATGTGAAGATTGGCGTGTTCCTAAGTGAAGATTGAAGTCTCAGATCTGTGTGGACGACAGTGTGTTGATTCGTGTGAAGTCTTTTTAGTCATGTTGTATTTATGTATTTTCTCTTTAATGTATGCTGACTTGGATGATTATCCCTAAGTCGATGTCTTGTATAAATAAGGAACTGTAAAGTCATTTCAAAGCGCATCTTGTGAAGATGAGAGTGTGGTAGAGAGAAGAAGAGCGAAAAGGCAGAGCAGAAGTTTTGGGCTTAAATGGAACTGACTTAAGCATGGTGAAGATGCTATTCTTCAGTTCAAGTATGTAATACTTATTATTCTGTAGACAGTGTGTCTCCTGTAGGCAGTGAGCCTCTTGTGAACAGTGTGCTTGGGCAGTGAGCCCTAATTGGCATGTGCCATTTGGTTCTTTCTATTCTTCTAATAGAGAATACAGACTAGGTTAGTCACCCTATGGTTTTTCCCTTAATTGGGTTTTCCACGTCAAAATCTTGGTATCTCCTGTGTTAAGGTGTTTCTGCTCTTGATTTAATGCATTGTATTTCATGATTGATTTATTATTATGCTGTTGAATTACAAAGTGGATTTAAGTGTTTAATTGGAAGAAAGTTTTGGACAACTGATTCACCCCCCTCTTAGTTGTCTGTCCTGAATCTAACAATTGGTATCAAAGCCAAATTCCTCTCAGAGAGCTTAACCGCTTGAGGAGATCTAGGATGTTGTCATACAAGAAGGATAGTCTGAGGTTTGATGGAACCAATTACACTCTTTTGAAAAGTCGCATGGAATGTCACTTGCAATGTATGGGAATGCAGTATTGGATTATGGCTTCAAAGAAGTATACTCCTCCACAGAATGGTCTGACAACCATAGATGAAATTAGAGATGCTGAAAATAATCTGCAGGCTAAAGAAGCTCTTCTAAGTGCCTTATCTAATTCAGAACTGACAAATGTTGTTAATCTAAAAACTGCACATGAGATTTGGAAAAAATTAGAACTTCTGCATGAAGGAGACAAGTATGTGAAATGTGCCAAGCTATAGATTCTAAAAGGAAATTTTGAAAACCTGAAGATGAGAGAAGATGAAAATATCACTACATTTATGCCTAGAGTAAATGAGCTTGTTTGTGGCATTAGATGTGCTGGTGGAGTCTTGGATGAAGATGAGATTGTTGGCAAAGATCTCATATCCCTTCCTGATTCTTACAAATACAAGGTTGCTGCCATTGAAGAATTCAGAGCTCATTCAAGTGTCACAAGAGATCAATTGGTTGGTAAATTCGTTGCATTTGAATTGACCAAGTTTGGAGATGCCCCCCCAAGACTGAATCTACATTCAAAGCTAGTGCCTCTATAAAAGGTAAACAAAGATTTGATCCAAGAGAGAACTCTTCAAGGAAACTATCATGGTATGAAAAAGCAACAAAAGACCTGGAAGAAGAGGAAGTAGAAACTACTCAACTTGAAGCCCTTATTGCAAAAAGACTACCACGAGGTTCCGGTAAGTATGAAGGGAAATTATCTTTTAAGTGTTTCAACTACAATAAGATTGGTCATTTTGCCTCAAGGTGTCTAGAAAGATTCTCAAGGCCAAACCCTAACAAATCAAGGTTCCAAAAGAAATGCTACTATGTTCATGAAGATGATGATGATGAAGGAGTAACAGATGATGAATCAGAGATAGGAAACAAATCCGGAAGTGACTGGGTGTTTATTGCCATCAAGGAAGAAGATTCAATGCCCTTTGAATTTGTCAATCATAAAATTGTGGAAAAAGCTCTGGCTGCCCAAGTTGAAGAAAAGGATGATTGGGTCATTGATAGTGGATGCTCCCACCATATGACAGGTGACAAAAACAAGTTTATAGATTTGGAAAGGTATAAAGGAGTGGTAAATTTTGGTGATAATTCTGCTGGCAGAATCAAAGGTAGAGGAACTATTTCTTTTGATGGAAAGAACAAAACCAGTAATGTACTGTATGTTGAAGGCCTGAAGCATAATCTTCTTAGTGTTGGATAGCTGGTGGATAAAGGCTATGGGCGTTCAAAAATGGAAAATGCAAGATCTTTGAGAGTTCGGAACAGAGATTGCATCCGGTAATCAAACTAAAGGTAATATCTTCCACTTGATTGGTACTGGTAAAAGTTGCTTATTTGTTCAAATTGATCAGAGTTGGTTGTGGCATAGGAGAATGTGTCATGTGAATTTTGATAACATCATCAAGATAAGCAACACTCAGGCTGTGAGGGATCTTCCAAGATTGGTGAAACCTTCTAATAGCTTGTACGAAGAATGTCAGTTAGGCAAACAGAGCAAGGTTACATTCAGAAGTAAGGAATAGTCTCCTACCAAATTATTGGACTTAGTTCATACTGATTTATGCGGTCCGACAAGAATCAAAAGTGTACAAGGTGATAGATACTTCATGTTATTAATTGATGACTACTCCCAGATGATGTGGGTAACTTTTCTGAAGGAGAAATCAGAGGCTCTTGAAAAATTCAAGATATTCAACGCTATGGTGGAGAATGAAACCGGATTGAGCATAAAATGTCCGAGGTCTGATAGAGGTGGAGAATTCACATCCGGTGAGTTCATAGAATTCTGTGAGAAGCATGGAATAAGAAGACAATTGTCTGCTCCTAGGACTCCACAGCAGAATGGAGTAGTGGAAAGAAAGAACTGGACCATCCAAGAAGCATCTAGAACCATGATGTTGGAAGAAAATGTTCCTCAGATCTACTGGAGAGAAGCTGTAAGCACTACAGTCTACACTCGTAATCAAGTTCAAATCAGAAGCAATACTGGTAAGACTCCTTATGAACTCTGGTTTGGCATCACTCCTACTGTGAAGTATTTTAGAGCCTTTTGTAGCAAATGTTACATTAAAAGAGATGAAGATCTAGGAAAATTTTATGCTAGAAGTGATGAAGGAATATTCTTGGGTTATTCTACTCAAAGCAAAGCATACTGGTGTTATAAAAAGAGATTGAGAAAGATTATAGAAAGTACAAATGTGAAGGTTGATGAAGGGATTGAAAAATCCTCAAGGTTTTATGAATGTGATGAAGATGATCAGAATGATGTTTTGATCCAAGGAGTCCAAGCCCCTTCTGAGATTCAGATCCAGACTAATCTGGTAAATCAGCAAGAAGAGATAAGTTTGAATGAGCCTGTTCAAGAATCAGAAGTGCAAGAAACTCCCAAAGTTCCCAGGTATGTAAGACTGAATCACTCTGAAGATCACATCATAGGTGATAAAAGAAAAGGTGTACAAACAAGAAGAAGGATTGCTCAAGATTTAGAAGAGTATTGTTTGATTTCAAAAATTGAACCTAAGATAGTGAATGAAGCTTGCAATGATGAAAACTAGACTAAAGCAATGGAGGAAGAGCTAATGCAAATTGAGAAAAATCACACTTGGGATCTTGTTCCCAGACCTAGAAACAAGAATGTGATTGGAACCAAATGGGTCTTTTGGAACAAACTGAATGAAGTTGGTGAAGTAATTAGAAATAAAGCCAGATTGGTCTGCAAGGGTTACTCTCAAATAGAAGGAGTTGATTTTGAAGAAACTTTTGCTCCGATGGGAAGAATTGAAGCAGTCATATTATTTCTTGCTTTTGTTGCCTTCAAGGATTTCAAAGTATATCAAATGGATGTCAAGTCTGCCTTCCTGAATGGTGACTTGGAAGAAGTATACATTGAGCAACCGGATGGATTTCAATTGTCTGATCATGGTGGTCAACAAGTTGAAGAAAGCTCTGTATGGACTGAAGCAAGCCCCAAGAGCCTGGTATGAAAGTTTGGATAAGCATCTTTTGAAGATTGGTTTCAACAAAGGTACTGCTGACAGTAATTTGTACTTCAAAATTGATCATGAAAATATCTTGATTGTTCAAGTATTTGTTGATGATATCATTTTTGGAGGAAGAGATAGTATGTGCAAAACTTTTGCAAATCAAATGAAAAGTGAATTCGAGATGTCCATGCTTGGGGAAATGAATTTCTTCTTGGGTCTCCAAATCATTCAAACTAAGAAAGGAATCTTCATTTATCAGACCAAATATGTGAAAGAATTGTTGAAGAAATTTGGGATGGAAGAATCAAAACCAATGAGTACTCCCATGGCAACCGGACGTAAATTGAGCAAAGATGATGACTCTCCTAAGGCTGATCAGAAAAAGTATAGGTCAATGATTGGAGGATTGTTGTATCTCACTCAAACTAGACCTGATATTATGAATGTTGTTGGTCTTGTTGCTAGATTCCAAGCTGATCCTAGAGAATCTCATGTCATGGCAATCAAGAGAATTTTTAGGTATCTAAAAGGGACAGTTGAGTATAGTTTTTGGTATCCTAGAGATCATAATTTCTCTCTTCATGCTTATACAGATACGGATTGGGAAGGAGATGTGGATGATTGGAAGAGTACTAGTGGTGGAGCATTATTTTTGGAAAAGAGATTGGTTTCTTGGCTGAGCAAGAAACAAGAGGCAATATCTCTGTCCACAACCGAAGCAAAATATATTGTAGCAGCAGGTAGTTGCACTCAAGTTTTGTGGATGAAACAGATGCTAAGAGACATCAAAGTGGAGTATGAGGAACCTATCACAATCTTCTATGATAATTCAAGTGTAATAAATATATCTAAGAATCTAGTGTTGCACTCAAAGACTAAACATATATCCATCAAGTTTCACTTTTTGAGAGAGCAAGTGAACAAGAATGAGGTCAGATTGGAGTTTGTGCCTTCCAAGGATCAGATTGCAGATATTTTTAGTAAGCCTTTACCTAAGGACTCTTTTGAGTATCTCAGGGAGAAGTTAGGGGTTATTACCCCTTTGGTTTTGCATTAAGGTGCACTAATGTGCATCAGTCCGGTGGATATCACAGTCATATCTTGTGATCCAGATTGACATTAGGGAAGCTGCCACTCAGGGGGAACAGTTGTTATGATTCTGAAGTGTTGGAGTTGGAAGTATGTGCCCTTTGCCATTAATGTCAAAGGGGGAGAGAAGACATGTGAAAACAAGTGGTTGCTAATCAAAGGGGGAGCCGTAAAGGAAGAGAAGACTTGTGAATGATTGTTGATTGATAAGGGGAGTTGTGTCAATAAAGAAAAGTTCTTATCTTGATGGTTAAAACAGTTTTTCACATCATATGTTGCCATCCATGACAAAGGGGAGATTGTTGCAAGTATGGGCCTAACTGGTGTTGCCATTGATGTCAACATACTCCTGTTACATTAATGATAAGGATTGGATGAACTATTTGCTAAGGATATTGAGAAAATTAGTCATATCAAGAATAGAGAAGAACAGTGAAGACGATAAGGTAAAGATCCAAGATAAGATGAAGATCATAGGCTGCGCTTCAAAGGGTTTGTAGATATGTGTCTTGAGATGATCCAAAAAAGATTTCAGAGGTGTGCATGAAGATCTAAAGAAGTTATGGCCACTTAAGTAAAACTGGTTCTGGCAAGTGTTCAGAGGTGACAGAGTGATATAGATAGGTCCGGTGAGATCCAGAAATGCAATATCCTATTCTATGGATTTGGTAGAGTGTTTAGGAAGTCCATGTGAAGTGACAACTCAATCGGTTCATGGTTTGGAGGTCCGCAAGCATCTATTCCATTGTGACAGTGATGACAGACTGTGTTCTTGAGGTTCCAGATGAAGGAGATAAGGATTTCAGTAAGCAGATGTAGTGTCGATGTTCTTGGTGATTCAGGAAAGCTTGTGGAGGTCTTTGGATTGTGTCCAGTTCATGTTGGTGGTCCACATTGGAGTTTGAGCTCACAATTGAAGAATAATTTCCAGATGATGGTGTTCTTCCTAAGTCTGGCCGACCGGATGAGTTACACATCCTGCAGATGATCTTGAAAATGTTATGTGAAGATTGGCATTTTCCTAAGTGAAGTTTGAAGTCTCAAATCTATGTGGCTGATAGTGTGTTGATCCACGTGAAGTCTTTTTAGTCATGTTGTATTTATGTATTTTCTCCTTAATGTATACCGACTTGGATGATTATCCCTAAGTCAATGTCTTGTATAAATAAGGAATTGTAAAGTCATTTCAAAGTGCATCTTGTGAAGATAAGAATGTGGTAGAGAGGAGAAGAGAGAAAAGGCAAAGCAGAAGTTTTGGGCTTAAATGGAACTGAATCAAGCATGGTGAAGATGCTATTCTTCAGTTCAAGTATGTAATACTTATTATTCTGTAGACAATGTGTCTCCTGTAGGCAGTGAGCCTCTTGTGAGCAGTGTACTCAGGCAGTGATCCCTAATTGGCATGTGCCATTTGGTTCTTTCTATTCTTCTAACAGAGAATACAATCTTGGGTTAGTCACCCCGTGGTTTTTCCCTTAACTAGGTTTTCCACGTCAAAATCTTGGTGTCTCATGTGTTAATGTGTTTCTGCTCTTGATTTAATGCATTGTATTTCCATGATTGATTTATTATTATGTTGCTGAATGACAAAGTGGATTTAAGTGTTTAACTGGAAGAAAGTTTTAGACAACTGATTCACCCCCCCTCTCAGTTGTCTATCCTGAATCTAACAAAAGAGGCATGGGTAGCTAAGATTTTAGGGAGCATATCCTTAACTCATCAACACCTGTAGATTAACCCTCTGAAGTCCTCTAGGGAGGGCAAGTAGCCCATGACTAAATTGAAAATAGATGATGAAGAAGAAGAAACCCTACATGCCCTTGCTCTGCCAAAAATAAAGCATGATCTCCAAGAATGTAGATGGCAAATTGATGAAATGCAACAACTTCTTGCTACTAAAACAAAAGAATTAGAATAAATTTAGTAAAAAGTTGTATAAGATAGAGCAGATCACAATAAATTGGTCTCTGAGCTCCAGATGGCCCTTAAGCACCTGAAAAAGTTGGTGCTACCACAAAACATGCTCACATTGTCACTCTCTATCAACAACTTCCTCCAACCACTGCTATGCCTAACAAAGGTGTTCAAGTTTCTTTTCCACCACTCCCATGTAGCATATACCACTCACCATGACTCACCTCTAAAAGGAGAACACATAGTTTTAGAGAGATTTGGAGACCCTCTAGCAGCATAAGAATGCAGTCGAAGCATGGGTGGATCAGGCCTATAAAATCAGGGAAGCACTCATTGCTCTGCGTCAGCCCTCAAGTGTGTATGCCCTTTTTCTACATGAACAATTTATATGCTGAAGACTATTAAGAATCACCTGCAATCTTTCTTTTGATTTTGAGAATGATTTGGATTTCCTAGAGAACTATTTTGGAAGCATAGTAGAACATAAAGATATGCTATGTGATTCTTTCCATCATGGGTTCCTTATGGGACACCATCATACTTCAATGTTGAATTTATATGTTGGAGAAGTCCAGTGAAAGATTTATGTTTCTCCTCACCAAAATTAATTAGAATTGGAAAACCACACAACAAAATATCACAATGTTGTGGCCAATGTCGACCTCCTGATGCGTCATGAGTACCCAAAGACTACTTGCTTTTCCAAAAAAATTAGGGCATCGGTATATAGGCCAGGGATAAGGGATCAATATGTTCATAATTTACACTCTAGTATCACTACACTCCATGACCTTGAAGGGTACCTTCCTCTTGCTGCAATTCGGGCTTCTATCAACAAATGAGAGGGTTTGCCTCACAATTTGCAATGGAGAGAGCCTATCTCTCCTACTAATCTATGTTGGACCCTTACTAGAGCTAGGAATCGTATCACACTTATCCAAGAACGAGGAATGGATTGGTATGAGGTTTCAGCCCCATTTTCTTATTACACCAACTCCACTTCTAACTACTAAAGGACAAATGCCACAAAGGAAGGTGGAAAAGTGGTTTATCAAAAATTTTGAGATAAATGGGTATGGAAAAAAGGAAGGCATTTCATTATGTACAAGGAAGAAGATTATGATTGTAGTAGGATACTAGAGGACAAAAATTTGGCTAAGGAGGATGTAGTGCAAGTTTCACCATGAAGACATGGTGTGACTTCAGTGGGGGGTGATGAGTCTTGATAATTATATCTTACTTTCATATAGATATTGCATCATTTCTTTATTTTTTTGGACATGGTACACTTAAATACATAATTAAATACCTATAGTTATTTTAAGAATTGATGGATAATGTGTTTTGGTGCTTATTATTTCAATGATTGAATCTGTTTGAATGTCTCTATGATTTCTTATCTCTGTGCATATATATTTATGCTTTTATGACTAAAGCAGCTGCTAGTTCTAATGGTTGAACATTTCAAATCTCTCTAGAGCCAATCTCGAAGGAAAGATAGTTAGCTCTAGATAGCTCCTGAGTAATATTATACATCATAACTCTTCATCCTTCTTCTAGGATGATATTTTCTTGATAAATTACGCACCAAAACTCCAGTCTTGGTCTATGCCTTGCAAAGAATAAGGAGATCCCAAATTACTTCCGCCATCCAGTCAGTCATCATGACACTCCAGCTAACTTCAGTTCTCTTTCTCCCTATTCTTCTGGTTCTAAGGTTGAGTCATCTAAATAACTAAAGTTCTTCTTTAGTAAAGTTTCCTCTAATGTAGGCTTCACCTGCATAACCTCGCACCTTGAATTAAGGATACCTCTTGGTTGAATCATTGGCATCTCTTGTTTTGAATAAAAGACTATTAGTTTTAGAAATAAAAGGTAGGGAAAAGTTCAGTTCAATCTATTTTTTAGTCTAGTTCAATTATGTTTTAGAAATAAGGCTCAAGTGTATAATAGTGAGCCATTAGAGTAGAAAGATAGTTTCTTCTTTTTCAAAGATTGTTTTTGCAACAACAATTTTTATTCTCTTTTTTGTAAGCATGATCATATGAAGTTTCCATTGCATGAAAATAAGAAGGCAATTCTCTTAATTTTGTATTAGCACAAGAAGATCCTTCTAGAAGGGGACTTGGGACCACTCCACCTGAAGGAGGCAATTTACTAGTACACCTTTTCTTGTGATTGAATTTATTTATGGTATGTCTAAACTTAGATGTTTACTTGTGACATGATTATAATAGTTTTGTGTTCATTTGTTATTGTTAACCTATAGGTAATTAAAAGAAAATCATAAAAATGTGTAACTATTTCCAGCATTGATTCTGTTAAAGAATTATTTCCTAGCATGTGTGTTTAGCATAGATTGAGCATTCATTTCTAGCTTTGGTTTAATTTAGTATTGTTTTAATCTGGATTCAGTGTTTGTTTTTATATGTGTGTTTCATTGGCAACAGTATAGATCAATATTTCAAGAATGACTCTCTACATTTGTAAGCAAAGTATTGTAGAATAATTAGGAAAAAGAGATTTAAGTTTTATTTACACTTTCACCATCAAAATCTAGGATTAGGATCACAAATTTGAAACCCCAAAACCTTTTTGTAGATAGCTCTAGACACTGCCTATATTGATAAAAAATAAATTATATGAAAATTAGATGACTACAATGAACCTGTGAATATGTCTTGGTGGTTGCAAGCAATTATGGCAGTTGCAATAGGAATATGAACCATAAGGAGATAAATATATGTCTATTCTCATAGATCATGTACAAAACTAAACATAATACAATCTTGTTGTTATAGTTCTAATTGTTTTTCATCTATTTATGTTTAATCTTTCTTTGTATATTATTAAATCCCTATCATAACTCAAATCTTCTACGCATATAACTAAATTGAATCTCTTTGATTAGGTTTTCCACTAGGCTATACACCTAGGCTCTAGATCACATTTCCACAAAGTTTGAATGATGGCACAAGTTTTTTGATCATAAAAAATATTCCTTCCTAGAATCATTTAATTTATCATTGAAATAAGTGATTGACTTTCCTCTTTGGTTGAGTGTTGCTCCAATTGTGGTACCAATAGCATCACAATCAACTTGGAAAACCTCCCCAAAGTTAGGGAGCAACAACATCATCTCCTCAATAACCTTCTTTAAGATCTCAAAACCCTTGACAATAGTAGAAGATGCAATGAGTTAAAGGTTGGGCTATACTTTAAGAAGTGACCAAAAAATTATATAAAACCCCCGGTCAATCCAATACAAAGAAGCATAATATACTAGGCATTTTTTCATACTAGAAATCAAATTTAAAGTGGTTGGCAATATATTTTTCTTGTATTAATCTTTTTTGTAATTCATTGACTAAATTTTTTATTAATATATAACTTTTATGTTGATTCAACGTCTAAATTTTCTATCAATATATGACATTTAAACAATGATGTTGAAATAGGGTGAGTACAGAAAAAAAAAATATCCCCTAACAAATTCAGGACTAGGGCCCAAATTTTTATATACAATAGCATGATATGTGTCCATCTTAAAGAATTAAAATTTCTAGATTGAGGCAACTTTGTCTTGGGATCAAGAAGAACCTATGAAATATGGGTGAATTAGACACTTTCTAAAGAACATAAAAATAGCCAAATCTTGGAGGGTAGAAATGTAAAAAATAACCAAATGGAAACATATGGCCACTATCCAAGTTCAATCTACATGTGTGAATTTATTCAAGTTCACATGCAACTTTTCCTTCATCAATTGTGTGAAAACCTGTTGTAGATGTGCAAGATGTTCCTCTTTGTTGAGCACCAAGATGTCATCCAAATATATGACCATAATTTAGAAGACCTCATTCTTTAGCCTCGTAAACATGATTGGGTCATTCATAAACCCCAATAGCATCACCATCCACTCATACAAGCCATCATTTGTCCTAAATGTAGTCTTCCATTCATCTCCTCCTTGAATCCTTATTTGAAGCTATCCACTCTTCAATTCAATCTTGAAAAAGTAACACACTTCACTCAAAAAATCCATGAGATCATCCATCTTGCCAATAAAAATTGATATTTGATTGTCATGTTATTTATCACCCAGGAATATATACACATTCTCCACTTTTTGTTCTTTAGTGCAAATATTGCAAGCACTCTACATGGACTAATACTTTCCCATAGCAAATCTTTCTCTAGCAACTCCTTGGTCCCTACCTATTGAGTTCAAAACACATATATGAATTCATCCAGTGTGGTTCCTTGTTTGGTAAGCTAGAACTAGAAATCATATCCATACAATGTTAAGATGTTTTATCTTCAAAATAATCCCTTTGGCATCCCATTATTTATGAAATCTACAAACTCTTGGAGTAACACTTTAATTTTTAGCCATTTTGCATTGCTAATTATCCACTTTTGGCATGAGCTTGAGAACCACCACATAGTACTCATTTGTGTGTCACCTCTTTGAGAAACTCTTAATTGTTCAACATCACCTTTCCCTCTACACTACCATCTTCCTTCATGGCCAACAACTTGAACTAATGTAGGTGCATCCCAGCGGACCTTGAGAATATGGTGCCATGTCTAAGGAAAGAAGAATTATGGTCTAATTTAATAGTTGTGTATGGATGTATGTTTGAGGTTAGCAATCTATGATAGTAAATGGTGGCACATTTCACTGCATGATAGAATCAGGTTTTACAATTGTGGTATAGGTTTTATATATTATTTTGTTTCTATAGTCAAAGTTTAAGGTTGATTGGATAAGTGGAAGTTGGTTATTTGTCTTGTAGAGTGACTATGATTTGATAGTGTGAATTGTTAAGAGTTGTTTATGTTTGTAGAAAGTTTATTTTAGGTTTGTTCCAAAGGAGAATATTTTTGGGGTGTCTAGTAGCCATTGTGAAGGTCTGTGGTGTGCCACATGGAGAGTCTCCACTATTGGACCATTGTAATTTGTAAATTTTGTTATATTTGGTTGGTGACACATTTCATATAGTTTCAGGATTTGCACCAACTTGTGGTCAACACAAATCATGTGAAGAATTGGGGAATGATATAAATAAGAAGTTTTGAATTGGTGGAAATCAAGCAAAGAAGATCAAGAGGGAGTAGTGGCATAGTAGGTAAGTTCAACAATGAGAGAGCGAGATCTAAGTAACAAAGTGTGGTGATTAGTAATATGATGGGGGATACAATTTTAAGGTATCCAATGAGGCATGTAGGGATGTAATTTTGAGTACATCTATTAACCCATGAGGCAAGTTGTAGCCCATGCAGCAAGTCTGTGGTTAAGCACTCAGGTTGTATGGTTCTAGAATTCATTAGATGGTCATCTATAACAAGTCTAGAAGTGGTGTTTCTATTGGTTAGTGTAATGCTTTACATATAGGAATCCCTAGTGGAAACTATCCATTTGTGTAATCTTGGTTAATCTTGATGTAATTAAATGGTTGTGGCTTGGCATGTAAGAGAGCCCATTGCAACAAACTTGTGGTTTTAATTCAATGATAATGTTACAAGTTGTCCATTCTATGTGTGCATCTTGTGATTTTTGGTTATTATGGTTGAATCTTAATTGTGGGCTGCATAGTTGGATTGTCCCTCTTGGACCTTCCCATTGTGATTGCATCATTTGATATCAGAGCAAGGTTGGATCAAGGTAGTATTTCTGGTGGAATGTGAGTGCACTTAGTCACATTTTGGAAATGTGAGTTTGATAAAACATAGGCCACAGTGGTGATAGCAATTGTGGTGATAAAATGCCAAATTTCACTTTACATGAATTAAATAAAGTTTAGATTATGGAAATCCATAGATTTGTAGATAGAGTGCCAACCGTGAAGCAGTTCACAAAAGGGTGAGTGTGGACAAACCACCAACCTAAGATGTCACTGAGGAGAAGGCAAGGTATGATCAATGTTGTAGGTAGAATGGATGAGATGTATGGGATTTTGAAGGCCATGCAGAATCAAATGGATGCACTAGAGTACGACCACTGGAGGAACCCTAACCCTAGGGATAAGGAAAGTGATGAAGAGTGGGAGGCAAATCCTATGGAAACAACTGGAAGCGAAGAGGAGAAGGAAGATAGGATGTTGAAGGCCATAACTAGCATTGGTAAGAGGACCAAAATGGATATCCTAAACTATTTTGGGAACTTGGATAATGAGGTTCTAGTTGATTGGATCATCAGTCTGGAGGAACATTTTGAGTATGAGGACATTGCAAACCTGGATAGGGTAAAATATACCAAGACCAAGCTGAAAGGTCATGTAGAAATATGGTGGAAGAAAGTAAAAATAAAGTGGAATAGGAAGGGGAAGCCTTACATTTCAAAGTGGGACCAAATGGTGGAAAATTTAAAATACATGTTCATCCTAGTGAACTACCAGTTGGAGTTGTCGAAGGATCTACACAACTTGCGGCAAGGGAATATGACTATGAAGGAGTACACAGAGGAATACTACTAGCTGACAATTAGGTCAAGACATCATGTGGAAGGGGCTGAGAAAGTGGTCAAGTAAATCAATGGACTGAGGGAATCTATCCAAGGGGAGTTGGATACATGGAATATCTAGATAGTTGAGAAGGCCTACCAATTGACCCTCACCACAGAGATGAAGTTGAACCAAAAATAAGAGGAAAACTAGAATCTCTAGAGAGGAAAATAAGAGAGGAAATAGGATAGAAAATGGTTGCGGCGCATAGCACTACATATGCCCCCACCTTAAAGTGATTGCTAACTCCATCAAGGAACAATTGCCTTTAAGGTAGAGTGTGAAAGAAACATAAGGCAAGCACGAGAGCTTTGTAAAAGCACATGCCCAAATGTAATGTCCCCTTTTAGGATATCCTTGATCTCTTAACCTGCACACAAGAATAGGGTGATCCCACAATAGTGGGTTACACTTTGTGACCAAAGTTGACATTAAAATAAACATTTTGAAAAAAATATTCACTTTTGGACACCTATAGTTGCTAAATCGTGAGGAATTTGAAGATGATGTAAACTAATGATTTGTCATATTTTGTCTGTAGATTCTGAATATATATTTTTTATTTTTTTTGGAACCAAATTATATTTCCTTTTCCATCTCCTTTAATAACTAGTTTCTAATAGTAAATAGCATTTTTAAAGAGTGACGTGTACTATGTAAAACATAACTTTTTTTCTATGAAGGATAAAATTCTAATTTGTTTGAATTTAGATTTTTAACTACGATATCTAGAGGACGCATTTGGTTTCATAATGTTTTATTGAATATTTGTCTTTTAATTAACTTTTGAATTCAAACCAATTACAATTTAGACATAGGTGTACTGTGTAAAGCATAACTTTTTTTGTATGTTTTGGAATTCAATTTTTTTTCATTGGAATAAGGACATCAATACCTAGAGGACACGTATTTTTTAGAATTTTTTTCTATATTTTCCTATTTTTTCGTATGTATGAAAGAGAGACCTTGATGTTTATTAAAAAACTACATTCACAAGAAATAAAAAATGAATATAATAATAAAATTAAATATATTTAAAATTATACTTTTTAGGAAGCCTATAATAAGGACTACATATAAAACATAAAATTTTAAATGAATTCATTTGATCCCCCAAAAGGTAAATCAAAAGTGTCTTTTATCAACATTTTGATAGGTGTAGAGGAGATTCCATGACAGGTATGATTTAAAACTAGCGAGGTTCTATCCAAGGGGGTTTGATCTAAGGGGGTTTGATAAAACCCTATTCAATTACAATCCTTTAAATGGAACCTTTTGTTGCCAAATTTTTGGACCTGAAAATTTTAAACTTCCCACTATCATTTCATTGGCATGTTTCATAGCCTGCTTTATTCCTTTACCATTTTGTCTTGGTTACAAAATTTCAAATCATCTAAGAAGCTAGATGACTTGTCAAGTGATGATTGTCAATGTGTTTTGTTGTTCGAGCATTTCTAATGTATGAAAACATCTATTGTACATTTATCTTGGAGGGTCTATGATCAAAGAACTGGAGGACTAGAATTGAATTTATAGACCTCATTGGATTCATGTTATATAGCTATGGGATTGGGCTAGCTAGACCTACGAAAGCTTTACAAGTTGTTGCTGCATTTGGTAGAGACTCTTCATGTGCACTCCTAAAAGTTCCTAAGTGATTGTAGGGACTAATAAGAGTCATTTTTGGATTAGGAGGGAAGCTTGCTTCATTTCAGTCTAGTATACTATTTCAGAATGCCATTGGTTCTTCTGGCATTCATATGTACAATCTTGTTATCAAGGAGAGTCTTGTGCTTTGTTCAATAGAGTTTGAAGCTACAATAACAGATGGTGAAAAGGTAGCACAAAAGGCTCGGGCTAAAATGATAGCATTGGAAATACACCAAGGAGTGATGTTCAGTGGATGGTTGTCTGGAATTAAATTGGGAAATATTTGAATGAGCATGTATGCAAAATGTAAAAGCACATATACAAGGCACAAAAATGGTTTGATGGAGTACATGAAGATGTTTAAATGGATTCTACAAAACCATATATGTACAAAGTATGCCTATTAGAATAATTTGAAACCTTCAAACAAATACATTGTGGCTTAAGATGTAATGTCCCCTTCTTAGTGAGTCCCAATTTTTCCTTTGACCTTGCACAATTCAACTCATAAAAGAGAACATTAGAGTTCCATTTTATTTTCATTTCATCATATTAACAATATAATCATTATTCATCCATATTCAAGTTGTATATTCATGTCCTTATATAATGTTTCCAACTTATCATTTGTTCATACACTTCCCACGCTCCACCTTGATTGGGTTCTTGGTTGCCCTCTCATTAATCATCCTCATCTTCCACCTAAGTACGGATGTATTAGGGAACATTTCATCCCTATAGAGGCCCAAAGGCTTCTCACTACATGTGGTGTTCCTCACCATTTGGCTCGATTGAACTTCATGCAACACGCGGCATTCTTCATTCCATCAAGAGTCACCTCACGTCGGGCACAATTAGCATGAGCTCATAAATTATCATAGGCCCAAGAGCTTCACACTACATGTGGTGTTCTTCGTCTCTTGGCCCAAGGGATTTCACAAAATACGTGGTGTTCTTCATCCACTTGGGGTCACCTACGTTCCATATACATCCCTAATTCACCCTACTATGATGGACGAAAAGGCGATTAATAAGGAGGTTCAAACACCTCTCTTGGATGGATCATGAGTTGTGTCCTAAGGTTGTCCAATGTTTCTCATCTTGTGATCCACCATGGATCATAAGATGCCATGATTTCATAAAGAGGCTTTCCATATGCCTTCTTTCATAGTTTTCATGTTTATTCATGTGCCTCATGGTTCCATATCTTTCACAATTTCATACACTTAATTGTCTAAGGAATTTAGCTATCACATTCATTGAATTCATTTCAAGTTAAATCTATACTCTCATATGCATGCACATAAGGAATCTATATTATTCCCTACCACTACCTTGACATTTCATTATTCATCTTGAATAGTATTCGATATAGACTCGTACCTTTAGATAGTTGTTGTTGTGATCTTAAAGATGTTGATGACTGGAAGTATTTGTTGCTGATCTGCAATGATTCTTGCTGCTATGAAGTTGTATGGTTCTTAGATATGGAGATCTTCTTTTCTATATATATATATATAAACTTGATGTATTGTTTGTTGTTTGATTATGATATATGTTGATTCGATGATGCCCTGATGGAATGGTCACCTGGTGGATAAATAGGTGACATTCCCATAAGGGGACGTGTTTCTCCCCAAGCGTCGCCCTTCTTGACATGCGATTTGTTTCATATTAAACTTTATTTAATTTTGGCTAAAGTTGGCGCCTTGGAGACATCATTATTTATTAATTGTTTGCAATAATTATTACTCATTTATGTTAGGATCGGCGCATGGATTGTTTATGAATTGGTTGTCTTGTACATGATCGATATACTTAGTTGCTTTGTCTAATTTATCCTATGTCATCTTCCCGTGACTAGCATAACTCTTGTATGTATCTTGATAAGAATGTGGAGCGGCTGAAGTTTAATCATGGAGTCTTTCCAATCTTTAATTGGAGAAATATTGAGATATGAAAGGCCTCTCCTCTTGAGATTGCTTGTCCTCAAGCAATCCCTATTTCTTCGGGACACTTGATTTTAAGATCACTTTTCTTCCTTCTTTTATTTGAAGTTGCTTCACTTTTTTCCTGAATTTCTTTGTTGAGTATGATTTCTATATTGTGTGCTTGAGCTCTTTTCCCACATTTATGTTTAGTTTCCCACTTCTCATTACATCTAAAACACGTGTTTCCTTTTGCGGGGTCTTTACACTTGTGTCCGGGTTTCCATGCTTCTTTGGAATCAAAACAAAGGCCCTTTTCTTTTAGTTCTTCATAGTCCTTATAAGGACGATATGGTTTATTGTGTCCATTTTCATTCCTTAGGCAAATATGTCCTGATTTCCATGGTTCTCCACATTTACGACATGGATTCTTATCATAATTTTCTTTCTTATGGAGGGGTTTAGTGAATGGTTGGAAGGTCTTATTGGTTTCTAATTGGGTTGCTATCTTTATGGCATCATCCATATTTGAGGGCCTAAGTGCTCCCACTAACCCTCTTAGCTTTTTGTCCAACCCTTGGATAAAAAGGAAGGTGAGCCTTTCATCACTCATCTCAGGAACTTGGAGATCTATTTTCTTGAATTCGCTCATGTACTCATCCACTGTCCCTCACTGTCTTATCATGGTCAAATCTTTGAAATCGTGTTGCAGGTGCCTTCTATCAAACTTTTTGAGGAACCTCTTAGAAAACTCCATATAAGATGTGATAGATCCATGATCTTGAGTTCTTTTTACATTGTGCCACCATTCATAAGCAACCCCTTCTAGGTGTAGGACAGCAAATTGAAATGCATCTTTCTCCATCATAGGGCTGAGTTGGAAATAGTCATTTAGCTTTTGAAGCCATGCATGAGGGGTTATATTGCTAGTCCCATCAAAATTTGGAAGGTTGACTTTATTTGCCTTTTGCTTGAGATCCTTATTTATTGGCCTTCTTTCCCTTTGTCCTCCTTCTTTTCTCCTTGCATTAAAGTAATCATTGAATGAAACTACCCTTCTCACTTCGAGGTCTAAGTTGGCATAAGTTGTAGCTATATCATCCACGCTCATGGCGGTTGATGTATTTTCTTCCTTGTTAGGAGTTTCTTCATTTGGGAGGAAGGATGGCATGGGCACTTTCTAAGCAGATGAGGATTGGCTATTTTCAGCGTGGTTCGATCCTACTTCCTTTCCATTAGTTACTTGGGTCTTCAAACTCTTGATAGTGTTGTCCATATTTTGTAGTGCTTGACGGAGAGCTTGGTTTGTCTTGTTTTGTTCCACTATGAATGCTCTTAGTGCCTCGTCCATTTGGTTGTTGTTGTTATGTTTGTTGTACCTTCTTGGGTAAGCTTGCATCAAATTTCCTCATAGGATGGCAGGTCGAATGCTCTGGCACCACTTGTAATGTCCCCTTCTTAGTGAGTCCCAATTTTTCCTTTGACCTTGCACAATTCAACTCATAAAAGAGAACATTAGAGTTCCATTTTCTTTTCATTTCATCGTATTAACAATATAATCATTATTCATCCATATCCAATTTGTATATTCATGTCCTTATATAATGTTTCCAACTTATCATTTGTTCATACACTTCCCACACTCCACCTTGATTGGGTTCTTGGTTGCCCTCTCATTAATCCCCCTCGTCTTCCGCCTAAGTATGGATGTATTAGGGCACATTTCATCCCTACGGAGGCCCAAAGGCTTCGTACTACATGCGGTGTTCCTCACCATTTGGCTTGATGGAACTTCATGCAACACGCGGCATTCTTCATTCCATTGAGAGTCACCTCACATCAGGCACAATTATCATGAGCTCATAAATTATCATAGGCCCAAGAGCTTCACACTACATGCGGTGTTCTTCATCTCTTGGCCCAAGGGACTTCACACAAAACATGGTGTTCTTCATCCACTTGAGGTCACCTACGTTCCATATACATCCCTAATTCACCCTACTATGATGGACGAAAAGGCGATTAATAAGGAGGTTCGAACACCTCTCTTGGATGGATCATGAGTTGTGTCCTAAGGTTGTCCAATGTTTCTCATCTTGTGATCCACCATGGATCACAAGATGCCATGATTTCATAATAAGGCTTTCCATATGCCTTCTTTCATAGTTTTCATATTTATTCATGTGCCTCATGGTTCCATATCTTTCACAATTTCATACACTTAATTGTCTAAGGAGTTTAGCTATCACATTCATTGAATTCATTTCAAGTTAAATCTATACTCTCATATGCATGCACATAAGGAATCTATATTATTCCCTACCACTACCTTGACATTCCATTATTCATCTTGAATAGTATTCGATATAGACTCATACCTTTAGATAGTTGCTGCTATGATCTTAAAGATGCTGATGGCTGGAAGTATTCATTGCTGACCTGCAATGATTCTTACTGCTATAAAGTTGTATGGTTCTTAGATATGGAGATCTTCTTGTCTATATATATACCTGATGTATTGTTTGTTGTTCGATTATGATATAGGCCGATTCGATGATGCCCTGATGGAATGGTCGCCTGCTAGATAAAAAGGTGAAATTCCCATAAGTTTCATATTAAACTATTTAATTTTGGCTAAAGTCAGCGCCTTGGAGACATCATTATTTATTAATTGTTTGCAACAATTATTACTCATTTATGTTAGGATCGGCGCATGGATTGTTTATGAATTGGTTGTCTTGTACAGGATCGATATACTTAGTTGCTTTCTCTAATTTATCCTCTGTCATCTTCCCATGACTAGCATAACTCTTATATGTATCTTGGTAAGAATTTGGAGTGGCTAAAGTTTAATCATTGAGTCTTTCCAATCTTTAATTGGAGAAATATCGAGATATGACATAAGAAGACCGGGAACAAGATATTGTCAAATATGTATAATGTGGAAGCATTAAAGGCTACAAGCAAACTATTCTTGGGCAATTCATGTGGGATGAAAGTGTCATTCTAAGCATCAATTATGCTGTCGAAGGAGGTACTCATTTCAGACATGGATGTACAAACAATGCTAGGGATGTGAAAACTGCAAAATAAAACAACCATAGCTACGGATACACACAAGATAGATTTGTTGAAAAGATGGAGAAATGTTCACAATTTGCAGGTACTGTAGTTTGGTGTTCTCTGCTGAATAAATATGGAAATTGTGGAAGCATTGACAAAGCAATTAGCTATCAAATGATACTCAAATAATGTTATAGATTGTAGCGAGGGCTTAAATTTGATGGTCGTATGATCGTATTTAGGTATTTTTGCAGTAAAATACAATCAAAATTTTAAACAAATTGTATCACATTAAAAGAGAGATTTTAGACAAACCATCAAAATTTATATAGAATTATGATAATATATATTTAATTTATACATACATTTATTATACTAAAATATGCCTTAGTATTTTAAGGGCACCTTCAAATAAATAATCGTCATTAAAATATTTGCTGACAAGCAAGGTCGACCGTCAAATTTAAGCCCTGATTGCAGCACCTGCACAGACCAGATTGTTTAAAAGGTTTAGAAACTTTCAAACAAATGCAACAGGAAGTTACAATATCAAAGTACGCCACCCTCACCAAGCTTTCTGTCAAGATATGCATAAAATTGATTTGTTAAAATGGCTTTAGAAACTTCCAAGCAAATGAAAGTGAATAGTGTAATTTCCACCATCTTGGTTGATCTTTTGCTGCCATCTAGAATAGAAGCTGACTCTTTTATTGGAGTAGGTGGAGTGGCTCTCCTCCATGGAATCATTTGAGTTACTATTACTGGAGTAGCTTGTGTGAAGTTTATCTATTGAAAAGTCTGGCGTTTTCGAAGGGCATTATAAAATTTTCAAAGAAGATGCATAAATTCAAATTCCACAACCTTTGCCGGCGTGAAGATGGATTTATTGATGGCTTTAGAAAACTCCATGTAAATGTAAATGTGAACATATTTATGAAATCCGCAGCCTTGCTTAGATGAAGAATGATGTCCACAAAGCCAGATTTGTTGATAAAGCATCAAAAACTTTCAAGCGGAAGCAAATTGATTGGTGCAATGTCAACTTCTGCGGCCTTAAAAATAGAAGCAAATGGTGAGTATAACACCTAACTCCACACCTTGTGCTAGCCAACTCCCAACCAGTGCTGAATGGAAATAGTAGATAAAAACAGAAGTTTCTAGAAAGACGTTGCATTTGGAAATATTCTAGCAGACATGCATGCAAAATGAGTCAGCATAGATAAGGCTGACATTGTTTATATTTGGGTATATTATCTAATGGAGTGCAAAGGCCGCGTGTTGGTGTGGGATGAAAGATAGAAATGGCAAGTTTTCCAAAGGAAACTCATTGTGGGATAGGCACTAAATGGATTTGTTGAAAGGAATTGAAGCCTTTAAGCCAAATGCAGATGGCAGGTGTAACATAAAAATTTTGGTAGCCTTCACCAGTATCCTGCGCACGAATAAGGCAGAGTCTTGTCAGATGCTATAAAATACCCTGGCAGACATGGAATGCAAATTGTGTAAGCATAGATAATGCAGTGATCGACACTCAAAATGGGAACATTGAATAGATTTTGAAGCATAAACCAAATGCGTGAACTGTTTACAAAATGTTGCAGAGAAAAGTGTTTTCAAAGAATGCAATGATCCCAGTGTATGCACAAAATGAATTTGTTGAAAAAGTTTACAAACTTTTAAGTAATGCCTTGCTCATGCCTCTGCATGCTGGTGAAGTGGTTGGATTCATGCCAAAGTTTAGCGTGAGGGTAATATAGTAGAAATGGTGTACATCATATCTAATCTTTGGAGCAGTATGGCATGATTGAGTTTAGAATGACTTTTTTGAATTCTTCTAATGAAATCCAATAAGGAGGATATGCCAAAATGGATTTGTTGAAAAACTTTAGAAATTTGCATGCAATTGCAATGGGCAGCTAGTTTTAGTTCGAGTCCTGCCACGACATCGTTCACTATACAGCTTGGCTCTTTCTAAATTTCAGCATGGATCCAAACTCTTTTCATTCCACCTTGTAAGATATAGCATTAGGAAATGTTGTAGTAGTTGCAAACAAAGATTATCAGAAGGAACTGGTAGCTCTAGAAGATGCATAAGCTTCTAGTACTTCTTATGGAGAAGTTGATCTAGAGGAATTGATGGATGATCCCAAACATAAAAAGTTACATGCGGACAGGATTGCAGCCCTTAAGAAGGAAGTTGAGAAAAGATAAGCTTTAGAGAGAAAAGGCCATGGGAAGTACAAAGAGGTGATAGAAGATGATCTTCTGAATAAAGTTATTGGAAGCAAGAAAGTTATTTGTCATTTTCCATCATTAGGGGTCGTGCATAAACACCTCAAATTATTGGCTGCAAAATATTTTGATACAAATTTTATTAAGGTTAAGGCTTCATAAATGCCCAAACATGGTCAATGTGATATTGATGAGTTTGGAACATCAAGAGTCATTCAAGACTCTTTAGTTTTCTTTTGTGATTTTGTAATATTCCTTTGGAGGCTTTTGGGCTACCATCCTCAGAGGATGGCCTTTAATCTTCCAACGGAAGTAGTCTATATAACGGATGTATTTTTCATTGTAGAGGATCTTTGGGTTGTTCAACTGAGAGCTCTTATGAGAGCTGTGGGGGGGTATAGTGCCTAGGTGTTTGTTTCTATTTTCTGTATCTTTGTTGCCCTGTGTAGCTGGGAGCTTTGTAGAGGGATAACTAGAGACTTTGTATTTCAGTTCATTTTTTAATAAGAAAGTTTGATGTTCCTATGTCTTCATTCTTTCTGGAGATTTGATTGTTCTTATGTCTAGTCAAGTTCTTTATGTTTATAATCTCTTTGCTCAACTCTTGATATGTAGGTGTTTTAGAAGGACTTTGTGCCTTGTTGTTGTTAGTGTTTTACTTCTTCATTGTGGGAATTTGTGATGTGTGCCTCTGTTCACAGACAGATTTCTTCTCCTATCCTTTCATCTCTCCTTTTCTCTTTTGCTTCCTTTTTGTACCTTCTCGTTAAAGGTACTCAAAAATCCAAAAACCCACATCATACAAGGGAGCTGCCCCTCTCAAATGCAGAGGATAATCATTGCAATCACAACGGTTACTCCATTTGTTGGTGTCTTTTTGTCACTACCTATTGGGTGAATAAGGGTGTTTTTGCAGTGACAAAACTGTTAACCAACACCTTTCAAGGCTTAATTCATTATATTTTATAAAAATATGTGATTTCAGCAAAAATTAGGATGTCCCAGAAAGTGTAACCCATTATTGTGGCAGCACCCAATAACTACTAGAAAGGGACATTAGTACTATTAAAGATCAATTTAGTAATGAAATCAACCACATCAAAATCATAATTAATAACAATGAACGAGAATATAATGTTATTTGTGCATACCAATAATAATGAACAAATACATATATTCAAATGTATTTCCTCATACTTATACTTTAACCATGTTATGCCTCATGATATACTTTGGGAATGGCGACGTTGAGCTTGGTCATTAATCTAGCCCAATCATCTACCCTAGCGGAGGAGGGGAAAACATTACGTTAAGGAGCTGCATAACTAATCCCCACTGCCATGGGCACAAGGGTTTCATGAACGCCCGTCAATACCACCACTTGGCCCAAAGGTTTCACGAATGCCCATCGATACCACCATTTGGGAGTCACCCACCATGTGAGACATTAATAACTAATCTCCACTGCCATAGGCCCAAGGGTTTCATGCTTGCCCAACAATACCACCACTTTCCCAAAGCTTTCATGAACACCCATCGATACCACCATTTGGGAGTCACCTACCGTGTGAGACATTAATAACAAATACCGCACTTCCCTAACAACCTAAACATCCTCATAGGGGCAAAGGTGAAAGATTAAAAACATGGCATGGTCGTGCTCATTCTTCAAATATCATGAGTTAGACCAATTATAACTATTTAAAGTATAGACAATCATATAAGTTAGAAATATCATACTGATATGTGATTCTTCTCCTTAGATGAGTTTGGAGATGCACAAATGATCCTATGATCACCAATATAGTGAATACCTTGATATCTCACAAGGTTATTATATGGAATCCAAGATTCCTCTTGTTTATTCTATTGTTCCTATACTAGGAACTAATATATTTTATAACAATATCCACCAATAATGGCTGGATAGAGAAACATGTTATTGCAATTTCTTTATGAGTAGTGATGCACTTCTTATAAGATTGTTGGGATATTTATATACCCAAGTCGATTTGCTAATTATGTTCCTCTTTATGGTAGCTTGGCTAATATACTAGTTACCTTCAATGTTGGTCTGATCTTATTATATTTGACTGCTATGGTCGACTGATTATTGTGCATTGATGATTAGATTGTATGATTCCTTGCTTCTTAGATCATTTTGTCATGCCCACATTTCCCATGCGGTCACGACACGCATCACATGTGTCATGTCCACATTTGTCATGTGGTCATGACACAAGATATCAAAAATTTTACCACGCTTCCCTAGAAACCCCCTCGCACGCATAAGCGTGCTCAGTGGCGTTACGCATAAGGTGTAAACATAATAGTTGAATGCGGGGTAATGCGTTCACTTGCGCACACCATATCATAATGAAGGCCAACTAGGGGGTCGATGCGACGCAGTTAACGTCACCAATAGGGTTAGGATCAATGATTGAAACCCTAGGTTAACCTAAGTGAATGATGGGATTTTGACGTAAGTCAAAATCAAAATCAAAATTCAAGTACATGAGAAAAATATAATTTAATACCAAAACCTAATGTTGATAACCGGCAAAAACAATAATTTAATCCTAAGCAAGGTTAAATTTCACTAACCTAGCTAAACCCTAAATTCCAAAAAAATCTGGCAGCATAATGCCTCACAGGCGTTATTAGGGTTTATTATAATAAAACTAATTTTGATCAAAAGTTTACTGGGTTGGTTTTAATTTACCTATGTTACTCTAGTTAAATTGGTAGATCAGTTAAATAGATTAATTAAAATATTTTTCAATAAAGCTCGATCAATTTGTTCTCCTTCACGTTTTCTATCAATCAGAGTTATCACTGCATCCTTTACATTATTCCTAATTTCTTGGTAGACTGGATCATGGAAGCACGTTATACTAACTTCATTTAGATAGCTTACTAGGTTTCCAAATTGGATTAAAACGACGCCTAATTTAATTCGCTAATTAATTCGCTCTAAAGTAATTAAAAAGAAATAATAAAATTAATAACATACTAGTTTTATATTAACCCCGTCGGATTTGGTTTGAAAGTAAAGGTTTAATCCAATTGTTAAAATAAATACATCTCAAATAATTAAATTGGTGTAAAATTTAAATAAAACAATAAAATCTCTTTTGCAAAAATCAACTTAAAACCATTACTCTAAAAATTTCCTTTAGCCAAAAACTAACCTATTTAATAATTTACCTCACCTCTAAACAATTTATAATAGGATCATTTCCAAAGGAGATAAAGATTACCCCATTCTACATTTATCTCAAAACCCCATCTTAAGAATAAATTTAAAAACAAATGAAAGGAAAATAATAAAAAGAGTGGGAATTAAAAGTAAGGGCAATTTTAAATTACTAAGCCCTAAAAAGTCCTCACAATAGAAAACTAATTTCCTTATGAGAGGGAAGGAGAAACCCTAGCCTCCCTCCATCTCTCTCCCAAATTTCACACTCTATCTCTCTTTGTTCTTCTATGTTTTTACTGCAGGTTTTGAGGAGCATGGCCTCCATGGATGGAGGCTCAAGAGGTATTCTGATTATATATACCTGTTTGAACTACAATATCTTTTTTTTTTATATCTCTGGTTAAATCTGAGGGTTTCCATGAAACAACAAAGATTGGGAATATATATATATATGAATAAAAACCTGCAGATTTGAGGAGGGGCCAAATGAAAGTTTAACCCCCTTTTTTATGCAGAGTTTAATACCCAACAGACACTTGGGGGAAGTGGCCGCGGGGAGGTGGAACAGCGGAGAGAAGGCATTGAGGGACTGGCGGCGTGGTGGGAAGGTCGGCAAGAAGGAGAGGCACGTTGGGTTTTAGGCAGCGACGGGTGGTGTGGGGAGGGGGCAGAGTCTCCACCCACACCCCACACAGTGGGGTGTGGGTGGGGGGCTCTACCCCCTCTCCACACCCATATACAAACAACGGCGGTGGGGGGGTTTGAACCTCCCCACCAAACACTTCATTTTTTCCTTGTCTAAATCTGCGAACTGTATAAAATGAAACACAGTCTCTTCCATTTTTTTTAAACAGCATTTTTCTTTAGTGGTTTTTTGTTAATATATATATATGCACAGCAATACACAGATTAGTTTCAAAACCTTAATTTATTTTATAATAAAATATAACAGCAGTAACAAGGAAATATATATATATATTGTTATATACACAGTTACAATCTTTTTTTTTTAAACAGTAAATAAGAATGTTAATTTATATATATATATATATATATATATATATATATATATATATATATATATATATATAACTACATTTTCAAATAAATTTGTTGTTCTAAATCTCACAGTTTTATCTTTTTTAAAACAATAAAGCAAAAGAAACTTTTTTTTTCTATATCAGATTTATATTGAGCAAATGAATTTTTTTTTTTTTTGTACAAACATAATAGAACATATTTCCATATAAACATTTCTTCAAAGAATTTATTCATTATATTTTTTTTAAAGCAAATGTATTTAATTAAATCCTTCAAATATATAGCAACAACTAAATTTCTTTTTCTAAGGAAATAAAATGTAAAAAATTTCATTCTATCCCACATAGATAAAATAACAACTATCCTATTTCTTTTTTTGAAAAATAAACATACAAATAAAATAGCAATAAGACCATATTTTTCCTCCAACACTATTTTCTTTTTAATTCATATGGCTTTAGAAATCAGCAACTTAAAAATTTCTATTGCAAATGTAAATAGTTTCATACACACAAGTAAAAAACATACTTTTACAACATGAGAGAGAGAACAAGGTTCTCCTCTTTTGAAATCTAAAAATGATACAAAAGCCTAACTTGGCCATGCTCTCTCAAGAGCTAAAATAATATAAGATAACAACTCTTAAGAACCATGATAATTTCTTCAACTTCACATAGCTCCAAATAACCTGCAAAGACACAAAAAGGGGGAGAAGCCACAACAACATGCTCTCCTCCCTACCATTGACTCACTCATGAG
The DNA here is from genome assembly GCA_027924645.1 of Cunninghamia lanceolata. Classification (NCBI taxonomy): domain Eukaryota; kingdom Viridiplantae; phylum Streptophyta; class Pinopsida; order Cupressales; family Cupressaceae; genus Cunninghamia; species Cunninghamia lanceolata. The sequence goes on along the minus strand of BSBN01001315.1, from coordinate 1,005,664 downwards.
TCACCCCCAAGCTAGGAGGTCATCCTCACACTAGGAAAACTCAAACCACAACACAACATTGCATTCAACACCCAAAAACAAAATTACTCCCATGGCTAACACAACACAAAACTCACTCAAGGTGAGTTTAATGAGGTAGGGGAGTGGACATCACTCAACTCAAGAGTGCCACTCCAAAAACATCCCAAAACATGAATCCCTCAAGGCCTCAAGCCCACAAATTTTCTCTTATACACATATTGCTCAAAATTCACAATTTTGCTCTCAAGGCTAAAACTCCATGAAACTAAGGATGTGACCCTGAGGAGGTTCACTCCTCCCCCACCCCACACATGTTGAGCATCTTCTCCCAAGTAGGAGAGGCTCTCACAACTCCCATACAATTTTTCCCCACAACAACAAGTAAAAAATCAAAATAGAAACTCACAATAGCATCACACAAGTAAATAAAAAAGCATAAGGAAAGGCATTAGCCTTGAATCCTACCTTATAAAGCCCAATTGGAAAGTAGTTGAGAAGAGCTCCTCTAACTCCTTCTCCAAGTTGAGCCACCAAATTTCCTCCAACTTTTTCCCCAAAATAATTAAAATAAAAAATTGCTAAAAATTCAACAACCCCATCCCTCTCCTCAAGAAGGATTAAAATAGGCTCTTCTCATGAGCCTTGAGGAATGGGGAGGTGACACATGTCACCTACTCACTCCTCCCCAACTACAAGCAAGACTCTTGGAATGGGGTGGTGACACATGTCATTCACCCACCCCACCAAGTCTTTCTCCGATCCACTTGTCCCCACTTAATTAAGTGGGAGAGAAAGGTGGAGTTAAAGAGGGAGTGGGTGCCACATGTGCCCCAATCCTTTCCTCCTAAGAAGGACCACTCAACCCCAAGGTACCCTCACCAATTGTGGGAGAGGTTTGGAGTTGAGTCCTCCACAAATTAAGGGGTCTTGAAGACTCCCCCAACCTAGGGAAGAGGAAAGGAAGAGGTTGAGTGTTTGACCCACTCATCCTCCCCTTCCCAAGCTTCCATTTTCGTCACTTTACTTTAGGGTGAAGTTAAAGTGACCAAATGGAAGTTTACCTAAGGTTACCCAAGCCCAAATGGTCCCTAGACCCTAGGGGTACAACCCAGAGTCAAGTTTAACCCATTTTGAGCACCAAGGGTTGAGTAAAAACACATAAAATGGGTCACAAAAATTATAACTAAAAAAAATAAATTTAAAAGACACTACAACTTACAACACCAATTAGAAATCAAATAGAAGAAGGGTATACCTAGCCCAACTAACACCATGCAACAACATTACAAAATTTCATCATGCAAACATAGTAAATCTTGGTTCCTCTTGGAACTAGATCGGCTTCACAAGGGAAAACAACACAGTGTGTGGGATGATCTCTGAATTTATGTGGCTTTGTTAGCATCCCCTGTGCACTCAAATGAAATGTTAATCTGACATGTATATTATAGCTGAAGCAAAGTGAAACAAGCACATACAACATCCCGTGTTCATATAAGCATCAAGGAAATCACATTATAATTAAATTCTAAATTTTGCATTTCAAACATCCATCACAGATATAATTACATGACAAATTTCAAATTAAAATCACATGCATAGTATCCAAATAACATCATAATGTAAATCACATGTCTAACCTCATCAGTGAATCAATATTAAGGTCAAATCACATCGTAATCCTGCTAAACATAATAAATCCACATAAAGCATAAAGTCTAATAGTCCTGAAATTCAAGATCAACAGTCCCACAAGTCTAGTAAGTATCACCAATAGTAAAATAAAGTAATCAAATATAAGGGAATGAAAAGGTAGGCCTCACACATTTGATATATTCTGAAGAGTATTTGTTTCATTGCTGGTTATATATATATATATATATATGTGTATGTATGTATGTATGTATGTATGTATGTATGTATGTATGTATGTATGTATGAGGATGACTCATTTATATTTCTATATGGTATTTATTTTCTGCCTCTTTCCTCTTATATAGTTCTGAATATTAATTCATATATATATTTTATTCATACCTTGTATTCTTCTTCAATTCTAAATCCTATATCTATTATTCCTCTCTCCTACACACTTCACAAAATCTGAATATGCATCTCTTTCTAACCTTGGAGAGACAACTAATGGTGATGTCCCTATGTTGTCAAGAGACACAATCAATTAAAATCAATCTTTAATAGTAATTGTAGCCCTTCCAATAGATCGCTGCTCATTAAGGGATCGATGCCTTATTTAAATCAACATTGCCTTTGAATGTTGTTGATTTGTTTTTTAATTGATATAAACTTGTCTTTTAGAAGTCTCTTATAATATGTTGCCTTATTACTGATTTCCCTAATGATAATCGTTGCCTAATATTAATTACTTATCCAACTCTTCCATCGTATAAGATAAACATGATATTCGTTGGCTTATGTAGCTACTTTTATAATTGTGATTGTATTTATTAATACTATATTATAATAATACTTAATTTAATATTTATACTTATATTATTAATAATATATTTTTTATTTATATTTATTTTATATAATATATATTTATAGTATAATATTTAGATTATTAATATTTATATTCGTACTTGTTATTTTATAAATATAATAATATATATTCTTGATATATATTAAAGTATTTATATAATAATATTATTTTATATTATTTATTAAATATTATATATTAATAATATATGAATATTAACTCATATATAATTATTATCAATGGTCTTCGCTACTAACACTTTATCATGATGTTTAAATCTTTACTTTAAACAATGCCTTAACATTGGGACATCACAATCCTCCTTGCCCAAGATTGCTTGTCCTCAATCAATTATGACTAGGATGCCTCAAAAGTCGTTAAGATCCTAATTCAATCTCTTTGAAGGATTGTTGTTAGTTTTCTTGTCTCAATCCATCTGCCAACGTTTAACCTTCCTATGTGTTGAGAAGAAGTCATGTTCCAATTCAAAATGAATATTTTTATGAGCATGCTTTAATGAAGAGTAAATGATTGTGATTCAAAGAATACTTGAAAGGTCTAATGAAAGACAAATGTATAGGTAAGCATTTCTTTGATGTGTTTGAATAACAACAATGTGATAGTGCAAGTGTCATAGCTGAAGATGTGGTTTTAGTTCATGAAAAAGCATTTGCAATGCTAAAGAAGATTTTGAGAGTATTGAGATTCCACAATTCCAATGAATGATGAAGACATCTTGAAAATTTGGAGAGATGAATCTAATAATGTTGTAGATAAGGTAGATTCAAGTAAGACTTTGATTATTTCACAAATCGTAGAAGTGTTTAATAATTGATGATAAGTTAGCATGGAGACAATCAATGATGGATAAGATTATTAGAAGAGAGAAGATCCATGTTGAGAGTATATGTGAAGTATATGTGTAAGACATAATATACGAAGTATACACATAAATACACAAGGTATGAAGTATGAATGACGTATACACATGAATACACTTAAGCCAACTATCATTCACAGGATGGAAGGATGACTGCTCTGATACCACTTGTAATGTCCCCTTTTAGGATATCCTTGATCTCTTAACCTGCACACAAGAATAACTACTAGAAAGGGATATTGGTACTATTAAAGATTAATTTAGTAATGAAATCAACCACATCAAAGTCATAATCAATAACAATGAATGAGAATATAATGTTATTTGTGCATATCAATAATAATGAACAAGTACATATATTCAAATGTATTTCCTCATACTTATACTTTAACCATGTTATGCCTCATGATATATTTTGGGAATGGCAACGTCAAGCTTGGTCATTAATCTAGCCCAATCATCTACCCTAGTGGAGGAGGGGAAAACATTATGTTAGGGCACTGGATAACTAATCCCCACTGCCATGGGCCCAAGGGTTTCATGAACGCCCGTCAATACCACCACTTGGCCCAAAGGTTTCACGAACGCCCGTCGATACCACCATTTGGGAGTCACCCACCGTGTGAGACATTAATAACTAATCTCCACTGCCATAGGCCTAAGAATTTCATGCTCGCCTGGCAATACCACCACTTGGCCCAAAGGTTTCACAAACGCCCGTCAATACTACCATTTGGGAGTCACCTGTCGTGTGAGACATTAATAGCAAATATCACACTTCACTAACAACCCAAACGTCCTCATAGGGGCAAAGGTGAAAGATTAAAAATGTGGCATGGTCGCACTCATCCCTTGTATATCATGAGTTAGACCAAGTATAACTATATAAAGTATAGACAATCATATAAGTTAGAAATATCATACTAATATGTGATTCTTCTCCTTAGATGAGTTTGGAGATGCACAAGTGATCCTATGATCACCAATATAGTGAATACCTTGATATCTCACAAGGTTATTACATGGAATCTGTGATTCCTCTTGTTTATGCTATTGTTCCTATACTAGAAACTAATATATTTTATAACTATATCCACCAATAATGGCTGGCTAGACAAACATGTTATTGCAGTTTCTTTATGAGTAGTGCTGCACTTCTTATAAGATTGCTGGGATATTTATATACCCAAGTTGATTTGCTGATTGTGTTCTTCTTTATGGTAGCTTGGCTAATATACTAGTTACCTTCAATGTTGGTCTGATCTTTATTATATTTGGACTGCTATGGTTAACTGATAATTGTGTATTGATGATTAGATTGTATGATTCCTTGCTTCTTAGATCATTTGATATATTCTGAAGAGTATTCATTCTGTTGCTGGTTATATATGTATATATATGTATGAGGATGACTCATTTATATTTCTATATGATATTTATTTTCTGCCTCTTTCCTTTTATACAGATCTAAATATTAATTTAGCTATATATTTTATTCAGACCTTGTATTCTTCAATTCTAAATCCTATATCTATTATTCCTCTCTCCTACACACTTCACAAAATCTAAATATGTATCTCTTTCTAACCTTGGAGAGACATAACTAATGGTGTTGTCCCTATGCTGTCAAGAGCCACAATCAATTAAAATCAGTCTTTAATAGTAATCGTAACCCTTCCAATAGATCGTTGCTCATTAAGGGATCGTTGCCTTATTTAAATCAATGTTGCCTTTGAATGTCTTTGATTTGTCTTTTAATTGATATAAAATTGTCTTTTAGAAGTCTCTTATAATATGTTGCCTTATTATTGATTTCCCTAATGATAATCGTTGCCTAATATTAATTACTTATCCAACTCTTCCATCATATAAGATAAACATGATATTTGTTGGCTTATGTAGCCACTTTTATAATTGTGATTGTATTTATTAATATTATATTATAATAATTATAATAATATTTAATTTAATATTTATACTTATATTATTAATAATATATTTGTTATTTATATTTATTTTATATAATATATTTATAGTATAATATTTAGATTATTAATATTTATATTCGTACTTGTTATTTTATAAATATAATAATATATATTCCTGAAATATATTAAAGTATTTATATAATAATATTATTTTATATTATTTATTAAATATTATATATTAATAATATATGAATATTAACTCATATATAATTATTATCAGAGGTCTTCGCTACTAACGCTTTATCATGACGTTTCAATCTTTACTTTAAACAATGCCTTAACATTGGGACATCACACCAAATGACTTGTGTTCTCCAAAAGCTACATCGCAACAAGGGGTTTCCCCCAAGATAAGCAAACCAAGGCAATGCTTACGGGCATGATACACAATGGCTTGTGTAGTCATGGTATGACACCAAGCATTGCTACAAGGTGCCATATAGATGGAAGAAAGATCACATACACACAAATTGAAGTAACATGAAAGGATGCTAAATCATCCATGAAAAATAATGAAATTACACATCACGACATATGGAAGAATGAAGATACATATAGGGGAATGACACAACGTGTTCTTACTCCTTGTACCTTTGTGCTAATAAGGGTGTCAAGGGAGAACCACAATATCATAATATGGTGATAGCAACATATAATAGAAATGAGAAGAAGGGACCACTCTTGCGAGTCAGCCTATAACAAATTATCCTCCCCCAACTTGATTATAAAAATGGATGGAGGACAAGGTGCTCTAGGGACTACATCAAGCATGGTGAGAAGTGCTAGAACCAAACCTTGTTCTAAGTTGTTGAACTTTGTTGCTCAAGACTTGGCATTCGTTAGTAGAATGGCCAAGTGCCTGATGATATGCACAATAATGAGTTGAATGATTGTTTCATTGAATCTTTTTGCATTTTAGAGGAGGAAGATTGATTAAGTAGTCCTCGAGTAGACTCGACAACATACACTCTTGTTGAGATGAAAGAGAAGATATAGGGGGAGTAGGAAGCAAACCTTTTTGTTGTGCACATGGTGGAGAGAACGTAGGAGAAGGCTAGAAACCCAAACCTACTTTAGACAAGTGCGGTATTGGTTCAACAAGCTCTTTAATTCCTTGTTCTTTACATCCTAACCCATTTCCATTTTATCCTTGTTTTGAAAGAATTTTGAATCCACGCCCATAACGCTTCTCTAAGACCGAAGGACGAAGAGAGGTCATATGGCTAGCTTTGTTTTTAGAAGTATGATTATATGTTGAAGAAGAAGGATCATTATTTTTATCATGGTGAGGAGGGACAATCTTTGTTTCAATCATCCCATGGGGATTGAAATCTAAAGAGACCACATCACTACTAGGACATGTATTAGAATTAGATGATTCATTAGATTGAGATGATACTTTATCATAAATGACTGTCATTCTTGTAGGGGAAGGTGGATCTTCATCTATTTTAAAGGTTCCATCATCATAAATTTAAGTTTAAACTTTGTAGGAGTATGAGATTGTGTTGAGGAAATTGTATTTACCTTCGAGGTCTTAGGGTGTGAGGGTGGGATTTTATATTCACTCACAAAGGAGGGTGTAAAATCTAACGAACCCCAATCATCACCAAAAATCACATTCGAAGGACCAACACTATCCTGACTAAAATTGTTGTTAGCAACAGAGGGTAGTGTTGAAGAAGGGATCAAACTACTTAAAGAAGTTTGATGTCTTGCTTCTATTTTCAAGCAACTATCCGGAGACGGATCGGCTTCAATTGTATGTAATTTGTTTTCAAAGATGAATTTTATTGAATGATGAAGGGTAGATGAAACCACTCCCATGGAATGAATCCATGGTCTACCAAGAAGAAGATTATATGAAAGAGAATTAGGCATGACATGGATAAGGGTAGGCAATGTCACCGGTCCAGCCTTAAGAGGTAAGGTAATAGTACCCAATGATTGCCTACCAACATTATCAAATCCATGAAGGATGAGATTATCTAGTTTAATTAAAGATTTATCAACATTGATTTTATCTAACAAATCTATTCCACAAACATTAAGACCTGATCCACCATCAATCATAATGCATCTTATCCTCCTTTTACCAAATGTGATGAATATCATGAGAGGCTCATTCTGCTTTTGAATGTCTATGGGGGGTAACTCATGTTGTTGAAATGATATATCAGATGTTGTCACCTACATACAACTAAACGGAGATGCTACAACATTTGGTCTAACAGTAGGTGGAACACTCACCTTTTGAAGAGCCTCATGGAGCATTTTGTGGTATGTAGGTGATGTTTGTGTTAAATACCATTGAGAGATCTTATTCAGAGTAGCACAGAGCTGCTCGACAAGATCATATTCTTTACCAATTTATGAGTAGGAATACTAGGTGCTTGAGGTAGGATAGGTTGAGAAGGTGGAAGAGAAATGAGCACAAGCGGTGCTTGCTTACTTTGCTTGTTATTATGGGTGTTGTATGTGTGAGCAATCATGTGAGGCTGCAACACATTTTGAATGCCTTGATTTCCTTGAGTAATTTGTTTTGCATAATTGAGAATGTAACCGGGGGTCGAAGTGGTGTCAGATCACCTTGAACCATAATCACCAGTTTGAAGTGAGGAGGTGTATTAGGTGCCTCATGCACAATGATTTTAGGAACATTAGTACACTTATCCACTATCCCCTTAGTAGGCAGAATAAGCATATTAATGATGATTGAATTGACATTGTTTTCATTTTGATTAAGCTCAACATCCATCCTCAAGGGATTTAATGTGAGGGACCGCTCCTCATCCACTAATGCTTTATCTTTTGAAGGGAGAGCATTGGAATGAAGGAAGGGTAAGGTGTTGTTAAGAGAATTGTTGATGCTTATCCTTAGTGACGTCCAAGGTGCTTGAACATTCACTCAAAGGAGGAAGATCAAGGGTCTTCATGTCCTTGGTGATATCCAAGGTACTTGAACATTCACTCAAAGGAAGAAGATCAATAGGATGAGCCATAGAATCCTCATGTGCTATTTCATCCTCTTGCGCCAATATCTCTTCATAAACATGAGAAATCTTAGTAGATGGATCAAATGAGTACAAGGGTGTGGGAAGCATTCTATTTTCACCATATTTAAGGAATGGAACATCAATTTTACAAACCTTTTGAGTAAAGTTTGAAAATGATGAAAGAAAAGCCATGTTTGTTTTTATAGAGCTTTTTGTTTATGTTTTTACTTTCAAATTTCAAAGAGAAGAGGAATGCCCGAATGTTCTTTCTTTCTAAATTAAACACATATGATCAATATGATGAAGTACAAAAATACCAAAATCAGATCTAATAATCATTTCACAAAGCAAAGGTTTCGAATGCAAGACTAGCTAGGGTTTTACTATCAAACCCTAGATCTTAAATGCTCATTCCTAGACCAAAATTTTTTGATGCAAGCCTTGTTTTTTAACACAAATGAGATATATGAAATGATATAGAAAAGGAAGATCAGATTGAAATGTTTACAACAGTAGAAAAATCTGAAACAAGCTTTTAATTACAAACCCTAAGTTTTGAATTTGACTAGGTTCTCAAGAATGCCACTTTTTCGACAAAAACCCTAGCAAATGAGAGCTTCAAATTCAAGATGCAACACCATGAAATGATTATCTACTATAATTTTGATCATATCTGATTCAAAAATGAGAGATTTAAATCTTTCTATGATGATCTACAACATATGCAATGAAAACAATGCACAAATATGCCCTTTTCTAAGCTTAAAATGCTTAATTTTTTCACTTTTTTCAATGCAAATATGCAAGGATGTCCTAGAACAACAAGGATGGTAAGGTACAATAGATTAAATCCCTTTAATCAACTTATATAGGCAACAAGATCTACAACAACACACCAATCTACAAACCCTAGGTTGAAGACTAGCTAAATTTTCCAAAAATGCAAAATTAAAGCATACAATTATGCAAAATGATGAATGAATGGAATCTAATTAGATCTAAGCAAGAAAATAGCTCATATATGATGCAAGAAGGATGCCAAAGTGTAAGAAACAACGGTTTCACATTAGGTTCACCAAAATGTTAGTAGAAAAGAGAGACTGGCTCAATAGATCAAACTAGGTCAAACCCTCTTCTACAAAACATTTGAGGCACAAATTGAGCTTGGATTCTACCTACGAAGGAGAGCTGAACTATAGGGGTTCTACCCTTTTGCTGTATAGAGAAGAAATTAACCCAAATCCAATTAATAAAGCTAGAGTGAAGACATGAAACCCTAGTTGACAAAGATCAGAGTGCAACAGATTCTCAGAACCAAAAAACTTGACAACCAAAGGGACATCAAAGATTGGTGATTAATTCAAAATATGATTTCAGAGGTCAAAATGACAAGGGTGCTTGGGTACCTTGGTCCCAAATTAGGGTTTCCAAAAATTGACTTCTCTTTCGGGTCTATAACAGCTCAACCTTAGTCTTCTTCTCAGAGATCACCTTTTGAAACCTATTCATCTAACTTGCACACACAAAAAGAGGGAAAAGGTTGGGTGCTATTTAGGGCCTCAGTCAAGCCTCATGAATGGTGTTTCCATCTCCACAATAACAAAGATGATAGATAAAGAGTGCATGCCCTAGGAGGGTAGAGGCAAATCCGAAGTAGAATGGAATGCTAAGATAAAGCATGAAGGAAGGAAGTCACCATGAGCATGGAAACCCTTGTATGCTTGTAGATGGTGTCACAACTTGACTCAAGAAGTTGGTGTAGCCTTCAAAGATCTTCAAAAGACTTGCAATATGTTAGTGTTGCAACAATAGTTCACAAGAGAGAGTTGTAGAGAGCATAAGAGAGATAAAGAGAGAAAATGCAATAGTGCCAAGATTTTGCTAAAGAGAGTTAGATTTCATAGAGATGTTCAAATGAATGACCTAACTTACTTTTATATGCATTCTTGTTGATTCTTGAAGAATTAAACCACACAAGGCCGACCTTGGGAGTCATTTAAGAGGCCTAAGCTGACAAGGCCACAATTTAGAGTAGGGCTAAAGGAGGGCCCAGGGCGCTTGGGCACCCTGGTCCTTTCGCCACACACCTCCCAAAAAAGGGCACTTAGAGTATGCTTAGCCCCACCTTATGATTCTTTTCCAGGTTTCATGCATCAGGATCAAGTATTACATGCTTAATGCTTAAAAAGGTATTAAAATGGGTCCTAATAAACAAGTGCAAATATTTGAGGCCCATCTAGGAACTAAACTAAGGGTAAAATGGTGGTATGCACATTTTACGACACAACAGAACTTTGCAAGTTTCAAATTAAAAAAATTATAATAAAAAATTATTTAAAAGGTCAGAACCTTTAAAGGTCTACGAACCTTTTAATAAGGTCGCAGGCCTCTTAATAAGTCGTGAACCCTTAGGGTCCACAGACCCCTTTGTGGGGTGTCTACCTTTGAATAGGCCTATGTGGCCTTCAATGTCCATCAGCCCTTGTGGCCAGTTGACCCCCTCATGCCATTCAAAAACATTTAAAATAAAATTTAATTAATAAAAATATCAGATCTACCAATTCTTTGGATCTACCTTTTTTATGCCAGATTTAGCAAGAGTTCTAAACCAAGTAGAGTATCTACATTTGGTGAAGTTTTTGGTGGACCCTCAAAATTAGTTGTGGCTCCAAATTTATCAGAGTTCTAGTGGATCCACTATTCTGGCAGGGTTCCAAATTTATATGGGGTCCTATACATCTGGTGGAGCTCTATTTTATTTGGAGGATCTCTAATTTAGCAATTCCTCTAAATCTAGTGGTAGTTCTACCAAATTTAGTGGAAGTTGGATTTTGAATTTTCCCCCCTCTAGAATGTAGTTTTGATTTTACACTCAGACTTTATAGCCTCCATTCTTAGTCATACGGGCTCCTTTTTGGAGCAATTTTTTTAATTTGGGGCATAATTTCATAGGCTTTGTAGTGGTGTAGTTAGATTTTAATTTGGGTGCTTGGGTTTTTCAGAAATTGTAGATTTTCACACCTATTGTTGAGCAGTTTTCATTTTGGGAACTTTCAAGGCTCCATTTGGGCTCATATGGTAACATTTTTGGGTGAATTTTTTTCAAAGTGCATATTATTTTGTAGTGGAGTAATTAGATTGATCTCATTTTGGATCAAAATTATACTTTCAGTTTAAGGCCTAATTTGGCATTTGCATGTGCTAAGATCAAAAGACCACTTTGTTGTTTTAACTAGTGAAAATTGTAATTACACTAAGTATAAAGTGCCCAAATAATAAAGGATGTGTGTTTATGGGAAAGGATCTATTGACATGGATGAAGGATAATTCAATGATGTCCTTTGTGTGCCTGCATTGTCAACCAATATCCTTTCTATCTATCAAATCACACATGGTGGAGCAGGAAAGAGTGTTGAGTTCACACTTGAGTCTATGATTATTCAGGATTTGTATAGCAAAGATATTGTTGTAGTTGGGGAGGTAGATCATCATGTAACAACCCAACCAGGCACCCAAGAAATAAGAGCCCAAAAAGGACACAACAATTTTTTAAAAAAACATTAAGATAAATATATAGATATATCAAGTACTCTAAACTGACTCAAAACATGAAGTGCAACATCATCATGTCTCCAAGATAGATAACATCAGCGGAAGATAATCACAATACATTTATTACAAAAGAGTACAACAAAGCTCTAATTACAAGGACCTCCAAAATAGGAGTGTCTCACTAACAATTACATTAATACATGATTTCAACCTCTACTTTCATAGCATACATGACCTCTCTATCATATAATGTAGTAATTTGTCGCTCTTTAGCCCATAATGAAACATAATACCTAATGTCATTATCAAGTCATATGAACATGGACACAACATAAATACACATAACTTACAACAAAGTTGATCTAGAAAACTCCCATATACAATGGCAATAACTAAGTGTAAAGAATATAGCAACAGGATTTCATAAGATAATACATTATAATTTGTAAACAGTTAGAGTACATTTTTTTGTTGGAGTAAAATTATAATGAAAGAGTGAAGAAGACATGTCCTAAGGGCCCGACCTATGCCTCAAGGGCTCATCCCAGATGGCCTTGCCTACGTGAAAGCACAGAGGCTTCGTAGTTCAGACAACTTGGACTCCCAACTCAGCTCGGTTGTCCAATAAGAGATGTAATAAAACTCAGCATTATGTAGCTTTACATACACACATTTCCACACAATAATAAGAATAACAATTAAAATACAAAAACCATTCAACTTGTTTTACCAAGAAAACAATTCATACATTAGATCCCTTCACTAAGATTCAATCATAAATTCATAAGATAGTTGCAAGACACTTTCAATGCTAAATTTATATATAACTATATGAACATTTGTTAAGAGCCTAAATCTTACTTTTACCAAATACCACTGACTTAGAAATTCTAACATATCCATCCATACACAAATTTATTGACTACAATTAATTAATCACTAAAGTAGAATGTCATTAATTAATCAAGAAAGCCTAAGTTTTATTCACCCAAAAAAAAAAATTATCCCTTTTGCAAGTGAAAAGGTTACATCTCAACTAGTCAAATAACAAGATGACACATCTAAAATATATATATTTAAAGGGCCTTTTGAACATAATTCAATGATATATCACTACAACACTAAAGGTGATCCATTAAATATACTCCAAATTTAGTATTACTTTTATGGAAGGTAAATAGCTATTTTAACTAAGTAAAATAGAACTACTCAGTGTTTTTAAAACAAACATATCTTTCTCATTTCTAAATGAAATTAAAAACTTCAAAATGATTTGAATAACTAAGTCAAAATGGATTAAAACCCAGAAAAATATTATATGGATTGATAAACATCAAAACGCTGTTCTAAAATGAAAAAGACATATTCAAGTCTCCCAAATAACAATACATGTAGTAGATAGTATATTAAAATATAGAGATACATATATGCATATTTTCTAGAAATAACCACAAGAATGAGTTAAAGAGAATTACTAATCTAATTTTACACCAACTCTACTCAAATTTGAGGTTCTACAACAATATATTCATACTCAAAACTTTCTCTAAATATTTCTTTATATTTATCAAGTTAGAGTTTTGTTTTGAATTGATTATAAAACTAAGTATTTTAAGAAGAACAATCAATTTTAAAATAATATATGTTAACAAGCCTTTGAGCTATTCGCTTTTCTACTTTTAGAGCATTCTAACAAATTTGAACTCTCATAAAATAAATAAGAGCCTTCAACCACACAAACTCCTAAACTTTGCCTAATGTTATAAATTTTATTGCAAAGAGAACAAAAATGACTTTATATAAGAAAATGCTTCATAACAGATAACACAAAAACATGTTTCAACACTATAAATATATTTTGATGTCCATTTGTCAACTTTGGGTTATAGCTCTAAGTGATAGAATAGAACTAGCCTAATAATGTAAAAATAAAAGGGTACTCATACATTTAATAAACAACTAATTTATCTCAAATCTTCCATGTCTTTCACAATAAAATACATCTATATACTATAACACATGATTTTGTATTCTGATCACTATAAGTATAATCACCCTCTCCAAAATGCAAATTTAAGTAGCAAGCAATAGTTATAGAATGATATTACAACATGCTAATCAAAGAATGACATTAAATTGTTAATGTTATATATATTTCAGACCAAGTAATTTGCACAGCTAATCACATTTAACTTAGTTCAAGAATGTATAAGAAAGAATAAAAGGAACCATCTTGTAAATGATGATATTAAGCACATTATAAGGTTTAAAATTCAAAGAAAAAAAATAAAAAAAAAAAGGCAAACAGGGTAATAATTTATAGCCTTTTTCTCTCTCAGAAAATGGAGATAGGGCATTGTAGATAATTTGACCAAGAGGGTTAAATGGAAAATTGACATTTTCTTTAATGTAAGGAGTCCTTATGAAAAATAATAAATCAAACAGGCCATTCTTTAGAAACAGACAAATCTTTACATGTTTACTTTTACAAGGTTTTGTTTTGAATAGACTTTATGTAAGGAATTACCAGACCAATTAATTTCAACAAATAAAACATTTAACTTAACATATACATATGCATAAGACTGAGCAAGAGGAACAAACTTGTAGAGGCTGATAGATTGATGAATGATAAAGGAATTAAAATGATCCCTGGGTGTAGTTGGATTTAAGGCCATAAAATGGCATACGCTTTTTATGTTGGAGACAGTTCATCCACAGGCACAAGGGATCTATTGAAGGTTAGGGAAAATGGTTGGAAGATGAAAGCAACATTGTATTTTCCAGATTCAAGACATTTACTTCAGGCTGTGGAAGAGGAGGAAATAATATTATTTCTCTGCCATCATAGTGAAAAGTTAGAAATTGGAATTTGGTTTCTTAAACATGCCCATAGCACAACTATTAGGGTTATTAAGAACCTTCAAGTATGTGTTGACTATCACACTACAACATAGCTTATTTTCAACATTGTTGTAAGAGAAATTGTTGTGAGATATGTGAACCATTTTTATCATTTTAAACAAGGCCAATTTTCTTGTAGGATTATTGGTGAAACTAAAGGAAGCAATCTAAGAAAAAAAACATACGCTATACGAATGTGCACAGTATCAAATCTCTAGCAATAATGAAGGGAAATCCTTCAAACATATCTGAAGGGGAAATTTTTATTTTATTTATTTTTGCCAGATGGTGTAGTTGTCATTAACCTGGGAGCAAAGCATATCAGTTATTTCACAAATGCCTGAACAAAAACCGGTCTACTAGAATGCCATGATTACAGGAAATGTTGGAAATGAGATTTCTAAAAAGTCCCAAAAACTTTTAAGTAAATGCAACTAGCGGGCATAAAGACCAATTCCTCAACCTTTGTTAACATCCTCCCTATTTGATAGATTACCTCAATAGAAGTTGTTCTATGGACTACAATTAATTGTAGGAAATACAGAAAATGGATTTTTTTAAAGGCTTTAGAAACTTACTAGTCAATGTCACTAGCCAACATCCCCCCCCCCGTGAGCCTCCGAGTCTCCCAGCCAATCCCCCATACCTTTCCCCTGTCTCCCTCTTTTTTTTTTCCATTCCCCCTTCCCCCATACTATGCCTTGCTTCTGCCTCAATCCTTTCTCCATCTTTCTTTGGTAGACACCTGCTACCTTTCCAGTCACATGTGCCAGCATGAGGGAGTATATACAAAATACGTTACCTATTTGGAAAAGAGCCTCAGAGAGATATCCCTCATGAAAAATGGTGATTTTGAAAAATGCACCAAGGTTTATTGTCTCTGTTTTCTTTTTGATTCTCTAGTGACAACCAATAATTACAACCAGCCCTAACATAACTAACCATCAACAAAAATATATTTTATATTTGACAATCAAGTGAAATATTTAAATGAGTATATTGTACATGCCCCAGCACCCTAGAAAATAGGTGAGAGAAATTAAGTTGAACTAATATGATCTATATATATAGAATATTTCCCAACCTTTCCAGAAAGAAATAATTTAATTTCTAAGAATCCTCTAGAACTTTCCAATGTTAAGAAGAATTCTAGCCCTATTAAGGTGCAGTAAGTAGAAGCAAAACACGACACAAAAACTATTGAGGAAATAATAACTTCCTAATAATTCCCTTAGAAATATTACATTTGTACAATTATAAATCTATGACTAGATATTAAATTTAGTCAAATGTTTAGAATAGTTATTTCTATTTACTAAAGAAATTATCTTTCACAACCCGTGCACCCTAAATGTATTTAATCACATGAACAAGCATAATGTTATTTTATGAGGAGTGCAATACTTTTCCATTAATCATAAGAATCATCATCCTAAATATTTTGTAAAAGACAATCTATAATGAAGGAATAATAATTAAGATTGCATTACTAGACTCAGAGGATGGCCAAGGTAATAAAAATTTCCTTGTTGACGTGATGAATTACCCTTAACAACCTTATACAACTATATATATTATTTACCCAAGCAAGCCATGATATAAGCCCAAATGCTCTATCATTGCAAGAGAAAACAAGATAAACAAGTCAATAGAATACACATTACTAAGAACATAGGCATAATCACCGAACAAGGCAAACATTAAAAAGACACTACCAAGAATAATATTGATTCATTTTTCTACACAAGAATGATGGAGCTATATATCTCAAGATGCATTCCTATTAATAGATAAGACTTTAGCTTTACACTTTCATTTTGCATAAGAAACATAACCTAAATTCTTTTTCCATAGAGACTTGGAAATGAAAACATATAGTACCTCCCAAGAGTTCATTTAAACAATTATCAAGGCTATCTGTAACAATATTACTAGGAAGAGTTTGAGCAACCTTACACATCAATCTCAATTGTAAACCTTCTCATATTTTGCTCCTATTGTTCCTTTTGCTAATGTTCACACTCATGTGGACACTATTGAGGATATGTCGTATGGTCATTTGAATCTTGGTGTTATTTCATCAACTGGGGTTCTAGAGACATGTGCTGGCATTCTATCTCCTCCATCATCTCTTGTTGCATCTATAGAGTTCAGTGTTGCTACATCCATGGTTTCTAGTGATTTAGTGGAGTGGGACATTTATCATCTTCCAGATTCAACTACTTGGGATGAGTACTTGACGAGTATTACAAATTTGTTTTGTGAGTCCCATCTTGTAGATTTGGAGGGCACTATTGAGAACATTCATCTCCTCTTTAATGTTATATCTCATGGAGTTGCATCATCTTCTTTGGATGTGAGGAGGGAACCTTCAAACCCTCTTGTTCTTTCTCCTCCTCTTCATTTGTCATAGTTTGGCATTGGGTTGGAGATCTTTGAGCAACATTTGGAGGATTCATCTTCATTATCTTTGGATTATGTTCTACATTCGTTTCCACTAGGTTCAGGATTGTCACATTCTTTAGGTAGACTTGGGAATCCTAATTTGGTTGTGGCACCTTTTGGCATTGACATGGCGACACCTAAGCAGAGTTCAGAGACTTTATATATCTTGAGTTTTCTTCCTTCATATTCCTTCCAGGAATGGGAAGACATCCTACATACATTCTTGGCTTTGCTTCTTCCTAGGGAGAGGAATGTTGTTTGGTTTTCTTGGATCATCTTCAACATTCATTATCGAGCATCTACCATCAGTGTAAGAGATTCTACATTGAGGGGGGGCTACATGGTCTCTCTTCTTCTCTCTTATGGAGGGCATTTTCCTCACATGGGGTTGTGTTCTTCTCATACTATAGAGAGCATCTTGTATTTTCTCTCTTTTGGAGAGGGGTTCTTTTCCTATGAGTTTTTCTCATTTTCTCCATTTGTGAGAGATTTGTTTGTACATGGGTACCTAACATGGCCTTGTAGCTAGGACCCATCTTTGCATCTTGTATTTGTTTTGTACTCCCTAAGTTGCACTTAAGGGGGGGTGTTGGTGTGAATGGGGTATATTACCTAATTGGTTCCACATTAGGTCCTATTCACACTTGTCTAGTTAAGTTTACTTAGGGCATATTTAGGGTACACTAAGGATACTTATCACTTTGTGTCTCATGTCATAAGATTAAAACACTTGTCATAATCTTACATTGTCTTATGTTCCACCTTGGTCTATATAACCAAGGGCTTCTCATTGTAATATCATTGATAATATTGTTGTATTTGTATTATTTGATAGGAATTCAATTTATTCTTGTCATATTGATCTTCTCATTTATGTGTGCTTTCCATTAGGCTTCTAGATCTTGGGTGGCTATCTCCATAGCCAATTCTTACAAAGAGAAAACCCACAAACCATACCAGGATAAAATGTCCTACCAACACCTTTGAGTGCTCTAGTTGTGACAAGTTAGATCTCCTTCCAAAACCCCAAATAGAAAAGTTTTCTCAACAGTCAACCATTCAACCCCAAGGTCAAACATAATAACAATAAATCAATAAACTAATAAGGATGTAAGACTCTGAACCAAAGCAAGATCAAACTTACAAACATTCCCAAAACCATCCCATGTACTCCTCAAAATTTTCCTCATAAAAAACCCATATACATAAGGAGACAAAGGAAAAAGAAACCATGCCAAGAACTCCTCAAATTAGCCCTCCAAGACTTACATGCATAACTCAAGACCCATTCCCATGAGAAGATGACACAAAATAAAATTAATATAAGAAACTAGGTGGGTAATATCTACAAGATGATTCTCCACCAAGTGGATCGATAATGGGGAATGAGATTGCTCTATCCATGAACAATCTCCTCATCTGGTCCATGTTGAACTCACATCTAACTCTAGGTGAAGGCTCCTTGGTCTTTTTGTTGAAACCTCATCGAGAGTCACCATTCCAACACAATCTCCAAATGCTAGATATCTCCAACCTCACCCAAGTCTATCTAGCATCAGTAAGCACCCAACTAACCATCCCATGCTCATTGAACTCCAATTGCATCACTACAATATCCAAAAGCTCACAAGGCAAAATGACCATTGTACTTAATACCAAAAGACTACCTCAAATCATTGCCAAAGCTCCATCTACATGATTAGTATAGAATCTAGGAACTCACCATGGCCTCATGATTTACATATCCACAAAAGATCATCTTTCCAACAAACAAATCTACTCCCAAGAGCACCTATATCATGTAAAAAATCAATCGGTAATCAAGAGTCCACCATGGCACAATAACACCCATCCTCTAAACCAAGGATCATATGTCAAACTAACATATCCACATCACTGCCAAAGCTCCCACTACAAGTGATACCAAGCTACTAATGGCATCGTGATAAACATGTCCTCACTAAAGATCACTTGTGGCACCCACATGTATCAAAGAATTCAATTGCAACATTAAGATCTTCCAAAGGACAAAGTAAAATCATGATATCTAAAAGAAGATAACATATCTATTAGAAATTTGCAAACTCGATCATGTTGTATCAAAGCTCTGATAATACATGCAAAAACTTCCATGACACCATGACCACCACCTTTAATCTAGAAGTCAATTTGTCACCACCAACTATGTCCCTGCATAAAACTCCCACTAAAACATGATCTGAAGTTTCTCATGTCCACATAGCCCATGTCCATAAAATCAAAAGACATCCAAACACTTGCTTGCATCAAATTCGTCACTTGCTAAAAACACTTGTAAACATATATTAGGAAGCATGAAAACTCATTTTCGACTATAGATCTTGAAAAAATATGTACATTCAAAAAGAACTTGTCAAAAAAATCCTCCAATACAAATAATCAAACAAGTCTGAAACCCTATAGAAATCACCATATGACCAAAGCGCTCAATGTAACCATTCCAAGCACCTCAAGCACTCTTTTCACACTTCTTTCCCACCATATGTGCTTGAGCTTTAAAGAGGGAGGGGTCCACTTTTAGAAAAGGTCATGATTTATTAAAAAAAAGGGGGTTTAATTAAAAAACCTACTTGGAAGAGGCATTCACCATGATTTAAGGCAAAAATATTTCCCTTAATACATCTCCCTGCTAAAAGACAAAAGCATAAATCTTGAGGTTTTAAATCCATTAATAGGCATTAAAAAGAAACTCTAGAGCCTTTAGTACTACGTTTTTTTACTTTCTTTCCTTTGTTTTTAGGTTTAGTTTTGAACATGTAATGCCTGCTGCAAATAACGCCGCTTCAAGTCCTCTTTCCTCCTTCGCACCTGTACATTTTTTTACTTACGACCTCCATTTTCTAAATGCCCCTATCTACCTAATGGTAAACAGTCATTGCCCAGACTATGGTAAATGGTTTTTATTTTATGCCATGCCCCTCCAACTAAAAATACCTTTTACCGACTCATGCCCTAAATCACATCTACTCATTTCTTTGAATGTCGACGGGCTGCAAACCTTAAAAAAAATGTCCATTTACCATGTTTCTTCAAGTTGTGGCTTCCATGGCTCCTCTTCACAGCTTGCACATATTCTCATACCCCTCTCTACGATAGTAAAAAATGCCTATGCGTCCTCTTCTTAGCAATAATGGTGTTCACAACTGTGCCCATCTCTCAGAGGCCCATTAATGGCATGCACAACCAGATCTCCACTTACTACACTAGCATATTTATATTTTAAAGGAAAAATATATCTAAAGTACGCTGAGAGACATCCTTCTTGAAATCAGGTTGGATCTATGTATGGTAGGGTTGCATTAAGG
Source organism: Cunninghamia lanceolata (assembly GCA_027924645.1). NCBI lineage: Eukaryota > Viridiplantae > Streptophyta > Pinopsida > Cupressales > Cupressaceae > Cunninghamia > Cunninghamia lanceolata. The sequence continues at coordinate 985,037 of BSBN01001315.1, read as the reverse complement.
ATAAGTCATATATGTCAATGACTACAAAAGTTTGTTGCATAAGTTAGATCAAATATACTATAGATAAATTTCTTAAGTTAGAATTGTGGTTACGGATTTTTAATTTCAATTATAGGTCGATTATGTGTAATTGTCAAGGTTAGGGTTAAAGTCATAGTTAGAATTAGGATTAAAAGGTAAGGGTTAGAATTAGGATTATTGTTAGATTTAAAATTAGGGTTATAGTTAGGGTAGAATCAAGGTTGTGATTAGAAGTAGGGTAGGGTTAGGGTTAGGGTTAGGATTAGGGTTAGAATTAAGGTGGGTTACTATTAGAATTAGGGTAAGCATTAGAGTTATAGTTAGGGTTAGGGTTAGGGTAGGGCTAGGGTGTAGTGCCCCTCATTTTTGCTTTCCGATTTCCTGTTAGTTAGAGCCTTATGGTTAGACTTGATAGTATATTTTGATGGTTTTATTTTGACAAGCTGTGTAATAACACTTCTCCCTCTGCAGTCTGACATCCCCAAGCTGTATTATTTCCTCTTGTTTGGTGGTTGCCTCTACATATGTGTTGTTAAGTTGCTTGTGGCGTCATTGTGGTCTATGTTGTAGTCGAGTGTAGTCTTCTTTTCTGCTAGTTGACCACCTGACTTTTCAGGTCGTGGGATCTTATCGTTATCTCCTAGTACAGGGGGGGTGGGCCTCAGGGTTCCACATGGTCGGGTGGATGTGCTCCCTCCCCGTTGACCTCGCTGAGGAAATTTGGCAAGACTGTTTCATTGCTCTTAGACATGCCAAGCCGCCTAAGCGCAACGTCCCCAAATCCAAACTCTTGGCTTTCAAGAATTTGATGAGCAACAATGACCTCATCATTGTCAAGGTTGACAAAGGCAATGCCACAGTCATTATGAACAAACAAGACTATACCTCCAAAATGCTTGATCTCCTCTCCGATAGTGACAACTACCAAATCCTAACTCATAACCCTGTCTCCAAAATTTTAAAAAAAGTTAAAATTGCCATCTCCCTCTCTTCCTTTGATGATTCCACCAAGAAACGACTTGTCCCCTCCAAAGAACTCACCCCTCACATCTACGGTGTCCCAAAAATCCACAAGACCAACATCCCTCTTCGCCCGATTGTCGACACCATCGGTTCACCCACCTACAAGCTCGCTTCCCACCTTACGAAGCTTATATCTCCTCTAGTGGGAAAATCTAGCTCCTTCATCAAGAACTCAACTCATTTTGTAGAATTCATCAAGGACAAGAAAGTGGAAGACAATGACCTCTTAGTCAGCTTTGATGTAGTGTCCCTGTTCACCAAGGTCCCCATCCCCGACTCCATTGAGATAATTAGACATAAGAGGTCAATGATGAGATTGCCTTGTTGGTTGAACTCTGTCTTAGGTCCACCTTTTTCACTTTTCAAGGATTCGTTTATGAGCAACTAGATGGAGTGGCCATGGGTTCCCCACTTTCCCCGATTGTGGCTAACCTTTATATGGAACACTTTGAAGAATTAGCACTCAACTCCTTTCCCCTCAAACCTAAATGGTGGAAATGCTATGTGGATGACACCAACATCTGTTGGCCCCATGGGCGTGATAAGCTTGAAGAATTCCACTCACACCTCAACCAGGTAACCAAGTGCATATCCTTTACCTCAGAGCTTGAAACTAATGGTAAGCTTCCTTTCCTCGACATCCTTCTTTTCAAGAAACACGACGGCTCCTTAGGTCGTAGTGTGTTTTGCAAAGCCACCCACACAGACCTTTACCTTCACAATTCTTCTCACCACCACCCAGCCCAAAAAGTTGGGATCCTTAAAACTTTAGCCACTAGAGCTTTTCGTATATGTGATGAGGATCACATAGACCAAGAGCTTGAACACCTCACCAAAGTCTTTGAATTAAACGGTTACCAGAGAAAACCTATCCTCAAAGCATTCAAACAAGCTAGGTCTCGCCTTAGCTCCAAACCTAAGGAAACCAACCCTTCCAACACCCCTGTGGCCACCCTCCCGTTCATTGAAGGCCTTTCTAACAAAATTTCTAAGATTCTCCTCAAGAAGGGCCTCTAATGTACTTTCAAACCTTTCTCCACTCTCAGATGTCGTATTCCCTCCCCTAAAGACCCTAGAGACCTCCTTCTCAACTCCAGAGTCTACAAGATTGTTTGTTCCTACGAAACCCCCTACATTGGTGAGACGGGTCGTTCCTTTAGCACCAGGATTAAAGAGCATTGTGCAAACATTAGACATGAACGAGTCCAAAAATCTGCCCTTGCTGAGCACTCAACCCTAACCAAACACTACATTTGTTTAGAAGACACTCAAATTGTTGCGAATGAAGACAACTTCTTCAAGAGAAAACTTAAAGAGGCCATAGAGATTAACAACCACCCATCCAATCTCAATCGTGATGATGGATGGAGTTTAAGTTTCTCTTGGAACCCCTTGCTAACCCGCATCAAAAACCACTCCCACTCGCTCTCCTAATCTCTTTCCTTTATTTGTCTTCTTTTCGCCCCCATTTCTCCCCGTTTCTTTCTTCTTCCTTACCCCTCCCTCTTTGTCCTCCTCGGTCTGGTTTTTCTCGTCCCCTTCCTCGGTCCTCCTAGGTACCCTTTTGGTGTTTTCCTCCATCCTTGTTTTCTCCTTTCCCTTGTTCCCTTTGGAGTCATCGTCCTTTCAGTTCCTCCCCCCCTCTTACCTTCCTTTCCCCGGTGTCTTGCCTCCCCAACTCTCCTCTTTCACTCTCCTCTATTTTTTCTCCCCCTTTTTTCGTAGGTGTTGACTTGGCTTTTCATTTTTAGTTTCTTTCGTTCACCTTTCCTTGTGTTGTGGTCCTTGTTTATGTTGACTTGTTAGTTCTTAGTCCTTCTTCTCCGTTCTCTCTTTCTATCTTGTTCAGATTGACCTTTTAGATTCTTTAATTTTCTTTACCTTTTTCATTGTTTCGTCTCGTCTTCCTTTCGCCTATCTCCCCTTGTCCCTTCTTATTTTTTGCAAGCATATGCAGTCATACATTGAGCTCATTTCTTATTTTTATATATATACTTATCTAGTCACATTTATTTATTTTTCACCTATTTCTTGTCCTTTTTAATAATTTGTTTTTTTCTCATCTTTTTATTTTACTATCTTAGTTCTCTTTCTTTGTAGTTCTCTCCTTGTGTTGTCTATAGTCCATTGGATCGCTGGGACCTTTCTCTTATACACACATATTGACATATATATACATGTATGTGTGGGTTCATGAGTATGTGTGGATGTTTGTGTTCTGTGTCATTCCTTTATTATTTTGTAATTGAATGTTTATATAGCTTCGGTTTATGTATATATATATTGAGTTTCTTAGTTTTTGTTCGTTGGGATGTTTAGGTTGGTCTAGTTGGTGCTGTGCCCCCTTGTCTTTTCTCTTGTATCTTATGCGATCACTTAGAGCTCGTGCTCTTTGTAGGCGGGGTCTATATATATTTTTCCAATTTTATAGATCTCTTCTTTTTATCCTTCCTTTATTATTTTATTTCTATGCCACGTTCCAATCTTTTATTTTTTAGCGGTGTCTTGGCTTCTCTTATCTTGTTTCTTGTTATGTGTCTTTTTCATTTTTTAGGCACTTAGATTTTGCTTTGTTGTTTTTCAAGTTAGAATAAAATAGTGCTTTTATTGTTTCTTTGGTACTAGTTATCTTGGTTCCCACGTTACTTCCTCATCTATTTAGTTGGCTTAGTTTGCAAATTTACTCATTCTATTGTTCTTCTCTTGCTATTTCTCTTGATGATGGATCATGGAGTGTGATCCGAAATGTTGAGGAAAAAACTTGCACACAGTTTAATCCTGAAATACTAAACTTCAAACATTATGGACTGTGGAAATTTGACGTCTATCATGGATGTGCTCTTTCCATTGGTTATCTTTATGTTGTTCGTGTGCGTGGAGAACTTATCCTGTGGAAGATTGTTGATCTTGTTTCGCTTGTGGAGGCAGACAGTTATGTTTCTATATCAGCCTTGTATATCTGTTAATCCTTGTTTTTATTGATGTATATCTTTAAATATAATCCAGATGCAGTAGTATAATCATTGTATTGATGTATTTTATTGTAATGAAATTGTGATATTTATTGTAATCATTTCTGCCAAATCTTGATGTCGTTATCTAGGGTCTTATTGATGGAGGTAGTTATGTGTTGTCTCTTTAATGCTCTTGGTTTCAATTCTTCATGGATATTAATTTGGTTAGGTTAGTTGTAGTGATGCAGTCATGTTTACCCTAGAGAATGTAAGCTAACTTGCATGTTATGTGAATATTATGTTTTGCAGTGTGTTATCATCTTTTTTTTTTAAATGTTGCCTTTTAAATGCATAGTTAAGCTTTTCTCTAGAGTTCCGGGGCGGGGCATTACATAGGGCTAGAGTTAGGCTTAGAATTCAGGTTAGGGTTAGGGTTAAAATCATAGTTTGAATAAGGATTAAGGTAAGCCTTAGAATTAGGGTTATTGTTACATTTAAAATTACATTTATAGTTAGGGTAGAATCAAGGTTATGAATTAAATATATTTAACATAATTCTAACCATAATTTGGTCGTGACTCTAATAATAACACTAACCCTAATGCTAACTATAATCCCAACCCTAATTTGAACCCTAATTATATTTTTAACCCTAATCCTAGAACACTAATGCTAACACTAACTCCAATTCTAACTATAATTATAACCCTAACCCTAATTTTAACCCCTAACTCTAATCCTAAATATAATATATACATTTGCTTTATTTAAGGGATAGAATGGAGTCAAAAATACCTACCTAGGTAGTCCAAAAGATCAACTATAGTTGATGCAGATGTAAGTTGTTTTAATTTTTTTGTGTTGCATCTATATCTTATTGCACCTTTAATACAAGGATATAAATTAGAAAATTAAACTCTTTGTATAAAATTAATTAATATTTTTTCTTTTACATTATTATATATTATTTATATTTCTTATTTTAATGCATAATTTTTATTTTTGTTGGATCTATATATGATAGGGTTAGATATTATTTATTTATTTATTAATTATTAATTACTTGATATACTATTATTAATAAATTATTATTATTTAATTAATTAATATTATATTTTTATATATAAATATATATTATTATTTACTTTTATGTATATTATATTAAATTGTATATCACTAATTAATATTATAATTTATGTATATATTAAATAATAGTTTATGCATATTCTATGATTTATTAAGTTTATTAAGTTAACTTATATATTTAATCTTTTGTTTTCTATATTATATATTTAATTTTTACAAATTAATTTTCAATTAAATAATTACTTTCATGTATATTTGTTGCAAATGAAATATTGAAGAATATATTACCTTTGTGTATAGATAGTAAAAAGTTTTAGTTAATGAATCTATTGTGTTTCTTACTACACACTTTTTGCATGGGGTAATAACTAATAGTTGTGAGTGTATGGCATTAAGTGCTACAGTGCACTTTGATAAAATGGTTAGGGGTTATCTATAAAATAATTGAGTTGTATTTACATGTTTTTTTGATTTTTTTGAATTTTATTTACTTTGGTAATCACCAACATACTATTTGTGGTCAAAGTTGTAATCCAAGAGCATGCTACATAAGAAAGATTAAGAATGATGTTAAAATCATATGGCATCTTTGGATAGAGATGAGGAGGTCCTATCCTTTTGTATTTGAATTTTGTGAATGATGAGTCCAGGTTGTCACCATTGATAATTATAATGAGTTTCTTGATTATTGTGCACAATGAGTAAAAGTTAGCACATACATTATTATAATTATATAATATAATATTATAATATAGATCAGATATATTATTATAATATATTATAATAATTTTTAAATATATATAATATTATATTATATATAGTAATTATAGTTGTAATATATATAATAATTAAAATTTTATATTATATTATATAATAATTCTAATTCTAATTATATTATATATTATATTTAGGAATAGAGTTAGGGGTTAAAATTAGGGTTAGGATTTAGGTTAGAATTAGGCTTAGGTTATAAATGGAAACATATTAGTTTAATTAAAATATATCATTAAATTATAAAGGGTAGTGTATCATTTTTTTTTAAACCTACACTTTCTTTTTTTCATTTCTCTATACATTATTAGTTTATTTTTTCATCTAATCTCTTTTGTGATTTAATCCTATTTACTGCTCATTTTAACTCCTCTCCTCTCCTACCCCTGGTTTTCTAATTCTCTTGCCACCTCCCTTCTTTTTAAGAGGTTCCATCTTCAATCTAACCCTAATTTAAGGCATGACCCTATTCCGGACCCTATCCATAATTCTAACCATGGTCCACTCCCTATTTCTAATAGTAATTATAACCCTAATTCTATACCCAATTGTAAGACTAATCATAACCCTAACCATATATTTATAATTATTATAATATATTAAATAGAACAATTTATAATTATTATATAATATATTATGATAATATATTTAATCTATTACTAATTCTTTAAACCTATTACTAATTCACACGAAAGTATTATTTAATTATTTAGATAAACCAATATTATGATTTCACTTTAAAGATTTTTGTTCTTAGAGATTCAGCGATCTGTACCAATATTTAAACATTATCAAGCGTGGGGTTGAGGGAACGGAATAATTCCAATATTGTTCACACTTTTTGTCACTATAGTAATATTGTAGACATGATTTTTCCACTTTTTGTTAATTAGCTATTGGTTGTATATAGTATTTGTTTAGTTGTAATTTTTTTGTTGATTACGTATTGGTTGTATAGACAAATTACATTCCAATAATTGAAAAATTATTTTTTGAAGAATGTTGAAATGTCTTGGGTAAATAAAATTGAAATCTCAAAAATAATCTAATTTGGTAAAATAAAATAGGACTAAAATATTTCCTAACTATAAAACTAAACTTTACAAAGTCTATTAAATAACACAAATATTTCCTTAAAATGTAATAATACTAATACTTTTATAATTTAAATGCATTAAAATATTGTAAGTTTGAAAAATTAAAAAAAAAATGTAATAACATGGTGAAATATTTTTTGTGATACTGTAGATTTTTAACTTTTGACTAAATAAAATTGAAATCTTAGATTTTTAACTCTTGACTAAATACAATTAAAATCCCAAAAATAATCTAATTTCATAAAATAAAATTTGTAGAACCCTAAACCTAGTGGATAGACTTGAAATGTCTGCCTAAGATATTAAAATGTAATAATATTGAATACTATTACAATTTAAAGAATAATTACATAATATGATAACAATAACATATTCATATTTACATCACTACAGTATTTTATCTTAGTCACTTAATTTTTTGTTTAAATAATAATAGTTCAGCTCCATTTAATTAGACATCAATGGTTAAGATCAAATGAATAGTTAAAAAATATTTTAGTGAAATTAGGTTATTTATGTGTAGAACCCTAAAGTATAGTTATAAAAAAAATTTAAACCCTAATAATTTTTTTATAAAATAGATGTAAAAAGAAATCAATAAATAAAAATGTGCATGCTTTGTAAAGAAAAATTTTAGTGTTATTTTATTTTACGAAATTAGGTTATTTTTAGGATTTTAATTTTTTTACTGAGTTAAAAATCTAGAGTGTAATGAAAAATATTTTTATTTTGGGGATTTCAATTTTATTTACTCAAAACAGTTAAAAATCTAGTGTGATGGAAAATATTTAAATGAAGTGATGCCATGTTCTTGAAATATAGTTAGTAAAATTTTAAAAATATAATGCACTTGCTTATGTATACTTTTCTTTTTTTTATTTGATTTGATAAAACCCTAATAAAATATAGTTATAAAATATTATTAAACATAAATAAAATAATATGTAATATTACCACCATTATTATAATGGATGGGCATTAATCACCCTTATCATGTAATAATATTTGCATCTGTACAATAGCAATAGTTAAATATTTTATAAATAGAAAAACTATTTCAGTTCTCATTGGTTGAGAAAAGAATTATTAATAACTAGCTGCTTATAGTTTCCTTGGCACAAGCTCATTACTTGGAGTGAATTTGTTTTACCACATGAGAAAATTTTCAAAGCACTATAATGTTCACATATAAAAGACTGTCAGCTTAGGATTTGTTATTTGAAGCATTCAAAAACCCTAAAGATTTAAATGTCAAGATTAAAAACAAAAACCAAGGCCATCAAATATTAAAGTTTGATATTTTAAAATAAACAACACAAAGTAACAACCCATGGAGTGAAGATTTAATGATGAAGAAACTGTTGAGCCAATTAAGTAAATAACAACCACTGCACCAACCCAAACCAATTGAAAAACCTGCACAAGCACGAGGGAATAGATAAAATCTAATTTAATATACTATGAACTGTAAAAGAGTTATAGCAAAGGCAATAATACTGCTGGATAAAGGGGCTAAAAGGTCCGTGAACTAAATTTTTTTTTTAAAAACAATTTTTTTCGCAAAGGCAATAATACTGCTGGATAAAGGGGCTAAAAGGTCCGTGAACTAAATTTTTTTTTTAAAAACAATTTTTTTCGCAACACCTACAAATTGAGACCTGCAAACCGAGATATCTCATAAATGTACCAAAACCTGCATAATTCGGTAGATTGTCCTCGTCATAATTTTGATTTGGGAAATGTAGGGTATTTATAAAGCAGTTTGGGTAGTTGAACGGTAATAGTTAGGTGAACTGCACCAATTTTTAATATTTTCAATTTGTTATGATTTAGGTTTTTAGGTTTGTAAATAATAAATTAAATTCATTAATTTCAATATATTCTATGTTCATATTTTCACTTAAAATTTAAATATAAATTTTCAAAATTAAATATTAAATATTTAAATAAACTTAAAATTTAAATATAAATTTTCAAAATTAAATATTAAATATTTAAATAATATAATGATAATGATTATAATGATTAAAGAATTAATTAATATAATAATACTAATACTTTTATAATTTAAAATGCATTAAAATATTGTAAGTTTGAAGAATAAAATAAAAAATGTAATAAATTTGATGATACTTACATTTTAAAGTTTTGACTAAATAAAATTGAAATCCAAGATTTTTAACTTTTGAGTAAATAAAATTGAAATCCTTAAAATAATCTAATTACATAAAATAAAATGTGTAGAACCCTAAAAACTAAATTAAAATTAAATTACTTTTATCTAATGAAGCAAAAAATTAATCGTCATCCATTTAGGCATGACTTAACTAGTGGGAGACAAAATTTGTGTTCACAATTTGTTTACTTGCCACGTGCTCCCCTCAAACCACAATTCTCTCTGCATTTATAGTTTTTTGTTGCACTCTCCGACAATCCGATAATCCGCAAAGAAGAGGTCATTTTTTTTTAACCAATGACAATACAGATAAATCATTTTTCAATAATTTTTTGTTAAAAATTTATCATGAACTGACATAGGAAAAGTACAAATTTAAATCAAATTTGTCCGACAAGAAAAATAATCCTTTCTTTTGATTGGTTTACAATCAATGGATTAATAACTAGATAAGTGTAAACTCATTGCAATAGTACTAGCTGAAGGCAGGTACTAAAAAACACTATACGAATTTCTTGATGCCAGTATCTTCCACCGCCCATCACCCACTCCACTGTTCCTTTTGCTTCTTTTGTTGCAAACACGTTGATAAAACTGTTATCCTCTTTTTTTTCCACATAGTTGTTCTCTTCTCTGCTCCCAAGGAAAGAAGGGATGCATTTTCTATGTATTTTTTTTTCTTTTATGGTCTTTTTTGATATTGTATTATTCACTGTATACAGTAATGTTCATGTTTAGAAAGCCACTGGATATTTCTCTTGAAGAATGTATACCAATTGGGTAGTACTATTGACATTGGGTTTTGTCTCTATTGTACTTTTTCCTGAGTGGGTATGTCTCTATTGGGTTTTTTATGAGAATTGACCAGTTCTATTTCTATTTGTGCATGATATTGTCCTTTCGTCTATAGGTATAAATATGGGATTGTCTAGGAACTGCAATGGAAGGAAGAGGGCTATTGAAGATCAGGAGTTTGTTTAGGATGATGGACATAAGAAGCTCTATAGGCCTGCCGGGAGATAGTACCTGCCGGGAGATAGTAGGAGTTTGTTTAGGATGATGGATATAAGAGGCTCTATAGGAAAATTACAGATGGGGATGGAAAAGTATATTCAATCTCTTATAGAAAGTGATGATATTTTTGTATATAATAGAGTTTCGCTCCCTACAAATAGTATTCAAATTTTCCTTTCATCGACTTAGCAGGGAATACCAAGGATCTGAGCATTTATGTCTCTGTGAGATTCATAATGTTCTATGGTCAGAGCTTTGTTTTGTTGTGGCTATGTGTCGGGCTCCTATTTTTGTCAATTAATGCAGAACCAGATGATTACACAAAATTAGCATTGGACAGCATAGAGCAGGAAGCAGCATATAAAGTGCCAAAGGCCATAAATTCAGAGATTGAGTGGATAGAAATCTACCCAGATAATATGTGCATAGGTGGCCCTCATGAAGTGATGTGCAAATGGGATGCAGGTGAGTGTAATAAGGTTTCAATTTTTATGTGCGTAATGAAATTCCAGGTTTTAGTTTTTGTGCTAGAAAAACAAAGAACTCATGCAAATACCTCCTTTTTAAAAAGAAGATTTCATCCACTGCCTTGGCTCGAAATCCTCAGAAGGCAATTCTTTACAATCCTTAGAAGGCGATTCTTTACGCTGAGAGGCATTCTACATTCACAATAGGGGTGGAGTTGAAGAGCTAAAAGATTCCAAGATTTCGTGTAATTTTATAAGATTCCAGTCTAAAAATTAAAAAAAATTAAAAAGATTTATATAGAGGATCATAATGAAACTCTACAATAAATACACCACTAAATGTGCCACCACTCTTAGAGATGTTTTTTCTATTTTAAACCAAAATATAGATGTGAGTAATTTATAAGATGCTTGTGCTATTTTAAACCAAATTGCAAATATTCTAAATGCAAGTAATTTATAAATGCTAAGAATAAGAAATATATTTAAATGGGAAATGAACTGCCAGTAATTTATGAAAAAATTAAAAAATTATAATAAAAAACCAAAAACCAAAAAAAAAATTGGAAGATATCTCTCGGCGTACTGTAGATATATTTTTTAAATATAAATATACTAGTTTATTTTCTATTCGCACTTCCCTTCAGCTCACCTAAAATCTTGCAATTTGATATGCTCGCAACATGTGTTTTGTGATGTCTTCCTTGGCCAGGGCCCCACCAATTAGCTACTAACGTTGCATGAATAAAACCCCTCATGCCACTGTAAGATGCCTTATCGACGCAATTATTTATAGAGGCTCTTCACATTTCATCCACTCATGGCCAAGGAGAATGGAAACCATCCAATCTTCGAACTCTATCTTTATAAGCATTCCACTAACACAGAGCAACCCAAGGAAGAAAAATATGGCCTTCTTCACAAGCCACTAAGCTAACATTCAACTCCAAACATGACCTATGTCCTCCTCTTGCATGTACCCTACAATGCTCCATGTGGCCTTCAAACAATAATATTAAATGCTCTAGAATGTGCCTGTCTGAGTCAAAATCTCATGACCTCTTTTTGCTACAAGGACCCACACATTGCAATGGATACCTCAATGGCATGGAGGGAGTTAAATACTTCTAGAACCTTGCAAAACACATCTCTAAACATCCATGGACTTCTTTTGTGACAAAAAAAATACCAGATCTGAAATAATATCATATCCAAAATGCCAAAAACAAGGCACCAACATGGGGAAAGGCTAAGACAAGGATTAAACCATTGTGTTCCTTCCCAGGAACCCAAACACTGCCAAATATCTTTTTGGCTGAACTATGCAATTTTTTTTCCCAAACATGCAAATCTAAAAACATTTAGGAAAAAAAAATGCACATCTGAAACCAACAAATCTCCAAAACTAAATAAGGGAATACCATAGATCTATAACATATAAATCTGATATCTTGAAATGCTTCGCCATCCTTCTTAGCAAACCCCAGATTCACGTATGTATAGGTTGCAATCAAGAGAGGTTGTCCTCTCCTATACGAATATGTGGTAGAATCCATAATACAAAATATCAACAAAGCATATGCACAAGATAACACCAAATGCACCCTAGGAAAACTCTTTAAAAAAACACTCAACCTCTAAAGCTCCACAACTCAATGTGGTTGTGTTTAGGTGTGTCATACACCTTACAAGTCCTAATATTTGAAATATTTATTTATTTCTATTTATTATGCACACATATTTTGGGCATCCCACTTGGAGTGGCACCATGTGTCACTTATAGTTTGTATTTTGGTAATTTGTATTTATCACTTAGTGTCATGGAAGTTGCTAAATGCAACTATGACAAATTGTAGTGTGTGTAAGAGTTGCTAGAATGGAAAGAGATTGTAAGACATAGTTACCTTAGAAACTTGACAAACATGATTTTAGAAGATAGTGGAAGCATGATTTTAGGAGCCAAAAATGGAGTGTCGTATTTGGAGAGTCAATTATGATATAACATGTGTAAGTGATCTATGACAGGTGTAAGTAACTTTCTATTTTACAATGGATTTGATTCTCCATGACTAGGCATTAGATATTTCCTATCCAATTTGGGTGCCACATTTGAGGGCGATATTGGCTCATGGTTTTGGGTTTCGTTTTGGTGGTTTCTTGTATTGAAACTCCTATAAATTGAATGCTTGAGGAGTCATTTGTAGGAGAGGATCTTTATGTAGGGTTATGCTATCAGTTTTCCTCTAGAGGAGTAAGGTGTAAATCTCCATGTTAAGGCTTTGAGCCTGCAAGTGTATTGTAACATGTTTGTTGTTGCAGATTAATACATTGATTCAATACTTTAGAGTGTGGGGTTTTTTATCTGAAGGGTTTTTCCCACATATATTGATGTCTCTTCTCTTCTATCTATTTTCTTCTTTCATGTTCTAAAGTGTTAATTTACATGTCATTATGGGTCATCCCACAATAATGGGTTACACTTTTTGGCCAATCTTGACATTGAAATCAACATTTTGAACTAAATCTTCACTTTCTGATACCTATAGCTGCTAAACTGTTAGGAATTTGAAGATGATACGAACTAGTGATTTGTGAGATTTTGTCTCTAGATTCTAAATATATATAAAATTTGGAGTTAAACTGTAAAAAATTTTACGTCTCCTTTGACAACTAGTTTTTAATAGTAAACAACTTTTTTTAAAGTGATGTGTATTCTATCATACATAACTTTTTTTCTACAAAGGATAAAATTCTGATTCTTTTGAATTTAGATTGGTAACACTGATATCTAGAGGATGCATTTGGTTTCATAATGTTTTGTTGATTTTTTTTAATTAAGTTTTGAAGTCAAACCAATTATAATTTAGACATAGGCATATTCTGTCCAACATAACATTTTTTGTATGTATCAGAATTCAATTTTTTTTGTTGGAATAAAGATCAATACCTAGAGGACATGTATTTTTTAGAATTTTTTTTCTCTATTTTCCTATTTTTTCGTATGTGTGAAACAAAGACATTGATGTTCATTGAAAAACCTGCATTCACAAGAAATAAAAAATAAATATAATAATCAAATTTTAAATATATTTAAAATTATACTTTTTGGGAAGCTTATAATAAGGACTACATACTTACAAAACATAATTTTTAAATGAATTCATTTGATCCCCCAAAAGGTAAATCAAAAGTGGTTTTTTATCAGCATTTTGATAGACTCCATTATAGGTATGGTTTAAAATTAGCAGGGTTCTGTCAAGGGGCTTTGAATCTAAGGGGGTTTGATCAAACCCTCTTCAATTAAAATCCTTTAAATGGAACATTTCAAGGCTTAAATCATTATATTTTCTAAAACTATGTGATTTCAGCAAAAATCAGGATGTCCCAGAAAGTGTAACCCATTATTGTGGTAGCACCCTTATGTTGTCAAAATTTACTTAGATTTGAAAGTTGCATTACTTTTCCTCTAAGGGTTAATGGTGGGAAATTAACTATGTTTGTTTCCACTTTAAGGGCACAATAGTATGTGTTTGTATCAAGCTACAATGAATATCTAATTAAGAAAATTATAGGATACTAGAAGGTGCATATTGGGTAATTTTTCCTTACAAATGTATTATCTCCAGAATGAGATTATAATATACTTATAGAGTTCTCCATGTAGGAATTCAATAGCATTAAGAAACCCAATTGCACTCCTCATATGGTCAATCCAAATTGCTAATCTAAATCCATAAAACATATAGAAAAATGTGTAAATATGAAACCAACAAGTTTGCAAAATTGAATAAGGGAATACCATAGATTTGTAACATAAATCTAATATCTTGAAATACTTTCCATACTTCTTAGAAAAACCTGAGATTCACCTATGCATAGATTCCACTCAAGAAAAGGTCAATTGCACAAGGAAGGTGTCCCTGCATATAACCTAAAACTAAGCTTTGATACTAAATGTTAGGAATTTCAAGCCACAGATGCTAATTCCACATAACCTTTTATGAGAGAAAATATGCTAAAATAGTGTGTAGAATCCATAATGCAAAAGATCAACAAAGCATATGGATAAGATAACACCAAAAGTACCCTACAAAAACCTTTTCAAAAAAATCTAGCCCCCAAAGCACCACAACTCAATGTATTATCTCAAGAATGAGATTACAATGCACTTACAAAGTTCTCGATAGAGGATTTTAGTAGCATTAAGCAACCCAATTGCACTCCACATATGATCAATCCAAAATCATATGGGATCCACACATCCCACTCCATGCCTTCCTCCTATCACCACATATGCAACCTCCTTGAGATATTCCAATGCATACACATACCACTACCCATGTGTATATTTTTATAGGACAAGCTTGCACAAAACCATTAATTTGTATTACATAATGTTAGTGTGAATAGGGTGTAGACACTTAAAGTTGTCCTCACAATCATCCTACTTTTCTTCTATTAATTAAATAGATATTATTATTTATTTAATTAATTCATTTAATACTTCATCCTATTATTCTTCTATTAATTAAATAGATATTGTTATATTTTTAATTAATTCACTATATACTTTCCCCTATTTTTTCTTCTATTAATTAAATAGATATTATTATCTATTTAATTAATTCATTTAATAATTTCCTCTAATCATTTAAATCATTAAAATAATAAAATCATTATCCATTGCATATTTCATTAAAACATATATAAATTCTGGGAGGTTGGGAAGGACCCTTGCCACATCAGCATGGGTGGCAAGGCTAAGGCAGCGAGTAAGGAAATCATTGTTTGTTGTGCTCTAAGATGGCACGAGCAGAGGGGTGGTAGATATTAATTCTCATAAGTGCCAAGCCTTGGCATTAGCGACTAATCATTCCGAGGAATGCCTTTGAGCAACTTCGGTGTGAAGTCTGGGAGAAGGATATTAGGGAAGGTGAGTTTCTCCATTCTGCAGTTTCTTTCTTTGTCCACTGGCAAATGCCTTCTCACTTTGTAGCGATAATCTCGGTAGAGTCCATCTATTGTGGGGGGATGGATACCCCAATCAGACTGGTCAGCAGAAAGAGGCAAATGGCCTTCATTGGCAGTATCACTGATCTCAAACTACAAAGGATGCTTCGTAGGTTGGATGATCTAATGGTGGGGGCAGTTAGAATGATTCTGGGCAAAGACTTTATGGAGAACAAAAAAAGATATCGGGTGGACACAAATATCTCTTTGAGGGTCTTGGCAATGTTATTGGAAATGAATACGTCAAAGGCAAAGGCGGAATCCATTATGAGAGGCATTTTCAATCCAGAGCACTTAGGCGAATTGGATATGACCTTGCAGGTAGCCAGTCTTGGTATTGGAATCCCTCGACCAAAGAATTGGAGCATCCTCAATGATCCCAGAGCAGTGATAAAGTTGTATCTTTTTATTTTGGACGTCAAAGGGTTTATCTTGTGGTGTTGAAGGAGCAGGCGTAGGTGGCAGTGGATTTCATCAAAAGGGTGCTGGGCTTGGTCGCGGTCGAATGTCTCCAGTGGGTGGAGGATTTCAACCTGAAGTTAGGTGAATATGATAAGTAGTGGGTTCTGTGAAACACTATAGCTTCATTTTGTATCGTAGAAGCCAAAAGTTAACCAGTCCTAGTATGTATATAGTCTCCTTTGGTTGTTAGCAGTACTGACCCTACGTGGTCTTCTTAAACAAGTTTACAGTTTGGGAAGGTTGTTAGGTTTGATCATACTGCCAGCCATGAAAGGGTTGAGGAAATGTATCTTTTTGGCATACTTTTTAATATAGAAATTTCTATTATGAATTAAAAAAAAACATATATAAATTCATTTAAGTATATATCCATTATTGCATATTTAATACACAAACCCCACTTTCTCCATGAACTTCCAAATCTCCACTATACCATAAACGCTCCAGTTATTTCTTTCAAAAATGGCTCTGGCAATATGGACAAATGTTCATTTATCTGTTTCTGCATTTATTCCACATCTTCTCCCACAACCTGAATTTGATTATGTGAGGCATCTATTTAAACCCTCTTTTTTGCTCACTTGGGGACACAAAAAATTTGATAGAGAATTGATACTGGAGCATAATCTTTCATCTGTTCACCATAGCTTCTTGTTGTATTTGTGTGCTAATGAAAAATCTGAGAGCATCAATGCATTAATCAAGATTTTGGTGATAGGTAACAATGGAGTTAGTTTTCTTTTTGAATACTTACGTTTTGTTTTTCATTGTTTAGAATTTTATTTCTGCATTTGTATTCGTTTAGGATAGACTCCATTGACGTTGATGTTGAAAATGTTTTGATTCTGGTTTATAGATTCATCTGATTTTTATTTTTAGCATCTACATAGAGTATATTACATAACTAATTCCACATCAAGTAATATTCACACTTGTCTCTAAGTTAAGTTTACTTAGGGCATATTTAGGGTACATTAAGGATACTTATTACTTTGTGTCTCATGTCATAAGATTAAGAAACTTGTCATAATCTTATGTTGTCCTATGCTTCACCTTGGCCCTCTGTTACCCGAAATGTAATAGGAGCACATTGTTTCTCGTTAAAACGAGCAAAACATTGTTTCCATTTTTACAGTCATTTATAGGCGTACGGTGACTGTTTATTCTCTTACATTGCATCATTTTAAAAAAATATGTCATTGTTTTTTCAGTGTGACTGTTTACTCTCTCTCATTGCATCCTTTTAAAAAAATATCGTTGTTTTTTAGGTTTTTCCATTAAAACACTTCCTTTCTTTCTTGATTTTTATAAAAGCTTTCTTTTATATTTTGATTTTTATAAGTATCAATGTTCTTTAATATAAGAAATTTTTTTGAAGTTGTTTGCTATTAGTTGAGTAAAATACTCTAGTTTAAATTAAATATATAATTAATTTAATAATTCATTTTTAATCGTAAATATAAATATTTTTAAAATTAATTAATTTTGTATAATTAATATAATGATATAGTTTTTATAATATTAATAGTAAATAAAATTAATAGAATTAATTGTATATAAAATTATGTTATATATTTTGAAATATAGATATATAGATATCATGCTTCTTAAGCGCAACCTTTTCAAATTTCATTTCTTGTTGTGTTGTCGTCGTTGTTGTCGTTGTCATAACGTTTCTCATTTCTGGAAACCTAGCCTTGGCCTATATAACCAAAGGCTTCTCATTGTAAATTTATATTGTCATACATACTATTTGCATTCTTTGATAGGAATATAGTTTATTCTTGTCATATTAATCTTATCATTTGTTTGTGCTTTCCATTAGGCCTCTAGATCTTGGGTGGCTATCTCCATAGCCAAATCTTACATGGTATCAGAGCTTGTTGAGTGCCTTTGGTTAGTTTTTTGAGAGATATAGGATGCAAATCATGGTAAATCTTGAAAAGTTGAATATACTCTTCTCTTGCATCATATGATGACCTTGAGAATCAAAAAAACTTGATAAAAATACCAAATTTGGGAGGGTTTCTTCTTTGTGGCTTTGTATTGCAAGTTCATTTTGGAGCATGTTGGTGCAAATCTAAGCTGACTATTGAGTTTAGGGTGTCCAAGAAAGTTACTTTAGCCTTTTAATTTATCCAAATTAGACATTAGAGGCTAGATCTACAAGGGTTTGAAGTTGGGAGGTGGTTACCAGATCTAGGAGGTAGCTATATTTTCGAAGCACTTTGGGTCAAATTTAACCCTACTATTGCATCTAAAATGTCCAAGAACCTAAAGATCAATTATCAATTCATCAAATTTGGACACTATTGCCTTAGGCCATCAAGAAAAAACTACCCTCCTTAGTTGTATGGATTGTACTATTAGAATCTTTGTAGGAAATATTTGTAGAATATTTATGCCTATGTTAGCAAACATCAGTATAATCTAGGTGCATATTATTATCTGCAAGATAATTTTATTTTTCTGTAGGTTAAACAGTTGTTGTATGGATTATTTTTATTATTGTAGGTTCGCACCCTGTTGTCACAAGGTGCCCACCTACACCCACAAGTGCCACGTGGTGCATTCTATGCCACTTACATTGCTCGAGACCCACCACACACTGCCAGAAGCTACCTAAACACCACCGACAACAAATTTACTACATGTAGGAGAATATTCTGGCTCCTAAATAGAATATACCATCTCAAAACCATCCTATCCCCCAAAAGTGGTTTTACGCTACTCATATCAGCATTTTTGGAGTTCAATTGGTAGTTTTGGCAATAAAAGAATATTCTAGCAATCTTAGAGAGTATTCCATCAACTCCTATTGATTTTAGTATTATGTCAGCATGATGTCATCACATTTCTCCCTAATCTCCTACCCCTCCAATTTGCATTTTGGTTTTGGTAGTCTAACTTCAAGTGCCTTATTCTCAACCATATGGACGCCTTTTTCTAAGCAATTTTTTTTATTTGGAGAAGAATTTCATAGGCTATGAAGTGGTGCAATTAGTTTTTTATTTTGGTGTCTAAGTTTTTCTAGAAATTGCAAATTTTCACACCTGTTGCTGAGTAATTCTCATTTTGGGAACTTCTAGGGCTCTGTTTGGGATCATACGGTAACATTTTTGGGTGATTTTTTTTAAAGTGCATAATTTTTCAAGTACTTCACAATGGTGTAATTAGATTGATCCAATTTTACATCAAAATTATACTTTCATTTTGTGGCCTAATTTGGCATTTGCATTTACTAAGGTTAACACCACATTGGCTAGTGGTAGTTGTAATTACACTAAGTATAAAGTGCCAGTATCATAATTTTCTAGGGGGATCTCATTGATTGTGTGAGTTTGGGGGGTGATCTTTTGATTTTACATTTTTGTTTTTGGTTGTAATCATGTCTTCTAATCTCTAGAAAGTTAAATGTGATTACTATGGGAAGAAAAGGCATATAATAAGTGAATGCATGTTGAAGGAACTTAATGATCTAAAATTACTTTATGAACTTCATCAATTGAGACAACTTTGCATTGTTAATAGCATAATTTTGCCAAATTCTTCTAATCTGACATCTACATATTCATCTATTGTTCATACTCATACATCTTGTGTTGACATATCATTCATGGATGAACAATGTAGTCAGATGACATGTATTGAGATCTCACCTCCATCACCTATTGCTCCATCTTAATCTAGTGTTGTTTCATCCATGGCTTCTAGTGATTCTTTGGAGGAGGTTCATATCAATCTTCCTAATCCACCTCATTGGGATTCCTATTTGGCAAACATATCATCATTATTTTTGGAGTCTTACATTTCTGTTTTGGAGGGCACTATTGAGAATATTCATCTCCTCTTTGATGTTAGCTCCTATGGAGTTGCATATTCTTCTTCAAATGTGATGAGGACACCTTCATACCCTCTTGTGCTTTCTCCTCTTTTTCATTTGTCATAGTTTGGAATTGGGTTGGAGAATCTTGAGAAATATTTGAAGGACCCTTCATTGTATTTGGATCATGTTCTACATCCATTTCCACTAGATTTTAGATTGTCACACTCTTTAGTTTGGCTCGGAACATCTAATTTTATTGTGGCACCTTTCAACATCGACATTGTGACACTTGAGAAAGTTTAGAGACATCATATATCTTGAGTTTTCTTCCTTCATAGTCCTTCCAATAATGGGAAGACTTGCTACATACATCCTTGGTTTTGTTTCTTACTAAGGGGAGAAATATTGTTCGACATTCTTGGATCATCTTCAGTATTCATTGTTGACATCTACCATTAGTGCAAGAGATTCTACATTGAGGAAGAGCTACATGGTCTCTCCCCTTCTCAATTATGGGGGGGACTTTTTCCATACATGGGGGTTTTCCTTCTCATACATTGGAGAGTATCTTATGTTTTCTCTCTTTTGGAGAGGGGTTTTTCCTATGGTTTTTTCTCATTTTTCTCTATTTGTGAGAGATTATTTTGTACATGGGTACCTAACATGACCTTGTAGTCATGACCCATCATTGCATCATTTGCAATTATTTCTCATTCTCCCTGAGTTGTACTTAAGGGAATGGGGTATATTACTTAACAGGTTCCACATTAGGTCCTATTCACACTTCTCTAGTTAAGTTTACTTAGGGCATATTTAGGGTACACTAAGGATACTTATCACTTTGTGTCTCATGTCATAAGATTAAGACACTTGTCATAATCTTATGTTGTCCTATGTTTCACCTTGGCCTATATAACCAAGGGCTTTTCATTGTAATTTTATATTGTTATACATTCTATTTTCATTCTTTGATCATAATACAGTTTATTCTTGTCATATTGATCTTATCATTTCTTTGTTCTTTCTGTTAGGCCTCTAGATCTTGGGTGGATATCTCCATAGCCAAATCTTACACATAAACCATGACCCCAAAACCATATGCTCACTAAACCATGACCCTCAAAATTAGTACATGTCCAATGTCCCATACAACTTACAAGTGTCCACAAGAACATCTATCCTAGAGTGGTATGCACATCCTAAGATGCATCACAACTAAATAACAATATTGCATTATTATGCAAGGTGTACAAGACACCTTTCCCAACATAATAATGTCTTCATGTTAAGTATGCCTTGGAATATGATGAGTATATTCAAAATAGATGAAGTTTTTTTGCCTGTGGAAGTATAATTCAAGCTCAATTTGGAAAGATGATGGGAACAACACAAATGACAAAAACTACTTAGTTGAGTGTTATTTTTCATATTTTGACTAGAGGGCAACCTATGATGGACTACCTAGAATATAATATTGTTTTGTCTTTTATATAGGCATTTCTAACTTTCCTAACACACATTGGTCAATAAACAATGGGTAGGAATGGACAATTTGACTTGTTGATGTGGAAAAATAGGATGTATAGGAAAAAATAAAATAGATTTAGATGAAGTTACATAAGTAGATAATACTTATTGGGTATGTATGCATGTGTATACTATAGAAAATCATATTTGCCAATATCATCTACTATATATTCATAAAATGAAGGAGAATGCATCATTACATAATCTATTTAAAATGATTAAGAAATATTTGAATAAAATTGGAGGCATGGATGACTACACAATTGTCAAAATATTGGTGTGTGTAGGGACAAATAGACCTTCAATAATGCAAGGTCATGGGAATGGTCTTTGTGTAAAGTTAAAAAAAATTTATTCACCATACATGATTATCATTAATTGCATGGCCAACAAAATGGATAATCTAGCATATAAAATTATGAGTAATTCTTTTGTAGTGTCAAAAGTTGAAGATCTAGTTTGCGAGCTCCACTCATACTTTTGTTAGTCCCAAATGGTTTTGGAATTTCAACAATTTGTTGATGGAATAACCATAAGAAATAAACTTCATAAGGACATTGATATTAGATGGATCTCTTTGCATGGATCAATGTAAAGAGGTTTTACAGAATATCAATCCTTGATTAGAGTAATGTATGAGCATTGCCTCAAAGTAGATAAATCTCTTAACCTCTTATTTAGATTAAGTGACATATATGCACTTCTAACTTTATCTAGTGATCTTCCCATGTTAAAAGAAATGAACATTCTTGTTAAAAAATCTTAATAAAGAACTATGTATACTTTAGAATATACAAAGCTACGTAAAATGATATGCATGACCCTCAATAATCTATATCTATTAGAGAAATAATTACATGTCCAAAATTTAATAGCTAACACTTAATGATAAATGTGGAAAATATTGTTAATTTTTTATAATTTAATGCAAGCAAGGAGTTATGTGTATTAGTGTGGGGATATGAGATACCAATGCACTATTTTTCTAGGGTCTAGTGCACTACCAAGCAAGTACCTATTACAAGGGAAACTTTTGACAATATTGTTAAATTTGTAAATACTACCTTAAAGGATCTCTTTCCTCAAAGATTAGAGAGCAATTTCCTTGAGACAAACTTATTGAAGCCATGTCTATTGTGTATCCTCAATACTAGAACAATTGTCAACCATTTGATTTTCATAACAAGTCAATAAAGATTTTGGCCAAACACTTTTCTAGAAGTTTAGAATTCAATGGACAACATATAGTTCAAAAATTACAAATAATTTAAGCTTACAAAGCAACCAACTTGTTTTATAACATTAATGATGGAACAATCTAAACTCATGGAGGGTCCCTTCCAAGATGGATTGATAACAATGTTTTGGGCAACCTTAAGTCAAAGTGAAATATTATATGATTTAATATTAGAATATTTCAAAATTACTTATCTATGTCAAACCATAATATTGGGGTCAGTGGAAGATGAGATACTTTTTAGTGCAATGAGATTGAAATTAAAGATAAGAAACAAACTTGACAAGAATTTAAAAAATACTTATGGATGTATATAACTAGTTATGATATCACAAGTTATCATTTTGAAGAGCATTGTGAATCTGGAGGTCCATATGTGAAAGAAGAGGATTGTACAACACTTTGAATAACACTAGCACATCCAACATAATGTACAACACATCTAGTGGCACTAATGAGATGTAGCTAAGTGGAAGTATGTAGACAGAGGAAAATAAAGATGATCAGTGTGGTTCTCATAGTCAAAGTGAGTAGATGATTTGGAAATTGAAAGAGATTAATTAGATATTTATAGTGTAACCATATGCCAAATCATTCTTGATTATATTTTAATTTATTTACCACTTGGATAATGGACATACAAATAGAAGTTTTCAATTTTCATTTAAGAATTAACATTTTACTATTTTCCATTATTCCATTTTAGAATATAAAATTTAAACATTTTTTCAAATTTGATTTTTAAATTTATTTGTACTTGTGTTTATTTGGTAACTCATGAGGACAAGAACATATATTAAAAGGATTTTTTTATTTGAATAAATCTTAAGATACTCAAATTATAGTGTTTTACACCTATAAAACATATAAGAACAACATAATGACAAAATAGAGGTGCCCACAATAGTTAGCCATTGTCTATTGTGCAAACACTTAAAACATATAATATTGTAATATTATGTCTTAAAATTGTCGAATTGTCCCAACACTTAAAACTATAATATTATATCTTGAAAAAATAAAAAGTACAACAAATGTAATAATTTTAAAAATATTGTTAATTGAATTATACTCTACATTTACAATGACTAGCATATCATTCTATGTAGCATGTTCCACTCTTCATCTGTTGGAAGTACAATTTGATATAACTTATTGTGACTAGCATGTAAATTTGTTAACAATTTATAATTAAGAGTGTAGATTTCCTTTATTGTATCATGCAAACTTAGTTTCAAGGTTATTAATGGTTTAACAAAACCAAAAAAGTTTGCCTCATCTAGCTTCTTAGGGAAGTGGTCCTTATCTTGCTTTAGTATATCCTCCATCTCCCTATTAAAAGCATCCTTTGTAATGAATTTTTTGGTCAAAAGACATTGACAAACATAGCTTTGTGAGTTCTTCTACTTTTTATGTAACTTGATGTAGTCATGGATGGAGAATCCAATGAAGGACTATCAAATCATGTAGGGAAAACACACAATTCACATTCACAACAAAACCTCAATGGAACGACAACAACAACATTAGCTTTATTAATTTTATAGTCATGAATGATTACAACCCACCGCAATGGGTTTCCTACATTTTAGGTTACAACGTAAGTCCTTCAATCAAGTGTGATGGTCCCAAAATGTAGAATCTTTATGTGATGCTCATCATAATCTCTCTTGAGTCTAATGTATCTTTGTATGCATTCCTTTTTTGGCACAAACTTCTATAAAAATGGTACAAGTGAAGAATAGAGAATTTGTGTAGGCTAGGCAACTCGATAAAGGTTTAAAATCCAAGTTATGTATTTGTGGTGTTTCAAATCTTTTGAAACATGGATATGGCATTGATGTAACATTATAGAACATATTCTGTAAACTTCAAGATCAACCTATACCTAGAATCCAACCCTCAACCTAGCCTCAATCCTGAATTCCACTTGCCTCTCAATATCAACCTCTTATACAACCTTAATCATAGCCTAAGCCTATTCTTTTGCCTTCTCATCCACCTTAGCCTTAGCCTAACTTCCCTCTCTAGCCTTTTCTTCAACCTCAACCTAACAATAAAGGTAAAGGTAGATTCATAACTATATAAGATTTTTTCCCTCCTACCTTGCCTACTTTACTTCCCACCCCTCCCTTTGCTCCCTTTTCTACTTCCCCTGCCCTTTTCAAGTCCATTTCTCCCATCCTCCCCTCTATCTTAGACCCTCCACCTTCCACCATTACCCCTATCTCAAATTTTGTCTTAGAATCCCCTATACATTTTTTTCCTACCCCTTCCCCCTACCCTAACTCCTATGAAGTTTGCCCCACCATTCATTCTAGCCATCCCATCAGCACAACCCAAACTTATCAAACCTTCTAACTTCTTAGCTCATGGCACATCTTCTTCTATTTATTCTATTGACGATGATGTTGAGGACCTATTACAACACTCTACAAATCCTCTTGTACTTGAAACATCTACTAGCTTTCCCAAGGGCTTCACTACTACACACTCCACCTTCTCTACTACTATCACTCCTCTTCCTGTGGTACTGATTCTCAACTCACTCTTCTAGGGACACTTTATTTGATTCCATTGTTGACATTCCTTCCATTGTTTACATATTTTATGGATTGACCATTCTTTTTGTTTCTTGTTCTATGTATGTTGTTAGTTTGGCCTAGATGATACATGCTACCCTTATAGGTACATGACCACATGAAGAACACCATGTTAGCAATGCCTTTATATGTTTCTCTTTACTTTCTTGTGTTGTTCCTTTCTCCCTACACTCTTGGTTATTTGGCAGTAATGTAAAGTGTTGAGGTGCTAGTGCCTTTTTCAAGTTGACTCAAAATTATTCCTAGATATTCACATGTTCATCATTTCTACTAGTTGTCTTTTACCCCTCTTTTGCGATCCTATATTTATTGTCCCACATATTTGGTGTTGTCCTCTTATTGGTTCCTTGGGAATGATGCAAAGCATTCAAGTATCTCATACTATTTTCATGTTGACCCAATCCAACCATTTCTTATTAGATTATTTGTTGTAACACACTTCTTTATATACCACTTCTTCCGTTATGCTTCTTGTTCTGTATGCATGGGACATGCTGACACTATGTGATATATACATTACACTATTGCTTATTATACTAACCCCGTGCACACAAATCCCTTTGTTCCCTATTGTTATTTACACTCTTTACATGTTTTGTTACTAGATCTATCTTCTTCTACTTAATTGTTACTTGTTATGTGGCATTTCTTCCTCTTTTTAGTTTGTATTCCATTTCTTTAGGTAGGATTCCAAGTGCACTATTAAGTTATTTATATTACAAGAGGCTTCATTCTAGGTGCAAAATTCACTTCATTAGTTCTAGGATTATTCATCTTTCTTTTGCATGTCTCTCTTTTCTACCTTCTATCTTGTTCATTATATGTCCACTTATTCTCTATTATCCTTTCACACACCTTTATCCTTTCACTTTCTCTTCTCTCCTTAAAATTGATTATGTATTTTAATATACAATCAGTTTAAGGGAGGCATATACTCTACTCTTATTTTTTATCATGCTTTATAGCATCCAACTTTTGGCCTCTGAGCCACCTTTTTTTGGTCCCTAAGCCACTTTTCATGATCCTTGAGCCATCTAAGTTTTTGGTCCCTAGGATAATTTTCATGGTTCCTAGCATAGAGTACAATAGGACTATCTATTCCTTTTAGTTGGCCTAGCTTGTCCCTTCTTTTACTACTTCTTTTTCTTATGTGCTAACTTTTCTCTTTTGCATATTTTTTCCCCCATCTATGCTCAAATATCTCTATTTTGATTGTAGATGATAGATGATTTACATATTATTTGTTTTCTACATGATCTAATACTTCTTGATGAACTTTAACGTATTTTCCTTGTGTGTTTGTCTTGTAGATAAGTGGTGCATATGAAAAACAAATCTAGAATTGGGGGCAAGGCCCTCAAATGTTAACATATCCTTTTTATAGTATCCACATATTTCAATTTAAGAAATTTCAATCATGCAATTTTATTTTCTATACTTTATCATATAGTTAGATCATCTAGTGACTTGAGACCACTAAAGTGGGGGGAAATGTAGTCAGAAATGGCATACTTCACATTTTGTACTCTATGTATTTGCATTCATTTTAGTACCCACACCTGTAGCATGTTTAGGACTCATTTATCCTATTTCCTTAGCCTCTAACCTAGGAATATTGATGTCAAGTGACCCCCTTTCTATTTTTGTTCAATCCCTTGTAATGGTATGGGCCTACCTCAACAGGATACCATTACATTTGTGAAGACATCCCAACATTTGTGGTAGCATCATAGGTAATTTAAACCATACAACTCATTGTAAAATTTGACTTCCCTTGTGTGTTTTATTTTTAAATGGCTCATATCCTCGCACCATTTATAATTTTGTTATATCCTTTTAATATTAATCTTTTCCTTCTTCTCGTTGAATGCATTAGATTATTCAATCTTGAATTCTCTCTTGCAACTTAACTTTTCAAAAATATTTTCTTGTAGCTTATTCATTCTTTGTAGCATTTCTCGTGGTGAGATCCTCTTGAAGTTTAAAGAAACACTTCTTTACCACTTTGCAGCCTCAAAAACAACCTCCAAAGTATAGCTTCTATAGTTCTTGACCTTTACAACTTCTTTCCTTACTATTTTTGTAATTCTCCATAATGTTATTGTTCTCTATAGCTTATTTACACCCTCTTGTAGCCTCTTTATATTTTTATGTAGCTTCTTTGTTACTGTTAGCATGGTAACCACTCCTCAAAACAAAACTTATAGCTACACCCTATAGATTTGGCATATTATTACTTATACTACCCATTTTCCCTTCCACTCATAAAGCATTGCACCCAATATAAAGCTTCTAGGTTTTTTATCACTAAACTACATATACACTTAGTATTCCTAGCATAGAGTACACTAGGGTAATATATATTACACACCATTTTCTTCTATACTAATTCTCATAGGGTTGAAATAAACCAAACAAGGGCTTATTTGAGGTAGGCTCCCAAGCTAGACCCTGACCTTTCCTCTATCCCAACTATAGGTTCCTTGATACATATTTCTTTATTCATTGATTGGATTTATATTCTACTAGCATCTTAGAATTATATAGTCTAAGGCATTTTTGTTTTCAATACATTAGGATGTGGTTGCAATTGTTCAATCTTTATTGTAATCACATCATTGTCAACTATTCTTGACCTTTTTTGTTTGTATTCCAAAGTATTCTGAGCAACTTTCATGTTTTAAAGTATTGGGAAACTACTACTTGACTCTGTCACTACTAGTCCATACAAGTCCAGAGAGTTCACATTTCTATTGTATTTGACTGTATAACTTATATTTTGGCTTTTGATTTACAAGCTAATGGATTAAGGATGCATCTTCTACCTTCAATTCCTTTAATCAATTTCCTTTCCATAGTTTAGTTCATTTTTAATCAATCATTTATTTTCAGTATAAAGCTTTAGTACTAAATTGAGTTAATTTTAGATTTATATTTTCACATTTTTTACTAAGTAATTTGACGAGCTTAATTAGTACAAATTAGAGTAGAAAGGAAAGAAAACCTTGCATGCTAGCTAAATATTCTTTTCTATCCTACACTTTGGTGTTCACATAGTTTATTTTCCACGAGCTTTAATCACTTCATGGTTTAGTATTGGTTTATTTCCACTCTTGATGGAAAACCAATGAAAGACTTGGTTAACATCATGCATTTAAAATGATACTATTGTTGGAACACTATACATAGGGGTGGAAGGGGCTATTTTAATGTCCCCTTTTTGAGCCATTATTGCAAAGTGACTTAGATATTTGGAAAATTGGAAAATAACTATTTTTCCTTGGCAAAACGATGTTGGATTATGACTTGGGGTAATTTTTTAGTAATTATGGAGAAGTCAAAATTAATTAAATAATTTGCCTAGTAGACGAGCAACCCACTTGGAGGATGGAAAGTGGGAAAAATAAAGGGAAAAATAAAAATAAAATAAAATGACAAATAAAAAGTAATATTTTAATGCCAAGGGTGGTGTCCCACTTAGAGAAGAAAAAAATAAAATAATATTTTATTCCATGACTTGGACGTCCCAATTTGAGATGGGAAATTAAAATAAAATATTATTTTATTATGGAGGTGGACATGAAATAAAAATAAATTATGGCAAATTTGGGCGCTCAACTTGTGGATTATAATAGGGGCATTTGAAGGTCATTTTTTATTATTGTGAATTTGTCATTTGATATTGGAGATTTTTCCTTTGAGCTGCAACATTGGTTCAACCATTTTATGAGGATGAAAACCCTTGGAAAATTAGTAGATTGGATGAAAACCCAATACCACTTGAGAGGTAAATCCATACGGGGTTTACTATGATTGATTTAGGACAAACAACTAAGAGGGGGGTGAATCAGTTGTTACCAAACTTCTGTTCTTTATATACTTTAAAGCTTCTTATATTTTAATAGCATATCAAAGATTCAATCATGAAGCATAATGCATGAAATCAAGAGCAGAAACAAATTCAACACATACAACACCAAGATTTTAATGTGAAAAACCTGGTTAAGGGAAAAACCACGGGGTGACTAACCCAAGATTGTATTCTCTATTAAAAGAATAAGAAGAATAAAATGGCACTTGCCAATTAGGGCTCACTGCTCGAGCACACTGCTCACAAAAGGCCCACTACCTATAGGAGATACACTGTCTACAAAAGAATATAAATATTACATACTTGAACTAGAGATTAGCATCTTCACTATGCTTGAGTTAGTTCCATTTAAGCTCAACACCTCTGCTCTGCTTTTGCTCCTCTTCACTATCACCTTCTCATCATCATTAAGGATACTTTTGAATGACTTCACAATTCTTATTTATACATGACATCAACTTTGGAATGATCATCAAAGTCGACACAACATACACTTATTTTATTATAGAGAAAATACAAAAATACAGCTTAACTTATTACAAAAACTTCATGCACATTACTAAACTATCGGCCACACATAGCTGGGACTTCAATCTTCTTAGAGGAACACGCCATGCTTCACAAAACAACTTCAAGATCATCTGTAACATGTGCAAAACATCTGGTCAGCCAAGACTAGGAAGAACACCATCACTAGAAGGTAAATATTCAATTACGAGCTCAATCTTCAATGCAGACCACCAAAACAAACTAGACACAATCTAGAGACCCCCACAAGCTTGCTTGAATCATGAGGAACATTTGCACCACTTCTGTTTACTGTAATCATTCACATCTTCATTCGGAACCTTAAGAACACAGTCACCCATCACTGTCACATTAGAAGGATTGCTTGTGGACCTCCAAACCACGAACCAATTGAGTTGTCAATTCACATTAGCCTCCCAAACATGCCATCAGATCTGCAGAACATGATATTGTATTTCCGGATCTCACCGAACCTATCTGTGTCACACTGTCACCTTTGAACAGTTGCCAGAACTAGTTTTACTCTCATGACCATAACTCCTCCATATTTTCATGTGGACCTCTCAAATCTTGTTTGGATCATCTTCAAACACTTATCTACAAACCTTTTGATGTGCATTCTCTGATCTTCTTTTAGCTGGGAACTTTGTAGAGCTTCATTGTCTTCACTGATCTTCTCTATTTCTGATAGGACTAATTTTCTCAATATCCTCAACACACAACTCATCCAATCCTTGACATCAATGCAACAGGAGTATGTTGACATCAATGACAACACCGGTTAGGCCCATACTTGCAACAATCTCCCCCTTTGTCATTGATGGCAACATATAATGTGAAAAACTGTTTTAACCATCAAGACAAGAACTTCTCCTCACTGACTGACATAGCTCCCCCTATCAACAACAACCATTTAACTGCTCCCCCTTTGATCAACAACCACTTTTGTTTTCACAAGTCTTCTCTCCCCCTTTGACATCAATGGCAAAGGGCACATACTTGCAACCACTTTACATACTTCAGAAACATATAGACTGCTCCCCCTGAGTAGCAGCCTCCTAACATCAATCTAGATCACAAGATATGACTATTGGATCCACTAGACTGATGCACATCAGTGCACCTTAATTCAAAACTGGAGGGGTAATAACCCCTAACTTCTCCCTGAGATACTCAAAAGAGTCCTTAGGTAGAGGTTTAGTAAAAATGTCTGCAATCTGATCCTTTGAGGGCACAAACTCTAATCTAACTTCATTCTTGTTCACCTGCTCTCTCAAAAAGTGGAACTTGATGGATATATGTTTTGTCTTTGAATACAACACCAGATTTTTTGATATGTTTATTGCACTTGAATTATCATAGAAGATTGTGATAGGTTCATCATACTCTACTCTGATATCTCTTAGCATTGGCTTCATCCACAATACTTGAGTGCAAATACCTACTGCTGTAATATACTCTACTTCTGTAGTGGACAAAGATATTGCCTCTTGTTTCTTGCTTAGCCAAGAAACCAATCTTTTTCCCAAAAAGAATGCACCACCACTGGTACTCTTCTGGTCATCCACATCTCCTACCCAATCAACATCTGTATATGCATGAAGAGAGAAATCATGATCCTTAGGATACCATAATCCATACTCAACTATTCCTTTTAGATATCTAAGAATTCTCTTGATTGCCATGACATGAGACTCTCTAGGATCAGCTTGGAATCTGGCAACAAGACCAACAACATTCATAATATCAGGTCTAGTTTGAGTAAGATAGAGCAGTCCTCCAATCATTGACCTATACTTTTTCTAATCAACCTTAGGGGATTCATCATCTTTACTCAGCTTACATCCACTTGCCATGGGAGTATTCATTGCCTTTGAATCTTCCATCCCAAATTTCTTCAACAATTCTTTCACATACTTGGTCTGTGATATGAAGATTCCTTTCTTTGTTTGAGTGATTTGCAGACCCAAGAAGAAATTCATTTCCCCAAACATAGACATCTCAAATTCACTTTGCATTTGATTTGCAAAGGTCTTGCACATACTATATTTCCCTCCAAAAATGATATCATCAACAAATACTTCAACAATCAAGATACTTTCATGATCAATCTTAAAATATAGATTATTGTCTGCAGTACCTTTGTTGAAACCGATCTTCAAAAGATGTTTGTCCAATCTTTCATACCAGGTTCTTGGGGTTTGTTTGAGTCCATACAATGCCTTCTTTAGCTTGCAGACCACGTCTCCATGATCAGATAATTAAAATCCATCTGGTTGCTCAATGTATGCCTCTTCTTCCAAATCACCATTTAGGAAAGTAGACTTGACATCCATCCGATACACCTTGAAATCTTTGAAGGCGACAAAAGCAAGAAATAATCTGACAACTTCAATTCTTGCCACATGAACAAAGGTTTATTCAAAGTCAACTCCTTCTACTTGAGAATAACCCTTATAGACCAATCTGGCTTTGTTTCTGACAACTTCACCATCTTCATTCCATTTATTCTGGAAGACCCACTTAGTCCCAATCACATTTTTGTTATTAGGTCTGGGAACAAGATCCCAAGTGTGATTCTTTTCAATCTGCATCAATTCTTCCTCTATTTCTTTAGCCCAGCTTTCATCATTGCATGCTTCACTTATTGTTTTTGGTTCAACCTTTGAAATCAAACAATATTTTAGTGAATCTTGAGCAATTTTTCTTCTTGTTTGAACACCTTTGCTTTTATCTCCTATGATCTGATGTTTAGAATATTCAGTCTTACATACCTGGGAGTTTTGGGATTCTCTTGCACTTCTAATTCTTGGACAGGTTCATCCAAGCATGTCTCTTCTTCTTGTATTTCAGGATTCTCTGGATCAATCGGGATCTGAACTAGAGAGGGGACTTATTCTCCTTAGTCTAAGACATCATTTTGATCATCTACTTCATATTCATAATACCTTGAGGGACTTTCCATGCCTTCATCAACCTTCACATTTGTACTTTCTACATTTTTTTCAATCTCTTGTTATAACACCGGTATGCTTTGCTTTGAGTAGAATATCCCAAGAATATTCCTTCATCACTTCTAGCATCAAACTTGCCAAGGTCTTCATCTCTTTTGATATAGCATTTACTACCAAAGACTCTAAAATACTTCACAGTAGGAGTGATGCCAAACCAAAGTTCATAAGGAGTCTGACCAGTATTGCCTCTGATTTGTACCTGATTAAGAGTATAGACAGTAGTTCTTATATCTTCTCTCCAATAGATGTGAGGAACATTTGCTTCCATCATCATGGTCCTAGATGCTTCTTGGATGGTCTGGTTCTTTCTCTCCACTACTCCATTCTGCTGTGGAGTCCTTGGAGCAGATAATTGTCTCTTTATCCCATGTTTCTCACAGAATGCTATGAACTCACTGGATGTGAATTCTCCACCTCTATCAGACTTGAGGCATTTTATGTTTATGCTAGTTTCATTTTCTACCATAGCCTTGAATATTTTGAACTTCTCAAGTGCTTCAAATTTCTCCTTTAATAAGGTTACCCACATCATCCATGAGTGGTCATCAATCAGCAACATGAAATACCTATCTCCTTGCAGACTCCTGATTCTTGTCGGACCACAGAGATCAATGTGACTTTTGAATGTGACTCTGTTCTGGTTACCCAATTGACATTCTTTGTACAAATTATTAGTGGGTTTCACCAGTCTTGGAAGATCTCTTACAGCCTGAGTGTTACATATCTTGATGATATTATCAAAATTCACATGACACATTCTCCTATGCCACAACCAACTCTAATCAATTTGAACAAATAAGCAACTTTTGCCAGTACCAACCAATTGGAAGATGTTACCTTTTGTCTGTGTACTAGATGCAATCTCAGTTCCAGAGCTTTCAAAGATCTTGCATTTTCTATTTTTGAATTAGAGATCATAGCCTTTATCCACTAACTGTCCAACACTGAGAAGATTATGCTTCAGACCTTCAACATACAGAACATCATTGGTTTTGTTCTTTCATTCAAAAGAAATAGTTCCTCTGCCTTAGAATTATCTCCAAACTTTACAAGTCCACCTTCATATCTTTCCAAGATTAGGAACTTACTCTTGTCACCAGTCATATGGTGAGAGCATCCACTGACAATAACCCATTCATCCTTTTCTTCAACCTGAGCAGCCAAAGCACTTTCTATCATCTTATGATTGGTAGATTCAATAGGCATTGGATCTTCTTCCTTGATGGCAATAAACACCCAGTCACTTCCAGGTTTGTTTCCTATCTCAAATTAATCATCTTCTTGAACATAGTAACACTTCTTCTGAAACCTTGATCTATTAGGGTTTGGCCTTGAAAACCTTTCCAGACATCTTGAGGCAAAATGACCAATCTTATTGCAGGCAAAGCATTTAAAAGGTAATTTTCTTTCATACTTACCGGATCCTCTTGGCAGTCTCTTTGCAATGAGGGCGTCAAGTTGTTCAGCTTCTAATTCATCCTCATCTAAATCTTTTCTTGCTTTCTCATACCAAGTTGATTTTCTTGAGGAACTTTCTCCTGGATCATATCTCTATTTGCCTTTTGTAGAGGCACTAGCTTTGAATGCAGATTCAATCTTGGGAAGTGCATCACTAAACTCAGCCAACTCAAATGTAGATATCTTACCAACCAGTTGATCCCTTGTAATAGTTGTTAAAGATTTGATTTCCTCAATGGCAACAACTTTGTGTTTGTAAGCAGGAGGTAAAGATCTGAGAACTTTAGCAACAATCTCATCTTCTTCCAATATTCCACCAGCACATCTAATGCCACATACAAGGTCATTTACTTTTGACATATATAAAGTGATATTCTCATCTTCGCTCATCTTCAAGTTTTCAAACTTTCCTTTTAGACTTTGCAGCCTGGCACACTTAACATATTTGTCTCCTTCATAAAGATTTTTTAGCTTTGTCCAAATCTCATAAGCAGTCTTCAATCCCATAACATTTGTTAGCTCTGAATCAGATAAGGCACTCAATAGGGCTTCTTTAGCTTGAAGATTATTGTCTACATCTTTGACTTCATCTATAGTTGTTGGACCATTCCTTGGGGGAACATATTTAGTTGAGGTTATGCTCCAATACTGATCTCCCATGCATTGTAAGTGACATTCCATGCAGCTCTTCTAGGCAGTGAAGTTTGTTCCATCAAACCTTGGACTGTCCTTATAGGCCGACATCCTGGATCTCCTCAAGCGGTTAAGTTTCTTCTAGAGGAACTTAGCTCTGATACCAATTGATGGATTTAGGATAGACAACTAGGAGGGGGGTGAATCAGTTGTTACCAAACTTTTGTTCTTTATATACTTTAAAGCTTCTTATATTTCAATAGCATATCAAAGACTCAATCATGAAGCATAATGCATGAATTCAAGAGTAGAAACAAATTCAACACATACAACACCAAGATTTTAATGTGGAAAACCTGGTTAAGGGAAAAACCATGAGGTGACTAACCCAAGATTGTATTCTCTGTTAAAAGAATAAGAAGAATAAAATGGCACTTGCTAATTAGGGCTCACTGCTCACAAGAGGCCCATTGCCTACAGGAAACACATTGTCTACAAAAGAATATAAATATTACATACTTGAACTGGAGATTAGCATCTTCACTATGCTTGAATCAGTTGCATTTAAGCTCAACACCTCTTCTCTGCTTTTTTCTCCTCTTCACTATCACCTTCTCATCATCATTAAGGATACTTTTGAATGACTTCGCAATCCTTATTTATACATGACATCGACTTTGGAATGATCATCAAAGTTGGCACAACATACACTTATTTTATTACAGAGAAAATACAAAAATACAACTTGACTTATTACAAAAACTTCATGCGCATTACTACACTATCGGTCACACATAGCTGGGACTTCAATCTTCTTAGAGGAACATGCCATGCTTCGCAAAACAACTTCAAGATCATCTGTAACATGTGCAAAACATCCAGTCAGCCAAGACTAGGAAGAACACCATCACTAGAAGGTAAATATTCAATTACGAGCTCAATCTTCAATGCGGACCACCTAAACAAACTAGACACAATCTAGAGACCCCCACAAGCTTGCTTCAATCACGAGGAACATCCACACCACTTCTGCTTACTGTAATCATTCACATCTTCATCCGGAACCTCAAGAACACAGTCACCCATCACTGTCACATTAGAAGGATTGCTTGTGGACCTCCAAACCATGAAACAATTGAGTTGTCAATTCACATTAGCCTCCTAAACATGCCATCAAATCCGCAAAACATGATATTGTATTTCTGGATCTCACCGAACCTATTTGTGTCACACTGTCACCTCTAAACAGTTGCCAGAACCGGTTTTACTCTCATGACCATAACTCCTCCATATTTTCATGCAGACCTCTCAAATCTTGTCTAGATCATCTTCAAACACATATCTACAAACTTTTTAATGTGCATTCTCTAATCTTCATCTAGCTGGGAACTTCATAGAGCTTCACTGTCTTCACTGATCTTCTTTGTTTCTGATAGGACTAATTTTCTCAATATCCTCAGCACATAACTCATCCAATCCTTGACATCAATGACAACACTGGTTAGGCCCATACTTGCAATATACTATTGAGCATATTTCCAGGTTACAACATCATAATGGAGCTACAAGGATATATCATTTTCTATAGATTTATGATAGCTAGGGTTTGAAGGTCAAATTAACATGATTTGTGCCAAATTGTCAATTTGATATGATGAAGATTGAAGGATGATAGATTGCAGGTTATTGATGATTGAATTTGCTTTGATAGATCATATGGTTTAATGAAGGAATCGATGAGTTTTTTAAGGCATAACTAAATTTCAACATTGCTGGCTGCTAGGGTTTGTAGAGTATTTGTTATCATCAAGGCAAATTGTAGATCTAGGCAATCATTTAGGCCGATCGTGGAGTTTTGAAGGAGGAATGTCATATATTCTCATCACTTAGGGTTTCTTTCATTATCTAGAGTTTGGCAGCCTCATTAAGAGTCAAGTGATTCTTCATAAGAGGAGATTTATGGCATGTGAATGAAAATTTCAGTCATTATAACATCAGAGATTTCATACCAAACATTTCAGTCTTGGCAGATTAGGGTTTTGGTGACAATTTTATCATCCATTGAAATTTAGGGTTCAAGCGCTCCATTCCAAGTCTAATCGTTGCCCTTTTGGAGGAATTCATGACCATAAAGAAGATTGTAATAGGCTGTTTGCATTAGGGATTTCATCACAACAGTCATATCTTCTTCTTATCAGATTTCTCCATCTTCTACAACATCATATCATTGGTGCATTCTCAATCAGGTATGTTGTAATCAGTCTAGAATTCAAATATTTAATTTGAATCATCTTTGTAATCACTATCATATGATGCTATCAGTCTGATCTGAGTTATATCAGACCTGATTTTATTGTAATCAGTCCTCTTACTTTGAGAAATAAAGTTATCTTTGGAGTGGGATATTGTTGTTATACATTTGGGTACATTTGTTTGTCAAAATTACATTGAAAAACATTGAAGCAAACACACAACACCAGTATATAAGATTCAGATTAGAATTCAGATGGTTTTGAAAACATTAATTTTCTAGAGTATTCAAGGAATCAAAACTAAAATTTGGGTCAGAACTACTAAGGGTTCTTACAGTGGTATTAGAGCTTAGCATTTCGCAGAATAAAAATAAAAAAGTTCATGTTTTTGAGCAAGAATCTTGGTAGGGGTTCTTACAACTATTCATTGATAATTATTTTTTGTATGCCCCTTTGACCTTATGAGCTTAATTATGTTATTATGCCCATCTAGGGGCAACTAGTTTCACATGTGTCTTCACAATCACATCATTATCTATTTATGATTACATGCTTATCTATAGACATGACTAGTTGTTATTTGATTATCATATGATGTTTATTGGGGAAATCAAGGCTATCTTACCTCATTATCTGGCTGGTTATACATTGTTTATGATCCATGCCCATTATACCATTTGCACCTTGTCACACTATCTCATCCTTGTGGGTGCAATTGCATTAACACATGATCTCATGATCACGTTTTACATCATTGCACTTACATGATGGTGGAAGCATAAAGCCTTATCCCACTCGTGGGACACATGTTGATTTAACAATTTTATGCAAAATATCATGCTTCAATCTTGGGACACAAGGAAATTAGATTAATTTTATTGTAGATGATATTATCAACATGTATATGTGTGTCCCTTAAACATTTTATGTGGTACCCTTTTCCCTCAAAGCCAAATTCAAGGATTTGATTAGACACAAACTATTGACTCATATCACCTTCTTCATGAACGAACTTGTCATCATGCCATGAAACTTTGCAAGAATGTAGCCCTCAGAATAATCTTTCCAAAAAATATAGATTTAATATATCTTTTATTATTATTTTCTATTTTCTAATAAAAAAGGTTTATTACAAAAATCAAAGACCTCTACTCGACATTCATGGAAAAATAACAAACAATAAAAAAATCTAAAAAATAAGAGTACCCTTCATGTTCTTATTTCAACAAAAAAAATTAATTAATTGGATATATACAAAAAGAGTTATGTGTTAATGGAAAATATGTGTCTAAATCAATTGTTGTTCTCATTTAAAAATTAATAATAAATAATATATATGACAAAAAAATTATAAAAAAACACGTGTCTTAGATATTAGTGTTAATAACTTAAGTTTAAAAAAATATGAAGAAATTTTATTTCTAGCTCAAGTTATGTGTTATGGGAAATATTACTCATTAAAAAATAATATAAAGTGTGTGAAACACTTTATTAACAAATATTTAAAACATGAGATAATTTTTTGTTTTTTATTTTTCTAAAAATTAGAAATACAATTAGTTTATATGATCTTCAAATTCTTTACTCAATTTGCTTGCAATAATTGATAGAAAATGATTTTTGTAAATGTTGATTTGTTTGTCCCACTTAGGCCAAATGTGAGACACACCTTTTATGTTGTCACCCATGACCTAACCATGTTCTAAGAACCAACTTACCACATTGATGCCTTCCTTATCACATTGTGTACTCGCATGATGTAACCACATTCTAAAACACATTGGGGCAACGTAACCTTCCCCATGATATTGATTACATGTTATGCCATGTATCGAGATTTTTATTACCACTAAGGACCTATTGCCTTGCCTTGACCATTGTGTGCTCCTATACTCACATTAGGGGCATATGCCTTTTCTAGTGTCCTATGTGCTCACATGGATGTTTTTGGCTACTGAGGGCCACATCACCATTCTTCCTTTGCCCATGTTGGGGGCAACCTTATTCCTTGATGATATATCTAGCCCATGTGCTTACCATGCCTATCTTTTGAGATGCTTTACTTGTTTGGTACATGATGCACTTATTTAAAATTGTTGCTTTACATGATTTACATACTTACATGCTTAGCCTACTTTTACATTTCATATATTATTTCCCCCTCTCCTCTAATTCCTTGTATTTGATGGATGTAGCCAATTGAAGGTGAATCATATATTTTTGCTAACACTCTTATGTTGAGATTGCATATAGTTACAAGTGCCTACATAAAGATTCATCACTATGACTAGATGAATCATTACCACATGACATGCCAATGAGAGCATTACCATTTTATGTACAAGAAAACATTTTCTAACCCTACTTTCTCTCCTCTCTCTTTCATGATCAATGTTAGTAAGATTCAACTTGTAATTGTCTTCATTTGCTTGCATGAGAGAAGCTAATCATTACACATTTTCCTCTATTTTATAGAGGTTCCCTTGCTCACAAATGCTAAAGGATGAACTTACAAAATGACATTTAGTGGGGTTCATTATTTTATATGGACCTAAATACCCTTTTATGTCTAAATATTTACTTTACATACACGTTTGTGAGTGATACATACTTTGAGCTACATGATCATTACATGATTCACATGCACCTCAATGTAGAGGTAAAATATAACTGTGAAATTTGTAAACCCATGCCAATTCCCATTTAGTTTTGTGCCCATTTTGAGAGAATGGATTAATGCAATCACCTATCAACAAATGATACACTCTTCTACAAAGTTAGGCCTATTGCCCCATGTCATTACTCAACCATTTACACATTCTCCCACACTTGGTCCCATCTTATCCATATTTGCAGATATTCCCACATATCAAACATTTATTATGCCCATTGGTGTACCCATCCCCATCATTCATTACCAACCTTGATTTTAGTAGCCTTTTGTCTCAGGTGAATCTCATAGGCACATGATCAATCTTGCACCTACAAATTTAACCCATGATTCTCTAAATTCAAATTCAAAATCTTGTCAACAAATTCCTATCCTTTCCTTTCCTAGAGCCAACTAATCACACGTTTACACAACTTATTGTTATGTCCTTGTATTTAAAGGCATTTAATTACATTCATTTAACATAATTGAACATCAGGGAAAAATAAATTATATTTAAGGAAGGTGTTACATCCCCAATTTTTGTCTTACTAAACTTTTCACTTTTACTAGGACATAAGTAAATCTATTGTGATGTTATAGTTTAATGACAAGGAATGATATGGATTATATTGAATGTCATTTATGAAATTATGGAAATGATTATGTTATTGCCAATTTAATATTGCATTATCAAATTTGGTTTATTATTTGAATAATGATGCACTGATCATAATTTGTTTGGTTACAAGTTTGATACATGAATTACAGGTTTTCAGATGACTCTAGGATAAAAGAGAGAGAGAGAGTATCTTTCGAGGAGAGAGATATAGACCTCGAGTTACGAGTGGTTTATTTGCCAAACAAGTATTAGTGTTTAACAAAAATGTGAACCAGTGTCCTAAGAGGTAAGTCTTGTCTTGTTAGTTTACTTTTGAATCTAATCGACAGGGAGTCGATATCTTGATTCATATCTAGAAAGTCGATTTTGAGTCAACATAGTCATTTGTGAAGTAAACAAGTCGTCTAAATAAATTGTGACTGTTTACGTTTAACATAAATATTATGACGTCATTGACGTAAAATGGTTCTCTTATTATTATTCAGTCACTTGAGGTGTTTTAAATAATTCTTAACGATAAGGCAATTTCATCGAGTTAAGAATATGTGATTA
This sequence comes from Cunninghamia lanceolata, assembly GCA_027924645.1. Classification (NCBI taxonomy): domain Eukaryota; kingdom Viridiplantae; phylum Streptophyta; class Pinopsida; order Cupressales; family Cupressaceae; genus Cunninghamia; species Cunninghamia lanceolata. Next base: position 944,183 of record BSBN01001315.1, on the reverse strand, counting down.
TTGTCGACGGATGGTGATGGGGAGACAAGCTCAACCCAATCACATTATCCATAATCCTTGTTTAAATAGTATTATTCTTATTGATCAAATCATAACTATCGAATAGGATCGATGTTATGTAAACCATAGTTAATCATATAAACAAATATGTATATGTATTCTTTGATTTGAGGATAATACCTCATAACACTTATTAATGCATGATAACAATCAGCCATAGGCATATGTGAAAGAATGCTTTTATAACAAGGGAAGGATTGGATCACTTAAGCGATCATTAATGATCAAAATGTGCTTTTATTAACATGTTGGCCTTTATTAGAGGGAGTGGTGTGTTATACCACATATTTTTACCCACTTGATGAGTGATCAAACCTCATTGAGCCAGCATGTAGCTTTTGCGGTATAATAGATTCTTTTTGTTATAACTAAATAATTATGGATTCCTTTTGGACCGCAAGTGGTTGTTTTGTGAGTAGTACTTATTGTCCACGTACTCCTTATCCTTGTTGTCCATCCAAGAACCCTTCACAGTCTTAAATGATAGAGGTAACTGCGGCCTTGAGGAGGTCATTTTTAACAAATCTGTATTGGGGTCATTAATGGTGGAGTGGTGTTGAACGCCCATGAACCTTTGTAACATACTTGCAGCATCTAAGAATAAATTTAGATTGGAAAAGTGGAAAATCGGCAATCTTTAAAGAGTGGAGCAAGATGTTAGAGTCGTGCATATAAGATAAGGCACGGTAGTTAGATAAAGGGGAACGACAGGTTAGAGAAAGAGAAAGACAACAAAAAGAGATATAGGGGTTGATATGAAACTAGATGAGAGTCTAGAGGATAGGCATAATGTTGTTATCTTATGATAATTTTTGAATACGACAGAGGAGGGATAGAATAGCTATCTCAGTTATTAAACTATATATTTATGTGGTAGTAAGATCTTTTGGAAAAAGTGGGAAGTCCATACAAAGAAAAGAGGGTAGATGTCACAGATAGAGGATATAGTGAGAAATGAAGGGAGAGAGAGAACTCTCATAAACGCCTGCGGACTACTAAGGGATCTTATCAAGTTCTTTCATTATATGAAGTCTTTACTATTCATAAGAAATGAACGTTTCTTCTAATCATTCCTTTTAATGAACTCTGTGTCGAATCTTCGCTCTTATAGTTTGTGAATTCTTTTGTTATTGAATTCAATGAAACACTATTTTATCTATTATTCTATCTCATACGAGAATGTAGTAACTTCTTATTAACGTGTGATACACATATGAGTGAGAACACAATCTTCAAAATGAATTATATTGTAGCTTCATAGACATATTAGAGAAGTCTCAAAACTCATAGTCAATACCATGGAAGTTGTATCTGTTTGTTGAATTAAATGTATATTAAATCTCTGACAGACCAGAGTTATGTATCCGAGTGTAGAGAATCTATATAGTATCAGGGGTTTTAAATAAACTTTAAATAGGATGCTTAAGTTGTAAACTATCTATGTTTAAGAGGATTTATAGATATCATTGCTTGTCATGAGATAGAGATCTATAGAAACAAAGGTATGATGTAAGTGATTTCTATTTTTGCCTAATCATTATATAAGCAAACAATTATATAAACCATGATAAATGATAGTAATATCTCAAGGAGATTACCTTGTTTCTAAAGGATATATGAGTGAGTTGTTCCCTGCAAGACTCAAATGGGAACACTCGTATATCTATGATTAGATATAGCATAGTATATCAATGAAAGAGTATTTTTTTGACATTTGAACATAGTGGATTGCAAATTGAATTATTTTACATCTTTTGATTCAAACCAAACTTAGTCAAGTTTAAACTTGTATAGGACCTTTGGTTTAGGAAAATCTAAGGATATACTTGTATGAAGAACTATCTTGGTTCGAGAGGTAATGCCTTCATAGTTAGGAAAGACTAGGAAATAATCTCTCCCATAGGATATTCTTACTTCCTAGAATAAGTATGTTTGTTATTCCATTGGGTTGGGATAGGTTAAATAAAACCCTAGTTTAACCTAGAAGGGTTAAAGATTATTTGACGACACCCTTATGGTTATAACCTAATTTAGTTAATTTATGTGGGTAGACATTAAAGGGTCGAGAACCCTAATTTAGTAAATGTTCATATTTATCTTATTGAAAAAAGATTTGTTATTAGTCGACAATGTTTAACCTTAGGTAGGGAAAACTATTTGTTGGGCTACAAGTCAACTAGAAATACAGGTCATAAGCCTCAAGTTTTGCAAGCATGCAAGAGGTACTATTAATGGTTAGTCAACCATAAAGTGTATTACATCTTATTGGTCACAACTTCTCTTAGCTATTACTTGTCGATAAGTGGTGAATCTCAAGTGTCACAAAGATTCAAAGAGAGATACCAAAGAATGGATTGTCATTCCATAAAGGTCAATGAAGCAATGACAGTGTCTTATGAATACACCTAAGTCTGAAAGACTTGATTTGAGTTAGACATCACTCTTTAGTTAAACTTTAACTTGACCCAGATATGGTAATTATTTATATTAAATCATTTTGATCATTATATAGATCATGATTGAAAGGACAAGTACCCTAACTATGTATATTTATTCTTACTTGTAAGAAAGGAAATAGTTTCCTAGACTACAATGCTTATCCTGGGTAAGGTAATCATCTTAGTCATTATAAATCGATTTGAAATTCTTATGAGTTGATAAGTCTTGAATTTTTAGGTATTGCAATGATGCAATGAGAATCCTCATAAAGAAAGGTAGTCGATAAGGTCTATGGAAAATAGATGGTGAATGTAAACTTGTCTAGGTCAGGAAGACTAAAATATTTAAATTGTCTTGACTTCATTAGTTGAATGTAGTTGACCAAGTCAAACTGTAGGAAGATGATAGTATCCAAGTCGAGTTGGGGTGGGTGAACATTACAACAACGTTCATTGCGAATGTCAATTTATATTGAAACTATGGCCATAGTAATGCATATCTCTGCATGCATTGTTGATTCACTGTATTTGGATTGCACAACCTATCAAAAATCATACTTAGCTAGAGGGTATCTAGGGTTGTATGATTGATAGAGTTGTGTAGGATACAACACTATGTACTCGGGAAGGCAAATTACCACTGGTCACCTTTGGACTATATTCCTCATGAAGGGTAGGGCCACTTCCTATGTGGAAGATGTGTGGGAGACCGTCAGTCTATGGATGGAGGTAAATCACTGGAAATATACTCTCTCCATAGCAAAAGACATGTTGAGGCTTGTGATAAAGATGTCAGATTTCTGGATGCAGTATATCTTTAAGACTATGTAAAACATTATCTAATGCAGATATTTGTAATTGATTTACTTTTGTAAACTTTGTACTTGAGAAATATAATATGGTTTATTGAATTTTGTAATGAGAAATCTTGTAATTGTAGTTACTTGATTATATGTTGAATAAAAGAAAAAATTTCTCTATCTCATTTTTACCTTGTTAAATTACTTATGGTAAATTATTTGATTTTGCTATGTTTTTAGAACATGGATGTTACATATGGTATCAGAGCTACCAGGTTCGACACTAGGGCTTATAAGTCCACTGTGCTAATCTGTAGTCAACATTATGCGATTAGCTAAATGTTCAAATTTTCTTATGCCATAATGGTGTGGAGAAGAACCAAGAAAATTGCTAGAAAGTCTGTTCCCCAGCATTTGCTTGAATTAGTGGTTAAGAAGAAACCTATTGAGGAGGTTGAACTTAAAGAGCATATTATTTACTCTGAGGGTGCATGGCTGGAGGATTCAGAGACTTTTATTGATGTGCTTAAGCGTATTCGGCTAGAAAGAAAACACCATTTTGAACTGGCCAAGAATCCTACTATTTCTATTGGTGTAGTAAAAACCTAGTAAACTGTAGCCATTTATGACATGTCACTTGGGGGTTGTTGTGATACTTCTGTTTAGGAAAATAGGTGTTGGAGGAGAATCTGTGTGTACATCCACCCTCTATGTTTGTTTAATTGGAATATTGTTAAATCAACAGTGACATGTAGTCTTGTCGTATCAACTATATAAATAAGGATGTGGTTACTCCTAAATAAATAATAATAAAAATGAGAATGCTTTGTATCAATCTATTGATTGTTATGAGATAAATATGTTTGATGTTTTGAGTCACTTAGATTCAGATAACTATTAGATAACTTGTTTTTTTGGTATGAGAAAAATGACATGTTTCATACAAGAACAAACCAAGGTGAGAGTCTAGAAGAGAATAAACCCTCAGTGAATCTCTTGAACAAATTGGAGCAATCCTAACCATGTTTGTAGAAACCAAGGAGAAACCTGGTATTTTGGAAAAGAAAGTATGAGATCAAGGAAACCCTGAAGGGGGAAAATGAGATTCTCATGGGATGAGAAAGGAAAATCACGAAGAATATAGAGTGAGTAATGAAAATCCTGAAACTTTAGATCCTAAAAGGAAGCAGAGCATAGGCTTGCCTTAGAACTGTTCCAGATATGAAGAAAGTCATTTCACCAAAGCTGATGGAACAAGTGATTGAAGCAACTGAAAATTTTATTCCTCCTAGAGTATTGGGATGAGTTACCCAGAAAAGTACCTTGCCTTATGACAGCTATAGAATTAATGGAATCAAAGCCCCATTACAAGAATTATTGGCTAAAGGTTTGATTAGATCCAGTATTTCACCATGGGGTGCACTAGTTATCATTGTCAAGAAAAAGGACATAACTCTGCAATTGTGTATTTAGTAGCATATGCTCATTAAAGAAATGATAAAGAACAAACATCTTTCACCACGTATTGATGACCTCTTTGATTAGATGCGTGGAAATGCAGTGTTTTCAAAGATTGATTGGTGATCAATATATCATCAATCAAGATTGAAGGATAAGGATATCCATAAAACAACTTTTGGACAAGAAATGGGCACTAAGAGTTTGCAGTGTTGCCCTTTAGACTTACAGATACCTTTATCATATTCATAAATCTTATAAACAGTTGATTAGAGATTATTTAGACAAGTTTGTTCTAACCTTTCTGGAAGATATAATTATTTATTATAATAATGAAGGAAAATATTATCATTATGTGCAAGTGATTCTGTAATGGTTAAGAGAAATTACAACAGAACCAATTCTGTGAATTCCTGACCCCGAAGGACAGTTTGAGGGAAAAACTGATGCCTTAGGAGAAGGATTAAGGGGTATACCTATACATGATGAGCAAGTGAAAGCCTAAGATTCAAGGTATGATAGGTTTTCATTTTGAGTCTGATGGACTATTGAGTTTCAGAAGAAGAATATATGTTTCTAATTCTACTGAATTAAGAATTTTTGTTGGAGAGAAGTATACACTGCACCATACTTAGGTTATCCAAGGGTAACTAAACTTCTAGCGGATATAAAACCTCTTAATTTCATGAAAAGAATGAAGAACGATGCTGTGAGATGTGTAGCAAGTTGTCTGGAGTGCCAAAAGGTAAAGCAGAACATCAACACCTGTATGATTGTTGTACCCACGTGATATGCCATAGTGGAAATGGCAAGTTATTAGTATGAAATTTTGTTCAAGGTCTTCCTATGTCAAGGAATAAACATGATGCTATTTTAGTTGTGGTTGATAAACTCATGAAGGTAGTACATTATATACCAGGGAATTTGACTGATGGAGCATAAGTGTTAGCTCACAAATTTGTGCAAGAGGTGTTTAGATTGCATGGTTTCCTAAGAAGGTTATCTCGGATAGAAATGTGCGTGTAATGTCAAGGTTTTGGCAAACTTTGTTCTCTATGCTAAGGACTAAACTTAATAAGAGTAAAATTTATCATCCTGAGAATAGATGGTTAAACTAAGAGAGTTAACTAGGTTTTGGAAGATTTGTTGCCAATGTATTGCATGAATCAAAAACATAAGTGGGGAGACTACTTATCACTTGTGAAATTTTTAACAATACCTAATGTTTTGCTATTAAGATGGCTTAAATTGAAACATTGGACAGAAAGGATGCCGAATTCCTATAAGCTGAGTAAGCTAGAAGATAGGAATAGCATTAGTCTAGAAATATTACAAGAAATGGATGAAAAGATTTAGCTGATTAGAAAAGATCAGTGGAAATTGGTAATAAATAGAAAAGTTACGTTGATATTAAGCATAGACTAAGACGATTCTCAATTAGAGAAGAAAAATTCTTTTGAGGGACAAACCCCATAAAAAGTTTCATAAAGTATGGAATGTTTTCCAAACTAGTTCCTAAGTATAAAGGACTCTTTTAAATTTTCAAGGTTATAAATTCTATTGATTTCAAGAATCAATCTATTACTAGTTATTGCTAGGAGGCATAATGCTCTTTATGATTCATAAATGAAAAATATATTTATGTAATATATGAATATTATATTCTATGAATGTTTTACAAGTACAGAACCTAGGAAAGGTTATGATCAAGCTTCTTAAATGCTTGAAGTTCGCAAGCAATGCTTGTGTAATGTAGAGGTTATGTAGTGTAAAGTCCAGTGGGACTAGTATGCATAGAATAGTTTTACATGGGGGGATTACCATGAATTTTATCAGAAATTTTCTCATTTATTTAATGTTGTTACTAGTTGAAAAAAATAAACTTGTTTTTAGTTACATTTTGATACCTTATATCATCGAGGACGATGAATCTTTAGGGGAAGGATATGTTACATCCCAAATTTTTGTCTTACTAAACTTTTCACTTTTACTAGGACATAAGTAAATCTATTGTGATGTTATAGTTTAATGACAAGGAATGATATGGATTATATTGAATGTCATTTATGAAATTATGGAAATGATTATGTTATTGCCAATTTAATATTGCATTATGAAATTTGGTTTATTATTTGAATAATGATGCACTGATCATAATTTGTTTGGTTACAAGTTTGATACAGGAATTACAGGTTTTTAGATGACTCTCAGAGAAAAGAGAGAGAGAGAGAGAGAGAGAGTATCTTTCGAGGAGAGAGATATAGACCTTGGGTTACAAGTGGTTTATTTGCCAAACGAGTATTAGTGTTTAATGAAAATGTGAACCAGTGTCGTAAGAGGTAAGTCTTGTCTTGTCAGTTTACTTTTGAATCTAATCAACGGATAGTCGGTATCTTGATTCTTATCTAGTCAAGTCAATTTTGAGTCGACATAGTCATTTGTGAAGTAAACAAGTCGTCTAAATAAATTGTGACTGTTTACGTTTAACGTACATATTACAACGTCATTAACGTAAAATGGTTCTCTTATTATTATTAAGTCACTTGAGGTGTTTTAAATAATTCTTAACGATAAGGCAATTTCATCGAATTAAGAATATGTGATTATTGTCGACGAATGGTGATGGGGAGACAAGCTCAACCCAATCACATTATCCGTAATACTTGTTTAAATACTATTATTCTTATTGATCAAATCATAACTATCGAATAGGATCGATGTTATGTAAACCATAGTTAATCATATAAACAAATATGTATATGTATTCTTTGATTTGAGGATAATACCTCATAACAGTTATTAGTGCATGATAATAATCAGTCGTAGGCATATGTGAAGGAATGTTTTTATAACAAGGGAAGGATCAGATCACTTAAGCGATCATTAATGATCGAACTGTGCTTTTATTAACATGTTGGCCTTTATTAGAGGGAGTGGTGTGTTATACCACATATTTTTCCCCTCTTGATGAGTGATCAAACCTCATTGAGCCAGCACGTAGCTTCTGCAATATGATAGATGCTTTTTGTTATAACTAAATAATTATTGATTTCTTTTTGACCGCAAGTGGTTGTTTTGTGAGTAGTACTTATTGTCCACGTACTCCTTATCCTTGTTGTCCATCCAAGAACCCTTCGCAATCTCAAATGGTGGAGATAACCATGGCCTTGAGGAGGGCATTTTTAACAAATCTATAGTGGGGTCATTAATGGTGGAGGAGTGATGTTGAATGCCCTCGAACCTCTCTAACATACTTGCAGCATCTAAGAATAAATTTAGATTGGAAAAGTGGAAAATTGGTAGTCCTTAAGAGAGTGGAGCAAGATGTTAGAGTCGTGCATATAAGATAAGGCACGGTAGTTAGATAAAGGGGAATGATGGGTTAGAGAAAGAGAAAGACAACAAAAAGAGATATAGGGGTTGATATGAAACCAGACGAGAGTCTAGATGATAGGCAGAACGTTGTTATCTTATGATAATTTTTGAATACGACATAGAAGAGATAGAATAGCTATCCCAGTTATTAAACTATATATTTATGTGGTAGTCGGATCTTTTGGAAAAAGTGGGAAGTCCGTATAAAGAAGAGAGGGTAGATGTCACAGATAGAGGATATAGTGAGCAGTGAAGGGAGAGAGAGAACTCTCGTAAACACCTGTGGACTGCCAAGGGATCTTATCAAGTTCTTTCATTATATGAAGTCTTTACTATTCATAAGAAATGAACATTTCTTCTAATCATTCCTTTTAATGAACTCTGTGTCGAATGTTCGCTCTTATAGTTTGTGAATTCTTTTGTTATTGAATTCAATGAAACACTATTTTATCTGTTATTCTATCTCATACGAGAATGTAGTAACTTCTTATTAACGTGTGATACACATATGAGTGAGAACACAGTCTTCAAAATGAATTATATTGTAGCTTCATAGGCATATTAGAGAAGTCTCAAAACTCATAGTCAATACCATGGAAGTTGTATCTGTTTGTTGAATTAAATGTATATTAAATATCTGACAGACCAGAGTTATGTATCCAAGTGTAGAGAATCTATATAGTATCAGGGGTTTTAAATAAACTTTAAATAGGATGCTTAAGTCGTAAACTATCTATGTTTAAGAGGATTTATAGATATCCTTGCTTGTCATGAGATAGAGATCTATAGAAACAAAGGTATGATGTAAGTGATTTCTATTTTTGTTTGATCATTATATAAGCAAACAGTTATATAAACCATGATAAATGATAGTAATATCTCAAGGAGATTACCTTGTTTCTAAAGGATATATGAGTGAGTTGTTCCCTGCAAGACTCAAATGGGAACACTCGTATATCTATGATTAGATATAGCATAGTATATCAATGAAAGAGTATTTTTTTGACATTTGAACATAGTGGATTGCAAATTGAATTATTTTACATCTTTTGATTTAAACCAAACTTAGTCAAGTTTAAACTTGTATATGACCTTTGGTTTAGGAAAATCTAAGGATATACTTGTATAAAGAACTATCTTGGTTCGAGATGTTTAATGCCTTCATAGTTGGGAAAGACCACGAAATAATCTCTCCCACAGGATATTCTTACTTCCTAGAATAAGTATATTCCATTGGGTTGGGATAGGTTAAATAAAACCCTAGTTTAACCTAGAAGGGTTAAAGATTATTTGACAACACCCTTATGGTTATAACCTATTTTAGTTAATTTATGTGGGTAGACATTAAAGGGTTGAGAACCCTAATTTAGTAAATGTTCATATTTATCTTATTGAAAAGAGATTTGTTATTAGTCGACAATGTTTAACCTTAGGTAGGGAAAACTATTTGTTGGGCTACAAGTTGACTAGAAATATAGGTCATAAGCCTCGAGTTTTGCAAGCATGCAAGAGGTACTATTAATGGTTAGTCAACCATAAAGTGTATTACATCTTATTGGTTACAACTTCTCTTAGCTATTACTTGTTGATAAGTGGTGAATCTCAAATGTCACAAAGATGCAAAGAGAGATACCCAAGAATGGATAGTCATTCCATAAAGGTCAATGGAGCAATGACAGTGTCTTATGAATACACCTAAGTCTAAAAGACTTGATTTGAGTTAGACATCACTCTTTAGTTAAACCTTAACTTGACCCAGATATGGTAATTATTTATATTAAATCATTGTGATCATTATATAGATCATGATTGAAGGGACAAGTACCCTAACTATGTATATTTATTCTTACTTGTAAGAAAGGAAATAGTTTCCTAGACTACGATGCTTATCCTGGGTAAGGTAACCATCTTAGTTGTTTTAAATCGATTTGAAATTCTTATGAGTTGATAAGTCTTGGATTTTCAGGTATTGCAATGATGCAATGAGAATCCTCATAAAAAAAGGTAGTCGATAAGGTCTATGGAAAATAGATGGTGAATGTAAACTTGTCTAGGTCGGGAAGACTAAAATATTGAAATTGTCTTGACTTCATTAGTTGAATGTAGTTGACCAAGTCAAACTGTAGGAAGATGATAGTATCCAAGTTGAGTTGGGGTGGGTGAACATTACGACAACGTTAATTGCAAATGTCAATTTATATTGAAACTATGGCCATAGTAATGCATGTCTCTCCATGCATTTTCGGTTCACTGTATCTGGATTGCACAACCTATTGGAAATCATACTTAGCTAGAGGGTATCTAGGGTTGTATGATTGATAGAGTTGTGTAGGATACAACACTATGCACTCGAAAAGGCAAATTACCACTGGTCACCTTTGGTCTATATTCCTCGTGAAGGGTAGGGGCACTTCCTATGTGGAAGATGTGTGGGAGACTGTCGGTCTGTGGATGGACGTAAATCACTAGAAAGATACTCTCTTTCTCTAGAAGAAGACATGTCGAGGCTTATGATAAAGATGTCAGATTTTCGAATGCAGTAAATATTTGAGACTTGTATTTATTGAGACTATGTAAAACATTATCTAATGCAGATATTTGTAATTGATTTACTTTTTTAAACTTTGTACTTGAGAAAGACAATATGGTTTATTGTATTTTGTAATGAGAAATCTTGTAATTGTAGTTACTTGATTATATGTTGAATAAAAGAAATTTTTTCTCTATCTCATTTTTACCTTGTTAAATTACTTATGGTAAATTATTCGATTTTGCTATGTTTTTAGAATGTGGATGTTACAAAAGGAGCATGCTAGGAACACTTCCATTGGTGCACTAAAATGAATCAGAATCTACATAATCATCCCATAAGCATTTGCATGTTTGAAGACTGATGTTCACGATTATTCGCACAACCATAAAGTTGGTCTTTTTTAGGGGTTGACCTTGGAAAATTTGTGATCTAGTGATTCGACAATTATTCTTAAATATCATCAATCCTCAAAGTAGAGTAGTCATCAACAAATTAGGCAAATTAGAGAGCAAGACTACACAACCAACAAGACTAAACCTGCGAGTTATATGATATATATGTGGACATAGAAACAATCTATATGCACATATTAGACACATGCATGAGATTAAATTAATGATAGCTCCAAGATATTTCCTAGAGAGATGAGTTGTTATCAATCTCCAGATTTTAGTGCCGCATCATAATTATTCTTTTTTAAACTTGGAACTAAGTACCATTTCTCCTTTACATTTAATTTAATATTTAATATTTTACTATTCATAATATCGATGCCCACAACTATAATTAAATAATCTAAGTTAATTTATTTATACTTATGTGCATGCATCTTATTGAATTAGCTTAAATTAAACTTAAGGAAAGTTTATTTTCCTTTACAATTACTTAAACACTATGTATAAAGAGGACCACAAAATTAATGTGAACACTAAACATCATGTCCAAATCATGAAGACGAGATCTCTCATTCGTGACCTCACACTTCTCTTTCTCACATTATATATTTAAATAATTAATAAAATTATCCAATTTACATTAACTAAATGTTAAAAACTTTCTATTTTATTATATCTAAACAAATAGTTGCATGGCGTAGCACTCTAGTGACCATGAATATAAGGGAGTGAATATCAAATTGAAGCTTCTCAAATATATAAAATAAATAAAATTGACATTTTTATTTAAAATTGACCTATCAACTAAACGTATTATAGTGTCATTTCCTTCGCCAGGAATCTCAACCGAATTGCTTAAACAAGATCAAATTAGTCTTGTACGGGACGGTTTGTGTGCACTCCAACTCTCTGTTATGCACTCCCAGCTCTCTGGGGCGAATCCAGACCTTACAGTGTCCAGTTATTTGAGCTTTTAACTGATATTTTGTAAATACCTCTGCCAAATTTAACTGCAACTTTAATGTATCTGTTTTAATAATTTTTGAATAGATTTTTTATTTATAAACCCTCAATAAGTTCGTTTATCCTGATTTTTCCAATGCAACACCGTAGAATTCGTGTAGAGCAAGAACTGTCTTTATAAGATCTTTGCAATCTAGAATTGCCCTCAGTAAAATTATACTAACGCTTCAAATTTTGCTGCCAAAATTACATTACAGTATTCTGTAACATGGAGTCCAAGCCTCTTCCTCTCTCATCCAATGCCCCAGAATTCCAGGTTGGTAGCGTCGTTTTCATTTCTTTTCTATTTCTCAGCATTTCCTAACCTGCCCACTTTTTAATTCTGTTGTCTAGACCGCGTTTCTAATTTTGTGAGTATCTGTCTGTGTGTGAATTTGTTTTCTCAGCTCCCAGAGCCATTGACTGGTAAAGTCTGGAAGTTGGATGATTTTCAAGGCCATCCGGCACTGCTGGTATTGTGTTTATCTCTACCCAGAATTTTCTTTACCACCTTCCTTTAATTAAAATGAGTGAATGGCCTGTGATGAGTCTGTATCATTGCAGGTTATGTTTATCTGTAACCACTGTCCTTTTGTCATACACTTGAAGAAAGATATTGTCAAACTTGCAAACGATTACATGCCTGTAAGTAATTTTGACTTCATAGCAGACCCAATTTTTTACTAGCTATTTGTTACATCATTATTCTATTGTTTTCTTATTTTCAACGAAATTGGCCATGAGAGAGACGTGACAATCTTGATACGGTACAGAAGGGGCTTGCTGTTGTGGCAATATCTTCTAATTCTACTGTTACTCACCCTGAGGTATGCTGTGTATTGCCACTTTGTTTCTTGAGGCTAGATAAATTGGTTGAACCTTATTTTTGAATAAGAAATTGAATTCAGAAGAGGAAGGAAGGAGAAAGAGATTGGTTGTGGGTTCAGTAATCCATGTATTCTCAATTCCAATGGAATTTGCATGTTTATGACAGGATGGTCCAGATTTTATGGCTGAAGAAGCCAAGAAATTGGGCTATCAGTTTCCATATCTTTATGATGAGGTGAGTACATGAAAATCCTCCATTCATTGTGCAGTTTAATCATTTGTAAGATCACACAATCATATTTTTGTTTTACATCTGCGTTAATCTTCTATTTTTTATACTTAACCTAAACATTGTACTACTGTGCCAACATACACCCTTGACTAACAAGAAGGTTATAATCACTAAGGACACTCATATTGATCAAAGATGTGCATCTTCAATTTAATCAAAATTGTGAACTCTGGATATAGGATTATAACTACAACTGCAAATGCTGACAGAAATCAGCTTCACAAGATTTTGTTGTATCATTAAATGAATTAAATGATCCTTCTTCTTAAATTTGTTCCCTTTTTAACATAAAATATAAGAATTCCTTGAAAATCAAATAGGAAATCAGTACTTTAAAAAAAAATAGGAAATCAATACTTGAACTGAAGCTGAAACTTGTAGGAAAATATCATAGCCAAACCAACTGTAACTGTGATGGTGTTGATTCCTTTTCCAATTCTGAAACTGACCAACTTGCACATTGTTCAATGGGCTGTCCTAAAACATCAAAAATCTCTTATAGAAGAAGTTACAACTAAGCATATATGATCTGATTGTTAGCTTATCTATTCTAACCTAGCATGGTCCCCTCTCCCAGCTCTCTCAGGCATCCCCAAAAGAAATCCCTTGTGCAGGTCAAGGATAACCTAAAGATTCTGTCTTGAATCCAATCAATGGGACAATGTTTGGCTGTATACGTGAGAAAGTTCAAACCATTGGGATCAACCATGTGATGTCCTTCCAATATCCAGCTATGTAGTAGCATACAAAACAAATTTTCCTTTGCTGGCTCCAAGGCGCATGTACAATGGAAGGCTTTTGGCAAGTTCTATCTCATCTTGTGAATTCCCAAAAGCCTTTTAATTGAGAAGATGTGATCTGAAACTTATTCACTTATGTTCTGATTGAAGCTAACCTTTATGTAGGCCTAACACACTTTGAAGGCTCATTATGGAGAAAATAACACATAAATTGAGTTTTAGAAGTTGTTTACCAGAAAACACGGGAATAAGTGACTGAAGGATTTGATTGCACAAGGCAACTGGGCCCAACAGAAGAAAAGACAAAAATGATATGTTCGGCAGTAGTTGAAACTGTCCCTATTAGATACTGGGCTAGCAGAGCAGGTTTGGCCATGGATCATAAATGACAGAGACAGGGACTGCAAGGTCTGAGGGATACAAAACATGTCCAAAAGATTCCCTTCCATTTCTATGATGCTTAAACTTCTTTCTTTGACTCATTTGTAACTCTTTTTATCATAAAACTTACAAGAGAGGTCATTGTATGGGGGGGATTTTTCCCTAGTGTTGTTTTAGAAAATTGGTTGTAAGCCCTGTTGTTGACAGCCTATGATTCTTTGAAAGTGTATCCAAGGTTTAGGGAGTGCGTGAGAGCATTGGAGAGTTGTATGGTAGGGCATTGTTGTTGCAGGCAAGAAGAAGTCCTTGTAAGCCTTGATTTAGGTAACAAAACCATTATAATAGCTCAAGAGATAATGACTTTAGGAGGAACAACACCTCACTCTTCTGGAGTTCTTCCCCAATTTGGGTTTCTCGAAGTCAAATTGCTGGTACATTCTTTTTGTTAGTGTTGTTTATGCTCATTGCCTGTATCTACACACTTAAATATTTTGTTCGGTTCTTAAGACTCAACTGGAGGGACCGCTTCACCTTATTTTTGCATTAGGGACAGAACTTATACAATTGAGTTATATTAAGGAAGAATAGGATCAGTTGTGGCAGTTTATGTAGTGGAATATCCACACTAGATTATGGACCAGATTGGTATTAGAGCTGGATTTTCTTGGATTTTGTGTGGTTGTTTGTTTGTGTGATTAGTTTGCAGGTTTATGCCCATTACTAGAGCAGCTAATTCAAGTGGAGCTTGGATTTATTTCCTTTGCAACAAGAGATAGAATCCAGAGATTGTATATAAAGAGTGACAGGCATGACATGTGATGATGCAATACCTCCTGGGGATGAGGAAAGATTTCTCAAGCTAGAAGATATGGCAAGCATTTCAAGGTCTATGGCAAAGCTAGAAAAAATCATGACACTCATGAACAAAATAGCCCAGGTATCCCTTGAGAAATCCAAAGCTAAGGAGCAGCTGTTTTCTTGTGAGAAGATGTAGTCCTATGGTGACCAAGTTTTCCTGCAATCACTATTTTCAAAGCTGAGGAAAAGATACATATACCTTTGTATGGAGGAGAGGTAGATATAGAGAAGCTTGACCATTGGCTGGCACAACTTGAGGTATATTTCAGCATGCATCACATTAGCAAGTAACAACGAATTTTCTTTGCTCATCTAAGATTGAGAAAGCATACTTTTACTTGGTTTGAAAGCTATTCTCATTCATTGGCTTTAAGAAAGTTAATACCCTTTTGTTCTTGGGATGAATTTCAAAATCAATCAAAACAATTCTATCTTATTTGTCATGAAGAAGAGAGGTCTATTTATTGGCAACATTACAAGCAACAAGAAGGACAAAGTGTGCAAGAATACACTAGTGGCTTTCGTAGGAGGCCTATCAAATGGATAAGGATGTGCAAGAAGATGATCCTAATGAAATACATAGGTAGTCTTCATAGTCATCTAAAGAGGTCCATGTTGCTTTCAAAGCCTAAGGATATAGATGAAGCATGCTCCTATGCTCATTATATTGAAATAGGAAAGTCCATCTTCAACGCAGTCACGGTCGGAGTGTTCAATGAAGGACTATCCAGCCGCGCAACCAACACAACAAACACTTAATGAAACAGGAACCCACAAGAAAAGGACACAATATATATCCTAGGAAAACCCTCAAAGAGGGAAAAACCTAGCCTCCAAAAGATCCATCATCATATTATTAGATTCCTCAAACAAGTTACAATCTGCTGCAAGGGCGTATATGCTAAGCCACAACTAGATGACAACTAACATCTAAAAATACCTCCATTCTCAAATCCCATCCTGAATCCTCACACTCGCACTTACACTTGAACCTCACGATTCTTTCTCCCCCAATAATGTTCCTCCTCCCCAATGTTTGTGGGCAACCAATATATACCAATCTCCAACCTTCTTAATGATCTGCGTTGGCCACAAGGTGGCGCAAGGTTCCATGGTCCCTGAAATGTGTAGTGGTAATTCCTCGATCCCACCAAAGCAATGGAAAAGAAAATTGTGCAATTTCTCTGGCATCAATGGTGACTCTGCAATTGTGACAGTCCACCAATCTGAGACAAACCAAATAAGTCACTACATGCATCCAATTCTCCTCGAACATAGATATGTCCTCCAGATACGCCTCAAGAATGTTATACCAGAACCGCAAGACTTAGATGCAAAATGCAGTGAAATGCGATGACTTCTAACACTGTACATAGACGAATCATTGACGATGCAGGATTGCTCTCTTCCCCCAAGGATGCTCTTGTATCAATCCTCTTCTTCAAAGGCACAAGGACAACAAGGTGGTTCAGATTCCAAAGGTAAATGCAAGGGCAGAAGTAAGCTTGGGGCTGTTACTACTACTAAATTTAACAACCATTGTACATAGTGTGACATGGATGGTCATGCAAATGAACATGCTGAAAGCTACACCAAGAGTTGCACCCATTGAAGAACAAGCCTTAGAAGAACAAATAGAAGGTCATGACTTCTTTTACAGTCCAAGAGGTGGGATGTAACTTTGATGTAAACAAAAGACTTGTTTGCACATCTCTTAACAAAAAGGTTTGCCTGGATGGCAAAGAAGAGGAAGAGAAAGATGAGCACATCAAACTTTTTCACATAAAGATTCAAGTGAAGAAGACAAAGGTGGATGCTATCTTCAATACTTCTTAGCCTAATTTGGTTTCTAAGGAGTTAGTATAGAATTTGGGACTAAAAACATATCTACATCCTAATCCACATAGCTTGGGTTGAGTAAGAAAAGGAGTAGAATTGTCTATCACCAAACAATGCAAGTTACATTTGGTGTTAATGAGTGTTTTCTTGATGAAATTATTGTAGATGTGATTCCTCTTGATTTATGTCATGTAGTATTTGTAAGCTCATACATGTATCTTAGAGAAGTGATATACTACAGAAGAGACAACAAATATAGGGTTATGAAAGATGGCAAGGAATTCACCCTTCATGCTTATGAATCTATGATGACAGCTACACCTGGAGTTGGACCCACTGAAGAACAAGACTAAGAAGAACAAACTGAAGGTTGTGACTTCCTTTACAGGCCAAGAGGTGGAATGTAGCTTTGATGTAAACAAAAGACTTGCATGCACATCTCTCAACAAAAAGGTTTTCTTAGATGGCAAAGAAGAGGAAGAGAAAGATGAGCACATCAAACTTTCACATAAAAATTCATTTGAAGAAGACAAAGGTGGATGCTTTCTTCAATATTTATTCTCTAGCTATTTTGGTTTCTAAGGAGTAGTCTCAGTTGGGTAAGAAAAGGAGTAGAATTTTCTATCACCAAACATTGCAAGTTAAATTTTGTAGAGTGTTTTCTTGATGAAATTATTGCAAATGTGGTTCCTCTTGATGTATGTCGTGTAGTGTTTGGAAGCTCATACATGTAGCTTAGAGAAGTAATTTACTATAGAAGGGGCAACAAATACAGGGTTATGAAAGATGGCAAGGAATTCATCCTTCATGCTTATGACAGCAGCTTGAAAATCTCCTTCGTAAGGGCACCGCAAGATGGTTGATAAGTTCTGGTGGCAAGATTTCTTCCCTTCTCTTATTAGAAAGTGCATAAATTGTTCATTGTGTTTCTAGTTCTATTAATAATCAGAAACCAGAGCAAATAGAGGGCTTGTGGCAAAATTGTTGGTTGGTTGGAAGAAGCTAAGCCATGAAAAACTAGTGGTATTCAAGAACCAAGGTGAGAGTCATATCATTTAGTGAGTTCCTAGCTTTTGGGGATGAAAGGCCTTCTAACTGGGAAGGTGTGATCTGAAATTGGATTAGTCAAGTTAGTCAAGTAGGTTAGCTTATTCACCTATGTCACATTAAAGTTAACCCTTATGCCTAACACACTTTCAAGGCTCATTCTAGAGAAAATGACACATAAGTTAAGTTGCAAAGTTGTTTGTCAGAAAAGATAGGGGAAGAAGTGGTTGAAGGATCTGATTGCACAAGGGAATTGGTCTTGGAAAAAGAAGAGGCAGAATTGATGGGTTCGATTGTGGATAAACATGTCTTATTAGTTTGATAGTGGTTGAAATTGGCCCTTTCTAGAACTGGGTGAGTAGAGCTTGTTTGACCATGGTCGAACATGTTGCAGAAACAACAGAGACAGGGTTTGCAAGGTTTGATAGCTCCACAATGTGCCCAACAGAATCCTTTTAGTTTCTGTGATGCTTTAGCTTCCTTGGTGGACACATTTGTAACTCTTCTTATTACAAAACCTCCAAGAGAGATCATTCTATGGGAGAATTTTTCTTTAGTCTGATAGAAAATTGGTTGTAAAGGCCTGGCAGTGGCAACCTATGAGTCTTTGAAAATGTAGTAGAGGTTTAGGGAGTGTGTGAGAGCATTGGAGAGTTGTATGCTAGGACATTGTTGTTGTAGGCAAGAAGTACATGTAAGCCTTGATTTAGGCAAGAAGACCATGTAACAACGAAGGGGATAGTGGCTTCAAGAGGAATTGTTACCTTATTTCTGCATTAGGTACAACCAGTGTTACAAGACTCAGACTCGGCTCAGACTTGGCAAGCTGATCTTTGACCTGGACTCAGACTAAATGCTCAAACTCGACCAAGACTAGGCAAATTGAAAAAACCATGAAATATAGAGATTTTTAAGGATTTAAAACTTGTTTCATGCACCCTTTAATAAATAAACTTTAAAGACACAATAAACTAATCAAATAGAAGCTACTTTGATCACATACACAAGTATACATCGATCACATGAGTATAAAACTAGATTGTAGCTGAAGGAAACAATATTTTTAGATATATAAATATAAGTGTTTTAGGTGTTCAAAACTCATGGATTATGATATCCATGGCATCAAAAACAAAAATCACGATACGGAGTCGACAACTATGGTAAAAAAGAGCTTGTATCACTCAACCCAGCATTGCTATCTCTATGGGGAGTCATGTGTTTGTATCTCAGAAAAGTTTGCAAATGCTGCTATAGCCATAGGAGCATTACTTAGGATAGGGATTGGCTTAACAAATGCCAAGTATAAATGAAATTCAATTACCTGGGATTTAATTGGAAAAAAGTCAAAAAGAATAAAAAATGTTGTTTTTCCATCTAGCATTGCCCAAAATGATTTTTTAGTTTTTTCTCTCTAAAAGTAGAGTAGGGGTTTGGGGGCAGTGCCCCCAGCGGGGTCGAGGGGTAGCACCTCTCATGGGGATCTAGGGGCAATGCCCCCAATAGGGTCGAGGAGTAGCACCCCTCGTGGGGTCTAGGGCAGCGTTTGAGACCACATTAAAGCCTTTGAGACCACACAAACCTTCACGGTGCATGTCATTTTTCATAATTTTTCCAGTTTTAACTGTCCTTCAAAAGTCCTCAGAACCCTTCAAAAAATGATTGACTTTCATGCTTGTACGTTTAACCGTTTTTTGTTTTTATTCTTTTTTCCCCCTCATTTTTATTGACTTCATCGAGTCTTCCCATGTAGTGTACCCATTTTTGGGTTCTCTAGCATTGTAGTTGGCTCTGACCTTCTCAGTGAGTGTCAGCCTTGTCTGAGAGGTTATTTGATGTTGCCAATGAGCTCAGTAAGTCTTGAGGACACTTATGCCACTTTCCGAAGTGAATTCCAACTTCTGGTGTGTTCTCCAAGATTATTGGAGAGTGCGTCTATTTATAGTAAGTCACTCGGTCAGGCCCGATTTTCATTATTCATCATCAGTATCACTCTAGTGCAGTTAGATTTCGATTCTGATGCTTTTTGATAGTTTCCGCAACTCGGATGTAATATTGGCTATAATTTAATTATTTTACTATGGTTGCTTAATTTAATCAAAATAATTTAGAGGGCACCTTAGTATTATAGCTCGTTGTAAAGAGAATACAAAGTTTTAAATCATGGAAGCATAATATTGGGACCTTGCGAATCAAATATTATCATTATTTTGATAAAAATGTCTTTTGGAGCCAAAAAGGAGTTTTTAATTAAAAAGTGAATTAAAAAAATAAGCTTCTGGAAAGGTTGGTGGGAAAAAAAGTATAAAAGGAGGTTTTGAGAGCTCATTTGGGACATTCAAAAGTTTGTTTATTCTCTTGGAGATTTGGAGATTGTGCATGTGGCCAACTCTTACCAGTGGGATGAAAACCCCAATGGTTTCTTGAAGCTGAGGACGAAAAGCCTCTGTGTTCACTAGTGCGGTTCCATACAGGGATTGACAATGTGCTGAAGATTTGGAGTTTGGGGACGAAAACCCTCGGATTCCATAGGAGCAATTATATTCTAAAGTTGCCCTTTGTGCTGAATGTTGCGGGTTGATGGAATGCTACAACTGAGACCAATTTATTGAAGATTTCAAGGAAATAATAAATTTGTAAGTTTTTGCTTATATTGTTTGGTTGAGATATTGCATATTTTTTGGAAATCTTGAGTTTGGCGCCCGGGTTAGATGATATATGGGAAGGGTTTGTGAAAGGTGATTCTTCTTTGGAAAGAAACACAACATATTGGAGAAGATTTCCCTTTTTCTGTGAAGGTTTACACCCTGTTTGGTGACATTGTGTTTGCCATTTTGGTTCGCCCTTCTTCTCTAAGGCTGGTCGCTGCCATATTAATGTGATTTGGGAAGGTGAGCTGCCATTACTGAGCAAAACGTGGTCTGAGGTGCTGCACCTAAGAAGTCTTATGCAAACGTGGAAGATTTGGTGCTGAATGTGACAGTTATCAGGCAAGACGCCTGCCTTGTAAGGATTTTGGGGTATTAAGACTTTGAGATGCAGCTGATAAGTGCAATTCTATATAGATTGAGTGGGGTATTAAAGCTGATATCAGAGTTTAAACTGTTTCTGAGTCTATCACAGCCCATAGTGATTGCTGTTGTAGGAGATTGGAGGTGTATACAGTCTGATCTGTTCATTTTGCATTCACAGCACTCTTGTTTTAAGCTACAGCAGTATGTACTACTATGACAGCAGTTTAATTCATTGTGGTTCATCAACATTTGTTCTTGAAACACTGCTGTTGTAATCTGTACCTTGTAGCAGCAAGCTTATCATTCAAGGATCAATAAAATTCTGGAGTTTAAGGTCAGAACTTGTTATTGGCTTGTTTCCATTTACATGCAAACTGTTTGATTAAATGTCTATGCTGTTATTGTTCATTTTGGGTTTAGATATTGAATGAATATTGTTGCAACCTACATCCCATGACCAAACATGCTGAGAAGAAACATTCAAAACAAACAATGCAAAGTGTTTGACAAAATGTCTGCACACTTGTGAGCAAATTATTCTGTGGGTTTGGAAAAAATCTCTAGGGTGACCATTACATCCCAGCAGGACTTGCTGGGTACCTGGGTCATGAACCCCTATTACCCGTTTGACCTGCTCGCCTCGGGACTCGCCGAGTCTTGGTGAGTCTTGGCAAGTCTTGTAACTATGGGTACAACAACATGCAATCAAATTACATTAGGGAAGAATAGGATCTATTGTGAGGGTCTACATAGTGTAATACCCACACTAGATTATGGATCATGCACACAATTCAAATCTTCAAGTGTGATCACATGTTTACCGCCAAAGCATATACGCACAAATGCTTTCAGACACCATTATGCTTAATGTGGGCCTTCTAAAACTAATTGTTTTGCCACATATGCATTGACAATGCAAGGTAAACAAATACATAGACAATGTTCACTACAATTTGATTCTTAATAACTTAATAAAAGGAAGGCTCATGAAACAACCCGAGTGGCAAATCACAAATGGCTTCAATCATGAGATGTCCATTTGGCACCATGGTATGACGTGAAAAATAAAACCAAAATATTTCTTTGGTTTCCTTGGTGGCACCAACTCTCTCAAGTGGTTTGTAACAGGGGATGGAGCTGTCTTTAATGGTTTGCACTCATTTATAAGAGTGATGGACCAAATTGTTACTATCAAAGTCCTAAACACAAATCATTCTCTTATAGCAAAACTATTCATAATGGTTCATATGGATTTTTTCCCTAACACCCATCACAAAGCTCCAACACAACTTAAGTTTAGAGATTCCTTTGTATCTCAGCTGCCACTTCATAAACAAATGGGCACTTTCAATGTTATTACTTGTTTCAATTTCCTTGACTCCTTGTGGTGCCAACCTTGACAACATTAGTTGTTGTATAGTTTCTAAGCTGGCAATTTTAAATGAATTTGCTATTCTACCTAACCTTCATTCTGCAATCACATTTCCTCACTATGCCATGGATCTTCATTTCCAAGGTGTTCAACATCATCAAACCATGTTGGTTCGACCCCACAACAACTACCATATGATAGCATTAATGGAAAATTGGATCCATGTTAGCAAAGAGGAGGATGACCACCTCATTTCATCTAAACAAATTGACCCCATCATCACTCTTTTAAATTCTCTACAAGATATGCCGCTGTCACAAAAGCTTCCAACTCTAAGGAATGTCTCTAACATTCTTGATCTTTTGCATAGATTTCTTGGATGGCAACTTGCTCTCATTTGTAATAGATATTACAGCTTCAAAAGAATCTTTAGATGTCATGGATTGTTTTGGAAATCTAAAATGCATTCCATCCTAGAGCAAAGAAGAAGCATTCAGGTGATGGCTAGGCTACAAATAGCAGCCTTTCCTTTTGCAAATGCAAAAGCCTCTCTATGAACAACAAACCTCTGCCAACCTACTCTAGGAAAAGAAAATTTTCTACTCCTCAAATCAAGATGAGCACTTTAGAGGCACTTAACAAATCTGCAGTCAATGATGGTCAGATTACAATCATTTTGGACAATGAATATGAGAATGAGGATGTCCCATAATGCCATCTTGTAGCACATGACTAGGGACCAGCTGTGACTTACCTATGGGTCCAAGTTCAGCTCATTAATAGTGCAGCCTTTAAAAGTCTCCAACACTTTTAATCTGGGACTGGTTTTCTCTACTTAAACCTCTAGATATACTACTTGAAACAGTTCCCCAATGTTGAGCCCATTCAAACCTTGTTCAACCATGTACCACAAAAAAGATGCTTGTTCTTCAAACTTTGTGACAAGCCCATTATCCCAAATAACCTCTCCTTCTAATTGCAAGGCTTATCCATCTAATACCACTGAAAATCAGTGACCTAATCAGTCTTTCCTCTCCGAAACAATCATTCACCTTGCTTGCCCCTTGATATTGGGTACATCCAGAACACTGCTCGAACTAGCACCTACCATGTTGATTTTCCATGTGTAGTTTTTTTCTTGTTTATTAGATATATGGGTTGAATTGGGGCCCACTCCCATAACAACATTTCTGAGAATATCAGGCCTACTACTTTGGTCTTGAAAGTTGTCTTCCATTTTGGTCTTGAAATCTGTCTTCCATGTGTCCTCTGCTTGAACTCTGACCTGATGATACCCACTTTTTAGATCAATATTGGAGAAGAATTTGGCACCATGAAGTTGATCCAAAAGGTCATCAATAGTTGGAAGTGGATATCGATTTTTTATGGTGATCTTGTTTAATGCCCGGAAATCAATACAAAAACGCCAAATTCCATCCTCCTTGAGCACAAGCAAAATCGGTGAAGCACAAGGGGATGTACTTGGTTTAATGAAACCTTTGGACAATAAATCTTGAATTTGCCTTTTGATTTCATTAGTCTGAAGAATGGATTGTCAATACAATGGGGCATTAGGAAGAGATGCAATAGGTGTTGAACTGCACCGAATAATTGAGAGGGGGGGTGAATCAGTTGTCCTAAAACTTTTAACCAATTTCAATCCTTAACTTATCAATCACTTATGTTCAGATATAACCATGAAAGCATAGAATGAGAAGCATAACACAAAAGCACAAACAACACATATGACACCAGATTTTTATGTGGAAAACCCTAAAAGGGAAAAACCACAGTGGGTGTTAGCCCACAAAAATATATATGTTATATCAATACTGAAAATCAAAGGCTCATTGCCTACAAGGTTCACTGCCCACAATGCTCACTGCAAGAAAAGGCTCACTGCCAAAGGGTTGAACTGAGATAATAGCATCTACTCCATGCCAAGGTTCAATTCCATTGAAGCACAAACACCTCTGCTCTGCTCTTTACTTTACTTCCATCTTATCTTCGCATCTTCGCCACACACACATTTTCACGACTCAATTACAAATATTTATACACTACATCAACCTTGGAACAATCATCAAGGTCGGCATTACAATCATCAACCGTTGGAGGAAACTCCAAGGTCGGCAAACATACGTTACATCATAATAGGTCTGGACCTAATACAAATTATGCTAAGGAGAAAACACAAAATTATAGGCGGATCACATCGTGCCATAGCAAGGACCCAAATACAATCTTCTACGTCGTTACACGCTTCTACAATCTTCTATGAATCTCCGCAATCACCGAAATTAACCAAGTTGGCTAAGATTGGTTACACGCTACGCTATCTGGGAGCAATCTTCAATTTCGATCCGAAATACTCCTCACGGACTAAAGCAAAGGCAAGAACATGATCAAGAGACATCCACAAGCACGTTGTAATCACCAGGAACAACTGCACAAACTCTAACCACTTTATCCATGAGATTCTTCACACCGGAGCACATGAACTTCACTGTCTTCAACTTTCATAAAAGAAAGATAGCTTACGGACCACCAAAACATGAACCATTGCAATTGTAGGCACTTATCATCATCCCAGACTTCCCTCTAGAACTGTAGAGCAAAATACTTTAATGCGGAGGAACGCAGAGCAAAATACTCTCTGTCACCAGTGAATAATTAGAAAAAGCAGGTTTTACTCTGGTGAATACAACTTCCTCAAATCTTCATACCAGAGGCTCAAACTCAGGATTTAGCATCTTCAGACATGCCTCTAAATAACTTCCAATCCGCAGACCAAGATCTTCAATCAGCAAGAAATGCGGAGCAATCTTCTAGACTGTTCTTCAGTATGCAACACACTGTCTTCACTGCAACTCTCTGTTTCTTCCAGAGGGGCAAATTTTCTCAATATCCTCAACATATAAAGCTTCTAAACAAATAGCAAAATAGGATACAGTTGACACCAATGACAACAAAGATATGTTGACATCAATGACCACCGATTATGCACATACTTGCAACAATAGGAACAATGTCAATAGTGTGAGTGATTGCTTGTTCTGGGGGAAGTGTCTAAGGCTCTTGAAACACATGTAAATAGCAATGTAACAATTTTTCAAGAGTAACATGTGGTTTGAATATAGTGACTTTTGCTTTAGAATCATCAGGTTGTGGCCTTATGAAAATCAATACAAGCTCTTGTGCTTGATTGATAGCTTTGCGTGCCTGTCTGCAACTGAGTACTAGATTTGTGGTGCTCTTAGTACATTTGATTAAGTATGTCTTATCTTGTTGCAGTGTATATGTGTTATTAAAGGCATCATAATGAGCTTTCCTATCGTACTAATAGGGTTTGCCTAGTAACAAACCACAACAATCCATAGTGGTCACATCACAGGTGACCTTGTCAATGAATTTGGGACCAAATGCAAAAGACACAATGCATGTGTGTGTGATTTGTGAAGATGAACCACTACCCTTCCATCCAAGTGAATATGGATGAGGATGTGGATCCATCGGCAAATGTAGTTTGTCGACAATGGACTTCGCAATCTAATTTTTCTGCAAGCCATTATTGATGATACAATCACAGAGAAATCATGTGTTAGGTGAGCACAAGTGACAAACAAATTGTCACGTCCCCCTAAAATAGAATGATGGTTCATCAAGGTGACCTTATTAAGTCTACCTTTCAACTCATCATATGTCCTATCATCACCAAAAGTCTCGATGAGAACATTTTTCTTTTTCTCATCAGGAGATTTTACAATCAAACTCTTCTTCTTCAATTTAAAACGTTAAGACTTTTCACGACCCTTCTTTTTACAATAATTACAAAATTTACCAGATTTCTTAGTGTTGGAAGGAGAATGAGTAGCATGAGAAGAAGAGGAAGGAGAATAATTTTTCTCTTTAGAAAAATTTTGTTGTGGCCAAGAACTTGAAGCTTTTGGAGGACCTATAGACAAGGAAGGTCGAGATGCTCGAGATTAGGCAGCAAGTTTTTCTTCTGCCAATTGTGCTTGGTTGAATGCAGCATCGAGTGTTTCTAGGGTATGATATTTCAACTCCTTAAACAAGTGTTCTTGTAAACCACTCTTGAACTTTAGGATGAGAGAAGCAGCTGGATCTTGCACTCAGAGTAGTATCCTCAAGCGATTCAATTGGTAGATGTAATCTTGCACAGACATTTGCCGTCCTTGTCGCAGGCGAAGCCATTTGATATGCAAATCTTGATCATGGTTGGAAGGATAGAATGTATCCTTCAAAACTGTGAAAGTTGATCCCATGTTAAGTGGATGAAAGATATAATTTCCAATTTGTATTTTTACCAGCAAATACTTTACATCGATGCCACCAATCTTAATGCATCTCCAACTCCATCAAAAATAGGACGCCCCATTGAAACTAGGGTTTCTAAATTTTTATTGCATACCCAAATTTGATTGAATTATTTCAGAATGTTGTCAGCCTCAAAAATAAAAATAGAAATAATAGACCCTTGATAAATTTTGACTATCTTTCTAGAAATGTAAAACCATAAAAAAAAATTCTATGATTTGCAGCCTAGAAAGTGAATTTATGAAAAATAATAAAATTGTAATAACTAACTCAATTTTGATGATAGAAACCTGATTTTTGGACTGTAGTGTCCTTAGATGATCCTCCACCTTCAATTAAAAAAAATTGCAAAAAAATCACAGTCGTTTGAAAGATATAGGCAAATCTTCAAAAATTAGGGTTTGGTCCACATTTGTGCAAATCATAGCTCTGATACCACTTGATAAGATCCACACGTATAATAATGGAAATAATGTAATGCAGAAGATATATCTCACACAACACAAGAGATGTTTGTGGGCCAAGATGACCTAATATCCAATATATGTAGAAATAGAATAAACCCTTGAGGTAGGGTAACATTGTACAATACTCCTTAAGGAAGAAGCCACTCCATGCTATATCTCCAAGAGATCCCAAATACAATATCGCACTCCACACACTTAAAATGAAAATCACCTCCTTTATATATACCTACTAATAACATAATGGAGGGGTAATCCCAATGAAGGCCTACTCAACACATAATATAATTAATTACACAAGTTGTCCACGTGACCCACTATAACTAACTTAAGGGATGTGTGCCACATGTCGGCATCTCCATCCACCTAAATACATTATAATATCATATCCCTAGGTACATAACAAGATATGCACCTCACTTCCATGATCAAATTATGGAAGACTATAAAATTTAGTCTTTAATTGCTCCTAGCAGGACAAGAATATAGATGCCTCGAATATTGTCTTCTATTGATTAGTATGTGCAATACAATGTTTAGGAGAGTTCATTGTAGTGTCTATCTATTACGATTGATGATATAACTACCATGTGGATAAGTTGAAGTACATCACCTAGTATATCTGGTTATCTGTTTAATTGATTGATCTAGAGAATATTGTTGTGATAATTTCACTTCATGTATTGATTGAGGAGCAAATTTATGATAGGCACCGAGTGTCACATTTTTTTTAATGTACAAGAGAACCTTACTATAATATGAAACTTGGATGTAATATACTTCTGGATACATTCAAAACATTTGGAAGTATTTATTGCAACAATAACTTAGTAATTTGTTTATATATATTTTTAATAGACACAAGAAGTTGCGCGGGCATATGGAGCTGTTTGTACTCCTGAATTTTTCCTTTTCAAGAAGGTATAGAGCAAGTTCAGCAAGTTAGACAACCTTCAATGCACTGTTTCTTCTTTAAGTTATTTCTAAAACTAGTATAGCAAATTTGTTCAATTAGCTTTATGATATAGAACATGTGTGTATTGGGTGCTAAAAGGATGGAAACAAACCATTTGAGCTTGCCTACCATGGACGGTTTGATGAATCACGGCCCAGAAATGACAAACCTGTTACAGGAAGGTATGCTACAAAGAGCAAGTATATAGTTAGAGATTCATTTGTTTGTATGCACTCTTTTCAAAGCCTGCTATTGGTTGTAGCTTTGTTCATAATAGAGCAATTAACATACATTGTGTCTACAGTGACATAAGGCAGGCAATAGACTGTGTCTTGAGTGGTCAACCAGTCAATGCTGCCCAAAAACCAAGGTATGCAAAACTAAAGTTTCACTTGAAGCTTATTTTATTTTTCTGTATGAAACTGAACTGTTAATTATGGTGATTACATGGATATACTCTCATTATTTATCCTAACAAAGTATTATGTTCTACTTTCACAGCATTGGATGCAGCATCAAGTGGCACCCCCATCAAAATGTATAATTGTTCTAGGGCCTAGGCCCATATTTGATGGTATAAACATATTCTCTATGGAATGAGAGTAATACCTACTCATATTACTACTCTTTTATGGTATTTATTTGATGGAGACAGATAATTTATAGGTTTGTTCAACTGTTCACCGTAGTGCTTTGTGTGCTGCAACAGAAGCAACTGTCAAGTGGTAAGAAATGCTAGAAGCAGGAAAAATATATGAATGCAAACCATGTGAAGTTTAGAAAAAGGCAAGACTTTAATCCATTTATGAGACATTATTCATTTCTCAAATCTAGAGACCGTTACATAAAATAATGGTTAAACTGTGTTTGTGTAACTTGCCGGTTTATTATTCTGGTAGTTTAATCTACTTTGAGCTTCTATTTTTATTTTTTTTAATAAACTTTGCCATGGATACCTATGGTTAGGGTCCATAGAACTGCAAAAAAAAAAAGTGTAAACATCAGTCGCAGATAGAAAATTATCTTAGCCAGACCTCAATGATTATAAAGAAACTATTATATAGCTCCAAGATCCAATTCACATGTAATCCATCCGACTTGAAAGCTTCTTCTGCAGGTATTCCCCCATTGGGGGACGATTTTCTTAATAAAAGTCATAATTTATTTGAAGTTTCTCCAAGGGCTGATAGCAAGCTTTGTCAACCCATCCAAGAGCCCGGGTAACCTCAAATCATTAACAGGCATTTTTGCTCCTGACACTTATTAAAACATCTGCCTACCAGACTAGAGTTTACAAATGATTCCACCTGATTGCTGCCTTTTTGAGAACAGAGAAGCAAGGAGAACATTATCTCTAGACTGCAGCAGTGCAGGTCATTATCCTCTCATCTCCTCTTGCATAATTTAAATAACATATTGTAATGTCCCTTACCTAAATTGCCCTACAAGTTAGGTTTAGGGTTTATGATTTGTCACTTTAGAATATCTTCAAAATTTGCATAATTCTTGGACTTGAGTTCTGCAGTCATAACATAGGAAAACATATACAAAATATAGATATACAAATATACATCTTTAACCATTAGGGTTAGACAAGATTACATTGCATTCAAATTCATAAACAATATCAATATAGAGAGATTATATATTCATTACCATGCAGCTAACTCAGTTTGTTTACAAAATTCAGTCATAGAAGAGGATGGTATAGGGAGGCATGGCAGGGTGCCTTCAGACAACAGTTCTCCCTCCAAGCAGTCCCCTCACCATTCTTCTTTGATTGGTGAACCTGAATTTGTGAATAAACCCTCAACATGGAGATTAGGAGGAGAATTCTGCCCTTGGGTGTCCTTAGCCGTTCTCTCCCTTTCACAGGACAGTAAGGTGCCCTACTAGCTGTTCTCTCCCTACCTGTTAGTGTAAAGGGTGCCTTTAGCTGTTCTCTCCCATAGTGCATATTTCCTCCTTGTCCATGTTGACAGTTTATTGCAAGTATTTTATGTATTTTTATATATGACAGTGATATGCAATAAGTAAAGATAGACAGTCAATAATGATCTGACTTGATGTTCCTTATTTTATTTCTGCACGTATATTCAATAATGATTCTTATTGAACTTCTAGTTCAGTTTTAGGATTTGCAATGTATCCTTTTGCTGTCCACAATAGTTTATATGACTGAATAAATATGTATAACTCTGTAGATGGAATTCAAATGTCTGCTGTTATATTCAATAACCAATGATCGATTATTGTCTTTTTATATGAGAACTGTTGTATATCATATCAGTTCCTCTCCTCCCTTTTGTTTCAGGTATCTGTTCTCCTTTTACATCTCTTAAGGGAGGTGTCCTTTTAGGAAATGTTTGTTCCAAGGAGACACAACTCTTCAAACAATCATGCCTTTTACAAACCTTAATCGCTGCCTTTGAAAGATGATTCGCTGCCTCTTCAAAACAACCTCTTAATATAATCACTTCTTTTTGGTATTGGCAATATTAATCACTTCCTAATAAGTCTCTTAAGTAAGACATTTTGTCTTACATGTGGAGCGCTAATATTAAATCGCAGCTCTTCATGAACCTTTGTCGCACCTCAAATGCATCACTTCATACTGAACTTAATTACACTCCTTACTCTTAGTCGTATTACTTCATATATACGCATTTCTTCATCACTCCATGTCTTTTATGAATAAGACAATTTTCTTTATTAAACAGATGGTGATGCCTTTTATTACAACTGCAGATCGAACTATTTTTATTCCTTAATCAAACCAACCATTATATATTTAAGCACTTTCCCTTGGCACAGTTAATTCCAAGTCGGCCCTTTATATGAGTCAGCCATCCTTTTAATCAATGCCTTGTCTTCTTCATAATTTAATCGCCGCATTTTGTCTTCTATGAATAAGACTTGTATAATTTGTAACTTGAGTCGGCTCATAGGGGAGGGGACATGACATATATGAAGCAGCCATTTTCATACCATGCCAGAATCAAGGAAGAAGCTGGAACTGTCATAACTTCTCTTACTCTCTAAACTCTCTCCAGACTTACAGAAAAGATGCAGAAGTAAAAGGTGGTACAATGCAGAATGCTTCCTCTCAATACAGAGTGCAGTGCAGCAAGCAAACTTTATTTCTTACTTTCACATTTTTCTCACTTCTCTCTCCCCCTAGCTGACTATTGCAGTTTCAGTAAACCTGGAAAAGCAAGGTCCTCTCATACAGGAAATTAAGAGCAATATTTTCTACCTTTCCTTAACACAACTATAGCTTTCCTCTCTCATGAAAACCCAACAGCATTACAGACTTTTTTATCAAATACAGTAAAGCTAAAATGGAAAAGCCATCATCAACTTGATGAAATATCCAAGTTCAGCCTCAGCAACACAGATAAGTGCACTACTCCATTAATGACAATGCAGGGGCTATGCAATTAGAAAGGCAAACCCTTTTTCTACTGTCACACATCCTCTCTTTCATAAATCACTCAAATTCCTCTCTCATTATTGCTACCATTCACTTTCTTCCTTTCACAGCAAAGACAACTCTACATCTATCAAACGTTGAATTTCCATTCCTCACCATTAAATTCTTGATTGAAACTCAAATTATGTAAATAGCTTATGGAAAGAGTGATTTGACAATCAATAATAGTACTATAGTTCCTCATCATCAGGGGTGCGTCAGAGAATTTTAGTAACAATAAAATCCTTGGGGAGAAGGTTCCTCATGGGAATCCTTTAATGTTGGAATTTTGTTCCTTACCTAACCTAATTTTAGAAGGTTGGGAAGAGATTGAGATTTAGGGTGCATAGTGTCCAAAATATGCTCTAATAGAAGATCATTTAGGTATTCGATATAGGCACTCATGTAATCAATGATTTTGGGTCCTAAATATGGCCAAATAGGATGGGGAGTGTTGAGATATTAGTACATGTGTGGCCTTTGAGATAAATACTTAGAGTAGTATGGTGGGACTTAGTTTTCGTTTTGCCCATGTATATTCCATAACCCATTTTGGAATCTAGTCCTTGATAAGGAGGGGAAACTAAAGGCTGACTAGAAGTAGGAACAAGTTGATTGATATTAACCTTCAATGCTTGCATCACAATTGCCATTCTGTCAAATTACTTAGGCAGTTGTCCTTCTAGATGGAGAGGAGATCGATCTCATAGGAACTATGTACGAAGATGGCTATGAAGTCATGAATTTTGGGTTTTGAGGAATTACATGCCATTGATTTGGTGTGATCAAGAGTGCATTTAGGTTCATTATACCCCATATACATTCTATAACCCATATTGGGATCCGGTCCTTGATAAGAAGGGGGAACTATAGAACAACTAGAGGTAGGAACAAGTTGATTGATTTTAACCTTCAATTCTTGCATCACAATTGCTATAATGTTTAGTAACTTAACCAAATTGCCATTCTAGATGGAAGAGGAGACTAAGTTGAAAGGAACTATGTAGGAAGGTGGCTATGAAGTCATGAATTTTGGGTTTTGAGGAAATAGATGTCATTGATTTGGTGTGAATAGGAGTACATTTAGGTTTGTTACACCCCACGGGGAAAGTGTTGGAAAACTTTTAACACAATTATTGGTTGATATTCACAAACTTTTCCCTCGTGCTAGCCACAATTTGATCATTAAGTTGGCAATTCAAGAGACAATATACTAGTTATTAAATTAATGTATTGTGAAGTAGCAATTGAACAAAACATAATCAATAATTATGCAATAGCTAAACAAAATATTTTATTATTTTTTGTCCATCATGGACAATAGGGTGGACTAGAAATGTTGAGGAACTTGTTGTCCATTTTCTCAAATGATGGTAGGTGATAGGATGAAATGGGCCAATACATTTTTTAATAAAAGGTTGGAAGTGTCTTCTATAAAGACAACTTTTTGAAAGGCATCAAAATGTAATGTCCCCTTTCTAGTGGAAACACTTAAACCTGAACCTGCATTCAAAGTGATTCTCAAGGAGACATTAGAAACATTAGAGATCATTAAATTCCAACGATAAGATCAAACTAGTTCAACGATAATCTAAATACATCATTCCTTTAATGAATGATTATTCAATTCATGATTTTCATTGATGACTATTCTATACTTTTATTCCATAAGAATTTTACACAAATCCAAAATACATATCCTCTCCTCTTGTTCTTTATCAAGGAACTAGGGTTTACATGATGTGGGCGCTAAGAAACCAATACATGGAAGGAATTATACCCGCCCCTCCTTACAATACCAATCAATGGATATGTAAGGCGCATGGAAACCATTCACATGTAGGAATTAAACCACCATTCCCCCTGTAATACCTACCATTCCTTAGATGAGGTAACATGAGTTATTAGTAATATGTTCTTGTATTCTAATATTCTCAGGGACTATTAAGGTGGTATTAAACATGTATTAGGATTCATATCTTCTCCTTTTGCTAGGATTTACATGCTGTGGGCACTAAGAAACCAATGCATGGAAGGAATTATACCTGCCCCTCCTTACAATACCAATCAATGGATATGCAAGGCGCATGGAAACCATTCACATGTAGGAATTATACCGCCATTCCCCCCGCAATACCTACCATTCCCTTAAGACGAAGCAATAGATGTGACACGATCTCTTATGCTAACACCCTTGTATTACAAATGGCCTTATCCATAAACATTTATCATCATAAACATGGATAGAAATATTTTGTCATAATTTGGAATATCATATTCTTATTCGTCATTTGATGAGATGGTTTTCCTATACTTCATAATGATATCATATTGACATTACTATCTCAATATGCATATATATATTACATTATAAATCTTAATAATTAAATATATTAAAATTACTTTCCTATTGTGCCCCTTATCTGCTGGCTGCTATCTTTTCCTTCACTGCAGATATGACCCGATCTGCTGTCTGATCTTTAACTTCCCTTATCTGCTGCTGTCCACGTTTGATTCTATTTATTCTCTTATCTGTTTTCTTCCTTACCGATGCTAACTGTTGTAGACCCTTTTAATAGTAGAGGCCGTCCCTTGTGAGGGCGCAGCTCTATGAAGACAGCGATTCCTTAAAGGAATTCTCACCACTTAATGGGGTCGGAGTCTCCTTGTGAGGCCCGATCCCCATATATCATTATTTATTAAATATGTATATTATATATTATTTAATACTTATTTTATATAATATAATAAATTTATATTTATGTTTATATCTTATATATTATAATAATCAATATTATATTATATAATACTAATATATATGAATATCATTTACAATTGTTTCTTATAATAATAAATTTATAATCGTTATATATTATATTATAATATTTATATTGACAATATTTATATTTGTATATATATTCATTATATAATAAATATATTATATTTTGATTATATATAATATTATATATATACACAATTATTTATATCATTCAATTGGACTAAATGCCGTATTTCACGAGAGCAACTTTATTGACTTGTATCATATTGTTTAAATCTTTAATTTAAACAATGCCTTAATATCGAGACATGACACAAAAAAGTGTCATCTTTGAGAATATGTCAACCACAACATGGAAACAATCATGACTATGCCTAGTTAAGAGAAGATCTAATATGTAGTCATTTGAAATAGACTAGGAGGGCTTGTCAAGAATTGGTAGGGGTGCGTACTTGAGTTATTTTCAATTGGTTGGGTTTGTAATAGCATAACTTGTGCAAGCCTTGATGTAAATAACTACATGACATAATTTTGGCTAGTAGAACTACATAATTGCCACTATCTTTTCTACCCCAAAGTGGCCTACCACCTAACTATGGTGAGCTTTGCAAATCTTCTTTATTATTTGCTCATAATTCTAACTCTCACAACAATAGAAATATTAATGACTATTCAATGAAAGTGTTAAATTGAAGTCATAATTAGATTAGTCTAGCTATTAAAATGAACTCTTTAATTTAATCCCTTCATGACTAATCTTGACTTCTAAGAGGAAAGTAAACACATTGACTTGATTTAGGAGATTCGTCAGCATAGAAATATTTGTCCCTTATATTATAATTGTTAATCAAAAGTATTACAATAAAGTCATAATTAGAGGGAATATGTGCGTGTAGGAACACACAAACACAAAATTAGTCCACCTAATGTAATAATAAACATTTTTTTAATCCCTCCATGACTAATCTTGACTTCTAATAGGAAAGGAAACACGTTGACTTGATTTAGGAGATTCCTTGAGATAGAAATACTTATCCCTTTTATTATAATTGTTAATCAATTTATTATTTTTGAGAATGCTACCAAATAAGTAATAGATCTTATTTTGTTTCAATTTTTTAATTGATTTGAGCATGTAATTAAATATAAAGTAAAAACTAGAAGACATTACAATGTGGTCTTTCTACATCAACTCCTAATTTTTTCACTAGATCTCATCATTCTCTAGAACTGGTCATCTATATAGTGGCTCATTTGGTAATGGCATTCTAAGAATGAGATTAATTAAATGCTTCACCTAACAACGAAGAGGTACACTTGTTAGTGAAGTAAACAAATCTTTGTATCTTGAAAAAATCTTGTCCATTTTCTTCAAGTGTGCTATTAGAGTTGTTTTTATAGAATGTGTCGTTAACACAACATTTCATTCTTAATCAATAATGAGTATGAGTAAAACGAATTTCCTAGTCTAAGAAATTATGTGTCAACATTGTTTTGCATTGTTCATAGACACTAGCTTCATGGAAGCCACTTCTAGAATGGTGTGCTTTATGTTATATAGTTTGATAATAATACTTAGATGTCTAGCCTCATAGACACTATGAGGCTTGTATATGTAGGGTTGTTCTAGAAGAACATCAGATGTCTAGGAGTAGCACATCACATGCAACCTTATCTTTGAAAGGTTTGATAAAATAAGATAGATGCAATTGTTAACTAAAATGGATGGCTCCACTTTGATTGACCCATTTGCTAGCATATGCATGTGAGTGATGACTTATTTGTAGGTTCTTCCTCTCTACTATTTTTGTAGAGATTAGGTTCTGTTGACTTATAGTATCCACAATGAAATGTAGAGCTTCCCCAATCACCCACATTTATGAGTGAAATAGATGTTTGCCATCCTCTAGAGTTAGGAACTTTGTAGTGGTGACATTGGCATGTGGATTCATGCCAACAATCTTCTCCCCTCTTTTGTAGAATGAATCGTAATGTATAATGATGCAAAAATTATCTCTAGCTCCTAGAACTCTTAAAAAAGGATCCTTGCTAGCATGATAGTCCTTTTGGTCATGCCATCAATTCTTGTGAGTCTTATGCCATGTCTATGCCTTTCCAGGTCTTCTTGTCTTTCTTTGATGATGTCTTCTTCCATGACAAAGTATCCTTGTTATGTTTCTTTCCTTCAAGCTTGGTTATGTTGTCTCCATTTGGTTTGACACCTACAAAAGTCTTTCTTACCTTTGAGCTTGAATTTCTCTTCAATCTTCACTACATAATAGTAGGTAGTCCCTAAGCTCTTTTTTCATAAACTTCATCTCTATCTATATGTAGCGATGAAGGACACTATAATACTTGAGGACCCAATTATTCTTGGAGTCCTTGATGCCAAGTTTTATGTACAAGGCATGTAAAGAATTAGTGAACTCCACCAATTGGACCTTCTACCATAGTAGTTGTCATTGAATATAATTTTCTTCATGCATACCTTCTAGAAAAAGATCTTCCTTCATAGCCTCAAGAAAATATCCACAAGTAGGTTTTGCTTAGTTATCATCAAAGTTAAGCTACCCCTATTCCTCCTTGGCTAGAAGGCTAACCTTCCACCACTATTGAACATGGAGTTTGACTTTGAGAAAGGAGAATGATATTTTATCTAAATCTAATAAATAATTGCAAAGAAATATTTTTCCAATTCAAAAATCCAATCATCAATGGTGTTTGCATCAATTTTTTCTTCAAAGATAGGTATTTCAAAGTTCACTTGGACTTTGAAGGAAGTTAGACCACCAAATGATCTCTCTTATGGCTTTTCATCTATGCAAAATAACCCATCTTTTGCAATTTGCTTTCTAGAACTACCTTAATTAACACTTTGATGAGACCAACAATCACTAACTTGTTATTTAGTACCCATTTGCAATCCTTTGCACCTATTAGGAAGGTAGTCCAAGGGATCTTCAATCGTCAACCTAAGTTTTTAATATTATGACTATGTTTGACGGTATATGTAGGATAAAATAGAATTTGATACCATTGATCTGAATTAAGTTGGTAATTCAAGGGACAAAACACTAATTGTGGAGCTTAATGTATTATAAAAGTAGTAATTAAACAAAAAGTAAACAAAATAGAATTAAAAATTACTAAATAGATCAACAAAATATATTTTTATTTCAACTAAGATTGTATAAAAAATGAGAAAATATTATAGGAGATATGTATTCCTTCTACTCTACTTACATGCATTGATTTGTCTACTATATATCTTTATAATTTCAAAAAAACTTTACTAAAATTAATAATTTAAGGTTTTGATGAGAACCAAAGAATCAAACACTCGGTAGTGATTTATGCCACTCCTAGAACTTTAAATTGGTGGTTAGACAAGGAAATAGTTATTAGAAAACTTCTAAACATGTTGAAGTTATTTATTTTTGGTACCCCCATTTGTTGGGCCATAACTCTTAGCTTATTGCTCAAAATTTAAAGATTAAATATGCATTTGAAAGCTTAAGTCACAAACTAATTTAGGTTCTATACATGGGATAAAAGGAAAGTTGGATCCACTAAAGAAATTAAGGTGGTCAATCATTCAAAAGCAACCTATCCAACGATGGCCACATGTCACATTCATGTAATGTCCCCAATATAATTTTTTTTTGTATTTTCTAATTTTTTTTGTAATTTTTTGAATTTTTTTAACACAAAAGAACACTAAAACAGTGAACTGGAAAATCAAACAAGTGACTAGAAACACGTGAAATAAACCCTCGTATATCGATATAAACCCTCATTCGCATAACAATAAACCAATAATGTATATGCTCAATTTCATCAGTTGTACTTGTAGATTTATGGATATGTAGTAGTATAAACCCTAGATCAAAATTATATTTAGATCTAAAAATGAAAATGTTCATAACAACAATAGGAACCCACTAGAAACTAGCATTTTATTGATTTGTAGTAGCAAGAACAATTACAATGACTGATATGAAATATTAGAAATTCAATTTCAGTTTACATATAATTTATTTCACTCACAAGATTATTGAAAATGTTGGTGATGCAACTAATCAGACCTATAGCATGGTGTAGATGGTTCCCAAAATGTATGGTAGCAGTTGGAATAGGTGCAGGTGTACAACAACTAGAAAATAGGATGAAAATGTAGCAGTAAACCCTCCACTAGTAGGACCACCTCCCAAAACAATTGATGTCAATAATTAATACTACTATATAGTTGGTGCAAATCACCCAAATAAGTGTGGAAACTCCTCTCAAATGCTAACGTTGATAAAGGTACATGTAAATAATGTTGGTCAATACACTAGATGGTGTCAATATTGTACGACCTCTCCAAATATCCCTCTGATTGGTATAGAAATGTTTACAAATACAGGGGCTCCCAAAAATGGATGAAAAATCAACAACATAAATTGTAGATAAGTCTAAAAATGTAGAAATATAATCCCTTGACGATAATAAAAGATTTGCTTGCAAATCCCATTGTCAAAACACTAAAAATGTGCATGAAATAGCCATAATTCAACTCCAATGCAACCCCTATGTGGAGATGCCCTAGACGGAGATGAGGGTTTTCATCCCCAAATTTGAAAATGGAAAACCAAGAGGGTTTTCCTCTTCCAAGATCTCTAAAAAAACCAAGGGTTTTCATCCTTGGATGCCAACTTGAACACGAAGCTCTAAAGTGAAGAATGCCAAATGAAATCTTGATGCTTAAATGAAGCCAAGCACCACCTTTTTATTCCTCTCCAAAACAAGCCCTTAGATTTAAATTTCCCTCCAAAGTAATTTAAAAGTACTTTTTATAATTAAGTGTTTAAAAGAACTTTTCTAAATTACTAAAATAATATTATTAAGTTGCTCCTAAATTATAAAATCACTGACCACCCAACTTAAAATAATATTATTATTCATTTCCCTTGCTTAATCCTTTAGCCTATGGGAAATGAGGATATGATAGAGGTCTTCTCCATGGTGCTAATTTGGAAAAGAGACATGACAGTTCACCACTAAAAGGAGTAGAAAATGGAGCTTAAGAGACCCCCTCATTAGCAAGAACATCAACTAATCTTTACCTTCCCTATAACAATGCATTAAAGAGAGACTAGAGAATTTCTTGCTTAACTTAATAGCTTCATCAAACAATCTCATAAGCTTCCAATTAGCATAAATTTGTTTCTGAAGGCTTGAAATAATATCGAGTGAATCTTCAATAACCTATTTACAACCATTGTCAAGTACCAAATTTAAACCAACCACCACAACCATCCATTATGTTTACTAGTTTTGTGACCAAGATAGAGAGATCCTACATGAATAAGATTACATTTGAAGTCCCTAATAAAAATTCCTCCCCCTAGTAGATTATGGTTCGCCTTGGAGGCTCCATCAAAATTGACATTATATAGGTTTCCAAACAATATTCTTTCTAACAATCTTTGTAACTCCTACCCCTTGAATGGGGAAAGGAAGGGTGACATACTATTATTCAAGAATCTATTATTCTTCCACTAAGAGGTAACTAGATTGTTTAAGAATAGAAGAGGAAACATACTCCAAAATGCAACATTCAATTTGAGTCCAAACGTGGAACCAACATAGCATCACATTATGGGAGATTCTTCTATTACCTTCTAACCAAATACCCCATTAGTTATAGGCCAATGTCGTCTTCTAGAGAGGGATAATCTTTTTAGTGTCATACGACTAACCACACACATGTTGATGGAGGGAAGTAGGGAAAACCCAACACATTCCCAACTTGTAGACTAGATTCATCCTAATGGAATGGGAAAAAGAGAAGTGGAATAGTAAGTGATCAATGGACTTTGAAGCTTCATTACAAAAACACATTTAGAGGGACCATGGAAGTCCCTTTTCATCAAGTTGTCATAGGTTAAAATTTTATTCAAAGATGCCAACCAAACAAAGGTATTACACTTTGGAGGGGTTGAAGCTAACCAAATCATATCCACAAGTCAATCCTAAAGAGGAGGAAAGCAACGACTTTGAAGATCATAACCTACCTTCACCCTATACTGCCCAAAAGAATCCGCATTCCAATGTATCTAATATGTCCTTTGTAGAAATGATAAATGAATGCCATTGAGTAAGGAAGAAAGGATAAATTTTTTATCCTAAGGAAAACCAACCACAAGAAGTCCTTCCAAGTTGTTGGCCTTCTCCTTTTGCCATCAACCTTAGATTCCATCCAATAATATTTGATCTTCAAACACCAGGAAACAACAAACATCTCTAAGGCTATCTCTAAACCAAGAGTGTTACAATGAGGTGGATTTCCTAGCTAGGAGTCCACTAAAAAATCAATAGATGAGCCATCTCCAATATCCCAAGGCAACCTAACAACAATTAGATCACTAGACTAAACCATGAAATTCCAAACAATAGAACCATGAGGGAGTTATTTTGCTACACCCTTAATATTAGTGTACATAGGGTTATGAATAGTTGGCTTGTGGCTATCTT
The DNA here is from genome assembly GCA_027924645.1 of Cunninghamia lanceolata. Taxonomy (NCBI): domain Eukaryota; kingdom Viridiplantae; phylum Streptophyta; class Pinopsida; order Cupressales; family Cupressaceae; genus Cunninghamia; species Cunninghamia lanceolata. The sequence continues at coordinate 903,227 of BSBN01001315.1, read as the reverse complement.
AACTCCTAATTAAGTCATGTTATCATTATTATATTATTATTTAGTTAGATAGGTCAGACTAGGATTTATATAGGGGTGTGTCAATTCATCCTAAGCATAATTAGGTATATATAGGAGGCTGTGAGTGTTATTTCATCATCATATTGTGAAGTGTGTTCTCATTGGAGATATTTGGAGGTTGCCCGCTCGAAGTGGCCTATTATTCTTAGTTATTATCAAGTATTTGCAGAATATTTCATATCATCTTATTCCATTGTGCAATTTATTTCATTACAAGTGGTATTAGAGCATGATCTTGGCACCGTAGAGTCAAGATTTTTTCTCAACATTGGAGGCGATTTTGGGAAGAGCATAACTTTTAGATTTTAGCGAATTTTTAAAATATTTTTAAAGGTTTTTGAAGACCATATTAAAGAAGCTACATTCCATATTTCAGAGGAATTGGAGCATATTTGAGCGAATTATTGCAGAATTACAATTTCTGCACAATTTATTTGAGATCTACATATCTCTCACATCCTGCCGAATTGAAGCATAATTTGTATTGGGTTTTTGAAGACATAATAGAGGAGCCTACAGTCCAAAGCTTGGAGAAATTGAAGCAAAAAGAAGCGAGTTATTGCAAAATTAGGGTTTCCAACAAATTCTCTCTCAAGGCAGCAAATTTGCTAATTTTTTGGAGTTTTTTTGGGTAAGTGGTATCTTGGCCCTAGTAAGTTACAATAAAAATTTCAAAGAATTTACATTTCATTTGTGTGATTTATTTCAAAAATATTGGTTTCCATCATGACGGGGCCTACAACAAGAGGCAAAAAGAATGCTGCCACATCGGGGAAATCCTCTGATAAGGATGGGGAAACAATAGAGGATAGTAATCCCAATGAGGGAATAAGTAAGGTCAAGGAAGAGGTTTCCTCAATTAAGAGGGATATGTGTGACCTAAGAGGAGATATATCAGATATACGAAGCATGTTAAGCGCCTATATGAATGAACCAAGAAAGGAGTTCTAAAGCAACCAAGGTGAAACCTTCAAGTCAGCTAATAATGACACAAATTTTAATACTCCTATGGGATCTAGGAATTTTTTTCCAAAGGTGGATATGCGCAAGTTCGATGGTAAGGATCCTCTAACATGGATAAACCAAATGGAGAATTTTTTTGAAGTACTTCAAATCCCATATGGACAAAAGGTCACGATGGCTTCCCTATATAGAACCAGATCAATTCATTTGGTATTGTTGGCTTTGTACTCATCGAAAGAAGAAGGGTCTCACTGTCTCATCGTCAATTTTTACGGAGGAACTCCAAGCACAATATAGCAATAGTGTGATAGACAACTTCTTTATCCAACTAGCTAAACTTTAACAAATAGGATCAGTTAAGGATTATATTCAGCAATTCCAAAATCTATCCTTAAGAGTGGATAAAATTACAGAGGAGAACTTGAGTGATTTATTCTTGGGTGGTCTCAAGGATCACATTCAACATGAGGTACGCATGTTTTGTCCAAATTCTATCTCTGAAGCAATGATTATGGCGAGACAAGTGGAGAAAAGTTTTTGGCTAATAGAAGGGAGGAATTACCTAGTAACAAAGTTGACAAGGCTCTTAAATCATCATTTACTCATCCTATTATGTTGACACCTCAACAATTAGAAGAGAAAAAGTCCAAAGGGTTATGTTTCAACTGTGATGGAAAATATCATAAAGGACATAAATGCGATGAGAAGAAGTTGTTCTATATTGAGGCTACCTATGATGAAGATAAGGATGAAGAAGATCTAGTGGTGGTGGTAGAGGACTCTAAAGATGTCCAACCAACTATCTCTTGTCATGCACTATCAGGTATTAATAACCCACAAACACTCAAGGTAAGGGGTTTCCTTAAAAAACAAATAGTCACAGTATTGATTGACTCGGGGAGTACACATAACTTCATCAACAAGCAACTAGCAGCAAAGTTAAATTGTTTTGTCTACCCTACCCTTGAATTCTAGGTTATGACTGCAGATGGTGGTACAGTCAATTATTCAGGGAAATGCCATAGTATTAAACTCACCATGGGAGACTACATGATAGATAGCCCTATGTTTGCTATACCCATGGCCGGAGCAGACATTGTTTTGGGAGTTCAATGGCTTACTACCTTGGGCACAATTGAGATGAATTTCTAGGAACTATTCATGCGCTTCTACTCCGGGGATAAAAAATATGAGCTACGGGGTTCACATGCAAAGAGTCCACAATCGGTAAGTGCACACCAAATGTCACTAAAAAAAGATGTGGATAAAGGTGTGGCTCAATTATTGTCAATGGAAGTGCAAAAGCCAAAGATTCTTGCTTCACCTTTCAAGAAAGTAGTTACAGTTTCAGATCACAAGAGGGAACCTGATTTGTATGGGCCTCATAAAGGTTCAACAAGGACTGACAACATTGACTTCAAATTGAGGTTACCTAAATCAAAAATCATACAACCTTTCTATGATATCTCTATCTTGGAGAATGCTAGTAGACTCAAAAGTCCATCCATGACAATGTTACCGGAGCTTGATGAAGAAGGAAGAATCATATTGGAACCAGAGTGCATTCTTCAAACACACACGAAGAAGCTAAGGAATAGAACCCTCACTAAGCATCTCATCCAATGGAAGAATTTACCAGTTGAAGACGTCATATGGGAGGATGAGGAGTTCATTCAGAAGAATCCACACATGATTAGCATTGAGGACAATGCTTCTTTGAAGAGGGAGGGCATGCTACGCCCTTAATATTAGTGTACACAGGGTTATGAATAGTTGTCTTGTGGCTATCTTAACTCCTAATTAAGTCATGTTATCATTATTATATTAGTATTTAGTTAGATAGGTCAGACTAGGTCTTATATAGGGGTGTGTCTATTCATCCTAAGCATAATTAGGTATATATAGGAGGGTGTGAGTCTTATTTCATCATCATATTGTGAAGTGTGTTCTCATTGGAGATATTTGGAGGTTGCCCCCTCAAAGTGGCCTGTTATTCTTAGTTATTATCAAGTATTTGCAGAATATTTCATACCATCTTATTCCATTGTGCAAGTTATTTCATTACATATTCCTCTACAAAGAACCCTAAAGGGGATAGATTATTCAAATGTTTATATTTAATTATGGAACACCACAATTGGGAGGGATCCTCCAAGAAGCATCAGGAAAGATTCACTCCAAGTGCAACATTTTGCATACCAAATTCCTCAAGGCTTGCCCCTCTCTATAACTTCTTTAAACAAACCTTATCCCATTTTAGCAAAGGGAACTTTTCCTCTCTCCAATCCCTTGCCAAAGTAAAGCACAACAAGTACTAGACAAAGCAACAAGGGAAGATTTATGGATATGAAGAATTGATAGCAAATAGACTAGGATAGCTTGAAGAACCATCTTAGTCTTCACTATCCTCCTAGCCAAACTCAACCATTTACCACTCTAGGATGTCAACTTGTCCTAAACATGATCTATCACTTCCTTCTAAAGATGAGATCTTCATAAACCAACAAACAAGGGGATCCTAGGGAGAGTAGATGCATAATTCCTATAGTAGCAGAAACCCTATTATAAGTCTATAGGGCAACACTAAAAAAGAAAAATTTGGACATTTCTCTAATTATAAGTTGGCTTGAGGCAAGCTTATAATCATCTAAAATGGAGTTAAAAGCTCATGCCTCTACAACTATTTCTTTGCCAAAGAGAGATTCATATCATCAACTTGGAGAAGAGTTAAGGGCTAAAAATAAGGAGCAAGATCAAACCCTACAAGACTATGATCAACCCTTTTAGAGTTTAGAAAATGTCCAAAGGCTTCTACCATAAGAATAAACAAGTAGGGAGCAAGAGGGTTGCCATGTTTGATACCATTGAGTATTGAAAGAACCCCACTAGAGTGCCATTAAAGTGAATGGTGAACTACACTTTAATAACTATATTCATGCACCAAGAAATCCATCTTTCGAGAACCCAAAGGTTGTCAATGCTTCAGCCAAAAATGACCAATAGATGTGGTCATAAGCTTTGGCAATGTCCAACTTAATTACACTTCATGAATAATAATAATAATAATACCATCTAATATTTGACGACCATCCACAAAACCACCTTGTTCAAAAGAAATGAGAGAGGCAAAAGTAACTTTCAACCTTTTAACAATAACTTCAGAGATAACCTTACTGATAGTATTATAAAGAACAATAGGGGGAAAGTCCTCAAAGGAAGAAGGATTCTCTTTCATATGAATCAAAGAAAGAAAGGTGGTTTTCAAATCTTTAAGCATTTACCCAAAAGCTAGAGAGTCATTATCAACTTTCACAATATCATTCCCTCCTACATGCCAACATACTTGAAAGAGAGTAGTTGAGAAGCCATTCGGACTAGGGGCTCTATCACTTTCAAGCCTAAAAAACATGCATTGAATCTCATCCTTCAAAAAAGGGGCCAACATGACCTAATTGTATTCCACTAAAATTATGAGGAAGACAATCTAACAAAGGAGTATGCATTGCAAGGTCAATATCTACCGAAGCTTCAAACAAGGCTTGAAAGTAGTGAATAACTTTAGTCGACATTCAATTGGTGCATTGAAGAGGGAGCCTATTGAAGATTGAATAGAAGAATATACTTTGGCTACATGAGAGGGATTTGAAGATAGCATTATGAGATGTACGAAGACAGCTGAAGGATTCTACTCGCTAAGGCCTACCCTTTGCCACCCATTTTGAATGTGGAATACTCCAAAGTGTAGATGAATGGCCTTAGAGGAGATAATGCCAATGATAGTTACAAAAATTTGCATCAAGGCTTGTGAGCTTGTCACATTGGAGTGGCAAGAAAAATCATGGCTACGCCTTGATGCACAAGAGCCTTGTCCAGCATATGCCCTCTAAGATAATTGCAATTTAAACATTTTTTTTTTGCAATCTCTATAAGGAAAGCATAATATGTGAGTAAGCTTTTTCAGTACAGTTTTTGTTTTTCCTTATTTTGCAACATTTCGATTAGCCAAAATCAATCCTTTTGTGCATGTTATCAATGCTTAATAAATTTGGTGGTGTTCATTTACCATTATGTGTCTTAGTATTTTACAAGTAAAAGTTAGATTAATAAAAGATTATTACTATGCAAATGTTTTCACCTTTAATAGGGCAATGACGAATTGATAATGGAATTAAAGTCAATTTTAAATTTTAAACATGATTCTAATAGTTATATTAGAATATGAGTCTACTTTGATTTGCAACTAGGAAATCATATACTAAGATAACTAATTAGGTTATCCTAATACCTTTCTTTATGATGGAGAACTAATTTTTTTGTAATTGTTCATAAATATAGGAATATAAAAATATTTATATTTTACCATTGTTTATGTTTAATTTATTTTAGATTTAAAATAATGTTAGACTATTAAGACTATTAATTGAGAGGATGATGCTAATTTATGTTATTTTATAGATGTGTTAATTTTAATTAAATAGATGGGTTTAGAATTTGCTAGACTTTTAATTATTGGTGTTTATATATTTTATATTATTGTATTTTAATTGATTGAAATTAGACTTTAAAGGGTGAACATGTAGCAACAATGTAGTTGTTGTGGAGTTTGATATTACAAAGAATAGTACTAAAGATGACCCAAATGATAATCACATTAGAATAAATGTGAATTCGATAAAGTCTATAAATTAGGCTCCTGTTAACACTTGCAACATTGTGCTCAAGAATGCCTCTAGTGTTGTTGTGTAGGTTCAATACGATGACAAAAATGTGAGTGTCTATGTCAACATATGTAATGTGTCAAATCTATCGAATCCTTTGCTTCCTGTCACCATTGATTTGTCAATTGTTTCATTTACTTGTGGTATTCATCACCAACTCTTGCTCAAGATAATGTGGACTGTCTAACACTTGAAAGAACATCAACTGACATCGAAGACATTGATCATTAGGGTGTCAATCACTACAATGATGCAAGTGTGGTGTTTAGCATATTTACATACCTCCCTGAGCTTTAGCTACAAGTGATATGCCCAAATACACGATAGTGCATATCTCTCCCTCAAGAGGAAGGGGGAGGATCATCTACACACAATATCAACCTCATATTATTAGACAATTTAATTAACAATGTACACCCCTCACACTACACATTATGCTTAATGGCTTATTGTAATGCCCCAATTTTTACACTAGGACATTAACGGACAAACACGGGACGAACCAATTTTTCACGATGCAAGTGTGACACCCACATGTCACAATTGCACACTAAGCATGAAAAATCACTCAAGTGCCACACAAAGGCACTAGAGAGAAGGTGGAACAAGACACACACTTCTCCAAAAGAGACAACCAATGTTGACATGTGGCCAGCCCACCAAGCCATGTCAACATTCAACCTACAAGTCGAAAGGAGGGTCGACTACGACACCTCACCGAAACGATACAACCACAAGGATCCAAACCACGAGGCACCCACTCAAAAACCTTAAAAAACGTGCTATCTAATATCAAAAGCATGAAATAACTCAAATATAGAATTATAGCCATTTTCCAAAATGCTAACATACATACCAAATAAGAGAAACTGCAAACAGAATGCCACGCTCATTCAACACCAATGTCGAATCGAGCTAAAACCAAACATTGAAACATCAATAATAATGTGGGGAAAATACATTCCAATCGATAAACATAGCATATTATAAATGCATAATACAAAACACAGGACTCCAACATCCTCAATTAACCATTTCCAAGACATGAGAAAATGTTACAAAAAGATAATTTCCATAAAAAACATGATTAGTTTTCTAACCAAATGACATCATAAAAATACAACACGATAGAGGATACTTCCCAAACACGGAAGGATCACAGTCCAATAAATAAATAATACAAAGCATGAATATACATTATAATAAATTGCCACCAAAATGCCCCAACATACATATAGAACAACATAGTCAAAATGTTTAGAAATAGACATAGAACTCATCCAGCTCCTGCAAGATCATCTCGATAGGACCAATGGGGAAATGTTACTCGCCTCCCAACCATATTACCATCGTCAAGCATAATAGATGACTATGCCACTCTAGGCAACCCCTGAGCTACGGAGTAAACTATCATGACAAACCTGCTATCAAGGCCATTTCGCACCAATCCAAGGAATGCATAGAACACTCGATCAAGTACAAATGTCTCAAACACACAAGAGTCACAATATGGAATCACACAAAAGTACAATAAGGTAACACTCGCATCACTAGTGCTCACAAAGTAGATGCAACTACTCACACCACAAGGAGCATAAAGACAACATATGGCACACACACCAATCAATGCACAAGACAAAATAATACTCAACAACAAGCATATCAATAATGGTATCACTACTCTTATATGAGCCTCAAGGTAAGGATGCCACCACTCTCATAGGAGCCTCAAGGTAAGGATGTTCCACTTTCATAGGAGCCTCAAGGTTAGGATGCCACCACTCACGCATAGAGCCTCAAGGTGCCCATCCGCCACTCACACATAAGAGCCTCAAGGTTCACGTCCACCACTCACACATAAGAGCCTCAAGATGCACATCCACCACTCACGCATGAGAGACAAGGTGAACGATAACCACTCTAAACACTCAAACAGGCTCAAGGGGTACTTATTCATCGCACTCCATACATCCAACATCATCCAACGAGTTGGGAACTATCCAACCCACATAGGCAAGGGATTCCTCCTTAAAGGAACCCAAAAATAGAAAAAGAGCATTTTACACTTGAAGGCATGCTTCCCAATGCAACTATAAAATCACTCAAAATTTCACATTTTTGAAAAATGAGAAATTCAAAATCAAAAAATACCCTCTTGGTCTAAATTATCCCAACAATACACTTTTTCAATCACATAAAAATTCCAGTCAAATCAAGTAGAGCAAAACAAGGAAATTCATGCACTTTTCACGTTTTCCAAGAAATTCAAAAACTGAAAATGCAAACATACCCTCTTTTTCTAAATTAGCCCAGCAACAATCTTTTCCACTCATAATTTTTTTAACAAAATATGATAGGTCAAAATAGGGAAATTCGTGCACTTTTCATGTTTTCCAATAAATCCAAAAACTAAAAATACAAACATACCCTCTTGTCCCAATTCTACCCAACAACACACTTTTCACAAAACATTTCAGTTTTAAAAATTTTGACAGGGTTTGGGTAGGAAATTCAATTTTCCAAAAATAATTTTTTCTACAAAATAAAAATTGCTAAATAAAAATAAATATATATCCAACAGGAGAAATACCCGACTCAAACTGAAGGTATGGAGGAGGGGAATATTTTTCGTTGTTACCATAATCTAATTCGACCAAGCGATCTCCCGATATGAGCAAATCCAATTTCTTCCAAAAGAGGGTTTTGAAATTCCCATTTTTGCTCTCCACTTGAAAAATTACATAATGAAAATAATAAAGCACTTTTTACGCCGAAGGCATTCCCTTTGGCAAAGAGAGGCCTGGGGCAGAAAATCAATGGCTTAAGGTGTATGAGTAGCATGCAAGACGATTGAAATGATCTCATCTGTCCATGTGCTACTTCTTCATTTGTCCTTCGTATTCATTGAGTTTGGAATTTTAGAGACTGATGTTTTTCGCTCGGACGAAGGCGTGACACAGCTGGTGCAGGGTCAACCTCATAACCGACTGCGGATTAATCACTGTTTAATTTTTTAGGCGTCATCCAAACTTTCTTATTTATATCCACGTAATAAATCTTTTATATTATTCATGCAGTCATTCAATATTTATTACAAATTACATAGTTTTGTAATAATAACTGTATAAAGTATTATTAATTTGAAATAATATTAATATGGTATAATATCTATAACATATTCTATTGTAATACTTCATACTGTCACACAAAACATTCATTTGAAAGGGCGCGATGGCATGGAGCACTAAGTGGGAAACATAATTTTCAAACCGCAATGGACAGATTTCTGGGTGCTCGATGCCAGGGGTGTCAATGCTCGATCTTTTAGGTGTTGGTGCGGTTCCTGTTTCACAGGCAGTGGTCGTCCAGGGGACTGGTGATTTACTTGGGACTACTGCAGGTGGGTAGGGGTCCATTCCTGGGAACGCTGTGCTTGGGGCTCTACCTCTCACGGAACAAATTAATGGCTCGTGTGTGGGTGTTGGTGTGCCTTCTTCTGGGGTTGATATTGTTGGAGGGCTTGCTAAGGGGCTTCGGGCTCCTGAGGGCCCAAAGAAATCTTTTGCTGCTGCTGTGACTGGTGCTGGTGCTCGGTCCCTCTCACCCCAGCCCAGTTCTCGGCCTATCCCTTGTGCCCGTGAGTCTCCTGTTGTGGTGTGTGGACCTGAGATCACTGAAAATAAAGAATTTTATCGCAACACTGGTTTCATCTGTAGATTTAATGGACTCTGGCCCTCTTTGTCCAATCTCCACATCCGAGTCATGGAGTCTTGGAAGCCTCTTGTTGAAGGTAAGATCGAGTTGTTTCCTTGTGCACGAGGATTTTTTTATTGTGACATTTGCTTCTTCAGAGCAACAAGACTTAGTGCTCGATGGCAGGGTCTAGTTGTGGGGGGAGCATTCCCTCTCCATCAAGCCCTGGACTCTCTCCTTTAATCCCCTAACTAAGCCACTCAACATTAGACCTATTTGGGTCTGTCTCCCAAATCTCCCTCTCCAATTTTGGGAGGATACTTGCTACGAGAGCATTGGTAATGCTATTGGTCGTTTCCTCAAGGTTGATTCTACAACATCTTTCATAGGACACTCTACGATGGCTCGAATCTTGGTGGATATTGACTTATCTAGACCTTTTCATGGGGATGTGGTCTTGATGGTGAGGGATAGACCCTGAAAACAACTGTTGGATTACGAGGCTATTCCTTTTAGATGCAAACGGTGTTTTGCTACCGGGCATTTAGCCTCTAGTTGCCCTCTCTCATGGCACAAGGGGGCTACTACTTGGTGGAAGGATGCTCTCATGGACCACTTGACTATCAGTGCTTCACCAGAGGACTGTTCGTCTTAGGGGGTTGATTGCTCTAAGGAGGTTGAGCTCCCTGCAGAGGATGTTGTTGAGGGGTTGGAGAAGGTTGCTTCTTCGGTTCCCTCGCTCGCTTTGGACTCTTCTGATCATCTATATGCTCATATGACTGCTCCTCCAGCTTCGGGTTGGTCTGCCTCTTCTGGTCTGACTTCTTCTTCTTTAGGTTTGCCTTCTTTGGGCTCAGCTTCCCCGAGTCTAGATTCTTCGACGGCTGTTGGGGTTCTCTGTGAACCCTCTTCTCTTTCTATTGTTCCTTCTGACCCCTCCTGGATGGTGGTTCAATGTAGGAAGAAAGGTCCTTTGCTCCCTAGTGGCAAAGGTGTTAGGTGTTCTAGGTCAGGATCTGGTGTTGTGTAGATCCTTGGTGTTTGTTCTCCAGTCGGTCTGCTGCGCCAGTGTTGTCGTTCTACTGTTCCTGGTCTTTTTTGGGTTCTGGTCCTTGCAGCTTAGCTGCATTTGGTCTTTTCTGCTATTTTTTGGCTGTCTGTGCTGTTGTTGTTGTTTGTGGCTCCTTCTGTTCGTGAGCTTTCTTCCCCTTTTTTGGGTTGTTTTGTAAGGGTTTGGCCCCTTGTTTATCAAAAACATATTATATTGCAATTATTTCATCTAATTTACTATTAATTTTTAACCTAATATTATTTCTATACATATTTCCACTGAATATTCATAGATATAACTAAATAAAATATTCTTAGATAAAAAATATGAAAAAATAGTTACATATTATATAATATCTCTATCATATTATACTATAATTATTACATCATTTTTATTATTAATTTTTTACTTACAAAAATATTTGTAATTGTTACATCTCTAATTTTATAGTTATGTATTTTCCCAATTATACCATTAATAGTTAAAATTAAAATAACAATACATATAAATTTAAAATAATATAATATCGTTTTACATTATATAATATATATAATTATTACATTTAATTTATTATCTAATATTTTCCCAATTATAGTATTTATAGATAGTATTACAATATTAATAGATATAAAATTGAAACAATAGAGTATAGTGTCTTTCCAATTATGATATTCATAGATCTAATTAAAACATTAATGGATATAATTGAAACAATGTTATATAATTATCTAATTTCCCAATTATAATATTCATAGGACGAATTAAAATATTAATAGATATACTTAAAATATGTATACCTTCCATAAAAAAATATACATATTTAAACATAATATATCTATGCTTCTAAATAGTATAAGAGAAAAAAATATAACAATAATGTAATAACATATATTATAGGATTGTACTTCTAATAAATATGTAATAATCTTTATTGTGTATAATATAATATATATCAACAAGTATAAATATGACGTAGATTTAATACTTCAAGTAAAGATATAATATATAATATTTAATATTTAATATAATTATATTGATTATTTATATAGTATATTTTATATGATGTAAATTATTTAAAATTATAAAATAGTATATTTATAGTTTAATTGTATTTATTTTATTATATATTAATTTTATAGATATAATTTATATTATACTTATATTTATCATTAAATATTATATTCTATATGATACAAATTATTAAATACAAATATAATATTAGATATTTTTAATAAAGTACTATTTAAATTAATTTATAACAAATATAACAATTTAACTCACTTTCTCAATCTCAATTGTCAAGGTGTTGAATGGATTCATGTCGATGCATGTCAATTAAAAATAATTCAATATTACATTCGAACTATTACCATTGGTCTAGGAATTATCAAAGGTATAGCATTCGTTTCTCATTTATAAGCAGTGTACCTTGATCCTTTCACCACCTATTAACTCAATCATAAAATATGACGAAATAAATTAGATTGTCTCACAAATGTATCTATGCACGAAGGGAGCAACAATATTGAGTAAAAAGACTTTTAAGGAGAATTGTGTAAATTCGTGTGAAGTTTGAAGTAACATACTTCATGATGTGCATTCTATGTCATGTTCAAAAAATATAAAGACATGGGATACCCAGAATCTTGTAACATCCATATGCTAGACCAAGAGGCTATTGTAGAATGGTGACTGTGACTTGGTGCAAGAATAGCATGGGACAAGGCTTTTCTGTATCAATGGATGAGCCATCAGACCAGTCAATGTGCAAATCCCTACAATACAATCCAAATGATACCAAAACACTATGTCAATGGTTATATTTATAAAATTTTGACATCACTCTCTCTCTCTCTCTCTCATTTTATCTGTCTTTCCCTCTATACATCTTATTTTTATCTTTCTCTCTTACTCAGTGTCTCTCACACTCTGTCTTCTTCTATCTCTTTCTCTCTTTTATCTCTCTTTCCCTTTATATAACTTATCTCTATCCTCTCTCCATCAATCTCCCTCTCTATCTCTCTCCCTATCTATCCAGGGTCTCTCCCTCTCTATCTTTGTATCACTCTTTCCCTGTATATCACTAATCTCTATTCTCTCCATTAATCTCCCTTTATCTCTCTCCCCCTTTTATTTCTTATCCCTATCTCTCTTTCTCTATTCCTCTCTACCAATTTATCTCTCTCTCTCTCTCTCTCTCTCTCTCTCTCTCTCTATATATATATATATATATATATATATATATATATATATATATCTTTCCCTCTATATCCCTTATCTCTATCTCTATCTCCTCTATTTCTCTTTCTATCTAAAACCATGTCTTCAAAATCGCTCTCATCTCTTTTCCTCTCTATCTCTTTGTCTATATTTTGTTTCCCTCTCCCAAGCACATGACATGCTACCTTGAGTGTAGCTCCCCATGGACATGCTCTCTATTTGGATTGTTAGCATGGAATGATTGATCAAAATTTAGTCTCTTTTTTCTTTATCCATATTTCCCTTTATATCTCTTATCTCTATCTCTCTCGCTTGCTTTAAATCTCTTTCTTTACTCCTCTATCAATCTCCCTCCCTATATATCTCTACCTCTCCCTCTTTATCTCTCTCTCCCTCTCTATATCTCTATCACTATACATCTATATATCTCTATCTCCCTCTCTACCTCTCTCCCTTTATCCTCTCTTTCTCTTTCTCTATGCCCTTCTCTCTTCCTCTATCTTTATTTCACTCTTCACCCCCATCTATATCTTTAGTATATCTTCTGTATAACCCACACTCACCGACTATGGAGTTTAAATCCATACAAACTTCCTCAAAGTCAACACTATTCTTTTTTAATCTTTTTTCATGGATGGTGTTTATCTATATCAATCTAAGTTGCCTCTCTAGATATCTCTTTCATAGAATCAGAATAATAATAATGTCCATAATCTTCAATACTTGCACTCTCTTTGTCTCTTCTCTCTATCTTTCTCTATCTCTTCCCCTCTCTATCTAATTCTATGTCTATTTTAAATCACTCTCTCTCTCTCTCTCTCTCTCTCTCTCTCTATATATATATATATATATATATATATATATATATATATATATATATATTGGGGGAAATATATATATAGAGTGGGAGGGACATATATATAGAGATAGACAGACAGAGAGATGAGGAGGAGAAATAAAGAAAGAGGAAGAGATATATATATATATATATATATATATATCTTCCTCTTTCTTTATTTCTCCTATATATATATCTTCCTCTTTCTTTATTTCTCCTCCTCATCTCTCTGTCTGTCTATCTCTATATATATGTCCCTCCCACTCTATATATATATTTCCCCCATTCTCTATTTTCCCTCTCTTTGTCACTTTTCATTTCTCCCTCTCGAGTTCTTCGAGGAAAAAAGAAAACTTAAATCCTTATTCATTCATATAAGTTGAAGTATATAATGTAAGGTGGATAAGAGCGTATATCTGTAATCCTTTTTGTGTCCATTCTGATTCCTCAATCATTGTCCATCCATTTTGTTTTCCCTATTTTCTCTATAATGCTCTCACTTCATGTCTTCTACCACTAATTAATTTTATCTACATTTTATCTCGGTGTACCCATTGCACACTAAGGTGTGATTGCTAGTTTATAAATATCTCCCATTTTCAAAAATATCTAACTCTTTTATTCTTTTCTACAATAAAAAATCATTTTAAACACTAATATTTCTTTTCAAATAGAATTTAATCTATTTCAAACACCAAGCAATTAATTAAAAATGCCTTTTCAGTTAAATATTTTCCAAACACCTACTAAATCATTTAAATGCTTTTCTCCTAGCTAGGAAATGTTAACATAATCAATTCGTAATAAATCAATTTGCACGCCAAGCATACGTAGAATCGCACAAGTGATAAATCGAATGCACCCAAGAAGACATTCACATGTCCATCACAAGGGGAATCCATAATCGCAATCGACTTGGATGAGGTTTTCACTAGTTTTAACAACACAAGGATCATGAGCTGAGATGACCAAGCATCCCATGCCATCTACTCCACATTTCACTCATTGGTCAATATATGTAATTTCCTGCACACACAATGCAAACGTTACATGCATCTGCCCAAAACCTAACATTAGCCCAAACAATGATAGAAATTACATAAGTAAATATTAAACATTTAAAATGCATATTTCAATTAAATCAAGTATTCCAAAAATACAATCAATATGCAATTAATCATCTAACATAATCATACTGAAGGAAATTATATCCATCCACCCAACATGTTATTTAAATGAAAATAGTGAAGCTGAAACTCCAATAATATAACAATACATCACATGACCTCATCGGAAACTCCTCGATAGTCATACAAAACATCTCATAAAGCATCCAAACTACATCCTCAAAACACCTTGGTGGCAACAACCTCATTAGTAAGATCGATGCAATGATGCCAAATCATGAGAACACACAAAACACTAGAGAAATACTCAATAACATATCTCATAATGATCCAATATCAGGATCAATGCACCAAAACTCATCTATCACACAAGATGACAAGGGTCGACATAGGTGGGCATTACACTTATATTGCCACAAAAAATGTTTAAATTTCATTGTGATTTTCCATTTAATTAAGAATTACACTCATTCCATATAGCTATCAACATGCCCATTGCACATTAAGTGCGATTGCTAATTAAAATATGTGATAGATGATATGAGATGTTTTGTAGGTAGAGGTTGTCTTTACATAAATGATTAAGAGAGATGTAGAAATCTCCACTTGTGTCCTTTAGTGTTGACGTCTACAAGTGGTTGTATTATAATTTTAGATGTTCATATTCATATGCATATCAAAACTTTTTTATTTTTCATAGAAAATAACCTATCTTTTTTGTGTTTATTTAAATTACACATTTTGTAATTTATAATCATTAAAAATATTATAATTTTAAAAATATGCTTCCATTCCACTCATTACAAAAATAAAACTAGCAATTGCACCTTAGCGTGTAATGGGTACGCCAAAGAGATCTTAAAGGTGAATTATCAGTTCCTTAAGAAATTGATGTGTTTCCTCAAGCATAGCTCCCCATGGACATGGACACATGCCATCTTTGGATTGTTAGCATGAAATGACTAATCGAAAGTCTCTCCCTCTCTCTCTTTCCCCTTCCTCAATGGCCTTATTTACATGGCCTTTGTATTGAAGAAAGTCTAATGTTGTCTTCAATTGAATCAAATCAATCCTCACATTTTGTTTGTCCAAATAAACTTCCTTAGTGGTGTCCTAATAGATGTTAAATGTTGTGTCTTCTTCTATTGACATGGTAACTTTAATTGTGTCCATGAGACCCAACATATGTTAAATGTTGCATCTTCTTCTATTCACTTGGATGTGAAAATTTATCTTGTCTACTTTATTCTTGCCTCTCCCACTTCATAGAATTCTAACACTAAGTCTATCTCAGGGTTTTCATAAGGCATCAAAACTATAAATGCATTACGCTCAAAATCAAACAATAATTCTATGGTTATGACTCCCACTTTGGTGGAGCTCAAATTAGGATAAGATAGTTGAGACGTTGGGAAGCAAATCAATGAGAGTTCAAATCTCGAAAAGATTGGCAATAACTAACAATTAAAAGCACAATTTTCATTTACTAACTTAGGACTCAAGTAGCTTTAACACTTAACTTACCCCTCAAAGTTCCTTCACCACAACATGACACCCTAATGCCTTTATCATTACCATCCATCACTTAACGACCTCTCTGGACAACAGAGCCCTGTATCACTCATTGTGCTTTACATTCCATCGACATTTTTTTTTATCCATAAATTGTGGGGGTTATTTAGGTTGGCTCCACTCTAGTGGAGGTCACAAGGGAGACCTCCTCCCCATCATTCAACTTAGATTATTTATTCGACATAGAAGCCACAAATGGAAGTCCAAGAGCACAACTTGGAATTCCAACTATAAATGTCACTTGGGGGATTTGAACTTGGATCTCCATCTTGAGAACCTTATGGCCTTGCAAAGCGCAACTCCTTTGACACATTCCATCGAAATATAATGTAATAACAAATATATAAATATTTATTGTATAATATATTTAATATAAATATATGATTTTGTAATATAATATTATACATTATATAAAATATAGTATATAATAATAAATATATAATATTTTTAATCTAAATATATAATTTTATAATATAATATTATACTAAAAATATATAAATATAATATGTTTTATATTATAAAATAATTTTAATTTTTTTTATTAGAGGTAAATTGATATACAAATAGAATAAAAAATACCCCATTTGTGAACACATGCCGTATTTACCAATTGTATAGAAAAAACCAACTATGCTCAAACAAAATTAACAAATGATTCAAAATTTAACTCAGCTTGAAAATACTTTAAAAAATCAAAGGAAAACTCATACCCATAACATGAATTTGATCAACAAAACTACTCATTTAAACATCAATCAATAATCCAAATAATGAACTCAAACCCAAAATGATTCACACCCATTACATAGAAATAAAAAGTAATTATAAAAGTACCCAATTGAAACCCTCAATTCAATTGATCATATTATCTTTTTCTATATCCATTGTAGGCTTCCTAAAAAATGTATTCCTAGCGGAAGCACTTGTATAAAAATTGTCTCCGGTTGAAGAAACAAAAAACTATGTCAATGTCGTGCCATGGACACCCATGAAAACATCACAAGAACTGATGATCTCGACCAATAAAAACCCAAAATTTTAGGCCAATGGAACACTGTCATTAAAGTTTATAGAAGAAAGTCGAGGCGTGTAGAATGAACGTGGGGGATCAAATGTATTGTCTTGCATCAACAGAAATGGCCTCACAACCATAGATTTTGAAAGTTAACTCACTCCTCATAAAATAACACCTTAGACATTTTATATATATATATATATATATATATATATATATATATATATATATATATATATATATATAATTCATTGAAAATGTCAAAAACAAAAAATTAAATTTTTTTTTTTTTTAAAAAGTGTTAACATTTCTTTCCATATACTATTTCTAAATTAACTAAGAATGAAAGAGATTGTTATGATTGAAAATTGAGATTCTTAATGATTTAAAAGATTTGCTTTTGCTTGTATGTTGGGCTTCCCATTAAAGACTCGGTTGCTACGATGTTCATTTCTATTCAAATGATTTTCCCATTAAACATCACACGTGCAATTACCTAGCCCCCTGTTTTCAAGAATCCAACGGACACTATTTTGGCTTTATTATGTCAACACGAAAACATTCTAGAACGTACTCACATACCGACTCTTTTCTTAATTTCTCTCGTAAATATTTCAAATATTTTATCCTAATATTCTTTTTATAATTTATTTTGCCAAGTTGCCATTGGAAATGGCTAAGATAATAAAAATTGACCTCTCTATTATATTCTACCATCTTCATGGCATGATATGATTAAGAGGTTTCAACTTGCAAGACCCATGAAAATTTGTCTAGACTGCAAACCATTTGTTTTAGAACTAAACCTTTGTATACATAATTTTCTATGGGTCTTAAGTAAGTGTGTATGTATATATATGAAAATGATATTTAAATAATTTGAAATAGAAGTTAAGTGAATTGATAGATATAGAATTAGGGTTTACTTAGATTCATAATTTGTTGTGTTTCAGAATTTAGGATTTGTTAATTGCAAAGATAAAGATTATTTAGTTGATTATTGGTGAAAAATAAATGTAGGTTAAAAACACACTTTGTATTTCAACCTGTACAAGTTTTGTTTACGATTCATAAATTGTTTTTCAAAATTTTTACATGTTCCTACTTGATTCATAATTAATTGTGTTTCGAAATTTAGGATTCATCAATTACAAAAATAAAGATTGTTTAGTTTATTGTTGGTAAATAAAAATGCAGGTTGTTAAATATAAGTGTATTTTAACATGCACAAGTTTTCTGTATGAATCCTAAGGTGTCTTTTGAAATTTTCATCTATTCCTATTTGATTCATAATATGTTATCTTTCAAATTTATGATTCATCAATTGCAAAAATGAAGATTGTTTAATTGATTGTTGGTGAAGAAAAATGTAGGTTGAAAAACACATTGTGTATTTCACCCCTGCACAAGTTTTGTTTTTGAGCCATAAGTTGTCTTTGAAATTTATAACATGTTCCTCCTTGATTCATGATTTTGTTGTGTTTTAAAATTTAGGATTTGTCAATTGCAAAAACAAAAGCCTATGTTTCGCTTCATAAAGTCACACATACATATTAGAGTAGGATACATAATATGCAATAAAGAAGTTATAAAGTTGTTGCCTATTATATTTTTATTTAGTTGGTTCAATGTTTTGTTGTGTATCAAAATTTAGGATTTCTTAAAATTTGAAAGTGAAAATTGCTTAGTTGATTGATCGTAAGATAAAAATGTAGGTTGAAAAAAATATGGTGTTTTGCAACCTACACGTGTTTTGTTTACGATTTGTAAATTATTAAAAAAAGGATATTTTCTTTTGTTTGATTTTTTAACTTGTTTAGTTGATTCAAATTTTCTTGTATTTCAAAATTTGTGTGTCTTAATTTGCAAAAATGTTGAATGTTTAATTAAATGTTTATTAAAAAACATGCAAGTTGAAAAATATGCTATGTTGTTCAACTTGCAAAGTTATGTTTGGAATTTCAAATTTGTAATTTTAAATATTTGATTACATATAAAAATATGAGAGTTGGGTTAGTTCTCTATATATGAAGTTATTCTTTTTCAGTTAAAACCTATTGTTTATATAGTTTATCCTCAATTATTTTGAATTGGATTAGGTTTGCATGTAATGTTTAAATGAACTTATGGTGTAGTTTTATATTGTTCGTAAATGTATTTGCATCTAATGTTTGAATAAACTTATGGTGTAGTTTTACATTATTCGTAATTGGGTCTGCATCTAATGTTCAAATAAATTTACATTGTTGCATAAATATATTTATGTGATTGGTTGTGATAGAATAACATATTAATAAAGGAGACTAATCGCATAAATTGTTCCCTTAAAAACTATGTGTGGTATGACTAAAAAAATAAGAGATTATTAAGTCTATAAACTATTGAAACCATTAAAGACAGTCCATGGGAAAAATATTATGCATTTGTGATGATTATCTTTAAAGGTTATTCACTTTCAAAAACTTACATGTTGCATGAACGTGGACACCAAGAATGCCCCAATTTATCAATTATTATCTTTGAAAACACTTCCACCAATTCTACATGCAATCTATAGTTCTCTTCTTTCAATATAAACGGTATCGTGCAAATTAAATATAATGTACATTTGCTTCTCTTCTAAAATGAATGGAAATGATGTGATTGATTAATATATTAGCTAATATATCCAATAGAAAGTTGTGGCGCTGTTTCCACGTGCTATTAGATATATTAGTGGGCAAACACCCCTTTACCATTACTTATCAATAAATATGAAACATATTCCTTAAATATCGTGTATTGTATTTTTGTGTTAAATCTATGCCATCCATGTAAAAAAATAAAAATAAAATAAAGGATAACCATAGGTACAAATTGTATGGAGAATAACCGCTTCTACAAATAAAGTGCCTACGATTCTTTGAATAAAGAGGAAATCTAAAGGATCATTAAAAAAAATAAAAAATGTTTTTAGATACATTTCATAAAAATGAGATGTTTTCAGATACATTTCATAAAAATGAGATTCAGATGGTCACCTCTAGAAAGAAAAGATTCCCACATGATATGAAACAAACTACAATTTAAATGTTTCCGGATTAAACTGTATAGTAGTTTTTTCATAATGTACATATTTACTATAAATGATCTCGTAACGTACATAAACAAGATTTCACAAGGAACCCAAAGTTGTAATAGCCAAACAACACTCTATTATACTAGACTGCCTAGAAAGTCAAACTTCATAAGCTGCAATCCCACAAGCCGTTGTCGTCAACACTCTCCCAACTATGCGGAGGACTTTGGCTTTGAAAATCCGTGTTCACCAGTGGAGGACATGGATACATACCCAACAACGAATTCAATACCCATTCATCATCCTCTATACTTAACACCTTCTTCTCTTCCTCTTCAAACTCCAAACAATCCATTACATGGGCTGCTTCACCAAGTAAACCAGAGCTTTTGTCCTCATCTCCAATCCAATTGAAAAAATCAGGGTCTGAATTAGAAGCGAGGCTGCTATCAACATTAGAGGAGCAGGGCCTTTCACCATAAGCTGTTGTACATTTAATCTGAGGTTTCAGCTCCAGCACCGCCTCCAAATATTCAAGATACTCCTGTGTCGATGCATCCACAGCCTTTGGAGCTTCTTCAACTTCCATTAGACGCTCCTTCAAATTTGGGGGCGGCTCTGTTGTGGGGAAATTGAGTTTGGCTTTGGGTCCTTTGATCTTAAAAGCCTCTCGATCATAAGCCCTGGCAGCATCCTCAGCAGTGTTGTAAGTGCCTAGCCAAACCTTCATTCCTTTAATTGGGTCTCTAATTTCCGCCGCCCACTTTCCCCATGGGCGTTGCCTTATGCCTCTGTACTCATGCTGCTTACTACACTTCCTCTTCTTATTTACCCTCCCCAGACTTTCCAATTCATCGCAAACGCTTCCATTGGGATATGAAATAGTGTCCAAATTGGCCCACAAATCCTTAGCATTGGCTCTTCTTCGAGAAGAAGAGGCGGGTATAAACTTAGAGATAATAGCTCCTCCACACATTTTATTTAGCACAGCAGGTGAAAATGCTTTGAAATCCCAATATCAGGGGAGAAGGGACTTTATAGCCACGCGCTCAGCGGATAAGCGAAAGAGTAGTGAGGTGGATTTACAAGTTGCGTCCCTGTGAAAGGGAAAGATGAATTCCAGGTGCATTGAAAGAAGAAAGAGGAAGCAACTTGCTAAGTAAAATAATTTTAAATCACACCCAGTATCGAAATACAACTATAATTAGCAGTTTATGAAATTAGATGGTATGTACATATATTTTGTCAATGTTCCCACCTAGTGACGGATGGAACAACCTCCACCTATCAGCGTCAAACTTGTAAAAATGTCCCTCCATGCGGGTTAAAATTTAGTGAAAGAAAAAAAAAAGACACCTGGTAGTAAAGAACGATCTAGGTGATTTATGTGGTGGGTATCCAAGGACAAATGTGCGTTAAGAATATGAGCTCCTTGTAAGCGACTAGGTACAAAGCCCTTAGTGGACTCACTTGCCAACTCATTTGGAATATGAGTGCTTAAGGCATCTCTCATGCATCCATCCATGATTACTATAACCTTTCAAGTGGACCCACTTGTCAACTCACTAAGTGGACTCTCTTGCCAACTCGTTTGGAATATGAGTGCTCAAAGGCATCTATCATGCATGCATCCATGATTACTATAATATAATCTAGATAGATAGATGGATAGATAGATATTTGTATATCCATGTCATTTTTTTTTAGTTGATAGGGTTTTTAAGTGGACTTTCAAATCCAAAAAATCACCTCAATTCATGTTTCATGTTATAAAACCGTTTTTAGTTTGTCAGGGAACATGGTAGATTTTCTTGCACTCGTTGGATTCTTGGCATTCATGTCTTAGCCGCTTAACTCAAATCAAATCAAATCATTTTTTATTATGAATAGTGCATTGTAATGTTGTAATGCATTTTTCTGAGAGCTTTATTGCTATCCACTATAATGATGTCTCGCACTACCCTAAATCTGTTGCCTCTTCCATCACCCAAAGTGTAGTTAATTACATTGGTTCCTCAATCCAAGGCTCACGAGGATTCTCAATAAAGGTTTGCCCATTGTTTGTGGCATTGCTAAAGTGCCTAGATTGGGCATTCTCCCTTGCTATGTAAGTGATCACTTTGAAATGCAATGGTTTGATGTGTTAGGCTTAAATATTGTCCATACTCTCAATGCATGGGAGGAGGGCAACGATGACCTTATTTTGATTGCCACAAACTTGGAGCCCATGGACTATGTTTGGGAAGAAAATCATTTGTTACAAACATCTATGGAAAAGATTTAACTAAACTTAAGTAGCAAAACAGTTTTCAAGAAGCGCCTCTCTTCTAATTTATGTCTAGAGTTTGGCATGATAAATCCTCATTACTTGACAAAGGAGAACATGTATGCGTATATTATCGCACCATTCCCCAAAGTCCACGAGTTGGCTAAACTAAATTTTAACAAGAACAAGAGGGAGGAATGTATTGTTGCTTCTAGGATTTTTGGTGACAATTGCTAATGAAATTTAAATATCAATTTAAGTTATTTAACCATTAGTTATAAATATTTATTAAATATAAACAATAATATAAAATACATAATTGAGACAATTTGCACAACACACCATGGTATACGTGGGGAAAAACCATTACTGGTAATAAAAACCCAACAAATAAGCATCATATTCATATTCATTTTCAAGAAAACTTACAATAATGGAACTTGGATTTTTTTACTCTATCCTCTCCTCTTCCACACATAGCCTCAATACCTCTTGCAGTTTTTTACAATGCCCAACTATATATCCAATGATATATATGTCATATTCTGACATATCCTACATTCCTCACCTGTGAATCCTTAAATATTAGATGTAATCATCTGATATGGTTTCAGGTGGTCATACCTTCTCATAAAGGTATGTGATGGTTTAATTAATAAAATAATTTTAATATTAATCTATTAATAATATTTTCCCATATGGTAAAACTTTGCCATGGGGTAAATACTTTAATTAATAAAGTAATATTTAATATTTGAATCTTATTAATTAAATTATCAACCTCCTATAGTTATTTATTCCACAATTAAATATAAGGTTAAAACTTATATTAAAATAGAGCTTTATAAATGTTATTGAGGTTGACTTGTAAATAAGTGTGGGCCACAATAAACATTATGCTCTAAGACTCCCCCTTAATGTTTATAAGGGTTCTACATTGTCAATTTCTTTTAAAAGAAAAGATGAAGGTCCTCAGTAACATAGGACTTCTTTGGCAAGCATAACATAGAGATAAGTTACATGTATATGCCAAGATGAAGGTCATGTATTCCAGACTACTTGGTCAAACCCTTTAATAATTTATGTCCCTAGTTTTTTCAAAATTATGCAAATATAGGGGACTTACAATATTTTTATTGGAGACCAAGTTCCCTCAAAACAACCCCTACTAGGTTCCCATATAATGCCCGTAGGTCTTACATGTGCCCTTAGGTCCTATCCAATGCCCTATAAGTCTTACAAGTGCCTTAAGGTCTTTATATGCAATGCTTTTACAAATGGAAGAGGAATATAGAGGGGAGATACAATAATACGTAGTTTGTAGGTCTTACAAGTGCCCATCATGTTAGTTAGGTTCTTCTTAGGTCTAGGCCTGACATGTACAAAGTTAGCCACTAGAAGGCATCATTGCCGAGGCATAGCAGGGTGAGTGCGAGATCATGATGGGCCAAACAGTGGCAATGGAGAAAAAACTTGTTGGATGAAAAAATGCTAACATTTAGACTTATATTTATAGTTTTATGGAAAGGATGTTATTATTTCTATCTCAAATATGGATTACCTCCAATAATGCCTTAGGATTACCTCATATTTAGGCATGTGGGAGTCCCAAAACTTGCCAAAGAAACTTGAAAAACCACCCATTTAGTGTTATCCTGAAATTTTCCTCAATTTCATCATTGAAGTTGACAGACTTGTTTTGTAACTAAATTTAATCAAATGAAAAGTATTTATAGAGGAAGCTATTAAGGTTCTAAAAATATAATATATGCCTCATAATAATTTTAATAGGTAATTATTATTAATTTTCTACATACACTATGTCTGATTTCCTAATATATATACATTTTGAAAAATATCCATAACTTTCAACATATTAATCCTTTTTTAAATCCAAAAGATGCGTCACATTCTAGGAGTTATTGGGTATACATTAAAATTTAATTTTTTTGAGTTTCATATAGTTTTGACCATGTTAGGTTGGCTGGAAAATTAATTTTTAATATTTTAAAAAAGTCACAGTAAAAAATTCATAAATAATTATTTATTTACTTAAAAAATTCAAAAAAATATGCATCACATCCGTTCATGTGTCCTTTACTTAAATCCAAATCATGGAGAAAAAATATTATTTTTTTCTAATACTTAGGTTGGCCAGAATGACACCTACTTTTTACGTTTTTCTGAAAATTTTAGTAGTGCTTCATTGAAATCTTCAAAAATCACCAAACTATTTTTAAATTTTTTTTTTAAAAAGTAGCAGTCCATTAACTACATTCAATTTATTACAACTTTTATTACTACCTTATTTCTAGATTCTATAGATAACTCATTCAATTTTTGACATGAAGTTACTTAATTCTATTTTTGACATTTGCATTGCCACTTAGGGGTAGTGTTTGGCCCATCATGATCCTGCACTCACCGAGCATTACATTAAATTTTTAAAAATTGGCTCTACAAAGAGGATTTTATAAACATATATGTCACGTAACCATTGGTTTGGCAGAATTGGAGGACCTAATTTCACCAATGAGAACTTGTTTCTCCAATGAAGTGTGCATGGACTTCAATGTGCTTTGTTCTTTGATTATGACCTAGATTCTTTCTAAGAGCAACAAAAATTTGACTATCACAAAATAAAGTGGTACTCTCATTGGTACATTTATTAAGCTCATCCATTAATTTCTTCAAGCACTTTGATTCCTTAGTTGTTTCAATTGCACTTTTATACTCAACTTTTGTGGATGAAAGAACCACAATAGGTTACTTTTATTGTTCCATGTGATAGCACCTACATCATTTTTGAAAACATAGCTTTGAGATAGATTTCCTATCAATAAGATGACCAGTAGATTCAGTATCATAATAACCAAGGAATTTTTTATTTCGTGGTGTAGGAATAATAAAGGCCATACAAGGTAGGATTGGTCTTTTCATATGATGATTTAAGGTCTAATTTAATACCTAACTTAATAGGTAAAAAATTAGTTTATAATCCATCAAATTAAATTTCTAAAGTAAATTATGAGCATACCTTGCTTGAGATACCACAATCGATCCTAGAATATAGTCATTAATTCCCAATGATGAAGAAGACCTAGATCAGTCATCTCAATTGATTAATTCAGTTTGAGGTTTAGAGAAATAAGACTACCTTATATTTGTTGATTCTAGTATTTTATATAACTAATCAACAATGAAGGCACAAGATCTCAAGTCTTAATTAGAGTGTTAGACTTCTAATTTTATCTTCCCACTTTTACTTGTTTAAAAAGAAGATTGAGAAAGTGCATTAGAGCATAATTTAGATATGTTGACTTTTGATTCTCTATGTTGTCTCTTTTAAATTAATTAATTATAAGGATCTTTTTGGAAATACAGATTACCTAGAGATTCCTCCCCCTTTAGATTGTCCTTTTTATTTTTGGGTTCTATGTAAGTAATTGTATGAAACGAAGCAAACAAATCTCTAAATCTTGCAAATCTTGTTAAGATTTTCTAATGATAATCATCATTTAGAGTTATCAAATAATATCACTAACAAAATAAAACATAGATTGTGATAGTGAATTAAAAAATAAGCGACCGGGTAGCAATTTTTTGCTCTGCTTGTTTTTTTTCTTGAAGCTGGCCACCATTGTCTCTCTAGGTACCATACCACGCTCTAGGCACAGGAACCATAGGCTTTTTTTCTATACACCCGCATTTATTGCAGCTTTCTGGCCATTTAAATGCCTCTTACCGCTTCTAACCCAACATTTGTTGCTGGTGTTGGCAGTTTCTCAGCTCTGAACAATGGCTCCTCCACTGACCAAGTGTCCCTAGAAATTTGTTCCGAAGGTGTTCCATGAGGTAAGCCCTCAGACTCTCTTACTGATGTGATCTTACCATCACAGGAATTTGATACTGCTTGTTTATGGTTAGAGTAGCATACTCTCATTGGTTACTTTGTAGGGAGAACTCCCCCTGAATCTATGCTCAAAGAATGGGTCCAGAAGGCTTGGGTCCCTCATGGGGTCTGCCTTGATATGGTCCAGAATATCACCAAAGGCTTTTTCCTTTTCCGCTTTGTGGAAGTTAGCCATGTTCAAGCTATTTTGAACCATGGCCCTTGGTATGTCCGGTCTTCCCTGTTGGTCTTCCAACAGTGGACCCAAGATTTTGTGGCCTTTGATTACACCCAACATAAGGTTCCTATGTGGATTGAATTCCCTGGTTTGCCTTTGCCAAGTTTGCATTTCCTGCATGACATTGCCTCTTCTTTAGGCAGAGTTATTTGTGTTGAACCTGATAGGTTCTTCCAAGCGCGCCCTCAAAAGCATGTCTGTGTTGAGATGGATCTTTCAAAAGACCTCAAGGAATTTATTGAAATTCAAATTGGCCCCCTTCGGCACACTCAAAAAGTCACATACTTCAATTTGCCCAATACTTGCTATCGCTGCCAGTCAGTAGAGCATAAAATTAGGGACTGTCCTCTTGCTGTGCCTAGAACCCAGGTTCCACCCAGTGAGACTATTTAGGCATGTCCAGTAGCAATTGTGCCCAAGGAGGTGGTTTCTAAACCAATGGACACTTGGGCTACTGTTACCAATCGCAAACACAGAGTGAAATCCTCTGTGGATGCTCTCAAAGCCATTGAAGCAGTTAAAGATGTTTCAAAGCTTTCTGCAGGTGGTTGGAAGGACAAAAATAAGAGTCCTATTGTGCTACCTTCGCAGCAAACATCATCGCCAAGGGCAAGAGCCCATGTCAATCCTTCCTTATCGCCTCGAAGGTGCTCTCATAGCCGAGAGCTTCCTGAGGAGGGAGAAATTATTCAGGAGATTAAAAAACAACAAATCCCTCCTCTCCAATTTGGATCAAACCCCACCGACTTTCTTCAGAATGGTTTTGCTTCCTTTGAAAGCCTGGATTCTGGGGAGATGGTGGAGGATTTTAAATGAATTTTCTCTCTTGGAATGTTCGAGGTCTCACTGACCTCACTAGGAAGTACTCTGTTCGTGATGCTCTCCATCACTATGCTTCTCCTGATGTTATGTGCCTGCAAGAAGTTAAAGTTACATGCTTTCTTTTGTCTTTAGCTTGCCATTGTATTTGGCCAACCAGTAAACTATTTTCCACCGCCCATGAAGCTGGCAAAGGTGATGTTGCTACTCTTTTGTCCCCTCGGTGGCATGATTCAGTGGTGGATCATTGGGTGGATCCCACTGACTGGTTAGTCTGGACACTTCTTAATATTAATAATCACTCCTTTGGGATTATTAATATCTATGCTTCTAATGACGCGTCAGAAAGATCTGCTTTGAGGTTTTGGATTGCGGATTCAATGCCAGTGGCCACGTGGCTTATTTGTGGGGATTTTAATATGGTTGAAATGGCTACTGACAAAGATGGCATTCTACCTTTTCGGTGGCCAACTGGCGAAAGAGAGGCGTGGTTCCATATGCGCAATAAATTGGGATTTTTTGATCCCAATGTTGACCGCCATCACTCCAGTCCTTTATGGCATACTTGGTGCAATTTTTGAACTGGAACTGACAGGGTCTTTAAGCGCCTTAATCGTGCTATAATTTTTGCACAATCTTTTTTTAATTTTTCCACGTCATCCACCCTTCTTGTGCAGCCGTTAGTGGATGTGACGTTGTCAGACCACTTTCCAATTCAGTTTGCCATTGAGTGGCAACTCACTTAGCCATGCGCCATGAAATCTCAATTTTTTCTGAACACTTCCTTGCTTTCTCATCAACCCACCTTGGCTCACATTTCAACTATATGGAATTTAGAATGTCGTCTGTTGCATTCTACTGGCTGGATTAAGTAGTGGAATGATGCTATTACTCGCACAACAATGTTTCTTTGCATCTATGGCTGTCAGCTGGCCAATTTCAAGAGAAGGGATTATGAAGCTACTGTCACTGCTTTGAAATTTTCCTTTGAGGCCTTGGCTACTGAGCCTTTTTCTCCTTCTAAGAAAATCCATGTTGCCAATTTACGGCATCAACAACAAATGGCTGCTTGTCATGCTGCCAGAGGAGCGCAACTTAAAGCCAGGATGCACTGGCTAAAAATTAGGGACGTGTTTCTAAGGAATTCTTTCTTGCTTTTCGAGCTAGACATTCCTCACATGGTGTTAAGCAAATCAAAGAGGACAATATTGTTCATACAAATCTACCAGACATTCTCCAGGATTTTGTAAGACATTATGAAAAAGTTTTCACTACTCAAGAATACACTCCTGAGCATCAGACTGCTTTGTAGGATTGTCTTGCTGTTGTTCCAAAAAAGCTCTCCTCAACCCAAACACGCTTCTGTGATCAATTATTGACCATTGAAGACCTAAAAGAAGCTATCTGCTTTATGGCTGATGGAAAAGCTCCTGGAATTGATGGCTTTCTTTGTGAGTTTTACAAAGCCTTTTGGGATTGTTTAGGAAAAGATTTACACAATGTTTACCTTGAAGCTTTTAATTCAAATTCTTTAGGAGATATTATAAATCAAGGAAACATTAAGTTCATACCTAAAATTGGTGATCTAGAGGATATTTGCAACTAGAGACTCATTACACTCCTTAATGTTTCTTACAAAATCATTGCTAAAGCCCTTTCGCTCAAACTCCGCAACCTGCTTCCTTTGATTATCTGCCCTAAACAAACAAGCTTCATTAAGTCTAGATATATTTTAGATAATATCATTACAGTTTGGGAGGGAATGGAATGGGAACGCAAATCAAATCAAAAAGCAATCTTTTTAAAAATTGATTTTGTTAAGGCATATGATTGCATTGAATGGCGCTTTATCCTTGCAATGCTTGCAGCATTAGGGTTTGGACCCTCTTTTATTCAATCTGTTAGAATGCTCTTTTCAGATTCCTCTGCATGTATCACTATCAATGGCCATGAGTCCCATACTTTTGGCCTTTTTTGATCAATCCAGCAAGGATGCCCTCTTGCTCCAAGCTTGTATGTTCTTGCGGCAGAAGGTTTTGGTTATCTTCTTGCTCATTCAGTTTCCAATCAGCTTATTCATGGTATTTCTTTACCTAATTCTTCCAGCTAGCTGGTTAATGGTCATTTTGCTAATGACTCTTTTCTAACCCTACTGGAAGAAGAAAATTTAGTGAAAAATGATCTTGGTTGTTTGGAGACCTTTTGTTTAGCCTCAAGTTCTTCCATTCAGTGGCATAAAACGTTATGCTACAGGTAGTCAATTCTTCTCATTCCTTAATGGCTTCAACAATATGGTTGGCGCTGGGTTGGCCATGGTGAAATTTTTAGATTCCTGGGTATTCCTTTTGCATTCTAGGGCACTTCTACTACTCTATGGCAAGTTGTTCTTACCTGTGTGGAACAAAAACTTGTAGTCTAGATTACTAAGCCACTTTCTCTAGCTGGTATATTCCAGGTTTGTTCTAAGATCTTTGTTGCAACCCATGTTTATTATTCTTCTTGTTGGGCTCCTTCAAATAGTTCATATGCCAAACTGGAAAAACTCTTGAGGGATTTTCTATGGACCTCTTCTGATACTCGCCATGGTTTTCACTGTGTTGCATGGTAGTATTGCTGCCTTCCCAAAGATTCTAGAGGTCTTGGTATTCTTTCTACTCAACGTTAAGGAACTACCTTGGCTGTCAAGTGGATCATTCGTGCTCTCACTGGATGTGAGGCATGGAAGGTTTTACTCGGCATAACATTGAAATGGGACATCCTTTGCACAAACCAGCTTGGAAAGGAATTAGTTTTTCTACTCTCCTTGTCATGAGAGAACCAATTCAGATCTCTGGCACGTTTGTGGTAAAAAGCATTTGGAAAGCTTGGAAAAAAGTTAAACCATGGTTATGCTAGTCTAGTGATGGATTTCGTGTTGGTCTTTCCTTCAATCACCTTAATATTTGGTGGTCACCTCTCCTAGCTTCTGCAGCCCAACCTTTGGCGAAATTGCCTGGTTTAAAGGCTTTGAAATTTTATAAAAAAAGTGTTCAGACCTTACATGATATGTTCCACCAGCCCACTATGAGCCTTTTGGCTTGGGAAGCATTCCGTGTTAAATTTGATCTTTCAAAAGTTGATAAGTCTACTTATGACAGAGTCATCACGGCTATTCCACCTGGAATGCTTCACAAAGTTGGAATTCAGTCCAACAAGCCATGGTGGAAGGACTGGAAGTGGTATCCTGAAACACCAATGGATCATTTCAAGCCACAGATGGCTTACAGGTGGCTTTCAGCACATTTGCCTATGGCTGACACTCTTAATAAGCATTGGCTTATTCATAGCTCTTTAAGTCTTTGGCATTCTAGATTTAAAATTGTTTGGTCTGCCATTCTTGAGCCAAAACTTGCTTATTTTGCCTGGTGCATTCTTTTTCAAGGCCTGCCTATTGGTATGAGGTTGTTTCATCTTGGGGTCCAAGATCCCTGTTGTCCTTTTTGTGGACAGTCTTAGACGATTCAACATCTCTTTTGGTATTGCACCAAAGCTCAATAATTCTAGCTATGGATTCATGATTTCTTCCGCCCTTTCAGACCTAAGCCATTAACCTGGCAAATCATCCTTCTGGGTGATTCACCAAAGTTTCTTGAAAGATTTACTCAGATTTGACATATTTTCAAGGTGGAGATTTTATTTACTTTATAGAAAGATCGTAATTCTTGTATATTCTCAGACAGTAAAATTGAAACTTCTATTTCTCTTTACATTAAAACAATTATCTATTCTAATGTTCTTATGTAGATTCAAGTGCAAGCTAACAAAGTTACCTTGGAAGTGGCACACTTACAAGAGTTATTGGATCATTGGGGGAATGCTCCCTATACTGTGGCTCATGTTCCTCCCTCACCTTCCTCTATCAGAGCCCGTTCACCACACAGACGAAGAAGTAGTTCGGCCAGAGATTCTCCACTCTGAGCCTGCTCAGTGTCGTGGTGCTCACCATCGCAGACGCTCAGCCTCTCCACGTCAGCATGGTTGGACCTCAAGCCGTGCTACCAGTGCAGTAGGGGATAATGTGGGTTGGCCTGCAATGGATAATGTAGGTTGGAATGCTCTTGGTCCTTCTCATCCACCTAATACTGGGTGGGATAATACTAAAGTCTTCCCCCGGTTGAATTTGTCTATCTCACCTCAACACAAGGAGCCAAATGTTCAGAATGAAGAACATGAAAATGAAGATGGCTGGGCTATGCCTGATGTCAACCCAGACCCTGCAGATATTTGGGGGAAACCGGATGATAGGGATTCGCCATCTGCAGGGGTGGCATTGGCAACTTAATTCTATTTTTTAGTATGTTTTTATATGGGTTTTGTACCCTTTGATACTTTGTTCTAGAACTTTCTGGGCTTAGCCCATGTGACTATCAGGGTGTGCCTTTTAACCACCCATTATTTTTTTGTGAAGTGTTATTTTATTTTAATAGATAACTTGCATTTTCATAAAAAATAAAAAAATAAATAAAACATATAAGGTCTGTATGACCAATGTACCTTCGTATTTGTAACTTTTGTAAAGTAGACTTTGTAAAAAGTAAGCAATTTTTCCATTTAAGGAACTTCTTGCAATATTAATATGGTCATGCCAATAGTGGAGATGTAAATATGGAATGATATCTTTACGTTGAAGTATGCCACTTGGCAATTCAAAGTCAAAATTGAAAGACAAAAAAAATCATACATGAGAAATCATTTTCTGTAATTGCCTTTGAAATAAATGTGTGAGATAAAGAGCATTCTTTTGTAAACATGATGATAGATAGTAAGAATTCAATCAAAAAACCAAAGAATATGAAT
Organism: Cunninghamia lanceolata; assembly: GCA_027924645.1. Classification (NCBI taxonomy): domain Eukaryota; kingdom Viridiplantae; phylum Streptophyta; class Pinopsida; order Cupressales; family Cupressaceae; genus Cunninghamia; species Cunninghamia lanceolata. The sequence continues at coordinate 870,861 of BSBN01001315.1, read as the reverse complement.
ATATATTAAAAAATGGCCATCTTATTTGGTTCCTCAACATTCTAAGCAATTTGTATTCAAGTATAAAAAATTGAAGCACATTGATGGTATTGTTAGTTTCTATTTAGTGATAAAATATCAACATTGAATATTAGGACATCACATATCCAACACATTATAACACAAAGTACATATACTTTTATCATATGTCAATATGATATACAAATCATGAAAGCAAACAAAAAGAATACTCAAATTTTTATAGTGATGAGTGATCCATCCTATATAAGCTAACTCCCTAGATAGTTCTTAAGGAAACAACCACCCATTGAAACAGGTACAAATATACTTTTAAGAATTTTATTAAATCATATAGGTGACTTAAAGTAAGGATATTTGTTTCAAATTTAAAGAATTATACTATCACACCTTATTCAAGCTCAAGTTATACTGTAAAGAGTTTTAATTCAAATTAGCACTCAATAATTATCTATAATTTCTTCCTACCCATCATTTATAAATCCATTCATGAGACTAAAATGACCAAGATTCCTAATTCACTAAAGGAAGACCTTAAGAAGATAACTAGTTGGAAACTATGACCCACATATACCACAATTAGGTTGATAGATTCTCACAACACCCAATTAATTAATGTACTATGGGTAAGTGCAAGAAGATGGGGGGCCAAAATAATTTCAAAAAAATTTAAGTCATAACGCGAGCGTGTTATAACGCGCTCGCGTTATGACCTAGTATAAATAAAAAAATAAAGCAATCGAATTTCATTTCATTCTGATTTTCTCCTCTGCCCGCGGCTTCCAAACCCTCAAAAACGCGCTTGCATTCTACAAAACACCAATCAACACAAAAAGCTTATCGATTCGTCACCAAAATGCCGCCATGACGTCAAGCACGCCAAAGGGGTGAGTTATCTTTATTTTTTGTTTGAATTTCTTTCTAAATAGGTAGGTTTTTGTTGATTTTTGATGTATATTTCGTTAATTGTCATGAAATGTTAATGCACCTCCTCCTCCTCCTCCTCCTCCTCAAAATCCACAAAATCCTGAGGAGGAAATACCTACAGAACAACAACCTCCTCCATTCATTCCTTGACATGCCCCTAGAACACAAGATAATATAATGGGGCAAATTGAAAACAACAAAAAGGAAATTGAAGATATAATTGCAAGGTTGAAAGATCCTTCCACTTCAACCTTGCATAGGTCCACGCTTGCCAAATCTCTTAAGTCTATGTTGTCAAATGTAAATTCAATTAGCAAGCAAATAACTAGTTGGACCGATAAAAAGAGAGAGTTTAGAGATTACTATGCAGACAAGTTGTCATACCAAGATGTCAAAAATTTACAAATTACAAAATTAGACTTGTGTTTAATTTTCACAAACCCACAAACAAATCAACCTCCACCCATTACATGCAAGAGGTTCCCTATCCATTGGTGCAACAACTAAGTGATAAGGGACAATTTCGGGCAGAGGCAGTGGATGGTTTTTGACCATTCTCCATGTAATAATAACGAGGCCCCGCAATACTTTTTGAGGAAACTCTATTGCGAGTTTGTCCTTAATAAAGTGCCAAACTATTTTGATATGCAGAACTTCCAGGGTAGAGGTGGGGGCTCAGCACAGGATAGACCAGGGGCACGTCTTGACCCACAGTGGGTAGTGAGACGAGTAATCAGCAGACCAGCCCACGAGCATGTTTCTATCCCTTCCATTGTGAAGGAGAGTGTTGAGGTCGATACACTGAGGTCGATTAGTGCCTTGACCCAGAGCATCATAGAGCATGCCGGTCCTGCAACACAGAGTGGGTTGGGAGATAGTGCGAGGAGTAGGGTCCCACTGCATACTTGCTAGGTTTGCGGGTCAGCCTGCGGTTATGACCCCATGGACAGTCAGGACGCAGGTGCACAGGCTACATCTGCAGCTGAGCAGATGGTGATGACAGATACCCTCCTGAGTGAGACTTTCGGCCTTGATACTCAGTAAATATTAGCAAGTTTATTGAATTTAATTTATTAAATTTCATTTTTGAAATACAAGATTAACTAATTTAAATTGATGATTTTAATGAAATTTCAGGGTCATAGCGTCGATGCAGTTTTCCACCTGCATTTTTCACTAGATCATCTACTGTCGAGGTATGTAACTAGTAAACAATTATAAATATTACATGTGAATAGCATCGTTATATGAATGGTATTCTAATTTCTGATTTTGGATGTTGAATAGGTTAATACTGTAGATTTCATGGCAACACCTGCCAGCGGTGGTGGACTTCAAAGCTTTACGGAGGTAATAAAATAAATAGTTTAATGAATGAATTGTACTTACTAAATTTTTGTATGTGATTTGTGTGCTTTATTGTGTGTACTTCCATGTTTAGATGAACGTGCGTGTATGTTAGGAGCCATGATTTGCATCACTATTATAGTTTTCGTATTTGAATAATGTTATTTTATTTCCAGATGATGCAGGCTGCGGAGACACCTCCCCATGTTCATAAGGCAATGGAGCAGGGTGTGGCCTTTGCGATTCATAGCTCCATGGCATTGACAGGGGTATGAGGTAGATTAGTAAATTTCAATTTACATTCATTGTTATAGTTGTCTATTTTTGAAAAATCAAAAGATTATTGATTTGAAATTTAATTTCTATCTGGATGGTTTCTATAGGACATGACATCACCAGGGCCTATTCCTGCTACTGAGGCAAGTGAGGAGACAGATTATATGTTAGCGGTAAGTGATTATTTTGTTAAATATTTCATTTTTTATAACATGTAATTTCTATATATTAATGTCTATACTTTTTATTGTAACAGGTAAAGATACAAGAAGACCTAAATAGGAGTAGCCCTCGGGTTCGTAGTAGACCACCCACATGTGCGTCTCCATCCCCTAGAAGATCAAAGGCTGCTCGTGATTTATTCTCTTCACCAGCCAAAGGGGAATGACTTTTTATTGTGTTCCTTTGTTGTATGCCTATATGGCATTTGTGGACATATATTTTGTATTGTACATAGTTGACATTGTATGCCTATATGGCATTCTTGTAAGCCTATATGGCTATTTTGTATATATGTTATACTTATATCGACAGATATTGATGTATGCCTATATGGATATTTGGTTAATACAAATCTTTTTTATTGATGACATCCATACTTACATTATAAATCCACATTTGAATGGATATTTGTAGATGGCTACTTCAAATATTTAAAGTCCGATTGTATTACATAGGATGTTTGCATTTTCTTTGATAGGCTTGATAGGCCATGGATTAAATGATGGTGTTTGATGGAAAAGTATGGTACTAAAAGACTCTAGTTCATTCTTAATAGGCTTGTGATTGATAATATCTTTGCATGATTGCACTTGATCTTGGATCATGGGCATGTTGTTAGGATTTTGATTGCATTGTGGTGTTTGATGGATAGGCATGGTACTATGTGACTTTTGGATAGGCTTGGGAGAGGTACACTAATTGAATTTGTGATTTCTAGTTTGAGATTTTTCCTCCACTAGAAGTCCTTGGAGGAAATCTAAAAAGGATATTCTAAAAAAGACAAATTTACCTTCAACAAATTCATCATCTTCTTCTCATTCAAAGTTAGAGAAATAAAAGGGGCAAGCACTTGTTGTAATTGCAAATTCTACATCAAAATGATGGATCCTTGATTTTGGAGCCTCACATCATATGGCTTCATTACAGAGTATGTTTTCTTCATTTGAGACTTGTTTAACACCACATATCTTGATGGGTAATAACACATATATGCATTTTCATGGGTGAGGGTCTATTGACATGACTAAGAGATCCTTCAATGATGTCCTTTTCATACCTTCATTGTCAACTAATCTCTTTTTTATCTATCAAATCACACATAGTGGGACAAGGAAGAGTGTTGAGTTCACACTAGATGTTGTGCTCATTCAAGATTTGCAAAGTGGAGATATTATTGTTGCAGTTGGGGAGGTAAATGATTGATCTAGATTGTACACCTTCTCACATTTTTCTATTGATGTTCCTTTGGTCGATGTTCACACTCAAGCATCTAGTGTGGACACCTTTGAGGAGATATCCTATTGCTTCTTCAGAGTTTAGTGTTGTTTTGAATGGAGCTTCTAGTGATTCAGTGTAGTAGGACCTTCATCATCTTCTAGATACAGCTACTTGGGATGAGTACTTGATAGACATTGCATGTTTGTTTTGTGAGTCCCATCTTTTATACTTGGAGGATGTCATTGATGACATCATATCTTCTTTTATGATAGTTCCATCACTATTGTTGTATCATCTTTGTCTTTGGATCATGTTCTACATCCATTTCCCCTAGGTTTTGGATAGTCACATTCTTCAGTTAGGCCTAGGACTCTTGATTTGATTGTGGCATATCTCAGCATCAACATGGCCTAGTAGCCAAAACCCATTTATCATTTCTCATTTCTCCTAAGTTGCACTTATGGGGGGTGATGGTGTAATATTTTATTCACCTTGGATATATTATATATCCTAAGTGTGATATTACACCTATTTAATAAGTTTACTTAGGATAATATGAACTTTTAATTATTCTCACCTAAGTAGATAATAAATGCATGGGTACACTTTGACTTGAGGTACACAAGTGCCACCGCTACCTCATCAACTCTTGATTGATGATATTTAGGTGCCACCTATATTCAGTCAAGGCCACTTCTTTCTTAGTCAAGTTGAGTGAACTAATCCATTGATTAGCAGTTCAACTCTTAACTTCTCAATTAGGTTGAGTTAACTCACCTCTTGATTGACAGTGATTGAGAGTTAACCCATACCTCTTGTGCATGTCATCTCCTTGATTCATGCATCCAAGAGGCCTATATATATGTATGTTTCTGATTGTAACTTTGCCTCATAATATTGAAAATAGAATAGCAATTATTCTGTTCATTTGGTTTTGTGATTAGCTTGTAGGCATTTGGTCTTGGGTAGGTTTGTTGATCATAAAAAATCGTAATGATTATTACATCTTTAATTCATTGTAGTCTTAGCATATAAAAGGGATTGTAATTCCATGGCAAGTGTGGTGCTAAACAAAAATTTTAAATTTATGTAGTCTTAGCATTTAGGAGTTCCAATTTTGCAGCATGGTAATTTTTCAATTGATATCTCTATCCTTAGCATATTGAAGGAAATTTAAATTTTCAACAAGTGTGGTGGTATTTTATAGTTTTTACAAATATTGTTATTTTCCCTTTACACCTAGAATCCTCCAACAAGTGTGGTGGTATATTACAATTTTAAGTTTATGTAGTCTTATTATATAGAAAGGCTTATAGTTCAACAGCAAGTTTGGTGGTAAATAACGATTTTAAATATTTGTAGTCTTATCATATAGAAGGGGTTACAATTTTACAATGTGATGGCTATGCGATAAAAAGTGTAGTAGAAGCTACTAGAGAAGTTAATGAGGTTGTTAAAGTTGCTCACAAGGCCTTTGATCATAACCTTGTCCTCCCACACTTTGCTCTATAGTTTCCCATCCTTTTCTTTTTCTACACTAATGGAAAAGATTTAGGGAATTTGCTAGAAGAAGATTGTGTAGGAGAGGGGCTATTTTTAACATGTAGATCTATTGGAGCAATATTTGGAGGACTTGGAACCCCTAGAGACCCTAGACAATGGAAATCTATTGGAAGTGTGTCATGTAATTGATATTCTGTAATGTATTAAGGCCTTCTACTACTATGTTAATAAAATTAAAATATCCTCCAAAAAATCTTTGTGTTTGTGTTTATGATGACATGATTGTGATTGAGGGATACCCATATAAGTTTCATGGATTAATAATAAATATGAGTGCAAAATATCAATGATACACATTGCATGAACCCATCAATGTTTTTGGTCAGATAATACCCTAGAATTCTCTGTATTGGTGCATGTGATCTTCTAGGAGGAGATGTTAGATCATGATGTCATGTTTGGATACCTAATTTTGTAGTTGGAGTTTTGACAGTGGACTTGTTGGTTCTCTTGGTATTGAGTACATTGGTCATGTGCTTGGGAGCTTCATGATAATGTGGTGTTGCATTTGGAGCTTAACATGGATTGATTGGTTGTAGGTTCTCATAGATACTTCAAGACTTGGGTGAGGCTAGAGTTCTCTTGGGATTAGAGACACTTGTTGAGATGGTTACCCTTTAGAGGTTTTAGCAGGAAGACCAAGGAGACATTCACTTGGATATGGGCGTGAGTTAATTATAGACCTAGAGAAGATTCTTATCGGAGAGAGTCATTGTGGCTTGGTGTATCTTTGACGAGCATTCTCATTCCCCACTCTTGGTCTACTCGGCAGACTATCATCTAAGAGGTATTTCCCATCCTTTAGATGAATTTTTTTAATGCTTTATCTTCTCATGGTTATGGATCTTGAGCTATGGTTATTGGTTCTAGAGGGTTCATTCGAGGGGTGTCTCTAAACATGCTTTTTCTTAGGCGCTAAATTGGAGTTGTCTAGATGCACAAGTGTGCCTCCCTCAATGAAGTTCATTTTGTTAACTTAATTCATCCTAGTGACTCAAGGGGTTGTTATATTCTTTAGGCGCAATCTTTCATAGACTAAAACATTCACTCCATGTTAAGGTGCTCAAAGGAGGCTTTGGAGATGGAAAATGGCGCCTTAACTCACTTATGTAAATTTTGGACTTTTAGTCAATTGCAAGATGTCTTGGAGGGCTCAATTCTTCAAGGCGCCCATTTTGTTCACCACTTGTAGCATCACTTGTTCAAGGCACATGTTTGGGATTCTCTGGCACGATGTGTGATTTGGTCACAATAGGCGCCTAGAGTGAATAGGCTTTCATCTTGACTTAATACACTGCCTCCTTGTAACGATTTTTGGGGCAGCAGAAAACCTTTCACCACGGGTAAATGTCTCAGAGATATAAAAAACTAAGAGAGGTTATTGTAGAGGCACTCTACATGATCGTGTTGCCTCAGACGGAATGTTTGTAAGTGACACGGTTTTTGAGTAATATCTCGTCAAAGATTGCTGCCTTTTTGCACTTTGGACTTGTTGATGATGTTTTCTTGACAACAACATTAGAATAAAACACCAAGTGCTCTATCCTCTCTTGAACAAAGCATCTTGAATGCTAAACTACGTGATCAAACAAGAACGCTCCAAGGTTCCTTGTACGTGATTTGCAACGGATAGCCTCGATGGGGTGATGTGATTTGCTGGTAATCACAAAGGGACTTACGCTGAATATGCTCCTTACTCCACTCAAATGTGTTACTTCTTCTGACTGGCTATGAAAAGAAAATGCAAAAGACAAAGGTTGAGAAAGCTAATCTAAGGACAATGAAGTGATGGATGATGTCAAGATAGACAAATTCCTCATATAACCCAACTCCGCTTTGCCATGAGGACCAACAACTACACAAAGTTCGGTGCAATCTTCTAAGGTAACTCAAAGATTTCAAATTGTGAAGTATTCATCCAAACACCCATAGCTGGCGTAGCTTGAACAATCTTCACAACCGAACTAAAGCATGTAAAGGTTTAGGCTAACTTTGCAAAGTGAGTTGCCATCGACAATCCATAAAAAGTATGAACCATTAAGGAATTCATCAAATATCTTAACATATGGGCATCACATCAATGAACTTCTAATCTAACTCTACTTGGAAACATTTCTCAATCATCCGCGAGAATTTGAAACCATGCCAACATCCCACAACCACACAAATCACCATGAAAAATCAACAATGAGCTTGTATTGATCCAGGAAGTGTTTTTACAACAATTTCACAATATCTCTTCAATGACACAGAAGTGTTTCCTCTACTCTACTTGCTATTCTACTCTCCTACAACAACTCTACTCCTAATCTCCTCTCTATTCTATTGTCCCTTACAAATGAGAAGAATGAGCCTTTTATAGACTCCAGAAATTACATGAAGGGCCAGGATTGATTTGACAATCAACAGCCAAGATCGAGACAACAAGGCAGTTTGTTACAAAATTTGCTATTTTTAGAACATGAAAGAGGTAATGAAGGCATGTTTCCCAATGTGATAAGCATCTTTGGAGCATCTCTATGGTGGGCCCCCTTACATGGCAGAATGCGATTAGCTTGATGATGTTTATGTGCCACCTTAGCATCTTTGAATGAACTAGTGTGATTCACTTCATGTTCACTTTACTTAGAATATTTTCTTCTTGTTGTCTTGATGTAACTCATGGATCGCTTTGATGATTATGCTCATCTCTCATCTTGTGATGTTGTTGTGCTTATGCAGGATCATGCCTCTAGACAGTTGCATGGGCTCATGGAGTAGACTAGTGCCTGATGAGAGTTCTTCTTGTAGTAGACTTGCATATGATGGGTGTACATGAAGTAGACAACTCTGGATGATGACTCCTCATGCGTGGCGTTGATGTCTATGAAGTCTTCAAAGTAAGATGAACTTGATGTAGGAGCTCTCCTCCATGTGGTGATGATGACAAACTTGAGCAACTTTCCTCCACATTCCAAACTTCTCATGTATGAGCTCTCGCTATTCACCTCCTTGGATCCTCCATCACCTACAAGAAGAAACACATCAAGTTAAGACTTGATATGAAGGATTTTCAATAAGTGGGATTAAAAATGACATTTCAAAACATATCCTTTCGCATGAAATCCATGCCTAAGTGCCTAGGCGGGTTTAGAGGGATAGTATGGATTATTTCATGTGGGACACGACATAGTCCATGAGCACCCCTTAAGGCTGCCCAGGTAGGGCAGGTTTGAAGGTGGTGCTTGGAATGCAAGTCTCATCGCCATACCAAAAATATCTTGAATGGAAGTATATTGAAAATATGTTTAAGTATAAGTCAGATATTGAATTTCTTATACTTTAAATATTTATCAATATACTTCCAAGATGTTTGAGATGGGTCTTGGATCCATATGATTTAACATACAAATTCTAGATTTTGGAGGGTCCACCAGATTTTAGACTTAGCCAATTTTCAAGATTTCAGGACATCAGGTTTAGTGATCTTTTATCATTCTTTCCAATTGATTCATCCTTGTTGGGAGGAGTTTAAGTAATGCTTGGTGTCATCTTCATCATTCTCATCAAGTAAACTTGCAACTTATGCCACCTTCATCCCTGGGTGGTTCTGGAAGCAGTGCATGGAGAGTTTGATGTGGGGGGAGACATTGTCCATCACTCTCTCATGAGGCTGCCCAGGTAGGGTGGGTTGAGAGGTGATGCATGGATTCTTCTTTGAAATGCACTTGAGTCTATCTAACTTGCAAACTTCCATTGGAAATTCATCATATCCTAGTGTCTCGTGCAAGAAAACCTTGAAAACTTGACCACTTTCCTTCTTGGGCGGATTTAGAGGGTATGTGTGGAGGATTTCATGTGACAGGCAACATTGTCCAAGACCCCTTCCTGAGGTCGCCCAGGTAGGGTGGGTTTGGACATGACCCTTGGACTTTCATCTTAAAACTCACTTAATCATTCTAAAACCTTCAAGTTTCCATCAATCTTTATCACCTTCTGATGTTTTGTGTTGAAACACTTCGAATTTTGCATAATCTCTACTAGGGCGGGATTGGAGATGCCGTTTGGAGTATTTGATGTGGAAGAGGTGAAGTTGTCCACAGGAACCTCTTGAGGCCGCCCATGTAGGGCAGGTTTAAGGGTGACCTTTGGATTTTCATTCAAAACTCATTCAATCTTCTCAAACCTCCAAGTTTCATTGAAATGTCTTCACCCTCTAGTGCTTCATGCTTAAAAACCCTTCAAAATTTGATCATTCTCACCTAGGGCGGGTTTGAAGGCAGTGTTTGGAGAAATTGATGAGGTGATAAAGACATTGTCCATGTCTACATGCCAAAGTTACTCAAGTAAGGCGGGTTGGAGAGTGACACCTAGAAAATTGCTTATTATCCACTTGACTTCACTCAAACTCAAAAATCTTACTTACAAATCACCATACCTCAGTGTTTTGCACAAGAAAACCTCAGCACTTAACCATTTTTCCTCTAGGGTAGTTTTGGGAGCAGTGTGGGGAGAGATTGATGTGGCCGGAGTCATTGTCCATCACTCCCTTGTGAGGCCGCCCAGGCTGGGCGGGTTGGGAAGTAATGCATGGAATTCACCTTGTAGTGCCTTTGATTCCATCAAACTCATGAAATTTTGTTGGAGTTTCATCATTTCCCTATCTTTTGTGCTTAAAACCTCGTAAATTTGATGTCTTTCTCCCTTGGGTGGGTTTGAGGGCAGTGTTTGGAGAAATTCTCCTGATGGTGAAGACACTATCCAAAATGACCTTGTGAGGCCTCCCAAGTAGGGCGGGTTTGGAGGTGGAGTGAGGAATTTCTTGCCTTAGTCAAATTTTGGATTTCCTGAATGGAAGTATATTGAAAATATGGTTTCTTATACTTTAAATATTTATCAATATACTTCCAGGATGTTTGAGATAGGTCTTGGATCCATAGGACTTAGCATGCAGATTCTAGATTTCAGACTTAGTCATTTTTTCAGGATTTTCAGGATATCAGACTTAGTCATTTTCAGGGTCTCAGTGACATGCATCAAGATGAAGGCATATAGACCTTTAGCAAGATACTGTTGAGACTTGGATACACAACATTATCAAAATCCTACAAGCTCAAAGGAAAACTAAACCTAAAGCAAAACAAGGACAGAAAGCAAGAAAAAAAGAGGGGGTCCCCATTTGCAATGGGGCGATGTGTGATTACATCACAACAAGACTCTTTAGGGATATCGTTGGTACAATGTAGCTCGGACTCTTTCGACATGTTTGGGTGAAAAATAGAACCATGCCTAGCGTAAATGTACCCATTCAGACACGTTGGAACAGTCAGTTTGGTCGCATCAGGAGCAGGACGAAAGTTACACCCCTTTGCAACTTTACACTGCCTCCTTCTGATGATTTTTGGGGCAGCAAAAAACTTTTCACCACAGGCAAATGCCTCAAAGATATAAAAAACTGAGAGAGGTTATTGTAGAGGCACTCTACATGATCGTGTTGCCTTAGACAGAATGTTTCTAAGTGACACGGTTTTTGAGTAATATCTTGTCAAAGATTGCTGCCTTTTTGCACTTTGGACTCTTCAGGGATATCGTCGATACAATGTAGCTCGGACTGTTTCGACATGTTTGGGTGAAAAATAGAACCATGTCTAGCATAAATGTACCCATTTGGATGTGTTGGAATAGTCAGTTTGGTTGCATTAGGAGCAGGACGAAAGTTACACCCCTTTGCAACTTTACACTGCCTCCTTCTGACAATTTTTGGGGCAGCAGAAAACCTTTCACCACAGGCAAATGCCTCAGAGATATAAAAAAATGAGAGAGGTTATTGTAGAGGCACTCTATGTGATCGTTTTGCCTCAGATGAAATGTTTCTAAGTGACACAGTTTTTGAGTAACATCTCGTCAAAGATTGCTACCTTTTTGCACTTTGGACTCTTCAGGGATATCGTCGGTACAATGTAGCTCAAATTGTTTCAACATGTTTGGGTGAAAAACAGGACCATGCCTAGCGTAAATGTACCCATCTGGATGTGTTGGAACAGTTAGTTTGGTTGCATTAGGAGCAAGACGAAAGTTACACCGCTTTGCAACTTTACACTGCCTCCTTCTGACAATTTTTGGGGCAGCAGAAAACTTTTCACCACGGGCAAATGCCTCAGAGATATAAAAAATTGAGAGAGGTTATTGTAGAGGCACTCTACATGATAGTGTTGCCTTAGACGGAATGTTTCTAAGTGACACAATTTTTGAGTAACATCTCGTCAAAGATTGTTGCCTTTTTGCACTTTGGACTCTTCAGGGATATCGTCGGTACAATGTAGCTTAGACTGTTTCGACATGTTTGGGTGAAAAATAGGACCATGCCTAGCGTAAATGTACCCATTCAGATGCGTTGGAACAGTCAGTTTGGTTGGATCAGGAGCAGGATGAAAGTTACACCCCTTTGCAACTTTACATTGCCTCCTTCTGACGATTTTTGGGGTAGCAGAAAACTTTTCACCACGGGCAAATGCCTCAGAGATATAAAAAACTGAGAGAGGTTATTGTAGAGGCACTCTACATGATCGTGTTGCCTCAGACAAAATATTTCTAAGTGAAACAATTTTCTAGTAACATCTCGTCAAAGATTGCTGCCTTTTTGCACTTTGGACTCTTCAGGGATATCGTCGGTACAATGTAGCTCAGACTGTTTCGACATGTTTGGGTGAAAAATAGGACCATGCCTAGTGTAAATGTACCCATTTGGATGCGTTGGAATAGTCAGTTTGGTTGCATCAGGAGCAGGATGAAAGTCACACCCCTTTGCATCTTTACACTACCTCCTTCTGACGATTTTTGGGGCAGCAGAAAACCTTTCACCACGGGCAAATACCTCAGAGATATAAAAAATTGAGAGAGGTTATTGTAGAGGCACTCTATGTGATCGCGTTTCCTCAGACAGAATGTTTCTAAGTGACACATTTTTTGAGTAACATCTCGTCAAAGATTGCTACCTTTTTGCACTTTGGACTTTTCAGGGATATCGTCGGTACAATGTAGCTCAGACTGTTTCGACATGTTCAGGTGAAAAATAGGACCATGCCTAGCGTAAATGTACCCATTCAAACGTGTTGGAATAGTTAGTTTGGTTGCATCAGGAGCAGGATGAAAGTTACACCCCTTTGCAACTTTACACTGCCTCCTTCTGACGATTTTTGGGGTAGCAGAAAACCTTTCACCACGGGCAAATGCCTCAAAGATATAAAAAACTGAGAGAGGTTATTGTAGAGGCACTCTACGTGATCGTTTTTCCTTAGATGGAATGTTTCTAAGTGACACAGTTTTTGAGTAACATCTCGTCAAAGATTGCTGCCTTTTTACACTTTGGACTCTTCAGGGATATCATTGGTACAATGTAGCTCAGACTGTTTCGACATGTTTGGGTGAAAAACAGGACCATGCCTAGCATAAATGTACCCATTCAGACGCGTTGGAATAGTCAGTTTGGTTGCATCAGGAGCAGGACGAAAGTTACACCCCTTTGCAACTTTACACCACCAAACTCTACTTGCCAAACTCTACTAGTTCGTTTCCAACTGCATGTGTTATTTCCATATGTTCACATATTGGCAAATGTTGCAAGCCACCGCAACGATGACATGTGCCATCCAAGCATAATTTCTTGTAGAATATTTGACCTTCCTCTCTTTCACATAAAATTCTTGATATGAAGTCTCTTGAAGATGTTGGTGGGGCACATATGGCACAACCCTACAAATCATTGTTAGTATGCATATCTAAACATATAGACCTATAAGCATCAAAATGGTTAGAAAATTCAATATGTAATCTACAACAACAAGTAGTGCGTGTGTGACTTATCTTAACATAGAAAGGTTTTAGCAATTCAAAATATCTTTGACAAATTTTAATTTGAGGATACTTCTCTAGAAATTTACCATAAAACTGTGTTTGAGTCTCATCTAAAAAATGCTTTGGATGTGGCTCGCGGTTCTGACTACCGATTCTCCCTCTTACCACATCCCTTTGATTCGGAGATACCCTTGTGTAATTCTTCCAAAAGTCTTCAATTAGTGATCTCAATGCTTCAACAATTGGTTTATCTTTTCGTGGTAGTCTTCTCGAGAACGCCCATAATTCATTGGCATTAGTGTCCTCAATTCTTTGGCATCTTCCAATGGCTCTTGATAAAGTTTTCCTATTAATTCTCAATTCTTGACTTGTCTTTCTAATGAGACGAGCTTTCCTCGTTTGACTACTTACTATAGTCGATGTAATCACACGCCGTGTTGCATTACTATCTTTTGTGCGTGAGGTGTTACCCACACTCTCATACGCACTCATTAGATTCTTGACAATAGATTTTTCACTTGAAGCCTCTGATGTTCTCAACCCAAGAATCTTCATGATAGACCTATACTTTATACTTCGCATCATTTCGACGAATAGTTGACATCTTGCAGTCTCATTTAACTTTTCAAAGAACAATCTCTAAATCTTATTAGCATATCTTCTACAAGTGCATTTTGGAATCTTACCTTCCATTGGCTGCAAAATATTCTCATCAATATTAATCAAATACTTTGGCTTTTTATGCAAAATGCTAGGTGGTGTCAAGTTAGGTAAATTCATCTCAACATTAGGAATTTCATCAATATTTAAATGAGATGGGTTAGATGGCATACCTTCGATCGAAGATGGAATAGATGACATACCTTGAGGTTGAGGTGGGAACGATGGCGTGCCTCCTTCATCACATGTGAGTGATGATGTACTCTCAACTTGAGATGTGGTAGATGGTGTCCCTACTTGTTGATTTGCGGTAAAGGACGTGTCTCCAACTATGGTATTCAAATCTCTCATACCACGAAGTTTTTGCATTCGTTCTCTTTGTGCCGCCAATACCATATCTCTTTGTGATGGTTGTGGTTCCTCTTCAATTGGTATGTCTTCATTTATCGTGGCCAATTTCCTCTTCTCAAGAAGTTCCCTCATAGCCACTGCTTTCTTTGCATTCTTAGCTTCTATCTCTTCCTGTGTTGGTTTAATTCTTGATCGTTTCCTCTGCATGATGGAGAATTTGTCTGTAGCATGGTAAAGAGACCAATATTAGTTCCTAAGAAATGAATACAAGATAATAGTGGGATTGTATTTTTTTTATGTTGTAAGGATTTATTCTTGTATAGTTTGACATCATGGTATGTTAAGGTTTGTTTATTACACATAATTATTAAAGAGCCCAAGTGTAGAAAATATACATGGCATCATGTGAGATTGTAGGCTACTTTCTTAATTGGGAATGTGTCTATTTTAAACATGTATGATAAAGCATGATAAAGTAATTCAATCCGAAATAAGGAAAATGTAAAGAACATGCATGTAAAGACTTGACATACCTAAAAAATGAAGATTTGAATGGAGAGAGTACCCAATTATGTAGTGTTTTTATCTTCTTGCATCAAACTCCTCAACAATTTGAGTTTTTCACCACTTGCTTCCTTTTCAATGTTAAATTCCTAAAATTGAATCACAATTAACATTGCAACACTACAAAAATTGAAACTTGAATAGATATATATCAAACTTGGTGTGAAAACTATGTTATTTCCTCCTTCTCAAGTTGGCAAAGCAGAAAAGGTGGTGGAAAGATCATGCAAAGGTGGTACAATGTGTCATATGTGCATGTGAACTTCCCAATAGCATGAAAGCACTTCTTTTTTGTCAGAGCACACGCAGAATCAGTAAGAAAACAGAGCATATGGGCCTAGATCACGGGGGTAACCACTTTTTTACTGTTTCAATAGAAATACAAAATGCAAGCGCGTTATAATGTGCTCGCGCTATAACGCGCTTGCATTATAATGCGCTTGCATTTTGTCCTGCTATATATTCATCACATCCTTTGCATTGATCACATCTTTTTCCTGCAAGGGCTTGCCAGATGCTCCGCCATATGATAGGCATAACAATGAAGGGACAAGCCCTCATAATCAAGTTCTTGATAGAAAATGCCCTCAACCCTCAACGTCAAACCCTAATCCCTCAACTCTAATCCCTCATTCCTAAATCCTAAACGCTATCCCTAATCCTACACCCTCAACATACTCGATACTATACCTTAAACTCTAATCCCTTATCCCTAAACCCTCCAACCCTATCCCTAATCCTTACACCCTCCACACTCTACTTTAACCCTAATCCCTTAAACCTCAACCCTATCCCTAAACCCTTGACCCTCGAACCTCAACCCTCAACCCTCAACGTCAAACCCTAATCCCTCAACCCTTAACTCTGATCCATCAACCCTCAACACTATACCTTAAACCCTAATCCCTTCAACCTCAACCCTATCCCTAAACCCTAGACCCTCGAACCTCAACCCTCAACCCTATCCCTAAACCCTTGACCCTCGAACCTCAACCCTTAACCCTCAACGTCAAACCCTAATCCCTCAACCCTTAATGTCAAACCCTAATCCCTCAACCCTTAACTCTGATCCATCAACCCTCAACACTATACCTTAAACCCTAATCCCTTCAACCTCAACCCTATCCCTAAACCCTTGACCCTCAACCCTTGACGTCAAACCCTAATCCCTCAACCCTTAACTCTGATCCCTGATCTCTCAACCCTAACCCTAAACCTTAAACCCTCAACCCTCAATGTCAAATCCTAATCCCTCAACCCTTCACTCAAATCCCTCAACCCTAAACCTTATCCCTAAACCCTAATCCCTTAACCCTCAACCCTAATCTGTCATCCCTCAACTCTAATCCCTCATCCCTTAACTCTGATCCATCAACCCTCAACACTATACCTTAAACCCTAATCCCTTCAACCTCAACCCTATCCCTAAACCCTTTACCCTCGAACCTCAACCCTTAACCCTATCCCTAAACCCTTGACCCTCGAACCTCAACCCTCAACCCTCAACGTCAAACCCTAATCCCTCAACCCTCAATGTCAAACCCTAATCCCTCAACCCTTAACTCTGATCCATCAACCGTCAACACTATACCTTAAACCCTAATCCCTTCAACCTCAACCCTATCCCTAAACCCTTGACCCTTAAACCTCAACCCTCAACCCTCGACGTCAAACCCTAATCCCTCAACCCTTAACTCTGATCCCTCATCTCTCAACCCTAACCCTAAACTCTCAACCCTCAACGTCAAATCCTAATCCCTCAACCCTTCACTCTAATCCCTCAACCCTAAACCCTATCCCTAAACCCTCAACACTATACCTTAAACCCTAATCCCTCAGCCCTCAACCCTAAACCTTATCCCTAAACCCTAATCCCTCAACCCTTAACCCTAATCTGTCATCCCTCAACTCTAATCCCTCATCCCTAAACCCTAAATTCTATCCCTATTCCTACACCCTATACTATACCTTAAACCCTAATCCCTTATCCCTAAACCCTCCAACCCTATCCCTAATCCTTATACCCTCCACACTCTACTTTAACCCTAATTCCTCGACCCTCGACCCTATCCCTAAACCCTTGACCCTCAAACCTCAACCCTCAACCCTCAACGTCAAACCCTAATCCCTCAACCCTTAACTCTGATCCCTCGACCCTCAACACTATACCTTAAACCCTAATCCCTATCCCTCAACCCTTAACCCTTAAAACTTAAACCCTATCCCTACACCCTCAACACTTGACACTATATCTTAAGCCTTAAACCCTCATCCCTAAAGCCTCAACCCTCAATCCTTAAACCTTAAACCCTAAACCCTATCCCTAATCCCTCTACCCTCGACACTCTAACCCTAACCTCGACATTAAATGCTAATCCGTCAACCCTAAACCCTAATCCTCAACCCTCAACACTATACCTTAAACCCTAATCCCTCAACCCTCAACCCTAAACCTTATCCCTAAACCCTAATCCCTCAACCCTCAACCCTAATCCATCATCCCTCAACTCTAATCCCTCATCCCTAAACCCTAAATGCTATCCCTATTCCTAAACCCTCAACAGACTCGATACTATACCTTAAACTCTAATCCCTTATCCCTAAACCCTCCAACCCTATCCCTAATTCTTACACCCTCCACACTTTACTTTAACCCTAATTCCTCAACCCTCAACCCTATCCCTTAACCCTTGACCCTCAAACCTCAACCCTCAACATCAAACCCTAATCCCTCAACCCTTAACTCTGATCCCTCGACCTTCAACCCTATCCCTAAACCCTCAACCCCAACGTCAAATTCTAATCCCTCAACCCTTCACTCTAATCGCTCAACCCTAAACCCTATCCCTAAACCTTCAACACTATACCTTAAACCCTAATCCCTCAACCCTAACCCTAAACCTTGTCCCTAAACCCTAATCCCTCAACCCTTAACCCTAATCTGTCATATGTTATCCCTCATCTCTAAACCCTCATTCCTAAACCCTAAACGCTATCCCTATTCCTAGACCCTTAACAGGCTCGATACTATACCTTAAACCCTAATCCCTCTACCCTCAACACTCTTATTTAACCCTAATCCCTTGACCATTAACCCTATCCCTCAACCTCAACCCTCAACCCTCAACCCTCAACTCTCAACATTAAACCCTAATTCATCAACCCTAAACCCTAATCCCTCAAACCTAAACCCTATCCCTAAACCATCAACCCTCAACACTATACCTTAAACCCTAATCCCTCAACCCTCAACCCTAAACCTTATCCCTAAACCCTAATCCCTCAACCCTCAACCCTAATCCCTCATCCCTCAACTCTAATCCCTCATCCCTAAACCCTAAGTGCTATCCCTATTCCTAAACCCTCAATAGACTCGATACTATACCTTAAACTCTAATCCCTTATCCCTAAACCCTCCAACCCTATCCCTAATCCTTACACCCTCCACACTCTACTTTAACCCTAATCCCTTCAACCTCAACCCTATCCCTAAACCCTTGACCCTTGAACCTCAACCCTCAACCCTCGACATCAAACCCTAATCCCTCAACCCTTAACTCTGATCCCTCATCTCTCAACCCTAACCCTAAACCCTAAACCCTAAACCTTAAACCCTCAACCCTCAACGTCAAATCCTAATCCCTCAACCCTTCACTCTAATCCCTCAACCCTAAACCCTATCCCTAAACCCTCAACACTATACCTTAAACCCTAATCCCTCAGCCCTCAACCCTAAACCTTATCCCTAAACCCTAATCCCTCAACCCTCAACCCTAATCTGTCATCCCTTAACTCTAATCCCTCATCCCTAAACCCTAAATGCTATCCCTATTCCTACACCCTCAACAGAATCGATACTATACCTTAAACCCTAATCCCTTATCCCTAAACCCTCCAACCCTATCCCTAATCCTTATACCCTCCACACTCTACTTTAACCCTAATTCCTCAACCCTCAACCCTATCCCTAAACCCTTGACCCTAGAACCTCAACCCTCAACCCTCAACGTCAAACCCTAATCCCTCAACCCTTAACTCTGATCCCTCGACCCTCAACACTATACCTTAAACCCTAATCCCTATCCCTCAACCCTTAACCCTTAAAACTTAAACCCTATCCCTACACCCTCAACACTTGACACTATATCTTAAGCCTTAAACCCTCATCCCTAAAGCCTCAACCCTCAATCCTTAAACCTTCAACTCTAAACCCTATCACTAATCCCTCTACCCTCGACACTCTAACCCTAACCTCGACATTAAATGCTAATCCGTCAACCCTAAACCCTCAACCCTCAACCCTCAACACTATACCTTAAACCCTAATCCCTCAAACCTCAACCCTAAACCTTATCCCTAAACCCTAATCCCTCAACCCTCAACCCTAATCCATCATCCCTCAACTCTAATCCCTCATCCCTAAACCCTAAATGCTATCCCTATTCCTAAACCCTCAACAGACTCGATACTATTACTTAAACCCTAATCCCTTATCCCTAAACCCTCCAACCCTATCCCTAATCCTTACACCATCCACACTCTACTTTAACCCTAAACCCTATCCCTAAACCCTTGACCCTTGAACCTCAACCCTCAACCCTCAATGTCAAACCCTAATCCCTCAACCCTTAACTCTGATCCCTTGACCCTCAACCCTATCCCTAAACCCTAAACCCTCAACCCTAATCTGTCATCCCTCATCCCTAAACCCTAAATGCTATCCCTATTCCTAGACCCTCAACGGGCTCGATACCATACCTTAAACGCTAATCCCTTATCCCTAAACCCTCCAACTCTATCCCTTATCCCTTAACCCTCATGATTAATAGCCTTGAACGTAAAAAAATTTTAGGGGAACATAACGCGAGTGCGTTATAACGCGCTCGCGTTATCTCAAACATGACAAACAACAGACTTGCGGGAAAGGAAAAATGCAAGGCAAAACATAACACGAGCGCGTTATAACGCGCTCGCATTATGTCTTGCTTTGGGAATCCCAAGCCTTGGGCTTGGGATTTGCTTTTGATTCCAACCCAAAGGCTTGGAGTGCCTTATGAACAGTCACAGACGTGTTTTTCTATATTCTTTAAAATTTCACATAATTTTGTTCGTGCTAACCCTCAGATTTGCACGTGTTTCAAGGTCGAACAAATTGAACACATGGGTAATGTTAGGCTTTCTCTTAGCTATTTGACAATGTGATGTTTTTCACATTTTAACAATGTTAAGCCGTTCATCTTTAATTTCTTTTGTTTGTGTGTCCGTTTTTAGGCAAAAACCACTGTTTGGTCTTTTTTTCATTGTAAAATAACTATTCATTCAAATTTCAAAAAAATTACATATTTAGAAACTAGACTCCATTCTACAAATATTAAAAAAATAAAAAAATAATTTTCAATTAGTTTTCAAAATTTATAGGGGTAGCACGGCCAAAATTCTATTTTTTAGGATGTGTCCACTTTGAAAATTAGTAAAAAATCAAATATTCATAAAAAAATTATCATAAAAATCGGGCATAAACTACATGCTATTAGCTAATTTCTCACCAAAGTGATTTTAAAAATACCAAAAAAAAAGTTGACCTTTTGAGGGAGCCACAAAACATGCTATGTTATGTTTTTTTGACAGAAACAACACCAATTTCTGTGGCTCCCTCTTTTGAACCCCTTAATCTATGCCATTTTCAAAACAAAATAGTAGTTTAGAAAGTAGACTCGGAGCACTACGAACATTGTTTTGGTTGCATCTCCAAATTTTGAGTGTAACTATGCTCAATTTCTCATCCAAGGCCAGTATTTCCTGATTTCAAAAAAAAAGTGGCCACTTAAGACCCCTTTTTGGCCCCCCATCTTCCTGCACTTACCCCTATATCTCTGAGGAGCTTCCAACTATGGAGAATGTTGTGGGTAAATGGTAACAAAAACCTCCTCAGTGGAAATGATTTGAGGACTCAATGGAGGAAGCCTTCTTTGTTTCTTGCATTGTCCCACCTTCCGCTTAGGAGCTTAACCACAACAAATAGTGAAGAGGTTGGGCCCTTTGGTGAGAGATAAAACTTTTGGCAATCTTTTCTATTGTTATTGTTGTAGCCACCTACTTGTAGTGTTTATAATTAACTTGTGTGGGTTGTACTACACAACACATACTTCAACAAGCTCTAGGTGTGGGTATAGGGAGTAGAGAAGCATTGGTCAAAGGCCCATAATCTAGACACTAGAACTGAGGTAGAATATTGGCTATTGCCTAAAAATATACAAGTTTAGAAAGTTTTCCAACTCAAAGAACACAAGCTCTTTAGTATCCCAAAACACACAAGTATATAGAACGTTCCTATAATACTTTTAAAATCTTTAATTTTCCAAATAATTCATAAATAATTAGGACATTTCTTTAGCTATAAGAAGCACATGAAAGCTCTAGAAAATGCATAAGCAAGTAGGCAATTTTCACAAGGTAGGAAAACATAAAGAGCAACTTAATTTATAGCTTCACACAAAAAAATTCCAAGAATAAAATAAATTAACAATAAAAAGGCCACATAATATTTGAATTCAAAAACAAATAACAGCATTTGGAAAACTATTTTTGATACAATGCTTTTGTGAGAAATGTGATAAGCACAGAGATGCAAGCACCTAGTACTTCAATAAATATAAACATGATCTTGTTGTGGGCCTCGGACACACGCCCCATCCTTTGCATCAAAAAAATGGGGACCCCCTCTTTTGAATTGAACATTTGAGTATGTTTTCACTTCTTCTTGCTTTTTAGCTATTCTGGTTAGTTTTGGTCCTAGTTGATCAATTTGACTTGGTCATGAATAGTCTTGACAAGGTGGCATGGTTTAGATACATTTGTTTTTCCTAGTATGTCCTAAGGAGTGATTTGATTGATTGATTCATCTTTTTTATTAGATGAATTTAATCCATAGAGGAATGTTGGGGGATAAGCCGATTTAATTAAATAAATATGATTTATTTAATTAATGTTGAAAGTTAGATGATTAAATAAACATAATTTATTTAATTAACATTAGAAGAATGATTAGATTAATCAAATAAATATAATTTATTTAATTAATTTGATGATGTGATGAGTGTGAAAGGGTTAGTTAGTGTGATGTTAGGACATGGTGAGATTTAGATGCCTACACCTAACAATCACTAAAAACAACTTGAATAAATTGATTTAACTTAAATAAATAAATTTATTAAGTTAAACTATAAAAGCACGCCTATTTTATTTCTTCATGGCTAATTCGTCCTTTACATTTTATTTTGTTTTATTTTATTTATTTGATTTGATTTATTTGATTTGAATTGATTTCTTGTTTTGTTTTAGATTTATTTTTATATTTCAATATGTAAACTATAATTATATTTCTTCATGGCTTTATAATTGGTCCTTTACATTTTATTTGATTTGATTTCTTATTTTGTTTTAAATTTATTTTTATATTTTAATATGTAAACTGTAATTATATATTTTAAATATGTCTACTTTGTTTTATTATTATTTTTATGTACACAAGAGACTTTGTGACATTATTATTATTTTTATATACACATTCACAACATAGAGCTTTGTGATAAACTAAAACCAAATTAATCAAATGAGACAAATATTAAAATTCTAATCTATCGGTGCTTTTAACAGACCAATAGAAAGTGTGCCGTTTAGTGGGAAACGCCATCACTGTTCTACCTTCCAGAACGGCTACTTGCAAATAAAGTACCTCTTGATTCTTTCAGTAAATAAGAAAACTGAAGGATCCTCAATTCCTCTATATATTAATTTTTTGAAATTTCAAAAAGAAAAGTTTTAATACACATCTGTACATAGACAGCTTAAAAAGAGATTGAGATGTCATCTGTGAAAAGACAAGATACCCAGGTGATATGAAACGAACTGTTTACTAGAAATGATTTCATTATGTACATAAATCAGATTTCACAATGAATGAAAGTTTTTAATGAGGTCTTCAAGACTACAGTTTATGGGATCCAGAGACAAACAAAGAAACAGCATGCAGCCACCCTGTTACTCATGGCTGCTTTCCATTTCACTGCTGATCCCCAGAATCCCAAAGTTGTAACAACCAAACAACATTCTATTATGATAGACTACCTAGAAACTCAAATTTCATAAGCTGCAATCCCACATGCCGTTGTCATCAATACTCTCCCAACTATATGGAGGACTTGGGCTTTGAAAATCCGAGTTCCCCTGTGGAGGACATGCATACATACCCAACAACTCATTCAATACCCATTCATCATCCACAGTTTTCTCTTCCTCTTCAAACTCCGAACAATCCATTAAATGGGCTGCTTCACAAAGTAAACCAGAGCTTTTGTCCTCATCTCCATGCCAGTTGAAAAATTCAGGGTCTGAATTAGAAGCGAGGCTGCTATCAACATTAGAGGAGGAGCAGGGCCTTTCACCATAAGCTGTTGTACATTTACTCTGAGGTTTCAGCTCCAGAACTGCCTCTAAATATTGAAGATACTCCTGGGTCGATGCATCCACAGCCTTTGGAGCAACTTCAACTTCCGCTAGACGCTCCTTTAAATTTGGGGGCAGCTCTGTTTTGGGGAAATTGAGCTTGGCTTTAGGTCCTCTGATCTTAAAAGCCTCTCGATCATAAGCCCTGGCAGCATCGTGGAGAGTGTTGTAAGTGCCAAGCCAAACTCTCATTCCCTTAATTGGGTCTCTAATTTCCGCAACCCACTTTCCCCATGAGCGTTGCCTTATGCCTCTGTATTCATGCTGTCTACTACATTTCCTCTTCTTATTTACCCTCCTCGGAATTTCCAAGTCATCACAAACGCTTCCTTTGGGATATGAAACACCGTCGGAATTGACCCACAAATCCTTAAAAGAAGAGGGCGGTATAAACTCAGAAATAATATCTCCTCCACACGTTTGAGCATGCATGCACTCTGCATATAAGGCAAAGAGTAGTGAGGTGGAGGTGGATTTACAAGTGGCCTGCACTCTATTTAAATATCATTTATTTTAATAGTCAAACAGTCAATAGCGATAATTTAACCATTAACTGTTGAAGTAGATGATATTTAAGAATAGCCAACTGTATCCTTATGGAAGAGTAACCAAGAAGCCGCCTCCTAAGTAAAATAAAATTTAAATCACATCCACATTATCAAAATACATCTATAACAAGCTCCAGCTATGTAGTCCGAACTTTGGTTGGATGAAAAACAAGATTTAGTAAAGAACAATCTAGCTTACAGACGATTTATAATATAAAGGACTACTTCGTAGACCCCATTAAAATGAAAGAGATATATGGCGTTGTGGGGCTCCAAGGACGCGTTTGATTACAAGTGGGTTAAGAATATGAGTGGGTAGGTAAAGCCCTGACTCGCCAACTCATTTGGAATGGGCAACGGCTGTCCAGCACTGAAAATAGCATGTGGCATGGATAGCCCCTTCTTCCCAATCCCATACATGCATCCCATGACCATTCCTTTAATAAATGACAAAATCTCTCCATAGAAAATGGCATGAATCATGCTCTAAATATATCTTCACGCCTGGTCTAAATATTGGGAGGAGCTGTATAGAAAGGTGCCTGCTACAAATATATCTTCCATGTCTAAAACCTCTTCTGCTATTCTTAATTTTTGGGTCCATTTTGCAGATTAATTTTGTGCGGTGTGAAAGGGTTGGACTTGGACAGATCTGAAGACTCCCCGTCAGGCTGGCTGCATCTTTGCTTTCAAAACAAAAGGTGTGCTTCTTGCCATTAAAAAACCTTAATACAATTTCTCTGCTGGTATTTTATGCAGTCTTTTGTTTTCGCTTTTGTCCGATGGATATATTTTAGCTAAATCTCTATGGTTTCAAAATGTAAAATAGTCTCTGCATCTCTGCATTATTAGAATGAAAATTGATGTAGGGATTAAATTTTATAATAGATCTTCCCTTAAAATTTTAATTGCTCCGTATGTGTAGAGAATGAAAATTGGTGTAGGGATTAAATTTTATAATAGATCTTTCCCTAAAATTTTAATTGCTCCGTCTGTCTGAGAACTGGAGATAAGAAACTATTAAATGTATTCATTCATTAGATGAGATATTTCCCAATTCCTATTTCTAATCAATTTTCTATAATTAATCAAATAAATAGCAGATACAAATTGTGAAAATCAACCATCAATGCTTAATGTTATACTGATCAGACATTTCAAAAAACTATTCCATGTAATTTAGAGTTTTAATATTATTTTGTTAATGTTGTATCTGTGTGGATTTATTAATTACACATCATTGCAGCTTTAGATAATCAACAAAACATCGAGCAACATAAGTTACCAATTTCTATTGATCTCAACGAAACACCAACAACAATAGATGCAATGCAAGCTAGAGATGGTAAATAAATTATGAAATGATTTTCTAACAATTTTTTATGTTTAATTTGAAATCAATTTAATAACTAAACTATGTAATTTACAGGTTTTGATGACATTGCAATGGAGGATCATGTTCAACGCTCTTATGGATAATCATTACAATTTACTATACTTTCAACTTATATTGTATATTTAAAAAATTTGCTCATTGGCCTAATTATAAGAAATACATTGATATGTGTTCATGAAAAATGGTATGATAATGTGTAAAGTTAGGGTCGATCCCTTAGAATTAATCATTTTATTGTTTCATGCATTCACCTAATTTTCTTATTTATCACACTTATTCATACACATGTCAATATTGGGTCAACTTGAGTGAACAAATTGAAAAATCTAGATATGATGCAAATGTTTAAGTACTTGACTAGAATATCTTAAATTGTAAATTGCTTGTTGGTCACATATTGGTCATAAAAGCAGCGACATCAAAGTCCAATTTAAATGGATGTAGAAGTAGCATAAAACAACAATACAAAGTCATAAACTAGCACTCAAACTTCTCAACTATATGAATATTGATGCTAATTATTTTTTGATCAACCATCTAATTAACAATATGTGGACATCTTAGATATACTAATAATTGGCTCTACCTATCTGACCTTCACTATGCATATGAATTCAATCATAAACATCTTAGATATCCTAATAATTGACATTGCTTATTTAACCTTGATCCTAATATCTTTTACCACTTTGTATGGTCCTTCATTGGGGGCACCATGCTTTCTCATCTATGTGATTTCATGCTCATATCTCATTAGTACATGTTTGTCATGTGACACCTGTCTATGATTATTGAGCTTTGCATGATGGTAAATTTATTTTTCTCTTCTTTAATTTTGTGTATCCATCATATGCAACCAATTGGAGGAGGGGCATATTATATCACTAATATTCTTTTATGTCTATTGTACAATGGCTTGAAGGATGCCCTTCAACATCTTTTGATATTGGGAGCATAGCTATAATGTCCATTGAGGGATCCTACACATCTTCCTTTGTTGATTGCAATTATTGGCTTCATGCCACCGTGACTTCATGCTTTTCCTTGGCTTCATGTTGTTTCAGTGTCATGCTTCCCCATGGCTTTGTGCCACATGTTCATGGATTCATGCCACCTTTACATTTATTCTTGCAGTTACTTTGAAAATGTTGACATTGTTAAGTAATTATGTTAATGCCTATATATTTAAAATGCTTAATATATGCTAGTCATTAGAAAGAATCCTTATTTTTTGTTTTATAAGGTTCAAGATGGATCACTCACTGCAAGGAAAATGTATCAAAGAGATTATCCATATCTATATTCTTTTGAGTGTTTGAGATATTTTACTTTCATGTTGACTACTTGCTTTACTTTGACATGCATCTTCATAGTAGTTCACATGAAGTTAGAGTAGGGGCAAAATGTAATGGTGAAAATTGTATACCATACACTTTTTCTATTAGTTTTTGGACTCAATTTGACCAAGTTATCCTTTATCCATTGACTAGTGTACAAGTGTGTTTTTGACAAAAGTTGGCATGATCCCTAAGCCTATCTTGATTTTGCCTTCACACATCCCTAGGAATTAGTCCCAATCCTTAGTTTACCCATTTCTCTACCTAATTCAAAATCATAGTGTGAAATTGAACTTAGTTTGATTATTGGGAAATGTGTTGTACATCTTACATAAAATTATTAATATTTTGTAAAGTTGTGGTCTATCTTGAAATAGGACACAACAATTTGGGTAGAGAAATATTAATCACGGGAAGCATCTATCCAACACCACAAATAGCATGCAGCATGGATAGCCGCTTCCCATCCATGCATCCCATGACCATTCCCTTAATAAATGATGAAATCACAGGCATAAAAAATGACATGACTAATCAATGTTCTAAACTATGTAATTTACGGGTTTTGATGCCATTGCAATGGAGGATCGTGTTCAACACTATTATGGATAATCATTACAATTTATTATACTTTCAACTTATATTGTATATTTATAACATTTGCTCATTGGCCTAATTATAAGAAATACATTGATATATGTTCATGAAAAATGGTATGATCATGTGTAAAGTTAGGGTCGATCCCTTAGAATTAATCCATTTATCATTTCATGCATTCACCTAATTTTCTTATTTATCACACTTATTCATAAACAAGAGATGAACTTTCAAGGCCATGATGTAATCTAGGGCACATAATTTTAAATGTTATAAATAATATTTTGGGAAATTTTTTTAAGATGAATATTTTATAATTTTAAATTTAGTACATTGTGGTAATGGGTGTATAAATTATTGTTTCTTTCATTTCAAAGTTAAGGCTTGAGGATTATTTATTCTATTTAATTTCTTCTTTCAAAAGTGATGTGCCTTTACACTTAGAAAGACTTGATTCTTGGTAGACTCTTTCTGAACCATTCAACTTCACCAATAAACCCAATGACCACTTGACTTAAAAGAAAATTATATTAAATATCAAGACCAATTTAGAGGAATTGGAAACATCATAAAAGCAGTGACATCAAAGTCCAATTTAAATGGATGTAGAAGTAGCATAAAACAACAATACAAAGGCGTAAACTAGCACTCAAACTTCTCAACTATATGAATACCGATGCTAATCATTTTTTGATCAACCATCTAATTAACAATATGTGGACATCTTAGATATACTAATAATTGGCTCTACCTATCTGACCTTCACTATGCATCTAAATTCAATCATAAACATCTTAGATATCCTAATAATTGACATTGCTTATCTAACCTTGATCATATTTTGTGGATCCAATAATAAAAAGTTACTAACTCTGGCAACAAAATCTAATGATGTGTTTAAGTGCTCATGGTCTTGAGCAATTTTGTCTCTTTGTTTGTTTTAGTAGATTTTTCTTGGCTTACCTTATGTGGGTTTGGCTTAGTTTTTTGTTGTTATCTTTCGTTTCACTTGTTCAGTTTAATATCATATATGTAATTTGGTTTTCATCTCTTATGCAAGACCTAAATTTGATTGTTGTATGGTCGCATTTAGGCATTTTTGTAGTAAAATACAATTATAAGTCATCTCTTATGCAGAACCTAAATTTGATGGTTGTATGGTTGTATTTAGGCATTTTTGTCATAAACTACAATCAAAATTCTAAAAAGACTGTATCACATAAAAGGAGAGATTTTGGATAGATTGTCAAAAATTTATATATGATTATGATAATATATATTTGGTTTATATATAATTTTACTTTTACTAGGATGTGTCATAGTTTTCCCTAATATGTTTGTTTGTGTCTCATAAGGATGTTAGGAAATTGATGGAGGAGTTTGGGGAGGGTTATTTTGTGCCCTCTCTTCAATTGGAATTTCATTGTGCCCTCTATTCAATGAATTAGGGTTTGGGAGCATTTGAGGGTGTTCATTTGTTAATTTTTTTTAAAAGGTTCAAAACTTTGCAAAACAAATGATTCATTTTCAAAATCACAAAAGGATATAAAGCTTACATTGTTGAGCTTGTTGACCTCATCAAGTGCAAGAACATCATAGTGGCATTGTGTTTGAACAAAATTTTCTTGAGCAACCTCAAACAATGCTTACACAAAAGCAGTATTTAGGAGAAAATGAGGCCATGGGTTGTATTTTTTAAAAATTTCAAAATACCATGAGCCCCTTATGTATTTTGATTGTTGTTTCTCCTAAAAACTAACTTGCCTTGCTTCAAAATGTTCATTTCATTATTTTAAAATGTAATTGATTATGTTTGGAAGCAAGTTATAGATGAAATATACATATAGCATTAACTAAGTGATTAATCATTAATTACTTATTTTTATCTAGTACTATTATATAACATTTAAAAAATTAATTTAAAAATGAATTAACTATTAACTATTTTTTGTTATTAAAATAATTAAAAGAATATAATGTTCTAAGTTAAGGATTATGAGTTATATAGTTTGATAGGCTTGTTTGGGGGTTGTAGTTTTGTTTACTGTTTTTATACACTTGTTGTATCTTGATTGTATTGTTGTAATGCTATATTTGATGCCTTCTTATTGTAATTTTTGAAACTTTGTTCAATACCAAATAAACATTAAATTATGATTTATAAATAATTGTTTTTTAGTTGAATGGTGATAAACAATTTACTTTAACAATAATAATTGATATTCATATAAGTAAAAAAGATTTATCACTATTTACCCTTATCAAAATAATTATGAATACTTTAAAAAATAGCTATAAAATATTTTATTTTTAAACTATCAACTATTTTTTCTCATATATACTATTTGTAAAAATAATATTTTATTTAAAAAGAATTGTTTAAAATCTTAGATGAAAGAAAAAAATTATTGTTATCAAAAAAGTGCAATACATTGATCGATCAAGAAAAAAAAATTGATATAATAACTATACTTAATAATTATTGGACAAAGTATTGGGTAAACAGATATTCCCATAGCATTGAAGTGGTTTGGTGAACGAGTAGTTGAAATACCGCTGTTGTTGAAAAAGCAGGATCGCACAGTTAAAGCAGTCTTCAAAAAAGCTAAAAATAAAAATAGTCTTCAAAAACGCTGTGTTTAAAGAAACTACTACAAACACATGCAGTTATAAAAGAGGGAAGATATATTTATAGGGGACTGGAAGAAATTAATTATTCATGTCATTCTCTACGAAGAGATTTTGTCATTTATTAAAGGAATGGTCATGGGATGCATGGATGGGATTTGGAAGCGGCTATCCATGTCGCATGCTATTTGTGGTACTGGATACATGTTGCCTTTGGAATGTACGTGAGTGCTTTAGACATCTGTCATGCATGCATCCATGCCCTTTGCTCTTACATACATGGTCCTAAACTTCAATTTCTATGTAGTTCGTTTAAAATTAGAATTTTATTTAGTGGCTGTATTTGTGAGCGAATGTGACTCTTATATATCAAGATACCTAGGTAGCTCTATTAAAAGAGTGTTTTGAAGTAACTAGTACTTGCATCTATAGGAGGTTTAAGGAATATGTCGATAGGAACAACCGACGACTTTAGAAAAATTTCCGCTATGTAGACAATTTTCCGAGCACTATAATGCTCACATATAAAAGCCTATCGACTAATTAGAGTACATGTTTGTTTGTTTGTTTTCTTATTTGTAATAAGGGAGAGGATCCACTATCCCACATCCTAATTTCATGCACATCAAACTCTTAAACGATACATCAGATTCTCATGAAAATTTGAGCATATTTCTGTATTTGAGTTAAGAGTAAAGCTATTGTTTGGGTTTTGGGTATCAATGATGTAGCCTAATTAGCTACATCTTCACCTAGTTGTCCAAAAATACCCCAAAAAGAAAGTTAGACCGAAATGTGTGAACCAAGGCACCTATTACTGATCACCTTATGTGTCACCATATGATTGGTTGTTTATTTGATGTGACATGTGAAGTGTATTATGCACATGTATTGGTTCCTTATTAAATTTTTAATAGTATATTATTTCTCAACTACTATTATTTTCATATATTTAATTGGGGGTCTAAGTGTGCGGCACCATAGCAAATATTGAGGCATGGTTATCTATTGGGTCATTTACCCTAGTGTAATTTGTTTATTCATTTCTTATTTCATTTTTGTGTTTATTTTGGTAGAATGTTTTTAATGCAAGTAGAGATTAAGCAACCCATTCATAATATAGTTCATAGTATTAACTTTATTTTTATTTACACTTATTTCTATGCATTCATCATTTATTTACTATATATCTATCACTATTTATATTTTTATGTACATTTGCTCCTCATCTTGAGACTATCATTTTTTCCTCACGATTTATTTTCGAGTCAGAGGTCTAGTTTAATCCCACAACATGTGAGAATAAACCTAAAATTTAGACATTCAAATTCAAATTTTTACTTTCTTATCCTATTCTAAAGTCACGTTTGTGTGACATGTCATAATGTCATGGTGTTTAAAGACATTCAATGTGCACTTAACTTCAAAGGAAAAATATGTTAGATTTTATAATAAAAAGAACATCTATAACATGCTCTAATTTTCTAAAGGATAAAGAATTGCATTTGTATATAGGCCACTTGGTTGTTGGTAAATATTGGACCTTCAATATTTCTCATTGTCGTTAATCTAGCCCACCAAGGGGGTTGATCTAGGAGAACTCACTCATCTATCAATTTGGTAATCTCCCTAATAGTGTTCCTAGACATCACCTTGACACATTCAACTATTGGGAAGGCGAAGGTAAGCTAGTCTGTTGAGGCACATTGTATCAGATCATTCGTGTGCATCATAGATCAATTCCACCTATCAATTTGAGTCTATGCTGCTCAAAATTGAACCTGCAATGCTCAAGATTAAACCACAAGAAATTTTGAGACTGTCCAGACTTTAACATATACATTAGACCAAAGGCATTAATTTTTTGATAGCAGAGAATGGATTCAACATGACATTAATAGTGTTTCTACATCATCATTTCTAGAGCTAAGTATGCCTAACCCTCGTATTCAATTTCTGAATATTTATTAGAATTATTGATCCATCCCTATTACCTAGGTTAATGTGTGTTCGGTTGGTTGTATTTGTTTAATTAACCTAGATAATCCACATAAAGTATGTTTATTTCTTTACGTTTTTTGTGAACCCAACATTTTATTACACCCCTAGGGTTCAACCTTAAGGTTTATTCCTTCTACATTAAGATTTCAAATATGAGTTATTTTATGATTCTTTATCCTATTTTTAGGTCTAATTAGAGTTGATTCCCCTTTTCTATTTCATGATTCATAGCTTTATCATTTTATAAGGTTTGTGGTTCATAGTGACATCATGCTTTACCTATCCCACCCAACCTTGTTTTGACCCCTAAGGTTTTATTTTCAAACTTAATTTTCTAAATATACATTTTATTTCACATATGTCTAGGGTTTGGATTCACCTTTGTTTGTCATTCGCTTATCATATCTTGATTAGGGTTTAAGTAGACATAGTAATATACCTCTTTGATCCCACTTAACTAAACTTGTTACACCTCTAGGGCTTACTTTTTAAATTGATTATTTATTGATTTCTAATTTATATCAACCCCTCCTCCCCTCACATATCAATTATCCATCTTTAGTAGGGTTTAGGCCTTTTATGGTTTATATTCATTAGATCTATACTCACCCATCCTTAGATCCTGGTTCACTGATAGATCATTTATCATGGATTATTACTAAATTCTCTATTTTGGGATTATCTTCATACATATATCAAGGCTTATAAGCTATTCTCAAGCTTCGTTGATTAATAGTCTTTGAGACTTGAAAGTATGGCATGTGGATTGAATCTATTCATAACCATTTACCCACCTAGTTATCCATTTTTTATTGGCACTATAATGAATCATGTTCGCCTCTATGTCTCAATGCCCATAGTAGGTCAAACTTGCAATCACATCAGAAGCTTCATAGTTCTCGTCAAGACTACAAACACATGGAGTTTCTTAACTTCACTCTGATATGATCGAGTTATTGGTATGCATTTAAAGCATAGTAGAATGCTTATAATGAAATTAATAAGAGTTGGATCCCAAATACAAGGGAATTAGGAAAATAAAAATCATGAAGGGCAATCCATAAAGTGTAGTAGAAAGCCAACATTGAAAGTAATAAGGGTGTGATCCCAAATATAGGGAAATTCTACATAAAGATAGAAATGATAGGAAAAGAAAGCAAAGAAGTGGCTTAAATCAATTAGGAAGCAATGATAAGGGTGGATGACCTTGGAGAATTAGAAATACTTTGCAAGACCAAAAATTCATACCAAGATTAAGAATAATAAAAAATGGGATGATGTTTTTATAGACAAACAAAGCTACCCAACAAACCTCACAAATAGCTTAGTAGTCTATCTAGAGGGAATTAGTGGACCTAGAAAAGGTGAGTTGCTAACAACATAAAATCCCATAGAAGATGAAAACCTTGTAATAGTAGAGCTCTCTAAAGACTAGATCTTCAATAGCATATGCTTCACCACAAATGAAGATGAAGATCTTGTAATGGAAAATATCATAGAGATAAATATTTCACAAATTAGATGTCATATTTTACACCATAGATCTGAAGGTACATCATACATTTTAAGGTAAATCACAAAAGGATAA
This sequence comes from Cunninghamia lanceolata, assembly GCA_027924645.1. Taxonomy (NCBI): domain Eukaryota; kingdom Viridiplantae; phylum Streptophyta; class Pinopsida; order Cupressales; family Cupressaceae; genus Cunninghamia; species Cunninghamia lanceolata. The sequence continues at coordinate 837,282 of BSBN01001315.1, read as the reverse complement.
ATTTTAATAGTAAGCAAATATTTCATGAAGATAACATACTTTAATAAAAATCTCACCTTTGATATAGTACATGGCCATATTTGATATGTATAGAAAGGAAGATGGTCTAAAAAAGATGCAGTGGAATTTAGCTTAGGTGAATAGATGGCTATGAACATTAGATAGCTAGGTGGCTAAATAGTTATGAATAGTTGTAGTCCACATGCTACTTTTGTAGACAATATTTTAAAAAACATCTTCATGTCTAATGTTGCAATGAAATATAGTCATCAAAGATGAAGTAGAAGTTAGCATATGTGGATGGATGATAACAAGTTTTGGATAACTAGGTGGGTAAATGGTTATGGGTAACTCTAGTCCACATGTCATGTTTTGTAAAGATAATATGATCAGGAGGTCAAAATGTAAAACCACTAATATTTTTAGGTCATTCCAAGAACCTTCACCAATTCCCCTACCCTAGTACCAACACATTTGTTTTTGCTAAATTATTAGTCATACAACTATAAAATTCACCAAGGAGTTTTCTAACATGCTCACAGGGCCATTTTTTTCTCTAGATTTAGTTTTTTATTAGATCTAGAGTTTCAATTTGTTGATTTCCTTTCTTTGACTTGCACACAATTTCCTTCATTACTTTAGATTAAGTTTTGTAATAAAACAACTTGCACAATAGAATAATATAATAGTAAATATGTTGTAAATACTTGATAATAATATGTCACTTCAAGGGGGCAACCTCCAGTAGTCTTCAATCAAAACATAATACTCGATATGATGATAATAACTAACCTCTACCTCCTATATATACCATTCTTATGCCATGGATGCCACTCAGGCCTACCTAACTACCTATATAAGACTATTTTAATGATTATATAAATTAAATAAGAGTTAAAGTAGCCATAAGCCAACTAATAGTAACAATATACACACTATAGGATTAGGGTGTAGCATGCCCCCACCTTTATAAAAGCATTGTCCTCAACGCTAATCAATTGTGAATGCTTTTGCACAAAATCGTCATCTTCCCATGTGGTAAATTTGATTGGTAAATTCTTCCATTATGTGAGTGTCCTAATCCTTATCTACTTTGTGTATGTCTAGAAAATTAACTCAAGCTTCAAGATGTGTCTTCCCTTTGCATCTAGCTCTTGATGGTGATGAATGTGTTCTTCCATTTCTCTAACCTTTTTGTGTGCCTTTAAGGAAGAGGTGAAGGATGGTAGATGATACCCTAGCATTGATTGAATGGCCTAGTCAGGATCTCCTTTAGGAAATAATGCTTTTTGAAATGCTCCAAGTAGTGATAATGCATGGAAAGATGTTATTTGTTTGACTTCTTCTCCTTCTTTTTCCTCTTCTTCTTCTCTTTCTCTTCTTCCTCCTCCTCCTCCTCCTCCTTTTTATTCTCCTTCTCCTTCTTCTCCTTCTTCTTCTCCTTCTCTTCTTCCTCCTCCTCCTTCTCCTCCTCCTCCTCCTCCTCCTCTTTATTCTCCTTCTCCTTCTTCTCCTTCTTCTTCTCCTTCTCCTTCTTCCTCTTCTTCTTCATCATTATCATCATCTTCTTCTTCTTCTTTTTCATCATCATCATTTCTTCTTCTTCTTCTTCTTCGTCTTCATCATCTTCATCATCATCTTCTTCTTCTTCTTCTTCTTGTTGCATATTATTCAGTTGTAACAGGTTTCGAGATCTCATTTGTAATAGGGAATCCATTTTCCTTGATAAAACATTAATCATTGATGAAAGATCTTCCTTAAACTTGATAAATTGTTCGTGCATACATTAGGATAAGTCTCCTCACCTTTTGTATCCTCCTTGTCTGGGGATTTTCCATGTGTGACAAGATTCTTTTTGCCTCTTGTGGCAGGCCCCACTATGATGGAGAAAAACAAATTGGCAATAAATCACACAAAACAAATCCAACTAATCTAAAAATTTTACTGTGACTTACCAGGGCCTAGATCTCACTTCCAAAAAAAATCTCCAAGAAATTAGTTGATTTGTAGCCTTGAGTGTGAATTTGGTGGAAATGCTAATTTTACAATAAATTCCTTAGATCTACTCCAAATGCCTTCAAATAAGTACTATATATATTAATTCTCCCTTCTTCAACCCCCTAGAAATTAGGAAAAAAATCATTGAATTGTAGTCCTAGGAGCAAAAATGGTGGAAACCCTAATTCTGTAATAACTCTTTTAATTCTACTCTAATTGCCTTGAAATTTGGACTAAAGAAGCTTCAATATATCCTTGAATAAACCTCCAAAAATCTTGAAAGAATTCACCAAAATGAGAGAGATATGTGCTTCCCAAAATGACCTCCAAAATTTTAAAAAAATCACCTTGTTTCTTGCCTTCATAGTGCCAAGATCATGCTTTGAGACCACTTATAATGAAAAAACTTGCATAATAGAAGGATATAATAGTAAATACGTTGCAAATAATTGATAATAATATGCCACTTCAAGGGGGCAACCTCCTAATCCACTTCGAGGAGGATACCTCCAATAGTCCTCAAAAATAACACAATACTCAATATGATGATAATAACTAACCTCTACCTCCTATAGACCATACTTATGCCATGGATGCCACCCAAACTAGCCTAACTACCTATATAAGACCATATTAATGATTATATAACTTAAATTAGAGTTAAGGTAGCCATAATTCGACTACTCATAACCATATACACAATATAGGATTAGAGGTTTAGCAAGTTTTCACAACAAATTTCTTATTTTTCCTCTATTTTTAAACTCTGGAGGCACCTAGATCAGTGGATCTAGTATCTCTAACATTGTGTTTGATAGATCTAATAGTTTGATTAGATTTTGTTACATTTCATAGATCTAGTGCCCCTACACCAACACCAACACATTTTTGTAGGGCAGGTGCACCCCTACAACAATACCAATGCAACTGTTTGAACTCAAAATTTCCCAGAACTTTACCAGTACCTCCTGATCAACATTTCAAACATTTTTTGTAAGTAAATTAACTACCACTCTTTAGCATTGTGTATTTCTTATTTCTTGTTTCCTACTTGCCTATTTATCAATCCTAGCTCCATGTAGTAGGTTAGTGTTGGACTAATTAAAGATAGTCTACTCAGGCACTAGTTTATTACACATAAAAGATAAAAAAGTAAAACACATTCACACCTAACACCTTTCTATTTTTTATTTTCTTTCAATGTGTTGATGTGATGCACTAGAGAGTCAAATCTATGCTTAAAGACTGCGAAAGAAACTTGTGTGTATGGATTTTAATCACTCACGCTTTCTTGTTGAGTAAATGTCCCCATTTGTGGAGGATATTTGAAGTTCCTAGGTGTAGTAGTATTATTGTTGTTGAAGTGATGCTCCTATTATGGATGCCTGCATATGTTGAGGATGAAGTTCCCTATACTCTAACGCTATAAGGAGAGGGTGTAGATGGACTTATGCTTCCTTATCAAGGAATATGTGAACACAACCTGTACTTAAGAGTGGATTTCATAATGATATACACATAAAGAACATGACAAATTAAGAGAATGTTACCAGTGTTATAATGACACTAATTCTAAGGTGTGATTTAGAAAATTATGTGATGTTGACTTTCGAGATGATCCTGTCAAAGTAACATTGGTTGATGTAGCACAAGTCTAGTGTTGCATACCAATAGCTCAACCATATTAGAGTGAATTTGAGAAACTCCATGTGCTTGTAGTTTGGAGTAAAATTGTGAAGCTTCCAATGTGATTGTAGGCATGACCTACTATGGGTGTTGAGTTGCAAAGATGAGCATGATTAATTCTAATGCTAAAGGATGCACCAATGTATTGGTATCTAACACATTATTGACATAAGAGGTGTTCCTATAGGTACAATGTAGAGAGGAAGTAATGCATCTCCACCTAGATGATTTGATCCACTTGTGGTCTCACTTCAACATGTGTACACTTATTTACACATGGATACCTAAGACCCAAGAGCCAACAAGAGGATTGTGAATGGTTTCTCTTTCCACAAAGATTGCATGGATGTAAACTCCATCACTCTCTAGCTATATGCCCCTTATGTAGGTAGTGGCAACGTGTAAGTGAAGTGCATGTCAAGAGCCTTTGCCAAGTAGTCCTTCGCTCATTGTGTGTTTGAACAATTAGATGTGCTTGCATAGGATGACATGTATGTTCAGATTGGCTTTGTTGTGGTGCAAGAGCTGACTAAGAATTTTGCTCATCTATGATAGATTTGATTTATTTGGAGAGATGTTGAGAGGCATGAACCTATTGATGAACATGGCACTATCAAAGCGCACATGAAATTGTTGCCAATTTGGAGCTTTTGATCACGTAAGTGGAGTCACTTAAGTTGTTGGATGTAGGGCATGATGCCAAATCTTCATAAGAAAAAGCCTATGGTGAGAACAATATGAATCCACCAATGCCACTAATGTATCCAATACGAGTGTTGGGTAAGGTCATCCCTAGCTAAAGGTGATGGAAGTGTTGTCATTGATGTCAAAGGCACATATTGTCATTGATGTCAAAAGGAAGTTGATGTCGAAGGGAAATGGGGATCAAAGAAGAATAAAAGTTTCTAAGGTAGAGAAGAAGAAAAATTTTATAAGGTAGAGAAGAAGAAAAGTCTCTAAGGCATGAGTTCTGCCTTTAGTTGGCAATTTTCTTGGTTCACAAACTCACAGGTTCACCAACAACTAGTTTTCCCGACATCTAGTTGGCTGACGAAAAGTTGACAAAGAAAATTCTTAGGCATGAATGATTTCTGCCTTTAGTCAGTAAATTATTTGGTTTGCGAACTCTTAAGTTCACCGACGACATGTTTCACCAACAACAAGTTCTCTGACAGAGAATTTTTGTGATGAAGGCTTGAAAGAAGGAAAGTTAAAGTTTCGACAAAGAGTTGGTTCGCAAGTTTCAAAGTTCACTGATTTTCTGATTTGATGATAAAAGAGAAAGTAAAGTTAAGTCAGAAAAATATCAAGTTCAAGAACTCAATGAAGGGAAAGTTTGTTGGTTCAATAAGTTTCAAAGTTCACTAATTTGTTGATTTTTCGATAAAAGAGACGTGAAGTTAAGTTGGCAAAATATCAAGTTCGCGAACTCAAGAAAGGGAAAGTTGTTTGGTTCATAAGTTTCAAAGTTTGCTGATTTATCGATTTGCCGACAAAGGAGAACTTGAAGATAAGGCGGCAAAATCTTGAGTTCGAGAACTTAACAAAGGAAGAGTTGATTGGTTCACAGGTTTTCAAGTTTGTCGATTCGCTGACTAGCTAATAAAGGCTTGTGAGATCAAGTTCATGGAAGTCATCTTTAGGTAATAAAGGCATGTGAGTCCAAGGTTTGAGAAAGGAGTTTTTGTCGACAAAGGTCAGGTTCATGAAAATGATAATTTGTCGATAGAGAATGGAGAAGTGATAGTTCGCAGAAAGTAACTTTTGCCAATAAAGGCCTTCATGCCCAAGGTTTGAGGAAAAGTATTTTTGACCATTAAAGACCATTTGAAAGGTGGTTGTGGCTCACTTGTTTTGCCGATAAAGGTGCTGAAAGAAAAGCTCATGAAGATAACGATATGAAGACATAATATATTCAAATTAAAGATTTAAATATATGGTTGATGTCAAGTTGGTGAGATAGGTTAATGACAATATAGATCAAAGATTTAAATATTGGGGCCATTATTGTAACATGTGGGAATTTTAGTTTTGGGTCCTGACCTATAATGTGGATTGGGTCATCCTAAGTTTGTGTAATTTGGGCCCAGTTTCAAAGCACAGAATTATAGGATGGGCTACCCCTTTTGTAATGTATATGTTGGAAATAAAAATGTAGAGGCTGACCTTGGAGAATGTTTTAATGTGATACAATGCAGCTGACACTAAAGATTTATTTTATACAGGTCGATATAAAAGGGAGATCAGTTTGTGCATTTGTGGAGTAAGAAATGCAAGCATCAGTGTGTGTGTGTGTGTGTGTCTGATATGCGAGCATCTAGCAGATCGGCGAGTATAGATATGCGAAGTGTGCGAGGGGCATGGACTGAAGATGATCTTGAGTTCGCACAATATGTGATGAATGTTTTGAAAATTGATTTTGTTTTAGTTTGTTGGGTTGGTGCTTAGAAGACAAAGTTGGAGCTTCATTGTTGGGTTGTTTTTGATAAGATAAGTGACAAAAAAGGGTGTCGATCCCATTACATATTAGCCAAAAAGGTACACTAGAGTTCCATTAAAGAACCAAAAGACATTAACCGACCGAACCAGCAAGAAATAGCCAAAAAGAGACCAAAGACCTAGACAGGGGATAGACAGCAGACCAACAATAGATAAAACCAAAAGCACAGAAAAAGCCCCCAACGGCTAATTAAACATCTAGTCCCAGTCATCAGCTAGGAACTAGTAGAGATCCATGTACTCCTTGCGCTCCTTCTCCTTCATACCTTGGGTGGAAATCTCGATGTCTTGGATGACAACAAGAGTCGTGGTCGACCGGTGCATCACTTTCGCAAAGAGCTTTGCCAGCGTCTTGAACTTCCACTCCAGCTCGTTGACCCTAGCTGAGAGGGTTTCAATCTCCTTATCTTTGACATCAACCTTGCCACTCTTCTTCTTCTTGCTAGTTTCTTTGAGCACTTTCTATGAGCTCACAGAGTTAGCCCCCTTAACATTGAGTTCAGGGAAATTATTGGGCCCGTCCTCTGCTTCACCCTCCACATTGTCATTTTTAGTTTCCTTGTTGACAAAAAATTCACCCCCCAAATGTTCAGTCTCAGGAACAATAGTATCCACTTTGTTATTTTCATTAGCAGAAATACCATCACCCTCTAGGTTTGCAGTATCCTCCTCCATCTCAGTAACCTCCTCCTTATGAAGAGCAGGACCAGGCTTAGCCGCAAGCCTCATTGACTTCCTGGTTGACGGCACCCGAGGTTTACTATAAGTTATAGTGAAATCCACATCTGCAGTGCTGTCACTTCCACCAATCCCTTCCTCCAAGGTAACCTCCTCCACCACCACAGACACATTTTTGACCTTCTTCCCACTCTCTGTGCCACTTTCCTCCTCCACATTTCCCTTTTTCTTGTTCTGAGGGGTAACCTGGGTAGAATCACTGGGAAGGATTTTTCTTTTAACAGGGATCTTCACAGAGGTCATGGTAGTCTGGTCATAGGCCTTAGGCTCTGGGATTTTACCAGCAATAGCTTTTCTTACCTAACTTAATGGACTTGGCATACTTCTCCGGAGTGATTTCCGTGATAATCACCGAGCTAGTCTTCACAGGAATGGAACATGATGGCAGGGGAGAAACAACCCTAGAAGCCATGAGGGATTTAGGGGGGCAGAGGGCTAAATGGAATTTATATAGCCTGAGGATAAGCCCCTACTGGAATGGGATGAGAGGTTTGCTGGGGTCTATAGCATTTTGCTCAATGGCAGATGCAATCGACGCTTCCATAGACATGAGCATATAAAAGGGGAAGCTTATCACCTTACTATGACGAAAATGATTGAGTAGAGAAAAATGATAATGGAAGAAATGTTTGAATCTACCTTCTAGAGTGAAGTACTTAATGATCATATAACACACCTCATCCCAGGGTTTTGGTAGCATCCCGCGATTAAACCCCCCCGAAGGCTGTGTAACACCTCACCTTTCTTCATAAAACAAGCCATGCCCTTCAGGTAAGAGACTTTGCTCTTTTTTTGGTGCTTGATGCCATCCATAGGCATACCAGTTGCCATGCCTATCACTTCCCCAGAAATGTTGAAACCCACACTGCCCACCTTCACCTGTCTATCCTCCCAAGAGCGCAGGAACTGCATTGAGAGTCTTTCATCATGGCCCTGCAAGCATTCAAGATAGGATGCAACCCCGCCCTCCTAGAAGATGTGTCATAGGGTCTTGTTATGTTTTATCTCTTCACAGGACTTTGGCTCAATGTGAGACCTATCCCCCCATAGTGAGATGGCACCAAACAAACAAGCTAGAAATGCAAGAAACGACAGAGGACTTAGAAACTTTCAGATTGTAGAAAATATCCTAAACACCAATATTCATACTCAAGATAATGAGTATAATGTCTTTTTAGCTGCCGAGGGTGGTGTACTTACTTAAATTTGCAATATGCAAACTATCACTCCCTTTCTTGCCATAATTACAATGCATTAATTGGTCATAATTAGAGGTGCTACTTAGAGGCATTGAGTAAATCACGTACCCCATCATGTGAAACCTCGCCTCATGCCTCCACATCTGCTTGAAGGCCAAGCAATCTTTCATACTTTGGCAGATCCCAACTCTGACATATCTGAGTTGGCAAGAAAACATCACATTCCTTAAAACATAAGTCTTCATATCCAAATGGCAGTTGAAACTGGATCCCATATGGTGCCCAAAATACTCCCTAGGCCAAGACGTTGAAGGATTAATTAAATCAATCATGATAAGTCAAGAGCGGGGCTATGCTCCTTCTCAAGAAGGTTTTATATGTGGCTAGATAAATTATTCGTTCTTCTCCAACATCTCCAAGTGTCTAAGATTTGCCTAAGGTTAGCCATCCCATTTGCCACTTTATTACCTTCATGGTAAACATGCCCAATTTCTATCTGTTTGAACCCAGTCAGTAAGCAGATAATGTCCTCTGTAATATCCTTCAGCTTCTAGCCGCTATTAGACCTACCAAGAGCCGCCTCAATGATGATTTTGAAATCTCCTTCCACTTGTAATTTATCTAGCCCCATAGAGAGAGCAATTTTGAGACCCCACAACAAGGTCAACCCCTCCACCACATTATTGGATTGGATGCTAATGTACCTGACATAAGCTGCAATGAAGCCTCCCTGACTATCTCTGAATATCCCTCCCCCACTAGCCATCCCAATATTCTTCTTTTTAGCTCCATCAAAATTTAGTTTGATCCACTCCCTTGGAGGGGGTCTCCAGAGGGTGTTTTGTGTGGCCAATTTTTTGGAATTGTCAGTCTTGGTTATGTCTACTGTCAGGCCCCAATTCATTGTTGGGTTGTTGCTCAGAGACTGAAGTTGGTGCTCAATTTGGTAAGGAGATTGAAATCTCTTGTAGGTTGGTGCCTACAAATCTGTAAAAGGATTGTAGTCCTTCTCAGGTTGAAACTCTTGTGGTTTGGAGCCTACAAAATATTGTAACTCATTGTTTCATTTTGTGAGGCTGGATTTGGGAAGTAGACCCAAGCAACTCTTGTCACCATGGTTTTTCCCTTCTTGTGTTTCCACATAAAATATGGTGTTATGGTGTCTTGTGTTCATGCGTGAATGTGTTTGCATAGTTCTTTACATAATCTGATTGATGCAATAGAATTGAATCAAAAAGTGGCATATATTGATTCATCCCCCTCTTAGTATATATGTGTGTTGTAACAATTGGTATTAGAGCTAAGTTCCTTGGTGCAACCTAACAGCTGAAAGTAGATCTTGGATAAGAACACATGGTTGGACAGGAAGGATCCTCTTCTAACCAAGCACCTCTATTTGATGGATCTAACTACTCCTTTTGGAGTATAAGGATGGAAGCCTATCTTACCTCTCTAGGGTATGATGTTTGGAGATCTGTGATTGATGTTTATACTGCTCTTGCAAATCCTCTCATAGATTCGGCTGATAAGAAGGCTTGTGAGAACAATGCTAAAGCTAAGAATGCTATCTTGTGTGGTTTAACTAACACATAGTTTTTCAAAGTAATGTAGCGCAAGACAACCAAGGACATATTGGATAAACTCAAAAATCTCTATGAAGGAGATGATAAGATAAAGCAAGCAAAATTGTAGACCTTCAAGGGTAAATTTGAAAATCTAAAGATGAAAGAAGAAAAGAACATAGCTGACTATCTACTCTGAATAGATGAAGTTGTGAATGCAATCAGAGGTCTTGGTGAAGAGGTAGAGGATTTAGTGGTTGTTAATAAAGTACTGAGATCATTCCCTTAAAGGTATGATTCAAAATTTTTTGCTATTGAAGAAGCCAAAGATTTGAATAAACTTACACTAGATGAATTATTTGGCATGCTCACTGCCTATGAGATGAGAAATGCAAGAAAAGACATATCTAAAAAGGAAGCTGCATTCAAAGCAATAAAGAAAGAAGAAACATCTAATCCAAGTAGTGGATTTGAGGAAGAAGAGACAAACTTTGTAAGAAAGTTAAAGAAGGGTTCAGGTAAGTACAAAGGTAATCTTCCTTTCAAGTGTTTCAACTGTGGTGATATTGGGCATTATGCATCTAAATGTCCTCTTAGAAAGAGTGAAGATAGCAACAAGGGTTTCAAAAGATCTAACTTCAATAAGAACAAGAAGTGCCTTTACTTTAAGGATGACTGCGAGTTAGCAGAAGAAGTAGAAAACTGCCCATCAGAAGATGAAAGAGAAGAAGCCCTATTCATGGCTATGGAAGTCTTAAAAACTTAGTCAGCATTGCTAATGATGAAGAAAACATGACAGACATTGATGAAGAAGAATGTGAAGTTGATCCTGAAGGTGAACTGATCTTTGCACTTGAAGACTTGGAATTAGTAAGGAAAGAAAACAAAGAACAAAAGGCCAAGCTCAAAGAACTAGAGAAAATGATTGTTAGCTTGAAGATCCAAATTGAAGACGGAAAAAGAATTGTAGACATTGTGAATACTGCCTTCGAAGCCAAATCGGATGAGTGTTTAAAACTTGAAGAAGAAATCGTTTCACTGAGAAAGGAAGTTGAAAAGGTTCATGCTCAGTTGAGTAAGAATATCAAGTTTGGAAAGAGCTCTAAAATTTTGGATGATATAATAAACATTCAGAGACCTCTATCCATAAAGTTAGGTTTGGGCTATGATATAATAAACATTCAGAGACCTCCTTCTGACGATTTTTGGGGCAACAAAAAACCTTTCACCATGGGCAAACACCTCAGAGATATAAAAAACCGAGAGAGGTTATTGTAGAGGCACTCTACATGATGGCGTTGCCTCAGATGGAATGTTTCTAAGTGACACAATTTTCAAGTAACATCTCATCAAAGATTGCTGCCTTTTTGCACTTTGGACTCTTCAGGGATATCGTCGGTACAATGTAGCTCGGACTGTTTTGACATGTTTGGATGAAAAATAGGACCATGCCTAGCGTAAATGTACCCATATAGATGCGTTGGAATAGTCAGTTTGGTCGCATCAGGAGTAGGATGAAAGTTACACCCCTTTACAACTTTACACTGCCTCCTTCTGACGATTTTTGAGGCAGCAGAAAACCTTTCACCACGGGCAAATGTCTCAAAAATATAAAAAATTGAGAGAGGTTATTGTAGAGACACTCTACGTGATCACATTTCCTCAGATGGAATGTTTCTAAGTGACACGGTTTTCGAGTAACATCTCGTCAAAGATTGCTACCTTTTTGCACTTTGGACTCTTTAGGGATATCGTCGGTACAATGTAGCTCGGATTGTTTTGACATGTTTGGGTGAAAAACAGGACCATGCTTAGCGTAAATGTACCCATACGGACGCGTTGGAATAGTCAGTTTGATCGCATCAGGAGCAGGATGAAAGTTACACCCCTTTGCAACTTTACACTGCCTCCTTCTGACGATTTTTGGGGCAGCAAAAAATATTTCACCACGGGCAAATGTCTTAGAGATATAAAAAACTGAGAGAGGTTATTGTAGAGGCACTCTACGTGATCATGTTTCCTCAGATGGAATGTTTCTAAGTGACACGATTTTCGAGTAACATCTCGTCAAAGATTGATGCCTTTTTACACTTTGGACTCTTCAAGGATATCGTCGGTACAATGTAGCTCGAACTGTTTCGACATGTTTGGGTGAAAAATAGGACCATGCCTAGCGTAAATGTACCCATATAGACGCGTTGGAACAGTCAGTTTGGTTGCATCAGGAGAAGGACGAAAGTTACACCCCTTTGCAACTTTACACTGCCTCCTTCTGACGATTTTTGGGGCAGTAGAAAACCTTTCACCACGGGCAAATGTCTCAAAGACATAAAAAATTGAGAGAGGTTATTGTAGAGGCACTCTACGTAATCATGTTGCCTTAGACAGAATGTTTCTAAGTGACACGATTTTCAAGTAACATCTCGTCAAAGATTGCTGCCTTTTTACACTTTGGACTCTTCAGGGATATCGTCGGTATAATGTAGCTCAGATTGTTTCAACATATTTGGGTGAAAAACAGGACCATGCCTGGCATCAATGTACCCATCCAGATGCGTTGGAACAGTTAGTTTGGTCGCATCAGGAGCAGGATGAAAGTTACACCCCTTTGTAACTTTACACTGCCTCCTTCTGATGATTTTTGGGGTAGCAGAAAACCTTTCACCACGGGCAAATGCCTCAGAGATATAAAAAATTGAGAGAGGTTATTGTAGAGGCACTCTACATGATTGCGTTTCCTCAGACCGAATGTTTCTAAGTGACGGTTTTCGAGTAACATCTCGTCAAAGATTGCTGTCTTTTTGCACTTTGGACTCTTCAGGGATATCGTCGATACAATGTAGCTCGAAATGTTTCGACATGTTTGGGTGAAAAACAAGACCATGCCTAGCATAGATGTACCCATCCAAATGCATTGGAATAGTTAGTTTGGTCGCATCAGGAGAAGGACACCAAAAATACATAACATGATGATGTAAAAATGTGTATGTGTAAAAATGCAGCAGGAAATTAAAAAAAGACAAACCTTAAAAATCAATGTGCATACTTACAACTCAATGTAACATGACTTTACAAAATCAATGTGCATACTTACAAATTAATCTAATGAACCATCCGGGTCTGCTCTACTCTTTATTGTGTCAAGTATTGCTTCATGGTCAAACTCACGCACCTTCCACAAGATTTTGTTCAAAGGTCTACCCCGATACTTTATCAAATGAACATTAGATGCCACGACAAGGTTCGAGTAATGAAGAATCTTCTGATGCATGTCAAAGTCCTGAAATAGCCAAACATTAACACTCTTATGTGGGTACCTTCTAAGCCATGTTCCAATAATAACCACTGAGCCTGTAGGGTATTCGATGTTTTCTCCATCTGTAACAGGGGCCTCCAATTTCTTTTTGGCCTCAACACAACAACATAAGTAATAATCTGTTTCCTCTTCATTATCTCCATCTGCAATAACTGCATATACTCGCCCTACATTGATATGTGTAGCAAATTAGGTGAAATTAGTCAACATTACAAAAATACTACAAAGTAAGATGACATTACCTAGTTGAACTAGATGAAATTAGATGCATATACATGCCCTATATTAACTGGTTGAACTAAATCTGATATGTGGTCAAAGTCAACTGATGATTCCATCTGTGTTAGTTCCAGTGCTGTCGGGGATTTATACATGTCAAGTGGGCTAAGATAACTTAACCATCATTCGTCAACCCACTCCTTTGACTCGCACTTATCCCAAACTTGAATTGTATAGGAAGAACAAAAGCATGACATCTTTCGCGTATGGATACTCCATGAACTTGCAATTGAGCTTCTGAAAGAGTGCATCTCATTTGATCCTGTCAGTGTACAACAATCCTCATATGGTGCAATGTTAGTATCATCTATCAACCAAAAAAATCTACGAACTGAAGACTTACCTTCATTACCTGGACCCATGGAAGTAATACACCACTCGACAATTGATTTTGCATTTGTCAACTTTGCATTGTCTTTATACTTTAACTCTTCTTGTGTTATGGCTCTTTTGATACATGCTCCTGCACCATCATGCTCCCCCTTTCCATGCCCGGCCTCACAAAATTTCCACATATGCTGAATACCTGTAAAATTATGCCTCCTACTCAGCCAATAGAAATTTCGCGAGTTCTTAAATTGTGATGCACAGTTTTCCGACCATATGATATGCTAACTAAACGATATGCCCCTTCTAACCAAATCATTGTAGAACACCTGAAAGCAACGTTGCACAAACTCCGTAGAATGCGTACGATCATCACTAATATAGAAATTATACTCCCTTATGATCTTCCTGTCATCCTCTATACTATCCTTTGCATGAATAAATGCGATGTGCACAAATATAGAAACCTGTGTGGAGTTGTAATATTGTGATTGCACCTCACGTTGTGGCTGTAGACTGTAGTTCTCTGCAAAGTCGACGACTGAAACAATGCTACCAACCGGAAATGTTTCCTTACATAACTTGAATTTCAAGTCCAACCATCGAGCTCTATGGGCATGTCTTGCATACTCATACACTATGTTGTCACGAAATATAGGTATAAACTGATACACTGGAATCTTTTCAATAACCAATTCACACCTCTTTGCTTCTTTACCATCTTTTGTATTGTATGCCACTATTTTATACTTGCCAAACTCTACTAGTTTGTTTCCAACAGCATGTGTTCTTTCCATATGTTCACATATTGGCAAATGTTGCAAGCCACTGCAACGATGACATGTGCCATCCAAGCATAATTTCTTGTAGAATATTTGACCTTCCTCTCTTTCACATAAAATTCTTGATATGAAGTCTCTTGAAGATGTTGGTGGGGCACATATGGCACAACCCTGCAAAATATTGTTAGTATGCATATCTAAACATATAGACCTATAAGCATCAAAATGGTTAGAAAATTCAATATGTAATCTACAACAAGTAGTGCGTGTGTGATTTATCTTGACATAGAAAGGTTTTAGCATTTCAAAATATCTTTGACAAATTTTAATTTGAGGATACTGCTCTAGAAATTTACCATAAAACTGTGTTTGAGTCTCATCCAAAAAATACTTTAGATGTGGCTCATGATTCTGACTACCGATTCTCCTTCTTACCACATCCCTTTGATTCAGAGATACCCTTGTATAATTCTTCCAAAAGTCTTCAATTAGTGATCTCAATGCTTCAACAATTGGTTTATCTTTTCGTGGTAGTCTCCCCGAGAATGCCTATAATTCATTGGCATTAGTGTCCTTAATTCTTTGGCATCTTCCAACGGCCCTTGATAAAGTTTTCCTATTAATTCTCAATTCTTGACTCGTCTTTCTAATGAGACGAGCTTTCCTCGTTTGACTACTTACTATAGTCAATGTAATCACACGTCGTGTTGCATTACTATCTTTTGTGCGTGAGGTGTTACCCACACTCTCATACACACTCATTAGATTCTTGACAATAGATTTTTCACTTGAAGCCTCTGATGTTCTCAACCCAAGAATCTTCATGATGGACCTATACTTTATACTTCGCATCATTTTAATGAATAGTTGACATCTTGCAGTCTCATTTAACTTTTCAAAGAACAATCTCCAAATCTTATGAGCATATCTTCTACAAGTGCATTTTGGAATCTTACCTTCCATTGGCTGCAAAATATTCTCATCAATATCAATCAAATACTTTGGCTTTCTATGTAAAATTCTAGGTGGTGTTAAGTTAGGTAAATTCATCTCAACATTAGGAATTTCATCAATATTTAAATGAGATGGGCTAGATGGCATACTTTCGATCGAAGATGGAATAGATGGCATACCTTGAGGTTGAGGTGGGAACGATGGTGTACCTCCTTCATCACATGTGAGTGATGATGTACTCTCAACTTGAGATGTGGTAGATGGTGTCCCTACATGTTGACTTGCAGTAGAGGACGTGTCTTGAACTATGGTATTCAAATCTCTCGTACCACAAAGTTTTTGCATTCATTCTCTTTGTGCTGCCAATACCATATCTCTTTGTGGTGGTTGTGGTTCCTCTTCAATTAGTATGTCTTCATTTATCATGTCTAATTTCCTCTTCTCACAAAGTTCCCTCATAGCCACTACTTTCTTTGCATTCTTAGCTTCTATCTCTTCCTGTGTTGGTTTAATTCTTGATCGTTTCCTCGGCATGACGAAGAATTTGTCTGTAGCATGATAAAGAGACCAATATTACTTCCTAAGAAATGAATACAAGATAAAAGTGGGATTGTATTTTTATTATGGTGTAAGGATTTATTCTTGTATAGTTTGACATCATGGTATGTTAAGGTTTGTTTATTACACATAATTATTAAAGAGCCCAAGTGTAGAAAATATACATGGCATCATGTGAGATTGTAGGTTGCTTTCTTGATTGGGAATGTGTCTATTTTAAACATGTATGATAAAGCATGATAAAGTAATTTAATCTGAATTAAAGAAAATTTAAAGAACATGCATGTAAAGACTTGACATACCTAAAAAATGAAGATTCGAATGGAGAGAGTACCCAATTATGTAGTGTTTTTTTCTTCTTGCATCAAACTCCTCAACAATTTGAGTTTTTCACCACTTTCTTCCTTTGCAATGTTAAATTGAATAACACTCAAATATAATTACTAACAACAATACTATTAACCAATCTATAATGTTAAATTCCTAAACTTGAATAGGTATATATCAAACTTGGTGTGAAAACTATGTTATTTCCTCCTTCTCAAGTTGGCAAAGCAGAAAAGGTGGTGGAAAGATCATGCAAAGGTGGTACAATGTGTCAAATGTGCATGTGAACTTCCCAACAGCATGAAAGCACTTCTTTTTTGTCAGAGCACGCGCAAAATTAGTATGAAAATAGAGCATGTGGGCCTGGATCACGGGGTTCAACACTTTTTTACCATTTCTATAGCAGGACAAAACTAACGCGCTCACGTTTTGTCCTGCTATAGATTGATCACATCCTATGCATTATCTTCCTTAACACAAGCAAGGATGACCACATCCTATGCTTCATCAACTAACACTTCCAAGCCTTACAATTCCTCTTAAATACGGGAGGATCCATGAATGGAAGAGCCAAGCCACTTGGTCCCGCCTTGCTGAAGGATGACATTCTGGGAGAATTAGGAGATTTTCCTTTGGAGATCATATAATCTTTAAATGCTTTCCATCTTGGTAGGTCCTCTGCATCAGAGAAAAACCACTGATGGTGTCTGAGAAATAAGAAATTCTTCATCTCTTTGGTGATCCATTTCTCTTTCCAAACCTTCCCCTTTAGACTTGAATGACCACAAGGTTTTTGAGGGAGAACTTTTCCTATTTCCTGCAAGAGCTTGCCAGATGCTCCGCCATATGATAGGCATAACAATGAAGGGGCAAGCCCTCATAATCAATTTCTTGATAGAAAATGCCCATCGAGGAAGAAAGACAGATCTTCTTTGGAAGCAGAAGTTCTAGTTTGTGACAAATCCTTATCCAAGCATAAATAGTAGGGGTTCTATCAAGCGATTGCCAATCCACTTCCACAAAGTCTCCTGAAGACTTCCTAATTGATTCCAAAACATCCACACCCCAAAACTAGAGAGGCAATCAATATAATTGAACCCATAAATCTGCATTTGACGACAGAAACTCTCTTCAGGCTAGATTAAGAGTCCAACATTTTAGCTCAAGTCTAAACCCATCAACATCTAAATAACCTGAATACAAAATCGCTGTTTGCCTATCTTTAGAACTCAACCCTCAATGTCAAACCCTAATCCCTCAACCCTTAACTCTGATCCCTCAACCCTCAACCCTATCCCTAAACCCTAAACCCTAAAGCCTCAACCCTCAAGCCTCAACGTCAAATCCTAATCCCTTGACCCTTCACTCTAATCCATTAACCCTAAACCCTATCCCTAAACCCTCAACACTATACCTTAAACCCTAATCCCTCAACCCTAAACACTATACCTTAAACCCTAATCCCTCAACCCTCAACCCTAAACCTTATCCCTAAAGTCTAATCCCTCAACCCTCAACCCTAAACCTTATCCCTAAAGCCTAATCCCTCAACCCTCAACGCTAATCCGTCATCCCTCAACTCTAATCCCTCATCTCTACACCCTAAATGCTATCCCTATTCCTAGACCCTCAATGGGCTCAATACTATACCTTAAACCCTAATCCCTTATCCCTAAACCCTCTAACCCTATCCCTAATCCTTATACCCTCGACGCTCTACTTTAACCCTAATCCCTCGACCCTCAATCTTATCCTAAAAGCCTTAACCCTCGAACCTCAATGTACTCAACCCTCAACATCAAACCCTAATCCCTCAACCCTTAACTCTGATCCCTTGACCCTTAACCCTTAAAACTTGAACCCTAAAACCTATCCCTACATGCTCGACACTCGACACTATATCTTAAACCCTAATCCCTTAACCCTCATCCCTAAAGCCTCAACCCTAAATCCTTAAACCTTCAACCCTAAACCCTATCCCTAATCCCTCTACCCTCGACACTCTTATTTAACCCTAATCCCTTGACCATTAACCCTATCCCTCAACCTCAACCCTCAACTCTCAACCCTAATTCCTCAACCCTAAACCCTAATCCCTCAAACCTAAACCCTATCCCTAAACCATCAACCCTCAACACTATACCTTAAACCCTAATCCCTATCCCTAAACCCTTAACCCTTAAAATTTAAACCCTATCCCTACACCGTCAACACTCGACACTATATCTTAAGCCTTAAACCCTCATCCCTAAAGCCTCAACCCTCAATCCTTAAACCTTCAACCCTAAACCCTATCCCTAATCCCTCTATCCTCAACACTCTAACCCTAACCTTGACATTAAACGCTAATCCATCAACCCTAAACCCTATCCCTAAACCCTCAACCCTCAACACTATACCTTAAACCCTAATCCATCAACCCTAAAACCTAATCCCTCAACCCTAAACACTATCAATAAAGCCTTAACCCTCGACACTATACCTTAAACCCTAATCCCTCAACCCTCAACCCTAATCCCTCATCCCTAAACCCTAAATGCTATCCCTATTCCTAAACCCTCAACCCTTGACACTATACCTTAAACCCTAATCCCTTATCCCTAAACCCTAAACCCTATCCCTCAACCCTTAACCCTTAAAAATTAAACCCTAAAACCTATCCATAAACCCTCGACGCTCAACACTATATTTTAAACCCCAATCCCTTAACCCTCATCCCTAAAGCCTCAACCCTCAATCGTTAAACCTTCAACCCTAAACCCTATCCCTAATCCCTCTACCCTCAACACTCTACTTTAACCCTAATCCCTTGACCATCAACCCTATCCCTCAACCCTCAACCCTCAACCCTCAACTCTCAACATTAAACCCTAATCCATCAACCCTAAACCCTAATCTGTCAACCCTAAACCCTAATCCCTCAACCCTAAACCCTATCCCTAAACCCTCAACCCTCAACACTATACATTAAACCATAATCCCTCAACCCTAAACCCTAAACCCTATCCCTAAACCCAACAAAACTGCTTTGCCTTATGTTAGGTTGTTAAACCCATCATTTTTGACACTCTTCTCTTAAAGATATTTGAGTTGCAAGAATATGTCAGAAAAATGGCTATGAACTTTTTTAATGTTAGTAATGTTATATGGCATGTTTTTCTGGCCCATCTGGGGTTCATTATGCCAATAGGTGTACACACTATGAGAAAAGCTTTGCATATGGTACATCCACAATGAGTAATTAACAGTTGAAATCATAAGGATGATCATTATGAGAAAAGATTTGCATTGGGGTACATCTATGTTTCTTGCTGTCCACCCCGCACTTAGGGGAGGTATATTGTTATGAAACAGGTAAATAATCTCCCATTGTTTACTGGCTCTATCCACAAGAACTACTAAACTATACCTTAAACCCTAATCCCTCAATCCTAAACTTTCAACCCTAGACCCTATCCCTAATCCTTCTACCCTCAAAACTCTACCTTAACCCTAATCCCTCGACCCTTAACCCTAAATGCTATCCCTAAAGCCTCAACCCTAAACCCTAATCCCTCAAGGTCCTAAACTCTAATCCCTTATCCCTAAACTCTAAATCCTATCCTTAAACGCTCAACCCTCAACCTTAAACCTTAATCACTCAATCCTTATCCACCTCTCTCCTCCCCTATCTGGCTCATTCCCATCTCTACCCTCCTCTGCCCTCGACACTATACATACATACATAGATACATACATACATATAGGCATACATACATAGATACATACATACATACATATAGGCATACATACATACATACATACATATAGGCATACATACATACATACATATAGGCATACATACATACATACATGATTAATAGCCTTGAACATAAAACAATTTAAGGGGAACATAACGCGAGCGCGTTATAACGTGCTCGCATTATTTCAAACATGACAAACAACACAAACTTTTGCAGAAAAGGAAAAATGCAAAGCAAAATATAATGCGAGCACGTTATAACGCACTCGCGTTATGTTTTGCTTTGGGAATCCCAAGCCTTGGGCTTGGGATTTGCTTTGGATTTCCAACCCAAAGGCTTGGAGTTCCTTTTGAACAGCCATAGACGTGTTTTTCCATATTCTTCAAGATGTCACATAATTTCGTTCGTGCGAACCCTCAAATTTGCACGTGTTTCAAGGTCAAACAAATCGAACACCTGGGTAATGTTAGGATTTCTCTTAGCTATTTGACAATGTGATTTTTTTCACATTTTAACAATGTTAAGCCTTTCATCTTTAATTTTTTTTGTTTGTGTGTTTGTTTTTGGGCAAAAACTATTGTTTGGTCTTTTTTTCATTGTAAATTAACTATTCATTGAAATTTCAAAAAAATTACATATTTAGAAACTAGACTCCATTCTACAAATATTAAAAAAAGAAAAAAATGATTTTCAATTAGTTTTCAAATTTATAGGGGTAGCACGGCCAAAATTCTATTTTTTAGGATGTGCCCACTTTGAAAATTAGTAAAAAATCAAATATTCATCAAAAAATTATCAGAAAAATCAGGCATAAACTACATGCTATTAGCTAATTTCTCACTGAAGCGATTTTAAAAATACCAAAAAAAAATTGACCTTTTGAGGGAGCCACAAAACATGCTATGTTATGTTTTTTTGACAGAAACAACACCAATTTTTGTGGCTCCCTCTTTTGAACCCCTTAATGTATGCCATTTTCAAAAAAAAATAGTAGTTTAGAAAGTAGACTCGGAGCACTACGAACATTGTTTTGGTTGCATCTCCAAATTTTGAGTGTAACTATGCTCAATTTCTCATCCAAGGCCAGTATTTCCTAATTTCAGAAAAAAAGTGGCCACTTAAGACCCCTTTTTGGCCCTCCATCTTCTTGCACTTACCCATATTTCAATTTAAGAAATTTCAATCATGCAATTTTATTTAATCATTTTATTTTCTATACTTTAGCATATAGTTATATCATCTAGTGACATGAGACTACTAAAGTGGGGGGAAATGTAGTCAGAAATTGCATACTTCACATTTTGTACTCTATGTATTGCATTCATTTTAGTACCCACACCTGTAGCATGTTTAGGACTCATTTATCCTATTTCCTTAGCCTCTAACCTAGGAATATTGATGTCAAGTGACCCCCTTTCTATTTTTGTTCAATCCATTGTAATGGTATGGGCCTAGCTCAACAGGATACCATTACATTTGTGAAGACATCCCAACATTTGTGGTAGCATCATAGGTAATTTAAACCATACAACTCATTGTAAAATTTGACTTCCCTTGTGTGTTTTATTTTTAAATGGCTCATATCCTCATATCATTTCTAATTTTGTTATATCCTTTTAATATTAATCTTTTCCTTCTTCTCGTTGAATGCATTAGATTATTCAATCTTGAATTCTCTCCTGCAACTTTAACTTTTCAAAAATATTTTCTTGTAGCTTATTCATTCTCTGTAGCATTGATCATGGTGAGATCCTCTTGAAGTTTAAAGAAACACTTCTTTGCCACTTTGCAGCCTCAAAAATAACCTCCAAAGTATAGCTTCTATAGGTCTTGACCTTTACAACTTCTTTCCTTACTATTTTTGTAATTCTCCATAATGTTATTGTTCTCTATAGCTTATTTACACCCTCTTGTAGCCTCTTTATATTTTTATGTAGCTTCTTTGTTACTATTAGCATAGTAACCACTCCTCAAAACAAAACTTGTAGCTACACCCTATAGATTTGGCATATTATTACTTATACTACCCATTTTCCCTTCCACTTATAAAGAACTGCACCCAATATAAAGCTTCTAGGTTTTTATCACTAAACTACATATACACTTATTATTCCTAGCTTAGAGTACACTAGGGTAATATATATCACACACCATTTTCTTCTATACTAATTGTCATAGGGTTGAAATAAACCAAACAGGGGCTTATTTGAGGTAGGCTCCCAAGCTAGATCCTAATCTTTCCTCTATCCCAACTATAGGTTCCTTGATACATATTTCTTTATTCATTGATTGGATTTATATTCTACTAGCATCTTAGAATTATATATTCTAAGGTATTTTTGTTTTCAATACATTAGGATCTGGTTGCAATTGTTCAATCTTTATTGTAATCACATCATTGTCAACTATTCTTGACCTTTTTTGTTTGTATTTCAAAGTGTTCTGAGCAACTTTCATGTTTTAAAGTATTGGGAAACTACTACTTGACTCTATCACTACTAGTCCATACAAGTCCAGAGAGTTCACATTTCTATTGTATTTGACTATATAACTTCTATTTTGGCTTTTGATTTACAAGCCAATGGATTAGGGATGCATCTTCTACCTTCAATTCCTTTAATCAATTTCCTTTCCATAGTTTAGTTCATTTTAATCAATCATTTATTTTCAGTATAACAAAGATTTAGTACTAAATTGAGTTAATTTTAGATTTATATTTTCACATTTTTTACTAAGTAATTTGACGAGCTTAATTAGTACAAATTAGAGTAGAAAGGAAAGAAAACCTTGCATGCTGGCTAAATATTCTTTTCTATCCTACACTTTGGTGTTCACATAGTTTATTTTCCACGAGCTTTAATCACTTCATGGTTTAGTATTGGTTTATTTCCACTCTTGATGGAAAACCAATGAAAGACTTGGTTAACATCATGCATTTAAAATGATACTATTGTTGGAACACTATACATAGGGGTGGAAGGGGCTATTGTAATGTCCCCTTTTTGAGCCATTATTGCAAAGTGACTTAGATATTTGGAAAATTGGAAAATAACTATTTTTCCTTGGTAAAACGATGTTGGATTATGACTTGGGGTAATTTTTTAGTAATTATGGAGAAGTCAAAATTAATTAAATAATTTGCCTAGTAGACGAGCAACCCACTTGGAGGATGGAAAGCGAGAAAAATAAAGGGAAAAATAAAAATAAAATAAAATGACAAATAAAAAGTAATATTTTAATGCCAAGGGTGGCGTCCCACTTAGAGAAGAGAAAAATAAAATAATATTTTATTCCATGACTTGGACGTCCGAGATGGGAAATTAAAATAAAATATTATTTTATTATGGAGGTGGACATGAAATAAAAATAAATTATGGCAAATTTGGGTGCTCATCTTGTGGATTATAAAAAGGGCATTTGAAGGTCATTTTTGATTATTGTCAATTTGTCATTTGATATTGGAGATTTTTCCTTTGAGCTGCAACATTGGTTCAACCATTTTCTGAGGATGAAAACCCTTGGAAAATTAGTGGATTGGACGAAAACCCAATGCCACTTGAGAGGTAAATCCATACGGGGTTTACTATGATGGATTTAGGACAGACAACTAAGAGAGGGGGTGAATCAGTTGTTACCAAACTTCTGTTCTTTATATACTTTAAAGCTTCTTATATTTCAATAGCATATCGAAGATTCAATCATGAAGTAAAATGCATTAATACAAGAGTAGAAACAAATTCAACACATACAACACTAAGATTTTACTGTGGAAAACCTGGTTAAGGGAAAAACCACGGGGTGACTAACCCAAGATTGTATTCTTTGTTAAAAGAATAAGAAGAATAAAATGGCACTTGCCAATTAGGGCTCATTGCCTGAGCACACTGCTCACAAGAGGCCCACTGCTTATAGGAGACACATTGTCTACAGAAGAATATAAATATTACATACTTGAACTAGAGATTATCATCTTCACTATGCTTGAGTCAGTTCCGTTTAAGCCTAACACCTTTGCTCTGCTTTTTTTTCCTCTTCACTATCACCTTCTCATCATCATTAAGGATACTTTTGAATGACTTCGCAATTCTTATTTATACATGATACCGACTTTGGAATAATCATCAAAGTCGGCACAACATACACTTATTTTATTATAGAGCAAATACAAAAATACAACTTGACTTATTACAAAAACTTCATGCGCATTACTACACTATCGGCCACACATAGCTGGGACTTCAATCTTCTTAGAGGAACACACCATGCTTCGCAAAACAACTTCAAGATCATCCATAACATGTGCAAAAAGACTAGGAAGAACACAATCACTGGAAGGTAAATCTTCAATTATGAGCTCAATATTTAATGTGGACCGCCAAGATGAACTGGACACAATCTAGATACCCCCACAAGCTTGCTTGAATCACCAGGAACATCGGCACCACTTTAACTTATTGTAATCATTTGCATCTTCATCCAGAACCTCAAGAACACAGTCACCCATCACTGTCACATTAGAAGGATTGCTTGTGAATCTCCAAACCACGAACCAATTGAGTTGTCAATTCACATTAGCCTTCCAAACATGCCATTGAATCCGCAAAACATGATATTGTATTTCTGGATCTCACTGAACCTATTTGTGTCACACTGTCACTCTAAATAGTTGTCAGAATTGGTTTTACTCTCATGACCATAACTCCTCCATATTTTCATGCGGAGCTCTCAAATCTTGCCTGGATCATCTTCAGACACATATCTACAAACCTTTTGATGCACATTCTCTGATCTTCATCTAGCTAGGAACTTCATAGAGCTTCATTGTCTTCACTGATCTTCTCTCTTTCTGATAGGACTAATTTTCTCAATATCCTCAGCACACAACTCATCCAATCCTTGACATCAATGCAACAAGAGTATGTTGACATCAATGACAACACCGGTTAGGCCCATACTTGCAACAATCTCCCCCTTTGTCATTGATGGCAACATATAATGTGAAAAACTGTTTTAACCATCAAGACAAAAACTTCTCCTCACTGACTGACATAGCTCCCCCTATCAACAACAACCATTTAACTGCTCCCCCTTTGATCAACAACCACTTTTGTTTTTCACATGTCTTCTCTTCCCCTTTGACATCAATGGAAAAGGGCACATACTTGCAACCACTTTACATACTTTAGAAACATACAGACTGTTCCCCCTGAGTAGCAACCTCCTAACATCAATCTGGATCACAAGATATGACTGTGGGATCCACTAGACTAATGCACATCAGTGCACCTTAATTCAGAAATGGAGGGGTAATAATCCCTAACTTCTCCCTGAGATACTCAAAAGAGTCCTTAGGTAGAGGTTTAGTAAAAATGTGTGCAATCTGATCCTTTGAGGGCACAAACTCCAATCTGACTTCATTCTTGTTCACCTACTCTCTCAAAAAGTGGTACTTGATGGATATATGTTTTGTCTTTGAATGCAACACCGAATTTTTTGATATGTTTATTGCACTTGAATTATCACAGAAGATTGTGATAGGTTCATCATACTCTACTTTGATATCTCTTAGCATTTGCTTCATCCACAATACTTGAGTGCAACTACCTGCTGTTGAAATATACTCTGCTGCTGTAGTGGACATAGATATTGCCTCTTGTTTCTTGCTTAGCCAAGAAACCAATCTTTTTCCCAAAAAGAATGCACCACCACTGGTACTCTTCCGGTCATCCACATCTCCTGCCCAATTAGCATCTATATATGCATGAAGAGAGAAATCATGATCCTTAGGATACCATAATCCATACTCAACTATTCCTTTTAGATATCTAAGAATTCTCTTGATTGCCATGACATGAGACTCTCTAGGATCAACTTGAAATTTGGCAACAAGACCAACAACATTCATAATATCAAGTCTAGTTTGAGTAAGATAGAGCAGTCCTCTAATCATTGACCTATACTTTTTCTGATCAGCCTTAGGGGATTCATCATCTTTACTCAGCTTACATCTAGTTGCCATGGGAGTATGCATTGCCTTTGAATCTTCCATCCCAAATTTCTTCAACAATTCTTTCACATACTTGGTCAGTGATATGAAGATTCCTTTCTTTGTTTGAGTGATTTACAGACCCAAGAAGAAATTCATTTCCCCAAACATAGACATCTCAAATTCATTTTGCATTTGATTTGCAAAGGTCTTGCACATACTATCTTTCCCTCCAAAAATGATATCATCAACAAATACTTCAACAATCAAGATACTTTCATGATTAATCTTAAAATATAGATTACTGTCAGCAGTACCTTTGTTGAAACCGATCTTCAAAAGATGTTTGTCCAATCTTTCATACCAGGCTCTTGGGGCTTGTTTGAGTCCATACAATGCCTTCTTCAGCGCGCAGACCATGTCTCTATGATCAGATAATTGAAATCGATCTGGTTGCTCAATGTATACCTCTTCTTCCAAATCACCAATTAGGAAAGCATACTTGACATCCATTTGATACACCTTAAAATATTTGAAGGAAAAAAAAGTAAGAAATAATCTGACTGCTTCAATTCTTGCCACTGGAGCAAAGGTTTCTTCAAATTCAACTCCTTCTACTTGAGAATAACCCTTACAGACCAATCTGGCTTTGTTTCTAACTACTTCACCATCTTCATTCAGTTTATTCTGGAAGACCCACTTAGTCCCAATCACATTTTTGTCCTTAGGTCTGGGAATAAGAACCCAAGTGTGATTCTTTTCAATTTGCATCAATTCTTCCTCCATTGCTTTAGCCCAACTTTCATCATTACATGCTTCACTTACTGTTTTTGGTTCAACCTTTGAAATCAAACAATATTTCACTGAATCTTGAGCAATTTTTCTTCTTGTTTGAACACCTTTGCTTTTATCTCCTATGATCTGGTCTTTAGAATGATTCAATCTTACATACCTGGGAGTTTTGGGATTCTCTTGCACTTCTAATTCTTGGACAGGTTCATCCAAGCATGTCTCTTCTTCTTATATTTCAGGATTCTCTGGATCAGTCGAGATCTAAAATGGAGTTGGGACTTGTTCTCCTTGGTCTGAGACATCATTTTAATCATCTGCTTCCTATTCATAATACCTTGAGGGACTTTCCATGCCTTCATCAACCTTCACATTTGTACTTTCTACAATTTTTCTCAATCTCTTGTTATAACACCGGTATGCTTTGCTTTGAGTAGAATATCCCAAGAATATTCCTTTATCACTTCTAGCATCAAACTTGCCAAGGTCTTCATCTCTTTTGATATAGCATTTACTACCAAAGACTCTGAAATACTTCACAGTAGAAGTGATGCCAAACCAAAGTTCATAAGGAGTCTTACCAGTATTGCCTCTGATTTGTACCTGATTAAGAGTATAGACAACAATGCTTACAGCTTCTCTCTAATAGATGTGAGGAACATTTGCTTCCATCATCATGGTCCTAGATGCTTCCTGGATGGTCTGGTTCTTTCTCTCTACTACTCCATTATGCTGTGGAGTCCTTGGAGTAGATAACTGTCTCTTTATCCCATGTTTCTCATAGAATGTTATGAACTCATCGGATGTGAATTCTCCACCTGTATCAGACCTGAGGCATTTTATGTTTATGCTAGTTTCATTTTCTACCATAGCCTTTAATATTTTGAACTTCTCAAGTGCTTCAAATTTCTCCTTTAAGAAGGTTACCCACATCATCTGTGAGTGGTCATCAATCAGCAGCATGAAATACCTATCTCCTTGTAGACTCCTGATTCTTGCCGGACCATAAAAATCAGTGTGACTTTTGAATGTGACTCTGTTCTACTTACCCAACTGACATTCTTTGCACAAACTGTTAGTGGGTTTGACTAGTCTTGGAAGATCTCTTACAACTTGAGTGTTGCATATATTGATGATATTATAAAAATTCACATGACACATTCTCCTATGCCACAACCAACTCTAATCAATTTGAACAAATAAGCAACTTTTGCCAGTACCAACCAATTGGAAGATTTTATCTTTTGTCTGTGTACTAGATGCAATCTCATTTCCAGAGCTTTCAAAGATCTTGCATTTTCCATTTTTGAATCAGAGATCATAGCCTTTATCCACCAACTGTCCAACACTGAGAAGATTATGCTTTAGACCTTCAACATACCAAACATCACTGGTTTTGTTCTTTCCATCAAAAGAAATAGTTCGTCTGCCTCTAATTCTGCCAGCAGAATTATCTTCAAACTTTACAACTCCACCTTCATATCTTTCCAAGCTTAGGAACTTACTCTTGTCACCAGTCATATGGTGAGAGCATCCACTGTCAATAACCCATTCATCCTTTTCTTTAACCTGAGCAGCCAAAGCACTTTCTATCATCTTATGATTGGCAGATTCAATAGGCATTGGATCTTCTTCCTTGATGGCAATAAACACCCAGTCACTTCCAGGTTTGTTTCCTATCTCGGATTCATCATCTGTTACTTCTTCATCATCATTTTCTTGAACATAGTAACACTTCTTATGAAACCTTGATCTATTAGGGTTTGGCCTTGAAAACCTTTCCGGACATCTTGAGGCAAAATGACCAATCTTATTGGAGGCAAGGCATTTAAAAGGTAATTTTCCTTCATACTTACCGGATCCTCTTGGCAGTCTCTTTGCAATGAGGGCTTCAAGTTGTTCAGCTTCTAATTCATCCTCTTCCAGATCTTTTCTTGCTTTCTCATACCAAGTTAATTTTCTTGAGGAACTTTCTCCTGGATCATATCTATGTTTGCCTTTTGTAGAGGCACTAGCTTTGAATGCAGATTCAATCTTGGGAAGTGCATCACCAAACTTAGCGAACTCAAATGAAGATATCTTACCAACCAGTTGATCCCTTGTAATAGTTAAAGATTGGATTTCCTCAATGGCAACAACTTTGTGTTTGTAAGCAGGAGGTAAAGATCTAAGAACTTTGGCAACAATCTCATCTTCATCCAATATTCCACCAGCACATCTAATGCCACATACAAGCTCATTTACTTTTGACATATATAAAGTGATATTCTCATCTTCGCTCATCTTCAAGTTTTCAAACTTTCCTTTCAGACTTTGTAGCTTGGCACACTTAACATATTTGTCTCCTTCATAAAGATTTTCTAGCTTTGTCCAAATCTCATAAGCAGTCTTCAATCCCATAACATTTGTCAGCTTTGAATCAGATAAGGCACTCAATAGGGCTTCTTTAGCTCGAAGATTATTGTTTGCATCTCTGACTTCATCTATAGTTGTTGGACCATTTCTTGGGGGAACATATTTAGTTGAGGTTATGCTCCAATACTGATCTCCCATGCATTGTAAGTGGCATTCCATGTGGCTCTTCCAGGAAGTGAAGTTTGTTCCATCAAACCTTGGACTGTCCTTCTTGTAGGTTGACATCCTAGATCTCCTCAAGCGGTTAAGCTTCTTCTAGAGGAACTTAGCTCTGATACCAATTGATGGATTTAGGACAGATAACTAAGAGGGGGGGTGAATCAGTTGTTACCAAACTTCTATACTTTAAAGCATCTTATATTTCAATAGCATATCAAAGATTCAATCATGAAGCATAATGCATGAATTCAAGAGTAGAAACAAATTCAACACATACAACACCAGGATTTTAACATAGAAAATCCAATTAAGGGAAAAACCACGAGGTGACTAACCCAAGATTGTATTATCTATTAAAAGAATAAGAAGAATAAAATGGCACTTGCCAATTAGGGCTCACTACTCCAGCATACTGCTCACAAGAGGCCCACTGCCTATAGGAGACACACTGTCTACAGAAGAATATAAATATTACATACTTGAACTGGAGATTAGCATCTTCACTATGCTTGAGTCAATTCCATTTAAGCTCAACACCTCTACTATGCTTTTTGCTCCTCTTCACTATCACCTTCTCATCATCATTAAGGATACTTTTGAATGACTTCACAATTCTTATTTATACATGACATCAACTTTGGAATGATCATCAAAGTAGGCACAACATACACTTATTTTATTATAGAGCAAATACAAAAATACAACTTGACTTATTACAAAAACTTCATGTGCATTACTACATTGTTGGCCACACATAGCTGGGAGATCAATCTTCTTAGAGGAACATGACATGCTTCACAAAACAACTTCAAGATCATCCGTAACATTTGCAAAACATCCGGTCAGCCAAGACTAGGAAGAACACCATCACTGGAAGGTAAATCTTCAATTACAAGCTCAATCTTCAATGCGGACCGCCAACACGAACTGGACACAATCTAGAGACCCCCACAAGCTTGCTTGAATCACCAGGAACATCGGCACCACTTTTGCTTATTGTAATCATTTGCATCTTCATCTAGAACCTCAAGAACACAGTCACCCATCACTGTCACACTAGAAGGATTGCTTGTGAATCTCCAAACCACGAACCAATTGAGTTGTCAATTCACATTAGCCTTCCAAACATGCCATCAAATCTGCAAAACATGATATTGTATTTCTGGATCTCACTGAACCTATTTGTGTCACACTGTCACCTCTAAATAGTTGTCAAAACCGGTTTTACTCTCATGACCATAACTCCTCCATATTTTCATGCGGACCTCTCAAATCTTGTCTGGATCATCTTCAGACACATATCTACAAACCTTTTGATGTGCATTCTCTGATCTTCATGTAGCTGGGAACTTCATAGAGCTTCACTGTCTTCATTGATCTTCTCTCTTTCTGATAGGACTAATTTTCTCAATATCCTCAGCACACAACTCATCCAATCCTTGACATCAATGCAACAGGAGTGTGTTGACGTCATTGACAACACCGGTTAGGCCCATACTTTCAACATACTATTGAACATATTTGCAGGTTACAACATCACAATGGAGCTACAAGGATATATCATTTTCTATAGATTTATGACAACTAGGGTTTGAAGGTCAAATTAACATGATTTGTGCCAAATTATCAATTTGATATGATGAAGATTGAAGGATGATATATTGTAGGTTATTGATGATTGAATTTGCTTTCATAGATCATATGGTTTAATGAAGGAATCGATGAGTTTTTTAAGGCATATCTGAATTTCATCATTACTGTCTTCTAGGGTTTGTAGAGTATTTGTTATCATTAAGGTGAATTGCAGATCTGGGCAATCATTTAGGCAGATCATGGAGTTTTGAAGGAGGAATGTCATATATTCTCATTGCTCAGGGTTTCTTTCATCATGTAGAGTTTGGTAGCCTCATTAAGAGTCAAGTGATTCTTCATCAGAGGAGATTTATCGCATGTGAATGAAGATTTCAATCATTATAACATCAGAGATTTCATACCATACATTTCAGTCTTGGTGGATTAGGGTTTTGGTGACAATTTTAACATCCATTGACATTTAGGGTTCAAGCGCTCCATCCCAAGTCTAATCATTGCCCTTTTGGAGGAGTTCGTGACCATAAAGAAGATTATAATAGGCTGTTTGCATTAGGGATTTCATGACAATAGTCATATCTTCTTCTTATCAGACTTCTCCATCTTCTACAACATCATATCATTGGTGCATTCTCAATCGGGTATGTTGTAATCAATGTAGAATTCAAATCTTTAATTTGAATCATCTTTGTAATCACTGTCATATGATGCTATCAATCTGATCTGAGTTATATCAGACCTGATTTTATTGTAATCAGTCCTCTTACTTTGAGAAATAAAGTTATCTTTGGAGTGGGATATTGTTGTTATACATTTGGGTACATTTGTTTTATGTTTGTTTGTCAAAATTGCATTGAAAAACATTGAAGCAGACACACAACACCAGTATATAAGATTCAGATGAGAATTTAGATGGTTTTGAAAACATTAATTTTCTAGAGAATTCAAGGAATCAAAACTAAAATTTGGGTCAGAACTACTAAGGGTTCTTACAGTGGTATTAGATCTTAGCATTCTACATAATAAAAATAAAAAAGTTCATGTTTTTGAGCAAGAATCTTGGTAGGGGTTCTTACAACTATTCATTGATAATTATTTTTTGTATGCCCCTTTGACCTTATGAGCTTAATTATTTTATTATGCCCATCTAGGGGCAACTAGTTTCACATGTGTCTTCACAATCACATCATTATCTATTTACGATTACATGCTTATCTATAGACATGAATAGTTGTTACTTGATTATCATATGATGTTTATTGGGGAAATCAGGGCTATCTTACCTCATTATCTGGCTGGTTATACATTGTTTATGATCTATGCCCATTATACCATTTGCACCTTGTCACACTATCTCATCCTTGTGGGTGCAATTGCATTGACACATGATCTCATGATCATGTTTTACATCATTGCACTTACATGATGGTGGAAGCATAAAGCCTTATCCCACTCGTGGGACACATGTTGATTTAACAATTTTATGCAAAATATCATGCTTCAATCTTGGGACACAAGGAAATTAGATTAAGTTTATTGTAGATGATATTATCAACATGTATATGTGTGTCCCTTAAACATTTTATGTAGTACCCTTTTCCCTCGAAGCCAAATGTAAGGATTTGATTAGACACAAACTATCGACTCATATCACCTTCTTCATGAACAAACTTGTCATCATGCCATGAAACTTTGCAAGAATGTAGCCCTCAGAATAAGTTGTCCAAAAAATATAGATTTAATATATATATATTTTTTTATTATTATTTTTTCTATTTTTTAATAAAAAAGGTTTATTACAAAAATCAAAGACCTCTACTCGACATTCATGAAAAAATAACAAACAATAAAAAGATCTAAAAAATAAGAGTACCCTTCATGTTCTTATTTCAACAAAAAAAATTAATTAATTGGATATATACAAAAAGAGTTATGTGTTAATGGAAAATATGTGTCTAAATTAATTGTTGTTCTCATTTAAAAATTAATAATAAATAATACATATGACAAAAAATTATAAAAAAACACGTGTCTTAGATATTAGTGTTAATAACTTAAGTTTAAAAAAATATGAAGAAATTTTATTTCTAGCTCAAGTTATGTGTTATGGGAAATATTACTCATTAAAAAGTAATATAAAGTGTGTGAAACACTTTATTAACAAATATTTAAAACATGAGATAATTTTTTATTTTTTATTTTTCTAAAAATTAGAAATACAATCTCTATAGGAAATGCCACAGATAATTAGTTTATATGATCTTCAAATTCTTTACTCAATTTGCTTGCAA
This sequence comes from Cunninghamia lanceolata, assembly GCA_027924645.1. Taxonomy (NCBI): domain Eukaryota; kingdom Viridiplantae; phylum Streptophyta; class Pinopsida; order Cupressales; family Cupressaceae; genus Cunninghamia; species Cunninghamia lanceolata. The sequence goes on along the minus strand of BSBN01001315.1, from coordinate 804,084 downwards.
TAATTGATAGAAAATGATTTTTGTAAATGTTGATTTGTTTGTCCCACTTAGGCCAAATGTGAGACACACCTTTTATGTTGTCACCCATGACCTAACCATGTTCTAAGAACCATCTTACCACATTGATGCCTTCTTTATCACATTGTGTACTCGCATGATGTAACCACATTCTAAAACACATTGGGGCAACATAACCTTCCCCATGATATTGATTACATGTTATGCCATGTATCGAGATCTTTATTACCACTAAGGACCTATTGCCTTGCCTTGACCATTGTGTGCTCCTATACTCACATTGGGGGCATATGCCTTTCTAGTGTCCTATGTGCTTACATGGATGTTTTTGGCTACTAAGGGTCACATCAACATTCTTCCTTTGCCCATGTTGGGGGCAACCTTATTCCTTGATAATATCTCTAGCCCATGTGCTTACCATGCCTATCTTTTGAGATGCTTCACTTGTTTGGTACATGATGCACTTATTTAAAATTATTCCTTTACATGATTTACATACTTACATGCTTAGCCTACTTTTACATTTCATATATTATTTCCCCCTCTCACCTAATTCCTTGTATTTGATGGATGTAGCCAATTGAAGGTGAATCATATATTTTTGCTAACACTCTTATGTTGAGATTGTAGATAGTTACAAGTGCCTACATAAAGATTCATCACTATGACTAGATGAATCATTACCACATGACATGCCAATGAGAGCATTACCATTTTATGTACAAGAAAACATTTTCTAACCCTACTCTCTCTCCTCTCTCTTTCATGATCAATGTTAGTAATATTCAACTTGTAATTGTCTTCATTTGCTTGCATGAGAGAAGCTACTCATTACACATTTTCCTCTATTTTATAGAGGTTCCCTTGCTCACAAATGCTAAAGGATGGACTTACAAAAGGATATTTAGTGGGGTTCATTATTTTATATGGACCTAAATACCCTTTTATGTCTAAATATTTACTTTACATGCACGTTTGTGAGTGATACATACTTTGAGATACATGATTCACATGCACCTCATGCACCTCAATGTAGAGGCAAAATCTAATTCTGAAATTTGTAAACCCATGCCAATTCCCATTTAGTTTTGTGCCGATTTTGAGAGAATGGATTAATGCAATCACATATCAACAAATGATACACTCTTCTACAAAGTTGGGCCTATTTCCCCATGTCATTACTCAACCATTTACACATTCTCCCACACTTGGTCCTATCTTATCCATATCTGCAGATATTCCCACATATCAAACATTTATTATGCCCATTGTTGTACCCATCCCCATCATTCATTATCAACCTTGATTTTAGTAGTCTTTTGTATTAGGTGAATCCCATAGGCACGTGATCAATCTTGCACCTACAAATTTAACCCATGATTTTCTAAATTCAAATTCAAAATCTTGTCAACAAATGCCCATCCTTTTCTTTCCTAGAGCCAACTAATCACACATTTACACAACTTATTGTTATGTCCTTGTATTTAAAGGCATTTAATTACAATCATTTAACATAATAGAACATCAGGGAAAAATAATTTGTTTTTAAGGAAGGTGTTACATCCCCAATTTTTGTCTTACAAAACTTTTCAGTTTTACTGGGACATAAGTAAATCTATTGTGATGTTATAGTTTAATGAAAAGGAATGATATGGATTATATTGAATGTCATTTATGAAATTATGGAAATGATTATGTTATTGCCAATTTAATATTGCATTATGAAATTTGGTTTATTATTTGAATAATGATGCACTAATCATAATTTGTTTGGTTACAAGTTTGATACAGGATTTACAAGTTTTCAGATGACTCTCAGAGAAAAGACAAAGAGAGTATCTTTTGAGGAGAGAGATATAGACCTCGGGTTACGAGTGGTTTATTTGCCAAACAAGTATTAGTGTTTAACGAAAACGTGAACTAGTGTCATATGAGGTAAGTGTTGTCTTGTCAGTTTACTTTTGAATCTAATCGACATATAGTCGATATCTTGATTCTTATCTAGTCAAGTTGATTTTGAGTCGACATAGTCGTTTGTGAAGTAAACAAGTCATCTAAATAAATTGTGACCGTTTATGTTTAACGTAAATATTACGACGTCATTGACGTAAAATGGTTCTCTTATTATTATTAAGTCACTTGAGGTGTTTTAAATAATTCTTAACGATAAGGCAATTTCGTCGAGTTAAGAATACATGATTATTGTCAATGGATGGTGATGGGGAGACAAGCTCAACCCAATCACATAATCTGTAATCCTTGTTTAAATACTATTATTCTTATTGATCAAATCATAACTATCGAATAGGATCGATGTTATGTAAACCATACTTAATCATATAAACAAATATGTATATGTATTCTTTGATTTGAGGATAATACCTCATAACAGTTATTAATGCATGATAATAATCAGCCGTAGGCATATGTGAAGGAATGCTTTTATAACAAGGGAAGGATCGGATCACTTAAGTGATCATTAATGATCAAACTGTGCTTTTATTAACATGTTGGCCTTTATTAGAGGGAGTGGTATGTTATACCACATATTTTTCCCCACTTGATGAGTGATCAAACCTCATTAAGCCAGCACATAGCTTTTGCAGTATGATAGATGTTTTTTGTTATAACTAAATAATTATGGATTCCTTTTGGACCGCAAGTGGTTGTTTTGTGAGTAGTACTTATTGTCCACGTACTCCTTATCCTTGTTGTCCATCCAAGAACCCTTCGCAGTCTTAAATGATGAAGATAACCACGGCCTTGAGGAGGTCATTATTAACAAATCTGTAGTGGGGTTGTTAATGGTGGAGGAGTGGTGTTAAATGTTCACGAACCTCTCTAACATACTTGCAGCATCTAAGAATAAATTTAGACTGGGAAAGTGGAAAATCGGTAGTCCTTAAGAGAGTGGAGCAAGATGTTAGAGTCGTGCATATAAGATAAGGCACGGTAGTTAGATAAAGGGGAATGATGGGTTAGAGAAAGAGAACGACAGAAAAAAGTGATATAGGGGTTGATATGGAACCAGATGAGAGTCTAGAGGATAGGCAAAATGTTGTTATCTTATGATAATTTTTGAATACGACAGAGGAGAGCTAGAATAGCTATCTCAGTTATTAAACTATATATTTATGTGGTAGTCAGATCTTTTGGAAAAAGTGGGAAGTTGATACAAAGAAGAGAGGGTAGATGTTGCAGATAGAGGATATAGCGAGAGGCGAAGGGAGAGAGAGAACTCTTGTAAACGCCTGTGGACTTGCAAGGGTTCTTATTAGGTTCTTTCATTATATGAAGTCTTGACTATTCATAAGAAATGAACATTTCTTCTAATCATTCCTTTTAATGAACTCCGTGCCGAATCTTCGCTCATATAGTTTGTGAATTCTTTTGTTATTGAATTCAATGAAACACTATTTTATCTGTTATTCTATCTCATACGAGAATGTAGTAACTTCTTATTAATGTGTGATACACATATGAGTGAGAACACAATCTTCAAAATGAATTATATTGTAGCTTCGTAGACATATTAGAGAAGTCTCAAAACTCATAGTCAATACCATGGAATTTGTATCTGTTTGTTGAATTAAATGTATATTAAATCTTTGACAAACCAGAGTTATGTATCTGAGTGTAGAGAATCTATATAGTATTAGGGGTTCTAAATAAACTTTAAATAGGATGCTTAAGTCATAAACTATCGATGTTTAAGAGGATTTATAGATATCCTCGCTTGTCATGAGATAGAGATCTATAGAAACAAAGGTATGATGTAAGTGATTTCTATTTTTGCCTGATCATTATATAAGCAAACAGTTATATATACCATGATAAATGGTAGTAATATCTCAAGGAGATTACCTTGTTTCTAAAGGATATATGAGTGAGTTGTTCCCTGCAAGACTCAGATGGGAACACTCGTATATCTATGATTAGATATAGCATAGTATATCAATGTAAGAGTAATTTTTTGACATTTGAACATAGTGGATTGCAAATTGAATTATTTTCCATCTTTTGATTCAAACCAAACTTAGTCAAGTTTAAACTTGTATATGACCTTTGGTTTAGGAAAATCTAAGGATATACTTGTATAAAGAACTATCTTGGTTCAAGAGGTTTAATGCCTTCATAGTTAGGAAAGACTAGAAAATAATCTCTCCCATAGGATATTCTTACTTCCTAGAATAAGTATGTTCGTTATTCCATTGGGTTGGGATAGGTTTAATATAACCCTAGTTTAACCTAGAAGGGTTAAAGATTATTTGACGACACCCTTATGGTTATAACCTGTTTTATTTAATTTATGTGGGTCATATTTATCTTATTGAAAAGAGATTTGTTATTAGTCGACAATGTTTAACCTTAGGTAGGGAAAACTATTTGTTGGGCTACAAGTCGACTAGAAATACTGGTCATAAGCCTCGAGTTTTGCAAGCTTGCAAGAGGTACTATTAATGGTTAGTCAAACATTAAGTGTATTACATCTTATTGGTCACAAATTCTCTTAGCTATTACTTGTCAATAAGTGGTGAATCTCAAATGTCGAAAAGATGTAAAGAGAGATACCCAAGAATGGATAGTCATTCCATAAAGGTCAATAGAGCAATGACAGTGTCTTATGAATACACCTAAGTCTGAAAGACTTGATTTGAGTTAGACACCACTCTTTAGTTAAACCTTAACTTGACTCAGATATGGTAATTATTTATATTAAATCATTGTGATCATTATATAGATAATGATTGAAGGGACAAGTACCCTAACTATGTATATTTATTCTTACTTTAAGAAAGGAAATAGTTTCCTAGACTACGATGCTTATCCTAGGTAAGGTAATCATCTTAGTCATTAGAAATCGATTTGAAATTCTTATGAGTTGATAAGTCTTGAATTTTCAGGTATTGCAATGATGCAATGAGAATCCTCATAAAGAAAGGTAGTTGATAAGGTCTATGGAAAATAGATGGTGAATGTAAAATTGTCTAGGTTGGGAAGACTAAAATATTGAAATTGTCTTGACTTCATTAGTTGAATGTAGTTGACCAAGTCAAATTGTAGGAAGATGATAGTATCCAAGTCGAGTTGGGGTAGGTGAACATTACGACAACGTTCATAGCGAACGTCAATTTATATTGAAACTATGGCCATAGTAATGCATATGTCTCTGCATACATTGTCGGTTCACTGTATCTAGATTACACAACCTATCAGAAATCATACTTAGCTAGAGGGTATCTAGGGTTGTATGATTGATAGAGTTGTGTAGGATACAACATTATGTACTCGGGAAGGCAAATTACTACTGGTCACCTTTGGTCTATATTCCTCATGAAGGGTAGGGCCACTTCCTATGTGGAAGATGTGTGGGAGACCGCTGGTCTATGGATGGAGGTAAATCAATAGAAAGATATTCTCTCTCTAGCAGAAGACATGTTGAGGCTTGTGATAAAGATGTTAGATTTCTGGATGCAGTATATCTTTGAGACTTATATTTATTGAGACTATGTAAAACATTATCTAATGCAAATATTTGTAATTGATTTACTTTTGTAAACTTTGTACTTGACAAAGACAATATGGTTTATTGTATTTTGTAATGAGAAATCTTGTAACTATAGTTACTTGATTATATGTTGAATAAAAGAAAAATTTTCTCTATCTCATTTTTACCTTGTTAAATTACTTATGGTAAATTATTTGATTTTGCTATGTTTTTAGAACGTGGATGTTACATATGGTATCAGAGCTACCAGGTTCGACACTAGGGCTTATGAGTCCACTGTGCTAATCTATAGTCAACATTATGTGGTTAGCTAAATGTTTGAATTTTCTTGTGCCAGAATGGCGTGGAGAAGAACCACGAAAATTGCTAGAATGTTTGTTCTCCAGCATTTGCCTAAATTAGTGGTTAAGAAGAAACCTATTGAGGAGGTTGAACTTAAAGAGCATATTATTTACTCTGAGGGTGCATAGATGGAGGATTTAGAGACTTTTGTTGATGCACTTAAGCGTATTCAGCTAGAAAGAAAACAACATTTTGAACTGGCCAAGAATCTTACTATTTCTACTGGTGTAGTAAAAACCTAGTAAACTGTAGCCAGTTACGACATGTCACTTGGGGGTTGTTGTGATACTTCTGTTTAGGAAAAGAGGTGTTGGAGGAGAATCTGTGTGTACATCCACCCTTTATGTTTGTTTAATTGGAATATTGTTAAATCGATAGTGACATGTAGTCTTGTCGTATCAACTATATAAATAAGGATGTGGTTACTCCTAAATAAATGATCATAAAAATGAGAATGCTTTGTGTCAATCTATTGATTGTTATGAGATAAATATGTTTGATGTTTTGAGTCACTTATATTCAAAAAACTATTAGATAACTTGTTTTTTCTGGTATGAGAAAAATGACAACATGTTTCATACAAGAATAAACCAGGGTGAGAGTCTAGAAGAGAATAAACCCTCAGTGAATCTCTTGAACAAATTGGAGCAATCCTAACCATGTTTATAGAAACCAAGGAGAAACCTGGTATTTTGGAAAAGAAAGTATGAGATCAAGGAAACCCTAAAGGGGGAAAATGAGATTTCTCATGGGATGAGAAAGGAAAATCACCAAGAATATAGAGTGAGTAATGAAAATCCTGAAACTTTAGGTCCTAAAAGGAAGCAAAGGATAGGCTTGCCTTAGAACTATTCCAGATATGAAGAAAGTCATTTCACCAAAGCTGATAGAACAAGTGATTGAAGCAACTAAAAATTTTATTCCTCCTAGAGTATTGGGATGAGTTACCCAGAAAAGTACCTTGCCTTATGACAACTATAGAATTAATGGAATCAAAGCCCCAATACAAGAATTATTGGCTAAAGGTTTGATTAATCCAATATTTCACCATGGGGTGCACTAGTTATCATTGTCAAGAAAAAGGACATAACTCTGCAATTGTGTATTTAGTAGCATATGCTCATTAAAGCAATGATAAAGAACAAACATCTTTCACCACGTATTGATGACCTCTTTGATTAGATGTGTGGAACTGCAGTGTTTTCAAAGATTGATTGCCGATCAATATATCATCAGTCAAGATTGAAGGATAAGGATATCCATAAAACAACTTTTGGACAAGAAATGGACACTAAGAGTTAGCAATGTTTCCCTTTAGACTTACAGATACCTTTATCATATTCATAAATCTCATAAACAGTTGATTAGAGATTGTTTAGACAAGTTTGTTCTAACCTTTCTGGAAGATATAATTGTTTATTATAATAATGAAGGAAAACATTATCATTATGTGCAAGTGATTCTGTAATGGTTAAGAGAAATTACAACAGAACACATTCTGTGAATTCCTGACCCCAAAGGATAGTTTGAGGGAAAAACTAATGCCTTAGGAATAGGATTAAGGGGTGTACCTATACATGATGAGCAAGTGAAAGCCTAAGATTCAAGGTATGATAGGTTTTCATTTTGAGTCCGACGGACTATTGAGTTTCAGAAGAAGAATATATGTTTCTAATTCTATTGAATTAAGAATTTTTGTGTGGAGAGAAGTATACACTGCACCATACTTAGGTTATCCAAGGGTAACTAAACTTCTAGCAGATATAAAACCTCTTAATTTCATGAAAAGAATGAAGAACGATGCTGCGAGATGTGTAGCAAGCTGTCTGGAGTGCCAGAAGGTAAAGCAGAACATCAACACCTATAGGATTGTTGTACCCACATGATATGCCAGAGTGGAAATGGAAAGTTATTAGTATGAAATTTTGTTCAAGGTCTTCCTATGTCAAGGAATAGACATGATGCCATTTTAGTTGTGGTTGATAAACTCACAAAGGTAGTACATTATATACCAAGGAATTTGACTAATGGAGCATCAGTGTTAGCTCACAAATTTGTGCAAGAGGTGTTTAGATTGCATGGTTTCCTAAGAAGGTTATCTCGGATAGAAATGCGTGTGTAATGTCAAGGTTTTGGCAAACTTTGTTCTCTATGCTAAGGAATAAACTTAATAAGAGTACAATTTATCATCCTGAGAATAGATGGTTAAACTAAGAGAGTTAACTAGGTTTTGGATGATTTGTTGCCAATGTATTGCATGAATCAAAAACATAAGTGGGGAGACTACTTATCACTTGTGAAATGTTTAACAATACCTAACTTTTTGTTATTAAGATGGCTTAAATTGAAACATTGGGTAGAAAGGATGCCAAATTCCGATAAGCTAAGTAAGCTAGAAGATAGGAATAGCATTAGTTTGGAAATGTTATAAGAAATGGATGGAAAGATTTAGCTGATCAGAAAAGATCAGTGGAAATTGGTAATAAATAGAAAAGTTACGTTGATATTAAGCGTACACTAAGACGATTCTCATTTAGAGAAGAAAATTTCTTTTGAGGGACAAACCCCAGAAAAAGTTTCATAAAGTATGGAATGTATTCCAAACTAGTTCCTAAGTATAAAGGACTCTTTTAAATTTTCAAGGTTATAAATTCTATTGATTTCAAGAATCAATCTATTACCAGTTATTGCCAGAAGGCATAATGCCTTTTATGATTCATAAATGAAAAATATATTTATGTAATATATGAATATTATATTCTATGAATGTTTTACAAGTACATAACCTAGGAAAGGTTATGATCAAGCTTCTTAAATGCTTGAAGTTCACAAGCAATGCTTGTGTAACGTAGAGGTTATGTAGTGTAAGGTCTAGTGGAACCAGTATGCATAGAATAGTTTTAAATGGGGGGATTACCATGGATTTTATCAGAATTTTTCTCATTTATTTAATGTTGTTACCAGTTGAAAACAATAAACTTGTTTTTAGTTACATTTTGATACCTTATATCATTGAGGATGATGAATCTTTAGGGGAAGGATATGTTACATCCCCAATTTTTTTCTTACTAAACTTTTCACTTTTACTAGGACATAAGTAAATCTATTGTGATGTTATAGTTTAATGACAAGGAATGATATGGATTATATTGAATGTCATTTATGAAATTATGGAAATGATTATGTTATTGCCAATTTAATATTGCTTTATGAAATTTGGTTTATTATTTGAATAATGATGCACTGATCATAATTTGTTTGGTTACAAGTTTGTTACAGGAATTATAGGTTTTTTAGATGACTCTCGAAGAAAAGAGAGAGAGTATCTTTCAAGGAGAGAGATATAGACCTTAGGTTACGAGTGGTTTAACGAGTATTAGTGTTTAACAAAAATGTGAACCAGTGTTGTAAGAGGTAAGTCTTGTCTTGTTAGTTTACTTTTGAATCTAATCAATAGTTAGTTGATATCTTGATTCTTATCTAGTCAAGTCAATTTTGAGTCGACATAGTCATTTGTGAAGTAAACAAGTGATCTAAATAAATTGTGACCATTTACATTTAACGTAAATATTACACCATCATTGATGTAAAATGGTTCTCTTATTATTATTAAGTCACTTGAGGTGTTTTAAATAATTCTTAATGATAAGGCAATTTCGTCGAGTTAAGAATATGTGATTATTGTCGATGGATGGTGATGGGGAGACAAGCTCAACCCAATCACATTATCCGTAATCCTTGTTTAAATACTATTATTCTTATTGATCAAATCATAACTATTGAATAGGATCGATGTTATGTAAACCATAGTTAATCATATAAACAAATATGTATATGTATTCTTTGATTTGAGGATAATACCTCATAATAGTTATTAATGCATGATAATAATCAGCCGTAGGCATATGTGAAGGAATTCTTTTATAACAAGGGAAGGATCAGATCACTTAAGCGATCATTAATGATCGAACTATGCTTTTATTAACATGTTGGCCTTTATTAGAGGGAGTGGTGTGTTATACCACATATTTTTCCCCTCTTGATGAGTGATCAAACCTCATTGAGCCAGCATGTAGCTTTTGCGGTATGATAGATTCTTTTTGTTATAACTAAATAATTATGGATTCCTTTTTGACCGCAAGTGGTTGTTTTGTAAGTAGTACTTATTGTCCATGTACTCCTTATCCTTGTTGTCCATCCAAGAACCCTTCAAAGTCTTAAATGGTGGAGATAAGCACGACCTTGAGGATGTCATTTTTAACAAATCTGTAGTGGGGTCGTTAATGGTGGAGGAGTGGTGTTGAATGCCCACGAACCTCTCTAACATACTTGTAGCATCTAAGAATAAATTTAGAATAGAAAAGTGGAAAATCGGTAGTCCTTAAGAGAGTGGAGCAAGATGTTAGAGTCATGCATTTAAGATAAGGCATGGTAGTTAGATAAAGGGGAACGACGGGTTAGAGAAAGAGAAAGACAACAAAAAGAGATATAGGGGTTGATATGAAACTAGACAAGAGTCTAGAGGATAGGTAGAATGTTGTTATCTTATGATAATTTTTTAATACGGTAGAGGAGAGATAGAATAGCTATCTAAGTTATTAAACTATATATTTATGTGGTAGTTGGATCTTTTGGAAAAAGTGGGAAGTTGATACAAAGAAGAGAGGGTAGATGTCGCAGATAGAGGATATAGCGAGCAGCGAAGGGAGAGAGAGAGCTCTCGTAAATGCCTGTGGACTTCCAAAGGATCTTATCAGGTTCTTTCATTATATGAAGTCTTTACTATTCATAAGAAATGAACATTTCTTCTAATCATTCCTTTTAATGAACTCTGTGTCGAATCTTCACTCTTATAGTTTCTGAATTCTTTTGTTATTGAATTTAATGAAACACTATTTTATCTATTATTCTATCTCATACAAGAATGTAGTAACTTATTATTAACGTGTGATACACATATGAGTGAGAACACAATCTTCAAAATGAATTATATTGTAGCTTCATAGACATATTAGAGAAGTCTCAAAACTCATAGTCAATACCATGGAAGTTGTATCTGTTTGTTGAATTAAATGTATATTAAATCTCTTACAGACCAGAGTTATATATCGAGTGTAGAGAATCTATATAGTATCAGGGGTTTTAAATAAACTTTAAATAGGATGTTTAAGTCGTAAACTATCTATGTTTAAGAGGATTTATAGATATCCTTGCTTGTCACGAGATAGAGATCTATAGAAACAAAGGTATGAAGTAAGTGATTTCTATTTTTGTCTGATCATTATATAAGCAAATAGTTATATAAACCATGATAAATGATAGTAATATCTCAAGGAGATTACCTTGTTTCTAAAGGATATATGAGTGAGTTGTTCCCTGCAAGACTCAGATGGGAACACTCGTATATCTATGATTAGATATAGCATAGTATATCAATGTAAGAGTAATTTTTCGACATTTGAACATAGTGGATTGCAAATTGAATTATTTTCCATCTTTTGATTCAAACCAAACTTAGTCAAGTTTAAACTTGTATAGGACCTTTGGTTTAGGAAAATCTAAGGATATACTTGTATAAAGAACTATCTTGGTTCAAGAGGTTTAATGCCTTCATAGTTGGGAAAGACTAGGAAATAATCTCTTCCATAGGATATTCTTACTTCCTATAATAAGTATGTTCGTTATTCCATTGGGTTGGGATAGGTTAAATAAAACCCTAGTTTAACCTAGAAGGGTTAAAGATTATTTGATAACACCCTTATGGTTATAACCTGTTTTAGTTAATTTATGTGGGTAGACATTAAAGGGTCGAGAACCCTAATTTAGTAAATTTTCATATTTATCTTATTGAAAAGAGATTTGTTATTAGTCGACAATGTTTAACCTTAGGTAGGGAAAACTATTTGTTGGGCCACAAGTCGACTAGAAATACAGGTCATAAGCCTTGAGTTTTGCAAGCATGCAAGAGGTACTATTAATGGTTAGTCAACCATAAAGTGTATTACATCTTATTGGTCACAACTTCTCTTAGCTATTACTTGTCGATAAGTGGTGAATCTCAAATGTCGCAAAGATGCAAAGAGAGATACCCAAGAATGGATAGTCATTCCATAAAGGTCAATGGAGCAATGACAGTGTCTTATGAATACACCTAAGTCTGAAAGACTTGATTTGAGTTAGACACCACTCTTTAGTTAAACCTTAACTTGACCCAGATATGGTAATTATTTATATTAAATCATTGTGATCATTATATAGATCATGATTGAAGGGACAAGTACCCTAACTATGTATATTTATTCTTACTTGTAAGAAAGGAAATAGTTTCCTAGACTACGATGCTTATCCTAGGTAAGGTAACCATCTTAGTCATTATAAATCGATTTGAAATTCTTATGAGTTGATAAGTTTTAGATTTTTAGGTATTGCAATGATGCAATGAGAATCCTCATAAAGAAAGGTAGTCGATAAGGTCTATGGAAAATAGATGGTGAATGTAAACTTGTCTAGGTCGGGAAGACTAAAATATTGAAATTGTCTTGACTTCATTAGTTAATGTAGTTGACCATGTCACACTGTAGGAAGATGATAGTATCCAAGTCGAGTTGGGGTGGGTGAACATTACGACAACGTTCATTGCGAACGTCAATTTATATTGAAACTATGGCCATAGTAATGCATATGTCTCTGCATGCATTATCGGTTCACTATATCTGGATTGCACAACCTATCAGAAATCATACTTAGCTAGAGGGTATCTAGGGTTGTATGATTGATAGGGTTGTGTAGGATACAACACTATGTACTCGGAAAGGCAAATTACCACTGGTCACCTTTGGTTTATATTCCTCGTGAAGGGTAGGGCCACTTCCTATGTGGAAGATGTGTGGGAGACCACCGATCTGTGGATGGAGGTAAATAACTGGAAAGATACTCTCTCTAGCAGAAGACATGCTGAGGCTTGTGATAAAGATGTCAAATTTCTGGATGCAGTATATCTTTGAGACTTGTATTTATTGAGACTATGTAAAACATTGTCTAATGCAGATATTTGTAATTGATTTACTTTTGTAAACTTTGTACTTGAGAAAGACAATATGGTTTATTGTATTTTGTAATGAGAAATCTTGTAATTGTAGTTACTTGATTATATGTTGAATAAAAGAAAATTTTGCTCTATCTCATTTTTACCTTGTTAAATTACTTATGGTAAATTATTTGATTTTGCTATGTTTTTAGAACGTGGATGTTACAGAAGGAGCATGCTAGGAACACTTCCATTGGTGCACTAAAATGAATCAGAATCTACATAATCATCCCATAAGCATTTGCATGTTTGAAGACCGATGTTCTCGATTATTCGCACAACCATAAAGTTGGTCTTTTTTAGGTGTTGACCTTGGAAAATGTGTGCCCTAGTGATTCGACAATTATTCTTAAATATCATCAATCCTCAAAGTAGAGTAGTCATCAACAAATTAGGCAAATTAGAGAGCAAGACTACACAACCAACAAGATTAAACCCGCGAGTTATATGACATATTTGCGGACATAGAAACAATCTATATGCACATATTAGACACATGCATGAGATTAAATTAATGATAATTCCAAGATATTTCCTAGAGAGATGAGTTGTTCTCAATCTCCAGATCGCATCATAATTATTCTTTTTCAAACTTGGAACTAAATACCATTTCTCTTTTACATTTAATTTAATATTTAATATTTTACTATTCATAATATCGATGCCCACAACTATAATTAAATAATCTAGTTTGATTTATACTTATATGCATGATCTTATTAGATTAGCTTAAATTAAATTTAAGGAAAGTTTATTTTCCTTTACAATTACTTCAAATAAGGAACACTATGCATGAAGAGGACCACAAAATTGTTGTGAACACTAAACATCATGTCTAAATCATGAAGATGAGGTGTCTCATTAGTGACCTCACACTTCTCTTTCTCACATTATATATTTAAATAATTAATAAAATTATCCAATTTACATTAACTAAATGTTAAAAAATTTCTATTTTATTATATCTAAACAAATAGTTGCATGGCGTAGCACTCTAGTGACCATGAATATAAGGGACTGAATATGAATATAAGGGAGTGAATATCAAATTGAAGCTTCTCAAATATATAAAATAAATAAAATTGACCTATCAACTAAACGTATTATAGTGTCATTTCCTTCGCCAGGAATCTTAACTGAATTGCTTAAACAAGCTCAAATTAGTCTTGTACGGGACGGTTTGTGTGCACTCCAACTCTCTGTTATGCACTCCCAGCTCAAATTTTGCAGTTTAATCATTTGTAAGATCACACAATCATATTTTTGTTTTACATCTGCGTTGATCTTCTATTTTTTATACTTAACCTAAACATTGTACTACTGTGCCAACATACACCCTTGACTAACAAGAAGGTTATAATCACTAAGGACACTCATATTGATCAAAGATGTGCATCTTCAATTTAATCAAAATTGTGAACTCTGGATATAGGATTATAACTACAACTGCAAACGCTGACAGAAATCAGCTTCACAAGATTTTGTTGTATCATTAAATGAATTGAATGATCCTTCTTCTTAAATTTCTTCCCTTTTTAACATAAAATATAAGAATTCCTTGAAAATCAAATAGGAAATCAGTACTTGAACTGAAGCTGAAACTTGTAGGAAAATATCATAGCGAAACCAACTGTAACTGTGACGGTGTTGATTCCTTTTCCAATTCTGAAACTGACCAACTTGCACATTGTTCAATGGGCTGTCCTAAAACATCAAAAATCTCTTATAGAAGAAGTTACAACTAAGCATATATGATCTGATTGTTAGCTTATCTATTCTAACCTAGCATGGTCCCCTCTCCCAGCTCTCTCAAGCATCCCCAAAAGAAATCCCTTGTGCAGGTCAAGGATAACCTAAAGATTCTGTCTTGAATCGAATCAATGGGACAATGTTTGGCTGTATACGTGAGAAAGTTCACACCATTGGGATCAACCATGTGATGTCCTTCCAATATCCAGCTATGAAGTAGCATACAAAACAAAATTTCCTTTGCTGGCTCCAAGGCGCATGTACAATGGAAGGCTTTTGGCAAGTTCTATCTCATCTTGTGAATTTTCAAAAGCCTTTTAATTGAGAAGATGTGATCTGAAACTTATTCACTTATGTTCTGATTGAAGCTAACCTTGGCCTAACACACTTTGAAGGCTCATTATGGAGAAAATAACACATAAATTGAGTTTTAGAAGTTGTTTACCAGAAAGCACGGGAATAAGTGACTGAAGGATTTGATTGCACAAGGCAACTGGGCCCAACAGAAGAAAAGACAAAAATGATATGTTCGGCAGTAGTTGAAACTGTCCCTATTAGATACTGGGCTAGCAGAGCAGGTTTGGCCATGGATCATAAATGACAGAGACAGGGACTGCAAGGTCTGAGGGATACAAAACATGTCCAAAAGATTCCCTTCCATTTCTATGATGCTTAAACTTCTTTCTTTGACTCGTTTGTAACTCTTTTTATCATAAAACTTACAAGAGAGGTCATTGTATGGGGGGGATTTTTCCCTAGTGTTGTTTTAGAAAATTGGTTGTAAGCCCTGTTGTTGACAGCCTATGATTCTTTGAAAGTGTATCCAAGGTTTAGGGAGTGCGTGAGAGCATTGGAGAGTTGTATGGTAGGGCATTGTTGTTGCAGGCAAGAAGAAGTCCTTGTAAGCCTTGATTTAGGCAACAAAACCATTATAATAGCTCAAGAGATAATGACTTTAGGAGGAACAACACCTCACTCTTCTGGAGTTCTTCCCCCATTTGGGTTTCTCGAAGTCAAATTGCTGGTACATTCTTTTTGTTAGTGTTGTTTATGCTCATTGCTTGTATCTACACACTTAAATATTTTGTTCTGTTCTTAAGACTCAACTGGAGGGACCGCTTTACCTTATTTTTGCATTAGGGACAGAACTTATACAATTGAGTTATATTAAGGAAGAATAGGATCAGTTGTGGCAGTTTATGTAGTGGAATATCCACACTAGATTATGGACCAGATTGGTAGTAGAGCTGGATTTTCTTGGATTTTGTGTGGTTGTTTGTTTGTGTGATTAGTTTGCAGGTTTATGCCCATTACTAGAGCAGCTAATTCAAGTGGAGCTTGGATTTATTTCCTTTGCAACAAGAGATAGAATCCAGAGATTGTATATAAAGAGTGACAGGCATGACATGTGATGATGCAATACCTCCTGGGGATGAGGAAAGATTTCTCAAGCTAGAAGATATGGCAAGCATTTCAAGGTCTATGGCAAAGCTAGAAAAAATCATGACACTCATGAACAAAATAGCCTAGGTATCCCTTGAGAAATCCAAAGCTAAGGAGCAGCTGTTTTCTTGTGAGAAGATGTAGTCCTATGGTGACCAAGTTTTCCTGCAATCCCTATTTTCAAAGCTGAGGAAAAGATACATATACCTTTGTATGGAGGAGAGGTAGATATAGAGAAGCTTGACCATTGGCTGGCACAACTTGAGGTATATTTCAGCATGCATCACATTAGCAAGTAACAACGAATTTTCTTTGCTCATCTAAGATTGAGAAAGCATACTTTTATTTGGTTTGAAAGCTATTCTCATTCATTGGCTTTAAGAAAGTTAATACCCTTTTGTTCTTGGGATGAATTTCAAAATCAATGTAATATCCCTTGCTAGTTCTGACCTCAAAGTGCTGATTAGAGGCTCAAGGAATATTGTCAAACACTTTGTATGCAAAGTATGTTCTTGCTGTTTCTGAGTTTCAGTTTGCTTTGCTTGATGAAATTGGAAGATAAGATGATGCAAAAGCCTTGAAATAAATGCTATATAACTAAACTACAAGTATAGCATGAAATGCAAGTGTCTTAGCATTTTCCAAATGCAATAGATGACTAATGCAAGTGTAAATCAACTCCTACAGCCAATTGACATTTTGTCAAACAATTGGCATGCAAACTACTATGCTGATTATGTATGTTATAAGATGGACATTTCATCAAACATATGGTATGCAACATATATCTCCTTAATTGAGTGGAATCTAAAGTACAATGATGCTATGTATTTGCCAAGACTCTTGGCTTACAATGATATATACAACAATGCCAAATTTGATATAAAATGACCATCTACAACAACACCTTATACGAATTGATATGACAATGCAAAATACATCAAAGAACCTGATTATGAAGTCCGGAATGGTCAACAGATGCAATGATATCTATCTTTGATTTTTATTCGATTTTATTGAGCCTCCTTGCATGAAATTGCACCTCCTAGAAGTAGCCGCCCTTGCCCTTGCCTGACAATCTTAACTAAAAATAAATGCAACAATAAAACTCCACTTTATGGTACCTGAAATGATTGGTAGGATCAAAGGATCAAAATGCAACAATGCCCAGAACCATAGGATGCTTCACTGATGAGATATGAACAAAAATGTCTTGCCAATGGCACCCTTGCTGTAGTATATCAGTCCTCAGAATGAATTAATTGCAGCCTTGAAACACCTCCAAACTAGTATAGAAATGATTGTCTTCACAAGAAGAATTGATCCCTCAAATACCCAGAATAAAAAAGTGTCTAGATAGGCCTCCAACAATGAAAATCTAAAAACTCTATGGCTGGTTACTGTAGCGTGACACTATTCACGCCACTATTCATGTCACCAACAATTTCAAATCTACAAATGATTAACCTTTGGAACTCTTGTGAAACTTAATGTCTTCTCCAATTTAAGCACAGATTGGACTCCTAGATGAAACCCACAATGAAGCAATAATTCAGCTGATATTTCACAACCTCAAAATTGCATAACCAATGAGATTTTTCGTTCTCAATGGCTCAATGGCAGAAACCCTTGCTGGCTCCTTCATCAAACAATCACATCAAAACAAATATCAATTCCTGGATGCTTGGAAGCTTGCCTTCCCCCTTCTTTTATACTTTTTCAATCCCACTTCAAGAAGCTTCTAGAAAAATAATATTATTTTATTTTAGTGACTTTATGTAACTAGCATATTTATATTAATATAATATATCTAAAGTACGCCGAGAGATATCCTTCTCGAGGCGCCTAATGTTATGATTAGTGATTTAAAAATAGGCGCCTCGAGAAGGATATCTCTCGGCGTACTTTAGATATATTATATTAATATAAATATGCTAGTGGTATTCGAAGCGCAAGCGTAATCATAACCATAACACTAACCCTAACCCTAAATTTGACCCTGATTGTAATCTTGACCCTAATTAAAATACCATTAATTAAATACTAATTATAATAATATTAATAATCTTTGACCCTAATTGTAATAGTTTTAATAATACTAATTATTATTATTACATTATTATAAACAAATGTTAATTAAACTAATATAATTATATCACATAATAAGACATTAATATAATTAATGTATAATTAATTTCATATTGCATTATCCTAATTCTAACTATCAATATAACCTAACCCTAACCTGAATTTTAAACCTAACTCTAGCCCAAATGGGTTAACCCTAATTCTAACTCTAACCCTAACATCAATTCGAACCCTAACCCTAATTATAACCCTAACCTGATTCTAACATTAACTCTAATTCTAATCCTAACTCTAGGCCTAACTCTACTCCTAAACCTAAACCTAACCCTAACCCTAACTGTAACTCTAATGCTTACCCTAATTTAATAACCCTAATTTTAACTCCAAACCTAAACTCAATTCCAACCCTAGACATAATTATAATCCTAACTTGATTCTAACATTAACCCTAACCTCAATTCCAATCCTAACCCTAATTATAACCCTAAACTGATTCGAACAGTAACTCTAATTATAATCCTAACTCTAACCCTAACTCTAGTCCTAAACCTAACCCTAACCCTAACCCTAACTGTAACTCTAATGCTTACCCTAATTTTAACTCTAACCCTAAACTCAATTCTAAACCTAGACATAACTATAATCCTAACCTGATTTTAACATTAACCTTAATTTGTACCCTAATTCTAATAGTATTCCACCTTAATTCTAACCCTAATTCTAATAGGAACCCTAATCCTAACTCTAACCCTAACCCTAACCCTAATTCTAATCATAAATCTAATTCTATCCTAATTGTAAATCTAACAATGACCCTAATTCTATCTTAATTTTAAATCTGACAATAACCCTAATTCTATCCTAACCCCAATTCTAACCCTAAGCCTGATCCTAATTGAATGCCTAACCCCAACCTTAATACTAAACTTAACCCTAATTGTAACTCTAACCCTAATCCTAATTCTAACTATGAATTTAAGTTGACCCTAACCCAAATTTTAAACCTAACTCTAGCCCAAACGGGCTAACCAAAATTTAGTAACCCTAATTCTAACTCGTACCCTAACCTCATTTCCAACCCTAACCCTAATTATAACCCTAACCTAATTCTAATATTAAGCCCAATTCCAACCCTAACCCTTATTATAACCCTAATCATAACCCTAACCCTAACCCTAACCCTAACTTTACTTGTAATTGTAGTTGTAAACCTAAATCTAGCTCTAACCCTAACCCTAATTATAGCTCCAATGCTTACAATAAATTAGTAACCCTAATTTTAATTCTAACCCTAACCTCAATTCTAACCCTAAGCCTGATCCTAATTAAAACCCTAACCTTAATACTAAACTTAACCCTAATTGTAACCCTAACTCTAACTTTAATTCTAACCTTAATCCTAATTCTAACTATGAATATAACCTAACCCTAACCTAAATTTTAAACCTCACTCGAGCCCAAATGGGTTAACCCTAATTTAGTAACCCTAATTATAATTCTAACCTAACCTCAATTCCAACCCTAACCCTAATTATAACCCTAACCTGATTCTACCATTAACTCTAATTCTAATCCTAACTCTAACCCTAACTCTAGCCCTAAACCTAACCCTTACTATAACTCTAATGCTTACCCTAATTTAGTAACCCTAATTTTAACTCTAACCCTAAACATAATTATAATCCTAAACTGATTCTAACATTAACCCTAATTTGTACCCTCATTCTAATAGTATTCCACCTTAATTCTAACCCTAATTCTAATAGGAATCCTAATCCTAACTCTAACTCTAACCCTAACCCTAATTCTAATTCTAATCATAACCCTAATTCTATCCTAATTTTAAATCTAACAATAACCCTAATTCTAACACGTACCTTAATCCTAATTCTATCTATGATTTTAATGCTATCACTAACCTAAATTCTAACCCTAACTCTAGTCCTTACCCTAACCCTAATTGTAACTCTAATGCTTACCCTAATTTAGCAAGCCTAATTCTATTTCTAACCCTAACCTAAACCCTAATTATAACCCTAATCAAACCTAGTCTTAACCCTAACCCCAACCCCAACCATAATTATAACCTTAATCTTGAACCTAGTCTTAACCCTAACCCCAACCCTTATTATAATCCTAACCCTAGTTTTGACCCTAATTCTCATTAGATAATTGTCACCCTTTGTTAAACTATAATGTAAATTCTAACTATAATTCTAGCCCTAATCCTTATTATAACCCTATTCATAACCCTAACCCAAACTCTACTTGTAATTGTAACTCTAACTCTAGCCATAACCTTAACCCTAACCCTAACTCTACTTGTAATTGTAATTGTAACCCTAACTCTAGCCCTAACCCTAACTCTAGCCTTAATTGTAGCTCTAATGCTTACCCTAATTTAGCAACCCTAATTCTAATTCTAACCCTAACGTCAATTCTAACCCTAAGCCTGATCCTAATTGAAACCCTAACCCTAACCTTAATACTAAACCTAACCCTAATTGTAACCCTAACCCTAACTTTAGTTATTCATGAGTCATGGTACAGGGTTTTCTTCTACATATTTTGTATGCATGTGTTTTTCCTTTGTTGCATGTGAATCCACCAATTATTTGGAAGTCTCCTAACTGGGAGGTGGGCTTGTATTCAAGCCCTAGAAATTTTGTGTCTATAGGTGCTATGTTTAAAGCTATATGGAGACTTGTCTATATTGTGCCATTATTTTTATAATTTTTTCTTTTAAGGTTAATTAAACTTGCATTTTATCCAAGTTGTAACTCATGCAAATCATGGAGTTTGAATCCATTCAATCATTGTATGTCTAGAATTATTGTACTTGTAAATTTCATTATGTTCGATTTGGATGATGCATGTAGCATTCTCTTCAAGAGGAATTGTTTTTTTTATAAAAAGTTGTGAGAATATAAAAGTCAGAGATATATGGGTATGTCTTTGTACTCATCTACTCTATTGGTTAATTTTAAATATGTGTGTATGGCTATAAATAATTTTTTTAATATTATCAAGTCAATGAAACAACATAATTAATCCTCAATATATAAAGCTATCTATATATATTTTATAAATTTATATGGGTATGCCTTTGTACTCATCTACTCTATTTGTTACTTTTAAATATGTGTGTATGGCTATAAATATTTTTGTTAATATTTTTGTATGGCTATATATATATATTATAAATTTATACATATGAAAGTTATATATATAATAAATTCAAATGAAATAGATTTTCAAAAAAGTAAATTTCACATTTATTTGGAATGAAATAGATTTTTCATTTTAATAGTTAATTAGTTTTACTTCCACTAAAATCAAATTATACTTCACCATTCCAAATTAAAATAAAAATAAAAATTGTGCATGTTAAATTATGCTTCACCATTCCAAGTTAAAATAAAAATAAAAATTGTGCATGTTCTATTTAACCTTCTCAATTTATTAAGAACAATAGTTAGATTCTAGGAGTAAGTTTCACTTTTATTTAGAATGAAATAGATTTTGATTTTTCATTTTAATAGTTAATTAGTTTTACTTCCACTAAAATCAAATTATGCTTCACCATTCCAAATTAAAATAAAAATAAAAATTGTGCATATTCAAATAAGTTTCACATTTATTTGGAATGAAATATATTTTTCTTGTATCATTTGAAACTCTATGAGAACATATAACAAATATAAATCTTACTCAAGATTAAACGCACCCTGAGCCATCAATTTAACCTATTATGTAAAACTAAGCTTTAAAATGTTAGTAAAAAATCATATAAACCTCAGAAACACTATCCATAACCCAAAGGTTTGAATTATTTAAGATGAAATATAAATGCATTTTCCTTCAGATAGTCAATTTATCTTAATTAGGCAAAACATTAAATATTCTTTCTATAAAATCATTCTATATAAAATATAATGTATTTCTTTATTTTTAAGATTTATTAGATATTACCTGAATTCTTATTAAATATATTTCTTTATTTTTAAGATTTATTAGATATTTCTTGAATTCTTATTAAATAAAATTCTAAAAACGAAAGATAGTGTTTTAATGGGATATGGATTTAGTTTCTATTCTAACAAATCTTTGTTTTTAATTTCTATTAAAAATAGAAATCTCTCATAAAAATATAGAAAATCAAGCAGAAATCTCGCATGCTTCCACCCATAAATCTCTTCTCTAGGATATCTAATATGAGTTAAGACACATGATAAAAGAGAGAAATAATCAAGCCAGTGGTGCTCAACATTGCAGCAGCCTCTTTGAGAGACCATGGTGAGTCTGTGCAACCTTTGGAAATATTGGAATGGGAATGGCACTGCTCTGGATTGCTCTCTCCAGCTCAACGCAATCATTTCCCCCTTTCCATTTTGTGACTATCTAACAAGACATTTAGTTCTGCAGCAGAAAGAGCTTGGAAGAGATTATCAACCAAGAGTCTTTCTCACATCTCCTCTGAAACTCAAAAGGCAAGTTTAGGTGTGGGAGGCTTGTATTTTTCCATCTTAGAGTTGGATATCAAGAGGAAGGCTTATACGGATAGAAAGAAAACAGAGGATTAAACCTCCTATCACACATTCCAGTGCCGTGTGTACTTCTAAATAGCAAATGATAGCCAACATTACCTAATAATGTAGGCAAGCTCACTTTTATTAGAACTTCAATTACAACATTCAGTCATAATCCCATAGTAGGCGCGCCCACTTTTATTAGTACCTGCCTCGGTAATACTGTGTTCAAAATGGCTTCACTTCTCAACCATCCGCTAATGATATCATTTGTTTTTTTCAACTGACTGAAAATATTACCAATGTCTAATGTTGAATTCTGTTTCCATCGGCTGCAACCTTTCCCCTCTTATTTTCACCATTAAATTAAATTAGCACAAAATAGGATATAAGTTCTATTATATTTAGCAAATCTTTGTTTTTAGTTTCTATTATAACCTGGCCAAACGATGTACCCACAATTGTTCAGGACCGTAAAGGAGGCCGCCCATGCATCTGCAAGAAAAGATCAAGGGAAGGGAAAAACTGAGATTTTTTTCTTTTCATTTGTTAACATTTTCAAGAAATCAAAGACAGCAAATCTTTTATATTTGAAGTCATGACTTCCCTATTCCCAATAAGCCACCTGAAGGCTCGGCTTCCTCCTGTAGAAGATACACCTAAAAACAAAATAAAATACCCAGCGTGACACTCTAATCTAGGGTTTTCCCCGCCGAAGAATCAAGTCTCTCCTCCCCGCCGAAGAATTTCCTCTGCTTTGTTGTGCCTAATGTGGCTTAAAGAAGGGCTAAGGCAGATAGGAATAGAGTCAAATGCCGTTACAGATAAGGTAGTGGCATGGCAGTTACAGAAGGTTGATAAATGAAACGCTACTCAAAATAGCCTTTCATTTATCAACCTTCTGTAACTGCCATGCCACTACCTTAATGCATTTAATTCTTTATTCTCCCATCATTCTTTTTCTTTTTTTCTTCTTTTATTTTATTTTATGAAATTAATTTATGCTTATTTTCTTTTTCTTTTTAATTCTTAAATGCAATTTAGATTTTTTTTAATTTTTTTGGTATATATTTACAACCAAAAATGAGTGCTCTAATCTCCACCCCTGCTACAACTGTAGTTCACCTCTCGGCGAAATAATATTTATTTAAGTCACTTTATTAAATTAATTAAATATAAGGTCACTTTATAATATTTATTTATTTAATAACCTTACAAATAATTAATTTAATTATTATCTCCCTTATTTTTCCCATCCAACTTAATCCAGGAAACCAACCATCGACCAGGTGACTGCCTCAAGAAGACCCCCTAACCATGTACATTAGCCTACGAGGGTCAAGAATAAGCTAAACCATCCGCAAACAACATTAGCTAAAAAGGGGACATTACAATCAATCAAAACAATTCTATCTTATTTGTCATGAAGAAGAGAGGTCTATTTATTGGCAACATTACAAGCAACAAGAAGGACAAAGTGTGCAAGAATACACTAGTGGCTTTCGTAGGAGGCCTATCAAATGGATAAGGATGTGCAAGAAGATGATCCTAATGAAATACATAGGTAGTCTTCATAGTCATCTAAAGAGGTCCATGTTGCTTTCAAAGCCAAAGGATATAGATGAAGCATGCTCCTATGCTCATTATATTGAAATAGGAAAGTCCATCTTCAATGCAGTCACGGTCGGAGTGTTCAATGAAGGATTATCCAGCCGCGCAACCAACACAACAAACACTTATACGAAATAGGAACCCACAAGAAAAGGACACAATATATATCCTAGGAAAACCCTCAAAGAGGGAAAACCTAGCCTCCAAAAGATCCATCATCATATTATTAGATTCCTCAAACAAGTTATAATCTGCTGCAAGGGCGTATATGCTAAGCCGCAACTAGATGACAACTAACATCTAAAAATACCTCCATTCTCAAATCCCATCCTGAATCCTCACACTCGCACTTACACTCAAACCTCGCGATTCTTTCTCCCCCAATAATGTTCCTCCTCCCAAATGTTTGTGGGCAACCAATATATACCAATCTCCAACCTCCTTAATGATCTGCGTTGGCCACAAGGTGGCACAAGGTTCCGTGGTCCCTGAAATGTGTAGTGATAATTCCCCAATCCCACCAAAGCAATGGAAAAAAAAATTTTGCAATTTCTCTGGCATCAATGGTGACTCTGCAATTGTGACAGTCCACCAATCTGAGACAAACCAAATAAGTCACTACATGCATCCAATTCTCCTCGAACATAGATATGTCCTCCAGATACTCAAGAATGTTATACCAGAACAGCAAGACTTAGATGCAAAATGCAGTGAAATGCGATGACTTCTAACACTGTACATAGACGAATCATTGACGATGCAGGATTGCTCTCTTCCCCCAAGGATGCTCTTGTATCAATCCTCTTCTTCAAAGGCGCAAGGACAACAATGTGGTTCAAATTCCAAAGGTAAATGCAAGGGCAGAAGTAAGCTTGGGGCTGTTACTACTACTAAATTTAACAACCATTGTACATAGTGTGACATGGATGGTCATGCAAATGAACATGCTGAAAGCTACACCAAGAGTTGCACCCATTGAAGAACAAGCCTTAGAAGAACAAATAGAAGGTCATGACTTCTTTTACAGTCCAAGAGGTGGGATGTAACTTTGATGTAAACAAAAGACTTGTTTGCACATCTCTTAACAAAAAGGTTTGCTTGGATGGCAAAGAAGAGGAAGAGAAAGATGAGCACATCAAACTTTTTCACATAAAGATTCAAGTGAAGAAAACAAAGGTGGATGCTGTCTTCAATACTTCTTAGCCTAATTTGGTTTCTAAGGAGTTAGTATAGAATTTGGGACTAAAAACATATCTACATCCTAATCCACATAGCTTGGGTTGAGTAAGAAAAGGAGTAGAATTGTCTATCACCAAACAATGCAAGTTACATTTGGTGTTAATGGGTGTTTTCTTGATGAAATTATTGTAGATGTGGTTCCTCTTGATTTATGTCATGTAGTATTTGTAAGCTCATACATGTATCTTAGAGAAGTGATATACTACAGAAGAGACAACAAATATAGGGTTATGAAAGATGGCAAGGAATTCACCCTTCATGCTTATGAATCTATGATGACAGCTACACCTGGAGTTGGACCCACTGAAGAACAAGACTAAGAAGAACAAACTGAATGTTGTGACTTCCTTTACAGGCCAAGAGGTGGAATGTAGCTTTGATGTAAACAAAAGACTTGCATGCACATCTCTCAACAAAAAGGTTTTCTTAGATGGCAAAGAAGAGGAAGAGAAAGATGAGCACATCAAACTTTTGTTAGGCAGAAATTATATTTGTTATGTTGTTGTATTGGTAAATATGTTGGTTGGTTGGTATCGGCGAGTAGTTACTCCCGACCGGTGTAGGCGACAATTGGCAACCGTGAGACAACCTATATATGTATCGTCATTCCAATGTAGAGGGGGCATTATGACATTGTAGTGTAATACTGATATATTCAATGAATGGGAACAATGCTTTATTTTGTGCAATGCTGTTATAATTTCATGCTCTGTGTTATGCACTATACTACTTAATTTTGTTTACTTCATATTCTGTGAAACACACCATATTGCGGTAAACATTGGCGCCGTTGCTAGTTTGAAAACGGGTCGAGGGTGACAAGTCGATGACAAGTTGAGGCGTCCAATGCCATCGGATGACAAGTTGAGTCATCAGAAACCATCAGACAAGTGACATCGTCAGGAACAAGCCGTCGGGTGTAACTAGCATCAAGGAAATGGCAGCGTAATGGGGCAACCAATTGACACCGAAGAGGAAGTACAAGATAGAAAGCACGTAGAAGAGATAATACAAGAAATTCAGGAAGAACGTGAGGGAAGCGACAGAGAAGAGAATGAACCCAGAAGCCGAGAAGATGAAGTAACTCAAGAATTGGTCAAACTGTGGTTATTATCAGTCAAACAATACGTACGAGACGAATCTATCCGCAGAGAGGTTCCAAAGGAGGTTATTTCAGAGAACTTGCATGTCAATAGCGAAGTGGATAACCTTTTGAACCGCATTCCTTGACTTCTAGCAAGGAACCTGATAGCCTTTCAAGATCTTCGAGAAGAGAGAGACAGGGAAGTGCGACGGCAACAAATTCTCAGAAGGTATGAAGAACGTCTGAAACAAGAGGAGGAACGTGACGCTGATCGCCGTCGCACGCCGTACAACTGAGAAAGGGTAAGCATAATTAATGCCCATACAGCTTAATAAGGACAAGAATAAAGTACCAATGGGGCAAGCAACACTAGAAGAAATAGTTAGAAGATCATTGAGATTAAAGGAACAAGAAGAATGAAGGAAAACATTGAGACAAATTGTCAATGAACATCATCATGCCAACGAAGGAATTTTCAAGACACCACTAACAAATAAAGAAAAAGGGAATGAAAATGAATTGACAGAAGAAATTGAAAATAGCATATGCCGCATCGGAGAGTTATCCATATCAGACGACGAAGGGTCGAGAGTTGGAAGATTTGAACCTAAGACCCTAGGGCAGAGGGAGTATCAGAACGAACCCAAGGAGACTCAAGGTGTAGAGGACGCTGACAGAGGACGCGGGGAAGACTCGAACGTGGCCGAGAGTGCAAGTGACGCACCAGGACGTTGCGAGAGAACCAGTCCAGTTAGGCCCAACGCACAAGGAGGGCATCGGGGAAGGATGGTGACTCCGTCGGCCGAGAGGCAGAAGCTGCCAAAATTTACGGGGGATGGGTCAGAAGAATCAGTACGACACTGTAAGACGTGCGAGACGATTTGGATAGCCAATGGACAAGATGATGTGGACTACTGGCTGAAGGCATTTCCAGTGACACTGAGAGATAGTGCCATCGACTGGTACATAGAGTTGGCCCAAGCACACAGAGCATCATGGAGATTACTTAAGAAGGCATTCCAAGACGAATTCAAACTTCTGAGGGATGACAGTGAAATTGTAATGGAGATCTACAGTACGAAGCAAGGGAAGCACGAGAATGTGCAAACCTACAATCGGAGACTGAAAGAATTGTTGGGAAAACTGGAGACTCAGCCGGTCGACGGGCTGAAGAAGCGATGGTTCATCGAAGGGTTGCGTCCATCGCTGAGAAAGAAAATGAAAGTCGTGCCTCCGTCATCATACAATGAAGCCTACACTCGAGCGATGGATATAGAGAGTGAAAATAAAATATCTTTCCGAGGGAAAAGGAAGACGGACGACGAGGAGAGTACGGATGACAACAGCGACAGTGAGTCCAAGACCGTGCAAGCACTCAGGAAGGACATGATGATAATGATGAAAGAACTGAAGGCCGACAAGGAGAGTATGAGGGAAGCCAGAGAACTGTGGTGTACAAATTGCTAGGGGGAAGGTCATACAAAGACAAATTGTCTGAAAAAATTATTTTGTGATATCTGCCAAGTGATGGGACATTCCATCAAGGAATGCCCATACAATCTGAAAGCAAGGGGTACACAAGTACTGTTCACTCAAGGAGAACCGTCAACCCCACTGAACACACCACCAAAGCCTCAGTACAATAGCCATGCATCCCCTGGAGGTTACCAAAGCAATAGAAGTCTGAGAAACAGCCTACAGTATGACAGCAAGGGGCGACCTATGGTACAGTGCTAGCAATGCAACGAGTGGGGACACTTTACAAGAGAATGCCCGAACAACAATCAGAACACAATAAATGCATTATGCAAGTGGTGCAGGCCTGGAGATCACGAAGAAAAAGATTGCCCGAAGCAAAAAGGGGTGAATATGATCAGTTTCAAGGAGAAGGATGAAGAGATCCTGGCGGTTACTCGAGCACAAGGAAAAAAAGCGATGTATTCAAATCCCTAGACCGAGAAGGAGAGACTTCTGGAGGCTAGGAAGGAAGTAGAGATGGCAATGGAAACAGAAGAAAAGAATAGAAAAACAACTACCATACGACCAGAGTCAAAAAAGAGCATCGTGAACCAGGTGCTACAAACCACAGTATCGGTTAAGATAGCAGATCTTCTACAGAGCATGCCGCAATTAAGAATGGCAATCTCGAAGGTGATGGAAGGGGAACCAAACAGGCAAACAAAGGAGGAAGACATCATAGTGGAGCCACCGCTCGAGGGAGAACAAGTCATCAACCTGAGACTATTGGCAGTAAACAGTGGCAAGAACCCAGCCATCATACACATGGAAATCAGTGGATGTCATCTAACAAACACAATAATCGACGGGGGATCAGGAGTGAATGTTCTGACAGAAGATACGTGGAAGTGCTTGGGGAAACCTACACTATGGCCACAAAATTTCTAATTAGTGGGAGCAGACTAGCACGAAATTAAAGCGCTGGGAGTGCTAATGGCTCAGAAAGTAAGGATTGGCACCCAACTTTTTCGATTAAACTTCGTAGTCATAACAGCACAAAATGCATCGTACGACGCATTACTCGGCCGAGGGTGGCTGATAGCCGCCAAGGCCAACCATAACTGGAAAAGAAACACATTGTCAATAGAGAACAAAGGTAAGAAGATCGTCATAGATCTGAGAACACAGGTTGTAAGTGAAGAGTTGGCATCAGATTCTGATTCAGATGGAGGGGAGTCAGTTGGCAAAGGACCAATAGAACCTGATGAGGAAGGAGTATTAAAACTGCAAGAATGTTCTGAGGATGAAACTAATTCCTTTAGTGGGCTCTTCCACTGGCAGATGGAAGACTATGAGTTCTTCAAGCCAGAGTGTAACATGATTTCAATAAGAGAAAGTGGCGAATGCTCTCGGGCGACTAGTGAATCACTCGGCAATATTGGGCCCAGTGAAACATTGTTGATAAATGAAGCACTGGATGGATTGACAAACACTCAACCACTTGGTAAGAGGGAACCGGTAATGAGTGACAAAGGGGAGGAAGATAATAATCAGTCAGAAGTAACAGAGCAACTAGTGGCAGAGACATGTCGACCAAAACAGACAAATCGACCAGGAGAGGCACAGAAAGAATATACAGAGTGTAATGCCAAGATAGATGATACACTTGCACATACATTTGAACCAGACAAGATGATTAGGTATGAAGAGTCATTGACAAGCAAGGTGATTAGGGATGATGAAACTAACGGCGGGAAGACAACATTGACAAGCAAGGTGATTAGGGATGATGAAACTAACGGCGGGAAGACAACATTGAAAATATCGGCCAAAAAGAGACCATACAGAAGGAATAAGGACTATAGAGTATTTCCGTCGACTTGCAATGTTTTGGCGATCGGTGACAATCAACAGAGAAAAAATGATGTTCAAAAGTCAGATAGTTTAATTTTTCTGAAGACAACAGTTTCGGTCCCAATAAAGGCACCTGATCCTACCGATGATTACAAAATCAATAAAGGTACGAAGAATGAAGTAAAAATATTTAATTTGGAGGATATGGCTACTTATCATACTGGCAAATCACCCCCACAGCAAAATTCTAGAAAAGGGAATGGTTTTGATGTGCGCAAGTAAAGGACACAATATATATCCTAGGAAAACCCTCAAAGAGGGAAAAACCTAGCCTCCAAAAGATCCATCATCATATTATTAGATTCCTCAAACAAGTTACAATCTGCTGCAAGGGTGTATATGCTAAGCCGCAACTAGATGACAACTAACATCTAAAAATACCTCCATTCTCAAATCCCATCCTGAATCCTCACACTTGCACTTACACTCGAACCTCGCGATTCTTTCTCCCCCAATAATGTTCCTCCTCCCCAATGTTTGTGGGCAACCAATATATACCAATCTCCAACCTCCTTAATGATCTGCGTCGGCCACAGGGTAGTGCAAGGTTCCATGGTCCCTGAAATGTGTAGTGGTAATTCTTCGATCCCACCAAAGCAATGGAAAAGAAAATTGTGCAATTTCTCTGGCATCAATGGTGACTCTGCAATTGTGACAGTCCACCAATCTAAGACAAACCAAATAAGTCACTACATGCATCCAATTCTCCTCGAACATAGATATGTCCTCCAGATATTCCTCAAGAATGTTATACCAGAACCGCAAAACTTAGATGCAAAATGCAGTGAAATGCGATGACTTCTAACACTGTACATAGATGAATCATTGATGATGCAGGATTGCTCTCTTCCCCCAAGGATGCTCTTGTATCAATCCTCTTCTTCAAAGGCGCAAGGACAACAATGTGGTTCAAATTCCAAAGGTAAATGCAAGGGCAGAAGTAAGCTTGGGGCTGTTACTACTACTAAATTTAACAACCATTGTACATAGTGTGACATGGATGGTCATGCAAATGAACATGCTGAAAGCTACACCAAGAGTTGCACCCATTGAAGAACAAGCCTTAGAAGAACAAATAGAAGGTCATGACTTCTTTTACAGTCCAAGAGGTGGGATGTAACTTTGATGTAAACAAAAGACTTGTTTGCACATCTCTTAACAAAAAAGTTCACTTGGATGGCAAAGAAGAGGAAGAGAAAGATGAGCACATCAAACTTTTTAACATAAAGATTCAAGTGAAGAAGACAAAGGTGGATGCTGTCTTCAATACTTCTTAGCCTAATTTGGTTTCTAAGGAGTTAGCAGAGAAATTGGGACTAAAAACATATCTACATCCTAATCTACATAGCTTGGGTTGAGTAAGAAAAGGAGTAGAATTGTCTATCACCAAACAATGCAAGTTACATTTGGTGTTAATGAGTGTTTTCTTGATGAAATTATTGTAGATGTGGTTCCTCTTGATTTATGTCATGTAGTATTTGTAAGCTCATACATGTATCTTAGAGAAGTGATATACTATAGAAGAGACAACAAATATAGGGTTATGAAAGATGGCAAGGAATTCACCCTTCATGCCTATGAATCTATGATGACAGCTACACCTGGAGTTGGACCCACTGAAGAACAAGACTAAGAAGAACAAACTGAAGGTTGTGACTTCTTTTATAGGCCAAGAGGTGGAATGTAGCTTTGATGTAAACAAAAGACTTGCATGCACATCTCTCAACAAAAAGGTTTTCTTAGATGGCAAAGAAGAGGGAGAGAAAGATGAGCACATCAAACTTTCACATAAAAATTCATTTGAAGAAGACAAAGGTGGATGCTTTCTTCAATATTTATTCTCTAGCTATTTTGGTTTCTAAGGAGTTAGTAGAGAATTGGGACTTGAAACATATGTACATCCTAATCCATATAGTCTCAGTTGGGTAAGAAAAGGAGTAGAATTTTCTATCACCAAACATTGCAAGTTAAATTTTGTGTGAATGAGTGTTTTCTTGATGAAATTATTGCAAACGTGGTTCCTCTTGATGTATGTCGTGTAGTGTTTGGAAGCTCATACATGTAGCTTAGAGAAGTAGTTTACTATAGAAGGGGCAACAAATACAGGGTTATGAAAGATGGCAAGGAATTCATCCTTCATGCTTATGACAGCAGCTTGAAAATCTCCTTCGTAAGGGCACCGCAAGATGGTTGATAAGTTCTGGTGGCAAGATTTCTTCCCTTCTCTTATTAGAAAGTGCATAAATTGTTGATTGTGTTTCTAGTTCTATTAATAATTAGAAACCAGAGCAAATAGAGGGCTTGTGGCAAAATTGTTGGTTGGTTGGAAGAAGCTAAGCCATGAAAAACTAGTGGTATTCAAGAACCAAGGTGGGAGTCATATATCATTTAGTGAGTTCCTAGCTTTTGGGGATGAAAGGTCTTCTAACTAGGAAGGTGTGATCTGAAATTGGATTAGTCAAGTTAGTCAAGTAGGTTAGCTTATTCACCTATGTCACATTAAAGTTAACCCTTATGCCTAACACACTTTCAAGGCTCATTTTAGAGAAAATGATACATAAGTTAAGTTGCAAAGTTGTTTGTCAGAAAAGATAGGGGAAGAAGTGGTTGAAGGATCTGATTGCACAAGGGAATTGGTCTTGGAAAAAGAAGAGGCAGAATTGATGGGTTCGATTGTGGATAAACATGTCTTATTAGTTTGATAGTGGTTGAAATTGGCCCTTTCTAGAACTGGGTGAGTAGAGCTTGTTTGACCATGGTCGAACATGTTGCAGAAACAACAGAGACAGGGTTTGCAAGGTTTGATAGCTCCACAATGTGCCCAACAAAATCCTTTTAGTTTCTGTGATGCTTTAGCTTCCTTGGTGGACACATTTGTAACTCTTCTTATTACAAAACCTCCAAGAGAGATCATTCTATGGGAGAATTTTTCTTTAGTCTGATAGAAAATTGGTTGTAAAGGCCTGGCAGTGGCAACCTATGAGTCTTCGAAAGTGTAGTAGAGCTTTAGGGAGCGTGTGAGAGCATTGGAGAGTTGTATGCTAGGACATTGTTGTTGTAGGCAATAAGTACATGTAAGCCTTGATTTAGGCAAGAAGACCATGTAACAACGAAGGGGATAGTGGCTTCAAGAGGAATTGTTACCTTATTTCTACATTAGGTACAACCGGTGTTACAAGACTCAGACTCGGCTCAGACTTGGCAAGCTGATCTTTGACCTGGACTCAGACTCAACGCTCAAACTTGACCAAGACTCGGCAAATTGAAAAAACCATGAAATATAGAGATTTTTAAGGATTTAAAACTTGTTTCATGCACCCTTTAATAAATAAACTTTAAAGACACAATAAACTAATCAAATAGAAGCTACTTTGATCACATACACAAGTATACATCGATCACATGAGTATAAAAGTAGATTGTAGTTGAAGGAAACAATATTTTTAGATATATAAATATAAGTGTATTAGGTGTTCAAAACTCATGGATTATGATATCCATGGCATCAAAAACAAAAATCACGATATGGAATCATGAACTATGGTAAAAAAGAGCTTGTATCGCTCAACCCAGCATTGCTATCTCTATGGGGAGTCATGTGTTTGTATCTCAAAAAAGTTTGCAAATGCTGCTATAGCCATAGGAGCATTACTTAGGATAGGGATTGACTTAACAAATGCCAAGTATAAATGAAATTCAATTACCTAGGATTTAATTGGAAAAAAGTCAAAAAGAATAAAAAATGTTGTTTTTCCATCTAGCATTGCCCAAAATGATTTTTTAGTTTTGTCTCTCTAAAACTAGAGTAGGGGTTTGGGGGCAGTGCCCCCAGCAGGGTCAAGGGGTAGCACCTCTCATGGGGATCTAGGGGCAATGCCCCCAATAGGGTCAAGGGGTAGCGCCCCTCGTGGGGTCTAGGGCAGCGTTTGAGACCACATTAAAGCCTTTGAGACCACACAGACCTTCATGGTGCATGCCATTTTTCATAATTTTTCTGCTTTTAACCATCCTTCAAAAGTCCTCAGAACCCTTCAAAAAATGATTGACTTTCATGCTTGTACGTTTAACCGTTTTTTGTTTTTATTCTTTTTTCCCCCTCATTTTTATTGACTTCATCGAGTCTTCCCATGTAATGTACCCATTTTTGGGTTCTCTAGCATTGCAGTTGGCTCTGACCTTCTCGGTGAGTGTCAGCCTTGTCAGAGAGGTTATTTGATGTTGCCAATGAGCTCAGTAAGTCTTGAGGACACTTATGCCACTTTTCGAAGTGAATTCCAACTTCTGGTGTGTTCTCCAAGATTATTGGAGAGTGCGTCTATTTATAGTAAGTCACTCGGTCAGGCCCGATTTTCATTATTCATCATCAGTATCACTCTAGTGCAGTTAGATTTTGATTCTGATGCTTTTTGATAGTTTCCGCAACTCGGATGTAATATTGGATATAATTTAATTATTTTGCTATGGTTGCTTAATTTAATCAAAATAATTTAGAGGGCACCTTAGTATTATAGCTCGTCGTAAAGAGAATACAAAGTTTTAAATCATGGATGCATAATATTGGGACCTTGCGAATCAAATACTATCATTATTTTGATAAAAATGTCTTTTGCAGCCAAAAAGGAGTTTTTAATTAAAAAGTGAATTAAAAAAATAAGCTTCTAGAAAGGTTGGTGGCAAAAAAGTATAAAAGGAGGTTGTGAGAGCTCATTTGGGACATTCAAAAGTTTGTTGATTTTCTCTTGGAGATTTGGAGATTGTGCATGTGGCCAACTCTTACCAGCGGGATGAAAACCCCGATGGTTTCTTGAAGCTGGGGACGAAAACCCTCTGTCTTCAACAGTGCGGTTCCATACAGGGATTGACAGTGTGCTGAAGATTTGGAGTTTGGGGACAAAAACCCTCAGATTCCATAGGAGCAATTTTATTCTGAAGTTGCCCTTTGTGCTGAATGTTGCGGGTTGATGGAATGCTACAACTGAGACCAATTTATTGAAGATTTCAAGGAAATAATAAATTTGTAAGTTTTGCTTATATTGTTTGGTTGAGATATTGCATATATTTTGGAAATCTTGAGTTTGGTGCCCGGGTTAGATGATATATGGGAAGGGTTTGTGAAAGGTGATTCTTCTTTGGAAAGAAACACAACATATTGGAGAAGATTTCCCTTTTTCTGTGAAGGTTTACACCCTGTTTGGTGCCATTGTGTTTGCCATTTTTGGTTCGCCCTTCTTCTCTAAGGCTGGTCACTGCCATATTAATGTGATTTGGGAAGGTGAGCTGCCATTACTGAGCAAAAAATGGTCTGAGGTGCTGCACCTAAGAAGTCTTATGCAAACGTGGAAGATTTGGTGCTGAATGTGACAGTTATCAGGCAAGACACCTGCCTTGTAAGCAGTTTGGGGTATTAAGACTTTGAGATGCAGCTGATAAGTGCAATTCTATACATATTGAGTGGGGTATTAAGGCTGATATCAGAGTTTAAACTGTTTCTGAGTCTATCACAGCCCATAGTGATTGCTGTTGTCGAAGATTGGAGGTGTATACAGTATGATCCGTTCATTTTGCATTCACAACACTCTTGTTTTAAGCTACAGCAGTATGTACTACATGACAGTGGTTTAATTCATTGTGGCTCATCAACATTTGTTCTTGAAACACTGCTGTTGGAATCTGTACCTTGTAGCAGCAAGCTTATCATTCAAGGATCAATAAAATTTTGGATTTTAAGGTCAGAACTTGTTATTGGCTTGTTTCCATTTACATGCAAACTGTTTGATTAAATGTCTATGCTGTTATTGTTCATTTTGGGTTTAGATATTGAATGAATATTGTTGCAACCTACATCCCATGACCAAACATGCTGAGAAGAAACATTCAAAACAAACAATGCAAAGTGTTTGACAAAATGTCTGCACACTTGTGAGCAAATTATTCTGTGGGTTTGGAAAAAATCTCTAGGGTGACCATTACATCCCAGCAGGACTTGCCGGGTACCTGGGTCACGAGCCCCTATTACTCGTTTGACCTGCTCGCCTCGGGACTCGCCGAGTCTTGGTGAGTCTTGGCGAGTCTTGTAACTTGGGTACAACAACATGCAATCAAATTACATTAGGGAAGAATAGGATCTATTGTGAGGGTCTACATAGTGTAATACCCATACTAGATTATGGATCATGCACACAATTCAAATCTTCAAGTGTGATCACATGTTTACCGCCAAAGCATATACGCACAAATGCTTTCAGACACCATTATGCTTAATGTGGGCCTTCTAAAACTAATTGTTTTGCCACATATGCATTGACAATGTAAGGAAAACAAGTACTTAGACAATGTTCACTACAATTTGATTCTTAATAACTTAATAAAAGGAAGGCTCATGAAACAACCCGAGTGGCAAATCACAAATGGCTTCAATCATGAGATGTCCATTCGGCACCATGGTATGAGGTGAAAAATAAAACCAAAATATTTCTTTGGTTTCCTAGGTGGCACCAACTCTCTCAAGTGGTTTGTAACAGGGGATGGAGCTGTCTTTAATGGTTTGCACTCATTCATAAGAGTGATGGACCAAATCGTTACTATCAAAGTCCTAAACGCAAATCATTCCCTTATAGCAAAACTATTCATAATGGTTCATATGGATTTTTTCCCTTACACCCATCACAAAGCTCCAACACAACTTAAGCTTAGAGATTCCTTTGTATCTCAGCTGCCACTTCATAAACAAATGGGCACTTTCAATGTTATTACTTATTTCAATTTCCTTGACTCCTTGTGGTGCCAACCTTGACAACATTAGTTGTTGTATAGTTTCTAAGCTGGCAATTTTAAATGAATTTGCTATTCTACCTAACCTTCATTCTACAATCACATTTCCTCACTATGCCATGGATCTTCATTTCCAAGGTGTTCAACATCATCAAACCATGTTGGTTCAACCCCACAACAGCTACCATATGATAGCATTAACAGAAAATTGGATCCATGTTAGCAAAGAGGAGGATGACCACGTCATTTCATCTAAACAAATTGACCCCATCATCACTCTTTTAAATTCTCTACAAGATATGCCGCTGTCACAAAAGCTTCCACCTCTAAGGAATGTCTCTAACATTCTTGATCTTTTGCATAGATTTTTTAGATGGCAACTTGCTCTCATTTGTAATAGATATTACAGCTTCAAAAGAATCTTTAGATGTCATGGATTGTTTTGGAAATCTAAAATGCATTCCATCCTAGAGCAAAGAAGAAGCATTCAGGCGATGGCTAGGCTACAAATAGCAGCCTTTTCTTTTGCAAATGCAAAAGCCTCTCTATGAACAACAAACCTCTGCCAACCTACTCTAGGAAAAGAAAATTTTCTACTCCTCAAAGCAAGATGAGCACTTTAGAGGCACTTAACAAATCTGCAGTCAATGATGGTCAGATTACAATCATTTTGGACAATGAATATGAGAATGAGGATGTCCCACAATGCCATCTTGTAGCACATGACTAGAGACCAGTTGTGACTTACCTATGGGTCCAAGTTCAGCTCATTAATAGTGCAGCCTTTAAAAGTCTCCAACACTTTTAATCTGGGACTGGTTTTCTCTACTTAAACCTCTAGATATACTACTTGAAACAGTTCCCCAATGTTGAGCCCATTCAAACCTTGTTCAACCATGTACCACAAAAAAGATGCTTGTTCTTCAAACTTTGTGACAAGCCCATTATCCCAAATAACCTCTCCTTCTAATTGCAAGGCTTATCCATCTAATACCACTGAAAATCAGTGACCTAATCAGTCTTTCCTCTCTGAAACAATCATTCATCTTGCTTGCCCCTTTATATTGGGTACATCCAGAACACTGATCAAACTAGCACATACCATGTTGATTTTCCATGTGTAGTTTTTTTCTTGTTTATTAGATATATGGGTTGAATTGGGGCCCACTCCCATAACAACATTTCTGAGAATATCAGGCCTACTACTTTGGTCTTGAAAGTTGTCTTCCATTTTGGTCTTGAAAGTTGTCTTCCATGTGTCCTCTGCTTGAACTCTGACCTGATGATACCCACTTTTTAGATCAATCTTGGAGAAGAATTTGGCACCATGAAGTTGATCCAAAAGGTCATCAATAGTTGGAAGTGGATATCAATTTTTTATGGTGATCTTGTTTAATGCCCGGAAATCAATACAAAAATGCCAAATTCCATCCTTCTTGAGCACAAGCAAAATCGGTGAAGCACAAGGGGATGTACTCGGTTTAATGAAACCTTTGGACAATAAATCTTGAATTTGCCTTTTGATTTCATTAGTCTGGAGAATGGATTGTCGATACAATGGGGCATTAGGAAGAGATGCAATAGGTGTTGAACTGCACCGAACAATTGAGAGGGGGGGGTGAATCAGTTGTCCTAAAATTTTTAACCAATTTCAATCCTTAACTTATCAATCACTTATGTTAAGATATAACCATGAAAGCATAGAATGAGAAGCATAACACAAAAGCACAAACAACACATACGACACCAAATTTTTATGTGAAAAACCTTAAAAGGGAAAAACCACAATGGGTGTTAGCCCACAAAAATATATATGTTATATCAATACTAAAAATCAGAGGCTCACTACCTACAGGGTTCACTGCCCAGAATGCTCACTGCAAAAAGGAGGCTCACTACCCAGGAGGCTCACTGCTCTTTACTTTACTTCCATCTTATCTTCGCATCTTCGCCACACACACATTTTCACAACTCAATTACAAATATTTATACACTACATCAACCTTGGAACAATCATCAAGGTCGGCATTACAATCATCAACCGTTGGAGGAAACTCCAAGGTCGGCAAACATACGTTACACCATAATAGGTCTGGACCTAATACAAATTATGCTAAGGAGAAGACACAAAATTATAGACGGATCACATCGTGCCATAGCAAGGACCCAAATACAATCTTCTACGTCGTTACATGCTTCTACAATCTTCTATGAATCTCCGCAATCACCGAAATTAACCAAGTCGGCTAAGACTGGTTACACGCTACGCTATCTGGGAGCAATCTTCAATTCTGATCCAAAATACTCCTCGCAGACTAAAGCAAAGGTAGGAACACGATCAAGAGACATCCACAAGCACGTTGTAATCACCAGGAACAACTGCACAAACTCTAACCACTTTATCCATGAGATTCTTCACACCGGAGCACATCAACTTCACTGTCTTCAACTTTCATAAAAGAAAGATAGCTTACGGACCACCAAAACATGAACCATTGCAATTGTAGGCACTTATCATCATCCCAGACTTCCCTCTAGAACTGTAGAGCAAAATACTTTAATGCGGAGGAACGTGGAGCAAAATACTCTCTGTCACTAGTGAATAATCAGAAAAAGCAAGTTTTACTTTGGTGAATGTAACTTCCTCAAATCTTCATACCGAAGGCTCAAACTCAGGATTTAGCATCTTCAGACATGCCTCTAAATAACTTCCAATCCGCAGACCAAGATCTTCAATCAGCAAGAAATGTGGAGCAATCTTCTGGACTGTTCTTCAGTATGCAACACACTGTCTTCACTGCAACTCTCTGTTTCTTTCGGAGGGGCAAATTTTCTCAATATCCTCAACATATATTCATTACCATGTAGCTAACTCAGTTTGTTTACAAAATTCAATCATAGAAGAGGATGGTATAGGGAGGCATGGCAGGGTGCCTTCAGACA
The DNA here is from genome assembly GCA_027924645.1 of Cunninghamia lanceolata. Classification (NCBI taxonomy): domain Eukaryota; kingdom Viridiplantae; phylum Streptophyta; class Pinopsida; order Cupressales; family Cupressaceae; genus Cunninghamia; species Cunninghamia lanceolata. The sequence goes on along the minus strand of BSBN01001315.1, from coordinate 764,299 downwards.
ACAGTTCTCCCTCCAAGCAGTCCCCTCACCATTCTTCTTTGATTGGTGAACCTAAATTTGTCAATAGACCCTCAACATAGAGATTGGGAGGAGAATTCTACCCTTGGGTGTCCTTAGCCATTCTCTCCCTTTCACAGGACAGTAAGGTGCCCTACTAGCTGTTCTCTCCCTACCTGTTAGTGTAAAGGATGCCTTTAGCTATTCTCTCCCATAGTGCATATTTCCTCCTTGTCCATGTTGACAGTTTATCGCAAGTATTTTATGTATTTTTATATATGATAGTGATATGCAATAAGTAAAGATAGACAGTCAATAATGATCTGACCTGATGTTCATTATTTTATTTCTACACGTATATTCAATAATGATTCTTATTGAACTTCTAGTTCAGTTTTAGGATTTGCAATGTATCCTTTTGCTGTCCACACTAGTTTATATGACTGAATAAATATATATAACTCTGCAGATGGAATTCGAATGTCTGCTGTTATATTCAATAACCAATGATCGATTAATGTCTTTTTATATGAGAACTGTTGTATATCATATCAATTCCTCTCCTCCCTTTTGTTTCAGATATCTGTTCTCCTTTTACATCTCTTAAGGGAGGTGTCCTTTTAGGTAATGTTTGTTCCAAGGAGACACAACTCTTCAAACAATCATGCCTTTTACAAACCTTAATCGCTGCCTCTTCAAAACAACCTCTTAATATAATCACTTCTTTTTGGTATTGGCAATATTAATCACTTCCTAATAAGTATCTTAAGTAAGACATTTTGTCTTACATGTGGAGCGCTAATATTAAATCGCAGCTCTTCATGAACCTTTGTCGCACCTCAAATGCATCACTTCATACTAAACTTAATCACACTCCTTACTCTTAGTCGTATTACTTCATATATACGCATTTCTTCATCATTCCATGTCTTTTATGAATAAGACAATTTTCTTTATCAAACAGATGGTGATGCCTTTTATTACAACTGCAGATCGAACTATCTTTATTCCTTAATCAAACCAACCATTATATATTTAAGCACTTTCCCTTGGCACAGTTAATTCCAAGTTGGCCCTTTATATGAGTTAGCCATCCTTTTAATCGATGCCTTGTCTTCTTCATAATTTAATCGCTGCATTTTGTCTTCTATGAATAAGACTTGTATAATTTGTAACTTGAGTCGGCTCATAGGGGAGGGGACATGACATATATGAAGCAGCCATTTTCATACCATGCCAAAATCAAGGAAGAAGCTGGAACTGTCATAACTTCTCTTACTATCTAAACTCTCTCCAGATTTACAGAAAAGATGTAGAAGTAAAAGGTGGTACAATGCAGAATGCTTCCTCTCAATACAGAATGCAGTGCAGCAAGCAAACTTTATTTCTTACTTTCACATTTTTCTCACTTCTCTCTCCCCCTAGCTGACTATTGCAGTTTCAGAAAACCTGGAAAAGCAAGGTCCTCTCATACAGGAAATTAAGAGCAATATTTTCTACCTTTCCTTAACACAACTATAGCTTTCCTCTCTCATGAAAACCCAACAGCACTACAGACTTTTTTATCAAATACAGTAAAGCTAAAATGGAAAACCCATCATCAACTTGATGAAATATCCAAGTTCAGCCTCAGCAACACAGATAAGTGCACTACTCCATTAATGACAATGCAGGGGCTATGCAATTAGAAAGGCAAACCCTTTTTCTACTGTCACACATCCTCTCTTTCATAAATCACTCAAATTCCTCTCTCATTATTGCTACCATTCACTTTCTTCCTTTCACAGCAAAGACAACTCTACATCTATCAAACGTTGAATTTCCATTCCTCACCATTAAATTCCTGATGGAAACTCAAATTATGTAAATAGCTTATGGAAAGAGTGATTTGACAATCAATAATAGTACTATAGTTCCTCATCATCAGGGGTGCATCAGAGAATTTTAGTAACAATAAAATCCTTGGGGAGAAGGTTCCTCATGGGAATCCTTTAATGTTGGAATTTTGTTCCTTACCTAACCTAATTTTAGAAGCTTGGGAAGAGATTGAGATTTAGGGTGCATAGTGTCCAAAATATGCTCTAATAGAAGATCATTTAGGTATTCGATATAGGCACTCATGTAATCAATGATTTTGGGTCCTAAATATGGCCAAATAGGATGGGGAGTGTTAAGATATTAGTACAACATGTGTGGCCTTTGAGATAAATACATAGAGTAGTATGGAGGGACTTAGTTTTCTTTTTGCCCATGTATATTCCATAACCCATTTTGGAATCTAGTCCTTGATAAGGAGGGGAAACTAAAGGCTGACTACAAGTAGGAACAAGTTGATTGATATTAACCTTCAATGCTTGCATCACAATTGCCATTCTGTCAAATTACTTAGGCAGTTGTCTTTCTAAATGGAGAGGAGATCGATCTCATAGGAACTATGTACGAAGATTGCTATGAAGTCATGAATTTTGGGTTTTGAGGAATTACATGCCATTGATTTGGTGTGATCAAGAGTGCATTTAGGTTCATTATACCTCATATACATTCTATAACCCATATTGGGATCCGGTCCTTGATAAGAAGGGGGAACTATAGGACAACTAGAGGTAGGAACAAGTTGATTGATTTTAACCTTCAATTCTTGCATCACAATTGCTATAATGTTTAGTAACTTAACCAAATTGCCATTCTAGATGGAAGAGGAGACTAAGTTGAAAGGAATTATGTAGGAAGGTGGCTATGAAGTCATGAATTTTGGGTTTTGAGGAAATAGATGTCATTGATTTGGTGTGAATAGGAGTACATTTAGGTTTGTTACACCCCACAGGGAAAGTGTTGGAAAACTTTTAACACAATTATTGGTTGATATTCACAAGCTTTTTGCTCGTGCTAGCCACAATTTGATCATTAAGTTGGCAATTTGAAGGGACAATATACTAGTTATTAAATTAACGTATTGTGAAGTAGCAATTGAACAAAACAGAATCAATAATTATGCAATAGCTAAACAAAATATTTTATTATTTTTTGTCCATCATGGACAATAGGGTGGACTAGAAATGTTGAGGAACTTGTTTTCCATTTTCTCAAATGATGGTAGGTGATAGGATGAAATGGGCCCATACATTTTTTAATAAGAGGTTGGAAGTGTCTTCTATAAAGACAACTTTTTGAAGGGCATCAAAATGTAATGTCCCCTTTCTAGTGGAAACACTTAAACCTGAACCTACATTCAAAGTGATTCTCAAGGAGACATTAGAAACATTAGAGATCATTAAATTCCAACGATAAGATCAAACTAGTTCAATGATAATCTAAATACATCATTCCTTTATTGAATGATTATTCAATTCATGATTTTCATTGATGACTATTCTATACTTTTATTCCATAAGAATATTACACAAATTCAAAATCCATATCCTCTCCTCTTTTTCTTTATCAAGGAACTAGGGTTTACATAACGTGGGCGCTAAGAAACCAATACATCGAAGGAATTATACCCGCCCCTCCTTTCAATACCAATCAATGGATATGTAAGGCTCATGGAAACAATTCACATGTAGGAATTAAACCACCATTCCCCCTGTAATACGTACCATTCCTTAGATGAGGTAACATGAGTTATTAGTAATATGTTCTTGTATTCTAATATTCTCAGGTACTATTAAGGTGGTATTAAACATGTATTAGGATTCATATCTTCTCCTTTTGCTAGGATTTACATGCTGCGGGCACTAAGAAACCAATGCATGGAAGGAATTATACCTGCCCCTCCTTACAATACCAATCAATGGATATGCAAGGCGCATGGGAACCATTCACATGTAGGAATTATACCGCCATCCCCCCGCAATACCTACCATTCCCTTAAGGCGAAGCAATAGATGTGACACGATCTCTAATGCTAACACCCTTGTATTACAAATGGCCTTATCCATAGACATTTATCATCATAAACAAGGATAGAAATATTTTGTCATAATTTGGAATATCATATTCTTATTCGTCATTTGATGAGATGGTTTTCCTATACTTCATAATGATATCATATTGACATTACTATCTCAATATGCATATATATATTACATTATAAATCTTAATAATTAAATATATTAAAATTACTTTCCTGTTGTGCCCCTTATCTGCTGGCTGCTATCTTTTCTTTCACTGTAGATATGACCCGATCTGTTGTCTGATCTTTAGCTTCCCTTATCTGCTGCTGTCCACGTTTGATTCTATTTATTCTCTTATCTGTTTTCTTCCTTACCGATGCTAACTGTTGTAGACCCTTTTAATAGTAGAGGCCGTCCCTTGTGAGGGCGCAGCTCTATGAAGACAGCGATTCCTTAAAGGAATTCTCACCACTTAATGGGGTCGGAGTCTCCTTGTGAGGCCCGATCCCCATATATCATTATTTATTAAATATGCGTATTATATATTATTTAATACTTATTTTATATAATATAATAAATTTATATTTATGTTTATATCTTATATATTATAATAATCAATATTATATTATATAATACTAATATATATGAATATCATTTACAATTGTTTCTTATAATAATAAATTTATAATCGTTATATATTATATTATAATATTTATATTGACAATATTTATATTTGTATATATATTCATTATATAATAAATATATTATATTTTGATTATATATAATATTATATATATACACAATTATTTATATCATTCAATTGGACTAAATGCCGTATTTCACGAGAGCAACTTTATTGACTTGTATCATATTGTTTAAATCTTTAATTTAAACAATGCCTTAATATCGAGACATGACACAAAAAAGTGTCATCTTTGAGAATATGTCAACCACAACATGGAAACAATCATGACTATGCCTAGTTAAGAGAAGATCTAATATGTAGTCATTTGAAATAGACTAGGAGGGCTTGTCAAGAATTGGTAGGGGTGCGTACTTGAGTTATTTTCAATTGGTTGGGTTTGTAATAGCATAACTTGTGCAAGCCTTGATGTAAATAACTACATGACATAATTTTGGCTAGTAGAACTACATAATTGCCACTATCTTTTCTACCCCAAAGTGGCCTACCACCTAACTATGGTGAGCTTTGCAAATCTTCTTTATTATTTGCTCATAATTCTAACTCTCACAACAATAGAAATATTAATGACTATTCAATGAAAGTGTTAAATTGAAGTCATAATTAGATTAGTCTAGCTATTAAAATGAACTCTTTAATTTAATCCCTTCATGACTAATCTTGACTTCTAAGAGGAAAGTAAACACATTGACTTGATTTAGGAGATTCGTCAGCATAGAAATATTTGTCCCTTATATTATAATTGTTAATCAAAAGTATTACAATGAAGTCATAATTAGAGGGAATATGTGCATGTAGGAACACACAAACAGAAAATTAGTCCACCTAATGTAATAATAAACATTCTTTTAATCCCTTCATGACTAATCTTGACTTCTAGTAGGAAGGGAAACACGTTCACTTGATTTAGGAGATTCCTTGAGATAGAAATACTTATCCCTTTTATTATAATTGTTAATCAATTTATTATTTTTGAGAATGCTACCAAATAAGTAATAAATCTTATTTTGTTTCAATGTTTTAATTGATTTGAGGATGTAATTAAATATAAAGTAAAAACTAGAAGACATTACAATGTGGTCTTTCTAGATCAACTCCTAATTTTTTCACTAGATCTCATCATTCTCTATAATTGGTCATCTATATAGTGGCTCATTTGGTACTTGTTAGTGAAGTAAACAAATCTTTGTATCTTGAAAAAATCTTGTCCATTTTTTTCAAGTGTGCTATTAGAGTTGTTTTTATAGAATGTGTGGTTAACACAACATTTCATTCTTAATCGATAATGATTATGAGTAGAACGAATTTCCTAGTCTAAGAAATTATGTGTCAACATTGTTTTGCATTGTTATAGACACTAGCTTCATGGAAGCCACTTCTAGAATGTTGTGCTTTATGTTATATAGTTTGATAATAATACTTAGATGTCTAGCCTCATAGACACTAAGAGACTTGTATATGTAGGGTTGTTCTAGAAGAACATCAGATGTCTAGGGGTAGCACATCACATGCAACCTTATCTTTGAAAGGTTTGATAAAATAAGATAGATGCAATTGTTAACTAAAATGGATGGCTCCACTTTTATTGACCCATTTGCTAGCATATGGATGTGAATGATGACTTATTTGTAGGTTCATCTTCTCTACTATTTTTGTAGAGATTAGGTTCTGTTGACTTATAGTATCCACGATGAAATGTAGAGCTTCCCCAATCACCCACATTTATGAGTGAAATAGATGTTTGCCATCCTCTAGAGTTAGGAACTTTGTAGTGGTGATAGTGGCATGTGGATTCATGCCAACAATCTTCTCCCCTCTTTTGTAGAATGAATTGTAATGTATAATGATGCAAAAATTATATCTAGCTCCTAGAACTCTTTTAAAAAGATCCTTGCTAGCATGATAGTCCTTTTGGTCATGCCATCAATTCTTGTGAGTCTTATGCCATGTCTATGCCTTTCTAGGTCTTCTTATCTTTTTTCTATGATGTCTTCTTCCATGGCAAAGTATCCTTGTTATGTTTCTTTCCTTAAAGCTTGGTTATGTTGTCTCCATTTGGTTTGACACCTACAAAAGTCTTTCTTACCTTTGAGCTTGAATTTCTCTTCAATCTTCACTACATAATAGTAGGTAGTCCCTAAGCTTTTTTTTCATAAACTTCATCTCTATCTATATGTAGTGATGAAGGACACTATAATACTTGAGGACCCAATTATTCTTGGAGTCCTTGATGCCAAGTTTTATGTACAAGGCATGTAAAGAATTAGTGAACACCAATTGGACCTTCTAGCATAGTAGTTGTCATTGAATATAATTTTCTTCATGCATACCCTCTAGAAAAAGATCTTCCTTCATAGCCTCAAGAAAATATCCACAAGCAGGTTTTGTTTAGTTATCATCAAAGTTAAGCTACCCCTATTCCTCCTTGGCTAGAAGGCTAACCTTCAACCACTACTGAACATGGAGTTTGACTTTGAGAAAGGAGAATGATATTTTATCTAAATCTAATAAATAATTGCAAAGAAATATTTTCCAATTCAAAAATCCAATCATCAATGGTGTTTGCATCAATTTTTTCTTCAAAGATAGGTATTTCAAAGTTCACTTGGACTTTGAAGGAAGTTAGACCACCAAATGATCTATCTTATGGCTTTTCATCTATGCAAAATAACCCATCTTTTGCAATTTGCTTTCTAGATCTACCTTAATTAACACTTTGATGAGACCAACAATCACTAACTTGTTATTTAGTACCCATTTGCAATCCTTTGCACCTATTACGACGGTAGTCCAAGGGATCTTCAATTGTCAATCCTGAATGAGCATAATATAGAGGTGAAGGATGATAGGGAACTCGGTAGTCTGGCCTCTAATTACTTCAGAAATTTCCTAGCTGAGCAAAATAACAGAAATGACAGTGTTAAAGAAAACATTCTTCTGGATTGTATTCCTCTCTCTATTTAAAATTCCCAAATATATGGCAGAAAAATTAGAAAGGATCCAGAGAACCTTCCTATGGATTGGAGTGGAGGAAAAGAAGAGGATCTCACTAGTGGGATGAGCTAGAGTCTGTCAGCCCAAGGCCAATGGGGGTTTGGGGATTAGAAAAATTTAAGGTATGGACAAAGGCTTGCTAACTAAAATTGGTTGGACTTTCCTTAAAGAGGAGAATGACTGGGTTCAAATCATGAAAGACAAATACCTGCAGAGTGATTCTAATTCTGATATTTTGGTTAGAGACTCCCTTCCCAAAGGCTCTGTCATTTGGAACAAAATCACCAAAACCAGGAGCTCTCTCTCACAAGGCATCAAATGGAAACTGGGAAGAGGAGATAAAATTAGGTTCTGGGAGGATAATTGGCTGAGGGATGATCCCTTGGGGTAATTCTATGATGGAAAGAGCGATGAGCTTTTTTGGTACCAAGGTGAGCAACTATATTACTAGCCATCCCCATAGACAAAGAAGGTGGAAGAACTTATCTGACTGTTGTATCAATCAACATGAGATGCAGGAATATCAGTCTCTACAACAGGAGTTAGAAAGGTACAAAATTCTAGTTTTTCAAAGGGAAGATGAGATGTTGTGGGGTCAAGACCAAAAAGGTTTGTTCACGGTCAAGTCAGCTTACCATATGCTGACTAATAGAGGTTAGCCGAACCAGCTCTGGAAGAAAGTTTGGAATAGCAAGTTATTACCTAAAGTCAACTTTTTCTGGTGGGCCATGGCACACAACAAAGTTCTCTCCATTGATAAACTTAATAAAAGGGGTTTCCAATTGGTTAACATATGTGTGGTATGCTATAAAGAACAAGAGTCCATACAATACTTGCTCCTTCACTGTGAGTTCTCTAAACAAATTTGGAGAAAACTCTGCATAAGCTCAATTTGGAGTGGTTTTTACAAGAAAACTTGGAGGATTTTGCCCAAAGTTGGACCTCCCCTTTCACTCACCCCAGGATAAGAGAACTCTGGAGATAGATTCCCCCTCACCTTGGATGGAGTGTGTGGAAAGAAAGAAATAATTGCATTTTTAGAGAAATCGCTCGTAATACTGATGAGGTTTTTTAATCCTTTTGCAGAGCGGTTGCAGAAAACACCTCTACCTGTACCCTGCAAGTTGCACAGTATCCCCCTTCTCCGATTGAAATTCAAATTGCCAAGAACTGGTGCTTGAAGGAGGATATGAACAAGGTGGACATCTCTAAAAAGATGGTCAGACTTAACACCCGTTGGAAAATGCCCCCCAGTGGCTGGATCAAACTTAACTTCGATGGGGCAGAAAAAAAGAATACTGGTCTTGCTAGTGGGGGAGGGATCTTCAAAGACTGTCTTGGCGCCTCCATTGCTACTTATGCTGGGGGCATCGGTCAACAATCTAACAATATTGCTGAAGGCTTGGCACTTTTAAAAGGTCTATAGATCACCCACTCCTTGGGAATTGACAACCTGCAAGTGGAAGGAGATTCTAAGTTAGTGATAGATGCAGCCGTGGGAAGGTCTAACAGTGGTTGGAGAATGAAGAGTTTAATCAAAGACATCATCGGCTTACTATCCAGTTTCAATCAGATGGTTATCAGTCATGTTTATCGGGAGGGCAATAAAGTGGCAAATGCGATGGCTAATTTGGGTCAAAGCCTGGACACGTGGTGGTGCTGGAGGGTTGACAATAATTTCCCGTGTTAGATTCAAACCCTCATTAAGGAGGAGTTAAGCCCAGCTCTCAGTCCCTCATGAGGTCATATCTTAAGCTTTGGGGGAGATTGGGGGGCCACCGGAGATCTAGTACCTTCGGCCAGCTAGACTTCAGGTACAGGTTATTGGAGGCCACGAAGGTTAAGTGCCATCTCGATAAAGCTTGGACTTGTCTTTTCATAAGCGGTTTTGTTTCTTACATGAAGAGATGGCGTCTTGAGGGGGTTTCTCACACGCCTAGCCATGTGAATTCCCGTCTTGACATCTCGAGGATGCTCAACACAAGATTTAATGATGATCTTATAAGGCTCTTGAATAATGATATGAAAGGGATTAAATGTTCCTGCATGCAGAATAATAGCAAGTATGCCACCTTTGGCATGGGAAAGGCTGGAAACATCATTGCTATCAGCTTAAACTCTAAAGTGTTGTTAGCCATTAGCATGGAGATATCTGAGGGTTACACTGCGTCTGCTCTTTGTTGCATTGAGTTTGTTTTGTTTGTTGCCTGCATTGTCTACTTGTTTGAGCTTAGCAAAATGGGTGGTGATAGGTCGTGCACTGAACCAGAGACGTGTGAGGAATTCAAAAAGAATGAGACTCTATGGCACATTTGCCATGACGATGGTGTCACTTCGTACCTGGAATGTTTGCAAGGCTACGATGAAAATCTCTCAGCTCAATTTCTGCGATCTTATGATGGCAGAAAGGTTAAAGTTGGCAATGTGGGGTTTGAGATTTTAGAGGAGGTGATTGGGATGGCAACTGGGTTGTCTACTGATGGCATGAAGCACCCCAAGAAGAGCAAGATGTCGGATCCTGAAGGAATGAAGCTTTTTCTCAACAAAGGGGAGGTTCTGAACAACTTGCAAGGGGGTTTTGACCGTCAACTCTTACCTCCGCCATGGGACGAGGTATGTTTCATGATTATGAAGTATTTTACCTTAGAGGGGAGGTTCAAGAGGTTCTTTCATTATCATTTCGCTCTGCTAAATCACTTTAGGCGTAGTAAGCATATCAGTTTCCCCTTCTATCTGCTCTCTTCCTTGGAAACCTCCATTGCGGCGGCTAAAGAGCAACATGCCCTTGACCCTAGTAAGCCCGAGCTTCTGCTTCATCAAGGCCTAATCATGGACTGTATAAGTTCCATCTCGCCCTCTGTCCCCCAAAAGCCCCCACTCCCGTCAAGATTGAGTCTCAGCCGCATAATCCTACCCTGGTGATGGAGGGCTCAGTCATTATTACTAAAGTTACTCCTGAATCCTATGCCAAGTCCTTGAAAAATGGCAAGAAAAAACCCTCGGTGTCCAAAAGCCTCGAACCCACCACCGAAGATCTCACCCCCACCTCTCCGACTACAACCCCGGCCAAAAGAAAAATCCTCCAAGGTAGCCCTTCCCTATCCAGTAAGAAGAAGCGAGGAACCCTGGAAGAAGATTATGACACTGTCAGTGAGAATAAGACCGCTAAGGCTACCCTGGTGGTTGAGGAGGTTAGCACTGATGAAGATACTGGGGATTCAGATAGTGTTGAGGATGAGGTCTACACCCCCACTAACAGCAAAACTCATATGCCTACTACCAGGAGGTTGTCTAGGCTTGCCGCTAAATTGGCCTCCATGCCCAAGGGGAAAGTTGCCGTGATGGTGAAGGAGGATGTTGAGGAGATGCAGGAAGAGGACTAGCCTGTGGAGAAGAACAAAGGGGTTGTTGTGCAAATGCATGAAGAAGAAGACTCCGAGGATGATAATAGGAAGGGTTTTGCTGAGCTGCAGGGGTCGAGGTCTGAGGCCAACATCAAGATGGACACGGTGGTGGAGGAGACTGAACAAATGGGTGGTGATGTTTCGGTTAACAAAGGTAACAAGATTGAGGTGCTGGAAGCTAGTGAAGAGGGCTCCAACAATTTCCCAGATTTTAATGTGTAGGGTTCGGATACTGACAGCTTGGAGAAAAATAAAAAAGGGACTGGCAAAAAGAAAAAAGGTGCTAAAAACAAAAAGGACAAGGCTAAAGATACTCTAGAGGCTAGGATGACTCATTTGGAGCAGAAGTTTAACACCTTGGCCAATTTTCTACCAGTCATGCACAGGTCCGCCACAACACTGGTGGCTCTCCAGAAGGTAGCTCCCAAGGGACAAGAGAAGACGGACAAAAAGATGGAGTACGAGGACGTGCTCCAGTTTCTCATCGATGACTAGGACAAGATGTTCACATAGCCTTTGGAGGCTTGGTGCTACTCTGCTGTCGGTCCATGGTCGGTTTGTTGTTTCTATGGTGTCCAGTTTCTTAGGTCTTTTGTTTAATTCCTAGATCTTTAGTCTTTTTGTTATGATGCAAAAACTTTAATGGTTTGTTCTAAATTGGTCAGGTTTTGGTGAGCCTCTGTTGTTGTTTTGTCATGGGATCGGCACCCTTTTTTGCCGCTTATCTAATCAAAAACACTAATTGTAGAGCTTAATGTATTATAAAAGTAGTAATTAAACAAAAAGTAAACAAAATAGAATTAAAAATTACTAAATAGATTAACAAAATATATTTTTATTTCAACTAAGATTGTATAAAAAATGAGAAAATATTATAGGAGATATGTATTCCTTCTACTCTACTTACATGCATTAATTTGTCTGCTATATATCTTTATAATTTCAAAAAAACTTTACTAAAATTAATAATTTAAGGTTTTGATGAGAACCAAAGAATCAAACACTCGGTAGTGATTTGTGCCTCTCCTAGAACTTTAAATTGGTGGTTAGACAAGGAAATAGTTATTAGAAAACTTCTAAACATGTTGAAGTTATTTATTTTTGGTACCCCCATTTGTTGGGCCATAACTCTTAGCTTATTGCTCAAAATTTAAAGATTAAATATGCATTTGAAAGCTTAAGTCACAAACTAATTTAGGTTCTATACATGGGATAAAAGGAAAGTTGGATCCACTAAAGAAATTAAGGTGGTCAATCATTCAAAAGCAACCTATCCAATGATGGCCACATGTCACATTCATGTAATGTCCCCAATATATATATTTTTTGTATTTTCTGGTTTTTTTGTAATTTTTTGAATTTTATTAACACAAAACAAAACTAAAACAGTTAACTAGAAAATCAAACAAGTGCCTAGAAACACGTGAAATAAACCCTCATAAAATGATATAAACCCTCATATATCGATATAAACCCTCATTCACATAACAATAAACCAATAATGTATATGCTCAATTTCATCAGTTGTACTTGTAGATTTATGGATATGTAGCAGTATAAACCCTAGATCAAAATTATATTTAGATCTGAAAATGAAAATGTTCATAACAACAATAGGAACCCACTAGAAACTAGCATTTTATTGATTTGTAGTAGCAAGAACAATTACAATGACCGATATGAAATTTTAGAAATTCAATTTCAGTTTACATATAATTTATTCCACTCACAAGATTATTGAAAATGCTGGTGATGCAACTGATCGAACCTGTAGCATGGTGTAGATGGTTCTCAAAATGTATGGTAGCAGTTGGAATAGGTGCAGGTGTACAACAACTGGAAAATAGGATGAAAATGTAGCAATAAACCCTCCACCAGTAGGACCATCTCCCAAAATTGATGTCAACAATTAATGCTACTATACAGTTGGTGCAAATCACCCAAATAAGTGTGGAAACTCCTCTCAAATGCTAACGATAATAAAGGTACATGTAAATAATGTTGGTCACTACACTAGATGGTGTCAATATTGTACGACCTCTCCAAATATCCCTTTGATTGGTATAGAAATGTTTACAAATGCAGGCACTCCCAAAAATGGATGAAAAATCAACAACATAAATTGTAGATAAGTCTAAAAATGTAGAAATAAAATCCCTTGACGATAATAAAATATTTGCTTGCAAATCCCATTGTCAAAACACTAAAAATGTGCTTGAAATCACCATAATTCAACTCCAATGTGGAGATGCCCTAGACAGAGATGAGGGTTTTCATCCCCAAATTTGAAAATGAAAAACCAAGAGGGTTTTTCTCTTCCAAGATCTCTAAAAAAACCAAGGGTTTTCATCCTTGGATGCCAACTTGAACACGAAGCTCCAAAGTGAAGAATGCCAAATGAAATCTTGATGCTTAAATGAAGCCAAGCACCACCTTTTTATTCCTCTCCAAAACAAGCCCTTGGATTTAAATTTACCTCCAAAGTATTTAAAAATACTTTTTATAATTAAGTGTTTAAAAACACTTTTCTAAATTACTAAAATAATATTATTATGTTGCTCCCAAATTATAAAATCACTGCCCCCCCAACTTAAAATAATATTATTATTCATTTCTTTTGCTTAATCCTTTAGCCTATGGGAAATGAGGATAGGATAGAGGTCTTCTCCATGGTGCTAATTTGGAAAAGAGGACATGACATTTCACCACTAAAAGGAGTAGAAAACGGAGCTTAAGAGACCCCCTCATTAGCAAGAACATCAACTAATCTTTACCTTCCCTATAACAATGCATTAAAGAGACACTCGAGAATTTCTTGCTTCACTTAATAGCTTCATCAAACAATCTCATAAGCTTCCAATTAGCATAAATTTGTTTCTGAAGGCTTGAAATAATATCGAGTGAATCTACAACAACCTATTTACAACCATTGTCAAATACCAAATTTAAACCAACCACCACAACCATCCATTGTGTTTACTAGTTTTGTGACCAAGATAGAGAGATCCTACATGAATAAGATTACATTTGACGTCCCTAATAAAAATTCCCCCACCACCCCCCCTGCAAGTAGATTATGGTTCCCCTTGGAGGCTCCATCAAAATTGACCTTATATAGGTCCTCTAGTGATGGTTTCCAAACAATATTCTTTCTAACAATCTTTCTAACTCCTACCCCTTGAATGGGGGAAGGAAGGGTGACATTCTATTATTCAAGAATCTATTGTTCTTCCACCAAGAGGTAACTAGATTGTTTAAGAATAGAAGATGAAACATACTCCAAAATACAACATTCAATTTGAGTCCAAACGTGGAACCAACATAGCATCACATTATGGGACTAACCACATGTGTTGATGGAGGGAAGTAGGGAAAACCCAATACATTCCCAACTTGTAGACTAGATTCATCCTAATAGAATGGGAAAAAGAGAAGTGGAATAGTAAGTGATCAATGGACTCTAAAACTTCGTTACAAAAACACATTTAGAGAGACCATGGAAGTCCCTTTTCATCAAGTTGTCATAGGTTAAAATTTTATTCAAAGATGCCAACCAAACAAAGGTATTACACTTTGGAGGGGTTGAAGCTAACCAAATCATATCCACAAGTCAATCCTAAAGAGGAGGAAAGTAATGACTTTGAAGATCATAACCTACCTTCACCCTATAGTCCCCAAAAGAATCTGCATTCCAATGTATCTAATATGTCCTTTGTAAAAATGATAAATGAATGCCATTGAGTAAGGAAGAAAGGAGAATTTTTTTATCGTAAGGAAAACCAACCACAAGAAGTCCTTCCAAGTTCTTGTCCTTGTCCTTTTGCCATCAACCTTAGATTCCATTCAATAATATTTGATCTTCAAAAACTAGGAAGCATCAAGCATCTCTAAGGCTATCTCTAAACCAAGGGTGTTACAATGAGGTGGATTTCCTAGCTAGGAGTCCACTCAAAAATCAATAGATGAGCCATCTCCAATATCCCAAAGCAACCTAACAACAATTAGATCACTAGACTAAACCATGAAATTCCAAACAATAGAACCATGAGGGAGTTATTCCTCTACAAAGAACCCTAAACGGGATAGATTATTCAAATATTTATATTTAATTATGGAACAACACAATTGGGAGTGATCCTCCAAGAAGTATCAGGAAAGATTCACTCCAAGTGCAACATTTTGCATACCAAATTCCTCAAGACTTGCCCCTCTCTATGACTTCTTTAAACAAACCTTATCCCATTTTAGCAAAGGGAACTTTTCCCCTCTCCAATCCCTTGCCAAAGTAAAGCACAACAAATACTAGACAAAGCAACAAGAGAAGATTTATGGCTATGAAGAATTGATAGCAAATCGACTAGGATAGCTTGAAGAACCATCTTAGTCTTCAATATCCTCCTAGCCAAACTCAACCATTTACCACTCTAGGATGTCAACTTGTCCTAAACATGATCTATCACTTCCTTCTACAGATGAGATCTTCATAAACCAACAAACAAGGGGATCCCAAGGTATTTTCTAGGGAGAATAGATGCATAATGCCTATAGTAGCACAAACCCTATTATAAGTCTAAAGGGCAACATTTAAAAAGAAAAATTTGGACATATCTCTAATTATAAGTTGGCTTGAGGTAAGCTTATAATCATCTAAAATGGAGTTAAAAGCTCATGCATCTACAACTATTTCTTTTCCAAAGAGAGATTCATATCATCAACTTGGAGAAGAGTTAAGGGCTGAAAATAAGGAGCAAGATCAAACCCTACAAGACTATGATCAATCCTTTTAGAGTTTACAAAATGTCCAAAGGCTTCTACCATAAGAATAAAAAAGTAGGGAGTAAGAGGGTTTCCATGTTTGATACCATTGAGTGTTGAAAGAACCCCACTAGAGTGCCATTAAAGTGAATGGTGAACTACACTTTAATAACCATATTCATGCACCAAAAAATCCATGTTTCGAGAACCCAAAGGTTGCCAATGCTTCAGCCAAAAAGGACCAATAGATGTGGTCATAAGCTTTGGCAATGTCCAACTTAATCGCACTTCATGAATAATAATAATAATACCATCTAATATTTGACGACCATGCACAAAACCACCTTCTTCAAAATAAATGAGAGAGGCAAAAATAACTTTCAACCTTTTAGCAATAACTTCAGAGAGAACCTTACTGATAGTATTATAAAGAACAATTGGGGGAAAGTCCTCAAAGGAAGAAGGATTCTCTTTCTTATGAATCAAAGAAAGAAAGGTGGTTTTCAAATCTTTAAGCATTTACCCAAAAGCTAGAGAGTCATTAACAACTTTCATAGTATCATTCCCTCCTACATGCCAACATACTTGAAAGAAAGTAGTTGAGAAGCCATTCAGACTAGGGGC
The DNA here is from genome assembly GCA_027924645.1 of Cunninghamia lanceolata. Taxonomy (NCBI): domain Eukaryota; kingdom Viridiplantae; phylum Streptophyta; class Pinopsida; order Cupressales; family Cupressaceae; genus Cunninghamia; species Cunninghamia lanceolata. The sequence goes on along the minus strand of BSBN01001315.1, from coordinate 747,929 downwards.
TCTATCACTTTCAAGCCTAAGAAACATGCATTGAATCTCATCCTTAAAAAAAGGGGCCAACATGACCTAATTGTATTCAACTAAAATTATGAGGAAGACAATCTAACAAAGGAGTATGCATTGCAAGGTTAATATCTACCAAAGCTTCAAAAAAGGCTTGAAAGTAGTGAATAACTTTAGTCAACATTCAATTGGTGCATCGAAGAGGGAGCCTATTGAAGATTGAATAGCAGAATATACTTTTCCTACATGAGAGGGATTTGAAGATAGCATTATGAGATGTATGAAGACAATTGAAGGGTTCTACTCACCAAGACCTACCCTTTGCCACTCATTGCGAATCTGGAATACTCCAAAGTGTAGATGAATGGCCTAAGAGAAGATAATGCCAATGATAGTTGCAAAAATTTGCATCAGGGCCTGTGAGCTTGTCACATTCAAGTGGTAAGAAAAATCATGGCTACGCCTTGATGCACAAGAGCCTTGTCCAGCATATGTCCTCTAAGATAATTGGAATTTAAACATTTTTTTTGCAATCTCTATAAGAAAAGCATAATACGTGAGTAAGCTTTTTCAGTACAGTTTTTGTTTTTCCTTTTTTTGCAACATTTCCATTAGCCAAAATCAGTCCTTTCGTGTATGTTATCAATGCTTAATAAATTTGGTGGTGTTCATTTACCATTATGTGTCTTAGTATTTTACAAGTAAAAGTTGATTAATAAAAGATTATTACTATGCAAATGTTTTCACCTTTAATAGGGCAATGACGAATTGATAATGGAACTAAAGTCAATTTTAATTTTTAAACATGATTCTAATAGTTATATTAGAATATGAGTCTTCTTTGATTTGCAACTAGGAAATCATATACTAAGATAACTAATTAGGTTATCCTAATACCTTTTGTTATGATGGAAAACTAATTTTTTTTGTAATTGTTCACAAATATAGGAATATAAAAATATTTATATTTTACCATTGTTTATGTTTAATTTATTTTAGATTTAAAATAATGTTAGACTATTAAGACTATTAATGTAGAGGATGGTGCTAATTTATGTTATTTTATAGATGTGTTAATTTTAATTAAATAGATGGGTTTAGAATTTGCTAGACTTTTAATTATTGGTGTTTATATATTTTATATTATTGTATTTTAATCGATTGAAATTAGACTTTTAAGGGAGAACATGTAGTTAACAATGTAGTTGTGGAGTTTGATATTACAAAAATAGTACTAAAGATGACCCAGATGATAATCACATTAGAATAAATGTGAATTCGATAAAGTCTATAAATTAGGCTTCTATTAACACTTGCAACATTGTGCTCTGGAATGCCTCTAGTGTTGTTGTGTAGGTTCAATACGATGACAAAAATGTGAGTGTCCATGTCAACATATGTAATGTGTCAAATCTGTCAAATCCTTTGCTTCCTGTCACCATTGATTTGTGAATAAGTTTGTCAATTGTTTTATTTACTTGTGGTATTCATCACCAACTCTTGCTCAAGATAATGTGGACTTTGACAATCCATAAATCCCAAGGTCTAACACTTGAAAGAACATCAATTAACATCGAAGACATTGATCATTAGGGTGTCAGTCACTACAATGATGCAAGTGTGGCATTTAGCATATTTACATACCTCCCCGAGCTTTAGCTACAAGTGATATGCCCAAATACACAATAGTGCATATCTCTCCCTTAGGAGGAAGGGGGGATCATCTACACACAATATCAACCTCATATTATTATATAATTTAATTAACAATATACACCCCTGACACTACACACTATGCTTAATGTCTTATTGTAATGCCCCAACTTTTACACTAGGACATTAATGGACAAACACGGGATGAACCAATTTTTCACGATGCAAGTGTGACACCCACATGTCACAATTGCACACTAAGCATGAAAAATCACTCAAGTGCCACACAAAGGCACTAGAGAGAAGGTGGAACAAGACACGCTTCTCCAAAAGAGACAACCAATGTTGATATGTAGCCAACCCACCAAGCCATGTCGACATTCAACCTACAAGTTGAAAGGAGGGTCGACTACGACACCTCACCGAAATGATACAACCACAAGGATCCAAACCACGAGGCATCCACTTAAAAACCTTAAAAACATGTTATCTAATATCAAAATCATGAAATAACTCATATATAGAATTATAGCCATTTTCCAAAATGCTAACATACATACCAAATAAGAGAAACTGCAAATAGAATGCCACGCTCATTCGACATCATTGTCGAATCGAGCCAAAACCAAACATTGAAACATCAATAATAATGTGGGGAAATACATTCCAATCCATAAACATAGCATAATATAAATGCATAATACAAAACAGAGGACTCCAACATCCTCAATTAACCATTTCCAGGACATGAGAAAATGTTACAAAAAGATAATTTCCATCAAAAACATGATTAGTTTTTCTAACCAAATGACATCATAAAAATACAACACGATAGATGATACTTCCCAAACATGGAAGGATCACACTCCAATAAATAAATAATACAAAGCATGAATATACATTATAATAAATTGCCACCAAAATGCCCCAACAAGCATATAGAACAACATAGTCAAAATGTTTAGAAATAGACATAGAACTCATCCAACTCCTGCAAGATCATCTCGATAGGACCAATGGGGAAATGTTACTCGCCTCCCAACCATATTACCATCGTCAATCATAATAGATGACTATGCCACTCTAGGCAACCCCTGAGCTACAGAGTAAACTATCATGGCAAACCCGCTATCAAGGCCATTTCACACCAATTCAAGGAATGCATATAACACTCAATCAAGTACAAATGTCTCAAACACACAAGAGTCACAATATGGAATCACACATAAGTACAATAAGGTAACACTCACATCACTAGTGCTCACAAAGTAGATGCAACTACTCAGACCATAAGGAGCATAAAGACAACATATGGCACACACACCAATCAATGCACAAGACAAAATAACACTCAACAACAAGCATATCAATAATGATATCACTACTCTCATATGAACCTTAAGGTAAGGATGCCACCGCTCTCATTGGAGACTTAAGGTTAGGATGCCACCACTCACACATAGAGCCTCAAGGTGCCCATCCGCCACTCACACATAAGAGCCTCAAGGTACACGTCTACCACTCACACATAAGAGCCTCAAGATGCACAACCATCACTCACGCATGAGAGACACAAGGTGAACGATAACCACTCTAAACACTCAAACAGGCTCAAGGGGTACTTATTCATCACACTCCATGCATCCAACATCATCCAATGAGTTGGGAACTATCCAACCCACATAGGCAAGGGCTTCCTCCTTCAAGGAACCCAAAAATAGAAAAAGAGCATTTTACCCCTGAAGGCATGCTTCCCAAAGCAACTATAAAATCACTCAAAATTTCACGTTTTTGAAAAATGAGGAATTCAAAATCAGAAAATACCCCCTTGGTCTAAATTATCCCAACAATACACTTTTTCAATCACATAAAAATTACAGTCAAATCAAGCAAGGTAAAACAGGGAAATTCATGCACTTTTCACGTTTTCCAAGAAATCCAAAAACTGAAAATGCAAACATACCCTCCTGTTCTAAATTAGCTCAACAACAATCTTTTCCACTCATAATTTTTTTAACAAAATATGATAGGTCAAAATAGGAAAATTCATGCACTTTTCACGTTCTCCAATAAATCCAAAAACTGAAAATGCAAACATACCCTCTTGTCCCAATTCTACCCAACAACACACTTTTCACAAAACATTTCAGTTTAAAAAAAAATGACATAGTTTGGTAGGAAATTCAATTTTCCAAAAATAATATTTTCTACAAAAGAAAAATTGCTAAATAAAAATAAATACATATCCAACAAGAGAAATACCTGACTCAAACCGAAGGTATGGAGGAGGGGAATCTTTTTTGTTGTTACCATAATCTAATTCGACCAAGCAATCTCCCGGTGCATGAGCAAATCCAATTTCTTCCAAAAGAGGGTTTTGAAATTCCTATTTTTTACTCTCCATTTGAAAAATTACATAATGAAAATAATAAAGCACTTTTTTATAAATATCTCCCATTTTCAAAAATATCTAACTCTTTTATTCTTTTCTACAATTTAAAATCACTTTAAACACTAATATTTCTTTTCAAATAGAATTTAATCTATTTCAAACACCAAGCAATTAATTAAAAATATCTTTTCAATTAAATATTTTCCAAACACCTACTAAATCATTTAAATGTTTTTCTCATAACTAGGAAATGTTAACATAATCAATGATTTCTAAGGCATAATAAATCAATTCGCACGCCAAGCATACATAGAATCACATAAGCGATAAATCAAATGCACCCAAGAAGACATTCACATGTCCATCACAAGGGGAATCCACAATCACAATCGACTTGGATGAGGTTTTCACTAGTTTTAACAACACAAGGATCATGAGATGAGATGACCAACCGTCCCATGCCATCTACTCCACATTTCACTCATTGGTCAATATCCGTAATTTCCTAAACACACAATGCAAACGTTACGCGCATCTACCAAAAACATAACAATAGCCAAAACAATGATAGAAATTGCATAAGTAAATATTAAACATTTAAAATGCACATTTCAATTAAATCAAGTATTCAAAAATACAATCAATATGCAATTAATCATCTAACATAATCATACTGAAGGAAATCATATCCATCCACCCAACATGTTATTTAAATGAAAACAGTGAAGTTGAAACTCCAATAATATAACAATACATCACATGACCTCATCGGAAGCTCCTCGATAGTCATACAAAACATCTCATAAAGCATCTAGACTATACCCTCAGAACACCTCGATGGCAACAACCTCATCAGTAAGATCGATGCAATGATGCCAAATCATGAGAACGCACAAAACACTAGAGAAATACTCAATAACATATCTCATAATGATCCAATATCAGGATCAACGCACCAAAACTCATCTATCACACAAGATGACAAGGGTCGACATAGGTGGGCATTACACTTATATTGCCACAAAAAAATGTTTAAATTTCATTGTGATTTTCCATTAATTAAGAATTACACTCATTCCATATAGCTATCAACATGCCCATTGCACATTAAAGTGTGATTGCTAATTAAAATATCTGATAGATGATATGAGATGTTCCTGTAGGTAGAGGTTGTCCTTGCATAAATGATTAAGAGAGAGTAGAAATCTCCACTTGTGTCCTTTAGTGTTGATGTCTACAAGTGGTTGTATTATAATTTTAGATGTTCATATTCATATGCATATCAAAACTTTTTTATTTTTCATAGAAAATAACCTATCTTTTGTGTGTATTTAAATTACACATTTTGTAATTTATAATCATTAAAAATATCATGATTTTAAAAATATGATTCCATTCCACTCATTACAAAAATAAAACTAGCAATTGCACCTTAGCATGTAATGGGTACACCAAAGAGATCTTAAAAATGAATTATCAGTTCCTTAAGAAATTGACGTGTTTCCTCAAGCGTAACACCCCATGGACATGGACACATGCCATCTTTGGATTGTTAGCATGAAATGACTAATCAAAAGTCTCTCTCTCTCTCTCTCTCTCTCTCTCTCTCTCTCTCTCTCTCTCTCTCTCTCTCTCTCTCTCTCTCTCTCTCTCTCTCCTCTCTCTCTCTCTCCTCTCTCTCTCTCTCTCTCTCTCTCTCTCTCTCTCTCTCTCTCTCTCTCTCTCTCTCTCCTCTCTCTCTCTCTCTCTCTCTCTCTCTCTCTCTCTCTCTCTCTCTCTCTCTCTCTCTCTCTCTCTCTCTCTCTCTCCCCTTCCTCAATGACCTTATTTACATGGCCTTTGTATTGAAGAAAGTCTAATGTTGTCTTCAATTGAATCAAATCAATCCTCACATTTGTCTATCCAAATAAACTTCCTTAGTGGTGTCCTAATAGATGTTAAATGTTGTGTCTTCTTCTATTGACATGGTAACTTTAATTGTGTCCATGAGACCCAATAGATGTTAAATGTTGCATCTTCTTCTATTCACTTAGATGCGAAATTTATCTGCCTACTTTATTCTTGCCTCTCCCACTTCATAGAATTCTAACACTGAGTCTATCTCATGGTTTTCATAAGGCATCAAAATTATAAATGCATTATGCTCAAAATCAAACAATAATTCTATGGATATGACTCCCACTTTGTGGAGCTCAAATTAGGATAAGATAGTTGAGACGTTGGGAAGGCAAATCAATGAGAGTTCAAATCTCGAAAAGATTGGCAATAACTAACAATTAAAAGCACAATTCCATTTACTAACTTAGGACTCAATTAGCTTTAACAATTAACTTACCCCTCAAAGTTCCTTCACCACAACATGACACCCTAATGCCTTTATCATTACCGTCCATCACTTAACGACCTCTCTGGACAATAGAGCCATGTATCACTCATTATGCTTTACATTCCATCGACATTTTTTTTTATCCATAATTGTGGGGGTTATTTAGGTTGGCTACACTCCAGCGGAGGTCACAAGGGAGACCTCTTCCCCATCATTCAACTTAGATTATTTATTCAACACAAAAGGTAGAAATGGAAGTCCAAGAGCCACAACTTGGAATTCCAACTATAGATGTCACTTGGGGGATTTGAACTTGGATCTCCATCTTGAGAACCTTATGGCCTTGCCAAGCACAACCCCTTTGACACATTCCATTGACATATAATGTAATAACAAATATATAAATATTTATTGTATAATATATTTAATAAAATATATGATTTGTAATATAATATTATACATTATATAAAATATAGTATATAATAATAAATATATAATATTTTTAATCTAAATATACAATTTTATAATATAATATTATACTGAAAATATATAAATATAATATGTTTTATATTATAAAATAATTTGAATTTTATTTATTAGAGGTAAATTGATATACAAATAGAATAAAAAATACCCCATTTTTGAACACATGCCATATTTACCAATTGTATAGACAAATCCAACTATGCTCAACAAAATTCACAATGATTCAAAATTTATCCCAGCTTGAAAATACTTTAAAAAATCAAAGGAAAAATCATACCCATAACATGAATTTGATCAACAAAACTACTCATTTAAACATAAATCAATGATCCAAATAATGAACTCGAACCAAAATGATTCACACCCATTACATAGAAATAAAAAGTAATTATAAAAGTACCCAATTGAAACCCTCAATTCCATCGATCATATTATCTTTTTCTATATCCATTGTAGGCTTCCTAAAAAATGTATTCCTAGCGGAAGCACTTGCATAAAAATTGCCTCCAGTTGAAGAAACATAAAACTATTGTCAATGTCGTGCCATGGACGCCCATGAAAACATCACAAGAAGTGATGATCTTGACCAATAAAAACCCAAAATTTTAAACCAATGGAACACTATCATTAAGGTTATGGAAGAAAGTTGAGGACGTACAGAATGAAAGTGGGGATCAAATGTATTTTCTTGCATCAATAGAAATAACCTCACAACCATCGATTTTGAAAGTTAGCTCACTCCTCATCAAATAACACCTTATATATATATATATATATATATTCATTGAAAATGTCAAAAACAAAAAATTAAAAAATTAAAAATTAAAAATAAAAAAGTTCCCTCCTTAACAACATTTCTTTCCATATACTATTTCTAAATTATCTAAGAATGAAAGAGATTGTTATGATTGAAAATGAGATTCTTAATGATTTAAAAGATTTTGCTTTTGCTTGTGTGTTGGGTTTCCCATTGAAGACTCAGTTGCTGCGATGTTCATTTCTATTAAAATGATTTTCCCATTAAACATCACACGTGCAATTACCTAGCCCCCCTGTTTTCAAGAATCCAACGGACACTATTTTGGCTTTATTATGTCAACACAAGAAAACATTCTAGAACGTACTCACTTACCGACTCTTTCCTTAATTTCTCTCATAAATATTTCAAATATTTTATCCTAATATTCTTTTTATAATTTATTTTGCCAAGTTGCCATTGGAAAGGCTAAGATAATAAAAATTGGCCTCTCTATTATATTCTTCCATCTTAAGGCATGAGATGATTCAGAGGTTTTAACTTGTTAAGACCCGTGAAAATTTGTAGACTGTAAACCATTTGTTTTAGAACTAAACCTTTGTATACATAATTTTCTATGGGTCTTAAGTAAGTGTGTATATATGTAAAGATTGGTCATTGCAAGATAAAGATTGTTTAGTTGATTGTTGGTGAAGAAAAAAATGTAGGTAAAAAAACACACTTTGTATTTCAACCTTGTACAAGTTTTGTTTATGATTAGTAAATTATTTTCAAAAAATTACATGTTCCTACTTGATTCATGTAAGTTGTGTTTCGAAATTTAGGATTCATCAATTACAAAAATAAAGATTGTTTAGTTGATTGTTGGTAAATAAAAATGTAGGTGAAAAATATAAGTTTATTTTAACATACACAATTTTTATTTATGAATCCTAAGCTATCTTTCAAAATTTCATCTGTTTTCTATTTGGTTCATTATATGTTGTCTTTCAAATTTAGATTCATCAATTGTAAAAATGAAGATTGTTTAATTGATTGTTGGTGACGAAAAATGTAAGTTGAAAAACACATTGTGTATTTCAACTTACAAGTTTTCTTTATGGGCCATAAGTTGTCTTTGAAATTTATAACATATTCGTCCTTGATTCATAATTTTGTTGTGTTTTGAAATTTAGGATTCGTCAATTGCAAAAACAAAAACCTATTTTTCACTTCATAAAGTCACACATACATATTAGAGTAGGATAAACAATATTCAACAAAGAAGTTATAAAGTTGTTGCCTATTATTTTTTTATTTAGTTGGTTCAATATTTGTTGTGTTCAAAATTAGGATTTCTTAAAATTTGAAAGTGAACATTATTTAGTTGATTGTTCATAAGATAAAAATGCAGGTTGAAAAAAAATGGTGTTTTGCAACCTACACTGTTTTGTTTACGATTTGTAAATTATTAAAAAAAGGACATTTTCTTTTGTTTGATTTTTTTAACTTGTTTAGTTGATTCAAATTATTTTTTTATTTAGTTGGTTCAATATTTGTTGTGTTTCAAAATTTAGGATTTCTTAAAATTTGAAAGTGAACATTATTTAGTTGATTGTTCATAAGATAAAAATGCAGGTTGAAAAAAAATGGTGTTTTGCAACCTACACTGTTTTGTTTACGATTTGTAAATTATTAAAAAAAGGACATTTTCTTTTGTTTGATTTTTTTAACTTGTTTAGTTGATTCAAATTATTTTTTTATTTAGTTGGTTCAATATTTGTTGTGTTTCAAAATTTAGGATTTCTTAAAATTTGAAAGTGAACATTATTTAGTTGATTGTTCATAAGATAAAAATGCAGGTTGAAAAAAATATGGTGTTTTGCAACCTACGCGTGTTTTGTTTACGATTTGTAAATTATTTAAAAAAGGACATTTCTTTTGTTTGATTTTTTTAACTTGTTTAGTTGATTCAAATTTTCTTGTATTTCAAAATTTGTGTTTCTTAATTTGCAAAAATGTCGAATGTTTATTAAAAAACATGCAAGTTGAAAAATATGCTATGTTGTTCAACCTGCATAAGTTATGTTTGGAATTCCAAATTTGTAATTTTAAATATCTGATTACATATAAAAATATGAGAGTTGGGTTAGTTTTCTATATATGAAGTTATTCTTTTTCATTTAAAACCTATTGTTTATACAGTTTATCCTCAATTATTTTGAATTGGATTAGGTTTGCATGTAATGTTTAAATGAACTTATGGTGTAGTTTATATTGTTCGTAATTGTATTTGCATCTAATGTTTGAATAAACTTATGGTGTAGTTTTACATTATTCGTAACTGGGTCTGCATCTAATGCTCAAATGAATTTACATTGTTGCATAATTATATTTATGTGATTGGTTGTGATAGAATAACATATTAATAAAGGAGACTAATTGCACAAATTGTTCCCTTAAAACTATGTGTGGTATGTCTAAAAAAATAAGAGATTATTAAGTCTACAAACTATTGAAACCATTAAAGACAATCCATGGGAAAAATATTATGCATTTGTGATGATTATTTTCTAAGGTTATTCACTTCCAAAAACTTACATGCTGCATGAACTTGGTCACCAAGAATGCCCCAGTTTATCAATTATTATCTTGAAAACACCTCCACCAATTCTACATGCAATCTATAGTTCTCTTCTTTTCATATAAATGGTATTATGCAAATAAAATATAATGTCCATTTGCTTCTTCGATTGAGGTGGTGGCGATAATCCGTCTTTTAGGTTATTGAAGAGAATCAAGAACTTGGAGGAGCACCTTTGGCCAAAGATTGCAGCAGAGGAAAAGTTAAATAGAAGGAAAAATACATGGATGAAGCAAAATGTAAAGTGGGTGAATAAGTGGGGCATTAGCATGCACAAATGTCTAAACACAAACATGGAAATCAAAAAGTATGTAAAGAGAAAGCCAAGGAAGCCATGTGGGCTAGACAACTCAGGCAAAAAAGAGAGCATTATATCAAATATTTTAACCCCACTTGTGACCATGGGCCAAAGTACTACATAGGTGTAGATATCAAGTTGTTGGGGTGGGTGGGCAATATATATTTTGATTGGCGGGAGGTATATTATTGTGGTTCGGGCCCCCCCGGGAGGTTAAGTCCAAGGTTTTGCCAACAACGATAGGGACCACCCACCCGGGTGGGTGGAAAGTAAGGGCCCCCCCCGGGCCCTCCCACCCACCCCTGATTATTTGTGGGGGGCTACGACCTCCCACCCAACTATTGTTTCCCACCCACCCGCATAGGCATCCTCCACAATAATATATATTCCCTATTGTTGGGGCCTATTGTTTCCCACCCACCCGCACAGGCCTCCCACCCAACTATATAGAGGGGGGGGTGGGGGGTTAAGTTCGGCATCTACCTCCCGTCACAATAATATACCCAAAGGGGCTGAAGCGGGGGGCCCCCCCACCTCCTGCAGGGGTTGGAGGGCAATATATATTTGATTGTGCCCTCGGCTGCGGCATATAGTTGGCGTTGGAGGTAGATGCCGTTTAAAAGTCGGGTGGTTGGGGGGAGATAGTTGGGGTTGGGTGGGGCCCCCCCTTTTCTATTATGGAGGGTGGGAGGGGCCTATTGCCTCCCACCCACCCCTAATGCCAACTATATAGAGGGGGGGGGGGTGGGGGGCTAATGTTCCTCGGGCGCCCGGTTTTTTCAATTATTGAACAACATCTAACCTCCACTATGGCCCAACTTAGAACTAGCTCACACCATCTTAGGTGTGAAACGGGAAGGTGGGTGACACCCAAAGAAGAATGAGTGGATAGGATTTGTCATCTATGTCCATCGGATTTAGTGGAAAGGGAATGGCATTACATCGTGCGTATGAGGACATACGGATCAACTACATTGATATGCTAAATGTGGGGTCTCTAAAGGCCTTGTCTGAAGATGAGAGGATAGCCAAAGCAGGAGATTCCCTGTGCATGATTCATAACAGAAGAAAGGGGATCAAGTTCGAAATGGAGAGGAACCAAAAGTAATAGGGGGGCTGCATGTGGTTCCTTTGTTTCCTTATTTGATGCAACATGTTTTCCCTCTGAGTCCCATAGACTATGGTCTCATGGACGTCATTAAAAACTTTCATTCATTCTCTTCTAAAATAAATAGAAATGATGTGATTGATTAATATATCAACTGATATATGCGCTTTTTCCATGTGCTATTAGATATATTAGTGGGCAAACACCTCGTTACCATTACTTATCAATAAATATGAAACACATTCCTTAAATATCGTGCATCCTATCTTCGTGTCAAATCTATGCCATGCATGTAAAAAACAAAATAAGGGATAACCATAAATACAAATGGTATGGAGAATAGCCACTTCTACAAATAAAGTGCCTATTGATTCTGTGAATAAAGAGGAAAACTAAAAGATCATTAAAAAAAAAAAGTTTTGAAACACATCTGTACACGGACTGGTAAAAATGAGATTGAGATGGTTACCTATGGAAAGGCAAGACACCCACATGATATGAAAAAATCTGTTTACTAGAAATCATCTCATTATGTACATAAACCAGATTTTACAAGGAACCCAAAGTTGTAACAGCCAAACAACACTCTATTATATTAGACTGCCTAGAAAGTAAACGTCATAAGCTGCAATCACACAAGCCGTTGTCGTCAACACTCTCCCAACTATATGGAGGACTTGGGCTTTGAAAATCCGTGTTCCCCAGTGGAGGACATGGATACATACCCAACAACTCATTCAATACCCATTCATCATCCTCTATAGTGAACACATTTTTCTCTTCCTCTTCAAACTCCATACAATCTATTACATGGGCTGCTTCACAAAGTAAACCAGAGCTTTTGTCCTCATCTTCAATCCAATTGAAAAAATCAGGGTCTGAATTAGAAGCGAGGCTGCTATCAACATTAGAGGAGGAGCAGGGGCTTTCACCATAAGCTTTTGTACATTTAATCTGAGGTTTCAGCTCCAGCACTGCCTCCAAATATTGAAGATACTCCTGTGTCGATGCATCCACAGCCTTTGGGGCGGCTTCAACTTCCATTAGACGCTCCTTCAAATTTGGGGGCGGCTCTGTTGTGGGGAAATTGAGTTTGGCTTTGGGTCCTTTGATCTTAAAAGCCTCTCGATCATAAGCCCTAGCAGCATCCTCAGCAGTGTTGTAAGTGCCCAACCAAACCCTCATTCCCTTAATTGGGTCTCTGATTTCGGCCGCCCACTTTCCCCATGGGCGTTGCCTTATGCCTCTGTACTCATGCTGCTTACTACACTTCCTCTTCTTATTTACCCTTCTTGGAGTTTCCAATTCATCGCAAACGCTTCCATTGGGATATGAAATAGTGTCCAAATTGGCCCACAAATCCTTAAAATTGGCTCTTCTTCTGCGAGAAGAAGAGGCGGGTATAAACTGAGAGATAATAGCTCCTCCACACATTTTGTTTAGCACACCAGGAGAAAATGCTTTGAAATCCCGATATCAGGGGAGGCAGGACTTTATAGCCTCGCGCTCAGCGGATAAGAGGAAGAGTAGTGAGGTGGATTTACAAGTTGCAACCCTGTGAAAGCGAAAGATGAATCCCAGGTGCATTGAAAGAAGAAAGAGGCAACTTGCTAAGTAAAATAATTTTAAATCACACCCAGTATCGAAATACAACTATAACTAGCAGTTTATGAAATTAGATGGTATGTATATATATTTGTCAATGTTCCCACCTAGTGACGGATGGAACAACCTCCACCTATCAGCCTCAAACTTGCTAAAAAATGTTCCTCCATGCGGGTTAAAATTTGGTAAATGCTTTAATAGAAGATCATTTAGGTATTCGATATAGACACTCATGTAATCAATGATTTTGGGTCCTAAATATGACCAAGTAGGATGGGAAATGTTAAGATATTAGTACAACATGTGTGGCCTTTGAGATAAATACATATGGTAGTATGGAGGGACTTAGTTTTCTCTTTGCCCATGTATATTCCATAACCCATTTTGGAATCTAGTCCTTGACAAGGAGGGCAAACTAAATGCTGACTAGAAGTAGGAACAAGTTGATTGATATTAACGTTTAATGTTTGCATCACAATTGCCATTGTGTCCAATTACTTAGGCATTTGTCCTTCTAGATGGAGAGGAGATCGATCTCATAGGAACTATGTACGAAGATGGCTATGAAGTCATGAATTTTGGGTTTTGAGGAATTACATGCCATTGATTTGGTGCGAACAAGAGTGCATTTAGGTTCAATATACCCCATGTACATTCTTTAACCCATATTGGATCCGATCCTTGATAAAAAGGGGGAATTATAGGATGACTAGAGGTAGAAACAAGTTGATTGATTTTAACCTTCAATTCTTGCATCACAATTACTATAATGTTGAAAAGAGGAGACTAAGTTGAAAAGAACTATGTAGGAAGGTGGCTATGAAGTCATGAATTTTGGGTTTTGAGGAAAGAAATGTCATTTATTTGGTGTGAATAGGAGTACATTTAGGTTTGTTACACCCCACGGGGAAAGTGTTGGAAAACTTTTAACACAATTATTGGTTGTTATTCACAAGCTTTTTGCTCATGCTAGCCACAATTTGATCATTAAGTTGGCAATTCAAGGGACAATATACTAGTTATTAAATTAATGTATTGTGAAGTAGCAATTGAACAAAATAGAATCAATAATTATGCAATAGCTAAACAAAATATTTTATTATTTTTTGTCCATCATGGACAATAGGGTAGACTGGAAATGTTGAGGAACTTGTTTTCCATTTTCTCAAATGATGGTAGGTGATAGGATGAAATGGGCCTGTACATTATTTAATAAGAGGTTGGAAGTGCCTTCTATAAAGATAACTTTTTGAAGGGCATAAAAAAAGTGTCATCTTTGAGAATATGTCAACCACAACATGGAAACAATCATGACTATGCCTAGTTAAGAAAAGATCTAATATGTAGTCAATTGAAATAGACTAGGAGGGCTTGTCAAGAATTGGTAGGGGTGTGTACTTGAGTTATTTTCAATTGGTTGGGTTTGTAATAGCATAACTTGTGCAAGCCTTGATGTAAATAACTACATGGCATAATTTTGGCTAGTAGAACTACGTAATTGCCACTATCTTTTCTACCCCAAAGTGGCCTACCACCTAACTATGGTGAGCTTTACAAATCATCTTTATTATTTGCTCATAATTCCAACTCTCACAACAATAGAATATTAATGACTATTCAATGAAAGTGTTAAATTGAAGTCATAATTAGATTAGTCTAGCTATTAAAATGAACTCTTTAATTTAATAACTTCATGACTAATCTTGACTTCTAAGAGGAAAGTAAACACATTGACGTGATTTAGGAGATTCGTCATCATAGAAATATTTGTCCCTTATATTATAATTGTTAATCAAAAGTATTACAATGAAGTCATAATTAGAGGGAATATGTGTGTGTAGGAACACACAAACACAAAATTAGGCCACCTAATGTAATAATAAACATTTTTTTAATCCCTCCATGACTAAGCTTGACTTCTAATAGGAAGGGAAACATGTTGACTTGATTTAGGAGATTCCTTGAGATAGAAATACTTATCCCTTTTATTATAATTGTTAATCAATTTATTATTTTTGAGAATGCTACCAAATAAGTAATAAATCTTATTTTGTTTCAATGTTTTAATTGATTTAAGGATGTAATTAAATATAAAGTAAAAACTAGAAGACATTACAATGTGGTCTTTCTAGATCAACTCCTAATTTTTTCACTAGATCTCATCATTCTCTAGAATTGGTCATCTATAGTGGCTCATTTGGTAATGGCATTCTAAGAATGAGATTAATTAAATGCTTCACCTAACAACGAAGAGGTACACTTGTCAGTGAAGTAAACAAATCTTTGTATCTTGAAAAAATCTTGTCTATTTTCTTCAATTGTGCTATTAGAGTTGTTTTTATAGATTGTGTGGTTAACACAACATTTCGTTCTTAATCAATAATGCTTATGAGTAGAACGAATTTCCTAGTCTAAGAAATTATGTGTCAACATTGTTTTGCATTGTTCATAGACACTAGCTTCATGGGCGCCACTTCTAGAATGTTGTGCTTTATGTTATATAGTTTGATGGTAATGCTTAGATATCTAGCCTCATAGACACTACGAGGCTTGTATATGTAGGGTTGTTCTAGAAGAACATCAGATGTCTAGGGGTAGCACATCACATGCAACCTTGTCTTTGAAAGGTTTGATAAAATAAGATAGATGCAATTCTTAACTAAAATGGATGGCTCCACTTTGATTGACCCATTTGCTAGCATTTAGATCTAAAAATGAAAAAGTTCATAACAATAGGAACCCACTGGAAACTAGCATTTTATTGATTTGTAGTAGCAAGAACAATTACTATGACTGATATGAAATATTAGAAATTCAATTTCAGTTTACATATAATTTATTCCACTCACAAGATTATTGAAAATGCTCGTGATGCAACTGATCAGACCTGTAGCATGGTGTAGATGGTTCCCAAAATATATGGTAGCAGTTGGAATAGGTGCAGATGTACAACTGGAAAATAGGATGAAAATGTAGCAATAAACCCTCCACCAGTAGAACCACCTCCCAAAACAATTGATGTTAATAATTAATGCTACTATAAAATTGGTGCAAATCACCCAAATAAGTACTCCTCTCAAATGCTAACACTAATAAAGGTACATGTAAATAATGTTGGTCACTACATTAGATGGTGTCAATATTGTACGACCTCTCCAAATATCCCTCTGATTGGTATAGAAATGTTAACAAATACATGCGCTCCCAAAAATGGATGAAAAATCAACAACATAAATTGTAGATAAGTCTAAAAATGTAGAAATAGAATCCCTTGACGATAATAAAATATTTTCTTGCAAATCCCATTGTCAAAACACTAAAAATGTGCATGAAATCACCATAATTCAACTCCAATGCAACCCCTATGTGGAGATGAGGGTTTTCATCCCCAAATTTGAAAATGGAAAACCAAGAGGGTTTTCCTCTTCCAAGATCTCTAAAAAAACCAAGGGTTTTCATCCTTGAATGCCAACTTGAACACGAAGCTCCAAAGTGAAGAATGCCAAATGAAATCTTGATGCTTAAATGAAGCCAAGAACCACCTTTTTATTCCTCTCCAAAACAAGCCCTTGGATTTAAATTTCCCTCCAAAGTATTTTAAAATACTTTTTATAATTAAGTGTTTAAAAACACTTTTCTAAATTACTAAAATAATATTATTAAGTTGCTCCTAAATTATAAAATCACTGCTCACCCAACTTAAAATAATATTATTATTCATTTCCCTTGCTTAATCCTTTAGCCTATGGGAAATGAAGATATGATAGAGGTCTTCTCCATGGTGCTAATTTGGAAAAGAGGACTTGAAATTTCACCACTAAAAGTAGTAGAAAATGGAGCTTAAGAGACCCCCTCATTAGCAAGAACATCAACTAATCTTTACCTTCCCTATAATAATGCATTAGAGAGACACTAGAGAATTTCTTGCTTAAATTAATAGATTCATCAAACAATCTCATAAGCTTCCAATTAGCATAAATTTGTTTCTGAAGGATTGAAATACTATCAAGTGAATCTTCAACAACCTATTTACAACCATTATCAAGTACCAAATTTAAACCAACCACCACAACCATCCATTCTGTTTACTAGTTTTGTAACCAAGATAGAGAGATCCTACATGAATAAGATTACATTTGAGGTCCCTAATAAAAATTCCTCCCCCTAGTAGATTATGGTTCCCCTTGGAGGCTCCATCAAAATTGACCTTATATAGGTCCTCTAGGGGTGGTTTCCAAACAATATTCTTTCTAACAATCTTTCTAACTCCTACCCCTTGAATGGGGGAAGGAAGGGTGACACTCTATTATTCAAGAATCTATTGTTCTTCCACCAAGAGGTAACTAGATTGTTTAAGAATAGAAGAGGAAACATACTCCAAAATGCAACATTCAATTTGAGTCCAAATGTGGAACCAACATAGCATCACATTATGGGAGATTCTTCTATTACCTTCTAACCAAATACCCCATTGGTTATAGGCCAATGCCATCTTCTAGAGATGGATAATCTTTTTAGTGTCATACGACTAACCACACACATGCTGATGGAGGGAAGTAGGGAAAACCCAACACATTCCCAACTTGTAGACTAGATTGATCCTAATAGAATGGGAAAAAGAGAAGTGGAATAGTAAGTGATCAATGGACTCTAAAGCTTCATTACAAAAACATATTTAAAGAGACCATGGAAGTCCCTTTTCATCAAGTTGTCGTAGGTTAAAATTTTATTCAAAGATGCCAACCAAACAAAGGTATTACACTTTGGAGGGGTTGAAGCTAACCAAATCATATCCACAAGTCAATCCTAAAGAGGAGGAAATCATTTACTTTGAAGATCATAACCTTCACCCTATACTCCCCAAAAGAATCTGCATTCCAATGTATCTAATATGCCCTTTGTAAAAATGATAAATGAATGCCATTGAGTAAGGAAGAAAGGAGAAATTTTTTATCCTAAGGAAAACCAACCACAAGAAGTCCTTCCAAGTTCTTGTCCTTGTCCTTTTGCCATCAACCTTAGATTCCATCCAATAATATTTGATCTTCAAACACTAGGAAGCAACAAGCATCTCTAAGGCTATCTCTAAACCAAGAGTGTTACAATGAGGAGGATTTCCTAGCTAGGAGTCCACTCAAAAATCAATAGATGAGCCATCTCTAATATCCCAAGGCAACCTATCAACAATTAGATCACTAGACTAAACCATGAAATTACAAACAATAGAACCATGAGGGAGTTATTCCTCTACAAAGAACCCTAAAGGGGATAGATTATTCAAATATTTATATTTAATTATGGAACACCACAATTGGGAGGGATCCTCCAAGAAGCATCAGGAAAGATTCACTCCAAGTGCAACATTTTGCATACCAAATTCCTCAAGTCTTGCCCCTCTCTATGACTTCTTTAAACAAACCTTATCCCATTTTAGCAAAGGGAACTTTCCCCCTCTCCAATCCCTTGCCAAAGTAAGGCACAACAAATACTAGACAAAGCAACAAGGGAATATTTATGGATATGAAGAATTGATAACAAATAGACTAGGATAGCTTGAAGAACCATCTTGGTCTTCAATATCCTCCTAGTCAAACTCAACCATTTACCACTCTAGGATGTCAACTTGTCCTAAACATGATCTATCACTTTCTTCTAAAGATGAGATCTTCATAAACCAACAAACAAGGGGATCCCAAGGTATTTTCTAGGGAGAGTAGATGCATAATGCCTATAGTAGCACAAACCCTATTATAAGTCTAAAGGGCAACATTAAAAAAGAAAAATTTGGACATATCTCTAATTATAAGTTGGCTTGAAGCAAGCTTATAATCATCTAAAATGGAGTTAAAAGCTCACGCCTTTACAACTATTTCTTTGCCAAAGAGGGATTCATATCATCAACTTGGAGAAGAGTCAAGGGCTGAAAATAATGAGAAAGATCAAACCCTACAAGACTATGATCAACCCTTTTAGAGTTTACAAAATGTCCAAAGGCTTCTACCATAAGAATAAACAAGTAGGGAGCAAGAGGGTTGCCATGTTTGATACTATTGAGTGTTGAAAGAACCCCACTAGATTGCCATTAAAGTGAATGGTGAACTACACTTTAATAACTATATTCATGCACCAAGAAATCCATCTTTTGAGAACCCAAAGGTTGTCAATGCTTCACCTAAAAAGTACCAATGGATGTGGTCATAAGCTTTGACAATGTCCAACTTAATCACACTTCATGAATAATAATAATAATACCATCTAATATTTGACAACCATGCACAAAACCACCTTGTTCAAAAGAAATGATAGAGGCAAAAATAACTTTCAATGTTTTAGCAATAACTTCAGAGATAACCTTACTAATAGTATTATAAAGAACAATTGGGGGAAATCCTCAGAGGAAGAAGGATTCTCTTTCTTATTAATCAAAGAAAGAAAGGTGGTTTTCAAATCTTTAAGCATTTATCCAAAAGCTAGAGAGTCATTAACAACTTTCACAATATCATTCCCTCCTACATGCCAACATACTTGAAAGAAAGTAGTTGAGAAGCCATTCAGACTAGGGGCTCTATCACTTTCAAGCCTAAAAAACATGCATTGAATCTCATCCTTTAGAAAAGGGGCCTAATTGCATTCAGCTAAAATTATGTGGAAGACAATCTAACAAAGGAGTATGCATTGCAAGGTCAATATCTACTGAAGCTTCAAACAAGGCTTGAAAGTAGTGAATAACTTTAGTCAACATTTAATTGGTGCATTGAAGAGGGAGCCTATTAAAGAATGAATAGAAGAATATACTTTGCCTACATGAGAGGGAGTTGAAGATAGCATTATGAGATGTACGAAGACAACTAAAGGATTCTACTCGCCAAGACCTACCCTTTCCCACCCATTTTGAATGTGGAATACTCCAAAGTGTAGATGAATGGCCTTAGAGGAGATAATGCCAATGATGCAAAAATTTGCATCAGGGCTTGTGAGCTTGTCACATTGGAGTGGGAAGAAAAATCATAGCTACACCTTGATGCACAAGAGCCTTGTCCAGCATATGCCCTTTAAGATAATTGCAATTTAAACATTTTTTTTTTGCAATCTCTATAAGAAAAGCATAATACGTGAGTAAGCTTTTTCAGTACAGTTTTTGTTTTTCCTTTTTTTTGCAACATTTCCATTAGCCAAAATCAGTCCTTTCGTGCATTTTACCAATGCTTAATAAATTTGGTGGTGTTCATTTACCATTATGTGTCATAGTATTTTACAAGTAAAAGTTGATTGATAAAAGATTATTACTATGCAAATGTTTTCACCTTTAATAAGGCAATGATGAATTGATAATGGAATTAAAGTCAATTTTAATTTTTAAACATGATTCTAATAGTTATATTAGAATATGAGTCTACTTTGATTTGCAACTAGGAAATCATATACTAAGATAACTAATTAGGTTATCCTAATACCTTTCTTTATGATGGAAAACTTTTTTTTTTGTAATTGTTCACAAATATAGGAATATAAAAATATTTATATTTTACCATTGTTTATGTTTAATTTATTTTAGATTTAAAATAATGTTAGACTATTAAGACTATTAATGTAGAGGATGGTGCTAATTTATGTTATTTTATAAATGTGTTAATTTTAATTAAATAAATGGGTTTAGAATTTGCTAACTTTTAATTATTGGTGTTTATATATTTTATATTATTGTATTTTAATTGATTGAAATTAGACTTTAAAGGAAGAACATGTAGCAACAATGTAGTTGTAGTGGAGTTTGATATTACAAAGAATAGTACTAAAGATGACCCAGATGATAATCACATAAGAATAAATGTGAATTTGATAAAGTCTATAAACTAGGCTTATATTAACACTTGCAACATTGTGCTCAAGAATGCCTCTAGTGTTATTGTGTAGGTTTAATAGGATGACAAAAATGTGAGTGTCTATGTCAACATATGTAATGGGTCAAATCTGTCAAATCCTTTGCTTCCTGTCACCATTGATTTGTCAATTGTTTCATTTACTTGTGGTATTCATCACCAACTCCTACTCAAGATAATGTGGACTTTGACAATCCATAAATCCCAAGGTCTAACACTTGAAAGAACATCAATTGACATCGAAGACATTGATCATTAGGGTGTCAGTCACTACAATGAGGCAAGTGTGGTGTTTAGCATATTTACATACCTCCCCAAGCTTTAGCTATAAGTGATATGCCCAAATACACGATAGTGCATATCGGTCCCTTAGGAGGAAGGGGGAGGATCATCTACACACAATATTAAACTCATATTATTAGACAATTTAATTAGCAATGTACACCCCTCACACTACACATTATGCTTAATGGCTTATTGTAATGCCCTAACTTTTATACTAGGACTTTAACAGACAAACATGGGACGAACCAATTTTTCAAGATGCAAGTGTGACACCCACATGCCACAATTGCATACTAAGCACGGAAAATAACTCAAGTGCCACACAAAGGCACTAGAGAGAAGGTGGAGAAAGACACGCTTCTACAAAATAGTCAACCAATGTTGACATGTGGCCAACCCACCAAGCCATGTCGACATTCAACCTACAAGTCAAAAGGAGGGTTGACTACGACACCTTACCAAAATGATACAACCAAAAGGATCCAAACCATGAGGCATCCACTCAAAAACCTTAAAAACATGCTATCTAATATCAAAAGCATGAAATAACTCAAATATAGAATTATAGCTATTTTCCAAAATGCTAACATACATACCAAATAAGAGAAACTGCAAATGGAATGCCACACTCATTCGACACCAACATCGAATCGAGCCAAAACCAAATATTGAAACATCAATAATAATGTGGGGAAAATACATTCCAGTCCATAAACATAGCATAATATAAATGCATAATACAAAACAGAGGACTCCAACATCCTCAATTAACCATTTCCAGGACATGAGAAAATGTTACAAAAAGATAATTTCCATAAAAAACATGATTAGTTTTCTAACCAAATGACATCATAAAAATACAACACGATAGAGGATACTTCCCAAACATGGAAGGATACACTCCAATAAATAAATAATACAAAGCATGAATATACATTATAATAAACTGCCACCAAAATGTCCCAACATGCATATAAAACAACATAGTCAAAATGTTTAGAAATAGACATAGAACTCATCCAGCTCCTGCAAGATCATCTCGATAGGACCAATGGGGAAATGTTACTCGCTTCCCAACCATATTACCATCGTCAAGCATAATAGATGACTATGCCACTCTATGCAAGCCCCGAGCTATGGAGTAAACTATCATGCCAAACCCGCTATCAAGGCCATTTCACACCAATTCAAGGAATGCACAGAACACTCGATCAAGTACAAATGTCTCAAACACACAAGAGTCACAAATGGAATCACACATAAGTACAATAAGGTAACACTTGCATCACTAGTGCTCACAAAGTAGATGTAACTACTTACACCACAAGGAGCATAAAGTCAACATATGACACACACACCAATCAATGCACAAGACAAAATAACACTCAACAACAAGCATATCAATAATGGTATCACTAATCTCATATGAGCCTCAAGGTAAGGATGCCACCACTCTCATAGGAGGCTCAAGGTAAGGATGTTCCACTCTCATAGGAACCTCAAGGTTAGGATTCCACCACTCACACACAAAGCCTCAAGGTGTCGATCCGCCACTCATACATAAGAGCCTCAAGATTCATGTCCACCACTCACACATAAGAGCCTCAAGATTCATGTCCACCACTCACACATAAGAGCCTCAAGGTACACGTCCGCCACTCACACATAAGAGCCTCAAGATGCACATCCACCACTCACGCATGAGAGACAAAAGGTGAATGATAACCACTCAAAACACTCAAACACACTCAAGGGGTACTTATTAATCACACTCCATGCATCCAACATCATCCAACGAGTTGGGAACTATCCAATCCACATATGCAAGGGCTTCCTCCTTCAAGGAACCCAAAAATAGAAAAGAGCATTTTACCCCTGAAGGCATGCTTCCCAATGCAACTATAAAATCACTCAAAATTTCACATTTTTTAAAAATGAGGAATTCAAAATCAGAAAATACCCTCTTTGTCTAAATTATCCCAACAATACACTTTTTCAATGACATAAAAATTCCAGTCAAATCAAACAGGGAAATTCATGCACTTTTCCAGGAAATCCAAAAACTGAAAATGCAAACATACCCTCTTGTTTTAAATTAGCCCAACAACAATCTTTTCCACTCATATAATTTTTTTAACAAAATATGATAGGTCAAAATAGGGAAATTCATGCACTTTTCACGTTTTCCAATAAATCCAAAAACTGAAAATGCAAACATACCCTCTTGTCCCAATTCTACCCAACAACACTTTTCACAAAACATTTCAGTTTTAAAAAATTTTGACAGGGTTTGGGTAGGAAATTCAATTTTCCAAAAATAATATTTTCTAAAAAATAAAGCTTGCTAAATAAAAGTAAATACATATCCAACAGGAGAAATACCCGACTCAAACTAAAGGTATGGAGGAGGGGAATCTTTTTCGTTGTTACCATAATCTAATTCGACCAAGCGATCTCCTAGTATGAGCAAATCCAATTTCTTCCAAAAGAGGGTTTTGAAATTCCCATTTTTTGCTCTCCATTTGAAAAATTACATAATGAAAATAATAAAGCACTTTTTTATAAATATCTCCCATTTTCAAAAATATCTAACTCTTTTATTCTTTTCTACAATATAAAATCACTTTAAACACTAATATTTCTTTTCAAATAGAACTTAATCTATTTCAAACACCAAGCAATTAATTAAAAATGCCTTTTCAATTAAATATTTTCCAAACACCTACTAAATCATTTAAATGTTTTTCTCCTAACTAGGAAATGTTAATATAACCAATGATTCTTAAGGCATAATAAATCAATTCACATGCCAAGTATACGTAGAATCACACAAGCGATAAATCAAATGCACCCAAGAAGATATTCACATGTCCATCACAAGGGGAATCCACAATCACAATCGACTTGGATATGGTTTTCACTAGTTTGAACAACACAGGGATCATGAGCTGAGATGACCAAGCATCCCATGCCATCTGTACTCCACATTTAACTCATTGGTCAATACATGTAATTTCCTGCACACACAATGCAAACGTTACGCGCATCTGCCCAAAAGTAAAAATAGCCAAAACAATGATAGAAATTACATAAGTAAATATTAAACATCTAAAATGCACATTTCAATTAAATCAAGTATTCTAAAAATACAATCAATATGCAAGTAATCATCTAACATAATCATACTAAAGGAAATCATATCCATCCACCCAACATGTTATTTAAATGAAAATAGTGAAGCTGCAACTCCAATAATATAACAACACATCACATGACGTCATCAGAAACTCCTCGATAGTCATACAAAACATCTCATAAAGCAACCAGATTACACCCTCAAAACACCTCGATGGCAACAACCTCATCAATAAGATCGATGCAATGATGCCAAATCATGAGAACACACAAAACACTAGAGAAATACTCAATAACATATCTCATAATGATCCAATATCAGGATCAACGCACCAAAACTCATCTATCACACAAGATGACAAGGGTCGACATAGGTGGGCATTACACTTATATTGCCACAAAAAAATGTTTAAATTTCATTGTGATTTTCCATTTAATTAAGAATTACACTCATTCCATATAGCTATCAACATGCCCATTGCACATTAAGTGTGATTGCTAATTAAAATATGTGATAGATGATATGAGATGTTCCTGTAGGTAGAGGTTGTCTTTGCATAAATGATTAAGAGAGATGTAGAAATCTCCACTTGTGTCCTTTAATATTGACGTCTACAAGTGGTTGTATTATAATTTTAGATGTTCATATTCATATGCATATGAAAACTTTTTTTATTTTTCATAGAAAATAACCTATCTTTTTCGTGTGTATTTAAATTACACATTTTGTAATTTATAATCATTAAAAATATTATAATTTTAAAAATATAATTCCATTCCACTCATTACAAAAATAAAACTAGCAATTGCACCTTAGCATGTAATGGGTACGCCAAAGAGATCTTAAAGGTGAATTATCAGTTCCTTAATAAATTGATGTGTTTCCTCGAGCATAGCTCCCCATGGACATGGACACATGCCATCTTTGGATTGTTAGCATAAAATGACTAATCAAAAGTCTCTCCCTCTCTCTCTTTCCCCTTTCTCAATGGCCTTATTTACATGGCCTTTGTATTGAATAAAGTCTAATGTTATTTTCAAATGAATCAAATCAATCCTCACATTTTGTCTGTCCAAATAAACTTCCTTAGTGGTGTCCTAATAGATGTTAAATGTTTTGTCTTCTTTTATTGACATGGTAACTTTAATTGTGTCCGTGAGACCCAACAGATGTTAAATGTTGCATCTTCTTCTATTCACTTGGATGTGAAAATTTATTTTGCCTACTTTATTCTTGCCTCTCCCACTTCATAGAATTCTAACACTGAG
Source organism: Cunninghamia lanceolata (assembly GCA_027924645.1). Classification (NCBI taxonomy): domain Eukaryota; kingdom Viridiplantae; phylum Streptophyta; class Pinopsida; order Cupressales; family Cupressaceae; genus Cunninghamia; species Cunninghamia lanceolata. The sequence goes on along the minus strand of BSBN01001315.1, from coordinate 722,109 downwards.
TCTATCTCAGGGTTTTCATAAGGCATCAAAACTATAAATGCATTATGCTTAAAATCAAACAATAATTCTATGGATATGACTCCCACTTTGGTGGAGCTCAAATTAGGATAAGATAGTTGAGACGTTGGGAAGTAAATCAATGAGAGTTCAAATATCGAAAAGATTGGCAATAACTAACAATTAAAAGCACAATTTCCATTTACTAACTTAGGACTCAATTAGCTTTAACACTTAACTTACCCCTCAAATTTCCTTCACCACAACATGACACCCTAATGCCTTTATCATTACCGTCCACCACTTAATGACCTCTCTAGACAACAGAGCCCTATATCACTCATTGTGCTTTACATTCCATCGACATTTTTTTTATCCGTAAATTGTGGGGGTTATTTAGGTTGGTTCCACTCCAGCGGAGGTCACAAGGGATTATTTATTCAACATAGAAGCCACAAATGGAAGTCCAAGAGCCACAACTTGGAATTCCAACTATAGATGTCACTTGGGGGATTTGAACTTGGATCTCCATCTTGAGAACCTTATGGCCTTGACAAAGCACAACCCCTTTGACACATTCCATTGACATATAATGTAATAACAAATATATAAATATTTATTGTATAATATATTTAATATAAATATATGATTTTGTAATATAATATTATACATTTTATAAAATATAGAATATAATAATAAATATATTATATTTTTAATCTAAATATAGGATTTTATAATATAATACTATACTAAAAATATATAAATATAATATGTTTTATATTATTGTTACTAAATTTTGTTCACACCTAATTTAGTTAGACCTAATTTGTAGATTGTTTCAAAAGGAGTAGAAGAAAACTTTTAAGTTAATTGCAATCAGTGAATGTATGATTTCTTGACAAGAGAAAATAAGGATCAGTTGTCAGGATAATCTGACAGTCCAATCAGGACTGTCAAACCATCATGACAAATGAATATCTAATGGCAAGACATCAGACAATCAAATGAAAGACAGATAATCTAACTAGTTTTATCTTTTAGTTATGAGAATTGAATTATCCAAGTGATCACAATTTAGTGTGAAAGAAAGGTATTCATCTATAAAACTGTCATTTCATATCATTTTCAAACATATATCAGTTTCAGTTATTCTATCTGACAGTCCAATCAGGACTGTCAAACCATCACATGACAAACGAATATCTAATGGCAAGACATCAGACAATCAAATGAAAGACAGATAATCTAACTAGTTTTATCTTTCAGTTATGAGAATTGAATTATCCAAGTGATCACAATTCAGTGTGAAAGAAAGGTATTCATCTATAAAACTGTCATTTCATATCATTTTTGAATATATATCAGTTTTAGTTATTCTATCCTATGCATTTGATTTAAAAAGAAACATACATAAATCAATTACATAAGGTAAAGGAACTGATCATGTTTTAAGAGGTGTTCAAATGCGTCCCACACAAGCCATGGGAGTGACTAAACTGAGCAATGCAGACATATGCAAGCTATATATCCAATGATAAAAGGAAATGAAAAGAACATACGAGAATACCAAATATCCATCATTACATTTTATCAGAAGATTGATGCCCTTTGTTGGTGACTGGTCTTCATGTCATATCTTCAAGCTCCAAATCATACCAAGTGTACCTACAAAAATGGCGAAAATGTCATGTTAGAAGCTGAAGATATTTAAGACTACCATATGCTTTTATCAACAGACATATCAACTTGCAAACATGATGCATTTCATATGAATGGATCAAATCAGACATGTGTAATAAATCAGATCATCATGAGAAAGATCAATCAACTTCATAAGGTATGTTTTTTTTGCTAACTTGTTTGTTCATTATGTAGGTATAGGAAAAGTAGTGTTGCTAATTTGAATACATTAAAACATGTGGAGAAAATATGGCTCCCACAAGGGTTGAGCCCAACATGTTTTCCTTTTTATTCATTTGAAAAGGATATCAAATTGTAAAAGACAGGGTACATCATTGAAGATAATATTATGCATCATAGCAATCAACTTGTAAAAGAGTGAAGACATCATGATAAAGTGAATAGGAGCAATTGCTCCTATAAACTATGCTCACTTGATAAACAAACTGTAAGATCATATCAGATATTCAAATTGCTTCTTTACAGGTTACAAAAGAAGTAGTGATTTTGAACCAAGTTGCCCATATGCAGAAGATAGAAATGCAGTCATGTGAAGGTACTTTTCTTTATTTCTATGATCATTAAAATATCTTACTGCTATTCATATGTGTGCTATAAAGTATGACAATCATCAAAGTAGGTCAAAAATCATAAAATCAGACCTTAAGATGTCATAGAAGTATACAAATGCAATGGAGGAAGATTTGTGATAAGTAGAGAATCAACTAAGAAGGAAGGAAAAGGCTGTCATTAAAAGGTGATCAAATAGCAGCATCATAGAATGTAGATGTACATTAAGTGAAAGGAGCCATTTTAGGATGATGAACTATCATTATAACATGTTCATAGTGCTATCAAACTATAATGATATCATTTAAGGCAGAGAGAAGAATAATGAATGAAGTGACAGTTAACAGGAGGTAATTTGAGATAACATTTTGTCTTGTTCATATCATGAAATGAAGCACATCCATGCCATAAACTGGAGTATCATATAATCATTTCATCTTCATGTCCTATTGAACATCATGAAGTTGTAGAAGGTACAGAGGATCCATTTCTTAGTAAACATGACCATAGGAGAAATGATAGATGACTGATATAGCTACAGGAAGAACTATGGAGGTTCAATACATTACTGAGTATTCATGACATCTTTCTAACAGTTATAGTCATAGAAAAGAAATAATAATCAAGATTAAATTGTTTAAAGAATATCTGACAGTGATAGCTACAGTAGATCAGAAAATGCCATGAATAGTTACAGGATGAAGCTAGTGACATGGCCATTACAGTAAGGCCTTTGTATCTGAAAAATAGCAAACCCTCATCATTTTTCTTAAACACACTCATAGAATGTCAAAGCCTTGTGTCATATGGTGTCTTGAAACTACAGTCAAGGTCAAACAGAATGAAGAAGCATCTGACAGTGATAAATAAGAGAAGATTCATCATGCTACAACCTACTTTGTCATTTTTTGTATAATAGTTAAGAGAATAGCTCAAAACAACATCAAAGTGTTTAATGAGCATAAGATAAAGATACACAGATTCATATGGAAAATCACAAGTATGATATAGTCATAAGCTATGCTATAGGAGGGCCTGGTTTTATTTTTAAAAAATGAAAAAACCATCTAACCATATGCAGTATAAGAAAGAGATATTGTCATGGCCGTTACAAGAGAAACCTTGTATGCAAAAGTATATAAAACCCTTGTAATTTTTGAAACCCTAGTGCTATGTTACATCTACAGGTGGAAGATATGTATAGGAGGCTAATAAAAGTATGGCCATCCTAAGAGAAGTCATTTTCTTCAAAGAAATGCAATACCCACTGTCATTTTTTGAAAAGCCTTGTTCATTTTTTATATACAGTTAATGTAAAATACAGAAGGGAACATAAAATGAAAGAGTGTTACAAAATGGAGTAGTCGTGGCTAAAAAGGGTTTCTGTGCAAAGAAATGTACAAACCCTCATTACAATTTTTGAAACCCAAAAAAATTCTTGTATCTATAGTGGAGAAAATCAAAGAGAAGGCATACACAGGCATGACCGCGACCAAAAGGGTCATTTTCTTCATAGAAATGCAATACCCTTGTTGTAAATTTTGAAACCCTTACTTTTTTTTTACATCTGCAGGGTCAAGAATGATACAGGAACAAGAAAATGCCACCACCATACCAAAGAGGATGATATTTTCTCAAAAGCAAAGATAGCCATACAATTTTTCAAAATCCTTATCATTTTTTGAAGACACAGTGAAAGTAAAGGGAGATACAAGAAGGCCAAACCAAGGAGACTCACCTCATTGTTTTGATGCAAAGCTATATCAGGTCGCAGCCTCCCTTTGTTTAAATTTCTCAGGATACAAGTTTACAGTTGTAGAGGAAGACATAGAAGAGCAAGAAAACTTATCAAAGAGTTGAAATGTATAACTCAACACATAGCCACAGCCAAAGTGAAGGGATGAACAAAAAATAACAAAGAAATATCAGTAGAGGCTCGAGACATATACTCACCTTCTTCCTATGTTTTAATGCCATGAAAATGCTTAAAGTTTTGACTAAGGATGAATTTAAAAACCAAAGAGAAAACATTCTCTGTCAAACCCTAACCGCGGCCAACTATGAGTTGCAAAGCAAAAGTGAAGGATAGAAAAGAGAAATGAATGACATTTTTAGGGTTCAATCTTGGTTTTGTTCAATGGTTTTCTTTTTCACATCTATTTTTGACTTAAAACAAATCATTCACCTTATCTCAATCAAGGTCAAGACTTTGGTCTTGAGTGATACCTAGTCATCATGCCAAGAAGGGGCCATGGGCCGATAGAATCATATTCTTTTTATTTGAATATTTGTTAAGTCAAAGAATAACATCATTAGAAGGAGAGGCTTAGTGCCTTATGAACTTTTATTCCCTTTATTTCCATGTGGTCGACAATGTGGTCACAAATACCTTATGTGGAATGCCTTGTAATCATATGCAAAATGGTCAAGAGCCTTTTTGTGCCTTACGCATTTTTTTTTAATGCATCAAACAAGTCAAAAGAGCTAGATCACAAGAAGACAAGGTAAAGTCAAAGGTAGCAAATCATGAAGACTAAGGGTGAGATGGCAAGAGTGTGGATAAGGTAAAGATTTTGCATGGTGATATTTGTATGGTGAGACAAGGATATATTTTTGCTTTGAGGGCATATAAGAGATAATTATGCAACTAGGAGATTATTTTGCAAGGAGTTATAAGGTGTTCAAAGATTGCATGATTATCATTTTTTGCTTGTAAATGACCTATTTTCTTGCATGGATGCATAAGAGGATATAATTTTCTCTCTCATATATTAAGACCTAATTTTGGCATCAAATTATGCAAAATTGTGCAAATTAGGCAAATGTAAAAGGAGAGATAAGGAGTTTTTGTTTTTCTTCCACTTGCATAATTTTACAACTATTTATCATGTAAACAAATTAATAAAGTAATATTTTATAAATTACTTTATTATTTTTTCACAAGTTGTAAAATTGGAGAAAATTATACAAATTGAGATTCATAATAAAGTAAGTCATGCAAATGATTACTTTATTAATTTTTCCACGTGATCATCATGCAAAATCATGCAAAATGGAGGAGCTAAGTTAACTGAGGTCTTTTGAAGACTTTTTGCATGACTTGGGGGCCAAAATAGACAACTTTGGTCAACTATTGGGTCAAACACATGGAGACTAGCAGATTGGAGCTATTTTTTCTCATTTTGAGGTAGTTTTGACCCTTATTTTTAGGATTTCGTTGTTTGCTCATGGATAAGATTGGAGGGCTTATTTTTAGAGGCAGTTAGCTGTAGTTACTTTTTCATGCCTCTTGGAGAGAGCAAACTATATATTGTAAAGCAAAACTTAGGTTTTGCTAGTTCTTGCATTCTTTTCTCTTTACACTTTGAGAGAGAAAGAAGGTTTTGTAACTCATTTTTGAGTTCTTGCCTTTTTTCTCTTTACACTTTGAGAGAGAAAGAAGGTTTTGTAACTCATTGATTACAGATTTTATAGAGATTACAGTAGGTTATAGGTTCCATTTTCTTGCCTTTTGTGCAATATTTTCCTTTATTTTTCATTGGAATCAAGTGTTTGCCTTTCCATTAATGCTACTTGTATGAGTGATTTGATGAAATTTTATTGTGTTAAATTATCAAAACCTTTAAAATTATTGTCTCATTCTTACTTGCAAGTGTTAAGCATAGTGATATCATAGGTCTTAGGTTGTGCTATTGAAGTCTTTTTTCCTTCATGTTGTGAAAAACCCTTTTTCCTTCATAAAGAAGATAATTTCCAACCTTCCTTAGAAATATTTTTGTGATTACATTGCCAAAAGTGGATTATGTGAATAGATTTATGAGATCTATTGTTAAGTTAGTTTTGCAAGTTTTCCATCAAAATTAGGTGCATCACCGCATTTACAGTTTCAATTTTAGTGATTCCATTAGATCTTTTTTACCCTTTTCCTGCAAATTTATCATTTTATCAAGGGAAACAACTAATCCGGAGGTTCAAGCTCACCATAGGTCACCCACAGCCTGAGTTTGATCTCATGTTTCGAAGGATTGCAGAGTTTGACAGCTTTGCATAAGGGTGCAATCCTAATCGACAACAATTTTTTGTACGCCCAGTGGGACCAAAAGAATGCATTTTTTCCTCTATTGTTTGGTATGCGCAGCAGGGTTTTTAGCCTTTCAGAGGTAAAAACAACATACTTGGTGACTCAAATATCTAATTTTTGCATGCAGATCTAGTGAACAACACATGAAGAAGGTCACATACTGAAGGATCAGGTGTTTTCTTTAGTATCAACAACCTTCGAAGGAAAAAAATTGTCAAACACCCTAGCGACTCTAAGTAAATGGCTAGACCGTATCCTTTTGTTGCAAATAACAGGGGCAACCCATTACAACTTGCCCAACGGGATGACATTCTAACTACAGCCCTCAGAAGACTGTCATATTTCACAGGAGAAGATCACACTACAGCTATTGAGCACATTCAGGATGTGGCAACACTGTGTTCAGTACATAATGTTACCTAAGAAAATGTACCAATCAGACTCTTGGCTGCATCGCTAAAAGGGAAAGCTTTGCAATGGTTTCGAGGACTCACAGTAGGCTCAATCATGTCATGGGATGAGCTGGGAGATGGATTGCATAAACATTTTGAGGACAAATTTAATCTTTTGTCTCTACTGCAGTAGTTAAGTACCATCAAGAGGGCTTCACAAGAACATATGTCTGATTTCAATTACCGCTTCTAGAGGACTTGGGATAAAATCCCCGTGGTAGTAAGGCCTACACCACTGCATGCGTTTTTATTCTATATTAAAGCTTTAGATAGTGAAATATCTGTTATGATTCAGGCTCTGGGTGGGTCTACCCTTCCTGATGCTTTTGAGATTGATGTTAGAGCAGAAAAGTACCTTATTCTAGTGGGGAAGATAGCTCCAAGGCCTCCCTTCCCCTTTTTTCTACAAGTCCAGCCACCTAAGCCCATGGTAGTTCCCTTTTTGATTGTTGTCCCAGCTGTTCCAGCCATAGAACACCAGGCTACTGCTCAAGAGACTCTTGTTCCAATCCAAACTCAAGAATTAAAAGAGCTTAAAAGCATAATTGGGAGCATGGCAAATGAGTTTGTTAGTTTCAAGAGGCAAATCAATCAAGAACATAAGCCATACCAGGCCCAGTATAAGTCTAATTAGCCAAATAGGCCACCCTTCCAAACTGATCCATAAGACCCAAGAAGAAATTGTAACCTCAAGGTGGTTTTATGAATTGGCAAAGTCCTGATTTTTGTGGTCTAAATTATCAACAAGGCCAAGAGATGGGTTTTGAATGCAAACAGACTCCTCAGGAGGTCAAAATCTTGAGTTTCAAAAGTTCTGACTTTGCTCAGGAGTCTGTCTGCATTCAAGACCAATCCATTTGTCCTCAGTTTCAGCCATATCAGGAACCCAAACCAATTGAAATCATGAATGCCAGGCCAGCAGCTGAGAAATCAAATAGGGAACAAGAAGTTGTTGTTGTTTGTCTTGCAGCCCTAGCTGATTATGAACATAATGAATGTGTGAAGGAAGTTGATTCAAACTTGGTCCTTAACCCTATGCATTTTGAATCATTTGAAAATTTTTCTAATGTTTTCTATAAGATGAATCAAAGTAGGATGCAAAAATTTGAGGGAAAAAGTCTTCAATCACAAAACTAGATTGCCCAAGTTCCAAGTGAGAATAAACCAGACAAAGAAGAGGATTTAGTTTCTTTGTTTGATCAACTGCCTACTTTTGTTGACCAAGATGAAGATATCATACAAGTGCCCAAAATACGAGCTATTTTGAGACATCCAGATGATATTGCAGAACATGATGTACTGTCGGTCCATAAGGATACGAATGAGGTTGAGATTTCAGTTTAGCTAGAAGAGCAAAAGGACAGTCCCATTTTTGAGACTAACAATCTTGTTTTGCATGATCATAGGATTGATTACCAGGCTGGATATGAAACTAAATCAAATGACATTATCCGTGAAAATAAGCCATCTGATTTATTTTCAAAGCAGCTAGATGAACTAATTGAAGATATTCAATCTCTACAAGATAATTCTATATCTGATTGTCAAGATCCTAACTTTTCAGCTTGTAGGGAGCTTCCCAATCTGCTGGATTCTTGTAGTGATAAAAATCCCAAACCAATAAATGATGAGTACAACAAGGTGGAGCTTTTGGAGGATGGATAGTGCTTGGTTGAACTAACATCAGTGTCTAGATTTGAGCAGCAGAGAGATGAAATTCATATGGATGCAGTGCAAGATTATCAATTAGATGAGAGCATGTTTTCAATAGATCTGAATCAGGACATCAGGAGTATTAACAAAAAGTTCATCATTGCAAGAGGGTGTCCCATCAGGGATTTAGCTGGCAGAGAGCTAAATAAGGAGGTACAGATTTCTATTGCACCCAAAGATGAAATTTTAGACTTAGAATAGTAGAATGAGACCCTCTATTCACTCTATAACAGTTGTGTCAATGATCATATTTAGATGGTGAGTAATTTTGTTTTCATTCTTCAGAGAGTTTTGTAGCATTCTATAAGGTATGTCCTTATGAATCATATCTTATCAGTAGAAAAATAGCTTGTAGAACATCCTTTCTTAATCAGAAAGGGAAGTTATTTCACAATGCCAGTTAATGGATTTGTTTGACCAACTTCAATGGCTGGTTAGTGTAGGGTAGGTTAGGATTTCTTCAGTTCAGTATTTCATTTTCCAAGGAGTGTACATGCACATTTTGCTGGCCATGTCTTAAGCAGGCCAGAATAGTTTCAGTTTCAGTTTTGTTTTGCTACTGTAGTTTTCTATCAGTTTGAGTTGCAGAAGGTTTTTAAAAGTTTCAGGTAGAAAAAGACTCTATGCCCAATGGAATTGCAAGGATACTGGTTCTCATTTGTTTAGCAGGCAAACACCCCTAAGAGGTCGCTAGAAATGTTACTAAATTTTGTTCACACCTAATTTAGTTAGACCTAATTTGTAGATTGTTTCAAAAGGAGTAGAAGAAAACTTTTAAGTTAATTGCAATCAGTGAATGTATGATTTCTTGACAAGAGAAAATAAGGATCAGTTGTCAAGATAATCTGACAGTCCAATTAGGACTGTCAAACCATCATGACAAATGAATATCTAATGGAAAGACATCAGACAGTCAAATGAAAGACATATAATCTAACTAGTTTTATCTTTTAGTTATGAGACAATTGAATTATCCAAGTGATCACAATTTAGTGTGAAAGAAAGCTATTCATCTATAAAATTGTCATTTCATATCATTTTCAAACATATATCAGTTTCAGTTATTCTATCCTATGCATTTGATTTAAAAAGAAACATACATAAATCAATTGCATAAGGTAAAGTAACTGATCATGTTTTAAGAGATGTTGAAATGTGTCCCACACAAGCTGTGGGAGTGACTAAACTGAGCAATGCAGACATATGCAAGTTATAGATCTGATGATAAAAGGAAATGAAAAGAACATATGAGAATATCAAATATCCATCATTGCATTTTACCAAAAAGTTGATGCCCTTTGTTGGTGGTTGGTCTTCATGTCATATCTTCAAGCTCTAGATCATACCAAGTGTACCTGCAAAAATGGGGGAAAGGTCCTACTAGAAGTGAAAACATGGAAAATTGAAATGAAGGTAATGATAACAAATGCAAACCTCATATTAACCCACGATCCATTGATAGGGTTGAGAATGTCGCACCTGAAGAACATTCTAGCTTTACCCAAAGAGATGAATGTTGATTGCTCGATTCAGTAGCATAACAATAGGATAGGGATTGGTAGATGAATGGATGGATGACTGCAAGATAGGTGGATGAGAGATTGAGAGGAAAATTTGGCAGAGTAAGGATGCTAGAAGAAGATTCCTTTTAAATGGCTTAGAGGAGGCTACCTTTATAGAAAAAGGCAAATTCGAATGGATGGTTGTGATTGAGAGTTATGTTGAAAGATATGGACGATCAAGATCGATTAGGGTTGGATTAGGGTTTCCCACTCAAAGAGGGATTGTAGTCACATGACAAGTGTGCGATGGAGAATAAAAGGAATCTAATTCAAATATTATATTTGAATTAGATTGACATGTGAAGGCATATTAAGTGGATGATGGAGACATGTGACATGTGTCGCAATGTAATGAGAGATGAGGGAATAATTCAAATTTTTAATTTGAATTATGTGAGACATGTGAAGGGGGATTATTAACTAAACAAATGGGATTTATTTAGTTAATTGAAATGTGATCAAGTGGGATTAATTAAATAAAGTGGGTTTATATAATCAATCAGGAATATGATTAAGATGGGATGAACTAGGACCTAGGGATAAATGGGATTAATTGGGATGAGGTTAGATGGACTAGGATGAACTAGGACCTAGGGGAACATAGACAAGTTCATATTGACAATGTGTTGTGTAACTAGGACCTAGGGCAAAGACATACAAGGTCATGTGTAAACAAGACCCAGACAATTTTCAGTGTCTACAAGAAGCTCCGGATATTTTAGAATATCATATGCTTTTACCAATAGACATATCAACTTGCAAACATGATGCATTTCATATGAATGGATCAAATCAAACATGTGCAATAAATTAGATCATCATGAGAAAGATCAATCAACTTCATAAGGTATGCTTTTTTTGCTAACTTGTTTGTTCACTGTGCAGGTATAGGAAAAGTAATGTTGCTGATTTGAAGACATTAAAACATGTGGAGAAAATGTGGCTCCCACAAGGGTTGAGCCCATCATGTTTTCCTTTTTATTCATTTGAAAATGATAGCAGATTGTAAAAGACAGGATGCATCATTCAAAATAATATTATGCATCATAGCAGTCAACTTGTAAAAGAGTGAAGACATCATGATAAAGTGAATAGGAGTAGTTTCTCCTATAAACTATGATCACTTGATAAAAAAACTGTGAAGATCAGATCAGATATTCAAATTGCTTCATTACAGGTTACAAAAGAAACAGTGATTCTAAACCAAGTTGCTCATATGTAGAACATAGAAATATAGTCATGTGAAGGTACTTTTCTTTATTTCTATGATCATTGAAATATCTTATTGATGTTCATATGTGTGCTATAAAGCATGATAGTAATCAAAGTAGATCAAACATCACAAAATTAGACCTTAAGATGAAATAGAAGTATACAAATGCAATGGAGGAAGATTTGTGATAAGTAGAGAATCAACTGAGAAGGAAGGACAAGACTATCATTAAAAGGTGATCAAATAGCAGTATCATAGAATGTAGATGTACATTAAGTGAAAGGAACCATTTTAGGATGATGAACTATCATTATAACATGTTCATAGTGCTATCAAATTGTAATGATATCCTTTAAGGTAGAGAGAAGAATAATGAATGAAGTGACAGTTAACAGGAGGTAATTTGAGAAAACATTTTGCCTTCTTCATATCATGAAATGAAGCACAGCCATACCATAGACTGGAGTATCATATAATCATTTCATCCTCATGTCCTATTGAACATCATGAAGTGGCAGAAGGTATAGAGGATCCATTTCTTAGTAAACATGACCATAGGAGAAATGATAGATGACTGATATAGCTATAGGAAGAACTATGGAGGTTTAATACATTAATTCATGACATCTTTTTGATAGTTACAATCATAGAAAAGAAAGAATGATCAAGATTAAACTGTTTAAAGAATATCTAACAGTGATAGCTATAGGAGATCAGAAAATGCCATGAACAGTTACATGATGAAGCTAGTGACATGGCCGTTACAGTAAGGCCTTTGTATCTGAAAAAATACCAAACCCTAAGCATTTTTCTCAAACACACTCATAGAATGTCAAAGCCTTGTGTAATATGGTGTCTTGAAACTACAGTCAAGGTCAAACAAAATGAAGAAGCATCTGACAGTGATAAACAAGAGAAGATTCATTATGCTACAACCTACTTTGTCATTTTTTGTATAATAGTGAAGAGAATAGTTCAAAACAACATCAAACATTTTAATGAGCATCAGATAAAGATACACAGATTCATATGGAAAATCACAAGTATGATACAGTCATAAGCTATGCTACAAGAGGGCCTAGATTTATTTTGTAGAAATGAGTAAACCATCTAACCATATGCAGCATACGAAAGAGATATTGTCATGGCCGTTACAAGAGAAACCTTGTATGCAAAAGTATATAAAACCCTTGTTGTAATTTTTGAAACCCTAGTGCTATATTACATCTACAAGTGGAAGATATGTACATGAGGCTAATAAAAGTATGGTCATGCTAAGAGAAGTCATTTTCTTCAAAGAAATGCAATACCCATTGTCATTTTTTGAAAAGCCTTGTTCATTTTTTATATACAGTCAATGTAAAATACATAAGGGAACAGAAAATGAAAGAGTGTTACAAAATGGAGTAGCCGTGGCTAAAAAGGGTTTCTGTGCAAAGAAATGTACAAACCCTCATTACAATTTTTGAAACCCTAAAAAATTCTTGTATCTACAGTGGAGAAAATAAAAAATAAGGCATACATAGGTGCGACCGCAACTAGAAGGGTCATTTTCTTCAAAGAAATGCAATACCCTTGTAAATTTTGAAACCCTTACATTTTTTTACATCTGCAGGGTCAAGAATGATATAGGAACAATAAACTATAGGGTCAAGAATGATACAGGAACAAGAAAATGCCACAGCCATACCAGAGAGAGGATATTTTCTCAAAAGCAAAGATACCCATATAATTTTTCAAAATCCTTATCATTTTTTGAAGACACAGTGAAAGTAAAGGGAGATACAAGAAGGCCAAACCAAGGAGACTCACCTCATTATTTTAATGCAGAGCTATATCAGGTCACGGCCTCCCTTTGTTTAAAGTTCTCAGGATACAAGTTTACAGTTGCAGAGGAAGACATAGAAGAGCAAGAAAACTTGTCAAAAGAGTTGAAATGTATAACTCAGCACATAGCCGTAGCCAGAGTGAAGGGATGAACATAAAATAACAAAAAATTGTTAGTAGAGGCTCGAGATATATACTCACCTTCTTTATGTGTTTTAATGCCATGAAAATGCTTAAAGTTTCGACTGAGGATGAAGTTAAAAAACAGAGAGAAAACATTCTCTATCAAACCCTAGCCGTGACCAACTGTGAGTTGCAGAGCAAAAGTGAAGGATAGAAAACAATAATGAATGACATTTTTAGGGTTCAATCTTGGTTTTGTTCGATGGTTTTCTTTTTCCCATCTATTTTTGATTTAAAACAAATCATTCACCTTATCTCAATCAGGGTTAAGACTTTGGTCTTGAGTGATACTTAGTCATCATGCCAAGAAGGGGCCATGGGCCGACAGAATCATATTCTTTTTATTTGAATATTTGTTAAGTCAAAGAACGACATCATTAGAAGGAGAGGCTTAGTGCCTTATGAACTTTTATTCCCTTTATTTCCATGTGGTCGACAATGTGGTCGAAAATACCTTATGTGGAATGCCTTGTAATCATATGCAACATGGTCAAGAGCCTTTTTGTGCCTTATGCATTTTTTTTGAATGCATCAAACAAGTCAAAAGAGCCAGATCACAAGAAGACAAGGTAAAGTTAAAGGTAGCAAATCATGAAGACTAAGGGTGAGATGGCAGGAGTGTGGATAAGGTAAAGATTTTGCACGGTGATATTTGTATGGTGAGACAAGGATATATTTTTGCTTTGAGGGCATATAAGAGGTAATTATGCAACTAGGAGATTATTTTGCATGGAGGCATAAGAGGATATTATTTTCTCTCTCATGTATTAAGACCTAATTTTGGCATCAAATTATGCAAAATTGTGCAAATTAGGCAAATGTAAAAGGAGAGATAAGGAGTTTTTGTTTTTCTTCCACTTGCATAATTTTACAACTATTTATCATGTAAACAAATTAATAAAGTAATGTTTTATAAATTACTTTATTATTTTGTCACAAGTTGTAAAATTGGAGAAAATTATGCAAATTGAGATTCATAATAAAGTAAGTCATGCAAATGATTACTTTATTAATTTTTCCACATGATCATCATGCAAAATCATGCAAAATGGAGGAGCTAAGTTAACTGAGGTCTTTTGAAGACTTTTTGCATGACTTGGGGGTCAAAATAGACAAAATTGGTCAACTCTTGGGTCAAACACATGGAGACTAGCAGATTGGAGCTATTTTTTCTCATTTTGAGGTAGTTTTGATCCTTATTTTTAGGGATTTCATTGTTTGCTTGTGGATCAGATTGGAGGGCTTATTTTTAGAGGCAGTTAGTTGTAATTACTTTTTCATGCCTCTTCGAGAGAGCAAACTATATATTGTAAAGCAAAACTTAGGTTTTGCTATTTCTTGCATTCTTTTCTCTTTACACTTTGAGAGAGAAAGAAAGTTTTGTAACTCTTTTTCGAGTTCTTGCCTTTTTGCTCTTTATACTTTGAGAGAGAAAGAAGGTTTTGTAACTCATTGATTACAAATTTTATAGAGATTACAATAGGTTACAGGTTCCATTTTCTTGCCTTTTATGCAATATTTTCCTTTATTTTTCATTGGAATCAAGTGTTTGTCTTTCCATTAATGCTACTTGTATGAGTGATTTGATGAAATTTTATTGTGTTTAATTATCAAAACCTTTAAAATTATAGTCTCATTCTTACTTGCAAGTGTTAAGCATAGTGATATCACAGGTCTTAGGTTGTGCTACTGAAGTCTTTTTTCCTTCATGTTGTGAAAAACCCTTTTTCCTTCATAAAGAAGATAATTTCCAACCTTAGAAACATTTTTGTGATTACATTGCCAAAAGTGGATTGTGTAAATAGATTTCTGAGATCTATTGTGAAGTCAGTTTTGCAAGTTTTCCATCAAAATTAGGTGCATCACCACATTTACAGTTTTAGTTTTAGTAATTCCATTAGATCATTTTTACTCTTTTCCTGCAACTTTATCATTTTATCAAGGGAACCAGCCCATCTGGAGGTTCAATCTCACCATAGGTCAACCACAGCCTGAGTTTGATCCATGTTCTGAAGGATTGCAGAGTTTTATAGCTTTGCATAAGGGTGTAATCCTAATTGACAACGATTATAAAATAATTTTAATTTAATTTTATTAGAGGTAAATTGATATACAAATAGAATAAAAAATACCCCATTTGTGAACACATGCCATATTTACCAATTGTATAGACAAATCCAACTATGCTCAAACAAAATTCACAAATGATTCAAAATTTATCCCAGCTTGAAAATACTTTAAAAAATCAAAGGGAAACTCATACCCATAACATGAATTTGATCAACAAAACTAGTCATTTAAACATAAATCAATAACCCAAATAATGAACTCAAACCCAAAATGATTCACACCCATTACATAGATATAAAAAGTAATTATAAAAGTACCCAATTGAAACCCTCAATTCCATCGATCGTATTATCTTTTTCTATATCCATTGTAGGCTTCCTAAAAAATGCATTCCTAGCAGAAGCACTTGTATAAAAATTGCCTCCGGTTGAAGAAATAAAAAACTATGTCAATGTTGTGCCATGGACACCCATGAAAACATCACAAGAACTAATGATGTCGACCAATAAAAACCCAAAATTTTAGACCAATGGAACACTGTCATTAAGGTTTATGAAAGAAAGTCAAGACATGCAGAATGAACGTGGGGGGATCAAATGTGTTGTCTTGCATCAATAGAAATTACCTTTCAACCATCGATTTCGAAAGTTAGCTCACTCCTCATAAAATAAGACCTTAGACATTTTATTATATATATATATATATATATATATATATAATTCATTGAAAATGTCAAAAACAAAAAATTAAAAATTAAAAAAATAAATAAGTTAAAAAGTTCCCTCCTTAACATCATTTCTTTCCCTATACTATTTCTAAATTATCTAATAATGACAGAGATTGTTATGATTGAAATTTGAGATTCGTAATGATATAAAAGATTTGGTTTTGCTTGTATATTAGGCTTCCCATTAAAGATCAGGTTGGTATGTTCATTTCTATTCAAATGCTTTTCCCATTAAACATCACACGTGCAATTATCTAGCCACCTATTTTTAAGAATCCAATGGACACTATTTTGGCTTTATTATGTCAACACAAGAAAACATTCTAGAACGTACTCACTTACTGATTCTTTTCTTGATTTCTCTAGTAAATATTTCAAATATTTTATCCTAATATTCTTTTTATAATTTATTTTTCCAAGTTGCTAGTGGAAATAGCTAAGATAATAAAAATTGACCTCTATATTATATTCTTCCATCTTCATGGCATGAGATGATTAAGAGGTTTTAACTTGTTAAGACCCATGAAAATTTGTCTAGACTTCAAACCATTTGTTTTAGAACTAAACCTTTGTTTACATAATTTTCTATGGGTCTTAAGTATACTAAAAGAAAGGCAAAAATTTATTCAAACAAGAAGAAGTACAAAGCAAGGGCTTTGCACAACCCTGCCAAGTTCCACCAAGTGGTCCAACTTTTGAGACAAATCCAGGGGTAATTGACCCCAATCCATAATGTTCCAATGTTGCGTGTGATCAGAGGCCCATTTGGCCAAACAATCTGCAACTCTGTTCCATTCTCTAGGAATATGCTTGAAAGTAACAGAATCCAAAGAATCACATAGATTAAGAATCTATTTAACAACCAAATCTAAATGCCAACTAACATCAACTAAATTCTGTCTATTCAACAAATTTACTACCACCTGGGAATCAGACTCACAAATGATCCTTCTCCACCCAAGATGACAGCCGGGCTCAACAGCATATAAAATGGCAATAGCCTCCATCAAATTGTTAGAATGAAGACCCTTATAAACATAAAAGATAAATTGAACAGACCCAGAACTATCCCGACCAACTCCACCAATACCAGCATGACCAGGGTTTCCTCGAGAAGAACCATCCGTGTTAAGTTTCAAAACTCCCTAAGGAGGAGGATTCCAATGCCCCTCCCTATTTATCTTCTAAAGAGGGTGTCGACATTTATTTCTCATGAAGCGACCTTGTTGAGGAGACAGATGAAGACAACTGCAACAAACAACACCTCGAGGATCCACTACATCTGTCAAATCACAATTTGCTGAAATAGTTTCTCCCAACGAATGAAGAATTTCCCACCACAAGTGATGGGCCACCAACATCACATCTTGAAAAATCCTACGATTCCTCTCCAACCAGATATGCCAAATAATAAAGGAAGGGCCAAGAGCCCAAGAAACTTGAAGAAAAGAGGTTTTAACAAGGGTCGTGCCCCAAGGATCAAAAAACTCAACCAAAGAGGAGACATGCCAATAGGCCTAGTTCCAAACACGCCACCAAAAATGACAAATCTCCCTAGAGAAGGAGCATTGGAAAAAGAGATGAGAAACACTTTCCTCACTATTCTGACACAACACACACATCGAGGGACCATGAAAACCACGCTTACTCAAATTATCCCAAGTAAGACACCAATTTTGAACCACCAACCACATGAAGAAGTTGTACTTGGGCCACGAAAAATTGTGCCAAACTTGCTTCCACCAAGGAACCTCAGTGTCTCCGAACATTTGCCTAACAAGCTGCATATAACCTGCTGAAATAGAGTACTTCCCAGACAGATCACTACCAGCCCAAGCCAGAACATCATGCCCCACCAAAGTACTGCATTCACGAGAAGCAAGAATCTAAACCAGCTCACGCCTATCCTCCTCAGACCCTCCCAGAGGCCATTCAGAAGAGTGCTTCCATCTAAAACTAACAACCAACCCACAATTATGTGCAACCTTATAATGCTCAACCGTGTTCCAGCCAGCAGCAGTAAAAATATCACAAAGAGACTAGAGGTGAGGAAAAGAAGATAGGATAGAAGGGTGACCATCTCAAGAATCCAGCCAAAAAAGAGCCTGTGACCCTGAATGATAGATCCAAAAAAGCCCATTCTTAACCAACTTAGCCCCCATTTTCAAAGTATGCCAGATCATAGACCCCCTTCCCTCCAAAGGAAAGCGAGGAACATCAAAAGAATTAACATCTTTAAGATACTTATGGGTGAGAATACGGGCCCATAGCTGATGCTGACTAGTACACCAACACCAATATAACTTAGCAGCAAGAACCTGTCCATTCAAAAGAGCAGAATGTAAACCAAGACCTCCCTCTTTCTTTAGTCTGCACACAGTTTCTCGCTTAACAAGACTCCACTTAGCAGTCGACAAGTTACCACTCCAAAGAAATTGTCGTGAGAGAGCATCAAATTCCCTAAGGAAATACATAGGAGGTACTTGAACAAAACACCTGTAAATAGGGAGAGCCTATATAACAGACTTAAGAAGAGTCACTCTAGCAGCAGTAGATAACCAACGATGCATTCAATGAGTAATCTTCCTACGCAGCTTATCAAGCAAAATCTGCCAAGAAGACCTAGGTTGTCTACCAACAGCAAGAGGAACACCCATGTAGACAAATAGAAGGGACCCAATCTGAAAGCTCAAAATATTTGCAATCCACCTTTGAATAGCCTGAGGAGTATTAAAAAAGAAAATAGATGACTTATGCTCATTGACTTTCTGACTTGAAGTAGCTAGGTAGGTATCCAAAGCCTGCCCAAAAGATCCAGCTTCCCGAAGATGATCCATCCCCATAAGATTCAGCTTCTTGAAGATTAAGCTTTCTATGGGTCTTAAGTAAGTATATATATATATGGAAATGATATTTAAATAATTTGAAATATAAATTAATTGAATTGATAGATATAGAATTAGGGTTTACTTAGATTCATAATTTGTTGTGTTTGAGAATTTAGGATTTGTCAATTACAAAGTTAAAGATTGTTTAGTTGATTGTTGGTGGAGGAAAAAATGTAGGTTAAAAAAACACACCTTGTATTTCAACCTATACAAGTTTTGTTTATGATTCGTAAATTGTTTTTCAAATTTTTTACATGTTCCTACTTGATTCATATAAGTTGTGTTTCAAAGTTGAGGATTCGTCAATTACAAAAATAAAAATTGTTTAGTTGATTGTTGGTAAATAAAAATATAGGTTAACAAATATTAACATGCACAAGTTTTCTTTACAAATCGTAAGCTATTTACTAGAAATGATCTCGTAATGTACATAAACAAGATTTCACAAGTAATCCAAAGTTGTAATAGCCAAACAACACTCTATTATATTAGACTGCCTAGAAAGTCAAACGTCATAAGCTGCAATCCCACAAGCCGTTGTCGTCAACACTCTCCCAACTATACGGAGGACTTTGGCTTTGAAAATCCATGTTCCCCAGTGGAGGACATGGATTCATATCCAACAATGAATTCAATACCCATTCATCATCCTCTATACTAAACACTTTTTCCTCTTCCTCTTGAAACTCCGAACAATCCATTACATGGGCTGCTTCACAAAGTAAACCAGAGCTTTTGTCCTCATCTCCAATCCACTTGAAAATATCAGGGTCTGGATTAGAAGCGAGGCTGCTCTCAACATTAGAGGAGGAGCAGGGCTTTTCACCATAAGCTGTTGTACATTTAATCTGAGGTTTCAGCTCCAGAACTGCCTCCAAATATTCAAGATACTCCTGTGTCGATGCATCCACAGCCTTTGGAGCTTCTTCAACTTCCATTAGACGCTCCTTCAAATTTGGGGGCGGCTCTGTTGTGGGGAAATTGAGTTTGGCTTTGGGTCCTTTGATCTTAAAAGCCTCTTGATCATAAGCCCTAGCAGCATCCTCAGCAGTGTTGTAAGTGCCCAACCAAACCCTCATTCCCTTAATTGGGTCTCTAATTTCTGCAGCCCACTTTCCCCATGGGCGTTGCCTTATGCCTCTGTACTCATGCTGCTTACTACACTTCCTCTTCTTATTTACCCTCCCCAGACTTTCCAATTCATCGCAATCGCTTCGATTGGGATATGAAATAGTGTCCAAATTGGCCCACAAATCCTTAGCATTGGCTCTTCTTCTGCGAGAAGAAGAGGCGGGTATAAACTGAGAGATAATAGCTCCTCCACACATTTTGTTTAGCATAGCAGGGGGAAATGCTTTGAAATCCCAATATCAGGGGAGGAAGGACTTATAGCCACGCGTTCAGCGGATAGGGGAAAGAGTAGTGAGGTGGATTTACAAGTTGCGTCCCTGTGAAAGGGAAAGATGAATGACAGGTGCATTAAAAAAAGAAAAAGGAAGCAACCTGCTAAGTAAAATAATTTTAAATACAACTATAACTAGCAGTTTATGAAATTAGCTGGTATGCATATATATTTTGTCAATGTTCCCACCTAGTGACGGATGGGACAACCTCCACCTAGCGGGTTAAAATTTAGTGAATTAAAAAAAAAAGAGACACCTGGTAGTAAAGAACGATCTAGGTGATTTATATATAGGGCTACTTCGTCGGCCCCATTAAAATGAACGGTTCAGTCCGGATTACGTGAAAATATGACGACATGGGGACACCTTTGATTGCAAGTGTGGGTTACGAATATGAGCTCCTTGTAAACGACTAGGTAAAGCCCTTTGTGGACTCACTTGCCAACTCATTTGGAATATGAGTGCTTTAGGCATCTCTCATGCATGCATCCATGATTACTACAAACTTTTCAAGTGGACCCACTTGCCAACTCATCAAGTGGACTCTGTTGCCAACTCATTTGGAATATGAGTGCTTAGGGCATCTATCATGCATACATCCATGATTATTACAATTCAAATAGATAGATGGATGGATAGATAGATATTTGTGTATCCATGTCATTTCTTATTAGTTGATAGGGTTTTTAAGTGGACTTGCAAATCCAAAAAATCACCTCAATTCATGTTTCATGTTATAAAATTGTTTTCAGTTTGTCAGGAAATATGGTAGATTTTCTTGCACTCGTTGGATTCTTGGCAATCATGTCTTAGTCGCTTAGCTCAAATCAAATCAAATCATGTTTTATTATGAATAATGCATTGTAATGTTGTAATGCATTCTCTGAGAGCATTATTGTGATGGTTTAATCAATAAAATAATTTTAATATTAATCTATTAATAATATTTCCTATATAGTAAAATTTTGTCATGGGTAAATACTTCAATTAATAAAGTAATATTTAATATTTGAATCTTATTAAGTAAATTGTCAACCCCCCTATGGTTATTTATGCCCCAATTAATTATAAGGTTAAAACTTATATTAAAATAGAGCTTTGTAAATGTTATTGTGATTGACTTATAAATAAGTGCAGGTCACCAATAAACATTATTCTTTAACACTCCCCCTTAATGTTTATAGGGGTTCTATGCTGTCAATTTCTTTTAAAAGAAAAGATTAAGATCCTCAATTACATATGACTTCTTTGACAAGCATAACATAGAGATAAAATACATGCCAAGATGAAGGTCATGGATTCTAGACTACTTGGTCAGCCCCTTTAATAATTTAATCCCCATTTTTTTTCAAAATGATGCAAATATAGGGGACTTACAATATTTTTATTGGAACCCATGTCTGCTCAAAACAACCCCTACTAGGTTCCCATATAATGCTTGTAGGTCTTACATGTGCCCTTAGGTCCTATCCAATGCCCTATAAATCTTACAAGTGCCTTGAGGTCTTTATATGCAATGCTTTTACAAATGGAAGAGGAATATGGATGAGAGATGCAATAATACATAGTTTATAGGTATTACAAGTGCTTGACATGTCAGTTAGGTTCTTATCAAATGCTTCTTCAAAATTTTATAAAATGCCTTCCCTTTTAGGTCTAGGCCTTACATATACAAGGTTAGCCACTAGGAGCTATCATTATTGAGCCATAGCATTACCTTAGATTTTTAAAAATTGGCTCTACAAAGAGGATTTTATAAACATATCTATCATGTAATCATTGGTTTAGCAAAACTGGAGGGTGCTTTCACCATTGAGAACCTGTTTCTCCAATGAAGTGTGCATGGATTTCAATGTACTTTGTTCTTTGATTAAGATCTAGATTCTTTTTAAGAGCAATAAAACTTTGGCTATCATACAATAAAGTGGTACTCTCATTGGTATATATATTAATATCATCCATTAATTTCTTTAGGCACAATGATTCCTTAGTTGTTTAAGTTGCACTTCTATACTCAACTTTTTTGTGGATGAAAGAGCCATAATAGGTTACTTTTACTGCTCCATGTGATAGCACCCACATCATTTTTGAAAACATAGATTTGAGATAGATTTCCTATTAATAGGATCACCAATAGAGTTAGTATCATAATAACCAAAGGAAATTTTTATTTCATGGTGCAGGGATAATAAAGACCATACAAGGTAAGATTGATATTTTCATATGATGATTTAAGGTCTAATTTAATACCTAAATAGATAGAAAATTTAGTTTGTAATCCATCAGACTAAATTTCTAAAGTAAATGATGAGAATACCTTGCTTGAGATATTACAATCAATCCTAGAATATAGTCAATCCCGATGAAGAAGAATACCAAGATCAATCATCTCAAATGATTAATTCAATTTGAGGTTTAGAGAAATAAGACTAGCTTATATTTATTTTTGATATAGTAAGCTACAAAAAAGGGTGCAGATCCCTATACGGAGCAAAACAGGTCTAAACTGGCCAGAGATAATGCATCAACAACACATTAACAACCGATAAAACAACCAGAGACCATTACAAGAAATAAGACCAGTGTTCAAAGAAGACACACAATATTTAAACAAAAACATAGAGTAACAAACAAAGCAAAAGCAACTAAGAGCAAACATTAGCCCTATCTTTAGTGAGGAAAGTAAACATCTCCTCATAGTCCTCCATTCAGTTAGTTCCAATGTAATGGATCTTTGCCTCCAACTCCTACATAGTCAAGAAAGAAGCGGCAGAATGATGTAGCACCTTGGTAGTGAAGCTTGACATTACTCTCTAATTCTTCTCCATCTCTGTCATTCTGGCCTTTAGGGTAGCAACCTCTTTGGTAGTTTGCTTGCATCTATCACAATCCTTTTCCTCCACAGTTTGCACCTAAACTTCTTCCTCCTCTTATTGAATCTGAACCTCCTCTTGCTCTGGGTGAGCCTGGTCTTCTTCTTCATCCTCATAATAGGGGGTATTCATTTCTGGAAATAAATCGTTGCCTTCCTCTTCACAGAAAGCCTTAGGGGTGCCAGAATCCTCCTCCCCTAACATTTCCTCTTCAAAATCAGAGTCGCTAGACACATCCACACCCTTAGGTTCATTAGATTGAATTCTAACCATGCAGTTCGACCTCCTCATGTGTGGAATCCTCCTGTTTCTCACACCACTGGTCTCCCCAGTTCCTTTAATCCCCTGTTTATTACTAAGCCCCATGTCCACAAATTTTGAGTCCTCAGCCACATATTGGACCCCTTTAGCTATCTAGTTTCCCTTTAGTTTTTTATAGTTCCTACTCTCTTCCTCCTCACCAGTTCTCTTTATAGAGGGAGTAACTCCTTTTTCTGAATTGTTAGCTTGGGATTTTTCTTTCCCTAGGATTTGCCTTTGGATTTAGCTATGGATTTGGGGTTAGGGGACGAAGCCAACGGAGTATCCACAGGTTTAACTTCTTCAATCCCAGGTAAATTGGAGGGATCATTAGGTAGGGGGATTTTACCATCTTGTAAACTGACACATACTTCTTAGTTTTTTTCTTAGCACTCAGGGTAGGGGAGCGTAGTTACAACATAGCCAGGGGGTTTCTTCTAACACATTAACCTTGATAGCTTGTAGGGGCAAAGGGCTAAGTGGAAGTGATAAAGATGGAGTATTAACCCTTAGTGAAGGGGAATAACAGGGGTATCAAGATTTTTATCATGAGCCTCTCTAGCAACATGAATAGAGCTTTCAAGGGATGATAGAAGATAAAAAGGAAAACTGATCAAAGCCTTGTGCCTAAAATGATTCAATAAGGCAAAATGGTACTGAAATTAAACCCTAAAATGACCTTATAAAGTTATATATTTCATGATGACAAGACAAACCTAGTCCCAGGGTTTGGGAAGTTTCCCCCTTTCGAATCCTCCCTGAAGCTTCACCACAGATTCTCCTTCTTTCAAAAAGGCCATCATACTATCAAGGTCAGGGACCTTGCTTTGATGACAAAGCTTCTTCCCTTTGCATGACAGTCTAGTTGCTTGACCAATTTACCTCCTCCATTACTTCAAAACTAGTGCAACCCAAACAAACATGGCAATTTTCCTAGGAGTTAGCAAATTGATGAGAGAGGTTCTCATCGTGACCATTCAACACTTCCAAAAAGGATGAAACACCACCTTCCTCACAGATATGCCACAATGTAGGGTCTTATTTTAATTCTTCACATGATAAGGGCTCCATCCTTACCTTGTCACCCCCATGGCCACTAGATTATTCTCAACAGTAGGTTGTAAATTCAAACTCAAATGCTGAGACATATAACACAACAACCCCACAACCAACTCTTCACCCTTTCTATAAATCTTTAAGAAAAAATGCAATTTCTTTTTGTGATGTTAGGTTATCAATCCTTCCCGTCTTTTCGTGGCTAAGAAATGATTACTCAGCTAGAGCTCATGCAAATTAACACCATGAAGTTCAATCAAGGGATTTAGCCCATTTCTATCTGTCGGCAAGTACAAGTAGTATGCCTGCCACCTTAAGTCATCATTAATACAAATCTTTTGAGCAACCTAGTAATCATTACTCGTCCAACATGTCTTTCCATTGACATCGATATGACAACTTCCAGTCCAATCAACATTAACTTGCTGACTCACACAGTCCCAGTCATCAGTCATAAGCTCGCTCCTCGCAATCAAGTGGTGAGTTTGAAATTCCTCATGCTCAACGGTCCTCCTTCCAAAACTAAAGTTCAAATAACCCGCTGCCTTAGGTTTATTAAACAAATTCCCAATAACATCAAAGTTAAAGGAGGAAGTCTTGACCAAGGTCACCCAAACCAATATGTCCAGAGCAAAAAAGACCAACTGTAAGCCCTTAAAAGGACATTTAAGTATTATTTGCACAGACTGTCAACATCTTTATTTATAAGAATTTGAATGTTACCTAGGATATTCCCTAACTTCCTTCAACACCTCCAAGATGTGTTGTTAATGCCTAAATTGGCCATGGCATCAACAACCTTGTTGCCCTCTCTTAAGATATGGGAAACTTTATGTTCTTCAAACCAACTCAGAAGACTTTTGATATCACTGATAAGATCCAATAGCTGCCATCCAAGATTTTCTTTGCCTAACACCGCATCCACCATTAGTTGAGAATCTCCCTCCACATGAAGTTTAGTAATTCCCAAAGAATGTGCTAGCTTAACACTCCAAAGCATAGCCAAAGCCTTTGCTTCATTATTAGTCCTAATTCCAACCCTACCAGTGAAGGCAACCATGAAATCTCCCTTGCAGACCTAATAATTCCCCCACCACTAGCCTAACTTGGGTTGCCCTTAGCAGCCCCATCCAAGTTTAACTTACTCCACCCCACTTTGTAGGGTCTCCAACAAGTATTAGCCCTGGCAAGATTTTCTGAATTATCCACCTTAGAGAGGTCTTTAGAAATACCCCAATTGTTCACAATCCCAACCTCAATGAGACTAGGGGGAACATCAGTGGAGTCCATTTTACAAGTGGATATATTATCAAGAAGGAGCTTAGAGAAGACTTGGAAGACCTCTAGAGGGATCTTGGCAATATCCCTAAAGATTCTATTGTTTCTTTCCTTCTAGAGGCTCCACCCAAGATGAGGAGGAATTTGTTTCTAAAGCTCCTTCACCACTAGAAAGGAAAACGAGGGGACCACTCCTTGATCAAAGCGTTCAGATTATCATTGAAAACCCACACAATTCCCAATTTTTGCAGAGTCAAACACCAGATTTCCCTAGCAAAATCACAAAGAAAGAGCAGGTGAGAGATAAATTCCTCTTCTTTTTGACACAAAACACACCTGTTAGGGAGTTGAAATCCTCTTTTTTGGAGATTATCCAGAGTGAGAATTTTGTTATGATTAGCAACCCACCAAAATAAATTGACTTTAGGGAGCAACTTATGATTCCAGATTCTATTCCAAAATCTATCCATAGTAGGGTCTAACAGTAGACTGTAAGCTATTCTAATAGTGAATATCCCTCTGCTATCTCTTTCCTAGATGAAACTATCCTCCTTTGGGAACAAAGGAAGTCTGTAGCTATTAAGATTCCTTTGGAGCTTTGAATCCAGTTGACTCAAGTCATCATGTCCTAGACAAGAATCCAAAAGGCATTTCCAGTTACTTTGTGATCCATTATGGAAAACATAGTCAACAACAGAGGATCCAAAAAAATTACTAGCTTTGTCAGCTAGTTTACCAAAAGGAAGATCTTTAAGAGATTAGTCCCCAAACCACATGTCTTCCCAAAAATTGATGCATCTACCATTACCAATCTTCCATTTAATGTACTTCTGCAACAAACCTCTAATCTTAAGAGTGTTGTTCCAAATGATTGATCCTTTAGGGAGACCAGGTTCTGAGAGAAATTTGAGACTAGATATACCTCTGAGGTACTTGGCCTTCATGATTAAACTCCAGTCCTTATTGTCATTAACTAAATTCCATCCAATTTTGGCCATAAGGGATTTTTTAATCAAATGAATTTTTCTAATTCCCAACCCCTTGGGTTTTAGGCAAACACACCTTATCCCAACTAACCAAATCAATTCTCTTTTTATCCTGCACCCCCGACCATAAGAAAATTTTCTGAATATGTTCAAACTTCTTGGCCAAATACTTGGGGGTTTTAAAAATACTAAGGAAATAAATGGGGATACCCTAAAGAGAATCTTTAAGGAGCTGGAATTTCCCAACTTGGTTGAGTAATTTGCCCTTCTAGCTAGCAATTTTTCTCTAAACTCTTTCCAAAACAGAGTTCCAATAGGTTGGGCTAACTTTTTTGATAGTAAGAGGAAGCCCAAGATAAGAGGCAAGGATTTGAGCATTGGAGTAGCCTAAGATGACCTCAATTTTTTGTTGCAGATCCCCAGAAGTATTGAAGAAATATATTTGGCTTTTCTCAAAATTGTTACTCTGACCTAAAACAACCTCATAATCATTCAACAACTTCTTCCATCTTCTAGCCTCAACCATAGAAGCAGTACTGAAGAGGATAGTATCATCCACAAACTGCTGAATAACTGAAGGTTGTAATGATGAAGTTGGTTTAATACCTTGGAGAAATCCCAGTGTTAGCATGTTAACATCAAATCTCCCCAAGACCTCGGCCATAATAATAAAAAGATAAGGGGATAGAGGATCCCCTTGTCAAATGCCTCTTCTAGTTTGATGCTTATATTTGTTTATTCTAGTATTGGAATTACATTTGATTTTATATAGCTAATCAACAATGAAGGCACAAGATCTCAAGTCTTAATTAGAGTGTTATACTTCTAATTTTATCTTCCCACTTTTAGTTGTTTAGAAAAATGAGAAAGTTTATTAGAGCATAATAGATATGTTGACTTTTGATTCTCTATGTTGTCTTTTTTAAATTAATTACAAGAGATCTTCACTACAAGGTGATATCTATTATGTTTTCAATCATTTATCATTTGGATTTTTGCTTCTATCCCGTCGGGATACGCACTCTTATCTGACAATGGTGTTCAAAAGAATTGAATGTCTCTCTGGGGCTTGACTGAGGCAAGCCTTTAAACACCACAACCCCCTCCCACACTCCTTGTGATTGCAAGTTACAGGGGTCAAGTCCCGTGGAGTGGAGTTGTAGAGAGGAGTGGCAGACATTGAGGATTCAGGATCTGGAAAGAAGCAGGACACTGGAGTTTTTCCTAGACTAGGGTGCTACTCCCCGTGTCCTCCATAATTGAATTCCCATAAACGGAAGTTACAGTGCAGATCAATGTTAGAAGGAGATCAAGATCCCGTAAAGAAACAAGTACCTTGGACTTGGGCGCTAGTCCTCGTGTCCCCAACTTCTCTACCTTCTGAACTTCAAAAAATAGTGAGTTAAATATCTCTGTCCTTTATCTTAGTTTGAAAGGATTTGCCTTAATTTGATAATTGGCTTACAGATTTGCATATTTAGGGTTTCTAAGTACAATTGAACATTAGATAGATACATTGTTTGACACATCCAAGAATCCACAACTTCCCAAGTGGCAACTCAACCTAATAGGTGATTGCTCTCACTTAGTGGAGATTCAACTCGGTTGATAAGCCCTTGGAATGTTTGTAGTGAAAGGAGGATTTTGCATAAACCCCTTTTAACAAAAAACACTACAAAACATTTTGGTGAACCCTAAGTAAAAATAATAAAAAAATCCATAAAATAAAAAATCAATCTTGTTAAAGGGAGCCCCCTTGCTTAAAGAATTTATAAGAGAAAAGATCCAAAGGATAACAAAGCTCTAGTATGCATCTAAGTTGAGGGAAAAAGAAAGGTTAGCACCCTCATCAAGTGTACACACCCTATAGAGAAGAGACATTTTTGCTCAATATATAACAACAAACACTTTCTATCTAAGTATATTTGATGTTTAGTGTATAACAAGTTAATCCCCCTAATTTCTAGGCAACATGTCCTAGTAGGTACCTAGTTATACTTATTGAGTGTGATCCCCAATTTGGCACATTTACATGATGGAAACAAATGCCCAATTAGTAATTACACCTAACTGGGAATGGATTCCCAATTCAATAAGTTATACCTGATTGGGATTGGATGCCAAATTGGGTAGAGCTCATCCTCTTTCCAAGTACAAAGAGGCATAGACAAGAGACCTCCCAATACCAATATTTAATAATAGAAATTGGATACTCAATTGAATAGATAACTATTATTTGACGCAATTGGGCATTTAAAACAAAATTGGGAGTGGGTGCCCAATTTGGTAGGGTTGACCTTCTCGTCTAGTATAAAAGGGTGATATTATCTGGTTTTGTCATTTGAAGGGCTAGGGTGATTCCTATTCCTATTACTTAAAATTGTTATTTCATGGGAATCACCTACCCTCTAAAAACTAGTGTGCATCCATGACAAAGAACTTCCCCCTAGGAAGTTTGAAACTTAGAGGTCCTAATAAGTGTTGGTCAATGTTTGAGCCTTGATTTTCATCAACTCAAAGTTAATGGAATTCAAACAATAAAGTTGAGACCAAATCAAAATAGTACATTGCCGACAATTTCCTCATTGTAGAAATAAGTTCCCTCAAACAAAACAAGGAAAAGAACAAGATCTAAGTGTCATATAGTTCACTTAAAAGTGGGTCTATTTCTAGTCTATAAATATAGGGAATATGATTAGTTCTAGGTGGAATCGTGGATTGAACAAGAAACCCAAAAATGGTTAAGAAAACAAGACCCACAATAAAATACAATGGAAAAAGGGAAAGCAAACCCAAAAGAAATATAGTTTGAATGAAGTTGAAGGGACTCTGAATTTGTTTGTTAGTATTAGCATTCTTACCCAGATGATGTAATGCCATTACTATATATTCATTAATTGATTGCTCCCTCCTTCCTAGGCTTTGTGTCTCCAAAAGATCAAGTGTATATATACCAATGGCTTGAATAGTCTGATGGAGGAATTACTTGTAACTAGTGAAATATATTATAACAGTGGATGTGGATTGACACCTAAAAAATAACAAGTTTAAAAGCATAATCATATCCACAGTAAATATTTGGTCTATTGGAATTGAATGTATTTTTTTCTATTATTTCCCTAGTAAAATTTTTGTCCATTGAATTATTTTCTAATATTTTCCTAGAAAATTTTGCGATACATAAATTGCTCCTGAAAACTTGGTGGCTATTTTAGGAGTGTACAAACATTTTAATTATTTGTTGTTTGAACAAGAACAAGATTGTTTTTAAACACTATGTTGGCAGTTGTAAGTTGCTCTTCTTCAAGAAGAACAAATCACACAAATGTGGTTGGATCAAACTTATATGATTTTTGTATTAGGATGGTATTAATGTGGGTGCTTTGACCTTGAGAGTGTATGAGATTATCTTGGGAGCTTGGATCTTGAGTTGGTTGGGGACGAGTTTGGGCATGCTTTGGAACAAGCTCTTGACATATCCTTGTTTTTTTGTTGACAAGAGGGATGTGTGTCATTTTTCTTCGACATCTCCTTTAGCGATTAAAATGAGTGGATATATTCCCTTATGTTTGAACATGGATTGGTGAGAGGCCTTTGACTCTTATGGGTTTTATGGATCTTGTGGATTTTGGATTTGATGGACTTTTAGAAATGTCAACATTTATTTTCCCACATAGGTAGACTTGTAGGGATTATGGCTTTACAAGGGTCTCAGACATTTTTGATAGGCTTTGGGTTGATGATTGCATTGTCAACAACACACTTGTATTTTCTAAAGAGGGATGGAATTGGATTAACAAGGTTGCATAACTCCATAACTTTGCTCTTTCTATTTTGGTGAGGATTTTTGCTAGCAGTCCATGGAGGAAATCCACTAGGGTTGCATTGTATGAGATAGGATTGGATTGTGGATTGTATGTTTGACATAATTGGTGGTTGGATTGATGGGATTTGATTAGATTACAAAGGTTTTGAGGATGAAGGATTTGCATAGGAGGTGGAGGCTACTAGTTGCTCACGTAAGGTTGGGAGTTTAGATATGGATTGGCTATAAGGGCCTTGGGATAAAGTAATGTTTCCCTTGTCAAAGGTACCATAAGGATGACCAATAGATATTCCATTTGTATTTGGGGGATAGGTAGTTCTAGTGGATGACCAATAGATATTTGATTTGGATTTGGGGGATAGGTAGTGCTAGTCGGTTCTTGGTCTAAAGGCTCTTGATTGTTCATGGTTTATTGATAAAATCTGGCAAGCTTGCTCAAAATGATTTAATTGAGGGTATCATTGGTATATTCCTCTTGATCCACAAGAATATAATCATCATCATCAAAGTGGTTTTGAGATTTGTTGTGATGAGGGGACTCATCAAAATGAAATAGATTTGTAATTGCCATGATTTTGTTCATTTTTGGGATGGACTCTAGACTTGGGTAGACTTAATTTTGAAGACCTAGCATTTGAGATGTTTGGATTTTAGGTGTTGGATTGGGAAGATTTTTGACTTGAAGATTGGAGAGACCTAAGACCTTTGGATTGATTTAATTTTTTATGAGTTTAGATTATAGAGACCTGGGATTTTAGAGAGTTTGATTTTGTATTTTGGATTTGAATTACCCAAGACTTTGGATGGTTTGATTTTTGGATGAGTAATTTTGGATTTTGGATGGGCTATGAATTTGTTTTGATTTTGGGTACCTAGAATATTAGAGGAATTGATTTGGATTTTGAACAGATTTAAATTGATTTGAGAAACCTAAGACCTTTAGATTGATTTGATTGTAGGATGATTTGGATTTTGGAAGGATGTAAATTGATTTTAGAGATCTAGGACCTTTGGATTGATTTGATTTTGGAGTTCGGGATGATTTGATTTGGATTTTAAATTTTGGAGACCTAGGATTTTTGGATGATTGCTAGAATTTAGATTTTGCAAGGTTTTGACCTTAGGATTTGTTTGGATTTAGGACCTTTGGATGGTTATGATTTTGAAGACCTTGGATTTGCTTGACTTTGATGTGACCTCTGAAGGTGTTGGATTTTATTTGATTGGGAAGATTTAATAATTTAGATGGTTTGACTTCAAATGACTTGATTTGAAAAAAATTAGGATGGCTTGATGGTGATTTGGAAGACCTAGGATCTTAGATGTTTGGATTTTGGATGGATTTGATTTTGAAGATCTTGTTGGGAATTGAGGTGTCTCAACCTTGGTAATTCATTGCATTATTTATGTTTATATATATTAATTAAATGCCTATGTTGTAAATATTTGTAAATTCCATATTGTTATATTGTGGGATGTGGCACGGTGATGTGTCAATCCTACATGGACTATGACAATTTGTAATTTTATCCTCCCATGAGGAGATAGGCATCCCACTTTGTGGTAGGAGCATTTTGCCATGTGTCGGCATCTTTCATGTTGTGTAAGGGAATGTTTGACCGAAACAGCTATGACGGATTCCTATGACAAATTTATGACATGTAAGAGTCAGAAATAAAAGCATGTAAGATAGGTAAAGATATGTGTCATGAAGCATCTTTAAAAAAGGCATATTTGGGCACCCCAAGGTGGACTATGACATGTTGTAAGAGAATATGCTATTTATAGCCTATGTATGATAGATTCTCTTACAGTTGTAAGTTGTAATTGCTATGACAGATTCTATGACGGTCGTAAGTGTCGTAAGAGCATCTGTCATAGCCCATTTTGGAAATAGGCGACCTCTTTGGGATGGGAGCTGTGGACAAGTGTCAGGCACATTCTACAATGTTGACCAAGTGTCCTTAGGCATGGGTTTTGGGCCATGAGGCCAAGTTGGACGCCCATCCCAAGATAGGTCTAATATTGCCTTGTATTTTCTATATAAACAGGTGCTTGGAGAGGGAGTTACATCACAGGTTTACAGGTATTGTTATGCTACCGGATTGACTCCAGACATGAGTGTCGAAGACCATTGAAGGTTGCATTGCAAGTGTATTGTAAACAACTTTCAGATTTGTTAATACATTGTGCAGGTTTCTGAGTGTGGGGTTTTTCACCTGATAAGGGTTTTCCCCACTGTAAATCTTTGTCTCTCTTCTTCTATCATCTTTCTGGTTCTTGTGTATTGCTGTAATATCTCTGTTAGATGTGATATGTTGCTATAGTGATAAGGATTAAATTGAATTTGCATAGCCCTCTCTTCATTAGATTAGTGTAGGAAGCGATTTCTGCACACCTAGCTTCCTTTCAGATCTAGAATCTTAGATGGATTTGATTTTAGTCAATTTTGACCTTTTGGATGGACTGGGGATTTTTAGATTTTCTATTTGTAAGACTTTGAGTTTGTTGAATTTTGATTTGACCTTGGAGGTGTTGGAGTTTTTGGCTTTTTCAAGAATTTTGGTAAATTTTGACTTTTTGAGGATTTTTTATTTTTTACATTTTTGAATTTTTGAATGCTTTGACTGGTTTAACACAAAGTGCAAACAAGATAAACACAAGAACAACCTAATTATTCAAGTAGGAGTGTCCATCTTATGAGCTCACAAGTATCTCTGGAGTCGATCATAAATAGTATTGGCCCATGATCTCAGAGCACTAACCATGGGAATTTGTTTACATGGCCTCCTATTTCAGTTCCAAAGGTACATGGTGAGTAACTTTATGAGGGTAACCGTTTATCAGTGAATCATAAGTTACAAACAACTGAAAGGTTCATACACTAGGTTGAACAATGACTTGCTAAGGAAGGAGTCCTCAATATACCTTGCAGTATGGGAGGCCTAAATTTGTGATAAGAGTGTTGTCTAATAGCTTGGCTTGAGAGGGTAACCCCTCTTATCCTTCACTTGACAAACTATAAAAAAAGATGTTAGCTTAGCCTAAAACAACTCCTCCTTGGAATTTCTATACCCCGCTAGAACATGGGGTTGGAGTCCAAGTTGTCTAACCTCCTAAAAAGAAACAAAGAAAGAAATAGTCATTTATAATTTCTAAGATCACCTTGTGTTGTGAGAAAAGAGCATATTTAGGAGTTAGTCTTTTGGGAGACAAAAAGTGGAAAGAGAATGTTTTTTTTTACTCTCAAGGTCACATTTTGGTGCAAGAAAAGAGCATACATAATCACTCTACACATAAACAAATCAAACAAATATTCATTAACCCTTAATAAGAATTCATGAAATGTGGGAGACAAATGTGAAAGAGGGTGTTTTTTATTCTCAAGGTCACCTTGTGGTGCAAGAGAAGAGCATACACACCTACACACACATAAGTCAAATAAACAATGTTCATTAACTCTTAAGGGAAAATGAAAACAAACATGAATGTTTCAAAAATTATCTTCAACAATCAAACCTACAAACATAAGTTAGTAGTTTTACTATTTTTTATCTTTGACTAGCAAACCTGCAAGAAAATGGGTCAATAAATAGTAAAAAATAGAAAAATACAACCTGCAAAATAAATGTTAAAAAAATGTGAAATCAAGTCTTTATGATGGATACACTCAAAATAAATATCAGAAAAAGTACAAATAAATTACACCACTAGGTAGTATTTGAAAAAATACGAACTTAAAAAAATAACACTCAAATCTGAGTTTGTTTGTGAAAGTTATAAGGTTTGAAGCTCCTGCACAACAATATATTTAAGAAAACATGATTTTTGAAAAAAAATGCATCATGAGAAAAAATTAGTTAAATCACTATGAAGTGCACGAAATTATACCCTATGTCAAAAAATGCTCTGAAAAAGACCTCCATATTGCTGAGAAAAA
Organism: Cunninghamia lanceolata; assembly: GCA_027924645.1. Lineage (NCBI taxonomy): Eukaryota > Viridiplantae > Streptophyta > Pinopsida > Cupressales > Cupressaceae > Cunninghamia > Cunninghamia lanceolata. Next base: position 687,484 of record BSBN01001315.1, on the reverse strand, counting down.
GCCATTTGGAGTTTCCCCCCTTCACTTAAAAGTGCAATGGAGAGAGGGTCTAGGGCCTAGTAGCAAGCTGGTGGCCCATGGGTAGCGACTAGGTCGCACTACCAGTTTCAAGGCAACAATTGGGTAGTCCATAGAGACTAATGATATAGTACGACTAAGAATAGATTTCCCCTAAGAAAATATTTGTTAGAGATTGCAAGCAAACTATATCGTGTCTATTGTGGATTCTTATTTTTTAGGCCTTCCAAATGCAATGATCAGATCTATTTTTGCTCAAAGTGCTTCCAGCAAAACTTCCTCAACAAAATCTTTCTAACAAAGGATAAGAATCTATAAAATAAAGTTAGCAAAAACCTACAAAAATAAAGATTAGATAAGGGACAAGGCCCCACCAGGTGTGCCAAAATATGTATGCTAAGATAAAAGACAAACAAGAAACTAATAAAACTAATCTCAAACCTAAATAACACCTTTGATTGAGTAAAGAATGCAAAAATAATAATGAAAAGGTAACAAACTTCTCACCAAAATAACTCTTGATGCCTTGGATGTGCTCAAGATTTGTTGTTGTTGAGAAGAGAAATATAGTTGCTCAAGAATCCTCAGCATAACCTTGCTTTTCTTCCACTATTGGTACTTGATAAGTGCTTGTTAGATGAGGGTTTTATAGATTTTTGGATGAGAATGTGAATGATTTGGATATAATCTTAGATGGAAGGGTTGAGATTGACCCATTTGCATGGGGAAGAGAGATCCTCACAAGTGAAGGCTTGGGATAGGTGTAAGTGAATAAGATAAAAATTGAGAAAGATGAAGGGTGGGGATTACCTTGTTTTAAGTGGAGGGTGGAGATCAAAATGTATTTTTTGGAGCCTTGTGCAAGTTTAACTTTATTTATTTTAAATAAAATGGGGGAGGAATGTGCAAGATTAGGATCATTCTTATGTGAATGACAAGAATTAAAAGATGAAGAGAATGAAATGGATGGTGAAAATTAGAAGTTAGTTTCAAGTGGAGGCTTGGAATAGGTGCAAGTGAATAAGACAAAAATTTAGAAAGATGAAGGGTGGAGATTACCTTATTTAAGTGGAGGGTGGAGATCAAAATGTATTTTTTGGAGCCTTGTGCAAGTTTAACTTTATTTATTTTAAATAAAATGGGGGAGGAATGTGCAAGATTAGGATCATTCTTATGTGAATGACGAAAATTAAAAGATGAAGAGAATGAAATGGATGGTGAAAATTAGAAGTTAGTTTCAAGTGGAGGCTTGGAATAGGTGCAAGTGAATAAAACAAAAATTTAGAAAGATGAAGGGTGGAGATTACCTTGTTTTAAGTGGAGGGTGGAGATCAAAATGTATTTTTTGGAGCCTTGTGCAAGTTTAACTTTATCTATTTTAAATAAAATGGGGGAGTAATGTGCAAGATTAGGATCATTCTTATGTGAATGGCAAAAATTAAAAGATGAAGAGAATGAAATGGATGGTGAAAATTAGAAGTTAGTTTCAAGTGGAGGCTTGGAATAGGTGCAAGTGAATAAGACAAAAATTTAGAAAGATGAATGGTGGAGATTACCTTGTTTTAAGTGGAGGGTGGAGCCTTGTGCAAGTTTAACTTTATTTTTTAAAATAAAGTAGTGGAGGAATGTGCAAGATTAGAATCATTCTTATGTGAATGACAAGAATTAAAAAATGAAGAAAATGAAACGGATGGTGAAAATTTGAAGTTAGTTTGACTTTTGAATTTACTGAAGAAATATTTTATTTAATTTTTAAAAATAAAGTGGTGGAGGACTATGCAAGGTTAATTAGTTAAACTTGGTTTGCTTAACTAATTGCATGATGAGAGAGAATTGGATTGATTAAATAAATACTACAATTTAATCCATAGAGGAATGTTGGGGGATAAGTCGATTTAATTAAATAAATATAATTTATTTAATTAATGTTGAAACGTTAGATGATTAAATAAACATAATTTATTTAATTAACATTAGAAGAATGATTAGATTAATCAAATAAATATAATTTATTTAATTAATTTGATGATGTGGTGAATGTGAGAGGGTGGGTTAGTGTGATGTTAGGACATGGTGAGATTTAGATGCCTATACCTAACAATCACTAAAAACAACTTGAATAAATTGATTTAACTTAAATAAATAAATTTATTAATTTAAACTATAAAAGCACGCCTATTTTATTTCTTCATGGCTAATTCGTCCTTTACATTTTATTTTGTTTTGTTTTATTTATTTGATTTGATTTGATTTCTTGTTTTGTTTTAGATTTATTTTTATATTTCGATATGTAAACTATAATTATATTTCTTCATGGCTTTATAATTGGTCCTTTACATTTTATTTGGTTTTATTTTTACTTATTTGATTTGATTTCTTATTTTGTTTTAGATTTATTTTTATATTTTAATATGTAAGTTGTAGTTATATATTTTATGTATGTCTACTTTGTTTTATTATTATTTTTATATACACAAGAGACTTTGTGACATTATTATTATTTTTATTTACACATTCACAACATAGAACTTTGTGATAAACTAAAAACCAAATGAATCAAATGGGACAAATATTAAAATTCTAATCTAATGGTGCTTTTAACAGACCAATAGAAAGTATGCTGTTTAGTGGGAAACACCATCACTGTTCTACCTTCCAGAACAGCTACTTGCAAATAAAGTACCTCTCGATTCTTTCAGTAAATAAGAAAACTGAAGGATCCTCAATTCCTCTATATATTATTTTTTTGAAATTTCAAAAAGAAAAGTTTTAATACACATCTGTACATAGACAGCTTAAAAAGAGATTGAGATGTCATAAAAGTTTTAATACACATCTGTACATAGACAGCTTAAAAAGAGATTGAGATGTCATCTGTGAAAGGACAAGATACTCAGGTGATGTGAAACAAACTGTTTACTAGAAATGATTTCATTATGTACATAAATCATATTTCACAATGAATGAAAGTTACAAAAAACAGCATGCAGCCACCCTGTTACTCCTGCTGATCCCAGAATCCTAAAATTGTAACAACCAAACAACATTCTATTATGATAGACTACCTAGAAACTCAAATTTCATAAGCTGCAATCCCACATGCCGTTGTCATCAATACTCTCCCAACTATATGTAGGACTTGGGCTTTGAAAATCCGAGTTCCCCAGTGGAGGACATGTATACATACCCGACAACTCATTCAATACACATTCATCATCCTCTATACTAAGCACATTTTTCTCTTCCTCTTGAAACTCCGAACAATCCATTACATGGGCTGCTTCACAAAGTAAACCAGAGCTTTTATCCCCATCTCCAATCCAATTGAAAAACTCAGGGTCTGAATTAGAAGCGGGGCTGCTATCAACATTAGAGGAGGAGCAGGGCCTTTCACCATATGATGCCATAAGTTTAATCTGAGGTTTCAGCTCCAGCACTGCCTCCAAATATTGAAGATACTCCTGTGTCGATGCATCCACAGCCTTTGGGGCGGCTTCAACTTCCATTAGACGCTCCTTCAAATTTGGGGGCGGCTCTGTTGTGGGGAAATTGAGTTTGGCTTTGGGTCCTTTGATCTTAAAAGCCTCTCGATCATAAGCCCTAGCAGCATCCTCAGCAGTGTTGTAAGTGCCCAACCAAACCCTCATTCCCTTAATTGGGTCTCTAATTTCCGCAACCCATTTTCCCCATGAGCGTTGCCTTATGCCTTTGTACTCATGCTGCCTACTACACTTTCTCTTCTTATTTACCCTTCCTTTGGGATATGAAATACTGTCCGAATTGACCCACAAATCCTTAAAAGAAGAGGCCCGTATAAACTCAGAAATAATATCTCCTACACACATTTTAGCAGAGCGGGTGAAAATGATTTGAAATCCCAGTATGAGGGGAGGCAGGAGTTTATAGGCATGCACTCTGCACACAAAAAAGAGTAGTGAGGTGGATTTGCAAGTTGCCTCCTTGTGAAAGGGAAAGATAGCATTGAAAGAGGAAAGAGGAAGCTGCCTGCTAAGTAAAATAAATTTTAAATCACATCCACGTTATCAAAATATATCTATAACTCGCCGTTTATGAAATTAGTCGATGTATAACGCGTGGAATTATGAAATTAGTCGATGTATAACGCGTGGAACAAGCTCCAGCTATGGAGTCCTAACTTTGGTTGGATGAAAAACAAGATTTAGTAAAGAACAATCTAGCTTACAGACGATTTATAATATATAAGACTACTTCGTAGACCCCATTAAAATGAAAGACATGATATCCACCTAAAAAATAACCAGTTGAAAAATAGAATCATATCCACAGTAAACATTTGGTCTATTGGAATTTACTGCATTTTTTTCTATTATTTCAGTAGTAAAATTTTTGTCCATTGAATTCTTTTTTAATATTTTCCTAGAAAATTCTGGGATATGTAAATTTCTCCTAGAAACTTGGTGGCTATTTTAGGAGTGTAAGAACATTTTAATTATTTGTTGTCAGAACAAGAAGAAGATTGGTTTAAAGTACTATGCTGGTAGTTGTAAGTTTCTCTTCTATGAGAAGATCAAATTGGACAAAGGTGGTTGGACCAAACTGATATGATTTTTGTGTTAGGATGGTATCAATGTATGGGATTAGCTTGGGTGGTTGGATCTTGAGTTGGTTGGGGACAAGTTTGAACATGCTTTGCAACAAGCTCTTGCTATATCATTATTTGTTGTGTTGACAAGAGGGATGAGTGTATTTTTACTTCGACATCTCCTTTAATGATTAATGAGTGGATATACTCCCCTATTTTTGCACATGGATTGGTGAAGGGTCTTTGACTCTTATGGGTTTTATGGATCTTATGGATTTTGGATTTGGACTTGATGGACTTTTTTGGAAATGTTGACATTTATTTTCCCACATAGGTAGACTTGTAGGGATGATGGCTTTAGGAGGATTTTGGACATTCTTGATAGGATTTGGGTTGATGACTACATTGTCAATAACACACTTGTATTTGCTAAAGAGGGATGGCATTGGATTAACAAGGTTGCATGACTCCATAACTTTGCTCTTGCTATTTTGGTAAGGATTTTTTTCTAGTAGTCCTTAGAGGAAGTCCACCAGGGCTGCATTATATGAGATAGGATTGGATTGTGGATTGTATTTTTGACATGATTGGTGGTTGGATTGATGGGATTGATTAGATTGCAAAGGTTTCGAGGATGAAGGATTTGCATAGGAGGTGGAGGCTACTAGTTTCTTGTGTAAGGTTGGGAGTTTAGATCTGGATTGGCTATGAGGGCCTTGGGCTAAAGTGACATTTCCCTTGTCAAAGGTACCATAAGGATGACCAATAGATATTCGATTTAGATTTGGGGAATAGGTAGTGCTAGTTGGTTCTTGGTCTAAAGGCTCTTGATTGATCATAGTTTGCCAATTAAACCTATGGCAAGCTTGCTTGAAATAATGTCATCGAACGTATCATTGGTATATTCCTCTTAATCTACAAGACTATAATCATCATCAACAAAGGGGTTTTGAGATTTGTTGTGATGAGGGGACTCATAAAATTGAAATAGATTTGTAATTGCCATTATTTTTGTTTGGATTTAGGATGGACTTTAGACTTTGGTAGATTTGATTTTAAAGACCTAGGATTTGAGATGTTTGGATTTTAGATTTTGGATGTTGGATTGGGAAGGATTTTGACCTAAAGATTTGAGAGATCTAGGACCTTTGGATTGATTTAATTTTTTGATGAGTTTAGATTTTGGAGACCTAGAATTTTAGAGAGTTTGATTTTGCATTTTGGATTTGAATTGCATAGGACTTTGGATGGTTTGATTTTTGGATGAGTGATCTTGGGTTTTGGATGGACTATGGATTTGTTTTGATTTTGGGTACCTAGGATCTTAGATTATTTGATTTTGGATGATTTGATTTGGATTTTGAATGGATTTAAATTGACTTGAGAGACCTAAGACCTTTGGATTGATTTGATTGTAGGATGATTTGGATTCTAGAAGGAAGTGACTTGTTTTGACAGATTTAAGACCTTTAGATTGATTTGATTTTAAAGACCTAGGCTCGTAGACAATTTTGATTTGGAGTTTGGGATGATTTGATTTGGATCTTGGATTTTAGAGACCTACATTTTTGGAAGATTTCCAGAATTTAGATTTTATATGGTTTGGACCTTAGGATTTATTTGGATTCAAGACCTTTGGATGTATTTGATTTGGAGATTTAATTTTGAAGAGCTTGGATTTGCTTGACTTTGATGTCACTTTTGATGGTGTTGGATTTTGTTTGATTGGGAAGATTTAGGACTTTAGATGGTTTGACTTCAGATGACTTGATTTGGATTGATTTGAAACAATCTAGGATGTTTGGGTTGATGGTGATTTGGTTGACCTAAGATCTTAGATGTTTGAATTTTGGATGGATTTGATTTTGAAGATCTAGAATCTTAGATGGGTTTGATTTTGGATGATTTTGACCTTTCGGATGGACTTGGGATTTTTAGATTTTCAATTTGCAAGACTTTGGGTTTGTTCGATTTTAATTTGACCTTTGAGGTGTTGGAGTTTAAATTGGCTTTTGCAATATTTTTAAGTTTTTGACTTTTGGGGGATTTTTTTTATATTTTTACATTTTCATATTTTTGGATGCTTTGATGGGGTTTTAACACAAAGTGCAAACAAGATAAACACAAGAATAACCTAGTTATTCAAGTAGGAGTGTTTGCCTTAGAGTTCATGAATATACTTGGACTTGGCCTTAAATAGTATTGGCCCACTATATCAGAGCACTATCCATGGGAATTTATTCGTAGCCTATTATTATTGTTCCAAAGGTACATAGTGAGTAACTTCCTGGGGTTAACTGCTTACCGATGCATCATTAGTAACGAATAACTAAAAAGTCCATATGCTAGGTTGAACAATGGCTTGCTAAGGGAATCCTTAATATACCTTGCAGTATGGTAGGCCTAAATTTTTGATAAGAGTGTTGTCTTATGGCTTGGCTTGAGAGGGTAACCACTCTAATCCTTTACTTGACAAACTATAAAGCAGATGTTAGCTTATCCTGAAACAAAAACTCTCTCTTGAAATTTCTATACCTTGCTAGAACATAATGTTGGAGCCAACGCTTGGTGATAAAATCCAAGTTGTCTAACCTCCTAAAAAGAAACAAAAAAATGCTGAGAATTAAGGTGTCTCAACCTTTGCAAATTCCTAATGTTGTATTTATTTATCCCATGTTGAGTTGGCATAGTTGGCACCTTGTGTACATGCAGCAGGATAAATTTTGGTGACTTTGGCAGCCACAGTTTCCCCCTTGAATAATGAAAGAAAACATGAATGTTTCAAAAATTGTCTTTTACAGTCAAACCTACAAACACAAGTTAGTAGTTTTACTATTTTTTGATCTTTGACTAGCAAACTTACAAGAAAAGAGGTCGATAAATAACAAAATACAACTTGCAAAATAAATGTTAAAAAATTGTGAAATCAAGTCTTCATGATGTGATGATGGCTACATCCAAAAAATAAATATCAGAAAAAACACAAATAAATTACACAACTACATAGTACTTGAAAAAATATGAACCTAAAAATAGCACTAAACCTAAGTCTATTTGCTAAAGTTATAAGGCTTTGTAGCTCCAAAAACTGTGACTGCACAACAATATATGTGAGAAAATATGATTTTTAGAAAAAAAAAAATGCATCATGAAAAAAAATTAGTTAAATCACTATGAAGAGCATGAAATTATACCCTATTTCAAAAAAAATCTCTAAAAAATACCTCCATATGGTTGAGAGGATTTAGAGCCTAGTGGCAGGCTAGTGTCCCATGGGTAGCGACTACGTGGCATTGCCGGTTGAGGCGACGATTGTGTGGTGATCGGGCCACGACTAGGTGGTAGGGTGGTGATGGATTGCAAATAGGGGTAGAGTAGACAAGTTTTGGGTCAATCGATAAAGCGTATACAAGGGTGGTAGGGGAATAGTGGAGCACAAACATGAATGGAGGAGATGAGTATTAGGCCGAGCGATAGAGGAGGGAGAGGTGGAGAGTGAGTGGAGCTCTTGAAGCCCAACCCTATAAACCATAGGGTGCTTAAGGTAGGCAAGCCCTAGCACGTAATGCTTAAACTACATGGCCTGCCCAAATTTTTAAATTTAAAAGTTAAAAATCTCTGCACGATAGGGGGTGCACATACTACTTAAACACTTTATTATTTTTTATATTAAAATAAAACCAACCCAAACAAAAACCAACTTTATTAAATTTTTTTATTGAAATAAACTCAGTTTAAAATAAAGAAGAATATGCAGGGAGAGAAAATGTCCCCTATGTAGCGCTGGTACAATCTATATAGATTATACAGTATGGTATGACTAAGAATAGGTGCCCCTTTAGAAAAACATACAAAAATAAAGATTAAATAAGGGATAAGGTCCCACCAGACATGCCAAAATGTGTATGCTAAGATAAGAGACAAACAAGAAACTAAGCGATGAATACAAATAAATTAATCTCAAACCTAAGTAGCACCTTTGATTGAGCAAAGAGTGCAAAAACAATAATAAAAAGGTAACAAACTTCTTACCAAAACAATGCTTGATGCCTTGTATGCGATTAAGATTTGTTGTTGTTAAGAAGAGGAATGTAGTTGCTTAAGAATCCTGTAGCATGACCTTGCTTTTCTTCCACTTTTGATGCTTATTAAGTGCTTGGGAGATGAGAGTTTTATAGATTTTTGGATGAGAAAATGAATGGTTTGGATTTAATCTTGGATTGGAGGGTGGAGATTGATTAGCTTCTGATGAAGGGTTGAAATTGGCCCATTTGAATGGGGAAGATATATTCTCATAAGTGGAGGCTTGGGATAGGTGCAAGTGAATAAGACAAAAATTGAGAAAGATGAAGGGTGGAGATTACCTTGTTTTAAGTGGAGGGTGAAGATCAAAATATATATTTTGGAGCCTTATGCAAGTTTGACTTCATTTATTTTAAATAAAGGGGTGGAGGAATATGCAAGATTATGGCCATTCTTATGTGAATGGAAAGAATTAAAAGATGAAGAAAACGAAATGGATGGTGGAGATTTGAAGTTAGTTTGACTTTTGAATTTTAGTGGAGAAATATTTCATTTACTTTTTAAATAAAGTGTCGGAAGAGTGTACAAGGTTAATTAGTTAAACTTGGTTTGCTTAACTAATTGCATGATGAGGGAAATTTATATTGATTAAATAAATATTATTAATTCGATTTAATTAAATAAATATGATTTATTTAATTAATGTTGAAATGTTAAACGATTAAATAAACATAGTTTATTTAATTAACATTAGAAGAATGATTAGATTAATTAAACAAATGAGATTTATTTAATTAATTCGATGATGGTGAGTGTATGAGGGTTAGTTAATGTGATGTAAGGACATGGTAAGATTTAGGTGCATGCACAAACAATTACTAAAAACAACTTGAATAAATTAATTTATTAATTTAAACTATAAAAGCACACTATTTTATTTCTTTGTGGCTTTGCAATTTGTCCTTTGTATTTTATTTCGTTTTATTTTATTCTTTTGATTTGATTTCTTGTTTAGTTTTAGATTTATTTTTTCTTAGTTATATATTTTATGTATGTGGGCTTTGTTTTTTTTTTATTATTTTTATGTAGGCAATCACAACATAAGACTTTATGACATTATTATTATTTTTATATAAACAATCACAACATAAAACTTTGTGATGCCACTCTAGAAAGCTCTCATATAATAGCTTTTTATAAAGTAATTATCATAAAGATAAGCTAAAAACCAAATGAGTCAAATGGGACAAATATTAAAATTCTAATCAACCGGTGCTTCTAAAGTATGTTGTTCAGTGGGAAGCACCATCAGAGTTATACCGTTCAGAACACCTACTTGCAAATAAAGTGCCTCTTGATTCTTTCAATAATTAAGACAACTAAAGGATACCCAATTCCTCGATATATTAATTTTTTTTCAAAAAGAAATGTTTTGATTCCCATCTATCTCTACGTAGACAGCTAGATAGAAAAAAATGAGATTGAGATGTCAGCTGTAGGAGGGCAAGATACCCAAATGATATGAAACGAACTGTTTACTAGAAATGATCTCATTATGTACATAAACCAGATTTCACAAGGAACCAAAGTTGTAACAACCAAACAACATTCTATTATACCTAATAGACTACCTAGAAAGTTAAATTTCATCCGCTGCAATCTCACAGGCTGTTGTGTCAACACTCTCCCAACTATAAGGACGACTTCGGCTTTGAAAATCCATGTTCTCTAGTAGGCCACATGCACTCTACTTAAAAAACATCCATTTCAATGGTCAAACAGTCAATGGCAAATTTACACCTCATCCGTACCAAAAAGTAGTAAATATTTGTCCTATTTTTATTGGACAAAATTGACATTTAGCTGTTGAAATGGATGATGTTTAAGAATAGCTGAGGACATGGATACATACCCAACAACTCTGCAGCCTTGTACGATCAATGCCCATTCATCATCCTCTATACTAAATATTGCCCAAATTGACCCACAAATCCTTAGCATTGGCTGAAAGACGCGGGTATAAACTCAGAGATAATAGCTTTTCCACACATTTTGTTTAGCACAGCAGGTGAAAATGGTTTGAAGCTGTTACTTTTATTCATCTTTTGAGGCTTGTGTTTTATTTGTCCTGTGAGACTGTGACTGTGATCTAGTCTTTTTGTGACTATATACTATTTATTTCTTTAATATAAGTTAAATAGAATATTTATAAACAAAATGTTTTGAAATCCCAATATCAGGGGAGGCGGGATTTATAGCCACGCGTTCAGCGGATAAGCGGAGTAGTACTGAGGTGGATTTACAAGTGAAAGGGAAAGATGAATCGCAGGTGCATTGAAAGAAGAAAGAGGAAGCAAGCTGCTCAGTAAAATAATTTTAAATCACACTCAGTATCGAAATACAACTATAACTATCAATTTATAGCTGGCATGTATATATATTTTTGTCAATGTTCCCACCTAGTGACGGATGGAACAACCTCCACCTATCAGCCCCAAACTTGATAAAAATATCCCCCGATGCGGGTTAAAATTTGGTTGAATGATGTTGTGGGGAACTCCAAGGACACCTTTGATTGCGAGTGTGGGTTAAGAATATGAGCTCCTTGTAAACGACAAGGTAAAGCCCTTAGTGGACTCACTTGCCAACTAATTTGGAATATGAGTGCTTAAGGCATCTCTCATGCATTCATCCCTGATTACTACAACCTTTCAAGTGGACTCACTTACCAACTCATTGAGTGGACTCTCTCTTGCCAACTCATTTGGAATATGAGTACTTAAGTCATTTATCATGTATGCATCTATATTACTACAACTTATATAGATAGATAGATATTTGTGTATCCATGTTATTTCTTATTAGTTGATAGGGATTTTAAGTGGACTTGCAAATCAAAAAATTACCTCAATTCTTGTTTCATATTATACAATCGTTTTCAGTTTGTCAGGAAACATGGTAGATTTTATTGCACTCATTTTATTCTTGGCATTCATTTCTTAGTCGCTTACCTCAAATCAAATCAAATCATGTATTATTATGAATAGTTCATTGTAATGTTGTAATGCATTCTCCGAGAGCTTTATTGCTATCCACTATAATGATTTCTCGCACTGCCCTAAATCTGTCGCCTCTCCCATTGCCCAAATTGTAGTTAATTACATGTTGGTTCCTCAATCCAAGGCTCGCAAGGATTCTCATAAAAGGTTTGCCCATTGTTTGTGGCATTGCTAAAGTGCCTAGATTGGGCATTCTCCCTCGCTATGTAAGTGATCACTTTGAAATGCAATGGTTTGATGTGTTAGGCTTAAATATTGTCCATAGTATCAATGCATGAGAGGAGGGCAACGATGACCTTATTTTGATTGCTACAAACTCGGAGCCCATGGAGTATGTTTTGGAAGAAAATCATTTGTTGCAAACATCTGTGGAAAAGATTCAACTAAAGTTAAGTAGCAAAACAGTTTTCAAGAAGCGCCTCTCTTCTAATTTATGTCTAGAGTTTGGCATGATAAATCCTCATTACTTGACAAAGGAGAACATGTATGCGTATATGGCAATTGCTGCACCATTCCCCAAATCCCACGAGTTGGCTAAACTAAATTTTAACAAGAACAAGAGGGAGGAATGTATTGTTGCTTCTAGGATTTTTGGTGACAATTGCTAATGAAATTTAAATATCAATTTAAGTTATTTAACCATTGATTATAAATATATATTAAAATAGAAACAATTATATAAAATACATAATTGAGACAATTTGCACAACACACATGATATACATGTGGAAAAACCAATAAGCACCATATTCATATTTGAGAAAACTTACAATAACGAAACTTGGATTTTTTTACTCTATCCTCTCCTCTTCCACACAACCTCAATACCTCTTGTAGTTTTTTACAATGCCCAACTATATATCCAGTGATATATATCATATTCTCACATATCCTACATTCCTCACCCGGGAATCCTTAAATATTAGATGTAATCATCCGATATGGTTTCAGGTGGTCATACCTTCTCATATAGGTATGTGATGGTTTAATCAATAAAATAATTTTAATATTAATCTATTAATAATATTTTCCCATATGGTAAAACTTTGCCATGAGTAAATACTTTAATTAATAAAGTAATATTTAATATTTGAATCTTATTAATTAAATTGCCAACCCCCCTATGGTTATTTATGCCCCAATTAAATATAAGGTTAAAACTTATATTAAAATAGAGCTTTATAAATGTTATTGTGACTGACTTATAAATAAGTGTGGGTCACCAATAAACATTAGTCTTTAACACTTCCCCTCAATGTTTATAGGGGTTCTATGCTGTCAATTTCTTTTAAAACAAAAGATGAAGATCCTCAATAACATATGATTTCTTTGACAAGCATAACATAGAGATAAAATACATGCCAAGATGAAGGTCATGGATTCTAGACTACTTGGTCAACCCCTTGTAATAATTTATATCCCCAATTTTTTCAAAATGATGCAAATATAGGGGACTTACAATATTTTTATTGGAGCCCATGTCCGCTCAAAACAACCCCTACTAGGTTCCCATATAATGCTCGTAGGTCTTACATGTGCCCTTAGGTCCTATCCAATGCCCTAAAAATATTACAAGTGCCTTGAGGTCTTTATATGCAATGCTTTTACAAATGGAAGAGGATTATAGAGGAGAGATACAATAATACATAGTATATAGGTATTACAAGTGCTTGACATGTCAGTTAGGTTCTTATCAAATGCCTCTTCAAACTTTTATAAAATGTCTTCCCTTTTAGGTCTAGGCCTTACATATACAAAGTTAGCCACTATGAGATATCATTATCGAGGCATATCGTTACATTAGATTTTTAAAAATTGGCTCTACAAAGAGGATTTTATAAACATATCTATCACGTAATCATTGGTTTAGCAGAATTGAAGGGTAATTTCACCATTGAGAACCTATTTCTCCAATGAAGTGTGCATGGATTTCAATGTTCTTTGCTCTTTGATTAAGTTCTAGATTCTTTCTAAGAGCAACAAAACTTTGGCTATCAGAAAATAAAGTGGTACTCTCATTGGTACATATATATTAATATCATCAATTAATTTCTTTAGGCACATTGATTCCTTAGTTGTTTCAGTTGCACTTCTATACTCAACTTTTTTGTGGATGAAAGAGCCATAATAGGTTACTTTTACTGCTTCATGTGATAGAAATACCATACAAGGTAGGATTGATCTTTTCATATGATGATCTAAGGTCTAATTTAATACCTAACTTTTTTTTGGTTGGTAAGATAGATTGTATTATATTAAAAGATCAAACATAGAGGATTACATTGCATATGCCCCAAGGGCTGATTCATAATAGTATTCTACTACCCAGACTGAAACTAACTCAAAATGGCCACACAAGACCTATTATCAAAATGCCACGTAGGGCCATATCCATTGCAGAACAACCCCGACCCCAAACCAGACTACATTGGAAACCTATCCCCCGAACCTTACAACCAACTACATAGAAATATTAACATATGCTGAAACACATACCAAGATGGCCTCCATGCCTCACCCTGGTCGAAGAGGTAATCCTTGAATTCAAAAATCTATTCAAAACCCTCGACCACTATTATCTGTAGCATTTTCGTCACAAAATCCTAACCTTTGCGAGCTTTGTCTCTGTGGGAAATTAGACCGTCGCCAATTATGTCCAGGATGAATGGGAAATATCTCACCACCTCCCTAGGTTTCCCAATTTTGTTTAGGTCCCATGGCCTCAGAATCCCTACACTAAGCTCTATAGCTTCCAGCACTCCGCCTAACCCTCCTAGCAGCTTTGGCTTAAACATTCTTTGTGCAAGAATATGAATCTCTTCCTTAGGCACCATCAAGTCAAGCAGAGACGCTACAAATATCATTCTCCATTTTCCACAAATGCCTTCCCCAAAATTAACTTGCAGGCCTCGATCATAAAGGCGTCATTCCACAGAAGCACCCTTCGTAGTCGTTGTTCCGTGATTCTACCAGAGAATGCCATCTACCTAACACTACTAATAAGGAAAATGGGAGACTCCATACCTCTGCAAGCCAACCAATCTCCACGTAGATGGAAGACAAGACAACGAGCGTCTGCCATTAACATGCAATCAAGATTCCCAATGAAGCAACCCACCCCTATCGAAGAGTACTTAAGCTAGCTTAATTTGGCCTTCATAATTAGAAGGATACGTGTGATGATCCCATCACCTTCATCCAGCTAATCTCTCTCCTTCTAGCCTGAGCTGAGGGCTCTGGAGATTGGCCAAACCACCGTAAAATGATTGAGAATGTCCTTTCATCCATCCTTCTCCTTAATTGCACCAATTTTTTAAACGTGTGAAACTTCTTTTCACTCTGCCTTGAAGAAAACTGCTCCTCGTTAGGAAATGAGTGTAGGACACTCCCTTAAAAAAAGCTTCTGACGTTACTCGAATGATTGCCCGTTGCTGACTGGGCTTCCAACTCATCTCACCCCTGCGTAGTTGGCCACTTCACCCTGCTACCACCCACCTAATTTAATACCTAACTTAATAGATACAAATTTTAGTTTATAATCCATCAGATTAAAAATTTCTAAAGTAAATTATGAGCATACGTTGCTTGAGATACTACAATCAATCCTAGAATATAGTCAATCCTGATGATGAATAAGACCTAGATCAATCATCTCAAATGATTAATTCAATTTGAGGTTTAGAGAAACAAGACTAGCTTATATTTGTTGATTCTAGTATTGGAATTACATTTGATTTTATATAGCTAATTAGTTCAATGAAGGCACAAGATCTCAAGTCTTAATTAGAGTGTTATACTTCTAATTTTATCTTCCCCCTTTTAGTTGTTTAAAAAAATGAGAAATTTTATTAGAGCATAATAGATATGTTGACTTTTGATTATCTACATTGTCTTTTTTAAAATTAATTACAAGGATCTTTTTGGGTATATAGATTATCTAGAGATTCCTCCCCCTTTAGATTATCATTTTTATTTTTAGGTTTTATGTAAATAATTTTATGAAATGAACCAAAAAAATCTCTAAATCTTGCAAATCTTGTTAAGATTTTCTAATAATAATCATCATTTAGAGTTATAAAATAGTATCACTAACTAAATAAAACATGTAAGGTCTGTATAACCAATATACCTCTGTATTTGTAACTTTTGTAAAGTAAACTTTGCAAAAAGTAAGCAATTTTTTCCATTTAAGGAAATTTTGACAATATTAATATGGTCATGCCAATAGTGGAAATGTAAATATGAAATGATATCTTTAAATTGGAGTATGTCACTTGGTAATTCAAAGTTAGGGTTTGTTCAATTTTGATTTAACCTTTGAGGTGTTGGAGTTTTTGGCTTTGTCAAGATTTTTTTATTTTTTGACTTTTTGAGAATTTTTTAATTTTTTAATATTTTTTAATTTTTTAATTTTTTTGAATTTTTGAATTCTTTGACAAGTTTAACACAAAGTGCAAACAAGATAAACACAAGAACAACCTAATTATTCAAGTAGTAGTGTTTAGCTTATGAGCTCATGAGTATCCCTGGACTTGATCATAAATAGTATTGGACCATGATCTCAGAGCACTAACCATGGGAATTTGTTTGTGGCCTACTATTTTAGTTCCAAAGGTACATGGTGAGTGACTTCTCAAGGCTAACCACTTAAATCAGTGCATCATAAGTTATGAACAATGGAAAGGTTCATACACTAGGTTGAACAATGGCTTGCTAAGGGAGTCCTCAATATACCTTGTTGTATGGGAGGCCTAAACTTGTGATAAGAGTGTTGTCTAATGGCTTGGTTTGAGAGGGTAACCCCTCTCATCCTTCACTTGACAAACTATAAAATAGATGTTAGCTTAACCCGAAACAACTCCTCCTCCTTGGAGTTTCTATACCCTGCTAGAACATGAGGTTGGAGTTGAAGCTTGGTGATGAAATCCAAGTTGACTAACCTCCTAAAAAGAAATGGTGTGAGAAAAGAGCATATTCAGGAGCTAGTCTTTTTGGAGACAAAAAGTGGAAAGAGAATATTTTTTATTCTCAAGGTCACATTTTAGTGCAAGAAAAGAGCATACATAATCACTCTACACATAAACACGTCAAAACAAATATTCATTAACCCTTAATATAAAAATATGAAATGTGGGAGACAGATGTGAAAGAGGATTTTTTTTTATTCTCAAGGTCATCTTGTGGTGTGAGAGAAGGGCATACACACCTATTCACACACAAGTTAAATAAGAAATGTTCATTAACTCTTAAGGAAAAAATGAAAACAAACATGAATGTTTTAAAAATTATCTTTGACATTGAACCTACAAACACAAATTAGTAGTTTTACTATTTTTTGAACTTTGACTAGCAAACCTACAAGAAAAGGGGTCAATAAATAGTAAAAAATGGCAAAATACAACCTACAAAATAAATGTTAGAAAATTGTGAAATGAATTCTTTATGATGTGATGATGGCTACACCCAAAAAATAAATATAAAAAAAGTACAAATAAATTACACCACTACCCAGTACTTGAAAAAATATGAACTTAAAAAAAAATAGCACTCAAATATGAGTTTGTTTGTGAAAGTTATAAGGGTTTAAATCTCTTAAAACTATGATTGCACAATAATATATGTGAGAAAACATGATTTTTGAAAAAAATGCATCATGAGAAGAAATCAATTAAATCACTTTGAAGAGCATGAAATTATACCCTATGTCAAAAAATGCTCTAAAAAAGACCTCCATTATTGGCAAGAGACACTGCTCTGTTGAATACTTGAGTGTTGTCATTGATGGCAACAAGAAAAGGAACAAGGTTGGAACAAAGATTTTGGTTCGGTGAAGAAGACTTAGTCATTTTGGTTAAGTATTGGTAATGTATAGAAGCAACGGCTAAGTATTGGCAATGTACAGAAGCAACGACAAAATAATAGTGTTTGGATTGGCATTGGTCCACAGTTGAAGACCAAGCATTGTGGTTCTGGTATGATGTTCCTAACTCTCAGATGATCTTATATCCAAGGTTTCAGTTTTTGATCAGTTCCGGAAGTATATCTTCAAATGGCCTAAGTCCGGTAGAATAGAATACAATGCCAGTTAAAGCAGAACACTCAGTTATTTTGGTATGCATTCTTTTGGTGTTGCATATCTTGATATATGGTTTTGAGTGTTGTAAACACTTGTATGAAGTGTCTAAATCTAGAATTGTAGGTTTTGAAGTCCACTGGAAAGATAGTTACAAGCTGCTGAGTATCGCTACACTGTTTGATAGAGTTTGACTGTGGCAGGGTCTGAATTTTGATGGTCCGCATTTTGCCGCTAAAGGATGTTTTACTTTGCGGTTCTAAAGGTATGATCTGTGATGTCTAAGGAGTCTTTGATATGATTTTGAGCAAGTATTGTGGTCTGCAGTGAAAGTTTTGATCTGACAATTAGACTGAGATAGTAATAGTTTGTGTTTGAGACCGACATGATAGTTTGATTTATGTACGGTAAGTTCTATTGATTAGAACTTTATCCTAAGTGGTTTGATAATTGGAGCTGACATATGAGAAGGTGTTTTAAATGTTATTTAGGTACGCTATGTATTTTGGTGAATGGATTTGGCCGACAAGCTACAAGTTCATTAACTATACGCTTCATCTAAATAGGCTGACTTAATGTGAAGATTTTATGTGTTGCGGATATATATATATATGGGATCAAATTCAGTGTTTGAAGTGAGTGATGTGAATATGAATATATGTATGTGCGACATGTGAAGTAAAGTGATTATGTGGAAGAAATAAGAGCAGAAGAAGAGAGATCTTGTTCCTATGTGAAAGATGAGCAGAGAAACAGAGCAGTCAGAAATGAAGAGTTTTGAGACAATATTTATGTGTTTCATTGGAGCTATAATCATGCATGTGTAGATGCAATCTGAGCAGTACAATTTGGCAGTGAGCCATTCTTCCTTCTTCTTTCTTTCTCTAGGCAATGAGCCTTTCTTGTTGTGAGCATTTCTCTAGGCAGTGAGCCCTAAGGCAGTGAGCCTTCTTGTAATCCGGTATTATGCTATAATAATAATAATAATATTTTGTGAGCTAACACTCACCATGGTTTTTCCCTCTTTGGGTTTTGTTAATGTATAAGTTGCGTAGGTTCTGACACCAACATGGGAAGTTTCAAGAATGTGGAACTTGCTACTTGAAACAACCTCCAGATTTTAAAGAAGCTGGCTCTTCTCTATTTTTAAAAGGCTAGAAGCTAACAGGATTACATATACAATTTAAGCAAATCTAACTATGGCGATGTGCTTGAGTAAAAGTATTTCCTTCAAATTAAGCATAGTGAAACTATCCTCAAGATTCAGTTATATTAAAGAGCAGATACTGCATGATTAACATAAATAGATGCAATGAATATAATCAAAGGCTCACAATTAGACACTTTGCAATGACACAGATAATATCAACCAAGGCACAGAACTGAGTTCTTCTCATTAATCTTCCAGCAATATAAAAGGAACAGATACATGCACATGTACATTAACTTTCTTATCAAGAATAACAAAATAAAGGCAAAATGATATCAACTGGCCACAACAAAGTCTCCAACTTCTCTTTGAGATTCTGACTACAAACTTATACAAAATCTATCTCTGTGTATCTCTATCAAAATGTCTGTATATCAATCTCCCTCGATCTATTACAAATATTACATGTTTAGAATAAGAAATCTGACCCTAGCTTGTTTGTAACAACCGAATCCCAATGGCCCAACAGAACTGAAACTAACTAGAAGTCTTAGGCAGTTACGATCCTTCAAATCTGCAACAGTCTTTTTCTTTCCTGCAAGCTCATTGGCTGGGGAAAAATATATATGGCACACCTCCTTCCATTAAGGGACAGACACATGGCAAGACCCGCACACTTGAAAATTGAAACATATTGTGGCAGATGGCAGCGTCCGCAGCAAGACGAGAAACTCCTTATCTCTCAGGAATGAATAGGAAAATGACACTTGTCGCGTTCCACAACTTTTAAAACATCTACATGTCTTCTTCTACAAAGCCCTCAAAACTGTGTCTTTATGCTCGGGTGATCTCTGCTGGTGACAACTGTCGCAACCCACATCACTTTTAGAAAATTACATATTAATAATGGGACCCACAACCTCAGCGTACATTAGCTTTCAAAGGGAGAAAAATGGGATAGGTGGCATCTTCCTCGCACACAATAACTAACAGGTGGTGGCACCTGCATTACTGCTTGAAACATTAGAAACTCTTGAAACTCCCGTGGAAGCTGACACTTGGTGGGTTCTGCATTACTTTAGAAACTTAAACAACTTTACCTCCGCGTCCACCACGTGGCATTCTCCGCTGGCTTGAAACTTAAACAAACTGTGGCCCACCATCTTCATTACCAGTGATAACATGATACAGAAGAAAACACGTGATAGCCTCCGCATCAAAGCAAAAAGACACACGGAACCCTTTGCAAACACATAGAAACTTAGGGACTGTCTCCACACGCTACACGTGGTGACCTCCGCAGCAAAGCTAAAACTTGAAACATATTGAAGCTAACTACTACATGGTGCGCTCCATACAAAAGTTAATACTTGAAACAAATACCGTGGCTTTAACTATGGCTTGACACTTGGCGGCTTCTGCACAAAACATTAGAAACCCGTGGAGCAAGATTTGAAACATGCACAGAGATCAAAAGAAACTCGCAGACTCATTGCAACTGATACAAAATGTAGAGTATTTGACACTCTACAGTTCTTGGCGACCAAGAGGACTTCTGAGCCTGCTCGGAAAGAACTCAAAATTAGCAAAATATATATATTGAAACATAACCTAGAGTCATAAATTCTGCAACGTTGTTTGATAAACATGCCATTATGAATCAGAGAGTCCCTGTCTACTCTGTAAATCTTGAAAAGTAAAATCAAGATTAATTATATCCTTATGGGAAAATGTCTGCAAAATTTGTACCACGGATTTTAACTGAAACTCTAGCTGGGCCATAGGTATCAACACAGCTTCCACCTCTTTGACTAATGATGAATCACTTAAGCCTTGGAAAACTGTTTGATCATTCTGCCTGGTTAAGAGCAGGGCCTTGATGTCATCAATCATTAGTACTGTGTTATTATCAGGGAATGGTGAAGGAAGGCCCAATTGCACCAAATCCTCTATATGTTTCTTCATGTCCTTCACTCCTTCTTTTACTGTATCAAGGAGTTCTTCGTAATTTGTTGTTGCAGAGTTGCAACTCAGAACCTCATTGACCTTTTTAGCAGTGACCATTCTGTCATTTATACCTGCTGCTGACAGAGTCTCATCTGTTGTATCATATATTTTTTTTAGCAAAAGTTGAGAGTCAGAAACCCTCAATGAAATAGTAGACAAGGTGGCTTGCACCAAAGCTTCAACCTTCTCACACAGCTGCTAAGCATTTAACAAAAATGTTAAAAATGGTCTTAGCTGAATAATCTCCTTAGAGATTCTCTCCCATACTAAAACATAAAGCTCTTTCACCAAATTCAAAACTCCAACATTTTGTGGCCTATTAGCTAATTCAATTGTTAGTTGTTTTGTTCTTTGTTGCTCTGCCAGGAGTTGTGTCTGAATTGCACCATTAGCATTCTCCTCACTCAACAACTTCTGTTGAAATTGTGTGGCTTGTTGCAACTTCTCTTGATATTTCTTCTCCAAGGTGGCTTTCTCTTGTCTCAAAATAATCACTATAGCCTTTTCATGTGCTAGCTTAGACTTAAGAGAAGCATTTTGGGCCTGTGTAGCCTGATGTATTTGATAAGAAATAGTATTTTGCAACTATTTATTTAGACTCTCAATCTCATTCTTCTTGGATTGAACTTCCCCAACAAGGTTACTACTATTCACCTTCTCTTAAGCTAAATCGGTCTCTACTTTCTGCAACCTCTTAGATACTTTCAAATAATCTGTTGCAATAGCAGATGTAGTCTCATTTAGTAGCTCGACCCTGTCTTGTGGCCTGAAAAGAGACATATCCATAGCTACAGCATTCATTGAATAATCTTGGGGCTGAATTTGTTCATTAGGTTTCACCACATTTGGAGACAAATGTGTGACTGTCAGTTGTTGTTGAATGGGGTCAAAAAGTGACCTCATGTGTGGCACAACAGGGCTCTTGTTTGCCTTCTTCCTCTTCTTGTCCATTCTAGCCTCCCCAGCCCTTTTTGCTGTGTCTGATTAGGCTTGGAATGTAGGAGGTGAAGCAATGTATCCTCCAGCAAAGGGATGACCTTGAGGTAGGCCATAGGGAATAGCCAATAATTGTTGGGTAGGAGAAACTTGAGGAGGGGCTCTTTTTGGCACAGGGGGAGAAAAAAGTGGTAATGAAATGGCCTGTGAACTGGCAATTGGGGCAAGGGATGATGTAAGCACAACAAAAGTGGTAGGGGGTATAAATGTTTGGCTAATTGGGATTGCCACTCCTAAAGTAGAAGAAAGAGACAGAGGGGAAAAGGGAGAAGAAACACTTACTTGAGCAACAGAAGATGTGACTGGCAGTTGTTATAGTAGTGGTTCTGCTTCTTCCTCCTCCTCTACTTGTAGGTGTAGTTTCCTATGTTTCCTAGGTCTCTCTCATGTTTCTTCCTCTGTTTCTATCTCTGCGACATTTACCACCACTGGTGGTTGCAAAGGAACAAATCTGGAACCTCCAGATGCTGAAGCTACTTGAACCCCTATAGTTGGTGATGAGACCACACCTTTCTACTTTTCTAATGTGCTGAGGGATTTGGGCCATGAGGATGTAGGAGCAGCAGATGAGGCTTGTCCTGCCTCGCATAGTGTGGGGTGACTCTGCTTCCTCCTATGATTCCTCTCCCTTCCTCTAAAATCTACTAGTGTCTGGACTTGAGGCTGGGGAGGGATGCCACTCATCCCAAATTGATTCCCATTTTTCATCTATGTCAATATTCCCAAAAGAATGTGTTAACTCAAAAATTTCTTTCCTATACTTCCAATAGGCTTCAATCTTTACTGGTTTCCAATCTTGGGCCTTCAATGATTTCTTCAAACTAGCAGACATTCTTATCTTAGGGTCATAAACTTTTTCCTTAACATAAAAATTTTCCCATGGCCTAGGCCCTTCATAGGGAAAATCAGCTAGTTCAACATATAGGTCCGGGTTGTCTTCTTTTGGATTCCTTCTGTCTTCCCATAATGGGCAACCCTCATGTACCATTTTAGCATGGACTTCGTTATTCCTAATCCAGGAGTCCAAAAAATTATCTGGGTCATACTTCCATTTATCTTCAGTGATGAAGAAACCAAGGGCAGCTAGCTTTCTTAGCAAAAGGTGCTCTACATCTCTAACCTCTAGTGCCATATTTTTCCTGACCCATGGGATATCATACATCTTCTTTTTCTTTTTCTTTTGGCCAAACTCATTATCAACCACATACAACTGTCCGGGTCACTTCTAAGAATACGACCCTAGGGGTCAATATTTTAGGTAACAACATGGGCTCCTTATTGAAACCATGGACTCTGATGATGGTATTGTATGCCCCAAAGAAATAATCACAGGGAATTGGGTAGTTGGTCATAAATCCCCTTATACCTTGTGTCAATCTATGCTCTACAGGCTCAAGGCTTAATTGGCAAAAAGTAGGGGCTACAAAAAGTTCCCAAAACTCATAAGGGTTGGATGCCTCAGATAACACATGTGTCCATGCAGACACAGGGATAGTTTTGTTTTGGCCAAAATCTGGGTCATACATGTTTAAATGCATATATGATGCAAAAAGACTATGGTTCTAATACAACATTAGATGGAAAAAAAAAGTAGAATACCTGAAAACTCGCTTGGACTTAAAATTCACGAGCTGATCAACCATGGAGTTAGCAATTTTCTCTAAGAAATCCAGCCGATACTCCTGTGATTTGTCCACAGTTTTCAATCTGAAAATGATAGCTATTTTCCAGTCATGGATTGTGTTGTCCTCTCTCATCCCAAAAATGAAGGCTATCATTGACAGTGCCTCTTGAACATTTTCACTGAATTGTGCCTTCCTAGTGGGTAGTGTGGGCATCTGGGTGTTATCATCTCCCAACTGCATCTCCGAATTGAGGAACCTAACTTTGTTGATTACATTTTCCCATGTGTTTTGCATTTTAGCAACAGTTGGAAATGTAGTTGTTCTATCATGTTGCAGGGCCAACATGTCCCTTATGGCCTTGGGCATAATATGCACTATGAAAGGGCGCTGTTGTATGGTATTCGATGGTGCATGAAATAGCTCTGCGCATAACTTAATTAGCTCAGGACACAGGTGTACACTTGGAACCAGGAACTGTGCCAATCGCGAGGTCCATATTCTCATACCAAAAGTTTTAGACTGCCCATTTTTTGCTTTGATAATACACCTCTGATGTGCCCCCTCCTGGAGAGCCTTGGTACTCTTTTGAAGGGTCGTGTCAAAAATGTCATCTGCTTAATCCTTCACCTTTGCTGGGTCGACAGATAATCCTACCTTAGGAACCCTTGTTCTTGGATAGGCTCTCTTTAGTTGCGCAGGTGCTGAAGCATATGATTTGCTGCTCAAAAGCTTGTCGATTGACTCGTAAATTCCAAGCCCCTCCTGAGGAGACTGTGCTTCAGACATATCTGTATCTGCGGGGAGAATGCGGGAAGTTTGACAAATGAAAGGATGAAAATGTTTAACAAGAAAGACACACAGCTGAAAGGCACTTGCTAGGGATAGAAATCGGATGCAATAGTGATTCAAAGCAGAGAGATAGAAACAAATGAGAGTTACACTTAGGATTTAACACCAACTTAGGCTTTATGGAGGTAATCAATGACACATCTTATCTTATAAATGGCATTAACACCAAGAAACAATTAGTGTATCTTTTTGAAATCTACATGAAAATGAGTGTCAGATATGTTATGGGAGTGGCTATCCTTTCTGAAAAGCGTGTACTTCTAGGGAATTTTGGGGATTACTGAACAACCTTAATAAATGTGAGATCAAAAGATAAGGGGCTTTGCGCTGCAGACATGTGTTCACCAAACACTTATTGAAAGGGAAAGTGGGAAAACAGGAAAGAAAGAAAAGGAAAGAAACTAACTATGATACATAAGAGCCCCTGCTTAATTGAAATGTTTCAGATAGATCCCATTTACAAGAATCTCTTCAGGTTCACCATCCATGGTCTCCAGTTCAAATGAATTTTGTTTCTTGCAGGAATGAATTTTGTAAGGACCAGTCCACAACGATTCAAATTTGTTGTGTCGACCTGGCTTAGCAGCTCTCTCATCCCATTTCAATACCAGTGAGCCAACCTCAAAAATGGGATTTGAAGTCTTCTTATCAAAACAATCTTTAACCATTTTCTGATGTTTCATCAGTGACTCATGTGCCTTTTCTCTTTTCTCTTGTACTTCCAACAGTTCAACAAGTCTAACTTGCATGGGACCATTCTCTTCAATTTCTATCTGCTTTAACAATTGCAAAGCAGGGTTCTCTAAGCTCACTGGCATTACTGCTAGTTTACCATAAACTAGTTCATAGGGAGACATTTTAATCACTTGCTTTGGTGTGATCTTGTCAGCCCACAGTGCTGTGTTAAGTAGTTTATGCCACTCTCTGTGATAATTGGTCCCTATCCTATTAATGAGTCTGATCAGGTTCTTGTTAGTGGACTCTGCCAGACCATTACCTTGAGGGTAATAATTTGAAGAAGTCTTCAAATAAATCCCATTCCTTAATACAAACTCAGATAGTTTGGTTCCCAAAAATGCTTTAGCATTATCTGATATGATGGTACGAGGAGGACCAAAAGGAATAGTTATGCCTTCTAGGAACTCTAATATAGTCTTTTCTATTGCCTCTTTGAGTGGTATTGCTTCACTCCACCTAGAAAAGTAATCTATTACTGTGAGGATCTATTTGTGTCCCATACTTGACACTGGATTGATCATACCAATAAAATCTAGACCCCATTGAGCAAAGGGTTTATCCACAACTATGGGGCTTAAAGGCTGTTGTTCTCAAAATTAGCTATGCTCATTTTTGTAGACAACCCCTACGAAACTTGTCTATTTCGTAGTCTACACTCTAAGTTTGTAAATCGAGACAAGATTCTCTTGGTCCCGTGCGAAGTCGTATGGCATCCTAAACTAGATTGCGACATTCCCTCGAATCAATTCCTCAAAGTTTGTGCAAATCAATTAAGTCGTAAACTGACCAAAATATCAATTTTGATCATTTTGGGGTGTTAGTGAAATTTTGAATCTTTATATTCAAAGTCAGCCAAATTCGCCACTATTGCATATTCTGATTGTTTGCTTGTGTTGAGTTGGCACTTTTTGTCGTTTTTACATAGTTTTTCCTTTCCACATGCTCGAGCGACACTTTTTGCCGCCATTACATATTCTCGGACATAAAGCGCATGTGCAAAGTCGGCAGTTTTTACCGCTTTTGCATTTTGGAAAGTACCCTGCAAGGTCGGCGATTTTCACCACTCGAGCGAGGTCGATCTTTGAAATCATGAACTCCAGTGGCATTAATTGCCACTCGTGTTGGCATTAAGATCATGTCTTTCGAACCTTTTAAATATGTTATTTCGTTATTTTTCATTGTTCCTATTTCCAAAACCTTCCAATTGATTCGTAACCCCTACCTCAAGCTGCTTGATCGTACCGACCTTGGATTCAAGATAGATTTTGAATCGTCGCCGTCAAGCTTAGGGTTTCAAACTCTTGACAGGTAAGTCGTTAAACCGCTTTCACTTTCTAGGGTTTTCGTTAATATGATTGTTTAATGGCTTTATTAGTCTGAATTTATCAAAAAACCTTTGTAAAATGTTGCGTTCCTGTTTGTTATTGTCATTTTTGGCTTGATCTTTTATTTTGAGTTTGTTCTTCAAATGTGCATTGCCTAGGTCCCCGAATAGGTTTTATTGCTTGTGCCCTAGATTGTAAACTAGTAAATCCAAACGGCGAAAATCGCCAACCAATGTTTGTGCCCCAGGTTTTATGGTGATATGTGTCGTTGGTGGTTTGTCCCGATTAAACACCAAAACCATCTTGCAATGTCGGTGAAACTGACCGCTCAAACATGTTCATTATGCTTGTTCCTATGTAGTGGTGGTAAAGTTTACCTCCCCAGTTCTTCCATAAACTTATGAGCAAATGTGAAGTCGGCATTTTTTGCTGCTTATGCGTTTGAAGACTTATCAAAATGTAAGTGTATGGGCGGCGAAATTCGCCGCCCCTACACGAAAACCTTCAAATATCCAACATGTATTGTCGGCATTTTTTGCCGCTCAAACATCAAACTTGCAATTTCCTCATTACCTGCAGTGTCGGTATTTTTTGCCACTCCAACATAACACTTGCAATTCTCCTGGAACATGCAATAGCGGCAAATTTAACCGTCGATACACATGTATGTTCAAGCTATATCCAGGGTTGGAAAAACTTTCTGCCCTGACATGCAAATTATCCCTTATATGCAAGGGCAACAAATTTTGCCGCTCGTGCACACATTCTCTCAAATTTTCCTAACTCTGGCATATTTTTAATTTTGCTTTTCCGAGCCCACTTTCCTCTATTTTTTGACTTGCTCGCACTCTAGCCATTTCAAGCATATCCTCATAGTTGTGATCGTCGACATGCAATTTTCCCAGATTACCAGTATTTCCCCTAATTGCATGATCATGACTTTTTGTTGCAGCTTCTTCTGCGGATCTTCTCTCTTCATCAACATCCTTCTGGTGATAGCTTGTTCAGATGACTAAATTGTCTCTGAAGAAGTCGAAAGTGATGAAGTATAAATATCAAGGTGTTTTCCCAATCACCTCGGTTACTTCTAATGTCGATGACATTAGGGATACAGAGATTGGCCATGTGGACATGGCTAAATTTGTGGAAAGAACCAAGTCAAATAATCCCAGCTCTACAATGAAGAAGATTATTGACAGTAACATCCATTTGGTGTCCTCTTTCCCGGTGGCAACACATAACACATAATTTGTTCTTCAGTGTGCTCAGTTTTATAATAGAGATACAAGGGCAGTGGTGGATGCAAGTGGCAATATGATAATCAGACCAGATCCTAAATTTATTGATAAGGTTTTCATGTGCCCTCCTGCTACCTCTGTGAAAGATTCAGTAACAAGGACTTGTGTCATTTCCAAGAATACTTCTGGACCGGATAACCTTGAGATGCAAACAATGTGGACAATGTTTGAGGATTTTCTGAAGAAGGATGGGAATGAGAGTTGATGAAAGTGATCATGCCTTAGTTTATTTTTGTGTTTTCACATGTACTTTATTTTTAGTTTTGGACATTTTCACATGCATTTTTCCAATATGTAATTACATGTGAGACAAAGGAAGTCCCAAGTCAAATAGGACTCTTTTGTTGAATAAGTCAAAGTAGTTTTAAATTTCCTATTTTTGCTCCAGGCTCCTCCCTATAAATAAAGAGGACCTCTATTGTAATAGATATATTTAATCTTATTCAACAAAGTGCTGCCCAAATTGAGACTCAACTTTGAGACTTTGTGTTCAAATTGTATGATCAATTCCAATCAATAAAGAAGGTGAGTTTTGATATCAAACTTTGTGTTGAATCAAATTTGTATGAGTGAGGATGTACATATGGCATTTTTGCTGATTTCTCTTGTTGATTGATTGGATAAAGTGGTGCTTGGTTATTATGATTGGAGGACGTTCAAGAGAAGTTATATAAACTTTGTGTTATATTACTTACTTCCTTGAATCTATGTGTGTTGAAAGCGTTTCTTGGTGAAGGATTATAAAGACTTTGAGCTTGTAGTTGTTCACTTTGTATATGAATCATGTTGAGAACTTGTAGACTTTGTGCTATGATTTTCAATCACATTCACGTGAATCAGTGGTGTTGTTAGTTGACAGACTTTGTGCTCCATCTAGTGATATGGTTACTTTTAAAATCTTTATGGGGATAATTTGAAGACTTTGTACTTGAGATTATTCACTTGGTTCGTGAATCTTTTTGTGAAGTAAGTTGAAAGACTTTGTGCTTCAACTTACAAGAATATTTTTGATTATTGTTTAAGTGTAGAAGCATTATTGAATATTACCATGAAACATTGTAAACATCTTTTCTGAAAGAAGAGAAAAGGATGAATGTAACACACCCCACAGCTAGTATTTAGTGTAAATAAGTTTGTAATAGTTAAGAGGGAACCTCCCCTTGCTGAGAGGAGAGATTTATCTCATCACACTGTGGTTGATATAACCATTTTGTTGTTAGTTAGCTAAACGACAAAATATTCACCCAACAATTTTTGGCAACTCTATTGGGGAAGGAATGCGCAACTTGAAGCCTCACGCTTTGAGTTGAAGCATTTCAATCCTTTTCCATTTGTGTCGAGATTTTTGAAAATTTTGTTGAGTACACTACATTCTGGCAGATTCACGGTATACAAGAAGCAAGAGAGCTCAACACATTATTGATCCTATATTTGAGTTGATGCAGCAAAATAACTTTGGTCTTTTGCCTCCATGACCTCGACTTCAGCGAACTAGGAGTTTTCCTCCTGCCAACACCAGATCTCCAATACTAGGTGAAGCTTCTAGTTCTAGTACTAACAGAGTTTTGACTATTCATACTCCACAGAGGTTTGTTATGCCACCTTTAATCAACGCACCATGGCAGCACAAGGCCCTTGGGGTAATACTTTTGGTCCTTTGAATTTAACTCCACCATTACATGAACTTCCTCGTAGTTCGAGGAAGAATTTTCTTAAGTTCTATGGCAATGGGAAAGTCCACCCGGATGAACACATTACAGCTTTCTGTATAGCTTGTGGTGTAATAGGTGTTGAACATGAAGATGTAGCAGTAAGAATTTTTGTGGAAACACTGCAAGGCGCTGCTACATATTGGTTTTACCATCTTCAAGCTCAGACTATAACCAATTGGAATACTCTCAAGACCAAGTTTGAGGATAGGTTCAAACCTGCAGAGGATGCACATGCCTTATTGGCTTAGCTCACACAAATGAAGAAAGAGCCTCATGAACCCATGCGGGACTTCATCGCCAAGTTTAATAAGCTAAGAAACAGGATTCCTACAACCACTCAACCAATGATAGAGACTCTCAAATACTTTTTCATTAATACTTAGCTTCCTGAGGTGAGTTTTCTGCTAAGACGAACTGGTCCCGTAGATCTTCCTGCAGCTCAAATTTTGGCTACTGAAGTGGAAGATGATCTTATCCTTGTGGGTAAGATAAGAAGAGATTCTAATAGAAATAAAGGTCCCTCTTATGCTGATAGTTCTTCTACAAGCACCACAGATCCTATGGTGCAAAAGTTAGCAAATGAATTGCTAGCTCTGAAAAGGCAAATGTCACAAGGTATGTCTACCCCTCCTTATCGGGATATACCAAGGAGGATATTTACCAACAATTCATATCAAGGCAACGCTGCTAAAAATCAAGGGCAACACAATCGTCTTCCACCTACACAGGGGAAGCTTGCCATTGAAGCAACACCGGTCAACTCAACAGTTGGCTATTATGAAGCAGAACATGATCATTCTTTCCAACCTGAGTTGGACCAAGATAATGATGCTAATCTCTTTGCAGAAGGAGAAGAAGAATTAGTTGGTGACTCTACCATTGGCTTTCTGAATTACCAAGATGAAGTTGAAAAAGAAGGCGAAGTGTGATGGAGCATATGCTGTGTTTACTAGGTCCCAAAATGAGCCAAATCAGCAAGTTGATAAGGGAAAGGCAAGAGAAGAACCTCAACCAGTGATCTCAATTGCCAAACGGGGAACTCCGTTACCTTTTCAACCAAAGGACCCGGTGGGCAATAAGCAAGTAAGTACATCTAACAATCCTGTATCTTCTACTTCTGTCCCTCAGACCAATACTACCCCTAATAAAACTCAGAATGATGGATTCCCTTCCTCTGTCTCTAGTTCATTTCAGCTATTTGATATAATAGATCATGCTAGGAAGACCAAAATCCAAATGTCTGAGGTTGAGTATTTATAAGTTAATCCTGAACAGTTTGATAGGTTAGCTAAATACGTAAAAAACAAGACCGTCCCTATAGGACAAGATTTTCCAAAAGTTGCCCATGATTCCTTAAAGAACAAATCCACTCAAAATAATCTTGTCACTACTCCCTTTGTCACCTCCAGAAAAATAGAACCTTTCTATGTTTCTTTATTGGTAAATGGCCATAAGTTGAGCAATTGCATAATAGATTCTAGAGCCTCTAATAATGTTATGCTTGCCAAAGTCACAGACGCCCTTGGCCTCACCTTAACTAAGACCTTTGGGAGATGTTTCTCCATGGAAAATAAACAAGTACCATTATTGGGTCAAATCAAAGATGCCCAATTTGCATTTGCAGCCTTTCCAGACAAGAGGATTAAAATGACCATCCTAGTAGCTGATGTTCCAGCTTCTTATGACATTCTTCTTGGACGTAATTTTTGCAAGGATGTAGGTGGGGAGTTGAACATGGATCTATCTGAAGCAAGGATACCTATTAAAGGTGTCATGCAAAAGTTACTTCCAGAGAAAGAGGCAAAATACATTGTTACCCAAATGGCAAATCCCAAAGCTCAAATTTTGTTTGAATCTTTGGGAATGGGTAATTATTTCCTGTCCACTGAAGATATTCTTAGTTCATCAGATGAGAGCTCATTAGGTGAGAGTTCAGACAATTTAGATAGAGAATTAGAAGAGTATTCAAATGAAAGTTTAGGTGAAGGTATAGTAATGCCAGATTCTTTCCTCACTGATGAAGAAGAATCTTTTGGTCAAAGAAATTCTAAAAAATAAAATTCTAATGAGGTCTAGATTTTAGAATTTGATGGCAGTTGTTCCTCTACCAGTTCTAGAGCCGGAGTTGTTTTGATATCTCCACAAGGTGATATCTTCCCTTTCTCGTACAAGTTGCAATTCGACAACACCAATAACACCGTTGAATTTGAGTCATTATTGCTTGGATTAGAAGCTGCTCATGCTAGAGGTGTTAAAAATCTTCATGCTCAAGGAGATGCTGAATTAGTGGTTTATCAAGTGAGAAATTTGTATCAAAACAAGAATGAAAGATTGAGACATTATTGCAATTGCGTGTGGGATTGCATTGAAGGTTTTGATGCTTTCAACATTTCTGCGGTGCCAAGAGAGTTTAATGATCGTGCAGATTCATTAGCTATCTCCGCAACCCTTATGGTTCCTCATAAGGATTTCAAAGGAAACAAGTACACAATTGAGTTGGTCTTCTGACCAAGTGTACCTGATAATGCTGACCATTGGCAGGTGTTCAATGGTGATAACCAAATCATAGCTTTCTTGGAAAAGAAAGATAGCTTTGATGAGCTCTATTTTGAAGGTAGTGAATATCCACCATGGGAATACATTTCCAAAATAGATTCACAAATTGGTGAAGAGTTTCTTCAACTGAAAGGGAATAAGATTCCAAAAGGTTTGGTTTCCCTTGAAAAGCTATTTGATAAGCATGAGAGGTATATCAAGCAACAACAACAACTGGATTCAAGTTCCTTTATGGAATTTGAGCAAGTAAATTTGAGTTCAGAGGCAGATCCCAAAATGGTCAACATTGGGAAATGTTGCACTGCCGATGAGAAGTTCAAATTCATTACACTCCTTCACCATTACATTGATGTCTTGGCATATTCCTATGATGACCTGAAGTCCTTCAGGCCTAAGGAAATTCAGCATGAAATTCCCCTCAAAGCTGGGTCATTGCCTCACAAGTAGAAACAAAGGCAATACAACCCCAAAATATCAGGTACTATCCTTTCTGAGATTTAGAAGATGTTGAATGCGAGGATAAATTTTCCAATTCATCATTCCACTTGGATTACCAACATAGTTCCTGTAAGGAAGAAGAACGAAGAAATCCGTATCTGTGTTGATTTCAGGAATCTCAGCCAGTCTTCTCTAAAGGATAACTACCCCTTACCCATCATGGATCAAGCGTTGCAAACAATAACTGGTTCATAAATGTTGTCTATGTTAGATGGTTTTTTAGGGTATAATCAAGTGGAGGTCAATGAAGCAAATTAGTACAAGACTGCTTTCACAACACCTTGGGGCATGTTTACATATCACAAGATGCCTTTTGGTCTGATCAATGCTGGAGCCACATTCCAGAGAGCAATGGACCTTGCCTTCAGAGATGAGATGGGGAAGTTCATCGTGGTGTATCTTGATGACTTGATTGTTTTCTCCAAACACTGGCATGATCATTCGTACCATTTACGATAAGTGTTGGGATGATGTCGGCAAAATGGTATCTCTCTCAACCCTAAGAAGTTCGTTTTCGGGGTTACAGAAGGTAAACTTCTCGGTCACATTGTATCCCGAGAAGGCACTAAAATTGACTCAGAAAGAGTCAAATCCATTCAAAGTCTTACTCTGCTTGCTAGTAAGACTACAATTCATTCTTTCTTCAGAAAGGTGAATTTTCTGCGAAGGTTCATTCTTGAATTCACAGAGAAAACCCGTCACATTGTCAACATGATGAAGGGTAAGGCTACTTTCCGTTGGAGTGTAGAAGGCAAAGCGACATTTGAGGATATCAAGAGAGCCATTTCTCATGCTCTAGTCCTTGTTTGTCCTGACTATACCAAAGATTTCATAGTTTACTGCTACGCTTCTGAACATACACTTTCAGCCATTCTTGTTCAGCAAAATGAAGAAGGTGTGGAATCCCCAATATCATTTATGAGTTGTCCTCTCAAAGCTCATGAATTAAAATATTTGAATATGGAGAAACACACTTATGTCATGGTCAAGGCGGTAAAGCATTTCTGGTTCTATAATCTGAATTCACACATTGTTGTTTTGGTATCTGGTACAACAGTAAAGTCTATTCTGACTCAACAAGAGTTCGGAACCAAAAGAGGTAATTGGAATGCTAAGATCCAAGAGTTTGAACTTGATATCAAACCTACCAAGCTTGTGCATGGTAGAGGTTTGTGTCAATTGATCGCTGGTAATGTACCAAAGGAGACAGGGGATGAAGAAGAAGTTGAAGATATACCAACTGTTCTTTTTGTCACTACTACTGATGAGTGGTATTCAAATATTGCTCATTTTCTTACCTATGGTGAATGTCCTTCTCATCTATCTTATAAGGAGAAAAGAACTATCAAATTGAAGGCTGCTAACTATGTCTTATAGGACAATGGTTTGTAGAAGAGGAATCTTGATGGAGTATTTCTCCATTGCGTGGGTAAAGCGCAACAAAGTAGACTTCTGGAGTCTTTCCACAATTTGGCCTGTGGAGGACATTTTTCTGCCCCCATGACAGCTCACAAGATTATGCGGGCCAGATACTATTGGCCCACACTGTTTCAAGATGCGTACAATTGGGTACGTAGGTGTGAGTTGTGTCAACAGTTTGTTGGGAAACCCAAGTTGGCCGCATTACCTCTCAAGCCAGTGGTGATTGAAGAACCTTTTCAGCAATGGGGCATCGACTTCATTAGCACTATGAACCCACCATCAAGTGCGGGACACAACTATGTTCTCACCGCAACAGATTATTTTACCAAGTGGGTGGAAGCCATTCCAGTCAAGCATGCTACTTCTAAAGTGGTATGCAATTTCCTCAAGGAAGACATTATTTCCCGGTTTGGAGTTCCAAACAAGATTGTAGCAGATAATGCTACTTGTTTCTCTTCCCACGAGATTACTGGCTTTTTCTACGAGCATGGGATCATTCTTTCCCACTCTTTAGACTATTATCCACAAGGAAATGGTCAGGTGGAATCAAGTAACAAAAATCTGGTTACTATTATCAGGAAACTGGTGGAAGATAATCAGAGAACTTGGCATAAAGCACTGTTTGATGCTTTATAGGCAGATAGGATTACCCCTAAAAGGGAGATAGGTATGTCACCTTTTCAGCTTCTGTATGGTCTAAATGCAGAGATACCTATTACCTTGGAGTTGTCAGCACTAAAGTTGGCAAAGGCAATGGAAGATAGAACTTTTGAAAGTTCTATTGATAAAAGGATCATGTACCTAACTAAACTTGAGGAGCAACGAGCGATGGTGGTAGATCGTATCGCTGAACATCAAAGTCAGGTGAAGAAAATCTTTGACAAAAAAACAAGGGCTCGTGAGTTTCAAATTGGAGATCAAGTCTTGTTATGAGACAAGAGGAGAGAACCAAAAGGAATGCATGGGAAATTTGATTCCTTGTGGAGAGGTCCGTTCACCATTCATCAGTTCTGTGGTGAAAATAGCTTTTTGCTGGAGTATCAGGATAGAACACCATTCTTTCTACCTCACAGTGGACAACATCTGAAGCACTTCAATCATTGAAGTATCAGATAAGTTCATTTGTACATTTGTATAGTTTTGTGTTTTTATTTTTGTGTCTTTTTATTTTTGGTAGCTTGACTCTATAGCCCAATGGCATGGATGAAGGCACTTAGAGACTGGATTCTCCTCCCTTCGATCATTTCAAAGTTCAATCGACAAAAGTTCCCCAGTTACAGCCAGCTATTGTTCTCAAAATCAGCTACGCTCATTTTTGTAGACAACCCCTATGAAACTTGTCCGTTTCGTAGTCTACACTCTAAGTTCGCAAATCGAGACAAGATTCTCTTGGTCCCGTGCCAAGTCGTATGGCATCCTAAACTAGTTTGTCGACATTCCCTTGAATCAATTCCTCAAAGTTTGTGCAAATCGATTAAGTCATAAACTGACCAAAATATCAATTTTGATCATTTTGGGGTGTTAGTGAAATTTTGAATCTTTATATGCAAAGTTGGCCAAATTCGCCGCTATTGCATATTCTGATTGTTTGCTTGTGTTGAGTGGGCACTATTTGCCATTTTTACATAGTTTTTCCTTTCCACATGCTCGAGCGACACTTTTTTCCGCCATTACATATTCTCGGACATAAAGCGCATGTGCAAAGTTGGTGGGTTTTACCGCTTTTGCATTTTGGAAAGTACCCTACGAGGTTGGCGATTTTCACCGCCTGAGCGAGGTCGATCTTCGAAATCATGAACTCTAGTGGCATTAATTGCCACTCATGTTGGCATTAAGATCATGTCTTTCGAACCTTTTAAATGTGTTATTTCGTTGTTTTTCATTATTTCTATTTCCTAAACCTTCCATTTGATTCGTAAACCCTCCCTCAAGCTGCTTGATCGTGTCGACCTTGGATTCAAGACAGATTTTGAATCGCCGCTTTCAATCTTAGGGTTTCAAACTCTTGATAGGTAAGTCATTAAACCGCTTTCACTTTCTTGTGTTTTCGTTAATATGATTGTTTAATGGCTTTATTAGTCCGAATTTATCAAAAAACCTTTGTAAAATGTTGCGTTCCTATTTGTTATTGTCGTTTTTGGCTTGATCTTTTATTTTGAGTTTGTTCTTCAAATGTGCGTTGCCTAGGTCCCTGAATAGGTTTTATTGCTTGTGCCCTAGATTGTAAACTAGTAAATCCAAATGGCAAAAATCGTCGACCAATGTTTGTGCCCCAGGTTTTATGGTGATATGTGTTGTCGGTGGTTTGTCCCGATCAAACACCAAAACCATCTTGCGACGTCGGTGAAACTGACCACTCAAACATGTTCATTATGCTTGTTCCTGTGTAGTGGTGGTGAAGTTTACCTCCCGAGTTCTTCCATGAACTTATGAGCAAATGCGAAGTGAGCATTTTTTGCCGCTTATGCATTTGAAGACTTATCAAAATGTAAGTGTATGGGCAGCAAAATTCGCTGCCCCTACACAAAAACCTTGAAATATCCAACATGTATTGTCGTCATTTTTTGCCACTCAAACATCAAACTTGCAATTTCCTCATTACCTGCAGTGTCGGCATTTTTTGCCGCTCCAACATAACACTTGTAATTCTCTTGGAACATGCAATAGCAGTGAATTTAACCACCGATACACATGTATGTTCAAGCTATATGCAGGGTCAACAAAATTTGCTGCCCTGACATGCAAATTATCCCTTGTATGCAAGGGCGTCAAATTTTGCCGCCCGTGCACACATTCTCTCAAATTTTCCTAACTCTGGGATATTTTCGATTTTGCTTTTCTGAGCCCGCTTTCCTCCGTTTTTTGACCTGATCGTACTCTAGCCATTTCAAGCATATCTTCATAGTCATGATCGTCGACATGCAATTTTCCCAAATTACCAGTATTTCCCCTAATTGCATAATCATGACTTTTTGTTGCAGCTTCTTCTGCGGATCTTCTCTCTTCATCGGCATCCTTCTGGTGATAGCTTGTTTAGATGATTGAATTGTCTCCGAAGAAGTCAAAAGCGATGAAGTATAAATATCAAGGTGTTTTCCCAACCACCTCAGTTACTTCTAATGTCGATGACATTAGGGATACGGAGATTGGCCATGTGGACATGGATGAATTTGTGGAAAGAACCAAGTCAAATAATCCCAGCTCTGTAATTAAGAAGATTATTGACAATAACATCCATTTGGTGTCCTCTTTCCCGGTGGCAGCACATAATACAGAATTTGTTCTTCAGTGTGCTCAGTTTTATAACAGAGATACAAGGGCAGTGGTGGATGCAAGTGGCAATGTGATAATCAGACTAGATCCTGAATTTATTGATAAGGTTTTCATGTGCCCTCCTGCTACCTCCATGAAAGATTCAGTAACAAGACTTGTGTCATTTCCGAGAATACTTCTGGACCGGATAACCTTGAGATGCAAACAATGTGGACAATGTATGAGGATTTTCTGAAGAAGGATGTGGATAATCTTGAGGATAGTTTCACTGTACTTAATTTGAAGGAAATACTTTTAGTCAGGCGCATCACCATAATTAGATTTTCTTAAATTATATATGTAATCCTGTTAGCTTCTACCCTTTTCCTCAAACCCTTTTAAAAATAGAGAAGAGCCAGCTTCTTTAAAATCTAGAGGTTCTTCAAAGTAGCAAGTTCCACATTCTTGAAACTTCCCATGTTGGTGTCAGAACTTGCGCAATTTTATACATCAACAGGTTTTCCACATAAAAATGCTGGTGTTCATGTGTTATGTTTTTGTGGTTGATGTTCCTATGCTTATTCTGCTTTCATATTATTAATTATAGAAATTGGATTAATAAACTTGTTAAGAAGTGGTTTTGTGGAATACTAATTCACCCCTCTCTCAATATTTCTTACTATCAACATCCATATCATTGAGAAAAAGCCATTTGAGGTTGCCCTTCTTCACTTAAAAGTGTAATGGAGACTCGAGGGTCTAGGGCCTAGTGGCAAGTTGGTGGCCCATGGGTAGTGGCTGTGGTACAGTCAGGGATGGAGGGTCCAAAGAATGGACTATCCAGCCCTACAGCTAAAGTAAACACAACGAAAACAACACAAGAATAACACAAAAGTAGAATGCAATGGAATAATCATATGCTCAATATCTCAGACAAATACAATGCTTATATGTCGGCAACATGTGGACAATTATGGTCTCACAGGCCTGTCCTCCAGTAGAATACAAATGAATGATATAGATTTGAAGTGCCTTCCACAAATCCACATCTAAAGACTAAGAATGTTCTATCATATTGGATATCTCCCTAATATGCTAGTAGATCAAAGGAATGCTATTATATCATCTCCAAGCTCAAAGATTGCTCCACGTCGGCATCAAGAGGTTTCAAACTCCAATGCAAGATGAAACGTGTAGGTTAGCCTACAACTCATGGTGATGCTCCGCAAATGATTGAAACTTGATGTGGTTCTCAATGAAGGTCTATACAATCCTTGACTACCTTGTGTGATGTTCCATTTAGCTCTGCAAGTCACGGGAATGCTCCGCAAACCTTGTATGCTCAAACTGAATGATGAATGCTATGTTCTGTGAATGTTGATCTTTTGCTAGCGATAACTCTCCGCAAACAACTCCAAATCTCATGTAATCTGAATATGATGTAGCTGACATAGTGTAGAACCTAAATCTTGCTCTACGAGCCATGAAATGATAATGCGGTAAAATGCGATGGAAAATACTAAAACTGCAATTGATTGAAATACAACTGAACTACAAGAAAAGAAAGCAAATGTTTTTGTTTGATGCAAGATTGCTCTTCAACCTGAGATGCTCCTATATCAAACTGGGTGGTGCTACCAGCTAAGGTGGCAACTGGGTGGTGCATATGAACTAGCGGTACAGTACAACTAAGAATAGATGTCCCCTAAAACAAACTTTAAATTAGAGACTACAAACAAACTATATCATTTCTATTATGGATTCTTATTGTTTATGCCTTCCAGATGCAATGACCAGATCTATTTGGCTCACAGTGCTTCCAGCAAAACTTCCTCAACAAAATCTTTCTAACAAAGGATAACAATCTACAAATTAAAGTTAGCAAAAACCTACATTAATAATGATTAGATAAGGGGCAAGGCCTCACCGGGCATGCCAAAATGTGTATGGTAAGATAAGAGACAAACAAGAAACTAAGCAAACTAATCCCAAACCTAAGTAACACCTTCAATTGAGTAAAGAGTGCAAAAATAATAATGAAAAGACAACAAACTTCTCACCAAAACAATTCTTGATGCCTTGGATGTACTCGAGATTTGTTGTTGTTGAGAAGAGAAATGTAGTTGCTAAAGAATCCTCAGCATGACCTTGCTTTTCTTCTACTATTGATGCTTGGGTATGTGCAGGATCATGATGGGCCAAACTATACCTCTAAGTGGCAATGAAAATACAAAAAATCAGACTTTATCAAGTTCATGTGAAATTTTGAATGGATTATCTATACAATTTGAAAAAGATGTAAGAATGAAATTTGTAGAGAATTGAATCTAGTTTATAGGCTACTAATTTTTTTTTTTTTAAACTAAATTTACTTAGTGAAAATTGAATATTTCAATGAATAGCTATTAAATTTTTCAGAAAAAAATAAAAAGTGGGTGTCTGTCCAGCTAACCTAACTATGAGTAAAAATATATATATTTTTTTGAAACTTTCAAAATAAGTAGAGGACTCATGTCCGGATGTGATGCATATTTATTTGAAATTTTTTTCTAATAAAATAATTAGTTATGATTTTTTTACTGTGACTTTTTTTTAAAAATAAAAAGTAATTTTCCAGCCAACCTAACTCGATAAAAAAAATCAAAATTCAAATTTTTTTTTAACCTATAGCCAGAAAAGCATAGAGTGTGACGCAGGTTTCGGATCTCAAAAAGGTGAAATGGTTTGAAAGTTATGGATGTTTTTCAATCAGTGTGTCCATCAGGATTTCAGAGACATGGTATATTGAAAATTATTAATAATTATTTAATAAAATGATAACCAAATAAATCTTATATTTTTAGAAAGCTAACAATTTTTTCTATAAACCCTTTTTGTTTTATCAATTTTGCATAAAAAAAAGTCGTCAGCACGAAGGGTGAAGTTCGAAGAAGAGACTGAAACATTAAAACACGTTACAATCCATAAAAAGTCAACAATCAAAATGGATATCAGTTTTGCTTTGGTAAAAGCAACTCAAAACGGATATCCATTCTGAAAACAGATATCCGTTTTGAAAACAGATATCCATTCTGAAAACAGATATCTATTCTGAAAACGGATATCCGTTTCATTGATTTATGAAAAATTTTGTACCATTGGTTTTGGATGAAGAGAAGCAACATATTTTGCACCATTGGTATTGTTTCACCGAAGATACAATCCATGGGTATATCATTTATGTATGCGTGGACATTTCGTGTATATCCTGCTATCGTTTATCGTGGTTGTAAATGGTGAATGTACATGTCAAAAGATACAAAGGTTGACCGGCCATATCAGGAAAATTGGGA
Source organism: Cunninghamia lanceolata (assembly GCA_027924645.1). Lineage (NCBI taxonomy): Eukaryota > Viridiplantae > Streptophyta > Pinopsida > Cupressales > Cupressaceae > Cunninghamia > Cunninghamia lanceolata. Next base: position 646,987 of record BSBN01001315.1, on the reverse strand, counting down.
AAAGATACGTTAGTCGATCGGTTATAATAAGTCATTTTATGTATAGGCTAAATCGAAGACATCGGACTGACAATAGTTATCGGAGAGACAAAATTCCATTGAGCTGACAACATTGATCTCACCGATCAAGTCATATCGGGGTGACAATCATTAAGTGTCATCGATGGGTTATTTATCGACACATCGGAAGAACGGTTGAGAACTACACCGATGAGAGGGAGTCACACCGACAGAAGGAACATCGGAAAGAGATGAACTCTCGGAGGCGAGAAGAAAAGTGTCACCGATAGAGGCGGTTTGGCCGATGGTGTAGTTCGGTGTTTATTGTTTCGGTGTGAGATACGATATCAGAAATTGAAGAGAATGTCTAACCGATGTAGAAGTCTTACTGATGACTAATGGATGGTAAACACATCGGGGAGAGTTATAACGTCGGATTGCAAGTAAAAAGTCTCACCGAGGGTATTGGTCTTACCGATAAACAAGGGTGGTGAATCTCACATTGGAGTAAGTGTGTATATATCCTACAATCATCTTATTCCATGAGACCACATTTCTTTGAGGCATTTTTTCAAACAGTTCATGTGTCTTGTCTATGCTTCCACACTTTCCGTACATGTCTACGAGAGCATTTCCAACTAGAATATCTACAAAAATCACACTTCCATTATGCTTTGATGAATGTCCATACCCTATTCCAAAGCTCCCATTTTGGTAGAGGTAGAGAGGATGCTGACAAAGGTTGCAGAATCTAGCTTTACACTTGCCAATTGCATTTGCTTGAAATTTTCTAAAGCCTTTTCAACAAACCCGTTTATGCATATCCTACAATAATAGTAGTCGAGGAGACCACATTTCTCCAACTAGAATTCTACCAGTTTAGAAAATGTGTGCTTCTAGACCAGTGTTTGGTACAAGAAACATACCAATAGAGTGGTGGCCATAATTCTCCCTCAATTGGAATTAAAAGGTACCCTTTTTCCATCCGAAGGAGGTCTCTCCTTGTTATGCACTTTAAATCTCTCTTTTAGTTCTTTCAAGGGAAGGATTCCACCTTGGTTTGACCAGTTGAAAGCGTTGAAGATACTTGACTTAAGAAGAAATGGACTAGAGTGTTCTATTCCCAAATCTCTTGCCAATTAGTCACAACTTCACTGGAAAAGAATTTCACACAACAACTTGAAGGGGAGCATACTTGCAGAATTTGGTGGTCTAGGGAAGTTAGAACATCTTTGTTTGTCCTACAATCGCCTGAGCGGAAGCATTCCAAATTCTCTAGGAAACTGCATGTCTCTACTTGATTTGTCCCTTTACAATAACCATCTCACAAGTGCTCTATTCTCATGTCTTTACTTTGAAGGGAGCATGCTAATTACTTTGATCCGTCCTCTTATACATATCGAAGAACAACAGAGGAGTCACACCGACAGCATAAGCTTGAGCAATGGATTCTACACATCGGTGAGAGGTCCCACATCGGGCTAATAAATTTGAAGGTTACCGATAATGATAAGTCTGGCCGACAATAGAGAAAGGAAGAACATGTGAAGCATAGTTCGATGAGACATAAGAAATGTCTTGCTGATAGTAAAGAAAGAGTGTATTTCGGTCTCGTTTGGACCTTGGGAAGGATATTTTAAAAGCTATTTGAGCAATTGGTGGGTTAATGGGTATTTTACACCCTATTTGTAAGCTTTTGCTATGTTGCTCTGCATCACTTGTCTACCACATACAAAGTTTACCTTTCTCACCCATACCTTTAGTATATAAAGGACATTAATAGAGAATTTTTAATTTCCACTCAGTCAGTGCAATCTAGGAGAGGATAGATTGTCTAAAGTTGTGATCTATTTCCATTTACACTTGCCATAACTACAAATGCTTAGTGTTTATTCTCAACCCTGGTATATGAATAAAATGTGACCTATTGTTCTAATAGGCCTATAGGGACAAAGAGGTGATAAAGCCTTTAATTTTAAACATGACATGGTTTTGATAACTTACCATATTGGTAAGGTCCTGGATGACAATCCTTTGATGCACCTAATTATAATAGGTGTTATGAGAGTCCTTGGTATCTTTTCATTTCTTTCTTGAATGGCCTGCAAATAAGACATAAGACATATTAGATCCTTCATAAATAAGAATTCTCATACATTACATTTAAACTTAAACTCCCTAAACATCCATCAATCCATCCATTAATATCAAAATGCCATGAATATCCTATGATCAACCATTCTAATTCCTAGGATAGTCATATATTGCAATTTTGCTTCTGTATACTAAAATAGCCCAAGGAATATCTAACCTTGAATTTGTATTTTAACAATCTAATGTCTTTACGAATAACATTGAGCCTTCTTTTGGGACAACATTTTTGCCTTTAGAAGCTCCTCATTTGATGATAGCCTAAAATCAAATAATGGCTTATATCCAGAGCTTTATTAAGTTGATACCTAGGTGGATTAGTGTGTAAACATTGAAATTAGATGGTAATTCACAAGTTTATTGAATAATACAATGAATCCCTAGTCTAGAATCCAAATGTACATAATAAAACGGATATCTATTTTGTAGTAGCCATATGGACGTTGCAAGTGTCCGTTGCAAAGAATTGGGGTTTTCCAAAATGGATATCCTTTTTGGAAAAGCAGAAAAAAGACAAAAGGAATATTGTTGGGCCCGACTTCCGCAACTAGAGACCCTCTGTTGTCGAAATACTCGTGATTTCTGGCTATGACAATGAAAGGAATATTTTTATGCACTTTTGGAGACACAATTTTCTTGTTACAATCATAAGGGTGATATTTTTGTTCCCCTAATGGGGAGCAATAGTCGTCGTAAAGCAAAAAGGAGGAGGAAAGTTACATTGGAGGAAATTGAAGCAATTAGGAAAAAAGATAGGGAAAGGAAGAGGATTGGAAGGGTGGGTTTGGCGGATGCTCATCAAGGTGAATCTTCTTCTTTACCATCTAATGACATGCAAATTGAAGATGTTAATTTTGATTATAATGAAATGTTAGATAAGAATGAAATTCACCATGATATTGCAAATGAAAATATTGAAAAATGTTATGAAACACCTATTCATAATAACAATACCATGGACAAAGAAGAAGAAGAAAAATGAAGACGTGCACTTGAAGAAAGTGGATATGAACATCATGATGTTGAAATTGCACTCCATAATCCATTTGTTGATAAAATTGATGAGGTTGATAACATGGATGAAACAGGAACAATCAATGTATCTCCAAATTTCATAAGAAGAGAGGACATTTGTCAAGAAGAGAATAACCGTGATGAAATTGGAAAACACCCAAAAACCCCAAAATGGTTACTTGAAATTGATGAGAACATAATGGAAAAACTTGAAGGCAAGAGGTCATCACGAACGGTTCGGTTGTGGGCTACAAAACTCTTCAATGAATACTTTGAGAAGAAAACATTAACCAAACAATGCCAACTTTTTGTGCAATTATTAAAGATGTACAAAATGAGACCTTTACTAAAGAAATTAAAGATTCGGTTAAACAAAGTGTCCGATCGGAATAAAATTATTGTAAGAAGCCTTTTCAATGCACTCAATTCTATTGGAAAGACTAGCAAGGAGAAAGATAAAAGAGTTGCCCGTAGAGTAATAACAACCTCAATAGTAAGCAAACAATTAAGAAATGCTCGATTAATGAGGCAAACTTGTGTTGACTTAAGATTGAATCGTAAAACATTGTCAAAAGCACTAGCATTAAGATCAAGGCTAGATAGTCCTGTTGCCAATGATACTTGGGCTTTTAGTGGTAGGCTTCCACGAGTTGACAAGAAGCTAATTGATAGCACAAAGGAAGAAATTGAACGATTTTGGCACACTAACTCTAGGGTATCACCGAATGCAAAAGATGTTGTAAAGTTAAGAATTGGTGATAAAGACCTCACACCACATCTTAAACATTACTTGGAATGTAGCCAAACAACATTGTACAAACAATATTGTGAAACTCACCCAGGTATGACAATCTCACAAAGAGCATTTGAATCTCTTAAGCCATTTTATTGTGTTCCTCTTAAAGTTCATAATACATGTTGTTGCAAATACCATGTAGAATTTTCTATGTACCATGAATTATTGTGCAATTCAACTACCAAAGTCATCTAGGGACTTATTGGATTTATTTCTATGTATTAGAGATGATGGTTGCATGTTCTACAAGAATGATTGTTTAAATGAAAAGTGTTTACAATGTGGTGGGTTATCAAAGTTTGTATCATGTTTTCATGAGGGCAACGAGCATGATTTTGGAAAGAGAATGGTTGAGAAAAAGAGATATGAGACAGTTAAATACAATTTGAAAAGTGGAGGTGAAGGTTCTAGATGTGAGTTGATTGTAAGAGAGGTAAGTATTGCTAATTTTATTGATGATTTTAAGAAAAATCTTTTCTACAAGTATGTCAGACATAGCCACAAGTCTTGATGGTTAGATCAACAGTTCAGGATGTGTAAAGACTCTTTCTCAATTGGAACTATTGTCTCTGTAGTTGATTTTGCAGAAAACTATACATTGCAACCCCAAAATGAAGTTCAATCCCAGTACTACAATTCTATTCAGATTGCTATTTTTGTTCACATCACATACAAACATGCCCCCGAGAGTACAGAAGAGAACAGGAAGATTGTCAGAGAATACCATTTTTACATGAGTGATGATCGATCTCATTCAGCAGAGTTTGTGCAATATTGTTTTCAACAATTTTATGGGTTCTTGCAAGAAAAAGATATTAGAATAGATCAACATCTCATTTGATCAGATAATTGCACTGGTCAATTCAAGAATGCTCGTAATTTCTATTGGTTGAGCAAAATGCATGTAGAGAAGGGTATAACTCATATTTGGAATTTTTTTGAAGCTGAGCACGGAAAAGGTGAACATGATGGAGCAGGTGCATGCGTGAAGAGAGCTCTTTTTAAAGAACAACTAAAGATTAGAGGTGGTGCTACATTCAGTGATGCAGATTCCATTGTTAAGTGGTGTAACTATGCATTGTCACGAGGAGTGGCTCTTGATTCTAAAGTGCGTAGGTTCTTTTGGTTGGTTGATGATGGGATAGCGATAGAGAAATTAGAATGTCAGAGAATCAGTGAATCATCAAAGATGCATTCATTTCAAAGCTCAAATGCAAGTACATGAACTATTTGGACACGAGAATTAGCTTATTTTTGTCAGAGTTGTATTAAATGTGATTGGAACAATTGTGAGTCAAGTGAGTGGGTAGATGCATGGATTCTACAATATTTAATCCCTTTATATGAAGGTCAATCATCTTCCATCAATGACATGGAGAGCTCATTTGACTATGAACATCTTTTAGACCTTGTATAGCCAGGTCATGTTTATGCAGTTGTTGCACTGCATGGAAATGAAGAGAGGTCAAACTATTGGTTGGCACGATGTGTACAGGGAAAACAAAAGCTAACACAACCTATGACAGATGATGATGGGTTCACATATCCTACAGGATCAGTTGTTATTGCTGGGACTTGGTTACGAACATATATGGTTAAAAAGAATGGCATCCCGGCCTTTGAAGACTTTGAGAAGCATAAAACCATATTGATGTATTCTCACCTAGTTGTAGCAACAAATGTCAAGTTACTAAAGCATCGTGGAAAACCAAAATCAAAAGAACTATGGACAATTAGTAATGCTGATCATGAAGCAATATTGGATACTTTGAAGGTAAGAGATGACCCCTCAGGTACGCTTGACCAGCATTTAAACTTCTAGATGGACAGGTATGACGTTTTTTATCTTAACTTGTTCTTGTTTTTTCTATTTTTCAGAATTTTTTTATTAAAAATCTTGTTACTTTAACTATAATGCATGCTTTTGACTATACAGGACTGCGAATAAAGTTATTTTACATGGCATCGTAGATTATTTTGCATGGCATTGTAAATTATTTTGTATGGCATCGTAGGTTATTTTGACTATACTCGAGGTATGATTTTTAGTTCTCATTTGTATTTCTTAATATTGCACATTTGTACCTTTTTCTACATAAGGCATTCCATGAGATGACATGTAATTGATGTCTTTTGCCAAATAGTTCATGTGCCTTGTCTATGCTTTCACATATTACATACATGTGTCACATGGCAATTGCAACTACAACATCTGACAAAATTCTCATTTCTTTGAGGTATTCCACCAAACAGTTCATGTGCCTTGCCTATGCTTCCTTACTTTGCATTCTTATAAAAGTCCTATAACAGTCATAATTAATCTTCATACTAATCTTGATAGTAATCTTGCCATCATTGTATTCCATGAGATGACAGTCCTATAACAGTCCTATACATGTCTACTAGGATAGTTTTAACTACAACAGTCCTAAAATAGTACTAGAACAGTCCTATAATAAGCGCAGCATTTAATGTACATATTTATGATATTCATGTTTACTTTTAAATCTGCTTGTTCATGCTTCTCACAGGACGTCACCTCCCCTACCCATCCAGCTCTATAGAAGAAGAGAGACAACAAATGATCAAAAGGGATCACCAATTGGTGGTAAGTGATTGATTACTTATGTCATGTTATATATTTTGAATATTAAATTCTATATTAATGTGCACGTTGTTTGATTGTATTAATAGGTCGAAATTCAAAAATCTCTATCGAGGAGGTCTAGTCGATGAGCGATAAAAGATGAGTCATTGACTGGTTCACCATCTTCATGGCCTAGCGAGAGCCATAGATTATTTGATAGCAATCCATAGGAGATTTGATTTTGGGACATTTTGTTACATGTGTATTTGGCTTTGTAAACATACTTATGTATGTTATCGATGTATATCATTGTATATACCCATATGGTTTTATTTGTACATGCCTATATGGCTTGATATATACACTATACATTATTTTCATGACATTATGTGCATATATGTATATACAAAATCCTAATTTGGCACAAGTAGGGAGAATGCTTGCACAGGTTATGGAATTTGGTTTTAAACGTTCCAATTGTATTTGCTTCAAAGTTTCTAAAGCCTTTTCAACAAATCCATTTTGTGCATATCTTGCAATCATTGCATTCCATGAGATAGCATCTCTTTGAGGTGTCATGCCAAACTATTCACATGCCTTGTCTATGCTTCCACACTTTGGATTTACACCTGCCAATTGCATTTTCTTAACATTTCCTTTCAATCCTTATCAAAAATTCCATTTTGTGCACATATTGCAATCATTGCATTCCTTCATTTACAAAACATGATTAAATAAGAAGATGCATATTTACAACACTTAAGACCTTCATGAAATGATACATTGGTTTCTTGGTATTCAATCATGCATTGGAGATCTTCAAAGTGTTAAATATGTTTGAAGTGATGAAGAAACTTATTATTTTGATGTATTTCAACTCCAAACTTCCGCCTAGAAATGAAGGCACTAATCCTTTATCAAACTAACCTAAAAGTGTGCCTTGGTACTTAGGGCACTAGATTATGATTGATCAACCTAAAATGTGCGCCTAAGGCTAGATAGTGAATTGGAAGGATAAAATGCATCATCAAAGGAGTTTATAGTTATTGAAGGCATCAAATGATGACTTGGGCGCACATCTACCTCTCTACACCATATGTGACTAGTGCCAATTATTGAATAAACAACCTAGAATGAGTGCCTTACTATTTGAGGTGCTAGTTTTGCTTCTAGAACACCAAAAGTGCTTCTAAAACATGACTGTGAATGAGACACACTTTTCATCATCTCTAACCTCACAATTGTGCCTTCCATTGGAAGCTCATATTGTGCCTAAAGGAATGGTACTGAGATATCATCCATGTCAATGATTGAGAATGTGTCAACTGGAACAATATTTTTTGTTCTGCTCATCGTGGGGTTGAACAGACTACACCAACGCATCGGGGTGGGCGGGTAAATGCTAGTGGAGGTCTCATTTTGTGCGTTAAGCATCCCAGTCATTCCGAGCAAGAGGCTACCGGCAAAGTCCCTTAAGATCCCTGAGACCAAAAAACTGCCAAACTTTGAACGGGCAGTTCTCAGAATTTGTGATAGTTGGGAATGCTCTGTTTGGACTTACCGGTGCATGTGGCATCCTTCCACAATAACCTCTCTTGTTTTTGGTCAACTCCATTCGGTTTGACCGTGCTGAAATCAAATGCATTGTTGCAAAATGCTTCAATTTGATGTAGTGGAAAGGTGCTAGGTGCGACATTTTACATTCCATAGCTTGTGGAGTCGAACAGACTGCGCCAACGCGTCGGGGTGGGTGGGTAAATGCTAGTGGAGGTCTCATTTTGTGCAACAAGCATCCTAGTCATTCTGGGCAAGAGGCTACCGGCAAAGTCCCTTTAGATCCCTGAGACCAAAAAATTACCAAAATTTGACTGGGCAGTTCTCAGAATTCGTGACAGTTGGGAATACTCTATTTGGACCTACAGGTGCACGTGGCATCCTTCCACAATAACCTCTCTCATTTTTGGTCAACTTCATTCTGTTTGACTGTGTCAAAATCAAACACATTGTTGCAAAATGCTTCAATTTGATGCAGTGGAAAGGTGCTAGGTGCGACATTTTACATTCCATAGCTCGTGGAGTCAAACGGACTACGCCAACGCGTCGGGGTGGGCGGGTAAATGCTAGGGGAGGTCTTGTTTTGTGCGCCAAGTGTCCCAGTCATTCCGGGCAAGAGGCTACCGGCAAAGTCCCTTAAGATCCCTGAGACCAAAAAACTGCCAAACTTTGACGGGGTAGTTAATGGAATTCGTGACAGTTGGGAATGCTCTGTTTGGACCTACAAGTGCACGTGACATCCTTCCACAATAACCTCTCTCATTTTTGGTCAACTCCATTTCGTTTGACCGTACCGAAATCAAACACATTGTTGCAAAATGCTTCAATTTGATGCAGTGGAAAGGTGCTAGGTGCGACATTTTTCATTCCATAGCTCGTGGAGTCAAACGGACTGCACCAACGCGTCGAAGTGGGCGGGTAAATGCTAGTGGAGGTCTCATTTTGTGCGCCAAGCGTCCCAATCATTCCAGGCAAGAGGCTACCGGCAAAGTCCCTTAAGATCCCTGAGACCAAAAAACTGCCAAACTTTGACGGGGCAGTTCTCAGAATTCGTGACAGTTGGGAATGCTCTGTTTGGACCTACAGGTGTATGTGACATCCTTCCACAATAACCTCTCTCATTTTTGGTCAACTCCATTCCGTTTGACCGTGCCGAAATCAAACACATTGTTGCAAAATGCTTTAATTTGATGCAGTGGAAAGGTGCTAGGTGCGACATTTTTCATTCCATAGCTCGTGGAGTCGAACAGACTACGCCAACGCATCGGGGTGGGTGGGTAAATGCTAGTGGAGGTCTCATTTTGTGTGCCAAGCGTCCCAGTCATTCCGGGCAAGAGGCTACCGGCAAAGTCCCTTAAGATCCCTGAGACCAAAAAACTGCCAAACTTTGACGGGGTAGTTCTTAGAATTCGTGATAGTTGGGAATGCTCTGTTTGGACCTACAGGTGCATGTGACATCCTTCCACAATAACCTCTCTCATTTTTGGTCAACTCCATTCCGTTTGACTGTGCCGAAATCAAACGCATTGTTGCAAAATGCTTCAATTTGATGCAGTGGAAAGGTGCTAGGTGCAACATTTTTCATTCCATAGCTCGTGGGGTTGAATGGACTACGGCAACGCGTCGGGGTGGGCGGGTAAATGCTAGTGGAGGTCTCGTTTCATGCACCAAGCGTCCCAGCCATTCCGAGCTGTAAGCTACCGACAAAGTCAAAAGTTGCTAGGATTGAAATTTTGCATTCCACAGGTCCTGGGGCCGAACGGTTTGCTCCAACACATCAGGGTGGGAGAGTAAATGCTAGGGGAGGTCTTGTTTTGTGCGCCAAGCATTCCAGTCATTCCGGGCAAGAGGCTACCGGCAAAGTCCCTTAAGATCCCTGAGACCAAAAAACTGCCAAACTTTGACGGGGCAGTTCTCAGAATTCGTGATAGTTAAAAATGCTCTGTTTGGACCTACAGGTGCATGTGACATCCTTCCACAATAACCTCTCTCATTTTTGGTCAACTCCATTCTATTTGACCGTGCCGAAATCAAACGCATTGTTGCAAAATGCTTCAATTTGATGCAGTGGAAAGGTGCTAGGTACGACATTTTTCATTCCATAGCTTGTGGGGTTGAATGAACTGCGCCAACACATTGGGGTGGGTGGGTAAATGCTAGTGGAGGTCTCGTTTCGTGCCAAGCGCCCCAGTCGTTCTGAGCTGTAAGCTACTGACAAAGTCAAAAGTTGCTAGGATTGAAATTTTGCATTCCACAGGTCCTAGGGCTGAACGGTTTGCTCCAACACGTCGGGGGGGGCGACTAAATGCTAGGGGAGGTCTTGTTTTGTGTGCAAAGCATCCTAGTCCTTCTGAGCTGTAAGCTACCGGCAAAATCATTAGTTGCTAGGATTGAAATTTTGCATTCCACAGGTCCTAGGGCCGAACGGTTTGCGCCAACACGTCGGGGTGGGCGAGTAAATGCTAGGGGAGGCCTCATTTTGTGTGCAAAGCATCCCAATCCTTCTGATCAATGTGTAAAGAAGCTACCAATGTTAATTTGCCCTCCTCCTTCACTAGAAATGGTCTTTAAGGAGGTTCATATATTGATGGGAGATCCAAGATTTAAGAGGTGTATTTTCAAAAAGAGTAAAAAGCCTCCCGTCTTACCCCATCATGATTTCCTTCACTCTTAGTCGATTTCTCTTCCCCATCCTCCCCTCTTACCCCTCCCCTCTCTTTCCTGACTCGATCTTGTTAGCTCCCCTCTCCCTTCTCCTATCTTTGTCCTTTTTTCCCCTCTTTACTGGTTCTTGCCCTCGCCCCCCCTCTGTCCCCTCCTTGTCCCCTTTTGTGGGATTGAGTCTTTGCCCCTCCTCTTTTGCCCTCATCTTATCCTCTTTTCCTCTCCCCCCTAGGCTCCTCTCCCCCCTTTCCCTTTGCTTCTTGTCCTCCCTCCTCTTTACCCTCCTTGGCCCATTCTCACCTTTTTATTTCTCATACTTTTGTCCCCTAGCTTAATCTCCCGTCTCCAACCTCTGGATCTCGTTGCCCCCTTCTCCCTCCTCTTTAATTTCTAGGTTTTTAACCGTATCCTTTATTTCTTGTTGCCCCCTGGTGCTCCGTTTGTGGCTTGGAGTTTATTGTGAATGTATATTTATATATATTATTTGGTCGTTGTAGCTTGTCTTCCCTTTTATGATTTACTCTTCTCTCTTATGCTTTCTCTCAGTTAGTTTCTTTCCTCCTTTGGATAGTTATTGGCTTACCTTTCTTTTTTGTTAGCCCCCCCTCCTTTGCCTTCGTAGTTCACCCCTCTCTCTCTTTTAACTTGGAGCCCTCTCTTGTTCTTTATATGTAGCTTTTCCCAATCTATCCCTCACATTTTAACCTCTTCGGTTGTCCCCCCCTTTTTTATTATTTATTTAATTATTTAATTATCTTATCTCTTTCATCCTCGGTTTGTTCTTTATGGTTGATTGTATTACAGTTATTCCTCTTTTTGCTCCCTTCTAATTTGTGGCCTTGCTCCTTTGTTTGCTTTTTTAATTTTCTTTACTTGGGTCTTCCTCTCATCCTAGTTAGTCTTTCTTTCTTTGTTTTGTCTTAGTGTGCCTAGATGTCCCCCACTCCTTTTTGTCCCTCACTTCACTAGGTTTGATAGGCAGCTATCCTTCTCCCTTAATTGATCTTGGTTTCCGCCTCACATCTCTCTCACTCCTTTTAAGTGGTCTTAAGTCTGCATACTGTCATTCATGTTCTCTCTTCTCTTGCTTGCTACCAGTAAAAAGCCTTTTTCCCAAATTTTTTTCAAAAACAGATATCCATTTTTCTCAAGTAAAAAGCCTTTTTCCCAATTTTTTTTCAAAAACGGATATCTGTTTTGGTTTGGTATCCAAACCAAAACAGATATCCGTTTCAAAGTCAAACTTTTCCAAGTCGCGAATTTGGCTAAGTAAAAACGCGATTTTTTTCCTATTGCCACTGTTTGGTCCACGATGATCCTGCACATACCCGCTTGATAAGTGCTTGGTAGATGAGGGTTATATAGATTTTTGGATGAGAATGTGAATGATTTGGATTTAATCTTAGATTGAAGGGTGGAGATTGATTAGCTTCCCTTCCCTTCTAAGGAAGCTAATGATAGAGGGTTGAGATTGATCCATTTGCATGGGGAAGAGATATTCACACAAGTGGAGGCTTGGGATAGGTGCAAGTGAATAAGACAAAAATTGAGAAAGATGAAGGGTGGAGATTACCTTGTTTTAAGGGGAGGGTGGAGATCAAAATGTATTTTTTGGAGACTTGTGCAAGTTTAACTTTATTTAATAAAGTGGCAGAGTGCAAGATTAGGATCATTCTTATGTGAATGGCAAGAATTAAAAGATGAAAAAAATGAAATAGATGGTAAAAATTTGAAGTTAGTTTGACTTTTGAATTTTAGTGGAGAAATATTTTATTTAATTTTTAAATAAAGTGGAGGAAGAATGTGCAAAGTTAATTAGTTAAACTTGGTTTGCTTAACTAATGGCATGATAAGAGAGATTTAGGTTGATTAAATAAATACTACGATTTAATCCATAGAGGAATGTTGGGGGATAAGTCGATTTAATTAAATAAATATAGTTTATTTATTTAATGTTGAAATATTAGATGATTAAATAAACATAATTTATTTTACTAACATTAGAAGAATGATTAGATTAATCAAATGAATATAATTTAATAAATTAATTTGATGATGTGGTAAATGTGAGAGGGTTAGTTAGTGTGATGTTAGAACACGGTGAAATTTAAAGTGCCTACACCTAGCAATCACTAAAAAACACTTGAATAATTTGATTTGACATGAATAAATTGATTTATTAATTTAAACTATAAAAGCACACCTATTTTATTTCTTCATGGTTTGTAATTTGTCCTTTACATTTTATTTTGTTTTATTTTATTTATTTGATTTGATTTCTTGTTTTGTTTTAGATTTATTTTTATATTTCAATATGTAAACTATAATTACGTCGAGAGGCGTTCCTACATTCATAGATGGGAGCTAAAAGATTCCGGAATTTCTATGTAAACTTATAAGATTCCAATCTAGAATCTTTATTAAAAAAACCAAATAGTCACTCTACAAATTTAAAAAAACCAAAAAAAGAAGGTGAAAGGAATTTAAAAAAAAAAAGATATGACAGTTTCAAAGAATGCATCACCATGCACTAAGATGAAGAAAGAAACATTACGAAATGACATATGAAAAGACACACATTCAATCTATTTATATTGCCTCCTTAAATGAACATGTCAAATTTGTAGGATTTGAGGGAGTGAAATAAATTGATAAAAAAAAAATAGGCGCAAGGATATCTCTTGACGTACTTTAGATATATTTTTTAAATATAAATATACTAGTTATATTTCTTCATGGCTTTGTAATTGGTCCTTTACATTTTATTTTGTTTTATTCTATATATTTGATTTGATTTCTTATTTTGTTTTAGATTTATTTTTATATTTTAATATGTAAACTATAGTTATAAATTTTATGTATGTAGACTTTGTTTTATTATTATTTTTATGTACACAAAAAGACTTTAACAGTACCTGCAAATTAACACATTTAGAATGAAGATAATTTTAAAAATCATGAAATACGGATGTGTGTGTATAGATAATTTTAGAAATCAATTTTTTTCTACATTGCTTACCTGTATATGGGAGATCAACTGAACATGTTCCCTGAGCCAAAACTGCGAGCCATAATCGATTTCCTACTGGGGTATAAAGACATAACTTGAAGAAATGTTTTTAGGATAGAAACGTTTGTGATTTCTTTTGCATATTTTGTTCGATGCTTCAAAGTGAACAATGATCTGTAATTTCTCAAGATATTCCTTATTGGTGCCAAAATATCATATATATGTCTTGAATATTGAATCATATTCCAAGAATAGGATAGGATAAGCGTGTGCTAGAATTAGAAGAAAGTGTGTAGGATCAAGGATAGACATCCTAGAATATATATAACACAATAGATCCATTGTAATGGGGTGACTGTGAGAGGTAATATTTGTAGGAAGTTAGTCTTACTTAGCTCACAGTGTGTGATATTAATTGTTTAGGTGTAGCTATGAAGCTTGTAGAACAGTGGCCTGAAATATATAGAAAAATATGGACTCGACTAGCTACTTTCTCTGTTATTATTTTAATCACACAGAGACAACATTTTTATTGTTGTAGATCAAAGAAGTTCTTCAAATAAATGGTGTTGTGGTGACTCCAGAGATGCAAGATGGATAAGGAAAGTAACTACTAAACTAGTGTTCAAAGGCCAAGTTATATCTATAAATGCAGTGTTCATCTATAATAGTTCGTGCTTTTTAATGGCAAACCTACCGACTACCGTAATATTTGTCTCACGCCGGTAAAAATTGCATCCAAACGGTTAAAAATTTCAGTCGTGGAAGAATTCTCCAGGATAAGGAAGACACCTGTCCCACTTGTCTAGAAGGTAAAGTAATGATACATTATTGAAAATTAAATATTAATTGGTGGTTTGCTTCCAAAATTTTAGTGACTTTAATTGTTATTATTATACCTCTAATTAGAATCTTAAGCCATCTTACCTATCATTAAAAAACCATAATGGAAACTTGACTTTTGTTTTTATTGCCTACAACACGTTTCATAATAAAACAAAATTATATAGTATTAAAAAATTGTATTAAAAAAGTAAAGGGGATATTTTAAGTTAATGATAGTAGACTAAAGATAAAAAATGTGTTGTTATAATCAATTGAATTGAAATGAAATCTTTTAATAATGTTTATAATTGTTTTATGCACAAACATCCTTGATAAATGTTACTTAAATTTGAAAATGTAGTTTGATTTTATTATTGTAAGTCAATGAAATATACATTAGATTTTAATTTTGTAAATTATCCATGACATTGATTGATAATTAAAACAAATCATAGATAATAATAAAATTCATACAAATCTATTAAAAATTTGTAAATTAGTCATAACATGATTGACAATAAAATGAAATTATATATAGTATTAAACCTCATACAAATGTATTAAAAAGTTAGAAAAAGGGGAGTTGTTTAAGTTAATAATGTTAGACCAAAGATAAATGTTTTATCACAATCAATGGAAATAAAATAAAATGAAATGAAATAAAAAAATTATAATGTTTAGGACATCAAGCAATTTATGAGACTCACTAACTGTAGAATCTCTGGTTCAAAAAGCCATGAACCTTTTATTTTTAAAGTACTCCCTGCATTTTTTAGGATTTACTATATGCTTATTTTGTTGTATACTTAAATTTTGACACGTACCCATTTACTATATGTTTATTTTGTCGTATATACTTATTTGCATATGTTTATTTGACTCATATATTTTTATTATCAGGGAATTTTGATTTTGAGCTTAAGTTTCAAAGAAATCAAGAATATATAGGCCAAACATCTATATTTAAATAAACTTAAATTTTATGATATGTGGTGTCTGGTTAGGGTTTATGACTTATATTCAATGTTTATATGTTTGAGTGAAATTTGGTTTTGAGATTAAAGGAGTGTGCAATATTATATACACTCAAATAAACTTTAATGTAAAAGGTTACATGTCTTATTTAGGGGTTTTGATATTTTAAATTACCTTTGGATTGGACAAAAATTTGATGTGACAATTTGAATCATGATCTAAATTGTGGCACAATGTTTCCAAGTCATCTAATGTTTTTCCACAAACTTCAATTAATGGCCTAGAAATGATAGTGTCATAAAGTAGATCATGCTTCATAAATCGCTGAGATCTAGGTGGAATTGACATCAACTACATTGGGACAAAACAATAAATAAAAGCAAATGGTGACAAATATAGGCAACAACAACAAAATAATGCAAACATGTTAAAACTTTACAAGATACATCTAACAAATTTTACAACTCCTTCTAAAAATTATCAGCGTGCCCATTGAACCTATGGGTCCAATTGCTAGTTATATATACACTCACAACATAGAACTTTGTGATAAACTAAAAACCAAATGAGTCAAATGGGACAAATATTAAAATTATAATCTATCGACACTTTTAACAGACCAATAGAAAGTGTGCTGCTTAATGGGAAACACCATCACTGTTCTACCTTCCAGAACAGCTACTTGCAAATAAAGTGCCTCTTGATTCTTTCAGTAAACAAGAAAACTGAAGGATCCTCAATTCCTCGACCATAGGTAGACAGCTTAAAAAGAGATACACATCTGTACATAGGCAGACAGCTTAAAAAGAGATCGAGATGTGAAGGACAAGATACCCAGATGATATGAAACAAACTGTTTATTAGAAATGATCTCATTATGTATATAAACCAGATTTCACAATGAAAATTTTTAATGACGTTCACGATATCACAGTCTATGGGATCTAGAGGCAAAACAGGCCGCATCAAACAAAGAAATAAAGAAACAACATGCATACAACCACCCTGTTACTCCTGACTACTTTCCATTTCACTGCTGATCCCCTTTCTTCTACGATGGATCCCAAAATTGTAACAGCCAAACAACATTCTATTATGATAGACTACCTAGAAACTCAAATTTCATAAGCTGCAATCCCACATGCCGTTGTCATCAACACTCTCCCAACTATACGGAGGACTTGGGCTTTGCAAATCCATGTTCCCCAGTGGAGGACATGGATACATACCCAACAACTCATTCAATACCCATTCATCATCCTCTATACTAAACACTTTTTTCTCTTCCTCTTCAAACTCCAAACAATCCATTGCATGGGCTGCTTCACAAAGTAAACCAGAGCTTTTGTCCTCATCTCCAATCCAGTTGAAAAATTCAGGGTCTGAATTAGAAGCGAGGCTGCTATCAACATTAGAGGAGGAGCAGGGCCTTTCACCATAAGCTGTTGTACATTTAATCTGAGGTTTCAGCTCCAGCACTGCCTCCAAATATTGAAGATACTCCTGAGTCGATGCATCCACAGACTTTGGGGCTGCTTCAACTTCCACTAAACGCTCCTTTAAATTTGGGGGCAGCTCTGTTGTGGGGAAATTGAGCTTGGCTTTAGGTCCTCTGATCTTAAAAGCCTCTCGATCATAAGCCCTGGCAGCATCGTGGAGAGTGTTGTAAGTGCCAAGCCAAACTCTCATTCCCTTAATTGGGTCTCTAATTTCCGCAACCCACTTTCCCCATGAGCGTTGCCTTATGCCTCTGTATTCATGCTGTCTACTACACTTCCTCTTCTTATTTATCCTCCTCGGAAATTCCAAGTCATCGCATACGTTTCCTTTGGAATATGAAATACTGTCCGAATTGACCCACAAATCCTTAAAAGAAGAGGGCGGTATAAACTCAGAAATAATATCTCCTCCACACATTTGAGCACAGCAGGTGAAAATGATTTGAAATCCGAATATGAGGGGAGGCAGGAGTTTATAGGCATGCACTCTGCATACAAGGCAAAGAGTAGTGAGGTGGATTTATAAGTGGCCTGCACTCTACTTAAATATCATTTATTTTAATAGTCAAACAGTCAATAGGGATTTTATACAAATATTTGTCCCATTTTTATTGGCCAAATTTAACTATTAACTGTTGAAGTAGATGATATTTAAGAATAGTCAACTGTGTCCTTACCAAAGAGTAACTAAGTAAAATAAAATTTAAATCACATCCAAATTATCAAAATACATCTATAACAAACTCCAGCTATGTAGTCCGAACTTTGGTTGGATGAAAAACAAGATTTAGTAAAGAACAATCTAGCTTACAAGACGATTTATAATATAAAGGACTACTTCGTAGACCCCATTAAAATGAAAGAGATATATGGCGTTGTGGGGGTCCAAGGACGCGTTTGATTACAAGTGGGTTAAGAATATGAGTGGGTACGTAAAGCACTGACTCGCCAACTCATTTGGAATGGACGTGAGTGCTTTAGACATCTGTCATGCATGCATCCATGCCCTTTGCTCTTACATACATGGTCCTAAACTTCAATTTCTACGTAGTTCGTTTAAAATTAGAATTTTATTTAGTGGCTGTATTTGTGAGCGAATGTCACCCTTATATATCAAGATACCTAGGTAGCTCTATCAAAAGAGTGTTTTGAAGTAACTAGTACTTGCATCTATAGGAGGTTCAAGAAACACGTTGATAGGAACAACCGACGATTTTAGAAAAATTTCCGTTGTGTAGATAATTTTCCGAGCACTATAATGTTCACATATAAAAGCCTATCGGCCAATTAGAGTACATGTTTGTTTGTTTGTTTTCTTATTTGTAATAGGGGAGAGGATCCACTATCCCACATCCTAATTTCATGCACATCAAACTCTTAAACGATACATCGGATTCTCATGAAAATTTGAGCATATTTCCATATCTGAGTTAAGAGTAAAGCTATTGTTTGGGTTTTGGGTATCAATGATGTAGCCTAATTAGCTACATCTTCGCCTAGTTGTCCAAAAATACCCCCCAAAAAAAGTTAGACCGAAATGTGTGAACCAAGGCACCTATTACCGATTGCCTTATGTGTCACCATATGATTGGTTGTTTATTTGATGTGACATGTGAAGTGTATTATGCACATGTATTGGTTCCTTATTAAATTTTTAATAGTATATTATTTCTCAACTACTATTCTTTTCATATATTTAATTGGGGGTCTAAGTGTGCGGCACCATAGCAAATATTGGGGCATGGTTATCTATTGGGTCATTTACCCTAGTGTAATTTGTTTATTCATTTCTTATTTCTTTTTTGTGTTTATTTTGGTAGAATGTTTTTAATGCAAGTATAGATTAAGCAACCCATTCATAATATAGTTTATAGTATTAATTTTATTTTTATTTACACTCATTTCTATGCATTCATCATTTATTTACTATTTATCTATCACTATTTATATTTTTATGTACATTTGCTCCTCATCTTGAGATTATCATTTTTTCCTCACGATTTATTTTCGAGAGGTCTAGTTTAATCCCACAACATGTGAGAATAAACCTAAAATTTAGACATTCAAATTCAAATTTTTACTTTCTTATCCTTTTCTAAAGTCACGTTTGTGTGACATGTCATAATGTCATGTGGTGTTTAAAGACATTCAATGTGCACTTAATTTCAAAGGAAAAATATGTTAGATTTTATAATAAAAAGAACATCTATAACATGCTCTAATTTTCTAAAGGATAAAGAATTGCATTTGTATATAGGCCACCTGGTTGTTGGTAAATATATTTCTCATTGTTGTTAATCTAGCCCACCAAGGGGGTTGATCTAGGAGAACTCACTCATCTATCAATTTGGTAATCTCCCTAATAGTGTTCCTAGACATCACCTTGACACATTCAACTATTGGGAAGGCGAAGGTAAGCTAGTCTGTTGAGGCACATTGTATCAGATCATTCGTGTGCATCATAGATCAATTCCACCTATCAATTTGAGTCTATGCTGTTCAAAATTGAACCTGCAATGCTCAAGATTAAACCACAAGAAATTTTGAGACTGTCCAGACTTTAACATATACATTAGACCAAAGGCATTAATTTTTTGATAGCAGAGAATGGATTCAACATGACATTAATAGTGTTTCTACATCATCAATTCTAGAGCTAAGTATGCCTAACCCTCGCATTCAATTTCTGAATATTTATTAGAATTATTGATCCATCCCTATTACCTAGGTTAATGTGTGTTCGGTTGGTTGTATTGTTTAATTAACCTAGATTATCCACATAAAGTATGTTTATTTCTTTACGTTTTTGGTGAACCCAACATTTTCTTACACCCCTAGGGTTCAACCTTAAGGTTTATTCCTTCTGCATTAAGATTTCAAATATGAGTTATTTTATGATTCTTTATCCTATTTTTAGATCTAATTAGAGTTGATTCCCCTTTTCTATTTCATGATTCATAGCTTTATCATTTTCTAAGGTTCATGGTTCATAGTGACATCGTGCTTTACCTATCCCACCCAGCCTTGTTTTGACCCCTAAGGTTTTATTTTCAAACTTAATTCTATAAATATACATTTTATTTCACATATGTCTAGGGTTTGGATTCACCTTTGTTTGTCATATCTTGATTAGGGTTTAAGTAGACAAAGTAATATACCTCTTTGATCCCACTTAACTAAACTTGTTACACCTCTAGGGCTCACTTTTTAGAATTGATTATTTATTGATTTCTAATTTATATCAACCCATCCTTCCCTCACATATCAATTATCCATCTTTAGTAGGGTTTATGCCTTTTATGGTTGATATTCATTAGATCTATACTCACCCATCCTTAGATCGTGGTTCATTGATAGATCATTTATCATGGATTCTTACTAAATTCTCTATTTTGGGATTATCTTCATACATATATCAAGGCTTATAATCTATTCTCAAGCTTTGTTGATTCATAGCCTTTGAGACTTGAAAGTATGGCATGTGGATTGAATCTATTCATAACCATTTACCCACCTAGTTATCCATTTTTTATTGGCATTATAATGAATCATGTTCACCTCTATGTCTCAATACCCATAGTAGGTCAAACTTGCAATCACATCAGAAGCTTCATAGTTCTCGTCAAGACTACAAACACATGGAGTTTCTTAACTTCACTCTGATATGATCGAGTTATTGGTATGCATTTAAAGCATAGTAGAATGATTATAATGAAATTAATAAGAGTTGGATCCCAAATACAAGGGAGTTAGGAAAATAAAAATCATGAAGGGCAATCCATAAAGTGTAGTAGAAAGCCAACATTGAAAGTAATAAGGGTGTGATCCCAAATATAGGGAAATTCTACATAAAGATAGAAATGATAGGAAAAGAAAGCAAAGAAGTGGGTTAAATCAATTAGGAAGCAATGATAAGGGTGGATGACCTTGGAGAATTAGAAATACTTTGCAAGACCAAAAATTCATACCAAGATTAAGAATAATAAAAAATGGGATGATGTTTTTATAGACAAACAAAGCTACCCAACAAACCTCACAAATAGCTTAGTAGTCTATCTAGAGGGAATTAGTGGACCTAGAAGAAGGTGAGTTGCTAACAACATAAAATCTCATAGAAGATGAAAACCTTGCAATAGTAGAGCTCACTAAAGACTAGATCTTCAATAGCATATGCTTCACCACAAATGAAGATGAAGATCTTGTAATGGAAAATCTCATAGAGATAAATATTTCACAAATTAGATGTCATATTTTACACCATAGATCTGAAGGTACATCATACATTTCAAGGTAAATCACAAAAGGATAAATTTTAATAGTAAGCAAATCTTTCATGAAGATAACATACTTTAATAAAAATCTCACCTTTGATTTAGTACATGGCCATATTTGATATGTATAGAAAGGAAGATGATCTAAAAAAGATGCAGTGGAATTTAGCTTAGGTGAATAGATGGCTATGAACATTGGATAGCTAGGTGGCTAAATAGTTATGAATAGTTGTAGTCCACATGCTACTTTTGTAGACAATATTTTAAAAAACATCTTCATGTCTAATGTTGCAATGAAATACAGTCATCAAAGATGAAGTAGAAGTTAGCATATGTGGATGGATGATAACGACTTTGGATAACTAGGTGGGTAAATGGTTATGGGTAACTCTAGTCCACATGTCATGTTTTGTAAAGATAATATGATCAGGAGGTCAAGATGTAAAACCACTAATTTTTTTAGGTCATTCCAAGAACCTTTACCAATTCCCCTACCCTAGTACCAACACATTTGTTTTTGCTAAATTATCAATCATACAACTATAAAATTCACCAAGGAGTTTTCTAACATGCTCACAGAGCCATTTTCTTCTCTACATTAATTTTTTTATTAGATCTAGGGTTTCAATTTGTTGATTTCCTTTCTTTGACTTGCACACAATTTCCTTCATTACTTTACATTAAGTTTTGTAATAAAATAACTTGCACAATAGAATAATATAATAGTAAATATGTTGTAAATACTTGATAATAATATGCCACTTCGAGGGGGCAATCTCCTTATCCACTTCGAGGGGGATACCTCCAGTAGTCTTCAATCAAAACATAATACTCGATATGATGATAATAACTAACCTCTACCTCCTATATATACCATTCTTATGCCATGGATGCCACTCAGGCCTACCTAACTACCTATATAAGACTATATTAATGATTATATAACTTAAATAAGAGTTAAAGTAGCCATAAGCCAACTAATCGTAACAATATACACACTATAGGATTAGGGTGTAGCATGCCCCCACCTTTATAAAAGCATTGTCCTCAACGCTAATCAATTGTGAATGCTTTTGCACAAAATCTTCATCTTCCCATGTGGTAAATTTGATTGGTAAATTCTTCCATTCTGTGAGTGTCCTAATCCTCATCTCGTTTGTGTATGTCTAGAAAATTAACTCAAGCTTCAAGATGTGTCTTCCCTCTGCATCTAGCTCTTGATGGTGATGAATGTGTTCTTCCATTTCTCTAACCTATTTGTGTGCCTTTGAGGAAGAGGTGAAGGATGGTAGATGATACCCTAGCATTGATTGAATGGCCTAGTCAGGATCTCCTTTAGGAAATAATGCTTTTTGAAATGCTCTAAGTAGTGATAATGCATGGAAAGATGTTATTTGTTTGACTTCTTCTTTTTCCTCTTCTTCTTCTCTTTCTCTTCTTCCTCCTCCTTCCTCTCCTCCTTCTCCTTCTTCTTCTTCTTCTCCTTCTCCTTTTTCCTCTTCTTCTTCATCATTATCATCTTCTTCTTCTTCTTCTTTTTCATCATCATCATCATCATCATCATCATCATTTCTTCTTCTTCTTCTTCATCTTCACCATCTTCTTCTTCTTCTTCTTGTTGCATATTCTTCAGTTGTAACAGGTTTTGAGATCTCATTTGTAATAGGGAATCCATTTTCCTTGTTAAAACATTAATCATTGATGAAAGATCTTCCTTAAACTTGATGAATTGTTCGTGCACACATTAGGATAAGTCTCCTCACCTTTTGTATCCTCCTTCTCTGGGGATTTTCCATGTGTGACAAGATTCTTTTTGCCTCTTGTGGTAGGCCCCACTATGATGGAGAAAAAAATTTGGCAATAAATCACACAAAACAAATCCAATTAATCTAAAAATTTTACTATGACTTACCAGGGCCTAGATCTCACTTCCAAAAAAAATCTCCAAGAAATTAGTTGATTTGTAGCCTTGAGTGTGAATTTGGTGGAAACGCTAATTTTACAATAAATTCCTTAGATCTACTCCAAATGCCTTCAAATAAGTACTATATATATTAATTCTCCCTTGTTCAACCCCCTAGAAATTAGGAAAAAAATCGTTGAATTGTAGTTCTAGGAGCAAAAATGGTGGAAACCCTAATTCTGTAATAACTCTTTTAATTCTACTCTAATTGCCTTGAAATTTGGACTAAAGAAGCTTCAATATATCCTTGAATAAACCTCAAAAAATCTTGAAAAGATTCACCAAAATGAGAGAGATATGTGCTTCTCAAAATGACCTCCAAAATTTTAAAAAAATCACCTTGTTTCTTGCCTTCATAGTGCCAAGATCGTGCTTTGAGACCACTTATAATGGAACAACTTGCATAATAGAAGGATATAATAGTAAATATGTTGCAAATATTTGATAATAATATGCCACTTCAAGGGGGCAACCTCCTAATCCACTTCGAGGAGGATACCTCCAATAGTCCTAAAAAAGAACACAATACTCAATATGATGATAATAACTAACCTCTACCTCCTATAGACCATACTAATGCCATGGATGCCACCCAAACTGACCTAACTACCTATATAAGACCATATTAATGATTATATAACTTAAATTAGAGTTAAGGTAGCCATAATTCGACTACTCATAACCATATACACACTATAGGATTAGAGGTTTAGCAAGTTTTCACAACAAATTTCTTATTTTTCCTCTCTTTTTAAACTCTGTAGGCACCTAGATTCAGTGGATCTAGTATCTCTAACATTGTGTCTGATAGATATAATAATTTGATTAGATTTTGTTACATTTCATAGATCTAGTGCCCCTAAACCAACACCATCACATTTTTTTAGGGTGGGTGCACGCCTACAACAATACCAATGCAACTATTTGAACTCAAAATTTCCTAGAACTTTACCAGTAGCTCCTGATCAACATTTCAAACATTTTTTGTAAGTAAATCAACTACCACTCTTGAGCATTGTGTATTTCTTGTTTCTTGTTTCCTACTTGCCTATTTATCACTCCTAGCTCCATGTAGTAGGTTAGTGTTGGACTAATTAAAGATAGTCTACTCAGACACTAGTTTATTACACATAAAAGATAAAAAAGTAAAACACATTCACACCTAACACCTTTCTCTTTTTTATTTTCTTTCAATGTGTTGATGTGATGCACTAGAGAGTCAAATCTATGCTTAAAGACTGCGAAAGAAACTTGTGTGTATGGATTTTAATCACTCACCCTTTCTTGTTGAATAAATGTCCCCATTTGTGGAGGATATTTGAAGTTCCTAGGGGTACTAGTATTATTGTTGTTGAATTGATGCTCCTACTATGGATGCCTACATATGTTGAGGATGAAGTTCCCTATACTCTAACGCTATAAGGAGAGGGTGTAGATGGACTTATGCTTCCTTGACAAGGAATATGTGAACACAACCTGTACTTAAGAGTGGATTTCATAATGATATACATATAAAGAACATGACAAATTAAGAGAATGTTCCCAGTGTTATAATGACACTAATTCTAAGGTGTGATTTAGCAAATTATGTGATGTTGACTTTTGAGATGATCCTGTCAAAGTAACATTGGCTAATGTAGCACAAGTCTAGTGTTGCATACCAATAGCTCAACCATATTAGAGTGAAGTTGAGAGACTCCATGTGCTTGTAGTTTGGAGGAGAATTGTGAAGCTTCCAATGTGATTGTAGGCATGACCTACTATGGGTGTTGAGTTGCAAAGATGAGCATGATTAATTCTAATGCTAAAGGATGCACCAATGTATTGGTATCTAACAAATTATTGACATAAGAGGTGTTCCTGTAGGTACAATGTAGAGAGGAAGTAATGCATCTCCACCTAGATGATTTGATCCACTTGTGGTCTCACTTCAACATGTGTGCACTCGTTTACACATGGATACCTAAGACTCAAGAGCCAACAAGAGGATTGTGAATGGTTTCTCTTTCCACAAAGATTGCATGGATGTAAACTCCATCACTCTCTAGCTATATGCCCCCTATGTAGGTAGTGGCAACGTGTAAGTGAAGTGCATGTCACGAGCCTTTGCCAAGTAGTCCTTCGCTCATTGTGTGTTTGAACAATTAGATGTGCTTGCATAGGATGACATGTATGTTAGGATTGGATTTGTTGTGGTGCAAGAGGTGACTAATAATTTTGCTCATCTATGATAGATTTGATTTATTTGGAGAGATGTTGAGAGGCATGAACCTATTGATGAACATGGCACTATCAAAGCGCACATGAAACTGTTGCCAATTTGGAGCTTTTGATCACATAAGTGGAGTCACTTAAGTTGTTGGATGTAGGGCATGATGCCAAATCTTCATAAGAAAAAGCCTATGGTGAGAACAATATGAATCCACCAATGCCACTAATGTATCCAATACGAGTGTTGGGTAAGGTCATCCCTAGCTAAAGGTGTTGGAAGTGTTGTCATTGATGTCAAAAGGAAGTTGATGTCAAAGGGAAATGGAGATCACAAAAGAAGAAAAGTTTCTAAGGTAGAGAAGAAGAAAATTTTTCTAAGGTAGAGAAGAAGAAAAGTCTCTAAGGCATGAGTTCTACCTTTAGTTGGAAATTTTCTCAGTTCGCAAACTCACAGGTTCGCTAACAGCCAATTTTCCCGACATCTAGTTAGCCGACGAAAAGTTGACAAAGAAAATTCTAAAGCATGAATGATTTCTGCCTTCAGTCAGCAAACTATTCGGTTCGCGAACTCTTAAGTTCACCGACAACATGTTTCACCAACAACAAATTCTCCAACAGAGAAGTTTTGCGATGAAGGCTTGAAAGAAGGAAAGTTAAAGTTTCGGCAAATAGTTGGTTCACAAGTTTCGAAGTTCACCGATTTTCTGATTTGATGATAAAAGAGAAAGTAAATTTAAGTCATAAAATTATCAAGTTCAAGAACTCAACGAAGGGAAAGTTCGTTGGTTCAATAAGTTTCAAAGCTCACTGATTTGTTGATTTTCTGATAAAAGAGATGTGAAGTTAAGTTGACAAAATATCAAGTTTGCGAACTCAAGAAAGGGAAAGTTGTTTGGTTCATAAGCTTCGAAGTTTGCCGATTTATCAATTTGCCGACAAAGGAGAACTTGAAGATAAGGCAACAAAATCTTGAGTTCGAGAACTTAACAAAGGAAGAGTTGATTGGTTCACAGGTTTTCAAGTTTGTCGATTCACCGACTAGCTGATAAAGGCTTGTGAGGTCAAGTTCATGGAAGTCGTCTTTAGCTAATAAAGGCATGTGAGTCCAAGGTTTGAGAAAGGAGTTTTTGCCGACAAAGGTCAGGTTCATGAAAATGATAATTTGCCGATAGAGAATGGAGAAGTGATAGTTTGTAGAAAGCAACTTTTGCTGATAAAGGCCTTTGTGCCCAAGGTTTGAGGAAAAGTATTTTTGACCATTAAAGACCATTTGAAAGGTGGTTGTGGCTCACCTTTTTTGCCGATAAAGGTGCTGAAAGAAAAGCTCGTGAAGGTAACGATATGAAGACATAATATATTCAAATTAAAGATTTAAATATACGGTTGAGGTCGACTTGGTGAGATAGGTTAACGACAATATAGATCAAAGATTTAAATATTGGGGCCATTGTTGTAATGTGTGGGAATTTTAGTTTTGGGTCCTGACCTATAATGTGGATTGGGTCATCCTAAGTTTGTGTAATTTGGGCCCAATTTCAAAGCGTGGAATTACAGGATGGGCTACCCCTTTTGTAATGTATACATTGGAAATAAAAATGCAGAGGCTGACCTTGGAGAATGTTTTAATGTGATACAATGCAGCTGACAATAAAGATTTATTTTGCACAGGTCGATATAAAAGGGAGATCAATTTGTGCATTTGTGGAGTAAGAAATGCAAGCATTAGTGTGTGTGTGTGTGTGTGTGTGTGTGTGTGTGTGTGTGTGTGTGTGTGTGTGTGTGTGTGTGAGAGCATCTAGCAGATAGGCGAGTATAGATATGCAAAGTGTGCGAAGGGCATGAATTGAAGATGATCCTGAGTTCGCACAATTTGTGATGAATGTTTTGAAAATTGATTTTGTTTTAGTTTGTTGGGTTGGTGCTTAGAAGACGAAGTTGGAGCTTCCTTGTTGGATTGTTTTTGATAAGATAAGCGGCAAAAAAGGGTGCCGATCCCATTACATATTAGCCAAAAAGGCACACCAGAGTTCCATCAAAGAACCAAAAGACATTAACCGACCGAACCAACAAGAAATAGGCAAAAAGAGACCAAAGACCTAGACAAGAGATAGATAGTAGACCAACAACAGATAAAACCAAAAGCACAGAAAAAGCCCCCAACGGCTAATTAAACATCTAGTCCCAGTCATCAGCCAGGAACTGGTAGAGATCCCTATACTCCTTGCACTCCTTCTCCTTCATACCCTGGTTGGAAAGCTCAACGTCCTAGATGACAGCAAGAGTCATGGTTGACCGATGCATCACTTTTGCAGAGAAATTGGCTAGCGTCTTGAACTTCTGCTACAGCTTGTTGACCCTAGCCGAGAGGGTTTCAATCTCCTTATCTTTGACATCAACCTTACCACTCTTCTTCTTCTTGCCAGTTTCCTTGAGCACTTTCTCCGAGCTCACAGAGTCAGCCCCCTTAACATTGAGTTCAGAGAAATTACTGGGCCCGTCCTCCACTTCATCCTCCACATTGTCATTTTAGTTTCCTTGTTGACAGAAAATTCACCCCCCAAATGTTCAGTCTCAGGAACAATAGTGTCCACTTTGTTATTTTCATTAGTAGAAATACCATCACCCTCTGGGTCCGCAGTATCCTCCTCCATCTCAGTAACCTCCTCCTTATGGAGAGCAGGACCAGGCTTAGCCGCAAGCCTCATCGACCTCCTGGTCGACGACATCCGAAGTTTACTATCAGTTATAGTGAAATCCACATCTGCAGTGCTGTCACTTCCACCAATCCCTTCCTCCGAGGTAACCTCCTCCACCACCATAGACACATTTTTGACCTTCTTCCCACTCTCTGTGCCACTTTCCTCCTCCACATTTCCCTTTTTTCTTCTTTTGAGGGGTGGTAGAATCACCGGGAAGGATTTTTCTTTTAACAGGGATCTTCATAGAGGTCATGGTAGTTTGGTCATAGACCTTAGGCTCTAGGATTTTACCAGCAATAGCTTTTTTCTTACCCGACTTAATGGACTTGGCATACTTCTCCAGAGTGATTTCCGTGATAATCACCGGGCTAGTCTTCATAGGAATGGAACATGACGGCAGGGGAGAAACAACCCTAGAAACCATGAGGGCTTTAGGGGGGCAGAGGGCTAAATGGAATTTATACAGCCTGAGGATAAGCCCCTAGTGGAACAGGATGAGAGGTTTGTTGGGGTCTATAGCATTTTGCTCAATGGCAGACGCAATCGACGCTTCCAAAGACGTGAGCAAATAAAAGGGGAAGCTTATCACCTTACTATGACGAAAATGATTGAGCAGAGCAAAATGATAATGGAAGAAATGTTTGAATCTACCTTCTAGAGTGAAGTACTTAATGATTATATAACACACCTCGTCCAAGGGTTTTGGCAGCATCTCGCGATCAACCCCCTTGGAAGGCTATGTAACACCTCACCTTTCTTCAGAAAACAAGCCATGCCCTTTGGGTTAGAGACTTTGCTCTTTTTTTAGTGCTTGAGGCCATCCATAGGCATACTAGTTGCCATGCCTATCACTTCCTCAGAAATGTTGAAACCCACATTGCCCACCTTCACCTGTCTGTCCTCCCAAGAGTGCAGGAACTGCATTAAGAGGCTTTCATCATGACCCTGCAAGCATTCAAGATAGGATGCAACCCCGCCCTCCTGGCAGATGTGCCATAGGGTCTTGTTACATTTTATCTCTTCACAGGACTTCGGCTCAGTGCGAGACCTATCCCCCCATAGTGAGATGGCACCAAACAAACAAGCTAGAAATGCAAGAAACGACAGAGGACTTAGAAACTTTTAGATTGCAGAAAATATCCTAAACGCCAATATTCATACTCAAGATAATGAGTATAATGTCTTTTCAGCTGCCGAGGGTGGCGTACTTACTTAAATTCACAATATGCAAACTATCACTCCCTTTCTTGCCATAATTACAAGGCATTAATTGGTCATAATTAGAGGTGCTTCTTAGAGGCATCGATTAAATCACATGCCCTGTCATGTGAAACCTCGCCTCATGCCTCCACGTCTGCCTGAAGGCCAAGCAATCTTTCGTACTTTGGCAGATCCCAACTCTGACATATCTGAGCTGGCAAGCAAACATCACATTCATCAAAACATAAGTCTTCATATCCAAATGGCAGTTGAAACTGGATCCCATATGGTGCCCAAAATACTCCCTAGGCCAGAAGGTCAAATGATTAATTAAATCAATCATGATAAGTCAAGAGCGGGGCTATGCTCCTTGTCAAGAAGGTTTTGTATCTGGCTAGGTAAATTATTCTTTCTTCTCCAACATCTCCAAGTGTCTAATCTTTTCCCGAGGTTAGCCATCCCATCTGCCACTTTATTACCTTTATGGTAAACATGCCCAATTTCTATCTGTTTGAACCCAGTCAGTAAGCAGACAATGTCCTCCGTAATATCCTTCAGCTTCCAGCTACTATTAGACCTACCAAGAGCCGCCTCAATGATGATTTTTGAATCTCCTTCTACTTGTAACTTATCCAACCCCATAGAGAGAGCAATTTTGAGACCACACAACAAGGCCAACCCCTCCGCCACATTATTTGATTGGATGTTGATGTACTCGGCATAAGCTGTAATGAAGCCTCCCTGACTATCTCTGAATATCCCTCCCTCACTAGCCATCCCAATATTCTTCTTTTCAGCTCCGTCAAAATTTAGTTTGATCCATTCCCTTGGAGGGGGTCTCCAGAGGGTGTTTTGTCTGGCCAATTTTTTGGAATTGTCAGTCTTGGTTATGTCTACTGTCAGGCCCCAATTCATTGTTGGGTTGTTGCTCAGAGATTGAAGTTGGTGCTTCATTGCTGGGTTGGTGCTCAATTTGGTAAGGAGATTGAAATCTCTTGTAGGTTGGTGCCTACAAATCTGTAAAAGGATTGTAGTCCTTCTCAGGTTGAAACTCTTGTGGTTTGGAGCCTACAAAATACTGTAACTCATTGTTTCATTTTGTGAGGCTGGATTTGGGCAGTAGACCTAAGCAACTCTTGTCACCGTGGTTTTTCCCTTCTTGTGTTTCCACATAAAATATGGTGTTATGGTGTCTTGTTTGATGCATGAATGTGTTTGCATAGTTCTTTACATAATTTGATTGATACAATAGAATTGAATCAAAAAGTGGCATATATTGATTCATCCCCCTCTTAGTATATATGTGTGTTGTAACAATTGGTATTAAAGCTAAGTTCTTTGGTGCAACCTAATAGCTGAAGGTAGATCTTGGATAAGAACACATGGTTGGATAGGAAGGATCCTCTTCTAACCGAGCACCTCTATTTGATGGATCTAACTACTCCTTTTGGAGTATAAGGAATGAAGCCTATCTTACCTCTCTAGGGTATGATATTTGGAGATCTGTGATTGATGTTTATACTGCTCTTGCAAATCCTCTCACAGATTCGGCTGATAAGAAGGCTTGTGAGAACAATGCTAAAGCTAAGAATGCTATCTTGTGTGGTCTAACTAACACATAGTGTTTCAAAGTAATGCAGTGCAAGACAACGAAGGACATATGGGATAAACTCAAAAATCTCTATAAAGGAGATGATAAGATAAAGCAAGCAAAATTGTAGACCTTCAAAGGTAAATTTGAAAATCTAAAGATGAAAGAAGAAAAGAACATAGCTGACTATCTACTCTGAATAGATGAAGTTGTGAATGTAATCAGAGGTCTTGGTGAAGAGGTAGAGGATTTAGTGGTTGTTAAGAAAGTACTGAGATCATTCCCTCAAATATGATTCAAAATTTTCTGCTATTGAAGAAGCCAAAGATTTTAATAAACTTACATTGGATGAATTATTTGGTACCCTCACTGCCTATGAGATGAGAAATGCAAGAAAAGACATATCTAAAAAGGAAGTTGCATTCAAAGCAATAAAGAAAGAAGAAGCATCTAATCCAAGCAGTGGATTTGAGGAAGAAGAGACAAAATTTGTAAGAAAGTTAAAGAAGGGTTCAGGTAAGTACAAAGGTAATCTTCCTTTCAAGTGTTTCAACTGTGGTGATATTGGGCATTATGCATCTAAATGTCCTCTTAGAAAGAGTGAAGATAGCAACAAGGGTTTCAAAAGATCTAACTTCAGTAAGAACAAGAAGTGCCTTTACTTTAAGGATGACTGCGAGTTATCAGAAGAAGTAGAAAACTGCCCATCAGAAGATGAAAAAGAAGAGGCCCTATTCATGGCTATGGAAGTCTTAAAAACTCAGTCAGCGTTGCTAATGATGAAGAAAACATGACAGTCATTGATGAAGAAGAATGTGAATTTGATCCTGAAGGTGAACTGATCTCCGCACTTGAAGACTTGGAATTAGTAAGGAAAGAAAACAAAGAACAAAAGGCCAAGCTCAAAGAACTAGAGAAAATGATTGTTAGCTTGAAGATCCAAATTGAAGAGGGAAAAAGAATTGCAGACATCGTGAATACTGCCTTTGAAGCCAAATCAGATGAGTGTTTAAAACTTGAAGAAGAAATCGTTTCACTGAGAAAGGAAGTTGAAAAGGTTCATGCTCAGTTGAGTAGGAATATCAAGTTTGGAAAGAGCTCTAAAATTCTGGATGATATAATAAACATTCAGAGACCTCTATCCATAAAGTTAGGTTTGGGCTATGATGAAGAAGTCACACAATCTTCTTCAGAGAAGACAACGCAAAATGAAGAAACCGCAATGAAGTAAGAAAATTGAAGAAGTTGATTTCATCCATGTCATCTCTCAAAGAAGAAAATTTAGAAGATCAACTCCTGCAAGACAGACATTTAGGACCTGCCCAATTATGCCTTCTCTAGTTATCGTTTCAATTGCAATTAGTATGGTCATAAAGCCATTGAGTACAGATCAAGAATGAGAAGAAACAATTATGTAAGTAGAAATTCTTTTGCCCCTTTGTTTGATCTCAATATAAAATGTCATACTTGCAACAATTTTGGGCACATAGCAAGGTTTTGTAGAAGTTTGGCAAAGTCAAAATCTCAGATGATTGATCTTGACAACCAAGACAAAAGGATAGACATTCCTGAAAATCAGAAGACAGATCAGGAGGTAAAGTTGGAATATGTGGCTACAAAGGATCAGATTGCAGATATTTTTCAAAACCCCTTCCCAAAGAGATATTTGAGTATTTAAGGCAGAAGTTGGGATTGATATCACTCTCATCAAATCAATAAAAACTTATGATGAAGCATTTGTCCAGGGGGAGTAGCTCAAGGCATATCCTTCATCCCTGTTTGGACAAGGGGAGTAGGTAGATAGAAGACAACATATATGATGAAAGTTTGGTATGACTAGTGAGGAGAAGCATTACAGTTAGGGGGAGCTTGTCTTGGCTGTATCAGTTTGTAGAAAAAAAAGAGGTCGGTTACCTCCCTTTGCCATTGATGTCAAAGGGGGATTGCTAGAGTAAGGGGGAGCAAATACAAAAAGAGATAGAGTATGAGAAGAGATAGAGATAGATTATGTTTGTGTTGCTATCAATGACAAAGGGAGATTGTTGGAAGTATTGTCATTGATGTCAAAGGCACGTACTGTCATTGATGTCAAAAGGAAGTTGATGTTGAAGGGAAATGGAGATCAGAGAAGAAAAGTTTCTAAGGTAGAGAAGAAGAAAAAGTTTCTAAGGCAGAGAAGAAGAAAAGTCTCTAAGGCATGATGATGCCTTGCCCATGCTTGTTAAGGCCTAGGCCTTTGTGGCCATTTTCTTGAGCAGCTTGGCACCAATGCCTTTAGTGTGCTTTTCAAAACTACCAAACAAGCTAGATGCATCTGAAGATGGAAAGAAAATGATAAGTGCTTAAATATAATAAATTATAATTAATAATTTAAGTAAATATTAATATTTTTATAACAATATACAAAATTATATTTAAGATATAGAAAACATGTGATATTCGTATGATGTTAATAGGGGATCTCTATGCCAAATTCCCATTTGCTTGAGCAGCTTGGCACCAATGCCTTTGGTGTGCTTCTCAAAACTACCAAACAAGCTAGATACATTTGAAGATGGCAAGAAAATGATAAGTGCTTACTAGACCTATCATTGTTTGTGCATTGCAAGTCTTGACTAATGTACAGGCACACTCAAATGTGATTGTTTAGGCGCTTGGAACCATGTACTCTTGGATGTGAGTCAAGCTAGTTCATTTTCTCCTCTGGAGAGATGTTGTAGATCCCATATGGCTTGTATGTCACTACCTTCATCTTGAAAAAGGTTCTTGAGGATAGGACCAATGATATGCAAACTGCACACCCTGAGATCTGTGATTCATTCAAGATGTTGAAGCCTTTCTCCTATGAATGGATAGTTTCTTACAACTATTGAGTATGGTGCTAGAGATGTTGAATCTCCATGAGTAGATGTCTGGGCTCTCTAGGATATGTTAGAAGATATCCTTCCATCTTAGAGACTTGTGTCATGTGGCTTACTTCGCCTATGGTTGCAACAATGCAAAGAAGCTTGCATTTGAAACTAATCTTATGCTAGTGTGGCAACCTTTTAAGCTCTAATACTAATGACTTAGGATAACAAATGTTTAAAATAGAGAATTAAAATTAATCCCTCACATATAAGTAGATGAAATCAAATGAAGTCCAAATTTTTTGCCAACTTTTACACTAAAATATGCCACTTGTACTCTAATCATTATATTAAACACAATCAAATTAAAATGAACCCAAAACAAAGGATAAACGACAACACTTTTCACCATTGTTAAATGAGTCCCTTACCTTAGCGTAATTACCAGAAAAGGAATAAAAAATAATTTTATAGAATAGAATAGAATAACTTTTAATGTCCATGAGGCTAAAAATAGCCTATGAGACAGTCAACCCAGTCAAATTTGCTTCTCCTTTCAATTCTTCTTTTGTTCAAAGATATAATGAGCTCTCTGACCTTATCGAATGTGCCCTCTATAAATAGATCATGCCAAGAAGCCGTTGTAGGATGCCCACATATTTTAAAAAAACAAAAGGAAACTGAAAGATCCTCAAATCCTGTCATATTATTAAAAAACAAAAATGTTTTGAGACACATCCGTAGATAGACAAATAAAAATGAGATCGAGATGTCCCCTCTAGAAGGACAAGATACCCACATCATATGAAACAAACTATTTACTAGAAATGATCTCATTCTGTACATAAACCAGATTCCACAAGAAACCTAAAGTTGTAACAGCCAAACAACATTCTACCTATTATAATAGACTACCTAGAAACTCAAATTTCATAAGCTGCAATCCCACAGGCCGTTGTCATCAACACTCTCCCAACTATATGGAGGACTTGGGCTTTGCAAATCCGTGTTCCCCAGTGGAGGACATACCCAACAACTCATTCAATACCCATTCCTCATCCTCTATACTAAACATATTTTTCTCTTCCTCTTGAAACTCTGAACAATTCATTACATAGGCTGCTTCACAAAGTAAACCAGAGCTTTTGTCCTCATCTCCAATCCAATTGAAAAAATCAGGGTCTGAATTAGAAGCGAGGCTGCTATCAACATTAGAGGAGGAGCAGGGGCTTTCACCATATGATGTCATACGTTTAATCTGAGGCTTCAGCTCCAGCACTGCCTCCAAAAATTCAAGATACCCCTGTGTCGATGCATCCACAGCCTTTGGAGCAACTTCAACTTCCACTAGACGCTCCTTTAAATTTGGCGGCGGCTCTGTTATGGGGAAATTGAGCTTGGCTTTGGATCCTTTGATCTTAAAAGCCTCTCGATCATAAGCCCTCGCAGCATCCTCGGCAGTGTTGTAAGTGCCCAGCCAAACCCTCATTCCCTTAATTGGGTTTCTAATTTCTGCAGCCCACTTTCCCCATGGGCGTTGCCTTATGCCTCTGTACTCATGCTGCTTACTACACTTCCTCTTCTTATTTACCCTCCCCAGACTTTCCAATTCATGGCCAAAGCTTCCATTGGGATATGAAATAGTGTCCAAATTGGCCCGCAAATCCTTAGCATTGGCTCTGCTTATGCGAGAAGAAGAGGCGGGTATAAACTGAGAGATAATAGCTCCTCCACACATTTTATTTAGCACAGCAGGTGAAAATGCTTTGAAATCCCAATATCAGGGGAGGAAGGACTTTATAGCCACGTGCTCAGCGGATAAGCGAGAGTAGTGAGGTGGATTTACAAGTTGTATCCTTGTGAAAAGGAAAGATAAATCCCAGGTGCAGTGGAAGAGGAAGCCAGCTGCTATGTAAAATAATTTTAAATCACACCCAGAATCGAAATACAACTACAACTAGCGGGTTATGAAATTAGATGGTATATATATATATTTGTGAATGTTCCCACCTAATGACGCATGGAACAACTTCCACCTATCAGGGACAAGCTTGGTAAAATCTTTATGGGTCATTATGGAAATTTGTAATATCTTTCTTTAAGACTTCTAACTTGTTAAGCATGTTAGCATTCTTTCAGATCTAAGCACTCCATGATTGATCACGACGTTATTCTTAGACATATGATTGAAAAAATTAAGGAGGTGAAGGTTGTTTTTTTGTTGTTTTGTTGACTTCAAAAAGGCATTTGACATGATACTTAGAAGCAAACTTTGGAGCAGAATGGAAGAGCTGGGAATATTGGAAGAGTATAGGGCAGCGGTCCACAGACTTTACGATCAAGTCTGAGCAAAGATCAGAACAAAAGACGGTCTTTCAAAATGTTTTAGAAGCAATATCGGAGTCAAATAGGGATGCCCATTGTCCACAACTTTGTTCGGGCTAGGGGAGAGGACCCAATAGTTGAGCACCCTAACTTACGCCTCTCAAAATGATATGTGGCAATTTTGATTCACTCCAAAAATTTTATAGTAGCTTACTTGGCAAGGCCCCTACTTATAACTAAGGTTTCAGGGCCACATCATCAAATATGATGCCACATCAACATGCTTTTTGTTGAGGTGTCAAATAGTTCCCCCCAAAAAAAGGTGGACCAATAGGTGTGCATTAAGTCATGTTTTGTTGGTGCGCTGATGTGGCATCACATGATTGGTTGTTTTTTAGATCTAAAGGGCACATTTCATTCAATTATTAGTACTTATAGTCAACACTAACAACCTTAAGGTCACAACTACTAGTGCTAAACTTTTAAAAATATTGGGCCTTAGATGCAAAAATACTATCTCAGCCATTGGAACTATCTTAGCTATTGGGTGTTTTCCCCTATACATAGACAAGTTAGAGGAGTGGTTAGACAAGATGAGAGGGGGGCGTCCATTTAGCCAATTATGTGGTGAAGCTACTATTATATGTTGTTGACCTTACATTAATGGCAAAAACGACACATAGTTTGCAAGAACACCTAAGAGCTCTAAAGTTATTTTTTCAGGAGGTGGGAATGCAAGTGAACATAACCAAAACCAAGATCAAGATCTTCACTTTGAGAAGAACTAAGAAACAAATAAATTTTGAGGTCGAAGGTAGTTCCCTCAAGGTGGTAGACGAATACAAGTATTTGGGTCTTGATTTCCGCAATAATTTCAGCTGGGAGGCATGCAAAACAAAAAGAATACAAGGAGGATGGAAAGCGTTAGACATGCTGCAAAATAGATTTAGATCAGCGGAGTTATGGGACTGCAAAGAAAAGAAGAGTCTTTTTGGACTACTGGTCATACCGGTGGTGTTATATGGGTGTGAAGTTTGGGGCAGCAGCATGTCGGCAACACAATGGAGACAAATAGAAACATGACAAAGGCACCTAATCACAAGCATTTTCAAAATCAAAAGCACGGTTCCATATGAGATTGTCTTAGCAGAAGCATGGGATTTTTCGATTGAGGTGATGGCGATAACTTGTTTATTAGGTTATCTAAAGAGAATTGAGAACATGGAGGAACACCGCTGGCCCATGATTGCAGCAGAGGAAAAGTTAAATAGAAGGAAAAATACATGGATGAAGCAAAATGTAAAGTGGGTGAATAAGTGGGGCATTAGCATACATGAATGCCCAAACACAAATGTGGAAATTAAAAAGTATGGAAGAGAGAAAGCCAAGGTAGCCATGTGGGCTAGACAACTTGGGTGAAAAAGAGAGCACTATGTCATACATTTTAACCCCACATGTGACCACAAGCCAAAGTACTCTATAGTGCGGATATCAAATGGAAAGCTAAAATGTTTATGGCCCAACTTAGAACTATCTCACACCATCTTAGGTGTGAAACGGGAAGGTGGGAGACACCCAAAGAAGAGTGGGCGGATAGGATTTGTCGTCTATGTCCATCAGGTTTAGTGGAAATAGAATGGCATTACATCATGGAATGTAAAGCATATGAGAACATCCAGATCAAATACACGAATGTGCTAAATGTGGGGTCATTAACGACCTTGTTTGAAGAGGAGAGGGTAGTTAGAGCGGCAGATTACCTGTGTAGGATCCATAATAGAAGAAAGGGGATTAGTAGTGAAATGGAGAGCAACCAAGAGTAATAGGGTGACTGCCTATTGGTTCTTTGTTTCTTTATTTGATGCAGCTTGTTTTGCCTCTGGGTCCCATAGACTGTGGTCTCGTGGACGTCATTAAAGACTTTCATTCATTCATTCATTTCATGTCTAATTAGATTTGCATAAAAAATTATAGATGGGATCTTGGGAAAATCCAATGGGATGGGCAAGCATGAATTAGGGTTTTAGATGGTTTGGCAATCGTAAAGATTTAGTAATAAAAATCACACAATGATGGATCCAAAATGGGGAAAAGAAATAAAGGATGGTAAGGGCTAAGTTCCTAGGAAGTAATTGAAGTATAATCAAAATATAAATCCATAGACACAGTAAATTCTAGACCGAAAAAATAGATAAGAAGACTTATAAAATATTAGATCTAAAATGAAGAAATAAAGAAGAATAACTATAGGCAAAACCATATGTTGGGTTTGAAATCATGTGTTCCCCAAAATGTAGGGAAATAACACACTATGATTAATTATAGATTCTAATTAAATGATCATGCAAATGAAAAAAACAAGATCTAAATTACTAGAGCCAATACAAACATGTAATGATTTAAACTAAAAAAAAGGATAAGAAGGCTTAACTCTTGTTAATTATGTTGTGTTTGATAAATGATGATTATGCTAATCTGTTTCGATCAATGATACAAGTTACATATTTGAAACTAGATCTATTGAGGAACCTATGACAAATTATAAAATGAGATTTATAATACTATAGGGCTAAGCCACACCCTTGATCTAGTCTAGGGACACTTTTTTACTACGTGATCTAGTCCTCTACTAACATAGTCTTCTATGTTTCTCTCTTCTCTTTGATACTTGTTTTTTGATGAGGGGTTGTGTTGAAAAGAACAATGAAGCCTACTATAAAAGAGAGTGAATATTCTCTACTTCCTTTATGGGATTCAAGCCCCTTCATTGGTGATAGAAAATTGAAGACACACAAAGTAAACAATATTACAATATCTAGGATGTCAATGTTGAGGTTGTGTTGATGTAATGCTAATCTAATGCTCTAGTGAAGATGCTCTACAATTATATGATGATTCTTTCTAATATGGTTTTTTGATGATCACTAATGATGTAGGACTTTATAAATACAAGATCCTAGTAGTTCAAATTGAGGTAGTTGGCTTGCAAGATGAGAGGGAAATGGTTGAATTCTAGAGAAGTTAGCTTTGTGAGTAATGAGAAATTTGAAGTTTGATTCTATTGGACTGGGCCTATGTCAAGAATGCTAAAGCCTTAAGGGTTTAGACTAGTCCTATATAAAGCAAAGGATTGGGTAATTCTAGGTAACTCATGCAGAATTAGGGTTGATTTATGCACCAAACAAGACAAGTTAAGAACTATAATAAATCATCTATGATAGTACCAGAAGTACATGTAAAATGGAGTAAAAGGGATAAATATTCAATTTTATAGCTTACACAAGGAATTTTGAAGTTGTGTCACACTTTAGGACAAGTGAGGAAGTTGTAGATTTCAAAAATGATTCAACAAGACCCCCTTCAGCCAAGGGACTATTCCATTGTAAATGAAGTGGGGTGACTATGTGACATCATGGAAACATAAGAAGGGGGTTCAACCAAACTTTGTCTCATGTTTCCATGCTTTTATTTTTACTTTTTTTTTCTTTAAAAAACATTATCCTAAGGGGGTCTAATCGAACCCCCTTTGGTCGAACCATGTTTAGTGCTTAACATGTCAACCTTTTTGGCATCCATTTCAAATGAATTTAAATTTGGTCAACAATGTCCACATAGATACCACTTCACCTCTTCAAAAATAAGGGCAAATTGATTTTAAAAATACCCATTTATAGATCTTAAAGTACATATTTAAACAATATATTCTTATTATATTTTAGTAATTTTAAAAGTATTTTTTTATCTTCACTACAAGTTGGTAATTTACATTGAAAAATATGGTTGTTTCCATTCACAAAAATATAAAAACATATGTAAAATCTCAAAAAAATTGATGCACTAGAGGGGAGAATTCTTGTCGAGTTCATATAAAAGTTTTTAAATTTGAATAAATAATCATCAAAAAATAATTTTTGATAAGAAAAGTCTCATGTTTTTAGTACACACGACTTAAAAAATTAATTAGAAAATATTTAAGAAAATTTTTTTATAGAACTGCTCATAATATGAAAAACATGACAAAGCAATGGAATTTACTATAAATAATGTCTATAAATAAAAAAATATTTTATAAAATTTTAAAGCAATAAAATATTAATTTAAAAAATAAAAAATTCAATTATATATATATATATATATATATATATATATATATATATATATATATATATATATATATATATATATATAAACTTTATTTAAAATTTTAAAATAAATATGTCAATTTCAAATACTTTAAAAGTTAAACCAATATTATCTTTTTTCTTTAGAAAAATGTAACACATTATTAAATTTTGAGAGATGTATTATATCACTTTTAATATATCTTAACATAGAAATTGTCTATATGACATGCACCAATATGTACAAATACATTTGAAGTACCAATCTTATTATAAGTGTAAAATATAAAGATTGACGCCTCAAATTTGTTTGATAACTTTTGGTATATATCAAATCTATGCTAATATAGACATGTGATTGTTTCATTCCTATTCAATTTTAAAATATGACTCTCAATATTTATTAAAATAATTAATTAAAAAAATTTAATATTAAATCATGACTAAAAATATTTATATACTTATTATTCATAATATTAACTACAAAATAATTATTAAAAAATTCTTAAAATGAGAAATATGTTAAAATCAATCTTAAAAAATTTCTCATTGAACAATCTTTTTAAATTATATATCTTACTAAGATTTATAAAATAAACTTCGGAAACTTTAAATATTCTGCAATAGTATCATTTTAACTACACATTAATAAAATTAAAACTATAATATTATCATAATCAAATATAAAAAATAAATAAAAAATACTTCTAACTCCTTTTGACAACCCTTTTTTAAAATTAAATTCCTTATTATAAATATATTTCCCTTGACCTAATCATAAACATAAATATTAGTGTTTTAAAATGAATTTGTATGTTTTGTAAGGCCTTCTCTAGATGGAAAAATATTTGTGAAAATGTTAGAAATTTAGAATTAGGATATAGAAAAATATAATTCTACAACATGATAATACATGTCATATTATTTTATACAAGATAAATTAAAAAATATTATTACAATTTAAAATTAAATATAATATCTTAAACTTTTTGTTTTATTAAAGAGTTAAAAAGATAAAAATGAACGTTAGAAAAATGGTGATGTAGAAATAATTTCTTGTTTGTTTTGTTGAATTTAATTTTGAAAGTGTATCAAGAGGTCATTTGAGATTGATTGTACATAGTTATAATCAAAGATGATGATAACTATTTTATGCATAGAGGATTAATAAACTTGAGAACAAACACTGATAATATAGTAGAATATGAAGCTTTAATAAATGGTCCAAAACTTGCAAAAACAGTGGGTGTGCAAAAGCTTTGATGCAGGAGCATCCTTGGTTCAAGAGCAATCTTGCATCAACCAAAAACATTTGCATTTCAGTTTGTTTGCAGTTCAGTTTGTTTCTTGTCATTTTCCAGTTTAGTTCAAGCAGTTCAGTCAGTAGCAGTTTCTATATTTTGGTCTGCATTCTACTGCAGTTACATTTCAGATCTTGCGTTGCAGGACTTAGCATCTAGATTCATTCATCTACATCATATCTAATTTGCAGAGCATTTGGGTAAGGTACCGCAAAGTTATCGCTATCAGAAGATCAACTATTTTATCAGAACAGAGCATCATGATAG
This sequence comes from Cunninghamia lanceolata, assembly GCA_027924645.1. Taxonomy (NCBI): domain Eukaryota; kingdom Viridiplantae; phylum Streptophyta; class Pinopsida; order Cupressales; family Cupressaceae; genus Cunninghamia; species Cunninghamia lanceolata. The sequence goes on along the minus strand of BSBN01001315.1, from coordinate 605,114 downwards.
TCTCAGATAATCAGTTAAAGGAGAAGACTTGCGGAGCATTCCTCGACTTGTGGAGCCTAATGATACATCATTTAATGATCTTTGGTTTGTGGCCGACCTTCCCTGAGATCCGCACATCATTCCATTCATTTGCGGAGGTGTCCTATGCATTTAGGTCCAACCTATCCGTGTACACACGTTACAACTCTTCCTTGAAGTTTGTGATCTTCCTTGGCTGACGCGAAGGAATCTTTTGTACCGGAGATGATATATAAGGATGTAATAGATCCCTAGGAAGGCAGTTAGCGATTGATTCATAATCCTTAGTCAAGATTTTGAGCGAAGGAACTTCAAAGCTATATCTTGTGCATATTTTGATATTCTGTAATCGGGCCTTTGAACCCTAATTGTAAGCCCGCATGTTACCGACCGATCAGTATTTGAATTCTATGATATATTGAATGACTAAATCTGCATTTGTTTCATATCTTTGAGTTGTTTCCGTTGTGTTTACTCTTGCTGCACGGTCTGGACAGTTCATTATGTGAACCCTCCTACCGCGACTGCACCAAGTGGTATCAGAGTGAAAGTTTGAATCTTTGGGAGTGAATTGAGTGGAGTTGGCAAAGGAATTCTGTAAGATCTTGTTGTGGATAGATCACTAAATTAAGGCAGGTTACTTGTGTCACAACCGTTCACCGATTGTGAGGCAGTTGTCACCTTGTAACCCGATCGCTGAACTTGAGGTAGTTTACACTTGATCCTAGGAAGATGCCGCTGAGGAGAATCCCTGCTATTGGAACAATGGCTGGTAGAATGGACGAGATGATGGAAATGATGAAAACAATGAGAATTCAGTTGGATACCTTTGAGGAAGACAGGAGAAGAGGATTGACACTGAGACCTATTGTTGAAAGTGATGATGATGAAGAATTTCAATCTGTTGAACAAATTGGCGAAACCCTAGGAGGTGATGATGAAGAAGAATCAGATCAAGTAAAGATGTTGCGAGCTATTTCAAAGATTGGAAAGAGACTGAGAGTTGATGTACCGAATTACACTGGCTATTTGAACCCTGAAGAATTGATTGACTGGATAAATGACATGGAAGAATACTTTGAGTATGAATAAGTTGAAGATCCGAAGAAGGTGAAATTTGCAAAGACAAAGTTGAAAGGACATGCTGCTATATGGTGGAAAGAAGTTCAGTTGGATAGGAATAGAAGAGGAAAAGAAAAGATTACAAAATGGGATAGAATGGTGACAAAATTGAAGAATCAATTTATACCTGTTGACTATGAGTTGGAGCTGTTGAAAAGATTGCAGAACCTGAGACAAAAGGAGAAATTTGTGAAGGAGTATACTGAAAAATTTCATAAGATGATCATAAGGATAGGACATAGTGAAGCAAGCAAGGAGAAAGTGGCTAGATACACCAATGGACTGAGATTGAACATTCAAGAAGAACTAAGTTTGGTGAGGATGACATCTTTGGAGGAAGCATACTAGTTTGCCTTGAAAGTTGAAGAGAAGCTGAATAAGAGACATGATCAAAGGTAGAGAGGTAGAGGAGGTAAATTTCAGAGAGGCGGAACATTTTCCGGAGGAGACAGATCACATCCAGAGCAAAACAAGCTTGACAACACATTTAAGAAGGATGACAGAGATAACAATGCGTATCGGAGCAATGACATAAATTTTCATCACAGAGGTAATTATAATTCATACTGGAATGAAGGATACAAAAGAGAAGGAGAAGGATTTGATGAAAGAACATTCAGAGGCACTTGTTTCAAGTGTGGAGTTGAAGGACATAAAGCATTTGAATGTGATCAGGGTAGTACAAGCAAGAGAACATAGAATAGTGGAAGAACAACTTATGTTGAAGAACCTGTTGTATCACCTAGTTCAGTTGGAAAACCTGAGAAAGGAGAATCACTTGTGATGAGGAGAGCACTATTTCAAGTAGAAACAAATGAGGAACCACAACAGAGGAAGAGTTTGTTTAGAACTAGATGCAAATCAAGAGGTAAATGTTGCAAAGTTGGAATTGATAGTGGCAGTTCTGATAACCTAGTTTCAGAGGAGATGGTGACTAAACTGAAGTTGGAAAGATTGAAACACCCTAAGCCCTATCAGATAGCATGGATTCAGGATGATCATAAGGTATTGGTGAGTGAACAATGTTTGGTGAAATTTCATATTGGATCATATCATGATGAAGTCTTGTGTGATGTTATGCCTATGGATGTATGTCATATCTTGTTGGGTAGACCTTGGCAGTATGATAGAAAAGCTATACATGATGGAAGAAAGAATACATACACTATAACATCAAATGGAAAGAGAATTACCTTGATTCCTTTGGAAGATGATCCTAAAAGTGAAGTATGTGGGAATGCTAGAATCTATTTGGTAGATGGAAGAAAATTTCTGGATGGTTTGAGACATTAGAATGTGTTATGCTTTGATTCCTAAGAAACCTGAAACATTGAAGGAGACTGAAGAATCACAACCGGAGGAGATAATAGAGTTATTGACAAAGTATGAAGACATCATATCAGATAATGTACTTGAAGGATTTCCACCAATCAAGAGTATCAGTCATCACATGGATCTTATACTGGGAGCTAGTTTGCCTAACAAAGCAACACATAGAATGACATTGGTAGAAAATGAAGAATTGAATAGACAGATACAAGAATTGTTGAGGAAAGGTTTGATAAGAGAAAGTTTGAGCCCTTGTGCAATACCTGCAATGTTAGCACCTAAGAAGAATGGAGAGTGGAGAATGTGTACTGACTCTAGAACAATAAACAAAATCATAGTTAAGTATAGATTTCCTTTACCTAGAATAGATGATATCATGGATTGTTTGAGTCGAGAAAGATATTTCACAAAGATAGACTTGAAGAGTGGATACCATCAGTTCAGAATCAGAGAAGGAGATGAATGGAAGATTGCTTTTAAGACAAATGAAGGATTGTATGAGTGGTTAGTGATGCCTTTTGGATTGACAAATGCACCTAGTACTTTCATGAGGTTGATGAATGAAGTCTTGAAGAAATTCTTGGGTAAGTTTGTTATTGTGTATTTGGATGATATTCTGATTTTTAGTAAGACAAAAGAAGAACATTTGTGGCATATTAGACAAGTTTTGCAGAGATTGAGAGAGGAGAAATTGTTGATCAACATCAAGAAGTGTAGTTTCATGAAGGAAGAATTAGTGTACTTGGGATTTGTGATTTTTTGGAAGGATTGAAGATGGACCCTAAGAAAGTAAGAGCAATTGTTGAATGGCCTACACTAGAGAGCATTGGAGAAGTCAGATCATTTCATGGATTGGCTAGTTTCTACTGGAAGTTCATCAGAAATTTCAGTTCAGTATGTAACCCTATGACAGAGACAATGAGAGGTGACAGAAAAGACTTTAAGTGGACATCAGAAGCAGATAAAAGTTTTGAACTATTGAAGCAGAAGGTGACAGAGCAACCTGTCTTAGCATTACCAGATTTTAATAAGGTATTTCAAGTGGATTGTGATGCAAGTGGAAATGCAATTGGAGTAGTGTTAAGTCAAGAAGGTAGACCTGTAGCATATTTCAGTGAAAAGTTGAATGATGCAAGGAGAAGATATTTAGTTTATGATCAAGAGTTCTATGCTATAATTCAAGCCTTGAAGAAGTGGAGACATTATTTGTTGCCTAAGGAGTTTGTGTTATATACAGATCATCAAGCTTTGCAATATTTGAACAATCAAGGTAAGTTGAATCAGAGACATATGAGATGGGTAGAGTTCATGCAGAGTTATTCATTTGTATTGAAGCATAGGAGTGGCAAATCAAACAAAGTTGTTGATGCATTGAGTAGAAGAAGAAACTTGTTGACAAAGATGAGAGTTGAAGTGTTGGGATTTGATGAATTGAAGAACATGTATGAGGGAGACATTGATTTACAAAACCCTAGAAAGCATGTAAGGAACCTGTTGTGACAAATAGGAGTAAGTGGTTGGACTATTTCATTCAAGAAGATATGTTGTTTAGAGGAAATCAGTTATGCATACCTAAGAGTTCAATGAGAGACAATTTGATCAAGGAGAAACATAGTGGTGGATTGGTAGAACATTTTGGCATTGATAAGATAGTGGCTTTGGTGAGTGAGAACTACTTTTGGCCTCAGATACATAGGGATGTTAGGAAATTTGTGCAGAGTTGTAGAGTTTGTCAAGTTACAAAAGTGAGTAGTTAGAATATTGGATTGTATAAACCTATGATAGTACTGGAGAGACCTTGGGAAGACATAAGCATGGATTTTGTGATGGGATTGCCTAAGACACATAGAGGACATGATTCTATATTTGTAGTAGTGGACAAATTTTCAAAGATGGCACATTTCGTACCTTGCAAGAAGACAATTGATGCAGTGCATGTAGCTGACCTATTTTTCAAGGAGATTGTGAGATTGCATGGATTACCTAAGAGCATAATTTCAGACAGAGACACCAGATTTCTTATCTATTTTTGGAAGACATTTTGGAAGAAGATGAAGACCGATTTGAAGTTCAGTTCAACAATTTCATCCACAGACTGGTGGACAGATAGAGGTAGTGAATAAGAGTTTGGGAAACTTGTTGAGATGTTTGGTTGGAGAGAAGACAGGAAGTTGGGATTTAATTCTTTCACAAATAGAGTTTGCATACAATAATTCAATAAATAGGAGTACCGGAAAAACACCTTTTGAGATTGTTACTAGAGTAAACCCTAGAGGAGTTACAGAATTGAGAGATATCAGTGCAGAGGAAAAGAGAAGTGCAGAAGCAGAAGAATTTGTAGAACATATGGAGACAGTGCATAATCAGGTGAAGAAGCATTTGGAAGATATGAACAGCAAATATAAGGAGCAAGTAGATGAGAAGAGAAGACACAAATAATTTGTAGTGGGTGATGAAGTGATGGTATACTTGAGAAAAGAAAGATTTCCAGTTGGAACATATAACAAGTTGAAGATGAAGAAGTTTGGACCTTGTAAGAAACTTAGAAAATTTGATTTAGGAAATGCATATGAAGTGGAGCTACCAGAGACATTGGGCATATCACCTATTTTCAACATTGTAGACCTATATCAGTATCATGAAGCAGAGTTCAGTGATAGCATGGTAGAGGACTTAAAGAAGCAATTACCACAACAAGCACTGGAGCAGCTTGAAGACATTTTGGACAAAAAAATTGGATGCAACACCAGAGGAAGACAATACATAGAATATTTTGTGAAGTGGAAAGGTAGACTGGAAGAAGATTCATCATGGATTTCTCAGGCAGAGGTGAACCATCTTGGTTTTCCTCTAGCCCCAACAAAGTGAGGGACTCACTTTTTCAATAACCCCAGATGTCTGATGCAAGAGCATCCCTGGTTCAAGAGCAATCTTACATCAACCAAAAATGTTTACATTTCAATTTGTTTGTAGTTCAGTTTGTTTCTTTTCATTTTTCAGTTCAGTTCAGGTAGTTCAGTTAGTAGCAGTTTCTGTATTTTGGTCCGCATTCTACCGCAGTTGCATTTCAAATCTTGTGGAGTAGGACTTAGCATCTAGATCCATTCATCTACATCATATCTAATTTGCAGAGCATTTGGGTAAGATACCAGAAAGTTATCGCTATCAGAAGATCAATTGCTTTCTTAGAACAGAGCATCATGACAGTCTTAGACAATCAGCTAAAGGAGAAGACTAGTGGAGCATTCTCGACTTGTGGAGCCTAATGACACATCATTTAATGATCTTTGGTTCATGTCCGACCTTCCCCAAGATCTGCACATGATTCCATTCATTTGCAGAGGTGTCCTATGCATTTAGGTCCGACCTATCTGTGTACACATGTTACAGCTCTCCCTTGGAGTTTGTGATCTTCCTTGGCCGACGTGGAGGAATCTTTTGTATTGGAGATGATATATAAGGATGTAATAGATCCCTAGGAAGGTAGTTAGCGATTGATTCATAATCCTTAGTCAAGATTTTGAGCGAAGGAACTTCAAAGCTATATCTTGTGCATATTCTGATATTCTATAATCAGGCCTTTGAGCCCTAATTGTAAGCCCGCATGTTGCCGGCGGATCTATATTTGAATTCTATGATATATTGAATGATTGAATCTACATTTGTTTTATATATTTGAGTTGTTTCCGTTGTGTTTACTCTTGTTGCACGGTCTGGACAGTTCATTCTGTGAACCCTCCTACTGTGACTGTACCAAGCTTGAAGTAGAAGGTGACTCATTGTTAATGATAAATATAATTCATAATGAAACGTGTGCAAATTAGAGATCAAAAAGCCTCTTGGAAGAAGAATAAAAGACTAGTGAAAGCTTTGATCAAATCACCTTCTCACATTGCTATAGAGATGATAATAGAGCGGTTATCCTTTTGGAAAACCATGGAATCAATCAATTCCCACTCCCACATCAATATTGTGCACCACCTAATTCATGGATCAAATTCACAAAACTCTTATCATATTAGCCCCCTAAACCAAGGTACATTGTTTATTTCTACCACCCCACACCACCTCATTTTTCATTACCATCACTCGTGTGAATTAAACCCAACCCATTAAAATCCTAGTATCATATTCCTTGGTGATCAATTTTCTCTTAAAATGAAATAGTGCCCACATAATATCCCACATGCAATGATAATCACCACTTGGATACGAATGTGTTATAACAATGGTAGGAAGTTGGGATATTACATGGCTTATTTTTTTGTGCTTTGTTGTAGGTTTCATGTGGCATGGATCTCTTTGGTTTGGTGGTTTGTTGGTGTGCATTATATAGCTCATAAAATAGTGTACCAATTGTAGTGAAGGAAAATTGATTCAACTAAGAAAAGTCTTGTTTTCTAAGCTTAGAAATGTTTTCTCAAGGCATTACACTAGGAAAAGCTATATCTTTTAGAGAAATTAATTTTCCACTATTCTAATTAGAAAGAACAAATCAAAATAGAAAATCCTAACATGTTTTAATCTTGAAAAATAATATTCTTTAACAAGCTAAACACAAATTCTCATTGAAATGATGTGGTAGAGATTTTGGAAAGTAAATTTGACAAAGATAAACATAGAACTGTAACTAATAGGTAAAGAGGAACCTGGTGCTGAAGTTTAAAGGTCTCGATTGAGGACACCAGTGTGACATGCAAATGTTTGTTCCATGTGCCAATCGCTATGATAGGAACTCTACAAACTGTGTCTTTTCCTCAAAATTTGTGCCCAATATACATAACAAGAAATAGAGACAAGAATAACAACACTCCTAGTGATAAAAAAATAGTTTGACCAATGTATTACAAGAAAAGAGATGAAAATTACAAAATCAAGGAAATGAAAACCCGTGTGTGGTCAATGTCCTCAAGTAGAACTGATAGTTGAAACAAGAAAAATGTTGAGGCTACTTGGGAGCTTGCCAGAAATGGTCAAGCCCCTATTTCAGTTTTTCAATCTCCATAGGCAGCCAAGAAAACGATAAAGTGTGTACTCTTAGCCTAAATGTGTCTAGAGCTAAAATCAGTGACAAGATATCTATGAATTCTACTCTTAGGTCTAAAAAAAGTAGCAAACTAGTGTGTATATATGTGGAGATGAGAATATGAGTACCCAAGAATGTTAAGAACACTACAAAGGATTCTACCAAAATAACATAAATGAAAAGAAGACAAGGACACTATCACCTCTAGCAAGAAGAGATGAAGCCCACAAAACCAAGAACCAAGGTGCCCTCAACAAAAAAGGATGCCAAGAAAACCAACATCTAGATGTAGTGTGTCCAATGCCTTGCAAAGAGTGTTGAAAGGTGTTGCAAAATTCACATAGAAACCAAGAGATTGTTGTAGATAATAAGAGAGTGTTGTATATTTCTCAAAAGATTGCAAGATAGCTTCATATTTCAAAAGATAGTCAATGATAACAAAAGATAACAAGAGATAACAAAGATAGACTCAAAATTAGAGAATGAGAGGGAAATAGGAAGTCCAAGAGTCTCTAAGAGCCATTCAAATTTTGGTCAAAGGCATTACACAAGACCAGAAGGTGAAGCAAGGTGGAAAAACATTTTAGAAATGGCCACCATACGATAGGAAGTCAATGGATGCTAGCACATTGCGTAGACATTCACAAGTCACGTTGGCACCCAGGAAAGTATAGCTCCTAGAAGGTCCAGTCAACACAAGACAACAAGAATGACATGGCATGAAAACAAAATTGCATAAAAAGGACACTAAAAAGTAGAATACAAGCCTAACCTTGGCATAATGGGTATAAAAAGACTAAGTCAAGGGCTAAATGAGCTTAAAAACATACTAGGGGAGACAAACACCAAAGTGAGTCCAAAATATAGCATAAAATTGCAAGGGTATGCAATCTTCTATGTTACACCAATGCACTTAGGATAAAAGAGACCCATTTCATAGAGGTCATGTTACAAATAAACATATACAAGGCATTTTTGGATGTTAGGAATTAACTTCTATGAGGTTTGTCAAATAGTTATTGGGCAATGATGGGATTTGTGATGGTGACCAACCTCACTCAAAGGATTGCATTAGGTAGGTATCTATGTGGGTAGATTACATTTGCATCACATGACTTTTACTTTCCTTGTTTGATGGAGATGTTGTGCACACATGTGACTATATCTATTATCTCACATTGGTTGTGCATTTACATGTCTTAGTGCTGTATCCTTTATATACCCACTTGGAGCTAATTGTTGAGAATCTCTCTTGTATCTCTTTTGCATATTGTGTCCTTGAATAGAATAGAATTATTCTACCATTTCAATCCTCTAATTTCTTTTTGTTTACGTTCAGCCTTCTTGATCATAGATGGCTTTCTCTATAGCCAAATCTTACAGTCCTTGTTCTTGCTCAATTTGTTAGGTTCACTTTTTCTTGATGCTCTTTTGGATTTCTAATTTTTCCTATCAAGGCTAGCATCATGTTCTCAAGCATATCCATCTTCTCTTTAATGCTAGAAATTCTTGCAACATCTTCTAACTTCCTAAACTGATGTAGGAACGTCCAGGCGAATGGGCAATCCGACATCAACCAAAAATAGTTGCAAGTTTAATTTTCAATTTTGTTTGGTTTGTTTGGGTTCTAATGGATTTTCTCGGCATAGAATGTGATTGGTACAGTCAGGAATGTAAAATTTCAGTGTTTTCCAATTTTAGTCTCAACGCATAATAGGGCAGTTTCAATGAAACAATTGTTTGGGGAAATATATGAGGTTTGGCGACAAACTATTTGACAAAAAGAATCTTGAAAGTATTCCAAAATTACACATGAAGATTTCGTAGTCAAATTCCTTCCAATTTTTGAGATTTTTAAGTTTTGTGACTTATGCTTGCAGTTTGGTGAAATCACAATTTTTGGAGTTTTGTAACACTTGAGACCGAATGGTTTCGTCGAGGTCTTAGGAATGTTGAGATGCTTATCCCTGTCCATTTTGATGAGGTTTCGAGTCTTTGGTGAAAAGTTATGGCTGAAGTTGTTTTCAGCCCCGACACTCACTCTTGTACGCTGGTCGTTCCTTGCCTTAATTGAGGATTTCTTGTTTACCATTAAATATGACTTGGCTCTACATGATATATCTCTTTTGTCTATTTGACAATGTATGAGGTTGCACGGTAATATGAGAAATTGGGAGTAAACATCCATATGGCTAGAACTTGCTTATGGTCACTTCTTTGCTTCGTGGCTAGTTATAAATGTTTCCCATGATGTTTGTTGGTCTATTTTATTGTTGAACATGTTGTGGAGGTGCCATGGTGATTCAACAATCGTACTTTATCTCTTCAAAAGATTTAAGTCTTGTGCTTAGTTTTTTTGACCAATGGTTGTGATGGAGGCTGCGGGCCTGAAGGAGGTTATAATTCTTTGACTCTAAGTTAAAACCTTCTCAATCTCATTTTGGATCAGTTGCTTCACCTTTTGGCAGTCATGAAATTGAAGAGAATCGTTTATATATATAAAAGTTAGAAATAAGGAAAAATGGGGGGACGGTTGCAAAAGGGAATCACATTAAGTCGATGGAGAGAGACTGTTGGTTGGGCGTCACTTCATATTCAAAATCATTATTTCCTTTTCATTTTTTTTAAAGAGTAAACACCATGTAGGAATGAAGAGGCACCATCAAGGATGAAGTTGCAGTGCCTAAATTGCCCAAACAAAAAGAAACTAGAGTATAATAATCGCTGCTAGAGATAATACGAGGGGGAAAGAAAAGAGAGGGGCCTACAAGGAAGGAAAATCCAACACAAAAAGATGCCAGTAGAAGTGTTGTGATGTTCACAACACGCCCCATTTTACTCCTAGGCAAAATGAGGACCCCTGCTGTGGCTGTTGCTTTTGCTTGTGTGTGTGTTGTTTTGCTTGGTGGTAAAGGGAAAAGGAAGTGAATGTTACAAACCTTGTTGAAAACAATGAAAAATAAACATTAAGTACCAGGCCAGAGTACAAGTGAATTCCTTGTCAAAAGTGAGTAAGGGTTGCCTTTTGAACCATTTTAAAATTCCCTGTATTTTGCAAGTTATGAGTATTTTGGTAAAATGTACAATCGGGTCGTTGTATATGCAAGGTCCTTTGTATATCGGGTTGCATATACAAGGTCAAAACAGACAAGGTGGACCCGATGCAGTTAAAAGTTGAAATGAATGTTCGGTTAAATCCGCCAGATGCATCTTATGTTTGTATGTATCTTACATACAAAGCAGATATACAACGATTTATACATGCCGTGGGACCGAAATTATTATGAAACAAGGTTAAGTCCTTGTATGTTTCACAATGTATGTATACATTGCGGTACATACATTGTGGTATGTACAAAGCTGTTTGCATGTACAAGGTATGATACATATACAAAGTCCGTCGGATGTATTTTTGGTTTCTATGTTTGAAGAGTGCGAAATATACAAAGTGGACATACATTGCAATATACATTGGATGGAACCGAAAAGTTATTAAAGTTGGTTAAGTTGTTGTATGTTTTGTGCTTTGTATGTATCTTACATACAAAGGTAATATGCATTGCACATTATACATCGCGGATTTGATAGGTAAGTAAACTAGGGTTAATGAAGAGGTTGGAGTCTGAATGGACATACAAGAGTCTTTGTATGTATCTTTGGAAAAATATACAAGGACCAGACGCGAATAGCAAATTAAAGACAGAAAGGTTATTGTATATTTCGCGCTTGTATCTTTGCGATGTGCAAGCCGATATGCAATGCGATACATACAATGTGATACATACAAAGACCGGATGCGAATGGAAATTCAAATACAGAGAATTCTTTGTTTGTTTAGTGCTTGTATATATCCGATATACATTGCGATATACAAATGAACAAGATGCAAGTTAAAAGTGCAAGCTAGATTCGAAGGGAAATTTAAATACGGTTAATTCATTGTATGATTTAATGCTTGTATGTTCATAATATACAAGCTGATATACAAAAGGATTGAGCATGTGATATACAAGGAAAAAGGTGGGAAAGCAAAGCAAAAGGATTTCTGAAGCTGTTTTGGAGCCCGATGCATGTTTTTGGTCAACGATGGTTGGCTCGGCCATTTTTAGCGTTGTATATGCATTTGGATATGTGTTTGTTCATGGATTCATAACCCAATGTCTGTGTTTGCACATTCAGCCTGATTTAATGAAATTTTTATCTTCTTACTGGTTATTTAAATGATGATGCTTAATTCTTGTCTGTTTGCAGGCGTGCAGGTAGATATAAAGGCGGAGCTTTAATGAGGGAATAACATCAGCCAGAAAGATGTGATCAGGAGGAAATTATTAGCTCGCCCCGACTACGAGAGTCATGCCGATGATGCAGAATTGACTGGCGGCATGCAAGTAGATATAAAGACGGGGCTTTAATGGCGATGACATCACAGGAGGTGGATCGGATCGCAAACGAAGCGGGAGGAGTAAAGGATTTCAATGCGGAGAAAAATACAGGTGGAAACATTATTAAAAGAATGGCGGAGGGGCATCCTTACGCTCAGTATGGGTGTTGCTTAGAGTTTTTGGCGGGATTTGTTTTCCAACATTTGATGCTGCACTTGAGATGCAGACTATTGATTAACTAGGGTTTTGGAACTGTATTGGGGATAATCAGAGCCATATATTAAGCCCCTATACTTTGTAAAAGAGGTCAATCAATAAAAAATCTGACCAAACCAGCTTAATATAGGAGATCAGATTACTAAGACTAATGAGGACTGAATTGTTGAAATGTCAAGGTTCTTTCTTCAGATCATTGTAAATGTACTTGTTCTAAAGCATACTGAATGGAGATGAAGCTCCATATTACATCCTGATTGTAAACTTTACGTAATCTTCAAGTTGATTTTTGGATATGTAATGGTGAATGTTGTTTTCAAATAGAAGCGCTTTCATATTATTGCATGTTGTTGTCAACTTTTCCTTTGAAGATTTGCACTGGATCATGCAGATTTGTGGAATGTCATGGTGAAGTATGATTCTAGTTTTCTTCTCTTTATTACTGTATCGGAACATGTATGTGGATCAGTGATCTCAGTCAAGTAATTTTGGGAATCTCATCCTTTAAACCCTATCTTTGTTTTTCTCATTTTTTTAATTTCATTTGAATCACTTCCATAACTGCAAATCATGATAAATAGTAAGCAGAACAAAGAAATATGCTGACATCTCGTAGACAACTGAATATCATTAGCATATTTGAGCTAAATGCATGTAGTGTTGAAAATATCATGCAAAGAATCACAAATAATGGTAGAAATCATGCAAATATCAACCTGTAGGCACATTATTTGAGTAAATTCATAGTGCAGAGGTAGAATCGTTGGAGATTTATGCAGAACAGATATAAAGGACAGGATATTTGGAGAAATACTGATGAACTTTGTAGAAATTACTGAAGAACGTAAGGCCCCTGAATGATTAACAACAACACACATCAACCACTGAGTAACGTTAGTAGATTATGAACTAATCAACAGAGACTTGGGATCATGAATTCTTTAAATTCATCATATCTTTCAAGATAAATAAAGGTTGTTGTGTAACTTTTATTTCTGTGTTTTTTGCGTGAGTAACATCCTCATCAACAAGAAGGTAGAAAAAAGACAACAAAACATAGGAGTCAGCCTTTTAAGAGAAGAAGGTTGGTTTGCAGCACAAAACAAAGAAAACACAGTAAATAATAGATGGAGAGCCAAAGATGTTAATTTCTTATATCCCAGCAACAGATTAATTGCATAATAAATTCATAGAATAGAACCTTTATCTGATTTATAACAATCAATACTCTGGGTTAATTAACAGCTAATAATAGTGGAAGCAAAAATAATAAGAAGCCAATCACAAATAGACAATAACACAAATATACCTAGGAAACCCCAATATGGGGAAAAACCTGCAAATGTTGGATCTTCTATTCAGCCTCAACAATAAACTTTCCTCACAGAATACAATACTTGATGCTACAATAGTCTTACATATATAGCCCTGCCAATTTTCATCAATATGCAAGAGAAAAGAAACTTTCCTTGCATAACTTGGCCTTTCTTACACATGAAATCACTCTTAGTGTTATCTCCACCTCACAACTCTAGAAACATTCTATTAATAAAAAAAGAAATCATGCTATTGCTAAATATCCAACTCGAGTTGCCCTTAAGCAACTTCCACCCTCTACACGGGCCCACCTTCCGAGCTACAAAAAATCAACACTCCCTCTTAGCAAGGAAGGTGTTCTGCACAACACAACTTATCCCTGAAGAATACAAACTTACTCTTCATCAAGAGCTTGGTCAGGATATCTGCTATTTGTCTGTCCATAGGAATGTACTGGAGCTTCACTATCCCCTTCTCCACACAATCTCTGATGAAGTGGTACTTGATCTCAATGTGCTTTGACTTGTCATGAAACACTAGATTCTCAGAGTTTGATACAACTCTTATTATCATAGTAAATGACTGTAGGATCTAGCTCTTGATCAAAGAACCTGACTAGAAGTTTTCAAAGCCTGATAGCCTCACATGTAGCCATACTGGTGCCATATACTCGGCCTCCGCATAACTTGGTGCAACTGACTTTTGTTCCTACTATACCAAGAGGTTGCTCCTGATCCCAAACTGAAACTACACCCTGAAGTGCTCTTCCGATCAGCTGTACTGTCTGCCCAATCTACATTGGTGAAACCCTTGAGCTTCACTCCATGTTGTACATACTTCAGCCCATAATCAACTGTGCCTCTGAGATATCTCAAAACATGCTTTGTAGCTATCTAGTGCACACGTTTAGGTTCCACCATAAACGGACTAAGTGAGTTCACTGCAAAACAAATGTCTGGCCTAGTGTTTACCAGATACATAAGAGAGCCTATCAACTGTATGTATAAAGTCAAGTCCACTACCTCTGATTTGGAAGCATCAATCTTCTTCCAGTTGGTCACAAGTGGCGTGGACATGGGCTTACAGTCCTCCATCCTGAATCACTTCAAGATATCAATTGTGTACTTCCCTTGTCCAAGGAAGATCTTTCCCTCTTTCTGCCACAATTCCAATCCTAAAAAGTAGTGCATCAACCCCAAGTCCATCTCAAACTCTCCTACAAGATCCCTCTTGCAGTGGGCTATGAGCTCCTCTGACCCTGTGAGAAATAGGTCATCAACATACAACACCAATATGAGAAGTTCATCCTTCACCTGAACATAGTACAGGTTCATATCTGCCTCACTCTTGATGAAGCCCACGCTCTGCAAGTAACTGTCAATACGTGAATACCATGCCTTGGGAGCCTGCTTGAGCCTATACAGTGCTCTCCTCAACCTACATACATGAGAATCCCTCCCATGTGCTTCAAATCCTTCTGGTTGTTCTATGTAAATATCTTCCTCAATCTCTCCATTGAGGAAGGTCATCTTTACATCCATCTGGTGAATCCTCCAACCCATCTGTGTTGCTATAGAAATGATAGCTCTTATGGATGAGTACCTTGCTACCGGAGTGAAAGTCTCGTCATAGTCAATCCCTTCCTTATGAGAAAACCCCTTAGCCATAAACTGGTCTTTGAACTTTTCCATACTACCATCTGTAGCATGATTGATCTTATACAACCATCTCGAGCCCACCATAGACTTACCTTCTGGTCGTGGTACTACCTCCCACACGCTATTCTTTATGATGGAAGAATACTCTTCCACCATGGCATCCCTCCATACTTGGTGCATGGATGCCTCCTGAAAGTTGGAAGGCTCCTCTTTAATTAATTCACTCATAAGTGCCACATACTTAGAATAATCTTTGGGAGCTTTTCTCTGTTTGACTGAATCCTGTGGATCACCAACATATTCCTGGGCCTCTCTCAGTGTCTGCTCAGCAACCCTATTTCTCTTCTTCTCAGCAATATGAATTTGAGGCTAAGGAATTATTTGTTCCTCCTTTTGATCAACTTGCTCAACCTGCTTGCTCTGCTCTCTAGCTTGCAGGACTGAAGTTTGAGGGATTTGTTTTGCCTCAACCATGGGTGATTGCTTCTCCTCATTCATCAAGTTGCTAGACTTCTAAAGAGCCCTCTCTTCCTCAAACTTCACATCTCTGCGAATAATTGTTTTCTTGAGGGTAGGAATGTAAACCTGATAGGCCTTAGAGGTTTCACTATACCCAACAAGGATACCCTTCTCTGTAGTTGGTTCCAACTTGGTTCTCTTCTCCACAAGAATGTGACAATACACAAGGCATCCAAAGATATGAATGTGCTCCAAATCTGGTTTCTTACTGGTGAACGCCTCTTCTAGAGTCAATTTGCCGAACACTTTGTGAGGGCTCCTATTCTGCAAATACACAGCTGTATTGCAAGCTTCTACCCATAAGAACCAAGGCAAATCTTGATCATGAAGCATGGCCTTGGCTGCTCCAACTATAGCCTTGTTTTTCTGTTCAGCAACCCCATTTTGCTGAGGGTTGTACGGAACCGTCAACTCTTTCTTGATACCTTCTTGAGCACATAAATCTTTGAAGGCATTCAAGGTATACTTGCCTCCATTATCAGACCTTAGTATCTTGATCTTCCTCCCTGTTTGGTTCTCCACAAGACCCTTAAACTGTTTGAACCTACTGAAGACCTCATCTTTGTTCTTCAAAAAATATATCCACGTCTTCCTGGAGAAGTCATCAATGAAAGTAACATAATACTCATACCCATTCAAGGATACTGTTGACATGGGCCCACACACATCTGAGTGTATGAGATCTAAAATCCCTTTGGATCTAGTGTCACTGCTTGGAAAACTGGTCTTGACATATTTTCCAAGAGCACAGTCCTTGCACACCTCATGGTTTTCTGTCTTCATCTCAGGCAGCCCTGTCACTATTTCCTTGAGCACATTAAGTGCTCCATGGTGAAGATGAGCCATCCTCCTATGCCACAATTCTCCTAGCCCTCTATAGCTGCTTACTAACACATGTGCTGGCTCAAACTGTAACTGAAACAAGCTTCCATGCCTAACTCCAATCACTTTTGCAACCTTGGAATCCTTGGGACAAATATAGACTTTACCCCTTTCAAAGGTTACGTTGTAACCCTTGTCCTCCAAAGTAGAAACCAAGATTAAATTCTTCATCATGCCAGGGACATACAACACATCCTCCACCAACAAGGGTTTGCCAGAGTCCCTCTGAAACTTGATGGTGCCAATACCAGTTGCATGGTACTTGGCATTATCTCCAAGCTTAATATAGAAATCCAAATTCTTTTCCTCCAACTTGGTGAAGCATTCTCTCACTCCCGTCATGTGGCAAGAAGCCCCACTATCAATATACCATATGTTGTTGGCAATTAAACTTGAGAGACAGGTAATGAGTGAAAACTCATTCTCAAATCATGATGCAAACTCATCCACCTCTGCTGTGGTAGCAACTTACTTCTTCTGCTTGTCCTTATTTTTCTTATTCAGACATTGACTGGCATAGTGACCCATCTGATGGCAACAAAAACATTTTATCTTGCTCAGATCTTTCTTCTTCCCACTCTTGGAAGAACCTTCCGTTTGCCCTTTATTGGACTTTTGCTTTCCCTTGCTTGCAAGAGCAAGATTTTCTTCGTCTTGACCCTTCTTTGTTTGATCTCCTCAATGAGCACCTTCACGAATCTCCTCCTGAACAAAATCATCCCAAAGCCTTGCCCAATTAGGTAGTTGATCTATGTCGACAACACACTTGACAAACACTTTCAAATGCTTCAAAAAACTATTCAAGGCTACACACACCAACTCATCTTCATCAATCGTCTCTCCAACATCAGCCAGTTCATCCTTGACCTATGTCAACTTGGACAAGTAAGAGGTCACACTCTCGCCTTTAGACATCTTGGTGTTATGTAATTTGTTCTTCAACATCATCTTACGACTCTGATAGTCACTATGATAAAGTTTTGTGAGCGTATCCCACATCTCCTTGGCGGTGTCTTTCCCTGATAGATGAGGAATTAGATGATGTCTTACCCCATCTAGGATAATCCTCTGATCATTGGCCTCCTTGACTTCATGCAAATCTAGGGCAACAGGATCATTTGTTGGTGGTGTCACCTTTGTACTAGCATAGATCCACAACCTATTCTCCTTGAGAATGGATGTAATCTGAACCTTCCACTGTAAGAAGTTGGACACACCCTCAAGCCTGTCCTCATATCAAACACTAGTTGCCATAGCCACAGAAGAAACTGGAGATGAAAAAATTGATTTATTATTATTATTTTTATTGAAATCTACGTCACAAATCTTGGCTTCGTATTCAGAGTTTAGAGCTCTGATACCATGTTAATTTCTTATAACCCAGCAATAGATTAATTGCACAATAAATTCATAGAATAGAATCTCTATCTGATTTATAACAATCAATACTCTGGGTTAATTAACAACTAATATCAGTGGAAGAAAAAATAACAAGAAGCCAATCACAAATAGATAATAACACAGATATACCCAGGAAACCCCAATATGGGGAAAAACCTGCAAATGTTGGATCTTCTATTTAGCCTCAACAACAAACTTTCCTCACAGAATACAATACTTGTTGCTACAACAATCTTACATATATAGGCCTGCTGATTTTCATCAACATGCAAGAGAAAAGAAACTTTCCTTACATAACTTGGCCTTTCTTACACATAAAATCACTCTTGGTGTTATCTCCACCTCACAACTCTAGAAACATTCTATTAATAAAAAAAGAAATCATGTTGTTGCTAAATATCCAACTCGAGTTGCCCTTAAGCAACTTCTACCCTCCACACGGGCCCACCTTCCGAGCTATAGAAAATCAACAAAAGATGGAGTGAAAATAATTTGGAAGGATATGCTGGTGTTACCTTTTGAGTCGCCCTTATTTATTTTTTGATAATATTTCCTGGACAAGAGCTGGTTTGCTATGTTGTATTTTTGGTCATACCTTTGTTTCTTAAATTGACTCTTGGTCCATTTTTTTTACCCGTTTATCGTCTTTGTGAGTGAGGGTACTTAAGGTTTGAACCTTTGAACTTGAACCCTTTTGTTAAAAGTTCAATAAGTTCAATGGTCTAAGGTTCAATACTCTTTGCCTTCTAATAAGTCGTGTCATGCAGTTATCTTGTGTAATTAATGTATCGTTGAACCCTCCGCTCGTACTCTATAGCGAAGTTCAATGGTTTAAGGTTCAACGGTTCACTGTCCCATAGTTGGAACCCCTTTTACAAAAGTCACGCGACTGTCCATTGGTCTATGTAGCCCTTGTGTCTTTGAACCTTCGTATTGAACCATATCCTAATAAGTTCAACGGTTCATGAGCTCAGGTTCAATATTCCCGTAAGTGAATCCTTTGCCCATTTATGTGATTCAATTGGTATGGCCGAACCACCATATTGAACCATGCCCTAAAGGTTCAATGGTTCAATAGTTCAAAGTTTTGGTGATGTTGGTCTTATTTATTCCCGTGGCTTTTTGAGTCAAATTTAGCAGGAAAGTTGGAGGAAAATATGTCAGAGACTCATTATGAAACCAAGAGTTCTAATTTGGCGGAGGTTACGGATAATCATTATACCATCATGACAGCGCGTGAATAATACTTGCTATTAATGAAGAGGTCAGAATTCATGTCTTTTCAAATATTTCTAGCACGTATTGCTCCGAGTGATAATTATTCAATCTGGTTAATGCCATTGTTAACTAAGAACAAGCCGGATTCAACAAGTAAACAAATTGTGCAACGCAGAGGAGAATAACGCAGGAAGTATAAGGTTATTATTACTCAAATTTCATAGTGAATTCAGATATCTTGAAGGTGAGTTCTGTTCCTCCTATGTACAATTCCTATTTCTTAGCTGGAAAGAAGAATCTCTTGAGTTTCTGTCATTATTTTCAAAATTTGAAGTGTTTTTCATTGCAATCCTCCAAGTATGGCTTTGAAATCTACATGTTTGGGGAGTGAACATGGTCCTGGTCTTACCTATTCTCACTTTGAATTTGGAGATACTGCGCTGGTACAATACGATTTAGAAGAATTCAGAGAAAGAACTAGAAACCCTGTTCAAACCCCTACGATGAAGAAAATTGTAAACAGCGGTTTAGTTGAAGCTGCAGCTTTTCCTCAGGCTATACTGTGCCCAGAATTGGTTCAGGAGTGTATGAATAGGTACAAACCCCAAAACAGATGCATCAGAAATACAAACGGCGACGTGTTATTTCATGTCAACAGACAAACCCTCATGTCTGTGATGAAGATACCGCCTAAAGAGGCATATTCCAGCCTGGATATTACTTCCTCCTATGGGCATTTCTCAGAGAAGAAATCTACTTACAAAAGTGTAATAGCGAGAAACTGGCTGCTGAAATTTCAGAAGGGTGGTTCAAGGTTGCCCAAGCCACTTACTAGGGATCATTTGATTAAAGAAGTGAGGGATATTGTGGTATTGTTACACAGACTGAAGGGCAGTTAGCATGCGTATTATTGGGAAGATTGGATGTACTTTTTCATACAAGTTATCCTTCAAGGGGAACAATATTTAGATTGGGCCGAAATAGTGGCTGATTGTCTACATCAGGGTTTGAGTAATTGTCTGGGTGACAGAGATTTTTATGTCTTCGTACCTATTCTATTGTCAAGCATCTACAAGAGAATGGTTTGACCTACCTCATGCACCCTTAGCTGAGAATAGTAAGATTTATGAATATTATTCACAGTTGCAGAGAAGGAATTGCTATGAAAATTATAAAAGGGTTAATGATGTCTTCACTGGGAAAATGACCTATGAACTGGCAGGTAATCTGGGTAAAAGAATGTCCAGTGAAGAAACGCAACTGATTAGCATCTATGGTAGCTTCTTCATTCAATTTTCTGAGTTCACTTACATCAGAGTTGGAGGATTTGACGGTGAACCTGTTAAGTTACCTAGATATGTGTTTGACCGTTTCGTGCTGATGGAGGTATGTAGACAGCTAGCACATGTAGATAAGAAATTCTCATCAAAAAAAGGTTTTGGTATTTCTTTTCCCATCGAACTTGGGCATTATTTATGCCAGTCAAAATCTAATGCTTTGAATCTGGAGGTGAACCTTAAAAGGTTCAATTTTTAGTTTTTCACTGCTAGGTCTCAATTTGATAGCAAAGGATTTGTCAGAGATAACCTAGATCCTTGAACAGGGCTTTCACACATTCCTAAGCTAGAGGACTACTAGGAAGACTGTCTAGATGAATTTGAGGTCAGGAGAAGGCTGTGGTGTAGGTTTTCTTTGGGGCAGATAATTACTCTCAATTTAAACATAGATATTTCTGGAATCATTGATGATGAGGAACAGGTGGTTGACCCACAGTTTGAGAGAGTAGAACAATTACCTATTCCAGAAGTTGACTGGAGCAAAAAGGAGGAAGATAGAATTGAAGTTAAAACTCTTCCAGTGATAAGGAGAACCGAGAAATGGTTGAGGGAAAAGAGACAGGAAGGGCTTCAGGATAAAAATACCCAACAATTCACTTCAATGATTGGATCATCACCTCCCATAAACTCTTCTAACCAACGTATTGCTATCTGTGGTGTAGGTGCTTCCAAGCCATCAACTGAAAGAAGCCCTACCACTAAGAGGTCCAGAAGAGTCCTCATAGATATTTTACCCTCTCGTGTTACTAGGTTGAGGACCAAAGGTAAAAGAAAGAAACAGGTTTCTGAAACAATAGTTGTTGATCTGAATTTAGAGGAAGATTCAGAAGAACCTATGGGTGAGAAGGAACTAAGTCCACACAGAACAGAGGAAGTTGACACCGGGCCACAGTCAAGGGCCATTCTAGAGACCCCTAAAATATTAATGATTTCAAATGTATCCTCTGATGGATTGAACCCTGAGAAGACAACCTTAGCCCCTGCACCAAAGTGGCTAGAGAGTTCTATCTCTGACAAGAAAAAAATAATTCCTCTTGTTGTCCCTTTAGAGGACATAGTGAGCAAATGCTTAGGGAAAACACCTAAGCCTAAGAAGCTAAAGGTGACATCCAGAGTGGACGTCGATCCAAGTACTGGAAACTGGAGTGCTGAGATAGCCAAACCAGTGATTGAGGAAGAAGTGCAGGATCCAACAGTGCAAGATTTCACTGTTGAGAGAGTGGATCTCGGTGCTGCGTCAAGAGCTGCGGATGTTCATCACCTCGAAGCATCAACCAAGAGGATAGTTAGTCAGAGTTGGAAAGATGAAAAGGACAAGAGGGAATTGAAGCAGGCTCTGCATTCAATGGCAGAGTACATCAATGCTATACATAATCCCAACCCGCAGCCAGTTTCACAATTCTCCCTGTCTTTCGACCCTAAATCACCAGTCAACCAAAAGATGCTAGATCAGGTTCACAGAAACAAGATGGTGGCGAAGACATTTGACAGTTGGTTGGATAGCATTGAGCAGAAAGGAACTGAATACATTCGCGAACTCAAGAGCATATATGATCTGACTGCTGCCACCATTGAGGACCTTAAAGCACAGGTTGCTGTTTGGGTGAAAGATGAAGGTAAGTGGATGAATGTAATAAACAAAATAGATGAAGTTTAGAAATATGGGCTGGTGAAGTTTTTGACAGAAAAGAGCCTGACTGGTTTGGACGAAGATTTATTATATGTGAATAAGAAAAATATTGAATGGAGGAATTCCATATCACGGCAAGGATGCTTTGAACTTACAAAGTTAATTAAGGAGATAACAGAGTTCACTCATTCTCTGCAACATGACTTGCAATGCATTGATGTTAAATACATAAAAGATGATGGGAAACCAGTGGAAGATGTCGACGCAGTGGTCCAATCTTTCAAAGATAAAATCATCTTCGTCAAAGAAAATGACAATATTTTAATTGAGGATTTCTCCCAGATTTCTAAAGTTGAGTCACTACTTTACCTCTGTATCGACACACTTCCAGAACACAAAGAAAAACTTGGGAAAATGCGAAGGGAAAAAGAAGTTTGGAAGTCAAGAATGAAACATATAGGTATTCCCAACTTCCCGAAGATTCAGGAGTTCGTTGTAGCTTTTCAGGAGTGGAAGACTCAACGTGCTTCCCAGGCCACCGATGACAAATCTGGAGATGCAAATCCGTTGTCCCAGTCATGATCTTATTGGTTCACTTTCTTTATTTCAGTTCCTCTTTTATGTTATTTTCCGTAATCTTGATCTTTAAAATCCGTTGTTATAAACTAAATCCCGTATGGGTCAGAGTTATGTTAACTCTAGGTTTGATTTACTTGAAGATATGATTAGGGCACTCATATATATATAGCTTTTTAAAAATCTTTTCAGATATAGATAGAGAGACTGAGAAAGGAAGAAAGAGGAATTTTAGCTAAACTATTTTATGGTTTTACATTATGTGATGATTGTCTGAGAAATTTTTAATCTGTGAATGAGAAGAAGAAACAATTACTGCTTACCTAGATCTGTGCGTCTAAGTGTTTGGAATTAGATTTTCTATGTGAAATCTCCTTTCATCTGGTAATTGCTCTTTTATTGGACAACTCGTCATATGTGTTCTATTATTTATTGATTCAACAAATTCATATGTATGTGTTCATGTATTTGAATGTATCAAAAGTAGAATCTATGCATTCTATTACTCACTGTTACTGCATAAATTTATCGCATTCATAAGATAGTTATGTATGAATGTCAGTTTGCCTTAAGCATTTTCTGGTTAAAAGTGTATTTGGGTAGTTGAATAGATTAAATTCATTGGAAATCTTAAAGGGAGCTGTACCTAAATTCAGAGGGGAACTAATTTAAAAAGTTCACCCATTTGTTGCTTAACTCGTTTGTTCTTCGAAGAGGGGTATAGAGTCAAAATAAAACATTTTCAGAATAAGGACAAATCTGTTAGCCAACAGTTTTTGGCGACTCTACTGGGGAGATTTGAAATTATTAATTAAAAGATTGGTTGCCTGAATATGAAGCAACAATGGTGCTTCCACATGAAAACATAATTCCTGTTCTGCAACCCAATCTTGGATTTCAGGACGAGTAGGAAGACATTATTAGCCAGTTAAATACCCTTGCTTGGCATACTCGTCGGAATAGTGAAGATTATAGAAGGGCAAGCAGAGTATTAGAATAAGAAGAGGAGTTGGGCAATAACCTGAGATTGCTGTTACTCAGGCAGAGAAGAAGGCAGGCACAAAACGTAGCAAGAAATCAAATCCTTGAAGCGCAAAGAAATCAAGAACAACACAGAAATTAATAATTGCCTATCCAGCTACAATATTTAAAGCTGGATCCTAGACCATATACTAGGTCTTTGAGAAGAGAGGGAGTTGAGGATTCTACCTTTCAAGCACTGCAAAATTTTAATTTTCCTTATATCCCTACTTGTGCAAGAAAAGCTAGAAGTAGACCCCCTAGCCCCTCTAAGCCTTCTACTTCCCCTGTCTGTCAAGCTTTAACTCTTTCAGGCACCGTTATCCCCTTAGCTATAAATTTTTTACCCATGGCCCAACCTTGGGGAGCAGCCATAGGGCCTTTGAACCTAGGGGCTAATCTAAATCCTTTACCTAAAAATGCAAGAGAAAATTTGCCTAGATTCAATGGAGACGACAAATAATCGCCAGAAGAACATTTGTGTGCCTTTGCAGCAGCATGCAGTGTATTAGGTGTACAACACCAAGATGTTGCCATAAGGCTCTTTGTGCAAACCTTGACTGACACTGCGGCACAATGGTTGTACCATCTAACTAATTCCTCAATTTCAAATTGGAATGACATGAAAACTGCTTTTGAAAATAGGTTCAAAAGTGCGGAAGACGAGCATTACCTCCTTGCACAGCTGACTCAGCTTAAGAAAGAGATTCATGAACCTATGAGGGAATTCGTGGCTAAATTTAACAGAATTGTGAACAAAATCCCTGCTACTAAAAGACCATCTGGCGAAAATCTAAAATGTTTCTTCATTAATTCTATGCCTCCTGATATTAGCTTCCATCTCAGGAGAGGAGTAATTGTCGATTTACCAGCTGCACAAGCCTTGGCAGTCGGGTTGGAGGATGATCTCATTATGGCCGGTAAATGGAAGAGAGAGGTCCAAGTGCTAAATTCCCAGCCCTCATCATCTATGGATCCTGTAGTGCAAAAGTTGGTGAATGACATGATTGCCTTAAAGAGGCAACTACCTAAAACTGGTGCTCACTTCCAACAACCATATCAAGATATAAGCAGAAGGAATTTGAATCAACCAGCAAATACTGGTAGAGCTTTACCCCTGACATCAGCATAGCCAAGACTGGCTATTGAAGCCCCTCCTGAGAGGGGAAATATGTGTATTTTTCATTTGACTACCGACCATGATGGAAATTCTTGCCCAGAAATGCTTAGGTATGCTCAGATGACTACTACTCAAGATATGCTAGGGGAATCCATAGAAGAAGAAAGGAACTTTGAGGAACCTGGCGGCTCTGAAATACACTTCCTTGAATATGAGTTTGATTCAGAAAGGGGGGGTGAAATATTGGTTACCCTTGAAGATCCTTCATGCGCTGTGCTCACAAGGAGTCAGAGGAATGTGAGATCCTCTAATACTCAAGAAGTACTTGGCAAAGGTAAGGAACCTTTAACTAGAACCCATGATGCTAATTTGAAGGTTCAAGAAACTAAACTGTTGCATAGAAATGATTCAGATGCTGCTTTTGATATTGTAGATTTTTGTAAGTCTGCAAAAATTCAAATCTCTCCTATTGAGTATCTCAAGTTGAAACCTATTGAACTTGACAAGCTAGTTAAACATGTTAAAGGTAGTCTTGCACAAACTGAATTTGAAAGTCAATTAGAGGTTGATGCTGAATCTCCCATTACTTGACTATTTGCTTCCTCATCTGAGTCAGCCATGACTGCCCCTAAAATGACTCCCAATTCATCAACCAATGCTCCTTCTCTGATTTGAAACCCAATCCTTTCTATGTGTCTTTGTTTATCAATGGTCATAAACTTAGTAACTATATTATAGATTCAGGAGCCTTTGATAACATTATGCCCTCCTCTATGGCTAAAGCCTTAGGGTTATCACTCACAAAAACATTTGGTAGATGTTATTCTATGGATGGAAAATAGGTTTCCTTGCTTGGGCAGATTAAAGATGCACGAGTCGCTCTTACAGCTTACCCTAACAAAAAGGTGAAATTGACTATTTTGGTAGCAGATATTCCTGCTAGTTATGGAATGCTTTTGAGCAGGACATTTTGCAAGGATTTGGGTGGACAAATCAAACTCGATTGGTCAAAGGCCACAATCCTAGTGGGGAAGCAGAAAGTGAAGCTGGAACCTAAGCCCAAGTGTAAGTTCACTATCTACCCCTCTGATGATCCCAAGGCCCAGATTTTATTTGAGGAATGTGAATTTGGCAACTATTTTCTCTCCTCTGAATAGAGCTACGAGGTAGACCCCAAAGAAGAATTAATGCAAAGATCTGTTCATTCTGATGACCTATGGGTTATGGAATTTGATGGCAGTTGTGCTACTGCTGGTTCAGGGGCTGGGGTTGTGTTGATCTCACTTGAAGGTGAAATTTTTTCTTATTCTTTTAAGCTAGAGTTTAAAAACACCAACAATACTACAGAATATGAAGCTTTACTGCTTGGGCTATTTGAAGCCAAAGGAAGGGGTGTGAAGGTACTTAAAGTGAAGGGTGATGCTGAATTAATTGTGAAACAGGTAAGGGGAATCTTTTCTATCAAGAATGAAAGACTAAAGCATTACAGAAATAGGGTATGGGATGAGATCGAATATTTTGATGCCTTCTCTATCGAAATAATTCCCAAAGATCAGAACTCCTGAGCAGATTCTTTAGCAGTTTCAGCTTCTCTCCTTTTACCACATCCAGATTTCAAAAAAGATTCTTATAGAATAGAAACGGTATATCGTCCTAATGTCCCTGACAATGCTGAGAACTGGCAAGTTTTTGAGAGTGATAATCAGATCAAAAAGTTTTTAGAGAATGCTGAAATGTTCCTGGGAACCTATTTTGAAGGTTCCGAAACAGAGTGTAAAGAATTCAGTCCTGACCCTGGGATTAATCCAAAAGATGACGTGATTCAGTTAAAGGGTAATAAAATCCTAAAGGATTGGTCTCTTTAGAACATCTGTTTTCTCGAAGAGATGAATATATTAAAGGCAAACCTCCCTGTATTCCTGATAAAGCAGAGGATTATGAGAAAATAAACATTGGGAGTGAAGCTGATCCTAAATGGATATCCATTGGTAAGTGCTGTTCTTCAGAAGAGAAAAATAAATTGATCAAATTGTTAATCAAGTATAAGGATGTTTTCGCCTGGTGCTACGATGATCTTAAAATTTTTAGACATGGATAGTTTCAACACCATATTCCTTTGAAAGCAAATGCAGCTCCATTCAGACAAAAGCTGAGGAATTATAATCTGAAAGTTGCTGAAGCCATTTTTAAGGAGATTGATAAGATGTTGAAAGCTAGAATTATCTATCCAATCCATCACTCCACTTGGGTAGCAAATATCATTCCAGTACGCAAGAAGAATGGAGAAATAAGAATCTGCATTGACTTTAGGAACTTGAACCAGGCCAGCCTGAAAGATAACTATCCATTACCTGTGATGGACCACATCTTGCAGACAGTTGCTGGGTCTGAAATGATGTCTATGCTGGATGGTTTCTTAGGTTACAATTAGATAGGTGTGGCTGTAGATGATCAACATAAAACTGCTTTCACTATGCCTCGGGGAACTTTTGCCTACAACCGAATGCCCTTTGGCTTGATTAATGCGGGAGCAACTTTTCAGCGAGCAATGGATTCATCTTTTAGAGATCTGAAGGATATAATTATTGTTATTTATCTTGATGATTTGATTGTTTTTTCCAACAATAGAGGAGATCACCTGAGAGATCTGGAGACTGTCTTGCAGAGGTGCCGAAGCCATGGCATCTCACTCAATCCCAAGAAGTCAATTTTTTGTGTGACTGAGGGAAAATTGTTGGGACACCTAGTCTCAAAAGACGGAATCAGAATTGATCCGAAGAGGGTCAGGGCGATTGAACAGCTTAGTCTCCCTTCAAATAGGACTGGAGTCATGTCCTTCTTTGGTCAAATCAATTTTCTTAGAAGGTTCATTCCCGACTTTGTTGAGATTACAAAACACATTGTTGGAATGATGAGCGAGAAACATCCGTTCAAGTGGAATGAAGTTGCTAAGAAGGCATTTGAAGATATCAAGGAAGCGATTGCAAACACTCCCACTTTGGTAAATCCTAATTTTCGAAAAGATTTTATTATTTACTATTATGCTTCGAAACACACCATGTCGAGTATTTTGTTACAGAAAAATGAATTGGATGAAGAGGTTCCCATAGCTTTCATGAGCGTTCCCCTTAAAAAGCATGAGATGAAATATTCTTTGGTTGAAAAACAAGCCTTCACTATGGTTAAAGCTGTTAAACAGTTTAGATATTATATACTTCATTCTCATTCAGTTATATTTGTTCCAAATTTAGCTATGAAAAGTATTTTGACTCAGCAAGAAGTGGGATTAAACAATAGAGCAACGTGGGTTGCTAAAATCTAGGAATATGATCTGGAAGTTAAGCCTACTAAGCTAATCAGGGGTCAAGGCTTATGTAAGTTGATTGCTAAGAACAAAGAACAAGAAGGAGAAGGACTCCCCACAGTCTTATTGGTAAGCTTGCAGGACCCATGGTTTCTAGATGTGGCACACTATCTTACATATGGGGATTGTCCTAATCACTTAACTCCTAAAGAGAAAAGAAACCTGAAGCTAAAAGCGGTGAAATATGTTATTTGGGGGGATGTCCTTTACAAGAAAGGATTAGATGGAACTTTCCTAAGGTGTGTGGATAAAGAGCAGTAGGATTAGCTCTTGGAAGTTTTCCATAATGAAGCTTGTGGTGGACATTTTTCTTCTTCAGTTATAGCTTTCAAAATCCTCAGAAATTGTTATTACAGGCCAGGGATGTTTAAGGATGCATATAGATGGGTGGCTAACTGTGAAAAATGTAAGATCTTTTCAGGAAGGCCACAACTTACAGCTCTACCTTTGAGACCCGTTGTTGTTGAAGAACCCTTTAAACAATGGGGGTTGGATTTTATTGGGCCTATCTCACCCCTCTCAAGTGCAGGGCATACCCACATCTTAATAGCAATAGATTATTTCACAAAATGGGTTGAGGCAGCCCCTGTAAAAAGAACAACTTCGGAGGTGGTTTGTAATTTTCTCAAAGAAAATATTTTGGTACGATTTGGTGTCCCCTAGAAGATCGTAGCGGATAATGCTACCAGTTTCTCTTCAGTTGAAATGACTTCTTTTTGTTATGAACATAGTATATCTCTCTCCTATTCATCAGATTACTATCCCCAAGGGAATGGACAAGCTGAGTCCAGTAACAAGAACCTGATTGCTATCATGAAGAAATTGGTGAATGACAACCCTAGAGATTGGCATAAGAGACTGTATGAAGCACTCTGGGCCGACAGAATAACTCCGAAAAGAGTAATTGGGATGGCACCTTTTGAATTAGTTTATGGCATAGGTGCCCAATTATCTTTACCTCTGGAGCTATCTACAACTAAGCTACAAAGTGTAGTCAAGGATCAATACTTCCAAGATTCCTTGGAGAAGAGGATTATGTATTTAACTAAGATTGAAGAAGAGAGAAATGAATTGGTCGACCAGATTACTGTACATTGGGCCAGAGTTAAAGAAATTTTTGACAGGAAAACAAGGCCTAGGAAGTTTATGGAAGGAGATGAAGTATTACTGTGGGATAGAAGAAGAGAACCAAAAGGTGCACATAGAAAATTTGAATTGCTTTGGAAAGGACCTTTCAAAATTCACCAGGTATTGGGTCCAAATTCTTTTAAATTGGAATATCCTGATGGAGCTATTTTACCCCTGTCCTATAATGGATAGGATCTCAAGTTATATCGTCTGTAAACAAGGTCCCCTGTTTTGTACATAGTCTTCCCTTTTGTTTGGTTTTGTGTTTTCCCTTCCTGTTTTTGTTTTGTCCCGTTCTATTTCCTTTCTTCTCTATTTTCCTTTGTCTGCGAAACCAGAGCTTCTGAGTTCTCTACATTTTGCCATAAAATGCAGTCCCCAATCAGAGCCAATGTTACCTTTTGAGTCGCCCTATTTATTTTTTGATAATACTTCCTGGACAAGATCCGATTTGCTGTGTTGTATTTTTGGTCATACCTTTGTTTCTTAAATCGACTCTTGGTCCATTTTTTTACCCGTTTATCATCTTTGTGAGTGAGGGTACTTAAGGTTTGAACCTTTGAACTTGAACCCTTTTGTTAAAAGTTCAATAAGTTCAACGGTCTAAGGTTCAATACTCTTTGCCTTCTAATAAGTCGTGTCATGTAGTTATCTTGTGTAATTAATGTATCATTAAACCCTCCGCTCGTACTCTATAGTGAAGTTCAATGGTTCAAGGTTCAACGGTTCACTGTCCCATAGTTGGAACCCCTTTTACAAAAGTCACGCGACTGTCTGTTGGTCTATGTAGCCCTTGTGTCTTTGAACCTTCGTATTGAACCATATCTAATAAGTTCAACGGTTCATGAGCTCAGGTTCAATATTCCCGTAAGTGAATCCTTTGCCCATTTATGTGATTCAATTGGTATGGTCGAACCACCATATTGAACCACACCCTAAAGGTTCAATGGTTCAATAGTTCAAAGTTTTGGTGATGTTGGTCTTATTTATTCCCACGGCTTTCTGAGTCAAATTTAGCGAGAAAGTTGGAGGAAAATATGTCAGAGACTCATTATGAAACTGAGAGTTCTAATTTGGCAGAGGTTACGGATAATCATTATACCATCATGATGGCGCATAAATAATACTTGCTATTAATGAAGAGGTCAGAATTCATGTCTTTTCAAATATTTCTAGCACGTATTGCTCTGAGTGATAATTATTCAATCTGGTTAATGCCATTGTTAACTAAGAACAAGCCGGATTCAGCAAGTAAACAAACTGTGCAACGCAGAGGAGAATAACACAGGAAGTATAAGGTTCTTATTACTCAAATTTCATAGTGAATTCAGATATCTTGAAGGTGAGTTCTGTTCCTCCTATGTACTATTCCTATTTCTTAGCTAGAAAGAAGAATCTCTTGAGTTTCTGTCATTATTTTCAAAATTTGAAGTGTTTTTCATTGTAATCCTCCAAGTATGGCTTTGAAATCTACATGTTTGGGGAGTGAACATGGTCCTGGTCTTACCTATTCTCACTTTGAATTTGGAGATACTACGCTGGTACAATACGATTTAGAAGAATTCAGAGAAAGAACTAGAAACCCTGTTCAAACCCTTACGATGAAGAAAATTGTAGACATCGGTTTAGTTGAAGCTGTAGCTTTTCCTCAGGCTATACTATGCCCGGAATTGGTTCAGGAGTGTATGAATAGGTACAAACCCCAAAACAGATGCATCAGAAATGCAAACGGCGACGTGTTATTTCATGTAAACAGACAAACCCTCATGTCTGTGATGAAGATATCGCCTAAAGAGGTGTATTTCAGCCTTGATATTACTTCCTCCTATGGGCATTTCTCAGAGAAGAAATTGACTTACAAAAGTGTAATAGCGAGAAACTGGCTGCTGAAATTTTAGAAGGGTGGTTCAAGGTTGCCCAAGCCACTTACTAGGGATCATTTGATTAAAGAAGTGAGGGATATTGTGGTATTGTTACACAGACTGAAGGGCAGTCAGTATGCATATTATTGGGAAGATTGGATGTACTTTTTCATACAAGTTATCCTTCAAGGGGAACAATATTTAGATTGGGCCAAAATAGTGGC
Organism: Cunninghamia lanceolata; assembly: GCA_027924645.1. Classification (NCBI taxonomy): domain Eukaryota; kingdom Viridiplantae; phylum Streptophyta; class Pinopsida; order Cupressales; family Cupressaceae; genus Cunninghamia; species Cunninghamia lanceolata. Next base: position 573,765 of record BSBN01001315.1, on the reverse strand, counting down.
TGATTGTCTACATCAGGGTTTGAGTAATTGTCTGGGTGACAGAGATTTTTATATGTCTTTGTACATGTTCTATTGTCTAGCATCTACAAGAGAATGGTTTGACCTACCTCATGCACCCTTAGCTGAGAATAGTAAGATTTATGAATATTATTCATAGTTGCAGAGAAGGAATTGCTATGAAAATTATAAAAGGGTTAATGATGTCTTCACTGGGAAAATGACCTATGAATTGGCAGGTAATCTGGGTAAAAGAATGTCCAGTGAAGCAACGCAACTGATTAGCATCTATGGTAGCTTCTTCATTCAATTTTCTGAGTTCACTTACATCAGAGTTGGAGGATTTGACGGTGAACCTGTTAAGCTACCTAGATATGTGTTTGACCGTTTCGTGCTGATGGAGGTATGTAGACAGCTAGCACATGTAGATAAGAAATTCTCATCAAAAAAGGGTTTTGGTATTTCTTTTCCCATCGAACTTGGGCATTATTTATGCCAGTCAAAATCTAATGCTTTGAATCTGGAGGTGAACCATAAAAGGTTCAATTTTCAATTTTTCACTGCCAGGTCTCAATTTGACAGCAAAGGATTTGTCAAAGATAACCTAGATCCTTGAACAGGGCTTTCACACATTCCTAAGCTAGAGGACTACTGGGAAGACTGTCCAGATGAATTTGAGGTCAGGAGAAGGTTGTGGTGTAGGTTTTCTTTGGGGCAGATAATTACTCTCAATTTAAACATGGATATTTCTAGAATTATTGATGATAAGGAACAGGTGGTTGACCCACAGTTTGAGAGAGTAGAACAATTACCTATTCCAGAAGTTGACTGGAGCAACAAGGAGGAAGATAGAATTGAAGTTAAAACTCTTCCAGTGATAAGGAGAACCGAGAAATGGTTGAGGGAAAAGAGACAGGAAGGGCTTCAGGATAAAAATACCCAACAATTCACTTCAATGATTGGATCATCACCTCCCATAAACTCTTCTAACCAACCTATTGCTATCTGTGGTGCAGGTGCTTCCAAGCCATCAACTGAAAGAAGCCCTACCACTAAGAGGTCCATAAGAGTCCTCACATATATTTTACCCTCTCGTGTTACTAGGTTGAGGACCAAAGGTAAAAGAAAGAAACAGGTTTCTGAAACAATAGTTGTTGATCTGAATTTAGAGGAAGATTCAGAAGAACCTATGGGTGAGAAGGAACTAAGTCCACACAGAATAGAGGAAGTTGACACTGGGCCACAGTCAGGGGCCATTATAGAGACCCTTGAAATATTAATGATTTCAAATGTATCCTCTGATAGATTGAACCCTGAGAAGACAACCTTAGCCCCTGCACCAAAGTGGCTAGAGAGTTCTATCTCCGACAAGAAAAAAATAATTCCTTTTGTTGTCCCTTTAGAGGACATGGTGAGAAAATGCTTAGGGAAAACACCTAAGCCTAAGAAGCTAAAGGTGACATCCATAGTGGACATCGATCCAAGTACTAGAAACTGGAGTGCTGAGATAGCCAAACCAGTGACTGAGGAAGAAGTGTAGGATCCAACAGTGCAAGATTTCACTGTTGAGAGAGTGGATCTCGGTGCTGCATCAAGAGCTGCAGATGTTCATCACCTCGAAGCATCAACCAAGAGGATAGTTAGTCGAAGTTGGAAAGATGAAAAGGACAAGAGGGAATTGAAGCAGACTCTGCGTTCAATGGCAGAGTACATCAATGCTATACATAATCCCAACCCGCAGCCAATTTCACAATTCTCCCTGTCTTTCGACCCTAAATCACCAGTCAACCAAAAGATGCTAGATCAAGTTCACAGAAACAAGATGGCGGCGAAGATATTTGACAGTTGGTTGGATAACATTGAGCATAAAGGAACTGAATACATTTGCGAACTCAATAGCATATATGATCTGACTGCTGCCACCATTGAGGACCTTAAAGCACAGGTTGCTGTTTGGGTGAAAGATGAAGGTAAGTGGATGAATGTAATAAACCAAATAGATGAAGTTCAGAAATATGGGCTGGTGAAGTTTTTGACAGAAAAGAGCCTGACTGGTTTGGACGAAGATTTATTATATGTGAATAAGAAAAATATTGAATGGAGGAATTCCATATCACGGTAAGGATGCTTTGAACTTACAAAGTTAATTAAGGAGATAACAGAGTTCACTCAATCGCTGCAACATGACTTGCAATGCATTGATGTTAAATACATAAAAGATGATGGGAAACCAGTGGAAGATGTTGACGCAGTGGTCTAATCTTTCAAAGATAAAATCGGCTTCGTCAAAGAAAATGACAATATTTTAATTAAGGATTTCTCTCGGATTTCTAAAGTTGAGTCACTACTTTACCTCTGTATCGATGCACTTCCAGAACACAAAGAAAAACTTGGGAAAATGCGAAGGGAAAAAGAAGTTTGGAAGTCAAGAATGAAACATATAGGTATTCCCAACTTCCCGAAGATTCAGGAGTTCGTTGTAGCTTTTCAGGAGTGGAAGACTCAACATGCTTCCCAGGCCACCGATGACAAATCTGGAGATGCAAATCCGTTGTCCCAGTCATGATCTTATTGGCTCACTTTCTTTATTTTAGTTCCTCTGTTATGTTATTTTCTACAATCTTGATCTTTAAAATCTGTTGTTATAAACTAAATCCTGTACGGGTCAGAGTTATGTTAACTCTGGGTTTGATTTACTCAAAGATATGATTAGGGCACTCATATATATATAGCTTTTTAAAAATCTTTTCAGATATAGATAGACTGAGAAAGGAAGAAAGAGGAATTTTAGCTGAACTATTTTATGGTTTTACATTATGTGATGATTGTCTGAGAAATTTTTCATCTATGAATGAGAAGAAGAAACAATTACTGCTTACCTAGATCTGTGTGTCTGAGTGCTTGGAATCAGATTTTCTGTGTGAAATCTCCTTTCATCTGGTAATTGCTCTTTTATTGGACAACTCGTCATATGTGTTCTATTATTTATTGGTTTAGCAAATTCATATGTATGTGTTCATGTATTTGAATGTATCAAAAGTAGAATCTGTGCATTTTATTACTCACTGTTACTGCATAAATTTATCGCATTCATAACATAGTTATGTATGAATGTCAGTTTGCCTTAAGCATTTTCTGGTTAAAAGTGCATTTGGGTAGTTGAATAGATTAAATTCATTGGAAATCTTAAAGGGAGCTGTACCTAAATTCAGAGGGGAACTAATTTAAAAAGTTCACCCATTTGTTGCTTAACTCGTTTGTTCTTCGAAGAGGGGTATAGAGTCAAAATAAAACATTTTCAGAATAAGGACAAATCTGTTAGCCAACAGTTGGCAAAGATGGAGTGAAAACAATTTGGAAGGATAACAGTTTTCAGAGCCAACACAAGTGAAAGGAGACTTAAGACGTCTCATTGGAGGTAACCATGAAGATTTTTGATGGAGAGCAGAGGGTCGATCTTTGGTTGAAAGAACTAGTTTATTGTGAGTAGATATTTTTGTTTGGAGTGGTACAGAGTGAAGATAGGATAAAGTTGTATACAGATTTTCTTGTGAGAGAGAGAAGCCATTAATGGCTGAGAAATCAAACTATTGTATTGCATATTTATAGTTGGTTGTGAGTAAATTTGAATAAAATAAATCAGGAATTGAGTAGTTTTGTTGCAATCTTATTTTGTCAGTTTTGGTTTTGTGTTTGAGTGTTTGTTTTTGTGAGAGGGGAGTAGCCCCTCTCCATCATAAACTAAGCTTCTCCAAAATCATCTTCTTTGGTCATTCTAATTGCCCTTGTCCACTCTCTTGATCCAATTTCATGCTAAAAAATTAATAAATCTACACGCCCACTAAATCTAGTAGAGGGTATAAATTGAAATTATCAATCGACAATTGAAACCTCCCACAAACAAACACTATACATGGAACTAGTTTGATACCACTTGATCCTTAAATAGGGCAGTGGTGCCACTTACTACTCATCAACAAAGAATTATACTTAAACAACCCTACAAGAACCTTCAACAAAATTGTATTTCCATCTCCAATGGAAACACTCTACAATCAAACATGTTCATTGAAGTTGTATACATGCAAGGAAACCATGAAAAAAGAGTACATCCATATAAAGAAATAAAAACATAACTAAAACACAAGTGTTACACCTAGAGAAACCCTTAATATGGAGAAAAACTCTAGAAGAGTGAGCTTCAACTCCTCATGCCACTAGGTTCCAGTTCAATACAAGTGATTATAAAGCCTCCAAGGTGAATATGAGCTTCTATAATGAAACAACACTCTCAAAACTACTTATGACAAGCCTCTTCACCATAAAATGGACAAAATAAAGGCTAAAACATGAGATCTAACCTCCCCAACTATGTTTAGAACAAAAATATATCTTTCCTATAACCTCCCATGTGTCAAAAAATAGATTATCAAATTTCAAAAAGGTGATTTGAAATGTCAAAACCCTTCATATTCAATGTATTGCATCAACTATGACAAACTGCCACTTCTACCATGACGTAATTTAGTTTTTGGCATGTGTTTTCAAATTCACCAAGTGATTCTATTTTCACCACCTATGGTAATCAATACTTTTTCTAAAGTTGGTTTTCTACTTCATTTGGTCACACACTGTATTTCAAGGCATCCTTGAGATGCTTTGGATCATCCCAAATATGACTAACAAAAATACAAGTCTTTTGACAATAAAACCCACCAAACTTATGTCTCCATGGACTCTAAGGAAACTCCTTGATAGAAAGTAGCAACATGATGCCAATGGTTCAACATCTTGACCCAAGTTTTTGGATCAATCATTCAATGTATGTAGAAATAATTTGGCCAATAACTTATCTTTATACACATTGTAGACACCTAAAAATGGTCACAACCACCTTCATTTGTTATCCGCATTCTGAACCTGATAATTCCCACCATTCTACCTGACACACATGTTAATTAAATAATTTACAATTATTTAATTAGCATGTCCTCGCCTTTCCCCATTGCCAAAAATCAATTTCTTCTACTATAATCCAAAAAATAAATATTAATAAAAAACTATAGTTCATATGCACTCTCAAAAATTAAATAAATATGCCTATTTATTTAATTCTCTATTTTGTGCACTTTTGATTACTTTTAGTAATCATCATTATTTTCTCCTAATCATGTGCACATAGCTTAATTAAAATTAACCTACAATTACATCTCCCCATGTTTTTAGAAGTCCACTTGTCATTCAATGTACATGCATGTACATGACAAGTGGTACTTTGGAAGCACAGACAAATCTTCCAAATAATCCTATTTGTCATATTTCCTTCTCACCCACTCCAAGTGTCACTATTCATGAAGTTTTAAATTCCATGTGGCACTATTCCTCCACTATTCATCTAATTTTAAATTCCATGTGTTCTCTACTACCAAATTCACTAAATCCAAACTGCACCTTTTCATAAATGAGTCCTTACATGTCATACACCTACCTCATCCTGGCCATCCATCCATTCAACCATTCAATTTCATCCATTGATCTTCCCTTGAATCTTGGAGTATCCTTCTCATCCGACCTCCTTGTGACACTTGTCCAATTCTCCTTGCTTAAGGATGCTCAAGAAATGTGAGCCCTTGATCTCACAATTCAATCCTAGCCCTCCATCCTCACCTCCAAAAATCTATAAATTGAGCCCTCCCCATCCATTTTCAACAAGCACTTTGAATGTAATAAAATTCTATCAATTTGAGCACTAACATCTTAGCAATTTAACTTAAATACTAGCAATTAGGACATATCAAGAACTAGGCATAGTCAATTAGGGTGCAATTTTATAGTAATTAGGTGCTTAGCTCTTCTAGTATTATCTTGAGGTTGTATTTGATTGTAGATGGAATAGGTCGATTGATTTAGCTTGTTCCCCATGGTCTCTTTCTAGTGTACACACACGTAACATAAAATTGCAACTTGGAAAGATTGCAAATGAATATTTGGGTCACCATTTTCATTATACATATCAAAATGTGGTGCCATAAAATTGATTCCCTATTTTGTGCACATAAAATTGATTTCCTTAGCATTGGCTCTTCTTCTACGAGAAGAAGAGGTTGGTATAAACTCAGAGATGATAGCTCCTCCACACATTTTATTTAGCACAGCAGGTGAAAATGCTTTGAAATCCCAAAATTCACCGCCCTTGCACAAAAGCTATGTAACCCATATGCAGAGGCAGCAAATTTCGCTGCCCTTACATCACTCACCTAAATTTCTCTAACTCTGGGAAATTTTTCCTTTTGTTGACCATGGCCCGCTTTCGCTCTGTTTCTCGCATCCATTGTTCTGTAGCCCCGCTAAGCTCATGCTCTTGAACAAAATCTTCATCATTGCAATTCCCTATTGCCATATTTTCCTAACACTGCAAAATAATGAATCTTGTGTTGCAGTTTCTTCTACACATTTTTCGAGGTCCATCTTTCGACAAAGATACTTGTGATTCAGATGATTGATCCGTCACCAAGGAAGACAAAAGTCATGAAGTATAAGTATCAGGGAGTGTTTCCTATAACATCTGTGACATCCAATGGGGATGAGATCAAAGACACTAAGATTGGTCATGTGGACATGGCTGAGTTTGTGGAGAGAACGAAACAACAACCCCTCAATCACTTTATGAAATGGATTATAGAGAGCAACATTCACTTGGTGGCTGCTTTCCCTGTTGTCGCACATAATCCTGAGTTTGTACTTCAAGTGGCAGCACACTACAACAAGGATAATAGGAGTGTCATTGATGCCAACAAGAATGTGATTATAAGATTGTATCCAGAGTTCTTAGATAAAGTCTTCATGTGTCCTAGCCTTGACACATGTGCAGAGATTGATTTTGATTCTTCTTAGAAAGAATATGATAAGGACCCTGTTAGTAATAATTTATGTTTGGGGTTTCAGGTTAGGTCTCTTCCCTAAAAATCCAAAAAAGTTCTAATATTTTGGCCTTTGCAGATGTGAAAATGCAAGAAATCAGATTGGTGTGGGTCAAAATATGCAGTGGCGGGTCAGGAATCTCTATCGGCCCCTAAAAACTGTTTCGGGTCACAGTTTTCTGTGTCTGAATGTTTCTGGCAGTGGCTGAGAGGGTCTTACATTTCGAACGCCGTGGGATCTGCCATGTTTCAACACAGTTTCTAAGTGTTTCTAAGAATGGCGCGGAAGGCACCACGTGGAGGCACCCGTGAGACACAAAGAAAGTAACTAAGGCCTTGCGGACGATGCCACGTGTTGGTTTCCGCTAGTGTTTCTAAAAGTTTCGTAAGTCTCCGCCAAAAGCTTCGAAGACCCTTAATGTTTCTCAGAGCCCCACGGAAGGTGCCACATGTCGCTCCCCGTTAAAGTTTCTAAAAAGTTTCCAAGCAGGGGCGGAGCGTGCCACGTGTCTTTTGTAGCTGCTGTGGAGGCCGACACGTGTCGGATTCAGCGTTGTTTCTGCATGTTTCAAAGTGTGGCGAAGTGGAGGTGGGACCCAGTTTTAAGATACAGGTCCGCGGAAGGTGCCACGTGGTGGCTTCCGCAGGAGTTTCAAAAAAGTTTCTAAGTGTTTCAAGTGGAGCGCGGAAGGCGCCAAGTGTCGCAGTTCGCGAGGTTTCTATAAAGTTTCTTTGAGGTTTCAAACGGCCGTAGAACTTGCCAGGTGTCGATCTCCGCAAGAGTCTCAAGTGTTTCAAGTGTTTCTCAAGTGTAGCATGGAAAGCGACACATGTTAGCTTCTGTTGGAGTTTCTTAGGAGAGTCCCTAATGTTTCAGGGGTGCTGCGGCGGCCGCCACATGGTGGCTCCTGCGTAAGGTTCTGACAGAGGCTCTCGGCAGGGAAGTAAAGGGAAAAAGTAAGCGGTGACCCAGCATTGGAAACTTGAGGTGCCTACGTGGCACAGTTTCGTTGGCTGGTGACTTTTCAATGTTTTTGACACCATTGATCGCAGCGACGGGAGGGTTTTTGATCGACGACCGGGTTTTAATCTTGCAGCGATGGGTTTTTTCCCTCGTTTGCAACTGTTTTTGGTGGGAAATTTCGTGGAAACTTGTTGTGGCTACTTTCCTGAGGCCGCGGGTTGGTGAGGCAGTAATGGCAGTTGTTGCAGAGGTATGGGACGATGATGGACAGGTCAACCACCATTTTTATGATGCAAATCTTCAGGCGGTGGCCCAGATCCTGATCTCACCTGTTCCCTCCTCCTTGTCCCTCTGCAGCATTTACTGTTTTGAGCGCCATTTTTCAGTGCAATGTATCTGGCAAATTTTTGATGTGCCATGTAATTAATTTACTGGGTACATTTTCTTGCTATTTAAGCAGACTGTGTGACCCATTTAGAGGTTGTTGAAGACCTGGGCAATTTTTTGTGTGAATAATGAAGAATAGAGCATGACCTTGGCTATTTTATCCCATTGTGGAGTTTATGTGTTGCAACATGCATGTATTTTGCACATATGTTCAGTTTCAGTGTTGATTTATATGAGAAATGCTTCATTGCATGTGTCTATCTGTTTGTCTCCATTTGTTGCATGTTATTCTCCTTCTTCTGAATCTGGTTGCTAAGGGTTTCTCAGGTTCTAGGATATGGTTTTCTGTATCACATGTTTGATCTCTAACTTCCATTCAAGGAATGGATTAAATTGTTTTAGGTTGAGCATGGGGAAGGTTGCATGTCAGCAGGGATATCTGTAAGTAGAGGCAGTTAGATACCCTTTCTTGGGTGATGTTTGTAAGGCAAGCATCAAGTCCAACCCCCTAAAGCTTGAGTGAAAGTTGCAAACCATCTGTTGTATACGTCTAGTTGACTCCTTGCCCAATGGATAGGCACCAGTCTGTTTCTGGGTCAGTAGTTATGAGCAAAACCCCTTGTCTTGCATCCAGGACATTATGTCCACCCATTTCATCTCTTCCACCTGTTAGTTGTAGGAGTAGGATTAGGAACCCCCTGCATACTCTCATACCCAACCAGACATATATGTCCAAGAGTGTTGCCAACCTTGTGATCTATCATGCAGATCTTGGTCCACACATGAGAGTATTCTGCCTATTATTGTAAAGCTAAATCATTGTGTTATTGGTCTAGTCAAGGTTACATCTTTTATCATAGGGATACCCCCCTTGGTGCGGCAGAACCAGAAGTGAAGGGGAGGCAGCTCACGCAACCTCCCATAATCTGTTGGCCGAATCCGCCTGTGCATTGGAACTGGCAAACCCTCTGCAGATTTGGAAACCAACAGACCTGGAGATAGAAAAGAAGATAATCAACACCAAATGGCTAAAGTATGCAAGGCCAAATCTCTTGAGATGGCCTAAAAGCTTTCCTAGGAGTGATTTCATTGAAGAAATCAATTATTTGATTACTCTTCTCAGTAGAGTAAGGGGTTCTACATCTTCCACTTTTCATGAGTGGATGTACCTCTACATCAGGGTAATATTGAAGGAAAATCAAAAGATATTTTGGGGTGAACATATCAACAATACCATACATGAGCAACTTACTAAGGTGTCCACTACCTCCAAGTTTTATATGACATCTTATCTTTTTTATGTTGCTGCCTCCATGAGGAGTTTTCTAGGTCTATCAGTAGAGGAAGATCAGAGGGTTGTCTTAGTGTATCAGTATTATCCTCAATTGACTCTTAAGGGAGTCATTCATCATTTCAGGAGGGTGAATGATGCTTTCTTTGTTGTTTTCATGTGTTTGTTTGATCTTCAATTAAAACAGAAGAGAGTTTCTGATGAAGCTTGGGCAGTAGTTAACAAATTTGGTTGTTTGTATCTGTAATTTCCCACTTTCACTTATCTAAGAGTTGGGTATTTCCAAGGTTATCCCTATATGTTACCAAGGTATCCAAGTGACAAGATTGTGTTAAAGGAATTATACTGACAGATCATTGTTGTGCATAATAAACAAATGGAGATGAAGAAACCTGGTTTTAGATTCCTGATTGAGATTGGCAGGTATTCCATCCATACTTCTACTAAGGCTAAGGCCATTGAATCTGAAATGCAACTTGTTACTATGAATCATTTCAAGAGAAGAGCTAACTTTGATTACAAAAGAGTTAAGGATAAAATAAAGAAGAAATTTTTGTCTCATGTGCCTATGGTAGAGGATGTTTGGGTTGATCTAAGGATAGAAGAAGACATCAAGAAGATGGACTAGTGCTGGTTGACTTTAAGTCAGGTTGAAGATTTGGAGTTGGCAGACATTCCAGAGGATATGACAGATGATGGAAACATTTTGGATCTTTCTTATGTCAGTGAAAATATTGAGAGCTCTTCTTTTCCTATTATTCAATGGTCAAAGAAATAAGTCACTTCAATTAGGCAAAGATTCCAACCTATCTTGGAAAACACCAATGTTTGGTTGGAAGGTAAAGGCATTCATTTGAAGAATTTTGTCACTAGATCTGAGAAGGAAAATCAAGAGAAAAAAGCTAAGAAGTCTGAACTAAGGATGAAGAACAAAAGTGATGCACCTAGTTCTAGCAAGGCTACCAAGCCTAAGATCAAATTTGTGTCTAAGGGTGGTAAGGCTAAGGTAGCTGAAGAAGAGTTGACTGTTGAAGAGATAGCCACTGAAGAATAGGCTATTGAGGACCCCACTACTAGAGAATTAGTCACTGGGGAAATATCTTTAAAGGAAAGAGAAGAGATTGAACAAGAAGTAGAAAGAGGGGAAGAATAAGAACAACATGAAGAACCTACCATGTCTCCTCAAAAGAACATGTCCCAGGAGCCACATGTTTCTTCTCGTTTGAACACTTTTTCAGTTTCCCTTTCTACGCCCATTGTCTCTATTACCCCAGTTACTCCAATTGTTATTCAATCTTCTGGTTCTTCTCCATCTCCATTTAAGACCATTTTTGATAGTCCCAAGACTGCTTTTGATGCTATTTTTGGTTCTTCTAAATCTTTGCCAAGCTTGTCTTCCCCATCATATGGTATTGGTGCTCAATCTATTTTAGATCAATTCATGTTTGGATCTAAGCAAGTTCCAAATGTTGATGTGCCAGGTGCTATTTTTACCAACACTTCACCAATTGTGACCACAACTAGTGTGAGTTTAGCTCCTTCCACACCAATTATGGATTCAAATTTGGATGCAAATGTGTCAGTACTTCCTCCGTGGCTTTCATCACATACCCCAAAGAGAAAGAAGCAAGATGTCTCCCAGATGACTTTAACTTCAAGAAATTGGTGCCTGTGAAGACCAAAACCAAAAAGAGGCCAAAGACTCTATCTAGGCTCTTTGATGATAAAGGTCACATGTATGTTGAGATAGCACAACCTCCTCCTGATGCAACTATTGAAGATTTTGATATGAATGACTATTCAATCTCAAGAGTTGAATTGGGGAAGATCACACATGAGGGTGTAAAGGCTGATGCCCAATTCACACTCAATTCTCTTATTGTCAAATTTGATCAAGAGAAGAAATTGAAGGATCAATATAAGGCCAGGGCCGAACAGTTGACTGAAGTGCTACACAAAATCACTTTGACTTCAGAGTCAGTGGAACCTATGGCTATCACTGTTGAAGATCCTGTCATTCAGAAGGTTGAGAAGATACATGCAAGAGGAAGAGTGGTTAGGGAATTTCTGGAAATAATGACTACACAAGGTACACTTCTTCTAACAACTTTTGTGGAAAGAAGAAACAAAATGGAAAAGGTAAGGGCCAAATTGGATGAGGTAGTTGATGCTTTGTCTCAAGAACTCCAGGACATGGATGAAAGTCTAGAAGAGTGGGTGAAAATGAAGAAGTTGAAGTTGAAAACTTTGGTAGGGATTGGTATCATTTCCAATCATGAGTCATATGTTGAAACTAAAGAGATGTTGATTCACTGAATCAATGTTTTGAAAGATTTAATCAAGGACTTGCAGAGCGCTTGAGAAGTTAGTGAAGATAACGATGTTAGTCTTCTCAATAGGCTTGAAGAACTCCCATACAAGTTAGTATATGATGGTCATAAGTTTCTTTCTGTAGAGGAAATGGTGCAAGAATTCAACATGTTTCAAAAAGAATTTGATGAACAAAATTTTTCAGTGACTTCTATGGATAAGCTATTGGATTATCAGTTGACTCTAGATAATCTTAAGATAGATTTGGGGAGATATGAGAAGGTAGCTCCCAACGTGAAAGACACAACAACCAGGGTTCATGTTAATTCAAAGAACACTTTTAGGCCAGATAGCATTGACATGCAAGCAATGCTGACAATGTATGAAGAATTCATGAAGAAGGACGGTGGTGGGAGTTGATCAAGTTGATCATGCCTTAGATTATTTTCCAAACATTTCTTTTATGCTTTATGTATTTAGCTTTGGACATATTTACACATACTTTTCAAATGTGTAATTACATGTAGAAACAAGGAAAGTCCTAAATCAATAAGGACTCTTTTTGTTGAATAAGTCATAGTTAGTTTTACTTTTCCTATTTTTTCTCATGGCCTCTCCCTATAAATAAAAAAGGCCTCTTTTGTAAATTTTATCTTTATTCTATTGAAGTGAAGTGCTACCAATTTGAGAAGCAATTTAAGACTCTATGCTTATTGTTGTAAATCAATTTTCAAGCAATTATCAATACAAGAAAAACAAGTTAGCATCCAATCTTTGTCTTGGATCAAATTTGTTATGTGATAGAATTGTTCTTATGTCTTTTCTATTGCATTATCTTTGGTAAGTGGTTGAAGTGTGAGTGTATATATCAAGTATTTAAAGAGATATTTCAAATCTGATTTTTGTGGACTTTGAGCTACAATATCATTTGTGGAAATTGTGTTATGTTTGTAAATTCAAAATAACTTAAAGACTTTGAGCTGCAAGTTGATTTCTGTGATCAATTTATCATATCTCAGTATATAGTGAAGACTTTGGGCTACACTCTATTCCAGAATCCTTACTTTCATTTAGCATAAGAAGCAACGGAAAATTTTGTGTTTTCATGGGTTTCTTTGTGATTCAAATACACTGGTATTATTTAGTTATTCTTTTGTGTAACTCAAATACATATTGGCTATTATTGCTCCAAGATAGTAATTAATAGCGATTGTATGACATAAGCTTTGTATTGTGAATTGTAAACATCTTTTCTAAAAAAAGAGAAATAGATGATATGGAAACACCCCATGGCTAGTTTTAGTGTAAATACATCTAGTAAGTTACTGCTTGATTTCAGTTAGCAATAAGAAGGTAGCCTCCCCTTTTTGAGAGGAGAGATTAAATCTCATCACACTGTGGTTGATATAACCATTTTGTCTTTAGTTAGTTGACGAAAAAATATTCACCCAACAAGGTAAAAGGAAAAGAACATTGGGTTTGAAGGTTAAAGAGGTCTCTCTATGGTTTGAAACAGTCTCCCAGAATGTGGTATCAAAAGTTTGATTCATTTGTATTGAAATTGAGTTTTGTTAAGAGCCAGGAGGATCACTGTATTTATATTCATTGTATTGGTGATTTTATACTGATCATTGCTTTGTATGTTGATGACATGTTATTTTTCAGCAATACTAAGGGTATGATCAGTGAGCTGAAAGCTCAACTTTCAAGTGCATTTGATATGAAGGATCTTGGAGCTACCAGGTATATTCTGGGAATGGAGATCAAGAGGGACAGAGGTAACAGAAAGCTTTGGTTGTCACAAAGTAAGTATGTGAATACTACTTTGCAAAGGTTTAGTAGGCAAGACTGTAACCCAATTAGAGTTCCTTTACCCATTGGTACTAAGCTTTCATTAGATATGTGTCCAAAGAATGAGGATGATTTTGAGGATATGTATAATGTGCCATATGCTAGTGCTATAGAGAGTTTGATGTATGCAATGGTTTGCACTAGACCAGATATTGTCCAAGTAGTGGGAGTTTTTGAGCAGATTTATGTTTAACCCTGGTAGACAACATTGGAATTATGTGAAGAGGGTGTTTAAATATCTTGCAGGTACTCTTGATCATTGTTTGGTTTATTCTGGTATTGATAGTGTTGATAAATCTTTGGACATACATGGATTTGTTGATTCAGATTGGGCAGGTGAATTGGATAGTCCAAGGTCCACTAGTGGCTATGTGTTTACTCTGTTTGGAGGAGAAGTGAGTTACGTTGGATGAGTAAGAGGCAGCCCATAGTTGCTTTGTCCACCACAGAAGCAGAATAAATGGTTGCTACTCATGTCTCTAAGGAGGTAGTTTGGTTGAGGAGATTGTGTACAGGTATTGGATTTGATTGTAGGATCATTCAGATTGGTTGTGATAGCCAGAGTGCTATCTGTTTGGCCAAGAATCCTATGTATCATGCTTAGCCTAAGCATGTTGATGTTTAGTATCACTTTGTTCGAGAGTTGGTTGCAAATGGATAGATTGAGTTGAAGAAGATAGACACTCAGAAGAATGTTGCAGATTCATTGACCAAACCTGTGAGCACAGAGAAGTTCGTGTGGTGCAAAGAGGCCATGGGTCGTGTTTCTAGTACCTGATTATTTCTTTTGATTTCTTATGGGTTGATTTACAATGTATAATGTCAAGTGGGAGAATGTTGGAATAAGGTGCCATTAACCTTGTAAATTCTAATATTGTATTTATTCCGTTTATTATTTGTAATTTTGTAATTACCCATAAGGGAATGAGGTAGTTTCACTGGCAATGGTAATTCTGGAGTCATCGAAGGTAATTAAGGAGTGATATTTACTATTGGCAATTGTAAAACTCATGAGTAAATAAGTGTAGGCGCCACCTTGGGAGAATCTACTATTTTTAGCATATATGATGCACGTCATAATGTTTGGTGGGTGCATGTAAATAATCTATGACAATTGTAAGTTGTCATAAGATTCTATGACACTATGATGCATATGACAGGTATTAATGAGTTGTAAGTTGCTATGTTTAGTCCCATGCACTCATCTTGAGAAGATTCTTGTTAGTGGTATCTATGATGGTTATGATGCATCATAAGATGCTGTAAGTTGCTATTCTTGGTTTTGGGCGCCCAACCTTGCATGGTTGTTTTTGGACAAGTGGAAGGTGCATGTATGACAACATTTAATGTTTGCATGTGGGGGAATCTTAGGAGAGAGAAAGTGAATGCCTAGAATGGAGGGAAAACACATCTATAAGTATTTACCATTGTATTTGTTGCTGCAATATAGATTTTAGGTACTCAGGTGCTGCAAGAATGTTGTCGGATTGAAGACTAGTGGAGATAGTTGTGTAGTTGATGTATTGTACAATCTTTTACAGATTAATACAAACTTGTACCTCTTTCCTGGTGGAGTTTTTTAACTCCAAGGGTTTTCTCCACGTAAACACTATGTCATTGTGTTTAGTTCTTCATGCTTGATATTTTCTCTGTAGTGGGTTTTCTATTTTAATGCAATCTCCATTGATAATACACTGGTATAAGATCATTAAACATATTTGAATCAGATTTCCATTTGAAGTAGTTGTGCTTTCATTTCTAACAATTTGTACATAATTATAA
This sequence comes from Cunninghamia lanceolata, assembly GCA_027924645.1. NCBI lineage: Eukaryota > Viridiplantae > Streptophyta > Pinopsida > Cupressales > Cupressaceae > Cunninghamia > Cunninghamia lanceolata. Next base: position 558,263 of record BSBN01001315.1, on the reverse strand, counting down.
TCAAAGATGATAATAACTATTTTATGCATGGAGGATCCATAAACTTGAGAACAAACACTGATAATATAATAGAATATGAAGCTTTAATAAATGGTCCAAAACTTGCAAAAATAGTGGGTGTGCAAAAGCTTGAAGTAGAAGGTGACACATTGTTGATGATAAAGATAAGTCACAATGGAACCTGTGCAAATTGGAGATCATCAAAAAGCCTCTTGGAATAAGAACAATAGACTAGTGAAAGTCTTGATCAAATCACCTTCTCACATTGCTATAGAGATGATAATAGAGCGGTTATCCTTTTAGAAAACCACGGAATCAATCAACTCCCACTCCCACATCAATATCGTGCACCACCTAATTCATGGATCAACTTCAAAAAACTCTTATCATTTTAGCCCCCTAAACTAAGGTACATTGTTTATTTCTACCACCCCACACCACCTTATTTTTCATTACCATCACTTGTGTGAATTAAACCCAACCCATTAAAATCCTAGTATCATATTCCTTGGTGATCAATTTTATCTTAAAATGAAATAGCACCCACATTATATCCCACATGTAATGATAATCGCCACTTGGATATGAATGTGTTATAACCATGATGGTAGGAAGTTGGGATATTACATGGCTTATTTTTTTGTACTTTGTTGTAGGTTTTATGTGGCATGGATCTCTTTGATTTGGTAGTTTTTTTGTGTGCATTAAATAGATCATAAACTAGTGTACCAATTGTAGTGAATGAAAATTGATTCAACTAAGAAAAGTCTTATTTTCTAAGCTTAGAAATGTTTTCTCAAGGCATTACACTAGGAAAAGCTATATATTTTAGAGAAATTAATTTGCCACTATTCTAATTAGAAAAAACAAATTAAAATAGAAAATCCTAATGTGTTTTAATCTTGAAAAAAAAATTCTTTAAATAGCTAAACACAAATTCTCACTAAAAATGATGTTGATTTAGAGATTTTGGAGAGTAAATTTGACAAAGATAAACATAGAACTGTAAATAATAGGTAAAGAGGAACCTGGTGCTGAAGTTTAAAGATCTCAATTGAGGACACCAACGCAACGTGCAAATGTTTGTGCCATGTGCTATCGTTCGTTCGGTCACTATGATAGGAACTCTACAAACCATCTTTTCCTCAAAATTTGTGCCCAATCGACATAACAAGAAATAGAGACAAGAAGAACAATACTCCTTGTGATAAAAAAAAATAGTTTGACCAATGTATTACAAGAAAAGAGATGAAAATTACAAAAGGAAGGAAATGAAAAGTCATGTGTGGTCAATGTCCTCAAGTAGAACTAATAGTTGAAACAAAAAAAATGTTGAGGTTACTTGGGAGCTTGTCACAAATGGTCAAGCACCTATTTCAATCTTTCAACCTCCACAAGTAGCCAAGAAAATGATAAAGTGTGTACTCTTAGCCTAAATGTGTCTAGAGCTAAAATTAGTGACAAGATGTCTATGAATTATACTCTTAGGTCTAAAAAAAGTAGCAAACTAGTGTGTATATATGTGGAGACAAGAGGATAGGTGAACCCAAGAATGTTAAGAACACTACTTGAAGGATTCTACCAAAATAACAAAAATGAAACTTGAAGACAAGGACACTATCACCTCTAGCAAGAAGAGATGAAGCCCACAAAACCAAGCACCAAGGTGCCCTCAACAAAAAAAGATGCCAAGGAAACCAACATCCAGATGTAGTGTGTCCAATGCCTTGCAAAGAGTGTTGAAAGGTGTTGCAAATTCACATAGAAACCAAGAGATTGTTGTAGATAATAAGAGAGTGTTATATATTTCTCAAAAGATTGCAAGATAGCTTCAGATTTCAAAAGATAGTCATTGATAACAAAAGATAGAAAGAGATAACAAAGATAGATTTAAAATTAGAGAATGAGAGGGAAATAGGAAGTCCAAGAGTCTCTAAAAGCCATTCAGATTTTGGTCAAAGGCATTACAAAAGATGTTACATCCCCAATTTTTGTCTTGCAATACTTTTTACCTTTACTTGGACATAAGTAAATTTATTATGACGTTTAGATTAATAACAAGGAAAGACATGGATTATATTGAATATCATTTATGAAATTATGGAAATGATTATGTTATTATCGATTTAATATTTGCATTATGAGATTTGATTTATTATTTGAATAATGATGCACTGATCATAATTTGTTTGGTAACAAGTTTGATATAGGATTACAGGTTTTTAAATGATTCTCGGAGAAAAGAGAGAGAGAGTATCTTTCGAGGAGAGAGATATAGACCTCGGGTTACGAGTGGTTTATTTGCCAAATCGAGTATAAGTGTTTAATGAAAATGTGAACCAATGCATCGTAAGAGGTAAGTCTTGCCTTGTCAGTTTACTTTAGAACCCAATCGACAGATAGTCGATATCTTACAAATCTTTGTAAGTTGTAGTGTCTCATCATAGTCGTTAGTAACTTAAACGACCTCATTTGTGTATGAACCATGACCATTTACGTTTAACGTAAAAGTTACGACATCATTGTCGTAAAATGGTCGTCTTATTATTATTAAGTCACTTGAGGTTTTGTTGTCGATTCTTAAAGTCAAGACATTTTTGTCAAGTTAAGAAGCCATGATTTTGTCGACAGATTGTGATGGGGAGACAAGCTCAACCCAATCACATTATCTGTAATCCTTTGTTTAAATATTATCATTTTATTGATTAAACCATAACTATATAATAGAGGCGATGTTATGTGAATCATATTTGATATAATCAAATAAGAATATGCTTATGTGTCGAATGAGGATAATACCTCATGATAAGTTAATAATGTTATGCTTGAGTAGCCGAAGGCTTACAGATAGGAGAGCCTTCAATAATAGTAGTGGTGATTCGAATCACTTATTGGTGATCATTAAATGATTAACAATAGTTAAGTGATGTGTTGGCCTCTTCCAAAAGAGGAGGACTATGGTATTAACTACCACCATCAACGAGCCCATGGGACGGTTATCTTCCATCGACATGTGTAAACTTTGCATAAAACTTGGCTTTGGTTAGAACCGAATCGATTATGGACTGTTATGCATTCAATTAAGTTTGCAACTAAAATAAGTGGAGGTGTGAAGTAAGGTGACTCTATAGGAGTCATGCCTAAGCCTTTAATAACAACGACTCAGTTGAGCCATGGGATAGATTTTATTAAAAGTAGATACTTGTGTAAAATATAGGGGATACGTAGAAGAAAATCATGGCTGAGAAGAGATACATAGCCAGAGGCGTCGACTGTAGTGTACTATCAACAAAATTTTCCAACTCTAAGACTGTCGACTATCAGGTATCCCTCAATTTTCATGTGTTTAAATAACAATGAGGAAATCGACTGATTCTTTCTAGAATGTCCATTGTTGTGTCTTGGATAGTTATATGAGTATGCCAGTGAGGTATATCCTCCGGAATTCAATATGTTTCTGTTAAAAACTATTAGTGTCGATCACAGGAGAATGCAGATAACATTACTAGTAAACTATTTTGATCTATTTCTGAAAATGATTAGGCATCGAATGCAATTTATATGGCTGATGCTTGGTAATGCAAGTGAATACTTTGTTATAGTATTATGAATCAACTATTTACTTGTTGATTTCTAAAATGATAATCATATCATACTGTAGTATGGAGGATAAACGATCATTATAGAAGAAAGTTGTCATAGTTGTCATGAGCTTTGAAAAATAGTCTTCTTATTGAATACGTTTGTAGCAACCAATGATATGTTTATGAGATAATCATACAATAGACTCTCAAATTTTATTAATATTGATTGAACTTTGATAGTTATACTCATAGCCTTGAGTAGTATAGATTAGACCTTGAGTCGGGGTATTATTATTTTAAAACATTTTCCTTGTTTAGTTTTTATATATGTTAAAAATGATATCTTATCCAAAGAACTTAGATTCTTAGTGGTCTATGGCAACTATGGTATAATCTATTGAATGGTAGAAGAACCAGGGATAGTAGATAAATGGGATAAATGTCAAAAGATCTTCTTAATGTCTATACTAGTAATCTTGATGAGTATAGCTATAGTAAACCATTATGTGGAAATAGACTATGTCTACATAGAAACAACCTTGTATAAAATCATATGAGTATATATGTAGTGATGGTTAATGACATCACGTAGAGGTAATTTGAAAAGTATTGATATTCCTTTGAATAGAAGTTAATATCTTCACAAGAATTATAGTATTCTTAACCATGGTTGAGTTAAACCAAAGGTCGATTATGAACCATAGCGTTACAGAAATGAGATGATATATATTGAAATATCGTAATATTCAAGGGTTGTTTTAAAACCCTAGAGTCGATTATGAACCCAATGATTGGTTATGTCAATTAGACTTATCTAAGTCAAGAAAACTATTGTCATGACAAGATGATTAAACCATTACATAAATATAGTCGGTGTGAATAACTGCGAGAATACGACAGTATCCAAGTCGAGTAGGGGTGGGTGAACACAACGACCACGTTCATTTTGAACGTTATTGATATTAAAAACTTTGGCCAAAGTAATGCATTTGTTTTCTACATGCATTGTCGGTTCATTATATCTGGATTGCTCATCCTATCGAAAATCATACTTAGCTAGAGGGTATCTAGGGTTGTATGGTTGATAGAGTTGAGTAGGATACAACACTATGTACTCGGGAAAGGCAAATTACCACTGGTCACCTAAGGTCTATATTCCTCGTGAAGGGTAAGGCCACTTCCTATGTGGAAGATGTGTGGGAGACTGCCAGTCTGTGGATGGAGGTAAATCACTGGAAAGATACTCTCTCTCCAAGCAGGAAACGTGCCATGACTTGTGATAAAGATGTCAGATATTTAGGAGTAATTATTCCAGAATTGGTTTATGTAATTGATTTACATTTGTAAAGATTGTAATTGAGAAAGACAATATGAGTTATTGTATTTTGTAATGAGAAATCTTGTAATTGTAGTTTCTTGATTATATGTTGAATAAAAGAAAAAATTTCTCTCTCATTTTTACCTTGTTAAATTACTTTATGGTAAATTCTCTAATTTTTCTATATTTTTAGAATGTGGATGTTACAAAAGACCAGAAGGCGAAGCAAGGTGGCAAAACATTTTAGAAATAGCCATCATATGACAAGAAGTCAATGGATGCTAGCACATCGTGTAGACATTCACAAGTCACGTTGGCATCCAGGAAACTACAACTCCTAGAAGGTTCAGTCAACACATGAAAACAAAATGGCATGAAAACAAAATTGCACAAAAAAGAGACTAGAAAGTAGAATACAAGCCTAACCTTGGCATAATGGGTAGAAAAAGACTAAGTCAAGGTCTAAATGAGCTTAAAAACATAGTAGGGGACACAAACATCAAAGTGAGTCCAAAACATAGCTTAAAATTGGAAGGGTATGCATTCTTCTATGTTACACCAATGCACTAAGGACAGAAGAGACCCATTTCATAGAGGTAGTGTTACAAATACACATCTACAAGGTATTTTTGGATGTTAGGAATTGACTTCTATGAGGTTCATCAAAGAGTTGTTGGACAATGATGGGATTTGTGATGGTGACCAACCTCTCTCAAAGGCTTGCATTAGGTAGGTGTCTACTTGGGTAGATTACATTTGCATTGAAGGTGACTTGTACTTTCCTATTTTGATGAAGATGTTGTGCACACATGTGACTATATCTGTTATCCCACATTGGTTGTGCATTTACATGTCTTAGTGGTGTATCCTTTATACACCCACTTGGAGCTAATTGTTGAGAATCTCTCTTGTATCACTTTTGCATATTGTGTCCTTGAATATAATTTAATTATTGTATCATTTCAATACTTTGATTTCTTTGTGTTTACCTTTAGCTTTCTTGATCTTAGATTGCTTTCTCTATAGCCAAATCTTACATTCCTTGTTCTTGCTCAGTTTGTTAGGTTCACTTTTTCTTAATGCTCTTTTGAATTTCTAATTTTTCCTATCAAGGATAACATCATGTTCTCAAGCCTATCCATCTTCTCCTCAATGCTAGAAATTCTTGTAACATCTTCCGACTTCCTAAACCAGGCTTCTCCAACATCCTCTTCTTTGGTCATTCTAGTTACCCTTGTCCACTCTCTTGATCCAATGTCATGCTCAAAAAGTAATAAATCTCCACTCCCACTAAATCTAGTAGAGGGTATAAATTGAAATTATCAATCAACAATTGAAAACTCCTAAAAACACTATACATGGAACTACTTTGATACCACTTGATCCTTAAATAGGGTAGTGGTACCATGTACTACTCATCAACAACAAATTCTACTTAAACAACCCTACAAGAACCTTCAATAAAATTGTATTTCCACCTCCAATGGAAACACTCTACAATCAAACATGTTCATTGAAGTTACATATATGCAAGGAAAGCATGAAAAAAAAGTACAACCATATAAAGAAATAAAAACATAACTAAAACACAAGTGTTACACCTAGAGAAACCCTTAATATGGAGGAAAAACTCTAGAAGAGTGAGCTTCAACTCCTCATGCCATGAGGTTCTAGTTTAATACAAGTGATTATAAAGCCTCCAAGGTGGATATGAGCTTCTATAATGAAACAACACTCTCAAAACCACTTATAACAAGCCTCTTCACCATAAAAAGGACAAAATAAAGGTTGAAACATGAGATCTAACCTCCCCAACTATGTTTAGAATAAAAATATATATATTTCCTATAACCTCCCATGTGTCAAAAAATAGAAGATAAGATTTCAAAAAGGTGATTTGAAATGTCAAAACCCTTCACATTCCATGTATTGCATCAACTATGACAAACTGTCACTTCTACCATGATGCAATTTAGTTTTTGTCAAAGTGTTTTCAAATTCACCAAGTGATTCTATTTTCACCACCTAAGGTAATCAATACTTTTTCTAAAGTTGGTTTTCTACTTCATTTGGTCACACACTTTATTTCAAGGCATCCTTGAGATGCTTTGGATCATCCCAAATATGACAAAAAAAATATGTCTTTTGAAAATAAAAACCACCAAACTCATGTCTCCATGGACTCTAAGGAAACTCCTTGATAGAAAGTGGCAACATGATGAAAATGGTTCAACATCTTGGCCCAAGTTTTTGGATCAATCATTCAATGTATGTGGAAATAATTTGGCCAACAACTTATCTTCATACACATAACATAAAATTGTAACTTGGAAATATTGCAAATATGTATTTGGGTTACCCTTTTCATTATACATATCAAAATGTGGTGCGATAAAATTGACAACTAATGGATAAGTCACCATCTCAAAAGTAAGAGGAGTGTGTTGTGCTAGAACATAATCATATGTATCCTATCTACTAGGCACGACATCAACCTTATGCTCTACTTCCAAGATTTTGTAATAGTGCATCAAAGGTGGTGACATAATTAGTGGTGGTGGAAACATGATAACACTAGGAGAGGTAAAAGGAGGATGGTAAATAGATGAAACTAAAAGGAGTGTAATAGGTGAGAGGGATGCTAGAAGTGTAAGAGGGAGGTGTGATAGTAGAAGGTATGACACTAGTAGCATAACATGAAGATGAGACCGTAGTAGGATACGATGAAGGTATGGCATTACAAGGGTGAATGTGGTAAGGAGGCTAACAACTAGTTGGATGAGAATTAGTCATCATATGAGATGAAGGAACATGATGAGTAAGTGCCATGATAATAGGGTTATCATGAGAAACATTAAAAGTATAGGGTAGCAATGGAGGAACAAGCTTGGACAGGTGGGGGGAATATACACCATGCAAAGAGCTAACCTTAGCATCAATGACTTGAAGTATCTCTAAACTAAAGGTCTTACCAATCAATAACTTGTGAAGAGCATCAACCAACTGTGTAGGATAAGCAACACTAACTAAATTGGCAATTTCACGAGGAAGTAATTGTGCAACAAAAGAAAAATCATGTTGATCTATTTGTTCCAAGTGTATCTCATGATCAAAATCATTCTCCTCATTATGATTGGTATCCATAATACCAACATATATGTCATGAACAACTAAATTTTGACTCGTTGTTGGATTGAAATGAGGACATCTTAAAGGGAAAGTAGGACAATGGCAAAACTTTGATATAAACTCAATACATAAATCCTAAATCTCAAAAAATTAGGAAGTCTTAAATCTAAAAACTAAATCAAAAATAAAATCCTAAGGCTAAGACCTAAGGGGTGTAGGATTGAACATGTTCACCAAAACAAATAGTTTTTTTAAAAATTAATCTAGTTAAATAAATAATTGAAGTGGCAGTCAGTAAATACACCTAGAATTAATGAGGTGGGATTAATAATGCAACTAAAATAAATACATAAAAACTATACTTAGCTCTAAGCTCGATGAAGATTCCTCGTGACAAATGTAGCTAATTGATTCACTAATTTATTAGTGCTTGGAAATGATCAAATGAATACCTCTACACCAACAAATTATTTGTATGATGTTCTGGTTCAACTATGTTCTTTGATCATTGCACCTTCAAATATGAAGTCTACTCATAGATATGAACCTTGTGCAAAAAAATGATTTGCACAAAAATGGATGCTTGGAACTTGGTTGCCTTGATATTTGGAATTTGCTACCTACAGCGAGTGGTGTTAATAGATCCCATTTCAAAGTTTGCTAGGCAAGGAATGTTCTTGTTTGATTAAACCCTTGTTGATTCAATGGTTTAGTATAATTGATTGAAGATAGCAAACAAACATGTAGTTATGCCTATTATGCTAATGTAAGCTAATGATGCAATGCTTATGCTCTAGGATGCTCCTTGAGCGGTAATGCAAATTGCAATTACAACTTGTGTATTAGATATTTCTCAATGGATTAAAGTGAATCAGGGTTTGTCTTTTTATACAACACCCTTGTACATAAGTTAACAATTTTTACATTTAAGCCAACTCATAACGATTAGTTAGAGGGAGTCAGCATGGGCCTAAAATTTGAATTTGAATTTGCAAACTCTAAGGTCATTTTCATGCCCACAAAATTGAACTAGCATAGTCTCTAGAACTTGCTCCCCTTGATATATGGAATCTACTACCTACAATGGGTGGTGTCAATAAACCCCATTTTGGAATTTCTTAGGCAAGGAATGTTCTCCTTTGATCAAACCCTTATTGTTGACTCAATGATTTAGTATAACTAATTGAAAATAGCAAGCAAACATGCAATGATGCCTAGGGTGCCATTGTAAGCTAATGATGCAATGTTTATGCTCTAGGATGCTCCTTGAGCAATAATTTAAATTGCAATTAGAGTTTGTGTACTGGATCTTCTTCAATGGATTAAAGTGAATTAGGGTTTATTATTTTATACAACACCCTAGGACACTAGTTAACATTTTTTGCATTTAAGTCGGCTCATAATGACTAGCTAGAAGGAGTCAACATGGGCCCAAATTTTCAATTTGAATTCGTAAATTCTAGGGTCATTTCTATGCCTAAAGAATCAAACTAGGTTAGTTCTGCATTCACATAGTCAACATGGCCCCAAATTTCCAATTTGAATTCATAAATTCTAGGTTCATTTCTATGCCTAGAATCAAACTAGGTTAGTTTTGCATTCACATAGTCAACATGGGCCCAAATATCCAATTTGAATTCATAAATTCTAGGGTCATTTTTATGCCTACAGAATCAAACTAGGTTAGTTTTAACTTAGGATAATGAATGGATAACTTAGAGAATCATAATTTGTCTTATAATATGAAGAGATGGAATTAAGGGAAGTTCAAATTTTCTTCCAACGTTCACACTAGAATATGCCACTTATACGCTAATCATTACATTAAAGACAACCAAATTAAAATGAAGACAAAACAAAAAAAACCTTAAAATCATTAAAATAAAAATAATAACAATAACTTTTTATGAAGTAGTTCTCATATAGCCATTAAGGGCGTGGTTCGGTGGTTAAGTCGCTCGGTTGTAGTGGCGGCCACCAGAGTTCAAACCCCCACTGGGCCAACAAGCTCGTAGGCTTTATGCCTTCGTTGGGTCAACGAGCTCGCGGGTTTGAAGTGTTCCTTCTTGGGGATGAGGTCTCCCATGTTGTGGCCTCACCGGTACATCGCTCCGGGCAAAAGCGTTAGTGTGGAGCCGGAGGGCGTGTCACGCCAGCGTCACTGGTCACGTTAAAAAGTTTACCAAGCACATTTAAAAAAAAAAAAAAAAATTCTCATATAGATAAACTAAAAACCAAATGAGTCAAATGGGACAAATATTAAAATTCTTATCTATCGGTGCTTCTCACAGACCAATCGAAAATGTGCTGTTTAGTGGGAAGCACCATCACTGTTCTACTTTTCAGAACAGCTACTTGCAAATAAGGTGCGGCTTCATTCTTTCAATTAATAAAAAAACTGAAGGATCTTCGATTCGTGCCATATTATTGAAAAAACAAAATGTTTTGAGACACATCTGTGCAGAGACAGATAAAAATGAGATTGAGATGTCATCCGTAGAAGGACAAGATACCCACATGATATAAACAAACTGTTAATCTCATTATCGATTTCTGCAGCAAAAAAGTGGTATAAACTGAAAGATAATAGCTCCTCCACACATTTTGTTTAGCACACCAGGAGAAAATGGTTTGAAATCCCAATATGAGGGGAGGCGGGACTTTATAGCCACGCGCTCAGCGGATAAGGGAAAGAGCAGTGAGGTGGATTTACAAGTTGCAACCCTGTGAAAGCGAAAGATCGATCCCAGGTGCATTGAAAGAGGAAAAAGGAAAGAGGAAACCAGCTGCTAAGTAAAATAATTTTACATCACACCCAGAATCGAAATACAACTACAACTAGCGGTTTATGAAATTAGATGGTACCTATGTATATATATATATATATATATATATATATATATATATATATATATATTTGTGAATGTTCCTTCCCACCTAATGACGCATGGAACAACCTCCACCTATCAGCCACAAGCTTGGTAAAATGTCCCTCCATGCGGGTTAAAATTTAGTTGAATGACGTTGTGCAACTCCAAGGACACCTTTGATTGCAAGTGTGGGTTAAGAATATGAGCTCCTTGTAAACGAGCTGGGGGCGGTAAAGCCCTTCAAGTGGACTAACTTGCCAACTCATGTGGAATATTAGTGCTTTAGGCATCTATCATGCACGCATTCATGATTACTACAACCTAGATATATAGATATTTGTCTATCCATGTTATTTCTTATTAGTTGATAGGTTTTTAAGTGGACTTGTAAACCCAAAAAATAATTTCAATCCTTGTTTCATGTTATAAAACCATTTTCAGTTTGTCAAGAAACATGGTAGATTTTTTTGCACTCATTGAATTCTTGGCATTCATGTCGTAGTCACTTAGCTCAAATCAAATCAAATCATGTTTTATTATGAATAGTGCATTGTAATGTTGTAATGCATTCTCTGAGAGCTTTATTACTATCCACTATAATGATGTCTCCCACTACCCTAAATCTGTTGCCTCTCCCATCGCCCAAAGTGTAGTTAATTACATTGGTTATTCAATCCAAGTCCAAATCCAAGACTCGCAAGGATTCTCAAAAAAGGTTTGCCCATTGTCTATAACGTTGATAAAGTGCCTAGATTGGGCATTGTCCCTTGCTATGTAAGTGAAGACTTTGAAATGTAGTGGTTCGATGTGTCGGGCTTAAATATTGTCCATACTCTCAATGTGTACAAGGAGGGCGACAATGAGCTTATTTTGATTGCCACCAACTTGAAGCCCATGGAGTATGTTTTGGAAGAAAATCATTTGTTGCAAACATTTATGAAAAAGATTCAATTGAAGTTACGTATCAAAATAGTTTTCAAGAAGCACCTCTCTTCCAATTTATGTCTAGAGTCTAGCATGATAACTCCTCATTACTTGACAAAAGAGAACTTGTATGTGTATATGGCAATTGGCGCACCATTCCCTAAAGCCCACGAGTTGGCTAAACTATATTTTGACAAGGAGAACAAGAGGGAGGAATGCATTGTTGCTTCTAGGATTTTTGGTGATAATTGCTGATGAAATTTAAATACCAATTTAAGTTATTTAACCATTGATTATAAATATATATTAAAATAGAAATAATAACACAAAATACATAATTGAGAAAATCCACAAATAAGCATCATATTCATATTTGAGAAAACTCACAATAACATAACTTAGATTTTTTTACTGTATCCTCTCCTCTTCCACACATAGCCTCAATACCTCTTGCAATTTTTTACAATGCCCAACTATATATCCAATATATCATATTCTCACATATCTTACATTCCTCAGCCAAGAATCCTTAAATATTGGATGCAATCATCCAATATGGTTTCAGGTGGTCATACCTTCTCATAAAGGTATGTGATGGTTTAATTAATAAAATAATTTTAATAGTAATATTTTAATTCTTATTTTCCCATACAGTAAAATTTTTCCATGGGGTAAATACTTTAATTAATAAAGTAATATTTAATATTTGAATCTTATTAATTAAATTGTCAACCCCCCTATGGTTATTTATGCCACAATTAAATATAAGGTTAAAACTTATATTAAAATAGAGCTTTATAAATGTTATTGGGGTTGACTTATAAATAAGTGTGGGCCCCCAATAAACATCATGCTCTAACACTCCCCCTTAAAGTTTATAAGGGTTCTATGCTGTCAATTTCTTTTAAAAGAAAAGGTGAAGATCCTCAGTAACATAGGACTTCTTTGGCAAGCATAACATAGAGATAAATATATATATGCCAAGATGAAGATCATGCATTCCAGACTACTTAGTCAAACCCTTGTAATAATTTATATCCCTAGTTTTTTTTCAAAATAATGCAAATATAGGGGACTTACAATGTTTTTACTGGAGCCCAAGTCCCCTCAAAACAAACCCTACTAGGTTCCCATATAATGCGCGTAGGTCTTACATGTGCCCTTAGGTCCTATTCAATGCCCTATAAGTCTTACAAGTGCCTTGAGGTCTTTATATGCAATGCTTTTACAAATGGAAGAGGAATATAGAGGAGATATACAATAATACATAGTTTGTAGGTCTTACAAGTGCCCAACATGTTAGGTTCTTATCAAATGCCTCTTTGGACTTCTATAAAATTCCTTCCCTTTTAGGTCTAGGCCTTACATGTACAAAGTTAGCCACTAAGGGGCATCATTGTCGAGGCATAGCATTACATTAAATTTTAAAAAATTGGCTCTACAAAGAGGATTTTATAAACATACATGCCATGTAACCATTGGTTTGGCAGAATTGGAGGACCTGATTTCACCATTGAGAACTTGTTTCTCCAATGAAGTGTGCATGGACTTCAATGTGCTTTGTTCTTTGATTATGATCTAGATTCTTTCTAAGAGCAACAAAAATTTGACTATCACAAAATAAAGTGGTACTCTCATTGGTACATATATTAAGCTCATCCATTAATTTCTTCAGGCACATTGATTCCTTAGTTGTTTCAATTGCACTTCTATACTTAACTTTTGTGGATGAAAGAGCCACAATAGGTTATTTTTATTGTTCCATGTGATAGCACCTACATCATTTTTGAAAACATAGCTTTGAGATAGATTTTTTATCAGTAGGATGACCAGTAGATTCAGTATCATAATAACCAAAGGAATTTTTTATTTCGAGGTGTTGGTCTAATTTAATACCTAACTTAATAGATAAAAAATTAGTTTATAATCCACCAAATTAAATTTCTTTTTAGTAAATTATGAGCATACCTTGCTTGAGATACCACAATCGATCCTGGAATATAGTCATTCCCAATGATGAAGAAGACCTAGATTAGTCATCTCAATTGATTAATTCAGTTTGAGGTTTAGAGAAATAAGACTACCTTATATTTGTTGATTCTAGTATTTTATATAGCTAATCAACAATGAAGGCACAAGATCTCAAGTCTTAATTAGAGTGTTATACTTCTAATTTTATCTTCCCACTTTTAGTTGTTTAAAAAAGAAAATTGAGAAAGTTTATTAGAGCATAATAGATATGTTGACTTTTGATTCTCTATGTTGTCTCTTTTAAATTAATTACAAGGATCTTTTTGGCTTTACATATTATCTAGAGATTCGTTCCCCTTTAGATTGTCATTTTTATTTTTGGGTTCTATGTAAGTAATTGTATGAAACGAACCAAAAAAATCTCTAAATCTTGCAAATCTTGTCAAGATTTTCTAATGATAATCATCATTTAGAGTTATCAAATAATATCACCGACAAAATAAAACATATAAGGTCTATATGACCAATGTACCTTCATATTTGTAACTTTTGTAAAGTAGACTTCGCAAATTTAAGTAAACAATTTTTTCCATTTAAGGAACTTCTTGCAATATTAATATGGTCATGCTAACAGTGGAGATGTAAATATGGAATGATATCTTTACGTTGGAGTATGTCACTTGGTAATTCAAAGTTAAAATTGAAAGACAAAAAAAAGCATACATGAGAAATAAATGTGTGATATAAAGGGTATTCTTTTGTAAACATGATGACAAATAGTAAGAATTCAATCAAAAACCAAAGAATATGAATATATATTAAAAAATGGTTGGTTCCTCAACATTCTAAGCAATTTGTATTCAACTATAAAAAATTGAAGCACATTAATGGTATTGTTAGTTTCTATTTAGTGATAAAATATCAACATTGAATATTAGGACATCGCATATCCAATACATTATAACACAAAGTACATATGCTTTTTATCATATGTCAATATGATATACAAATCATGAAAGCAAACAAAAAGAATACTCAATTTTTTATAGTAATGAGTGATCCATCCTAGCTAAGCTAACTCCCTAGATAGTTCTTAAGGCAACAACCACCCATTGAAACAGGTGCAAATATGCTTAAGAATTTTATTAAATCATATAGGTGACTTAAAGTAAGGATATTCGTTTCAAATTTAAAGAATTATACTATCACGCCTTATTCAAACTCAAGTTATACAATAAAATAGTTTTAATTCAAATTAGCACTCGATAATTATCTATAATTTCTTCCTACCCATCATTTATAAAGCCATTCATGAGACTAAAATGACCAAGATTCCTAATTCACTGAAGGAGGACCTTAAGAAGATAACTAGTTGGAAACTATAACCCACATATACCACCATTAGGTTGATAGATTCTCACAACACCCAATTAATTAATGTACTATATCTCTAAGGAGCTTCCAATTGTGGAGAATGCTATGGGCAAATGGTAACAAGAACCTCCTCAGTGGAAATGATTTGAGGACTCAATGGAGGAAGCCTTCTTTGTTTCTTGCATTGTCCCACCTTCCGCTTAGGAGCTTAACCACAACAAATAGTGAAGAGGTTGGGCCCTTTGGTGAGATATAAAACTTTTGGCAATCTTTTCTATTGTTATTGTGGTAGCCACCTACTTGTAGTGTTTATAATTAACTTGTGTGGGTTGTACTACACAACACATACTTCAATAAGCTCTTGGTGTGGGTATAGGGGGTAGAGAAGCATTGGTCGGAGGCCCATAATCTAGACACTAGAACTGAGGTAGAATATTGGCTATTGCCTAAAAATATACAAGTTTATAAAATTTTCCAATTCAAAGAACACGAGTTCTTGAGTCTCCCAAAACACACAAGTATATAGAATGTTCCTATATAATACTTTTAAAATCCTTAATTTTCTAAAGAATCCATAAAGAATTTCGACATTTCTTTAGCTATAAGAAGTGCATGAAAGCTCTAGAAAATGCATTTAGCAAGTAGGCAATTTTCACAAGGTAGGAAAACATAAAGAGCAACTTAATTTATAGCTTCACACAAAAAAATTCCAAGAATAAAAGAAATTAACAATAAAAAGGCCACATAATATTTGAATTAAAAAACAAATAATGGCATTTGGAAAACTATTTTTGATACAATGCTTTTGTGAGCAATGTGATAAGCATGGAGATGCAAGCACCTAGTACTTCAATAAATTTAAACATGATATTGTTTTTCCTTGCACACATGCCCCATCCTTTGCATCAGAAAAATGGGGACCCCATCTTTTGAATTGAGCATTTGAGTATGTTTCCACTCCTTCTTGGTTTTTATCTATTCTAGTTAGTTTTGGTCCTAGGTGATCAACTTGACTTGGTCATGAATAGTCTTGACAAGGTGGCATGGTTTAGATGTATTTGTTTTTCCTAGTATGTCCTAAGGAGTGAGTTTGATTGATTGATTCATCCTTTTTATTAGCTAAATTCAAGACTAGATGAGATTTGGGGATCTTAGCTTCTCTATTGCATTTCTTCCCATTTGCATAGGGTGTGTTTTCAAGGTTATATCTCATGATGTTAAGGTAGCTAAGTGTTTTTTGTTTAGTAAGAAAGTCTCAAGAAGGGTTTTTTAAGATAAAGTTAAGTTTCTTCAACTTGAAAATTGTTAACAATTTGAATTTGAGGGTCAATAAAAGAATTTGGGGAGTTTGAACATGTTTTGGAAGTGAAATTCGAATTTCAAAATTTCACCTTCATTATTTTGTGGGATTTCACCCCCGAATAGGATATCCTAATGCCCTCATATCCTGATCCCCTCTAAACCCCCCCAAAGTCTTCTTTGCATGGAAAAATTGTTAATAATTCTAATTTGAGGGTCAAGAAAATAATTTGGGGAGTTTCAAAGTGTTTTGGAAGTGAAATCTAAATTTCAAATTTTCACCTTCATTACTTTGCGGGATTTCACCCCCGAACAGGGTATCCTAATGTCCTACTACCTTGATCCCCTACAAAACCCCCAATGTCTTCTTTGCATGGAAAAATCATTAATAATTTCAATTTGAGGGTCAAGAAAGGAATTTGGGGAGTTTCAAAGTGTTTTGGAAGTGAAATCCAAATTTCAAATTTTCACCTTCATTATTTTACGGGATTTCACGCCCAAACAGGATACCTAATGTCTTGATATCCTAATCCCCTGTAAAACCCCCAAAGTCTTCTTTGCATGGAAAATGTGGTTGATAATTTAAATTTATGAATTAAAGAAAGCTTTTGGAATGTTTAAAAGTGTTTTAGAAAGTTAAATACAAATTTCAAAATCATGACTTCCAATTTTGCGGGATTTCACTTTCGAACAGGATGTCCTATTGTCTTGATATCCTGTTCTCCATCAAATTCTCGCAAAATTCACTATTTTCATCAAAAAGTTCATAATTTTTTTTTTAGTGAAGAGAGGAGACTTGTTGGAGAAGATATGTTGAGATGAAGACAAATAGCCTTGGAAATTGTCTTGCCACCTTTCATAAATGATACTTCAATTTTTGAGAAGACTTTTTTTATTAAAAAGAAGAAAATTTTTCTACAAATATTTAATGCAAATATGAGGATGATGAGGAGATTAAGATAATGATAGAGATCCATGAAAGAGGACAAGATGAAACACCGAATTTGTGAAATCACCCATTGCAACAAATTTGACGATGTTGCAAATAGAATTGCCAACTTGCATATGATTGATCTATGATAAGAAATATATATGTTTTGACATGTTTTGACCAGAAGTGATTTGTTTATGATGAATTTGATGTTGGGCATTGTTGTTTGCATGACTAAGAGGCTAGAAACATGTGGAGATTAGCTAGACGCATCACGGAGATATGGAGATTTGAAGACATCATGTTGTCCCAGCCATGAAGGAATTTTATTTTTAGACCCATACCATTGTTGTACGTAGAAAATGAAGCCAAGATGATGTCAAAAAGTATTAAGACAAACCCCAGGAGATGAAAAAACATAAAAATTAGAGCTATACTACTATTGTTCATGTGAAATCAGAGCTAAAAATGGTGGAAAATGAAGGAAGAAATGCCTTGTAGCTGGGTAAAGATGAAATGTATGACCTTATACCTGATTTTCAGCCTAAAACACAAATGATACGGGAGCTGGAAAACCACAAAAATCAGACCTATAGTACTGTTGTTCATGTGAAATTGGAGCCAAAACTGGTAGAAAATTAAGGAAGAAATGCCTTGTAGCTGGGTAAAGATGAAATGTATGACCTTATACTTGATTTATAGCCTAAAACATGACTAATACAACCCATTATGAAGTCTCAACTTTCTATTCTAGATCTAAGTTGAATATTCATAGTTGAAAATGAAGGAAACATGAAGAATAAGGGTTGGAAATGCACTTTTTATGATGAAGCTGATCACCTACAACCCATCATGCTTGCACATGGAAAATGAAGACCTACAACCACACATGATGGAGAAAATAACTTTCTATAGCTGCATATGTCCTCTTTATGGAAGTTTGTCATACTACAACAAGGTGTTGGAGTTGTAGTTCCAAAAATTAAATGAGTTGCTGTAGTTGTAAAAATTAAATGTTTTTATCTTCAAAAAGTTACTTTTGGTCAAAATTAGAAAACTTAGTACCCAAAAAGTAAATACATGGAGACAATAAAAGTTACTTTTTAATGCTAATGGAAGCTTGTTGAGGAAGCTACAAGGAGATGAGGAGAAATATCTTGGAAATTGTACTTGCCACCAATATTGACTTTGTGTTTGAGCATCAAATGTGAGCCATTGAATTAAATTGATCATAGCCATTAGATGTAAAGGTGAAAACTTAGTATTGTCAAGTTGATTTATATAAATATACAGTTGAAAACTCATTGTAGGGGTTGGGAAAAATCATTTGAGACATATTGAAAACAATTTGTACTTTGGATTTGAGAGCAAATACATAATATTTTCTAAATTGTCATGATATTCTCATGGTTTTCTTCACACCAAGTTTAGAAGTTGTTGATGTTTGTCAATATTTTGAGCTTAATACAAGTTTACTTCATGGTTTCTAGTCAAGTTAGTGAATAGAAATTGTTGATATTTGTTGAACTTGTCATCATGCAAAGTTTGCTTCATAGTTTTTAAACACCGAGTTGAGTTTTCTTACATTTTCAATTGTAAGCTTGATGGATATTTGATGAGTTTGCAAAGTGTTTATACCACTAGTAATTTTTTTATTGTAAATTGCTTTGTGTGGTTAACCTGAACACATATTTCTTTCATTTTGTGAAGAGTCTTGTTGAACTACACTAGTAATTAGGTGTTTGATAAATATTGCTTCATGATTTGGAAACTCACTTTAGAAGATTACACCTTCTTGAAGCTTGATTGTTGATATTCCATGATCAAATCAAGGATGGTTAATGTTTGCAAACTTGTCTATCCATTGTTGAAGCTAAGATGTTGTCAAAAGTTTAAATTTTAGTTAGTTTTCTATCTCACATTTCTCTATCTTGCCTTGCTTTTGAACTTTTTTATTAGATTTGGTTAGTTTAGGATTAGAATAGGATGTTCAAACTTGAATATTGCTATTGTAGAGTTGATATTTCATGAATGCAAGTTGATATATTGTTGACTGAAGGCTGAAATGATACATTTTATGGTAATATATGTTTATATTAGTTTGTTTATACATTATTACACCTAAAAATTGATTGGTTTATGTACATTTTAACCTTGTGCGTTGAAAGTTTGTCCAGATTCATGTAAGGCCCCTTTTTGGAACAATAAAAGAACATTAAGCTATTGAGTTATCTCACAAGGCCAAGACTTTGGTAAAGACCTTCGGGTAATTGTTTTCTATTTCTTTAGGATTTGATTCCTTTCAAGAGGGATAAGATACTTGGTATTTTATCTAAGTTGTATGCAAAAACACCCATCAATAGATTCAATATTAATTTTTATTTATGTGACAAAGGAAGAAATTAGATATAAGGCAAGTAGGTGACTAAACCCAAATGAATACTGCCACCATTAGTAAAAAAAATATTTATAAAATCCATAAAATATTAATCAATCTCGTTAAAGGGAGCCCCCTTTCTTAAAGAATTTGCAAGAGAAAATATCCAAAGGAGAACAAAGCTCTAGTATGCATCTAAGTTGAAGGAAAAATAAAGGTTAACACCCTCATGAAGTGTACACCCCCTATAGAGAAGATACATTTCGGCTCAATATATAACAACAAACACTTTCTAGCTAAGTATATTTAATGTTTAGTGTATAACAAGTTAATCCCTCTAATTTTGGGGTAACATATCCTAGCAAGTAGTTATACTTATTGAGTGTGATCTCCAATTTGGCACATTTACATGATGGAAATATATGCCCAATTGATAATTACACTTGGTTGGGAATGGATGCCCAATTTAGTAAGTTATACCTAATTGGGATTAGATGCCAAATTGGGTAGAGCTCACCCTCTTTCCAATTCCAAAGAGGTATAGACAAGAGACCTCCCAAGACCAGTATATAATAATAGAAATTGGATACTCAAGTGGATAGTTAGCTGTTATTTGACACAATTGGGAATTTATAATAGATTGAGAGTGGATGTCCAATTTGGTAGGGATGACCTTCTTGTCTAGTATAAGACAGTGATATTATCTGGTTTTGTCATTTGAATTGCTAGGGTGATTCCTATTCCTATTACTTAAATTTTTTAATTTATGGGAATCACTTGCCCTCTGAAAACTAGTGTGCATCCATGATAGATAATTTCCCCTTAGGAAGCTTGAAACTCATAGGTCCTAATATGTGTTGGTTAGTGTTTGAGCCTTGATTTTCATCAATTCAAAGTCAATGGAATTCAAACAATAAAGTTGAGGCCAAATCAAAATAGTGCATTGCTAACAATTTATTCATTGAAGAAATAATTTCCCTCAAACAAAATAAGGAAAATAATAAGATCAGAGTGTCATATAGTTCACTTAAAAGTGGATCTGTTTCTAGTCTATAAATGCAAGGAATATGATTAGTTCCATGTGGAATCATGGATTGAACAAGAAACCCCAAAATGGTTAAAAAAACAAGACCCACAATAAAATACAAAGGAAAAATGGAAAGCAAACCCGAAAGAAATATAGTTTGAATGAAGTTGAAGGGACTCTGAGTTTCTTTGTTAGTATTGACATTCTTACCCAAATGTGTCACATCCTATTTTTAACTATTCAAATTAGACAAATTTTAAATGTTTTAATTTGATTGGTGAAGTGTGTGATTATAAATGTTTTGATGCAATGTGCTTAGTACGATGACATTTTAGTTGAATGTTTGTATGATTATCACTATTTCATTGCTTTCTAGATATGAAGTGGTTTTAAATTAACTTAAGTATTGAATCATGGATTAATTTATGGAAGATTACTAGTTAAATGTGATGAAATTGGTTATTTCATGTATATTGATATTGTAATAATAATTATTATTTGATGATTATAGTTTTTTGGTAAATTCTTGAACTAACTACCATTTGTGGTCCTGAGGTGAATGCAAGATCAATTTTTAATCCTCATTTGAAAAGGGAGAGTATCATCCAGGAGATAGTGACAGATCATGGTAATATGACAATTGTACCATGCTGACCGAGAACCCCCACACACTTGCACTATTCCATAGCTCATATGTGTGATGATACATTATAGGCACCTATTTACTTGAGTGTTTTCACATGAGTTTGTGCATGAATTCTTTGTCATTATTGATTGGATGCATGAATTTGTGTTGTTCTGGTTGCTCATTTTGAAGGTGACATTGGTTTTAAAATTTAGTAACCATAATTAGTTTCCTAGTATTTATCCTATTTAAATTTATTTATTTTGAATTACTTGGAATTTTCCACTTTGAGTTTTGGTTAATATTGAGGATAAACTTATCTTCTTTTGGAAATATAAAAATTTCATTTTAATAAAATATTAAAATCGCTAGGGTTTTCCCCATGTTTTTTATTTTCTAACTATGAGATATTCATGGTGTTAGACTTAGGGCACACAATTGAGAGGGGGGGTGAATCAGTTGTGCAAAACTTTCTCCAATTACACACTTAAATCCTCTTAGTGATTAGCAGTATATTAATCATAAAACATAATGCATTCAAATCAAAAGTAGAAACACATCAACACATAAGACACCAAGATTTTGACGTGGAAAACCCGGTTAAGGGAAAAACCACGGGGTGATTAACCCAAGATTGTATTCTCTGTTAGAAGAATAGAAAGAACAAAATAGCACATACCAATTAGGGCTCACTGCTCGAGCACACTGCTCACAAGAGGCTCACTGCCTACAAGAGACACACTGTCTACAAAGAGATAAGTATCACATACATGAATTGGGGAATAGCATCTTCACTATGCTTGAATTAGTTCCATTTACGCCCAATACTTTTGCTTTGCCTTTCGCTCTCCTCCTCGCTACAATATTCTCATCTCCACAAGAACAACTTTGAAATGACTTCGAAATCCCTTATTTATACAAGACGTCAACTTAGGAAAGATCATCTAAGTCAGCAAACATCAACAAGAACATCCGCAAGATGTGTAACTGATTCGATCGGCCAATCTCAAGAAGAACACCATCATCTGGAAGTTATTCTTCTATTGCGAGCTCCAACTTCAATGCGGACCATCAACATGAACTGAACATGATCCAAAGACCTCTACAAGCTTGCCTGAATCACCAAGAACATCCACACTTCATCTACTTACTGAAACCCATCTCTCCTTCATCTGGAACCTCAAGAACACAGTCTGTCATTACTGTCACAAAGAAATAGATGCTTGCAGACCTTCAAACCATGAACCAATCTAGTTGACACATCATAAGGACTTTTCCAACACTCCCTTAAATCCGCATAACAGGACAATGCATTTTCGGATCTCACTGGACCTTTCTGTAACACTCTATCACCTCTGAACACCTACCGGAACCAGTTTTACTTGAGCGACCACAACTTCTTCATGTCTTCATACAGACCTCTGAAATCTCTACTGGATCACTTTAAGACACATATCTACAAACCCTTTAATCTGTATCCTCTGATCCTCATCCTATCTTTGACTTTTACCTTACTGTCATCATTGTTCTTCGCTGTTCCTGATTGAGACTAATTTTCTCAATATCCTCAGCACACAGCTCATCCAATCCTTATCATTAATGCAACAGGAGTATGTTGACATCAATGACAACACTGGTTAGGCCCATACTTGCAACAATCTCCCCCTTTGTCATTGATGGCAACATATGATGTGAAAAACTATTTTAACCATCAAGACAAGAACTTCTCCTTACTGTCACAACTCCCTCTATCAGCAACAACCATTCACATGTCTTCTCTCCCTTTACCGCTCCCCCTTTGATCAGCAACCACTTGTTTTTCACATGTCTTCTCTCCCCTTTTGACATCAATGGCAAAGGGAACATACTTGCAATTCTACCACTTCAAAATCATACCTATTGCTCCCCCTGAGTAGCAACTCCCCATCATCAATCCAGATCACAAGGTATGACTGTGATATCCACCAGACTGATGCACCTTAGTGCACCTTAGTTCATCACCGGAAGGGCAATAACCCCTAACTTCTCCCTGAGATACTCAAAGGAGTCCTTAGGTAGAGGTTTAGTAAAGATGTCTGTAATCTGATCCTTGGAAGGCACAAACTCCAATCTGACTTCATTCTTGTTCACTTGCTCTCTCAAAAAGTGAAACTTGATGGATATATGTTTAGTCTTTGAATGTAACACTGGATTCTTAGATATGTTTATTGCACTTGAATTATCACAGAAAATTGTGATAGGCTCCTCATACTCCACTTTAATAGCTCTTAACATCTGCTTCATCCACAAAACTTGAGTGCAACTACCTGTTGCTGCAATATATTCTTCTTCAGTTGTAGACAGAGATATTGCCTCTTATTTCTTGCTTAGCCAAGAAACCAATCTCTTCCCCAAAAAGAATGCTCCACCACTGGTACTCTTCCGGTCATCCACATCTCTTGCCCAATTAGCATCTGTATATGCATGAAGAGAGAAATCATGATCTCTAGGATACCACAAACCATACTCAACTGTCCCTTTTAGATATCTAAAAATCCTCTTGATTGCCATGACATGAGATTCTCTAGGATCAGCTTGGAATCTAGCAACAAGACCAACAACTTGCATAATGTCTGGTCTAGTTTGAGTGAGATACAACAATCCTCCAATCATTGACCTGTACTTTGTCTGATCTACCTTAGGAGAGTCATCATCTTTGCTCAACTTACATCTAGTTGCCATGGGAATATTCATTGGCTTTGAATCTTCCATCCCAAATTTCTTCAACAATTTTTTCACATATTTGGTCTGAGAAATGAAGATTCCTTTGTTTGAGTGATTTGCAGACTCAAGAAGAAATTCATTTCACCAAGCATAGACATCTCAAACTCACTTTTCATTTGATTTGCAAAAGTTTTACACATACTATCTCTTCCTCCAAAGATGATATCATCAACAAACACTTCAACAATCAAGATGTTTTCATGATCAATTTTGAAATATAAGTTACTACTGTCAGCAGTACCTTTGTTGAAACCAATCTTCAAAAGACGCTTTTCCAATCTTTCATACCAGGCTCTTGGGGCTTGCTTCAATCCATACAGTGCCTTCTTCAACTTGCAAACCATATCACCATGATCAGACAATTAAAAACCATCCGGTTGTTCAATGTACACTTCTTCTTCCAAGTCACCATTCAAGAAGGCAGATTTGACATCCATTTGATATACCTTGAAATCCCTGAAAGCAGCAAAAGCAAGAAATAGTCTGACTGCTTCAATTCTTGCCACCGGAGCAAAAGTTTCTTCAAAATCAACTCCTTCTATTTGAGAATAACCCTTGTAGACCAATCTGGCTTTATTTCTGATTACTTCACCAACTTCATTCAGTTTGTTCTGAAAAACCCATTTTGTTCCAATCACATTCTTGTTTCTAGGTCTGGGAACAAGATCCCAAGTGTGATTTTTCTCAATTTACACTAGCTCTTCCTCCATTGCCTTAGTCCAGTTTTCATCATTGCAAGCTTCATTCACTATCTTAGGTTCAATCTTTGAAATCAGACAATACTCTTCTGAATCTTGAACAATTTTCCTTCTTGTTTGTACTCCTTTGCTTTTATCACCTACGATTTGATCTTCAGAGTGGTTCAGTCTTACATACCTAGGAACTTTGGGAATTTCTTGTACTTCTGATTCTTGATCAGGCTCATTGAAACTCATCTCTTCTTCCTGGTTTACCGGATCAGTTTGAATCTGACTCTCAGAAGAGGCTTGGGCTCCTTGAATCAGAACACCATTATGATCATCTTCATCATACTCATAAAACCTCGAGGGTTTCTCAATTCCCTCATCAACCTTCACATTTGTACTTTCTATCATCTTTCTCAGTCTCTTGTTATAATGCCAGTATGCTTTGCTTTGAGTAGAGTAGCCCAAGAATATTCCTTAATCACTTCTAGCATCAAACTTGCCTAGATCTTCATCTCTTTTGATGTAGCATTTGCTACCAAAGACTCTAAAATATCTTATAGTAGGAGTAACGCCAAACCAGAGTTCATAAGGAGTCTTACCGGTATTGCTTCTGATTTGAACTTGATTAAGAGTACAGACTGCAGTGCTAACAGCTTCTCTCCAATAGATCTGAGGAACATTTTCTTACATCATCATGGTCCTAGATGCTTCCTGGATGGCGGTTCTTTCTCTCCACTACTCCATTCTGCTGTGGAGTCCTAGGAGCAGACAACTGTCTCTTAATTCTATGTTTCTCATAGAACTCTATGAACCCACCGGATGTGAATACCTCAGACACTTCAATTTTAATCCAGTTTCATTCTCTACCATAGCCTTGAATATTTTGAATTTTTCAAGAGATTTTGAGTTCTGTTTTAGAAAGGTTACCCACGTCATCTGGGAATAGTCATCAATTAGTAACATGAAGTATCTATCAACTTGAATACTCCTGATTCTTG
The DNA here is from genome assembly GCA_027924645.1 of Cunninghamia lanceolata. Classification (NCBI taxonomy): domain Eukaryota; kingdom Viridiplantae; phylum Streptophyta; class Pinopsida; order Cupressales; family Cupressaceae; genus Cunninghamia; species Cunninghamia lanceolata. Next base: position 532,387 of record BSBN01001315.1, on the reverse strand, counting down.
CTGGACCACAAAGATCAGTATGAACCAAGTCCAATAATCCGATAGAAGACAGTTCCTTACTTTTGAATGTGACTCTGCTCAGCTTACCCAACTGACATTCCTTGCACAAGTTGTTAGTAGGTTTCACCAATTTTGGAAGATCTCTTACAGCCTAAGTATTGCTTATCTTGACGATATTATCAAAATTCACATGACACATCCTTCTATGCCATAACCAACTCTGATCAACTTGAACAAATAAGAAACTTTTACCAGTACCAACCAAGTGGAAGATATTACCTTTAGTTTGAGTACTGGATACAATCTCTGTTCCGGAACTTTCAAAGATTTTGCAATTTCCATTCTTGAATCGGAGATCATAGCCTTTGTCCACCAGCTGTCCAACACTGAGAAGATTGTGCTTCAAACCTTCAACATACAGTACATTACCAGTTTTGTTCCTTCCATCAAAAGAAATAGTTCCTCTTCCTCTGATTCTACTAGCAGAATTATCACCAAACTTTACCACTCCTCCTTCATACCTCTCCAAATCTATGACTTATTTTTGTCACCTGTCATATGGTGAGAGCATCCACTATCAATGACCCAATCATCTTTCTCTTCAACTTACCGGATCCTCTTGGCAGCCTTTTTGCAAATAGGGCTTCAAGTTGAGCAGTTTCTACTTCTTCTTCCAGATCTTTTCTTGCTTTTTCATACCATGACAACTTCCTTGATGAATTCTCTCCCGGATCAAACCTTTGTTTACCTTTAACAGAAGCACTGGCTTTGAATGCAGATTTAGTCTTGGGAGGGTCATCTCCAAACTCTGTCATTTGAAATGCAGCTAATTTTCCAGCCAATTGATCTCTTGTGACAGTTGTATGGGCTCTAAATTCTTCAATGGCAGTAGCCTTGATTTTGTAAGAAGTAGGAAGGGATCTGAGAATTTTTCCAACAATCTCATCTTCATCCAAGACTCCACCAACATTTCTAATCCCACAAACAAGCTCATTTACTCTTGGCATAAAAGTAGTGATGTTTTCATCTTCTCTCATCTTCAGATTTTTGAATTTTCCTTTCAAACTTTGTAACCTTGCACTTTTGACATACTTGTCTCCTTCATGCAGAAGTTCCAGTTTTTGCCAAATCTCAAAAGCAGTTGGTAGGTCAATAACATTTGAGAGTTCTGAATCAGATGATGCACTTAGAAGAGCCTCTATAGTCCGCAGATTGTTTTCAACATCTGTGATTTCACTTTGGGTTTTCAGACCACCCTGTGGAGGTACATACTGTGTTGTAGCCATGGTCCAATACGCCATTCCCATACATCTCAAGTGACATTTCATGCAACCTTTCCGAAGATTAAAATTGGTTCCATCAAACTTCAGACTATCCTTCTTGTAAGACGACATCCTGGATCTCCTCAAGCGGTTAAGCTCTTTTTAGAGGAACCTTGCTCTGATACCAATTGTTAGACTTAGGGCACACAACTGAGAGGGGGGGTGAATCAGTTGTGCAAAACTTTCTCCAATTACACACTTAAATCCTCTTAGCGATTAGCAGTATATTAATCATAAAACATGCATTCAAATCAAAAGCAGAAACACATCAACACATAAGACACCAAGATTTTGATGTGGAAAACCCGGTTAAGGGAAAAACCATGGGGTGATTAACCCAAGATTGTATTCTCTGTTAAAAGAATAGAAAGAACAAAATGGCACATGCCAATTAGGGCTCACTGCCCGAGCACACTACTCACAAGAGGCTCACTGCCTACAAGAGACACACTATCTACAAAGAGATAAGTATCACATACATGAACTGGGGAATAGCATCTTCACTATGCTTGAATCAGTTCTATTTACGCCCAATACTTCTGCTCTGCCTTTTGCTCTCCTCCTCGCTACAATATTCTCATCTCCACAAGAACAACTTTGAAATGACTTCAAAATCCCTTATTTATACAAGACAACAACTTAGGAAAGATCATCTAAGTTAGAAAACATCAACAAGAACATCCGCAAGATGTGTAACTGATCCGGTCGGCCAATCTCAAGAAGAACACCATCATCTGGAAGTTATTCTTCTATTGCGAGCTCCAACTTCTATGCAGACCATCAACACGAACTAAACATGATCCAAAGACCTCCACAAGCTTGCCTGAATCACCAAGAACATCCACACTTCATCTACTTACTGAAACCCATCTCTCCTTCATCTGGAACCTCAAGAACACAGCCTGTCATTACTATCACAAAGAAATAAATGCTTGTGGACCTTCAAACCACAAACCAATCTAGTTGACACATCATAAGGACTTTTCCAACACTCTCTCAAATCCGCAGAACAGGACAATGCATTTCCGGATCTCATCGGACCTTTCTGTAACACTCTGTCACCTCTGAACACCTACCGGAACCGGTTTTACTTAAGTGACCACAACTTCTTCATTTCTTCATGTGGACCTCTGAAATCTCTATTGGATCACCTTAAGACACATATCTACAAACCCTTTAATCCACATCCTCTGATCCTCATCCTATCTTTGACTTTTACCTTACTGTCATCACTGTTCTTCGTTGTTCCTAATTGAGACTAATTTTCTCAATATCCTCAGCACACAGCTCATCCAATCCTTATCATTAATGCAACAGGAGTATGTTGAAATCAATGACAACACTGGTTAGGCCCATACTTGCAACACATGGGGGCATGAGAGTTTGAGGGAGAGTTTTTGGTGGCTGTTAAGGCCAACCCACTGCCCAAATTTTAAAGGAATCTACTTTGCATTAAAAGTTCCAAGGAGTGGAAGTAGTGTTCATTTAATTCACTTGATGTGTTGACGGTCATGGAGGCCTAGAGGGGCATAACAAATGTCAGTTTCATAGTATTTCATGGAAGGAATCATGTAAAAGGCATTGGGAAGGAAGGAGAATGGTATTGTGTAGTGTGGAAAAGAATTGAAGGACTTTTTGGAGGAGTTTGGAAGTTGTGGCAAAGTGCTGAAGAACATTTGAAGTTTTCCCACCATTTATTTCTGCATATTATTATAGGTATGTTTTACTCTTGATGTGTGTATTTAGACATGAGAATTTTCTTTCATTTCCCCAACTAGATGTATACTTCATGCATTGAGACTTTGGAATGAATGAAAAACTCCAGAGATTAAGATTTTGGAAAGAATGGAAGTTTACCTGCCAACTGTTTGTGAAAATGTATGTTGGTTGTTTGGGAGCATTAAACTATTCTTTTCTATTTATTTAAATATTTAATGATTAATATATGTGTGTGTATAATATGTATACACACACATATATATGCATGTGTTGGGAAATACTTTGGACTGGTTAATTTGTATGCTAACTATTTTGTTGTATTTTTAGGAATAAATTCCTAGCTCTTGGCATGAAGTTTTAACAACATTATATCATTGCATTCTTTTTATGAATATGTATGTATGTATGTGGTTTTGTATATTTATTATACACGCACACAAGTGCACACACTCATACACATATATGATTTGGAAGCAAGATTTTGCTGGAATGGGTTGTTAATGGGGTTGTTAAAATAGTTTACCACCCATTTTATCTAGCTGGGCATATCATGATTGTAAGTGAACTTTGTTTGTAAAGATTTAAGTAATTTTCCATTATACATTCACATATTGATATTTATATATCGCTATTATAAGTTGCATGACTGTTGAATGAAACACTATAAGTCATGATATTGATTTTGTACTGGTGTCCTAATGCATAGCTACATGAATTCAATGAATTAATCTATAGATATTGATATGACAAAGTTAGAGGCCTTTCAGTCTATACTATTATTTGGTAACCATGAAGTTTGACATGATCCAAGTATATATATGCATGTTTTGTCTTGTCTTGTATTAATACATATGAAGTTATCTATATCATTACATATATATTAATAAAATACAAGGGCTACACTGTCCTATTATATGCCTACCATTTAAATAGTTATGGATACTATATTCATATGCTGAAGACATAAACAAAATGACTATCTATGTGAGACTTTATGATATTTACTTGCAAAACACTTATAATTAAATGTATTACAGTAGTATCTACCATTATGCATACACAAATATTAATGTGGTTGATTATAAATAACATGATAAAAATGAGTGTTGGGTTTCCTTTTTGTGTCTAGAACTGAAATCAAACTTAACATGATTGTTTGCCCTAAGTTCAAAACTAGTTATATGCATGATTGTTTCATAGTCAAATCCATAATTTTATGATTATAATAGTCTCATATCTTACTACACTCACACAAGTGAGTAGTACAACAACGTATAGGACTGTATAATCATTATGATGATAGAAATATGAGTCATACTTGATTGGAGCAATGATTAAACCATTTTGTATTTGATATATTTTATGTTATTCCACTTTTAGGAAAGAAATGCTAGAAATTTATGGAATAATGTGGTTGATTGGAGTTTTGTCTTTTGATTGTTCCCAAACCTTTACAAATATAGAATGATTTTATATTGAGTCAAGCAAGAAATAGTAGCGTGTGAACATATGACCCGCATATTCGTGAATCAAAATGTGATTAAATAAATGCTTTCGCCAAAGTATTGTAGTAGTTGCATGCGTTGTTGGTTCACAGTAATTACAAGATTGCATAGTAGTTAGATGTCATTTATAGCTAGAGGGCATCTAGGGTTGCATGATAGATTGCATGTGATAGTGTTAGTACTCTTTACACTTGGTTCTCAAAATAAACATGGTACTTTTGCAAATACCACCATCTATCACCCTCGTCGAAGGGTCAGGCCACTTTTAGTAGCAAGGTGTGTGGGGGATCGTTAGTCTATGGTTGGAGGTAAACCGCTTGGATGATGCTCTCCCTCCATGTAGCCCAACAAAAGCCATATTACTTGCATTCAGTGATAATATATGACAATATCACTGTATTATCAGAGATTGAATGTATAATTATTATGGAAAACTTGAATGATTCATAAGATGATAGTCCTGCAAATGATTTGTACATACTCGTAGTAATTTTAAATAAATATAATGATTGTTTACTAAAGGTAATATATATTAATGGATTTCTATTCTCTATCGTATCATGAGATGTAATGATGTTATTATTAAACAAATATTGTGTATGTTCTCATGAAATCATTTGTTTGTTTTCTAATTTTCATTAGTTCAAGACTAAGTCAAATATGTAATTTATTTTCTAGATTAAGTGTTAGGTTGTTATAGGATGAGGTAGAACCATTACTATAGATTTATTAATTGATTGCTCCCTCCTTCCTAGGCTTTGTGTCTCCAAAAGGATTGAATGGTTTGATGGAGGAATTGCTTGTAACTAGTGCAAGATATTATGACAGTGGATGTGGATTGACACCTGAAAAATAACCAGTTTAAAAATAGAATCATATCCACAGTAAATATTTGGTCTATTGGAATTTACTGCATTTTTTTCTATTATTTCCCTAGTAAAATTTTTGTCCATTGAATTCTTTTTTAATATTTTCCTAGAAAATTCTGGGATATGTAAATTGCTCCTAGAAACTTGGCTATTTTAGGAGTGTAAGAACATTTTAATTATTTGTTGTCTGAACAAGAACAAGATTGTTTTTAAGTACTATGTTGGTAGTTGTAAGTTTCTCTTCTATGAGAAGACCAAATTGGACAAAGGTGGTTGGACCAAACTGATATGATTTTTGCATTGGATGGTATCAATGTATGGGATTAGCTTGGGTGCTTGGATCTTGAGTTGGTTGGGGACAAGTTTGAGCATGCTTTGCAACAAGCTCTTGACATATCATTATTTGTTGTGTCGACAAGAGGGATGAGTGTATTTTTACTTTGACATCTCCTTTAATGATTATTGAGTGGATATACTCCCCTATTTTTGCACATGGATTGGTGAAGGGTCTTTGACTCATGGGTTTTATGGATCTTATGGATTTTGGATTTGGACTTGATGGACTCTTTTGGAAATGTTGACATTTATTTTCCCACATAGGTAGACTTGTAGGGATGATGTCTTTAGGAGGATTTTGGACATTCTTGATAGGATTTGGGTTGATGACTACATTGTTAATAACACACTTGTATTTGCTAAAGAGGGATGGCATTGGATTAACAAGGTTGCATGACTCCATAACTTTGCTCTTGCTATTTTGGTAGGGATTTTTTTCTAGTAGTCCTTAGAGGAAGTCCACCAAGGCTGCATTATATGAGATAGGATTGGATTGTGGATTGTATTTTTGACATGATTGGTGGTTGGATTGATGGGATTGATTAGATTCCAAAGGTTTTGAGGATGAAGGATTTGCATAGGAGGTGGAGGCTACTAGTTTCTCATGTAAGGTTGGGAGTTTAGATATGGATTGGCTATGAGGGCCTTGGGCTAAAGTGACATTTCCATTGTTAAAGGTACCATAAGGATGACCAATAGATATTCGATTTAGATTTGGGGAATAGGTAGTGCTAGTTGGTTCATGGTCTAAAAGCTCTTGATTGATCATAGTTTGTCAATTAAAGCTATGGCAAGCTTGCATGAAATAATGTCATTGAAGGTATCATTGGTATATTCCTCTTAATCCACAAGGCTATAATCATCATCAACAAAGGGGTTTTGAGATTTGTTGTGATGAGGGGACTCATAAAAATGAAATGTATTTGTAATTGCCAGGATTTTTGTTTGGATTTAGGATTGACTTTAGACTTTGGTAGATTTGATTTTAAAGACCTAGAATTTGAGATGTTTGGATTTTGGATGTTGGATTGGGAAGGATTTTGACCTAAAGATTTGAGAGATCTAGGACCTTTGGATTGATTTAATTTTTTGATGAGTTTAGATTTTGGAGACCTAGAATTTTAGAGAGTTTGATTTTGCATTTTGGATTTGAATTGCCTAGGACTTTGGATGGTTTGATTCTTGGATGAGTGATCTTGGGTTTTGGATGGACTATGGATTTGTTTTGATTTTGGGTACCTAGGATCTTAGATTATTTTATTTTGGATGATTTGATTTAGATTTTGAATGGATTTAAATTGATTTGAGAGACCTAAGACTTTGGATTGATTTGATTGTAGGATGATTTGGATTCTAGAAGGAAGTGACTTGTTTTGATAGATTTAAGACCTTTAGATTGATTTGATTTTAAAGACCTAGGCTCTTAGACAATTTTGATTTGGAGTTTGGGATGATTTGATTTGGATCTTGGATTTTAGAGACCTAGGTTTTTGGAAGATTTCTAGAATTTAGATTTTATACAGTTTGGACCTTAGGATTTATTTGGATTCAAGACCTTTGGATGTATTTGATTTGGAGATTTAATTTTGAAGAGCTTGGATTTTCTTGACTTTGATGTCACCTTTGATGGTGATGGATTTTGTTTGATTGGTAAGATTTAGGACTTTAGATGGCTTGACTTTAGATGACTTGATTTGGATTGATTTGAAACAATCTAGGGTGTTTGGGTTGATGGTGATTTGGTTGACCTAGGATCTTAGATGTTTGAATTTTGGATGGATTTGATTTTGAAGATCTAGAATCTTAGATGGGTTTGATTTTGGACGATTTTGACCTTTCAGATGGACTCCAGATTTTTAGATTTTCAATTTGCAAGACTTTGGGTTTGTTCAATTTTAATTTGACCTTTGAGGTGTTGGAGTTTAAATTGGCTTTTGTAATATTTTTAAGTTTTTGACTTTTGGGGGATTTTTTTTTACATTTTTATATTTTTGGATGCTTTGATGGGGTTTTAACACAAAGTGCAAACAAGATAAACACAAGAATAACCTAGTTATTCAAGTAGGAGTGTTTGCCTTAGAGTTCATGAATATACTTGGACTTGGCCATAAATAGTATTGGCCCATTATAACAGAGCACTATCCATGGGAATTTATTTGTGGCCTATTATTCTAGTTCCAAAGGTATATAGTGAGTAACTTCCCGGGGTTAACTACTTACCGATGCATCATTAGTAACGAATAACTAAAAAGTCCATATGCTAGGTTGAACAATGGCTTTCTAAGGGAATCCTTAATATACCTTGCAGTATGGTAGGCCTAAATTTTTGATAAGAGTGTTATCTAATGGCTTGGCTTGAGAGGGTAACCACTCTCATCCTTTACTTGACAAACTATAAAGCAGATGTTAGCTTAGCCTGAAACAACAACTCTCTCTCTAAATTTCTATACCCTGCTAGAACATGATGTTGGAACCAACACTTGGTGATGAAATCCAAGTTGTCTAACCTCCTAAAAAGAAACAAAAAAATAAATAGCCATTTCTAATTTCCAAGATCACCTTGTGGTATAAGGAAAGAGCATATTTAGGAGCTAGTCTTTTGGGAGGCAAAAAGTGGAAAGAGAATGTTTTTTATTCTTAAGGTCACATTTTGGTGCAAGAAAAGAACATACACATTCACTCTACACACAAACATGTCAAACAAATATTCATTAACCCTTAATAAGAAAATATGACATGTGTGAGACAAATGTGAAGAGGATGTTTTTTAATTTTCAAGGTCACCTTGTGGTGTGAGAGAAGAGCATACACACCTACTCACACACAAGTCAAATAAGCAATGTTCATTAACTCTTAAGGACCAAATGAAAGAAAACATGAATGTTTCAAAAATTGTCTTTGACAATCAAACCTACAAACAAAAGTTAGTAGTTTTACTATTTTTTGATCTTTGGCAGCAAACTTACAAGAAAAGAGGTCAATAAATAACAAAATACAACTTACAAAATAAATGTTAAAAAATTGTGAAATCAGGTCTTCATGATGTGATGATGGCTACATCCAAAAAATAAATATCAGAAAAAACAAAAATAAATTACACGACTACATAGTACTTGAAAAAATATGAACATAAAAATAACACTAAATCTAAGTCTATTTGTGAAAGTTATAAGGCTTTGTAGCTCCAAAAACTATGACTGCACAACAATATATGTGAGAAAATATGATTTTTAGAAGAAAAAAATATGCATCATGAGAAAAAATTAGTTAAATCACTATGAAGAGCATGAAATTATACCCTATTTAAAAAAAAAATCTCTAAAAAAAACCTCCATATGGTTGAGAAAAGGTCATTTGAAGTTCCCCTCCTTGACTTAAAAGTACAATGGAGAGAGGATTGGGTAGTGATCGGGCCACGACTAGGTGGTAGGGTGGTGATGGATTGCAAATAGGGGTAGAGAAGATGAGTTTTGGGCCAATCGACAAAGCGTATACAAGGGTGGTAGGGTGATAGTGGAGCACAAATAGGGATGGAGGAGACGAGAATTAGGCCGAGCGATAGAGGAGGGAGAGGTGGAGAGTGAGTGGAGCTCTTGAAGCCTAGCCCTATAAACCACAGGGTGCTTAAGGTAGGCAAGCCCTAGCACGTAATGCTTAAACTACATGGCCTGCCCAAATTTTTAAATTTAAAATTTAAAAATCTCTGCACGATAGGGGGTGCACATACTACTTAAACACTTTATTGTTTTTTATATTAAAATAAAACCAACCCAAACAAAAACCAACTTTATTAAAAAAATTTTATTGAAATAAACTTAGTTTAAAATAAAGAAGAATATGCAGGGAGAGAAAATGTCCCCCATGTAGCACTGGTACAATCTGTACAGATTATACACAGTATGGTATGACCAAGAATAGGTGCCCCTTTAGAAAATTATACAAAAATAAAGATTAAATAAGGGACAAGGTCCCACTAGACATGCCAAAATATGTATGCTAAGATAAGAGACAAACAAGAGCAAAGAGTGTAAAAACAATAATGAAAAGGTAACAAACTTCTTACCAAAACAATGCTTGATGCCTTGTATGCGATTAAGATTTGTTGTCATTAAGAAGAGAAATGCAGTTGCTTAAGAATCCTGTAGCATGACCTTGCTTTTCTTCCACTTTTGATGCTTATTAAGTGCTTGGGAGATGAGAGTTCTTTAGATTTTTGGATGAGAAAATGAATGGTTTGGATTTAATCTTGGATTGGAGGGTGGAGATTGATTAGCTTCCGATGAAGAGTTGAAATTGACCCATTTGAATGGGGAAGATATATTCTCATAAGTGGAGGCTTGGGATAGGTGCAAGTGAATAAGACAAAAATTGAGAAAGATGAAGGGTGGAGATTACCTTGTTTTAAGTGGAGGGTGGAGATCAAAATATATATTTTGGAGCCTTATGCAAGTTTGACTTCATTTATTTTAAATAAAGCGGTGGAGGAATATGCAAGATTAGGGCCATTCTTATGTGAATGGAAATAATTAAAAGATGAAGAAAAGGAAATGGATGGTGGAGATTTGAAGTTAGTTTGACTTTTGAATTTTAGTGGAGAAATATTTAATTTAATTTTTAAATAAAGTGTCGGAAGAATGTGCAAGGTTAATTAGTTAAACTTGGTTTGCTTAACTAATTGCATGATGAGGGAAATTTATATTGATTAAATAAATATTGTTAATTCAATTTAATTAAAAAAATATGATTTATTTAATTAATGTTGAAATGTTAAATGATTAAATAAACATAGTTTATTTAATTAACATTAGAAGAATGATTAGATTAATTAAATAAATGAGATTTATTTAATTAATTTGATGATGGTGAGTGTATGAGGGTTAGTTAATGTGATGTTAGGACATGGTGAGATTTAGGTGCATACACAAATAATTACTAAAAACAACTTGAATAAATTAATTTATTAATTTAAACTATAAAAGCACACTATTTTTTTTCTTCATGGCTTTGCAATTTATCCTTTGTATTTTATTTCCTTTTATTTTATTCTTATTTTGTTTTGTTTTAGATTTATTTTTTCATATTTACATGGTTTATGTTTATATTTCAATATGTAAACTATAGTTATATATTTTATGTATGTGGACTTTGTTTTATTATTATTATTTTTATGTATGCAATCACAACATAAGACTTTATGACATTATTATTATTTTTATATAAACAATCACAACATAAAACTTTGTGATGCCACTCTAGAAAGCTCTCATATAATAACTTTTTATAAAGTAATTATAATAAAGATAAGCTAAAAACCAAATGAGTCAAATGGGACAAATATTAAAATTCTAATCAATCGGTGCTTCTAAAGTGTGTTGTTCAGTGGGAAGCACCATCAGAGTTATACTGTTCAGAGCACCTACTTGCAAATAAAGTGCCTCTTGATTCTTTTAGTAATTAAGACAACTGAAGGATACCCAATTCCTCGATATATTAATTTTTTTCAAAAAGAAATGTTTTGATTCCCATCTATCTCTACATAGACAGCTAGACAAGAAAAAAATGAGATTGAGATGTCAACTGTAGGAGGAGAAGATACCCAGATGATATGAAACGAACTGTTTACTAGAAATGATATCATTATGTACATAAACCAGATTTCACAAGGAACTCAAAGTTGTAACAGCACAAACAACATTCTATTATACCCAATAGACTACTTATAAGGTCAAATTTCATCAGCTACAATCCCACAGGCCGTTGTGTCAACACTCTCCCAACTATAGGGAAGACTTTGGCTTTGAAAATCCATGTTCTTCAGTGCGCCACATGCACTCTACTTAAAAATCATCCATTTCAATGGTCAAACAGTCAATAGCAAATTTACACCTCATCCATACCAAAAAGTAGTAAATATTTGTCCTATTTTTATTGGACAAAATTGACATTTGGCTGTTGAAATGGATGATGTTTAAGAATAGCCGAGGACATGGATACATACCCAACAACTCTGCAGCCTTGTACGAGTTCAATGCCCATTCATCATCCTCTATACTAAATATTGCCCAAATTGACCCACAAATCCTTAGCATTGGCTTGAAGACGCGGGTATAAACTCAGAGATAATAACTTTTCCACACATTTTGTTTAGCACATCAGGTGAAAATGGTTTGAGGCTGTGACTTTTATTCATCTTTTGAGGCTTATGTTTTATTCGCCCTCTGAGACTGTGACTGTGATCCAGTCTTTTTTGTGAATATATACTATTTATTTCTTTAATATAAGTTAAATAGAATATTTATAAATAAAATGTTTTGAAATCCCAATATCAGGGGAGGCGGGATTTATAGCCACGCGTTCAACGGATAAGCGGAGTAGTACTGAGGTGGATTTACAAGTGAAAGGAAAAGATGAATCGTAGGTGCATTGAAAGAAGAAAGAGGAAGCAAGCTGCTGAGTAAAATAATTTTAAATCACACCCAGTATCGAAATATAACTATAACTAGCAGTTTATAGCTGGCATGTATATATATTTTTGTCAATGTTCCCACCTAGTGACGGATGGAACAACCTCCACCTATCAGCCCCAAACTTGATAAAAATATCCCCCGATGCGGGTTAAAATTTGGTTGAATGATGTTGTGGGGAACTCCAAGGACACCTTTGATTGCAAGTGTGGGTTAAAAATATGAGCTCCTTGTAAATGACAAGGTAAAGCCCTTAGTGGACTCACTTGCCAACTCATTTGGAATATGAGTTCTTAAGGCATTCATCATGCATGCATCCATGATTACTACAAGCCATATAGATAGATAGATATTTGTGTATCCATGTCATTTCTTATTAGTTGATAGGGATTTTAAGTGGACTTGTAAATCCAAAAAATCTCTTCAATCCCTGTTTCATGTTATAAAATCATTTTCAGTTTGTCAAGAAACTTGGTAGATTTTCTTACACTTGTTTTATTCTTGGCATTCATTTCTTAGTCACTTACCTCAAATCAAATCAAATCAAATCATGTATTATTATGAATAGTTCATTGTAATGTTGTAATGCATTCTCTAAGAGCTTTATTGCTATCCACTAAATCTGTCGCCTCTCCCATCACCCAAATTGTAGTTAATTACATGTTGGTTCCTCAATCCAAGGCTCGCAAGGATTCTCATAAAAGGTTTGCCCATTGTTTGTCGCATTGCTAAAGTGCCATGATTGGGCATTCTCCCTCGCTATGTAAGTGATCACTTTGAAATGCAATGGTTTGATGTGTTAGGCTTAAATATTGTCCATAGTATCAATGCACGAGAGGAGGGCAACGATGACCTTATTTTGATTTCCACAAACTCAGAGCCCATGGAGTATGTTTTGGAAGAAAATCATTTGTTGCAAACATCTGTGGAAAAGATTCAACTAAAGTTAAGTAGCAAAACGGTTTTCAAGAAGTGCCTCTCTTCTAATTTATGTCTAGAGTTTGGCATGATAAATCCTCATTACTTGACAAAGGAAAACATGTATGTGTATATGACAATTGCCACACCATTCCCCAAATCCCACGATTTGGCTAAACTAAATTTTAACAAGAACAAGAGGGAGGAATGTATTGTTGCTTCTAGGATTTTTGGTGACAATTGCTAATGAAATTTAAATATCAATTTAAGTTATTTAACCATTGATTATAAATATATATTAAAATAGAAACAATAATATAAAATACATAATTGAGACAATTTGCACAACACAACATGATATACATGCGGAAAAACCAACAAGCACCATATTCATATTTGAAAAAACTTACAATAACGAAACTTGGATTTTTTTACTCTATCCTCTCCTCTTCCACACAACCTCAATACCTCTTGTAGTTTTTTACAATGCCCAACTATTTATCCAGTGATATATATCATATTCTCACATATCCTACATTCCTCACCCGGGAATCCTTAAATATTAGATGTAATCATCTGATATGGTTTCAGATGGTCATACCTTCTCATATAGGTATGTGATGGTTTAATTAATAAAATAATTTTAATATTAATCTATTAATAATATTTTCCCATATGGTAAAACTTTGCCATGGGTAAATACTTTAATTAATAAAGTAATATTTAATATTTGAATCTTATTAATTAAATTGCCAACCCCCCTATGGTTATTTATGCCCCAATTAAATATAAGGTTAAAACTTATATTAAAATAGAGCTTTATAAATGTTATTGCGACTGACTTATAAATAAGTGTGGGTCACCAATAAACATTATTCTTTAACACTTCCCCTCAATGTTTATAGGGGTTCTATGCTATCAATTTCTTTTAAAACAAAAGATGAAGATCCTCAATAACATATGATTTCTTTGACAAGCATAACATAGAGATAAAATAAATGCCAAGATGAAGGTCATGGATTCTAGACTACTTGGTCAACCCCTTGTAATAATTTATATCCCCAATTTTTTCAAAATGATGCAAATATAGGGGACTTATAATGTTTTTATTGGAGCCCATGTCCGCTCAAAACAACCCTTACTAGGTTCCCATTTAATGCTCGTAGGTCTTACATGTGCCCTTAGGTCCTATCCAATGCCCTAAAAATATTACAAGTGCCTTGAGGTCTTTATATGCAATGCTTTTACAAATGGAAAAGGAATATAGAGGAGAGATACAATAATACATACTCTATAGGTATTACAAGTGCCTGACATGTCAGTTAGGTTCTTATCAAATGCCTCTTCAAACTTTTATAAAATGTCTTCCCTTTTAGGTCTAGGCCTTACATATACAAAGTTAGCCACTAGGAGATATCATTATCGAGGCATAGCATTAGATTAGATTTTTAAAAATTGGCTCTACAGAGAGGATTTTATAAACATATATATCACGTAATCATTGGTTTAACAGAATTGAAGGGTAATTTCACCATTGAGAACCTATTTCTCCAATGAAGTGTGCATGGATTTCAATGTGCTTTGCTCTTTGATTAAGTTTTAGGTTCTTTCTAAGAGCAACAAAACTTTGGCTATTAGAAAATAAAGTGGTACTCTCATTGGTACATATATATTAATATCATCCATTAATTTCTTTAGGCACATTGATTCCTTAGTTGTTTTAGTTTCACTTCTATAAACTTTTTTGTGGATGAAAGAGCCATAATAGGTTACTTTTACTGCTTCATGTGATAGAAATACCATACAAGGTAGGATTGATCTTTTCATATGATGATCTAAGGTCTAATTTAATACCTAACTTTTTTTTTGGTTGGTAAGATAGATTGTATTATATTAAAATATCAAACATAGAGGATTACATTGCATATGCCCCAAGGGTTGATTCATAATAGTATTCTACTACCCAGACTGAAACTGACTCAAAATGGCCACACATGACCTATTATCAAAATGCCACGCAGGGCCATATCCATTACAGAACAACCCCGACCCCAAACCAGACTACATTAGAAACCTATCCCCCAAACCTTACAACCAAATACAAAGAAATATTAACATATGCTGAAACACATACCAAGATGGCCTTCATGCCTCACCCTACTCAAAGAGGTAATCCTTGAATTCAAAAATCCATTCAAAACCCTCGACCACTATTATCTGTAGCATTTTCTTCATGAAATCCTGACCTTTGCAAGCTCTGGCTCTATGGGAAATCAGACCGTCGCCAGTTATGTCCAAGATGAATGGGAAATATCTCACCACCTCCCCAGGGTGCCCAATTTTGTTCAGGTCCCATGGCCTCAAAATCCCTCACCAAGCTCTGCAGCTTCCAGCACTCCGTCTAACCCTCCTAGCAGCTCTGTCTTAAACATTCTCTGCGCAAGAATATGAATCTCTTCCTTAGGCACCATCAAGTCAAGCAAAGACGCTACAGAACATGAGGTGATATCAAAGTCTACTCTGTATCGTTCTTCATTTTCCACAAATGCCTTCCCCAAAATTAACTTGTAGGCCTCGATCATAAAGGAGTCATTCTGCATAAGCACCCTCTGTAATCGTTGTTCCATGATTCTACCAGAGAACGCCATCTACCTAACACTACTAATGAGGAAAATGTGAGACTCCATACCTCTGCAAATCAACCAATCTCCACATAGATGGAAGACAAGACAAGGGGCGTCTGCCATTAACATGCAATCAAGATTCCCAATGAAGCAACCCACCCCTATCGAAGAGTACTTAAGCCGGCTTAATTTGGCCTTCATAATTAGAAGGATACGTGTGATGATCCCATCACCTTTAGCTAGCTAATCTCTCTCCTACTAGCCTGAGCCGAGGGCTCTGGGGATTGGCCAAACTATCGTAAAATGATTGAGAATGTCCTTTCATCCATCCTTCTCCTTAACTACACCAATTTTTTGAACGTGTGAAACTTCTCTTCACTCTAGCTCGAAGAAAACCGCTCCTCGCTGGGAAATGAGTGATAGACACTCCCTTAAAAATGAGCTTATGACGTTACCCGAATGATCACCCATTGCTGACTGGGCTTCCAACTCATCTCACCCCTGCCTAGTCAGCCACTTCGCCTTGCTACCACCCACCTAATTTAATACCTAACATAATAGATAGATATTTTAGTTTATAATCCATCAGATTAAAAATTTCTAAAGTAAATTATGAGCATATGTTGCTTGAGATACTACAATCAATCCTAGAATATAGTCAATCCCGATGATGAAGAAGACCTAGATCGATAATCTCAAATGATTAATTCAATTTGAGGTTTAGAGAAACAAGACTAGCTTATATTTGTTGATTCTAGTATTGGAATTACATTTGATTTTATATAGCTAATCAGTTCAATGAAGGCACAAGATCTCAAGTCTTAATTAGAGTGTTATACTTCTAATTTTATCTTCCCACTTTTAGTTGTTTAAAAAAATGAGAAATTTTATTAGAGCATAATAGATATGTTGACTTTTGATTATCTATGTTGTCTTTTTTAAAATTAATTACAAGGATCTTTTTGGGTATATAGATTATCTAGAGATTCCTCCCCCTTTAGATTATCATTTTTTATTTTTAGGTATTATGTAAATAATTGTATGAAACGAACCAAAAAAATCTCTAAATCTTGCAAATCTTGTTAAGATTTTCTAATAATAATCATCATTTAGAGTTATCAAATAGTATCACTAACTAAATAAAACATATAAGGTCTGTATAACCAATATACCTCTGTATTTGTAACTTTTGTAAAGTAAACTTTGCAAAAAGTAAGCAATTTTTTCCATTTAAGGAAATTTCGACAATATTAATATGGTCATGCCAATAGTGGAAATGTAAATATGAAATGATATCTTTACATTGGATTATGTCACTTGGTAATTCAAAGTTAGGGTTTGTTCAATTTTGATTTAACCTTTGAGGTGTTGGAGTTTTTGGCTTTTTCAAGATTTTTTATTTTTTGACTTTTTGAGAATTTTTTAATTTTTTAATATTTTTTAATTTTTGAATTCTTTGACAAGTTTAACACAAAGTGCAAATAAGATAAACACAAGAACTACCTAATTATTCAAGTAGGAGTGTTTAACTTATGAGCTCATGAGTAGCCCTGGACTTGATCATAAATAGTATTGGACCATGATCTCAGAGCACTAACCATGGGAATTTGTTTGATTCCAAAGGTACATGGTGAGTGACTTCTCGAGGCTAACCACTTAAATCAGTGCATCATAAGTTACAAATAATTGAAAGGTTCATACACTAGGTTGAACAATGGCTTGCTAAGGGAGTCCTCAATATACCTTGTTGTATGGGAGGCCTAAACTTGTGATAAGAGTGTTGTCTAATGGCTTGGCTTAAGAGGGTAACCCCTCTCATCCTTCACTTGACAAACTATACAATAGATGTTAGCTTAACCCAAAACAACTCCTCTTCCTTGGAGTTTCTATACCCTGCTAGAACATGAGGTTGGAGTTGATGCTTGGTGATAAAATCCAAGTTCACTAACCTCCTAAAAAGAAATGGTGTGAGAAAAGAGCATATTCAGGAGCTAGTCTTTTGGGAGACAAAAAGTGGAAAGAGAATATGTTTTATTCTCAAGGTCACATTTCAATGCAAGAAAAGAGCATACATAATCACTCTACACATAAAATATGAAATGTGGGAGATAGATGTGAAAGAGGATGTTTTTTTATTCTCAAGGTCATCTTGTGGTGTGAGAGAAGGGCATACACACCTATTCACACACAAGTTAAATAAGCAATGTTCATTAACTCTTAAGGAAAAAATGAAACAAACATGAATGTTTTAAAAATTATCTTTGACATTGAACCTACAAACACAAATTAGTAGTTTTACTATTTTTTGAACTTTGACTAGCAAACCTACAAGAAAAGGGGTCAATAAATAGTAAAAAATTGCAAAATACAACTTGCAAAATAAATGTTAGAAAATTGTGAAATCAATTCTTTATGATGTGATGATGGCTACACCCAAAAAATAAATATAAAAAAAGTACAAATAAATTACACCACTACACAGTACTTGAAAAAATATGAACTTAAAAAAATAGCACTCAAATCTGAGTTTGTTTGTGAAAGTTATAAGGGTTTAAAGCTCTTAAAACTATGATTGCACAATAATATATGTGAGAAAACATGATTTCTAAAAAAAATGCATCATGAGAAAAAATCAATTAAATCACTTTGAAGAGCATGAAATTATACCCTATGTCAAAAAATGCTCTAAAAAAGACCTCCATTGTTGGCAAGAGACACTGCTCTGTTGAATAATTGAGTGTTGTCATTAATGGCAACAAGAAAAAGGAAAAAGGTTGGAACAAAGATTTTGGTCCAGTGAAGAAGACTTAGTCATTTTGGCTAAGTATTGGCAATGTACAGAAGTAGCGGCTAAGTATTGGCAATGTACAGAAGCAGCAACAGAATAACAGTGTTTGGATTGGCATTGGTCCGTAGTTAAAGACCAAGCATTGCAGTTCTGGTATGATGTTCCTAACTCTCAGATGATCTTATATCCAAGGTTTCAGTTTTTGATCAGTTCCGGAAGTATATCTTCAAATGGCCTAAGTCTGGTAGAACAGAATACAGTGTCAGTTAAAACAGAACACTCAGTTGTTTTGGTCTGCATTCTTTTGGTGTTGCATATCTTGATATATGGTTTTGAGGCATTGTAAACACCTGTATGAAGTGTCTAAATCCAAAATTGTAGGTTCTGAAGTCCATCGGAAAGATAGTTACAAGCTGTTGAGTATTGTTACATTGTTTGATAGAGTTTGACTGTGACAGGGTCTGAATTCTGATGGTCCACATTTTGCCACTAAAGGATGTTTTACTTTGTGGTTGTGAAGGTATGATCTATGATGTCTAAGGAGTCTTTGATATGATTTTGAGCAAGTATTGTGGTCTGCAGTGAAAGTTGTGATATGATAGTTAGACTAAGTCAGTAACAGTCTGTGTTTGAGACTGACATGATAGTTTGATTTATGTGCAGTAAGTTCCATTGATTAGAACTTTATCCTAAGTGGTTCGATAGTTGGAGATGACATATGAGAAGGTGTTTCAAATGTTATTTAGGTCTTCTATGTATTTTGGTGAATGGATTTGGCCGACAAGCTACAAGTTTATTAACTATACACTTCATCTAAGTAGGCTGACTTAATGTGAAGATTTTAAGTGTTGCATATATATATATATATGGGATCAAATTCAATGTTTGAAGTGAGTGATGTGAATATGAATATATGTATGTGCGACATGCGAAGTAAAGTGATTGTGTGGAAGCAATAAGAGCAGAAGAAGAGAGATCTTTTTCCTATGTATAAGCAGAGCAGAGAAACAAAACAGTCAAAAATGAAGAGTTTTGAGACAGTATTTATGTGTTTCATTGGAGCTGTAATCATGCATGTGTAGATGCAATCTGAGCAGTACAATTTGGCAGTGAGCCATTCTTCCTTCTTTCTTTCTCTAGGCAGTAAGCCTATTTTGGCAGTGAGCCTTTCTTGCAGTGAGCATTTCTTTGGGCAGTGAGCCTTCTTGTAATCCAGTATTGTCCTATAATAATAATATTTTGTGAGCTAACACTCACCATGGTTTTTCCCTCTTTGGGTTTTCCATGTAAAAATCCTGGTGTTCATGTGTTATGTCTTTTTTGTTGTTGTTCCTATGGTTATTCTGCTTTCATATTATTAATTTTAGAAATTGGATTAATAAACTTGTTAAGAAGTGGTTTTGTGGAATACTGATTCACCCCCCCTCTCAGTATTCCTTACTATCAACATCCATATCGTTGAGAAAAAACCATTTGAAGTTGCCCTCCTTCACTTAAAAGTGTAATGGAGACTTAGGGGTCTAGAGCCTAGTGGCAAGTTGGTGGCCCATGGGTAGTGACTGTGGTGTAGTCAGGGATGGAGGGTCCAAAGAATGGACAATCCAACCCTGCAGGTTGAGTAAACACAATGAAAACAACACAAGAATAACACAAAAGTAGAAAGCAATGGAAGAATCATATGCTCAATATCTCAGACAAATACAATGCTTATATGTCGGCAACATGTGGACAATTATGGTCTCATAGACCTATCCTCCGGTAGAATACAAATGAATGATATAGCTTTGAAGTGCCTTCCACAAATCCACATCTAAAGAGTAAGAATGTTCTATCATATTGGATATCTCCCTAATATGCTAGTACATCAAGTGAATGCTATTATATCATCTCCAAGCTCAAAGATTGCTCCACGCTGGCATCAAGAGGTTTCAAACTCCAATGCAAGATGAAACATGTAGGTTAGCTTACAACTCATGGTGATGCTCTACAAATGAATGAAATTTGATGTGGCTCCCAATGAAGTTCTATCCGGTCTTTTACTACCTTGTATGATGTTCCATTTAGCTCTACAAGTCACGCGAATGCTCCACAAACCTTGTATGCTCAAACTGAATGATGAATGTTATGTTCTGTGAATGCTGATCTTTTGCTAGCGATAACTCTCCGCAAACAACTACAAACCTCATGTAATTTGAATATGATGTAGCTGACATAGTGTAGAACCTAAATCCTGCTCTACGAGCCATGAAATGATAATGCGGTAAAATGCGATGGAAAACACTGAAATGCAACTGAACTACAACAAAAGAAAAGAAAGCAAATGTTTTTGTTTGATGCAAGATTGCTCTTCAACCTAGGATGCTCCTATATCAGACTGGGTGGTGCTACCAGCTAAGTCGGCAACTAGGTGGTCCATATGAACTAGCGGTACATTACAACTAAGAATAGATGTCCCCTAAAACAAACTTTAAATTGGAGACTACAAGCAAACTATAATGTTTCTATTGTGGATTCTTATTGTTTATGCCTTCTAGATGCAATGATCAGATCTATTTTTGCTCAAAATGCTTCTAGCAAAACTTCCTCAACAAAATCTTTCTAACAAAGGATAAGAATCTACAAATTAAAGTTAGCAAAAACCTACATTAATAAAGATTAGATAAGGGGCAAGGCCTCACCAGGCATGCCAAAATGTGTATGGTAAGATAAGAGACAAAAAAGAAACTATGCAAACTAATCTCAAACCTAAGAAACACCTTCGATTGAGCAAAGAGTGCAAAAATAATAATGAAAAGATAACAAACTTCTCACCAAAACAATTCTTGATGCCTTGGATGTACTTGAGATTTGTTGTTGTTGAGAAGAGAAATGTAGTTGCTAAAGAATCCTCAGCATGACCTTGCTTTTCTTCCACTATTGATGCTTGA
Source organism: Cunninghamia lanceolata (assembly GCA_027924645.1). Lineage (NCBI taxonomy): Eukaryota > Viridiplantae > Streptophyta > Pinopsida > Cupressales > Cupressaceae > Cunninghamia > Cunninghamia lanceolata. The sequence goes on along the minus strand of BSBN01001315.1, from coordinate 510,915 downwards.
TAAGTGCTTGGTAGATGAGGGTTATATAGATTTTTGGATGAGAATGTGAATGATTTGGATTTAATCTTAGATTGAAGGGTGGAGATTGATTAGCTTCCCTTCCCTTCTAAGGAAGCTAATGATAGAGGGTTGAGATTGATCCATTTGCATGGGGAAGAGAGATTCACACAAGTGGAGGCTTGGGATAGGTGCAAGTGAATAAGACAAAAATTGAGAAAGATGAAGGGTGGAGATTACCTTATTTTAAGGGGAGGGTGGAGATCAAAATGTATTTTTTGGAGACTTGTGCAAGTTTAACTTTATTTAATAAAGTGGTGGAGTGCAAGATTAGGATCATTCTTATGTGAATGGCAAGAATTAAAAGATGAAAAAAATGAAATAGATGGTAAAAATTTGAAGTTAGTTTGACTTTTGAATTTTAGTGGAGAAATATTTTATTTAATTTTTAAATAAAGTGGAGGAAGAATGTGCAAAGTTAATTAGTTAAACTTGGTTTGCTTAACTAATGGCATGATAAGAGAGATTTAGGTTGATTAAATAAATACTACGATTTAATCCATAGAGGAATGTTGGGGGATAAGTCGATTTAATTAAATAAATATGGTTTATTTAATTAATGTTGAAACATTAGATGATTAAATAAACATAATTTATTTAATTAACATTAGAAGAATGATTAGATTAATCAAATGAATATAATTTAATAAATTAATTTGATGATGTGGTAAATGTGAGAGGGTTAGTTAGTGTGATGTTAGAACATGGTGAAATTTAAGTTCCTACACCTAGCAATCACTAAAAAACACTTGAAATAAATTGATTTAACATGAATAAATTGATTTATTAATTTAAACTATAAAAGCACACCTATTTTATTTCTTCGTGGTTTGTAATTTGTCCTTTACATTTTGTTTTGTTTTGTTTTATTTATTTGATTTGATTTCTTGTTTTGTTTTAGATTTATTTTTATATTTCAATATGCAAACTATAATTACGTCGAGAGGCGTTCCTACATTCACAGATGGGAGCTGAAAGATTCCATAATTTCTATGTAAACTTATAAGATTCCAATCTAGAATCTTTATTAAAAAAACCAAATAGTCACTCCACAAATTAAAACAAAAAACAAAAAAAGAAGGTGAAAGGAATAAAAAAAGAAAAAAAGAAATGACAGTTTCAAAGAAGCCATCACTATGCACTAAGATTCAAAAGAAAGAAACATTACAAAATGGCATATGAAAAGACACACATTTAATATATTTATATTGCCTCCTTAAATGAACATATCAAATTTGTAAGATTTGAGACAGTGCATAAATTGATAAAAAAAATAGGCGCAAGGATATCTCTCTTTAGATATATTTTTTTAATATAAATATACTAGTTATATTTCTTCATGGCTTTGTAATTGGTCCTTTACATTTTATTTTGTTTTATTTTATTTATTTGATTTGATTTCTTTTTTTTTTAGATTTATTTTTATATTTTAATATGTAAATTGTAGTTATGCCAAAGTGTGAGGCCGATTATTTTACCGCCCCCATATTTTGATCTTCGTGCTATCCAGTAGTGACTATGTTCCATTATGCAGACTTGTTGTTTATCTCACTGATTTGATATATGTGATTTGATTCGGTTATATTGATGATATGTTGTGGTTCGATATATGGGATTTATATTAGATATTATTTTGTTATGAGATTCTAGTTGTTTATGTGTTATGGAATTAATGGACATATGATTTGATAATGCAGTTTAATTTGTAGTTATGTAATTGATGTTTATTTCAATTGCGTGGAGTTTATTTCAGTTGCTTCGGCTATCACTTTCTGACAGGACTGACACTTGATCGAGATGTGTAGGTTTCACTTCCCTAGCCACGGGAAATCGGAGGTAGGATTCACACCATGTTATTCCCAGTTAAGCCGATCCGTTCCCAAGAGGGATAAGGATCATGTGTGAAAATTGCATGATGATTTATTGTGCTTGGTTTAAATTTTATTTATCTTTAAGCCTTAGTACCCCTTCTCTTTCTTATTTTGATTTATGTTAAGTGTTGTAAAATTTTAATTGATTTATGTCAATTGGCATTTTTATTATTTTATTTGGGCCATTTATATGTGGATTTTTGACCCCTTTCATGACCCCTAGGGTCCCAAAAGTTACCCTAGGTGGTCAACCATGAGTCTAGGGTCAACTTGGACCACCTAACCCTAGTTTTGACTCACCTTAGGTCACCCTAAACCATGGTTGAGTAAGAGTGACGAATTTGGGAAGAAGGAGGATGGGGATGGGCCTTGCCTTGGGAAGAGCACATCTCCCATCCCTAAGTTTTGGGAAACATTCCCAAGGAGGACTTGGGAGGTCTCCAAGAGTCCTCCCAAGTGAGTGGGAGCACCACTCAAGGCCATTGTCTTGTTGAAGGGTGAGTGGGAATCCAACTCACCATTTGTCCCCCTCCCACTTGTGTGGAAGCACAAGTGGATGAGGTGGGGATGGAGGTGGAGGGAGAGGAGGACATTTGTCATCCTCTTACCTCCTCACTATTACAAGTGGCTTTGGTGGAGGGAAGAGATGGTGACAAATGTCACCACCTCATTCTCTCAAGGCCAAGTAGAGGGCCTATAATAGCTCCACTTGTAGAGGAGTGGGGGTTCTTCCCTTCTAGTCTTTTCCTGGTATTTTGAAACTTCTTGCAAAAATTTGAGTTTCCTTTCTAAGTTTGGAGGAGTTGGAGAAGGTTGGGAGATTCTGAAAGTAGGAAGGCTTGGGAAGGCTTGGAGCTCTTCACCAATTTCTTCTTCCATTGCCAAGGTCTTGAAGGTAGGCTCCTTATCTTGTTTCTTGCTTTGCTATATGATGTCCCATGTGAATTTTGATTGTAAGTTTGGTTGCATTGAGATGTTTGCTTTTTGCATTTTATGTTGGGTTGGGTGTCATGGTGAGAACACCTCTAATTGAGGAAATGCTCAAATTGTATGGGTAGGGGAGAGGAACAATCCTTGGGGGCTCTCCCACAGTATGTGTTTATGTGTTTTATGCCTAGAGGGCCTGTTATCATTTGAGGAGGAGATGTCTATATGGCAAGAGTGCCAAGCATATTGGTGTGAGATTCTTGTGGATTGAGTTGTTCAGGGATTTTGGCTAGAGGCCATGTGTTGAGATTTTCTTTATCATTAGGAGCCCCTTTAAGTTGAGAGGTCTATTCCCTACCCTCACCAAACTCATTTTTATGAGTTGATGTGTTGTGTTAAGCCTATGGGTTGTTTGTGTTTAGTGTTTGAACTGTTGTGGAATGGGATCCCTGTGTGAATACCCTACCTCCCTAGCTCGGGGGTGACCCACTTGCGGGTCTACGGTAGGGAGGAGAGCTTTTCCTTTCCTGGTGGCTGGTTTCTATTGTCTTGTTGTTGTGTAGTTTGCAGGTCTTTGAGTGGTGAGGTGAAGTAATTATGGAGCTCTTGTTGGTGTGTAATAGTCACCTTGAGATGGCTGTTGGAGCCATGATCATTATGGCCTTAGTGTGTTCAGTTCTTTGGCATAGGATTACTAAGACATCTGCCATAGAGTTGGCTGGAATAAATAGAGAAGTGTTAACCATTGTGTTATTCTAGTCAATGTTGTTTAGTTCATGTTTTGTGAAGTTGATTTTCAAAACAAATTTGTGTATGAAAGAAATGTTTTCATTCTATTAAATACAATTTAAATTTTCCGAGAGATGGGTTAAGTATAGAGCTTTGCATGAAAGATAAATTTATGGTTACTATTTAGTTTTTTTTATTGTTGATAAAAGAAGGAAATGCATTGCTGTTTTCTGTGTATTGTCTCCAAAAGAAATAAAAGTAAAAGTAGTTTCTGTTTTGGAGTATGAGAAGGTTTCATTGTGTGTTACAGAAAATAAAAAAAATAAGATGTATTGCTGTTAAATAAAACTGCATAAACAATTGCTTGTGATCCAGTCAGTGTAAGATCAAATGAAAACAATTGAGTTTGTTACAAAGTTCCCATTTATTTGAATTTAAGACAGAATGAATGACATGCTGTTTATAAAAAAAAAAAAGGATAGGGAGTTTATTAGCTCTGTTTTCTAAATTTTTTTTCTTAGTAAGAGTTTATTAAGGAAAAAAAAAAAGATAGGGAGTTGCTGTAGAAGTTCCGTAAATCTTTTGCTATGTTTATTGATGAATGTATATTCACATGAATTTAAATATTTATTTGATAAGTGTATGTTTGATTTTCCTTCAAAAAATATGTATGTTGTGAATACATAATCAAATGTGTAAATCTATCCAAAATGTTATATATACATATATATACTTATATATATATATATAAATATATATGAATATATAAATTTATAAATGTTTTGTAAAAATTAAAAAAAATACATATCTCAGTCTATATATTCTTTAAAAAAAAAAGGGAAATGGTAATTTATATATATATATATATATGAATATATATATAAATATACAAATATTTACTGTGTATATTATTTTATACAGTTTATTTTAAAAAAAAACATATATAAAAATATATATATATATTTACGAATATATATATTTATATATATAAACATACAAATGTAAATACTTATATTTTACTTTTTTTATTTTTATTTTAAAAAAAATTAAAAAGAAAGATTAAAAAGAAAAGGGTAGAAGGGTCGGGCTATGGCAGCGCCTATAGCTCGACAGGGTTTGCATTACACAGGGGGTGTGGGTGGAGGCTCCGCCTCCCCCACACCCCTGCCACATTACACAGCGCCCACCGTGTATAGTACCCCACCACCATATCTCCTCCCCCGCGTGCAGTCACACTCGGCGTACCCCTGCGCGTGCCTCCATTCACCCCAGCGTTGGCCTTGACCTCCCAACTAGCGCCACCATCCCCTCCGCCGCCAGAGACCTTTGCCTCCTCCTCCGCCATTATCACCACCGCGGCCATCACTTCCCTGCAAACATAGCACGGCGCCCCTAGCACTGGCTTCCCTTCGCCTCCCTCTCCGATGGTGGCGCCAAACCTCCACTCCTCATCAAAACACCTGTAGGCCATAACTTCTTTTTGGTTCAGTTTTAAAAAAAAATTATATAAATAAACTTACTCTTGAAATTAAAAAAAAAAAGGGATGCTCTAAAACATGAATCTTACTAAGCTCACCTCCGAGAAGGCCAATCATGGCTGCCTCCTAACCCTAAACTTGCACACACCAAGAAAAAGAAAAAAAAAAGGCTGGAAGAGGCCAAGCAAAACAAAACAAGGAATTAGGGTAAAATAAAAATGAGATTAGGGCACTTGAGAAAGGGAATACAAGGTGGGAGTTAGGGTATTTTTAGAATTAGGGTTGTATATTGTAATTGGGAGGAATATGTGGGGAAAGGGGATTTATAATTTAATTTAAAAACCCATATTCCTCTTTGTTTCATATTATCTCTTGGGGGGGGGGGGGATATCTTTTTCCTATTATACTAAATTAAAACCTATGATCTTTATGTATATATATATATATATATATATATATATATATATATATATATATATATATATATATATATATATATATATATATATATATATATATATATATACCTTTAAATATATAGACATATATATATATATTATACGTTATGACTAAAGAATTCCTTTTATTTAAAAACAAAGGAATCATATTTACTATATATATATATATATATATATATAGTAAATATAATCATATATGATTTAAAAATATCAATATATAAATAATATTGCTGCTATTAAAATGATTAAATATATATACATAGACATATATGAATAAAATTATTGCTATCAATTAAGCACTTTCATTTTAAAAATATACACACTTGGTTGGTATAATTACCTTTGTAATATAATCGACCACTTAAAGAAAAAAGAAGAATGAGAGAATCGATTTGAACAAGAATTTGGTTAACATCCTTAACATAGGATGTGGGCCTTGCGTAGAGATTACGCACATTTTGTAACCTGAAGACAACTATTAGTTTACACGATAAGTGAACCATAGGATTCATTAAGTAATCAGAGGAATCAATCCAAGAAGCAACTACGCAACAAGAATTGCGAAAGAGTAGCAATTTCCACCCACGCCGAAAATGCGTCATGCTAGGCTTTTAGGTTTTATCGTAAGCATTGATTTAATCAATTTTCATTCCACCACCCAATCTTAACCAAGTGCCATCATGACACCCTAATTGTTACATATTCACTTAGGTGGCCTACTCTTCATCTAGTATTTTTGTCATGTTTTCGCCTTAGGCATTTTTCCACCGAGCACGCAAGCGCGTGCGAGGTGGTTCTTAGGGATAGGGAGAAAATTTTTTTGTCGCCCGTGTCATGACCACATGGCGAATGTGGTCGAGACACGGGCATATGTGCGTCGTGTCTGCACGGGAGATGCGGGCATTACATTTGGTATCAGAGCCCAGGTTTTTTTTAGAAACACTGAACTTGTTCTAGGCACATTAGTGTTTCCGCAACTATGTTTTGACTTGTGGCTACCTCATTTTGTAGGATGCCTCCCAGATGAGTTCGACGAGCACAGACCCGCCGCACTCCACCCACAGAGGTACGCACTGATTCATCAACTATGGGACCGGGTCAGCCAGATCCACCGGTACAGCTAGAGCCACAGGTACAACCAGATCCACAGGATCAGCCACTCTTACGCCACAGCCAGTTCCTCAGGCACCACAGGCACCACCAGCCCCACCAGATATGGGACCGCAGATATTACAGGCCTTATAGGCAATTCTAGACAGGCTTCCACTGGTAGTAGCAGAGCCACGTGTCGAGCCCCGCGAGGATCCGCGAGAGGAGCCTCGCGTAGAGCCGCGAGGGGCACCACGTGAGGAGCCTTACGTCGAGCTACCAGAGACAGAGGAGGTTGGTTCGGCCAATAGGGCCCGTAGCAGGAGCCCCCCACATCGGGCTAGACAGGACGAGACAGTGCGTGTAGAGCACTTGGGTCACAGGCCTTATGAGTATTGTGCAAATGAGACTATCCGGGGGCACAGAGATAGAGGAGATCCCATCAGGGATATATTGAGGTTGAACCCTCCTACATTCATCGGGACCACTGAGGGAGCTGAGGCAGAGGCCTGGCTGATCAGTTTAGACAGGTGCTTTGTGTTGCATCCTTACGAGGGCAACACGAAGGCCCATGTGGCAGTTCACTTGTTGTGAGATGCAGTAGCTACCTGGTGGTGCACTGAGGAGTGCAAGTGTCACCTTTCTTTAGACACTCTCACATGGGAGACCTTCATTGAGCACTTTAATGCGCGCTATTTATCAGACCACTATAGGCAACGTCGTCTAGATGAGTTCCATGACCTCTAGCAGAGAGGACTTATAGTGGCTCAGTATGAGGCTAGGTTTACAGAGCTATCTAGGTATGCTGAGTATCTCCATGACGAGAAACTCCTGTGCACAAATTTATCAGAGGGCTTAATCACAGTATAGCAGGGCCTGTTCAGATGGCAGACCCCCAGACTTTGAGTGATGCTGCCGAGAAGGCATACATCGCTGAGGAGATTCAGGGACGAGGGCAGAGTTCTCACCCTCAATTTCAGGACTGGGGACATCAGCAGCATCAACAGAGTTTTCGTAGACCATCGTAGCCACCCCACAGAGGAGGATTCAGTTTGGCATCTTTACCTCCTAGACCCTCACAGCAGCAGTAGCCACAGCAGCAGCTGAGAGCTAGGACATAGCAGGGGTCACAGGGGGGACATAATAGGGGTTGGCAGCAGCAGGGACCACCTGCGAGACCCGCGAGGACACAGCAGTCTTATAGAGGTTCACAGGGGTCTACCGGCAGATCAGGATAGCAGCAGACGGGTAGGACCCAGACAGTACAGGTACAGGTTAGAGGCCCTTGTTATGTTTGTAGTGGAGCAGGACACCTGGCTAGAGAGTGTCCACAGGGTTATACAACAGGGGGACAGCCTCGTGCAGGAGGTTTAGAGCAGACAGTGGGTGATGTGGGTAGATCCCACCATATGTTTGCAGTGGTGGATAACTGCCAGGTAGATTTTCAGGCGTCCATGATTGAGACATCAGGTATGATTGGGGGTAACCCCATTTCTATTCTCTTTGACTCTGGTGCTACTGATTCATTTATATCTCCATCGTTAGTGGAGCGTTGCAGGCTAGTGGCCTCTAGGCAGGGTGATAGGTGGGAAGTTGAGTTGGCTTCAGGAGCCAAACTGACAGTAGATACCTTAGTCCACGATTGTGAGGTTGCTTTGGGATCCTTCACTACAGTATGCGACCTTAGAGTCATGACATTAGGATCCTATGATGTGGTATTGGGTATGGATTGGCTTGCGGCTCATCGAGCCAAGCTAGATTGTCATCGAAAGGCGATCAGCTGTTTAGATGACCACGGCACATCAGTTGAGATTGCGGGCATACAGAGGCCCACTGCAGTGTGTATGATATCCACTCAGCAGCTTAAGCGCTGCATGTGGAAGGGATGTCAGTTGTTCACTATTACAGTGAATGACAGATCAGATGACGAGCCAGAGGCATCTTTGGATGATCATCCCATCCTTAGAGAGTTTGCCGATGTTTTCCTAGTAGAGCTACCGGGGATGCCTCCCCGACGAGAGGTAGACTTTCACATAGACTTAGTGCCAGGTGCCAAGCCAGTGTCTCGTGCACCCTACAGGATGATCACACATGAGCTCACTGAGCTCAAGCTACAGTTGGAGGACTTGCTAGAGAAGGGGCACATCCGACCGAGCGTTTCACCTTGGGGCGCTCCTATCATCTTCGTGAAGAAGAAGGATGGGTCTCTTCGTCTGTGTATGGACTACAGGCAGCTGAATAAGGTGACGGTGAAGAACCGTTATCCCCTGCCCAGGATTGATGATCTTTTCGACCAGATGCAGGGAGCCAGGGTGTTCTCTAAGATAGACTTGAAGTCTGGGTATCATTAGTTACGCATCGCAGAGGCAGATATCCATAAGATCGCCTTCCGGACTCGTTATGGGCACTATGAGTTCACAGTGGTTCCCTTCGGCTTGACGAACGCCCCTGCAATGTTCATGAGTCTCATGAACGGGGTGTTCAGTACCTATCTAAATCAGTTCGTGATCATTTTCCTCGATGACATTTTGATCTACTCACGGACCGAGGAGGAGCATGAAGAGCACCTTCGTCAAGTTCTACAGTGTTTGTGAGAGCAGAAGCTTTATGGGAATTTGGCGAAGTGTGCATTTTTCAGGACAGAGGTTCAGTATCTGGGGCATATTCTTTCCGGCGATGGAATCTCAGTAGATCCATCGAAGATCAGAGCTATCAGGGATTGGCTAGCACCCACTAGTGTGACAGAGGTCAGGAGTTTCATGGGGTTGGCTGGTTATTACCGTCGTTTTGTTTAAGGGCTTTTCTCAGATTGCGCACCCCATCACTTCCCTCCAGCAAAAAGGGAAGAGCTTTCTTTGGACTGAGAAGTGTGAGAGGGCCTTCAGGATCCTTAAGGAGCATCTTACCAGCGCTCCTATTTTAGCAGTTCCTGATCCTGCAGCAGATTTCATGGTTTGCACGGATGCATCACTTGAGGGATTGGGAGCTGTACTTATGTAGGGTGGTAGAGTGATCACGTATGAGTCGCAAAAGCTCAAGGCCCATGAGCTGAACTACCCCATGCATGATTTGGAGTTAGCAGTAGTAGTTCATGCTCTAGTCCGTTGGAGACATTTCTTGTTGGGTCGTCGCTTTGAGCTCCACTCCGATCATCACAGCCTCCAGTATATCTTTACACAGTCGAATCTGAACGCCCGATAGTGGCTTTGGATGGAGTTCCTATGCGAGTATGACTTTGATGTCCACTACATCAAAGGGAAGGAGAACGTGGTTGCTGACGCATTGAGTTGGAGGCGCCACGAGCTCTTGACCTTGACCTTGCGAGTGGACTTGAGGGATTGCATTTTACAGCATCTGCTAGAGGATGGATGGTATCTACAGGGGCAGCAGGAGATCAATTCACAGAGGGCCCTGGTGGGCAGGTTTGTAGGGTATACACTTGACACAGATGGTTTACTTCGTCATTGACAGCGCATCTATGTACCCCGCGCAGGTGACCTGTGTATTGTGGTGCTATCAGAGGCTCATAGGGCACCATATGCAGCACATTCGAGGGTGAAGAAGATGTGTGCTGATCTTCGATAGCTGTACTATTGGGCAGGTATGAGACGAGATGTAGCAGAGTTTGTTGCTCGTTGCCTTGAGTGCCAGAGGGTCAAGGCCGAGCATCAACATCCAGCAGGTCTTCTATACCCACATGACATACCTGAGTGGAAATGGGACACCATTTCCATGGATTTTATTGTTGGTCTTCCTATGTCTTCGCGTCGCCATGATGCCATCATGGTGACAGTCGATAAGTTGACCAAGGTGGCTCATTTTTCTCCTGTGCGCACGACGTACAATGCGCCAACTGTGGTGACGGTATTCTTGGATCATATTGTGAGACTACATGGAGTACCCCGTCACATCATCTCAAATAGAGATCTAGTGTTCACTTCAGCTTTCTAGAGAGCCTTACAGTAGGCATTGGGCACTCAGCTCAATTTTAGCTCCGCTTATCATCCCGAGACAGATGGATAGACAGATCGGGTGAATCAGGTTTTGGAGGACATTCTTCGGATGTATGTTATGGACCATCAGTCTAGATGGGAGGAGTATCTTTATCTAGTTGAGTTTGCCTACAATAATGGGCATCACAGCTCGTTAGGTATGCCTCCCTTTCAGGCTTTATATGGCAGGCCATGCAGAACACCATTGAGTTGGGACCGTATTGAGGACAGAGTCGCCATTGAACTAGTGTTGGTACAGGATATGGAGCAGTAGGTCACTCTAATTAGATAGAGGTTGTAGGAGGTTCAGGATAGGCAGAAGAAGTATGTCGATGCTAAGAGGATAGATCGGAGCTTCTCAGTGGGAGACAGGGTATTCCTTAGAGTGCGGCCACACAAGAGTCCAATCCGTTATGGAAAGGGCTCTAAGCTTGCACCACGGTTCGTAGGTCCCTTTGAGATTTTGGAGTGGATAGGACCAGTTGCCTATCGTCTAGCTTTGCCACCTAGCCTGTAACGTATCCATGATGTTTTCCATGTTTCTATTTTGAGACGGTATATATCTGATGTATCTCACGTTCTGGACTGGAGTGCTTTACAGGTAGAGGCAAGAGGGCAGTTGGTGCTGGAGCCAATTCGCATATTGGCTTGTTGGACGCTGGGCCTTCGAGGTCGAGAGCTGGACCAGGTTAGGGTCCAGTGGGATCGATATGATGAGGTCACGGCGACTTGGGAGGATGCAGCTAGTTTGAGGGCAGTCTATCCTCACCTTTTTGACGACTTCCAGGAGGAAGTTCAGTCTTAGGGGCGGAGGATGTGAGGCCGACTATTTTACCCCCCCCCCCCATATTTTGATCTTCGTGCTATCCAGTAGTGACTATGTTCCATTATGTAGACTTGTTGTTTATCTCACTGATTTGATATATGTGATTTGATTCGGTTATATTGATGATATGTTGTGGTTCGATATATGGGATTTATATTAGATGTTATTTTGTTATGAGATTCTAGTTGTTTATGTGTTATGGAATTAATGGACATATGATTTGATAATGCAGTTTAATTTGTAGTTATGTAATTGATGTTTATTTCAATTGCGTGGAGTTTATTTCAGTTGCTTCGGCTATCACTTTCTGACAGGACTGACACTTGATCGAGATGTGCAGGTTTCACTTCCCTAGCCACAGGAAATCAGAGGTAGGATTCACACCATGTTATTCCCGGTTAAGCCGATCCATTCCCAAGAGGGATAAGGATCATGTGTGAAAATTGCATGATGATTTATTGTGCTTGGTTTAAATTTTATTTATCTTTAAGCCTTAGTACCCCTTCTCTTTCTTATTTTGATTTATGTTAAGTGTTGTAAAATTTTAATTGATTTATGTCAATTGGCATTTTTATTATTTTATTTGGGCCATTTATATGTGGATTTTTGACCCCTTTCATGACCCCCAGGGTCCCAAAAGTTACCCTAGGTGGTCAACCATGAGTCTAGGGTCAACTTGGACCACCTAACCCTGGTTTTGACTCACCTTAGGTCACCCTAAACCATGGTTGAGTAAGAGTGACGAATTTGGGAAGAAGGAGGATGGGGATGGGCCTTGCCTTGGGAAGAGCACATCTCCCATCCCTAAGTTTTGGGAAACTTTCCCAAGGAGGACTTGGGAGGTCTCCAAGAGTCCTCCCAAGTGAGTGGGAGCACCACTCAAGGCCATTGTCTTGTTGAAGGGTGAGTGGGAATCCAACTCACCATTTGTCCCCCTCCCACTTGTGTGGAAGCACAAGTGGATGAGGTGGGGATGGAGGTGGAGGGAGAGGAGGACATTTGTCATCTTCTTACCTCCTCACTATTACAAGTGGCTTTGGTGGAGGGAAGAGATGGTGACAAATGTCACCACCTCATTCTCTCAAGGCCAAGTAGAGGGCCTATAATAGCTCCACTTGTAGAGGAGTGGGGGTTCTTCCCTTCTAGTCTTTTCCTGGTATTTTGAAACTTCTTGCAAAAATTTGAGTTTCCTTTCTAAGTTTGGAGGAGTTGGAGAAGGTTGGGAGATTCTGAAAGTAGGAAGGCTTGGGAAGGCTTGGAGCTCTTCACCAATTTCTTCTTCCATTGCCAAGGTCTTGAAGGTAGGCTCCTTATCTTGTTTCTTGCTTTGCTATATGATGTCCCATGTGAATTTTGATTGTATGTTTGGTTGCATTGAGATGTTTGCTTTTTGCATTTGATGTTGGGTTGGGTGTCATGGTGAGAGCACCTCCAATGGAGGAAATGCTCAACTTGTATGGGTAGGGGAGAGGAACAATCCTTGGGGGCTCTCCCACAGTATGTGTTTATCTGTTTTATGCCTAGAGGGCCTGTTATCATTTGAGGAGGAGATGTCTATATGGCAAGAGTGCTAAGCATATTGGTGTGAGATTCTTGTGGATTGAGTTGTTCAGGGATTTTGGCTAGAGGCCATGTGTTGAGATTTTCTTTATCATTGGGAGCCCCTTTAAGTTGAGAGGTCTATTCCCTACCCTCACCAAACTCATTTTTATGAGTTGATGTGTTGTGTTAAGCCTATGGGTTATTTGTGTTTAGTGTTTGAACTGCTGTGGAATGGGATCCCTGTGTGAATACCCTACCTCCCTAGCTCGGGGGTGACCCACTTGTGGGTCTGCGGTAGGGAGGAGAGCTTTTCCTTTCCTGGTGGCTAGTTTCTGTTGTCTTGTTGTTGTGTAGTTTGCAGGTCTTTGAGTGGTGAGGTGAAGTAATTATGGAGCTCTTGTTGGTGTGTAATAGTCACCTTGAGATGGCTGTTGGAGCCATGATCATTATGGCCTTAGTGTCCTCAGTTCTTTGGCATAGGATTACTAAGACATCTGCCATAGAGTTGGCTGGAATAAATAGAGAAGTGTTAACCATTATGTTATTCTAGTCAATGTTGTTTAGTTCATGTTTTGTGAAGTTGATTTTACAAATTTGTGTATGAAAGCAATGTTTTCATTCTATTAAATACAGTTTAAATTTTTCAAGAGATGGGTTAAGTATAGAGCTTTGCATGAAAGATAAATTTATGGTTACTGTTTAGTTTTTTTTATTGTTGATAAAAGAAGGAAATGCATTGCTATTTTCTGTGTATTGTCTCCAAAAGAAATAAAAGTAAAAGTAGTTTCTATTTTGGAGTATGAGAAGGTTTCATTGTGTGTTACAGAAAATAAAAAAAATTAAGATGTATTGCTGTTAAATAAAACTGCCTAAACAACTGCTTGTGATCCAGTCAGTGTAAGATCAAACGAAAACAATTGAGTTTGTTACAAAGTTCCCATTTATTTGAATTTAAGACAGAATGAATGACATGTTGTTTATAAAAAAAAAGGATAGGGAGTTTATTAGCTCTATTTTCTGAATTTGTTTTCTTAGTAAGAGTTTATTAAGGAAAAAAAAAAGATAGGGAGTTGCTGTAGAAGTTCCGTAAATCTTTTGCTGTGTTTATTGATGAATGTATATTCACATGAATTTAAATATTTATTTGATAAGTGTATGTCTGATTTTCCTTCAAAATATATGTATGTTGTGAATACATAATCAAATGTGTAAATCTATCCAAAATGTTATATATACATATATATATATACATATATATATATATATATGAATATATAAGTTTATAAATGTTTTGTAAAAATAAAAAAAATACATATCTCAGTCTATATATTCTTTCAAAAAAAAAGGGAAATGGTAATTTATATATATATATGAATATATATATAAATATACAAATATTTACCGTGTATATTATTTTATACAGTTTATTTAAAAAAAAACATATATAAAAATATATATATTTACGAATATATATATTTATATATATGTAAACATACAAATGTAAATACTTATATTTTACTTTTTTTATTTTTATTTTAAAAAAAATTAAAAAAAAGATTAAAAAAAAAAGGGTAGAAGGGTCGGGCTGTGGCAGCGCCCACAGCCCGATAGGGTTTGCATTACACAGGGGGTGTGGGGGAGGCGGAGCCTCCACCCACACCCGTGAGTGTGGGTGGAGGCTCCGCCTCCCCCACACCCCCCCACATTACACATCACCCACCGTGTATAGTACCCCGCCACCATATCTCCTCCCCCGCGCGCAGTCACACTCGGCCTACCCCTGCGTGTGCCTCCATTCACCCCAGCGTTGGCCTTGACCTCCCAGCCAGCGCCACCATACCCTCCACCGCCAGAGACCTTTGCCTCCTCCTCCGTCGTTATCACCACTGCGGCCATCACTTCCCTGCAAACATAGCACGGCGCCCCCAGCACTGGCTTCCCTTTGCCTCCCTCTCCGACGGTGGCGCCAAACCCTCATCAAAACACCTGCAGGCCATAACTTCTTTTCGGTTCAGTTTAAAAAAAAAATTATATAAATAAACTTACTCTTGAAATAAAAAAAAAAGGGGATGCTCTAAAACATGAATCTTACTGAGCTCACCTCCGAGAAGGCCAATCATGGCTGCCTCCTAACCCTAAACCTGCACACACCAAGAAAAAGAAAAAAAAAAGGCTGGAAGAGGCCAAGCAAAACAAAACAAGGAATTAGGGTAATATAAAAATGAGATTAGGGCACTTGAGAAAGGGAATACAAGGTGGGAGTTAGGGCATTTTTAGAATTAGGGTTGTATATTGTAATTGGGAGGAATATGTGGGGAAAGGGGATTTATAATTTAATTTAAAAACCCATATTCCTCTTTGTTTCATATTATCTCTTTGGGGGGGGATATCTTTTTCCTATTATACTAAATTAAAACCTATGATCTTTATATATATATTATATAACTTTAAATATATAGACATATATGTATTATACTATTACATCCCTCTTTTTGGAATCAAATATGCTATTTACTTTCTTGAAAATTTCAGTAATATGATATGTTGTGGATGACATGGGAATTGATGATTATTATACAAAGTTAGTTTTATGAAATTTTAAGAATCTATTGATTATGATCAAAGTGATATTGTAGACTAAATGTCCTTTATGTTAAGTGAAATGATGTTTTAGATATATTATGATGTGATTTGGAACATAGGTGCTTTGACCACAAAATTGTATGTGAGACTGTTGTTGCAGGAACAGGTGGACCATGTTCGACAGGAAGAGAAAGTATCTTTGAGAGAGAGTATAGACTCTGGAAATTAACCATCGGTGTTTGTTACTGAGAACGCCAAACAGGTAGATAAACCTTGAAGCCATCAATTTAGTCATGTTTTTCGACTGGGATAGTTTAAGACTAGATGTCGACATCAGAAGATAAGGAGTAACATCCTTTTCGTAAGTCGTCATATAGAATCTTGGAATCGACGATGTTGTCGTAAGTCCTCCAAAGCGAGTCAACTTTTATAGACAATTATTATTTCGTTTATAAGTAATTAAATGAAACTACTTGTGGCGGATCCGTGAATTACATCTCGTAGTTGAAAGATGCGAGAAGTCGGCTTTGTGCATCTAACGATGTAGGAAACTTGTTTGCGTTACAATCAATCCATCGTGATTGTCGTAAAATGCGTCGAACTTGTGTTGTGAATTATTCTTTCTAGAAATCGACGAATGTCGAATTTGAAGCCATAGCGTGTAATAATTTGTTATGGTCGTTGTTTAGCATGAGTCTTTTCTTTTAGCTTTGACCGCGAGTTATTATTGATCTAACCTTGAGTCTCTTTTCTAAAGTGATCTTTATCTCTTTTTCTTATTCGACCATAGAGATGCTTAGGCATTTATTATCTGCTACCTTGTTGTGTTTAATTCCTCAATTCATCTTTTAGTTGCTCTTGAAGGTTAGAGGTCTCCTTGTGGTAGAATGACGAAGTTGCTATGTGACGTCGTCATTTAGAACCCCTTTTGGTTGGGACCGCTGCAAGTGTGGAGTCGGATAGTTGCAATTAATACCGACCCTTGTGGATAGGCATGTGACGGTTTTTGGTCACATTGCACTATCTTCTTTCTTCATGGGTGTTTGACCCAGTGAGAGTCGATGGTTAGATTTTGAAACCGCAGTTAGAAGTTAGTCTTTTTCCTTCGCTGTGTTGTGATGGAATTATGCCGTGGATAATAAGTTTAACTGTCAATTATTGCTGATGCTCCATCATCTAGGAGGGTGGAGAGGTATCGAGGGGTGGTTGTTAAGAAACAAAAGGAAGACCACAGTTATGGGGAGTTTTTGGCTGCACAGTGCTAGGAAGGAGTAGGCGGTAGTTTGAAGTAGACGGGGCGAGTAAATGGGGTCACTCCATCGTGGAGGGAGCGGAGTGAGTTCGGAAGCCATTGTGAGAGGATAAGGGAAACAAAAACCGCGGGAGGAGGTGGTCATCAGAAAGGCGGAATAGGAAACGATAGAGGATTAGGGGGGTTAAGCGTGGAGTGCAACGGGAGAGAAGGGAAGTCAGTGGCTGTGTTAAAGGGAGAGAGGAGGAAAGTTGTCAGGGGCTGTCATTGTTCTGGAGAGAAGGAAAATGGCAGAGTGAGGAGAGTTTTGTTGGAGACTGTCGTAGTTTTGAAAGGAAAGGAGAAAACGACAAAGAGGAGGAACTTTCGATTGGAAAGTTGGCGTCTTTGTGCACGACTAGCTAGAGAAGAACTTGGGTAGGGTGCAGAGAGTTCAAGAATCTGCTATGGACGTCAGAAACTTGCCACAGTAGTCTTCACTTTGTCGACAGGTTTTCCCATTCTCTCCTTTTTCAAAGTCTAAGACAATTTTTGTGTCTCTGTTATGCATGGATTATGTAATGCTCTATGCGGTGGCTGTCTAACCAAAAGGGCATATAATTTAGTACACTATATTCTTTGAGTATATGTTGGTTGAGAATTGACAAAGCGTTTATTAATAATTCCAAATCTGAGAAGTCATATTTTATTTTAAAAGCAACTGTCATTAACATCAACAACTTCATATATGATTCCTCCACTGTTGTTGAAAGTTAGAATGCTAGCCTTGCATCTGTTTGGAAAGCAACTTTGAGTTGCCACGAACTCATTACTTTTGTAAATGAGCCTGACTTAATTATTTATTGAAAACAATGAGTATGTCTCCCATTAAATATATAGGATAAAGATGGTCATAGGATATACAGAATTTTCTTGTCTATACTAATGGAGATCTACAGATACACTCCATAATCCATAGCTACTGCTTAAGCACATTATCCAAACATTCAACTCTTTCAATGCCACCAGAGAACTGAGACTGTTTACTATATGATGCGAAATGCAAACTACAAACTTCAAACAGTTGGCAATGACGTAAGTTTAAAAGAGTTTTCCTTTAAGACTGTTTTATCAACTTAAAACTGCCCTTCGAGCACTTGAAACGATAGCTCCATAGTGAGAAAATACATTGCTCCACGTGCATGTTGTGTAGTAGTTAAAAACCTCAGATTTAAAGCATGTTTTGATGTAAACTTTTATGTGTTTGACAGCCGATGATGTAGTTATAACTAGCTAGTGTCATTTCATCTTATATCTTTAGTTAGAGGTCGACCATGTGTTTGGTCATCTCTAATGTCGAAAGAAAGATTCCAAATCCTTTAATATCTTATTTATGACTCTTATCTCTATGAATCATGTGAAACAAATTGACTTGGAAAGGGGAGTAGGAAGTTAAAGTTTTAGTATTGGTCGAAAACCGTCATGGTTTTGAAATGAACAAGTAGAGTGGAAAACCCGCATTTCGAGTCTAGATTACGTTGCATGCGATGGTTCTAGTATCGATTTATTTTGTAGACCTTATGAGTCTAGAATCCTTGAATTTCGGGATAACGGGAAATTGTTTTAGATACTTGAGTATGTTGTGCAAACATGGGAACCAAGTAAACAAGTATGAAACCACTTAGGAGTGGGCGTTATTAAACAATGTTTTTACATGAATATGAGATTATGAAACTATGAACTTGGGATTAGAGTAAATGTTGCGCCATGCGCTATTACAGGAGAAAATCCTAAACCCTCGAGGTCATCAAGGTCGTCAATTGTTCAAACTTTACAAATAGGAAACTGTAGGATTTCAATCAGTTCAAGTCAAGTAGGGTGGGTGAACTAAGTACATGCGTTCTTAGAACGCTATTTAAAAGCAAATCCTTTGGCCAAGGTGGTGTACTATCCTCAAGTGCATTGAATGTTCACTGTGACTGGATGGCGTTTCTTGTGGAGAGTCATGCATGACTATAGGGTATCTAGGGATCTGCACGATAACAAGATACATAGGTTACAACACCAGAGCTCAGATGGCAAACACCGATGGTTATCCTAAGTCTATCCTCTTGAGTAGGGTAGGGCCACTTCCGGTTAGGAAGGAGTGTGGGAGACCGACAGTCTGTGGTTGGAGGTTAAGCTCCTTGAAGATACTTTCTCTTCCAAATACTGAGGATTGCCGAGTCTTGAATGTGATGGGTCGACAATCGAGATGCATGTTAATGGTATGTTTCCAATATATTATTTGTTTCAAGAAAATTGCAAATTGTAAGAAAGCAAAATGTTTAATGTATATCATTTCTTTTAGTTTTATGAAAATGAGATCATGTTTTGATAAAATGAAAAATGTTGTAATGGGTTATAGATAAGTTTCTTTTGTATTTGAGTACCTAGTAAAAAAAAAATTACCGTTGTGAAAACCTAGTTTTTCTTGTCATTTCGGATTTGGATGTTACATATACGTTATGACTAAAGAATTCCTTTTATTTAAAAACAAAGGAATCATATTGTATATATATATAAAATCATATATGATTTTAAAATATCAATAAATAAATAATATTGTTGCTATTAAAATGATTAAATATATATACATAGACATATATGAATAAAATTATTGCTATCAATTAAGCAATTTCATTTTAAAAATATACACACTTGGTTGGTATAATTACCTTTGTAATATAATCGACCACTTAAAGAAAAAAGAATGAGAGAATCGATCCGAACGAAAATCTGGTTAACATCCTTAACATAGGATGTGGGCCTTGCATAGAGATTATGCACGTTTCGTAACCCGAAGACAACTATTAGTTTACACGATAAGTGAACTGTAGGATTCATTAAGTAACCAGAGGAATCAATCCAACAAGCAACTACGCAACAAGAATTGCGAAAGAGTAGCAATTTCCACCCACGCCGAAAACGCGTCATGCTAGGCTTTTAGGTTTTATCGTAAGTATTGAGTTAATCAATTTTCATTCCACCACCCAATCTTAACCAAGTGCCATCACGACACCCTAATTGTCGCATATTCACTTAGGCGGCCTACTCTTCATCTAGTATTTTTGTCATGTTTTCGCCTCAGGGATTTTGCCACCAAGCATGCAAGTGCGTGCGAGGTGGTTCTTAGGGATAGGGAGAAAAATTTTTTGTGGCCCGTGTCGTGACCACATGGTCGAGACACGGGCATATGTGTGTCGTATCTGCACAGGAGATTCGGGCATTACACAAAGGTTCCCTTTGTTAGACGAAGGGCTAACTTTTCAGATCAATGGCTTCCGTTTTTACACTGAGTCTAGCAAGATGATTGAAACATGGGTAGTCGTTTGATCATTTTTTTCACTTTTTTCACCGGGTTTTTTCTGTCGCTGTCACCGCTTTTTCCTTAATGACACTGTCTGTTTCGGAAAAGTTTTCTCACGTTGTAGGAAGATTTGTAAACTCATGGATTGTCCTCTTGCCAGAAAAGAAATCCTATCAAAGAAGTCTCATATCGTTTAAATGTCCGCTGCCGGATACCTGAGATTTCTATTTTAGTTTTTTTCAAAGGAAAAGGAAAGGGAAAACAGTTGAAAGCAAATAATGCGAGCATATGAAATTGCAAGATCTGAGGTGAGCTGAAGTGGAGAGGTAATATAGAAGAAAAGAATCATCTTCCAACGAATGGGGGAGTTCATTTTTGTGTTGCCGGTTTTATACGATTCACCGTCCATTTTTCGTTCACAGCTATAAAAGTATTTCCCCCGTTTTATTGGATGGAACCATCCGCATTAGGTGTTGTACATCAGGTTAAGTTTTGGAGCAAGTGGCTACTGACAAGACACATTCCCCGTCCGTTTTTACCATTAAAACGCTGCAAATATTTGCAAATGATTGACTGAGAGTTTTGGACTCTGCTGACGGAGTTTTACGTTTTGTGTTTTTTTTCTATCAGCAGCATATAATGTTTGTTTCTAAACTTATTGGTTGTTCTCCGTCCGGTAAAAAAATCATGTCAGAAAACGTCTCGTGTTGTTTAAATGTCCCCCGTTGGATACTTTGGGAGGTAGGCTCTTTTTTTTATATCAACGATAATATAGTAAGTTGTAGTGTTTGTAATGTAGGTCATTGACTTTTGTGGTTCTTTCCCAAAATAATAGCCTTTTCTTCAATTGATAGATTTTGAGCTTGGAAATTTGGAATGACTTGAGCTTATTTATTTCCGCGTAATAAAGGAAATAAATGTTTGAATTGAAATTGGCCAAGGAATATGTATTGCACAAATACAACTCACCATCAAGTTTTTACAAGTAGAATCCGCTTGTACAACAAATTTTGTGTGGCCCGACACGTAAATATTGGCCTTTAAAATATCACTTTTCTAATGCTTTTAAAAACCAAAGAGGTAAATTCATCATGGTAAGGTTGTGAAACCTTATTTATTTTATAAAGATAGAAATATTAAAATATGAAATAAACAATTTGTAATTGGAGAAATAAATGGTTTTATTTCATATAGATTGTAATTTAATTAATATTCAATATTTAATATAAACATGTTATTTATAATATAATAATATTTTAAAAATAGTATTAAGATATAATTAAATATAAATAATAAATATGTATTAAATAATTTTTTTTAATAATTTATTATTATTATTATTATAGATATTATATATTACATTTAAAATAAATATAATATAATTAATATTTAATATAGACATATTCTTTATAATATAATAATATTTTAAAAATAGTATTAAGTTATAATTAATTATAAATAATACACATATAATATGTTTAATTTAAATGTACAAAATTAAAATATATTCTATATGATATATAAAATTGTATAAAAAGAAATCACAAAGAAAATATAAATGAAATAATACAAAATAAGTATATCGTTTTATAATATATTGTGTTATGTATTTTTGTATATAAAAAATCTATATTAAAAAAATATTTATTATTATGTTTTTTCTTTTAAATAATGTAAATTAGTAATTTTTTCAATATAATATTATATTGTAAAGTTCTATAGTTTAATTAAATACATTTATTATTTAAAATTATATGTGGAATTATGATGCATACAATCATGAAACCATGGTAAAGTTGTATATTTAAATGTCACCAAATTTGATCCCACCAATAAAACACATGTGCTTACAAATCTTTTTTTTTAATGAAAACTTTAATTTTATTATAACTATTAAGAAAGTTTATTATAATTTTATGTTGTATATTATTATAATTGTAGTCTATCAACGTTCAGATATTATAAGAGACAAATTCTATATTTATTATTATTATAAAAATTAGTTGTTTCCTTTTGAAAGAGCATCTTAGTTTTCCTCAATAGATATAGCATGAAAAGAAATGAAAGTACTTAAGGGATAATTTCTATTAATAGATATAAAAGAAGAATCATCAACATTAGGCTTATCGCTAACCATATTATAGCCGACATTAAGAATACCATCATTAGCCAACATTAAGAACACCATCATCACTAATATTAGTGATATAGGGTATAGGGATAATCAACTAGAAGGGAAGGCAATAACAAGCTTCGTGAAAGATGAAAAGTCGTATACATCATGAAATATTGCATCCATGTAGTTTCAATCTTACATGGTCTCATGCTTGTTTGAGTAATGGGTGTCAACTTGGTCACAACTTTATTATTGTATTATATGTATCATGATTCCATTTTACACCCAACATTTATAATGATTCGTTCCTACATGTGTTGTGGGAGATGTCTTAGTCAAAACTAATTTCCTCATGCATTGTGATTCCTTTTTATACCTCATGCCATGCATGCAATTGCATAGAGGTTTCTCTCATTTTCTTTACATTTTTTGCGAAGCCAAATTCTCCAAACCCTTCCAAAGAATTTTCCATAGGGTTTGACCTGCTTCACAAGATTCTAAGTTTTATAAGTTTTCATATTATCTTTAAATTAGATCTAAAATTTGTAGGTCGTCTTTCCTTTATCCATAGTGATTTGACCTCACTATTGATTTGTTTACAATGGATTTCTGCCAACCCTTGTCCTTAGCTTATATTGAAACATGCCTTAAGGGTTTCAATCTATTTTATAAATTTTTAGCTCAAATCCATTTATCCTTGATGACATCATGTTCATTTACCATAAGGATGAAAATACATGGATGCAATATTTCATTGTGTATATGACTTTTCATCTTTCATGAAGCTTGTTACTGCCTTCCCTTCTATTTGATTATCCCTCTCCTAGACCACTAAGGATGAAGGATAAGAGGATACACTATTTGAAAAAGCCAACAAGGTACCAATACTATGAAGAAGATTTGTTCCAAATGAAGCAGCCACTAATGTCTTATGTAAAAGAGTAGCCCCTTTTTCTGGAGATTGAGCATGGGTATGCATGTCAACAAAAAGTTTTCTAGGAAGAGTAAGATCTTGCTTACCTACATATCTAATTATAAATTTTTAATTATTTTTAATTTGTGAAAGAGTTGAATTTGTAAAAAATGTAAATTTACATTAAATCTAATATATATTATATATTTATCTATAATTATTATTGAATTATATTTACTTTACATATATTTATCTATATTATTATTTAATTATATTTATTATATTGGATTATATTGACGCTTATTTGCAGACCATTTTGGTGTTATAATGGTCTTCTCTCTGGAAGCGAGTGTATAACAATGGTAAGAGCACGACAAACCCATATGGAGGAATTGAATACATAGGGGACCACATGAATGGAGTGAAAAAAATCAATAATGGTTGGGACAACATCAAGACCACATGTTAAGACCTTGATGAAATGATTTATTCAATTAGATGGTGGGCCTCTTTTTGACTAATACAAGTTTTTCCAAACCAAGATTGAACACAATGGGCTCCCATGATATAGAATGCATGTCATTTTTGAGGTTTAGAGATCATTCCGATATCATCTGCAAATTTAAACAAATCAAAAGTTTTTCCCTTTAAATTAAATATTTTTAGACAATTACGAATTCTCAATCTAAAATTATACCATGTCTAAATTTAATTTTAATCTATTTGAGCTCCAAGTTATGAAAATGTGTCAAATTACAAAAACAATGATAGTCACTAAGTTTGATTGATCTGTGTATCAAGTGCCACCCCATCAGAGGATGCATGATGGTAGGCTAGATGAGAAATAAACATGAAGTAGCTAGTGACCATGCTTATATTTGCAAGAGAATGTTTATTCAATGTAGGTGTCAAGATGTGAAATATGAGGCTCGTGATAAACAAACATACATGCTTAAAATAATATGCATAGGTGTCGACTAATGGAATGCAGGTCAACCCAAGTGTTGTGCATGAACAAGAATCTACAAAGGAGATGCATGTAAATAGAGACTACGCACCAAACATGGAAGCTCACATATTTGAAGTAGATACTAAGCAAAACATAAGGATATTGAACTCCATTAAGAATATGCAAATTAATTTACGACACTCAAAAAAAACAAAAAATTACAGGTGTTACATAGGAATACAAGACAATCATCATTCACTTAAAGACATACCAGTTGAACTTCCAAAACTCTCCGGCGTACCCATTGCACACCAAGGTGCGATTGCTAGTTATAAATTTTATGTATGTAGACTTTGTTTTATTATTATTTTTATGTACACAAAAGACTTTGTGACATTATTATTATTTTTATATACACATTCACAACATAGAACTTTGTGATAAACTAAAAACCAAATAAGTCAAATGGGACAAATATTAAAATTATAATCTATCGGTGCTTTTAACAGACCAATAGAAAGTGTGCTGCTTAGTGGGAAACAACATCACTGTTCTACCTTCCAGAACAGCTACTTGCAAATAAAGTGCCTCTTGATTCTTTCAGTAAACAAGAAAACTGAAGGATCCTCAATTCCTCGATCATAGGTAGACAGCTTAAAAGGAGATACACATCTGTATATAGGCAGACAGCTTAAAAAGAGATCGAGATGTGAAGGACAAGATACCCAGATGATATGAAACAAACTGTTTATTAGAAATGATTTCATTATGTACATAAACCAGATTTCACAATGAGGGAATGAAAGTTTTAATGATGTTCAGTAGACTACAGTCTATGGGATTTAGAGGCAAAACAGGCCGCATCAAACAAGAAACAAAGAAACAGTATGCAGCCACTCTGTTACTCTGGCTGCTTTCCATTTCACTGCAGATCCCCTTTCTTCTATAATGAATCCCAAAATTGTATCAGCCAAACAACATTCTATTATGATAGACTACCTAGAAACTCAAATTTCATAAGCTGCAATCCCACATGCCGTTGTCATCAACACTCTCCCAACTATACGGAGGACTTGGGCTTTGCAAATCCATGTTCCCCAGTGGAGGACATTCATACATACCCAACAACTCATTCAATACCCATTCATCATCCTCTATACTAAACACTTTTTTCTCTTTCTCTTCAAACTCCGAACAATCCATTACATGGGCTGCTTCACAAAGTAAACCAGAGCTTTTGTCCTCATCTCCAAGCCAGTTGAAAATATCAGGGTCAGAATTAGAAGCAAGGCTTTTATCAACATGAGAGGAGGAGCAGGGCCTTTCACCATATGATGCCATAAGTTTAATCTGAGGTTTCAGCTCCAGCACTGCCTCAAAATATTCAAGATACTCCTGAGTCGATGCATCCACAGCCTTTGGGGCTGCTTCAACTTCCGCTAAACGCTCCTTTAAATTTGGGGGCAGCTCTGTTGTGGGGAAATTGAGTTTGGCTTTGGGTCCTTTGATCTTAAAAGCCTCTCGATCATAAGCCCTGGCAGCATCCTGGAGAGTGTTGTAAGTACCAAGCCAAACTCTCATTCCCTTAATTGGGTCTCTAATTTCCGCAACCCATTTTCCCCATGAGCGTTGCCTTATGCCTTTGTACTCATGCTGCCTACTACACTTCCTTTTCTTATATACCCTCTTCGGAATTTCCAAGTCATGGCATACGCTTCCTTTGGGATATGAAATACTGTCCCAATTGACCCACAAATCCTTAAAAGAAGAGGCCGGTATAAACTCAGAAATAATATTTCGTCCACACATTTTAGCACAGCAGGTGAAAATGATTTGAAATCCCAATATGAGGGGAGGCAGGAGTTTATAGGCATGCACTCTGCACATAAGCCAAAGAGTAGTGAGGTGGATTTACAAGTTGCCTCCTTGTGAAAGGGAAAGATAGCATTGAAAGAGGAAAGAGGAAGCTGCCTGCTACGTAAAATAAATTTTAAATCACATCCACATTATCAAATTACATCTATAACTCGCCGTTTATGAAATTAGTCGATGTATAACGCAGTGGAACAAGCTCCAGCTATGTAGTCCTAACTTTGGTTGGATGAAAAACAAAATTTAGTAAAGAACAATCTAGCTTACAGACGATTTATAATATATAAGACTACTTCGTAGACCCCATTAAAATGAAAGACATGAATATATGGCGTTGTGGGGGTCCAAGGACGCGTTTGATTACAAGTGTGCGTTAAGAATATGAATGGGTAAGTAAAGCCTTTCAAGTGGAGTGACTCGCCAACCCATTTGAAATGTACGTTAGTGCTTTAGACATCTGTCATGCATGCATCCATGCCCTTTGCTCTTACATACATGGTCCTAAACTTCAATTTCTACGTAGTTTGTTTAAAATTAGAATTTTATTTAGTGGCTGTATTTATGAGTGAATGACCCTTATATATCGAGATACCTAGGTAGCTCTATCAAGAGTGTTTTGAAGTAATTAGAGTGTATGTTTCTTTGTTTTTTTCTCAATTTGTAATAGTGTAATTTGTTTATTCATTTCTTATTTCGATTTTGTGTTTTTTTTTTAATTGAAGATATAATACTAATATTAAAAAAAAGATAAGTATAAACGGTGGCTAAGCAATCCACACTTCAAAATAGATTATAAAAGCATTTAAATAATTTTGTCTTGAAGATCAATACCTACCATCCAACAGTTACAAAAAAGTTCAGTACAACCCAGCCCAAAGTGTTTTAAACAGTTATAAACATTGTAGTCATGATATTTCCACAGTCCATGTTATTGAAATTTTAGTGCTTTTGGAAAAACTGTGTATTGCTTTTCTGCCTCAAACTATTTATGCCCCTGTAGCTATAAACATGTTACACTATTTATGTCCCTAGAATTCCCTTTACTGCATCTCGTTTTCATTTTCTGGAATGATCATTTCTACTTGGTGATCCACTCTCTCTGGTACTCTGTGCCTTTCATCTATCCCTGTAATCTCTAGATGAAACTCATTTTGTTCTCTTTCCTTTCTAATCAAATGTCCCATGTTATCACTGCTTTTGAAAGAATCCCACTCTTTGAATGTCCCTATAGGTGGTGAGTTCTTCAACATATCAATGTCAATGCTAAATTTTTGGCAGGTAAATTCTACTGCTCCTTCCTCCCTGTTAACATCAACCTTTTGAATTTTTGAGTATTGATTGTGAAATTCCATGTATTGTTTATGAAACTTTGGGTCCACTTTCCTATGCTCATGGGGCTAGAACTATGCTAGCTTCACATCAAACCTGTAGACAGTAGTTGATCCCTCATCTATGATTTTCATAAACCTGTCAACAGGAATATCCATCATTGTTGTTACTTGTTCACAAATAGTAGAAAATGTGAGCCATTTCAATGACTCCATAGAACTCTCTCCTTTCCCTGGTATACCTCTTCATTTCTAGCCTTCCATAAGAACCACAAAATATCAGTAGACAAAATAAGCCAAAAGAAATTTGATTTGACATTCAATTTATTCACAAAGCCACAAAGGATTTCCTGTCTACATAGACTACTATTTAATGACCAATTTTCTATAGTGCCCATAAACATATCCCAAATATTACAAGCAAACTTACACTCAAAAAACACATGATGACAAGTTTCAAGCTGTTTACAAATAGAACATTACTGCCAAACCCTAATGCAAGTTTTTTAAGGATAAACAACCATCTAAAATAGGACCTTTTCGGTTCAAGATGCTTAGACCAAATGACTTTAAAATCTTTAGAAAACATATTGTGTTCTATTTTGGTATTCCAAGAAGAATTGATGCATTCATATACCACATGGGACTCCATAATCATATTGTACATCTTCTTAGAATTTATTTTAAAAAAAATTGTGCCATCTACCCACTTTATTCTGTCAAAATTTTCACCTTCCTCAACAGATAATTGAGTCAAATCCCCCTTAAAGGCCTTACACAGTTGTTTAGGGTAAAATTGGATT
Organism: Cunninghamia lanceolata; assembly: GCA_027924645.1. Lineage (NCBI taxonomy): Eukaryota > Viridiplantae > Streptophyta > Pinopsida > Cupressales > Cupressaceae > Cunninghamia > Cunninghamia lanceolata. Next base: position 482,802 of record BSBN01001315.1, on the reverse strand, counting down.
TGTTGATCTTTTGTGGTTTAGATGTTAAAATCTGCCTTTCCATTAAACATTGAAGGATCTAGGGTCGAGTGGCGAGCACTATCATACCCTAAATCACTTACTAATGAAGGGAAGCTTGGATTAGGGAATTAATTATCAATTTTTCCTTCTCCTATGCTCAATTGACCATTGAAACCCTAATTACACAAATACGACAACAAATTAATGAATTACGAAAAAAGCTCTTACAGACGGGAGTAAAATACCAAATTACAGAATACCTGTTTGCGGGGTTCCGAAGCGAAACAGTCAGGGACACTGGAGCGGGCGCTCAAGTCCAAGGTACTTGCTTTTTCAGAGAATCTAGACCTCCTTCAGATACTGATCAGCCCTGTAACTTCTATTTTTTAGAATCAGTCTGCGAAGGACACTGGAGCGAGCACCCTAGTCTCGGAAGTGCTCCTTTGTCCTTTTCTTTAGATCTTGAATCCCTGATGTCTTTCTAGCCTTCCTGCAACTCCACTTTTCCTGGATGCAACACCTGTAACCTGCAATCACAAGACTTGGTTTGAGGGTTGTGGTGTTTAGAGGTTTGCCTCAGTCAAACGCTGTAGGACACTTAAGTCTCCGAACACTATTGTCAGATAAAGAGGGCGTGCCCTTGTGAGGCAAAGGCCAAAACCAAAGGAATCAATGATAAAAGCACAATAATATGTCACCTTGTAGTGAAGCTTTCATGGAGGAAGATGTTTTTCATGCCATGAAGGAATTGATGCTAAAATCTGCAAATATCAACACACAAAACACACAAGTCTGCTCTTGCAACACAATAGAAATCCTTGAATCACCTTAAGAACACAATAGCTTGCTAGTAATCATCTAATTGAAACCTAGTTTACAAATGAATGCCTACACATGCTTATATATGCATCTACAAGCACTCTTGCCAAGATATTTGAAATTCAAACTTACCATGTCGGCAAAGGGACCTAATAATGGTCACTAATCGACACCCAGAAATTGGGGCTGCCCTAAAATAGGGCAGGACTAGGGTGCGGTGCCCAAGTCCTCCCCCTATTTTAGGTAGGGGACGGCTCAAGGGGTCCTCCTAGGTCCTATTTGTCATGGGACTTAGGTCTCATTCCATCAGGATGCTAAAATATGAACTAAAATGTCCTAAATGCTCTCTAAAGACCTAGGAGCTAAACCTTATGAGGGAAAAGCCCCCCCAGGGGGATATTTTCTGACGTTACAATAGTACATCATAAGTTTTTCTATGTGAATCTAGTATAACATATTTGGTTTGAACTTGTGTCCAACTTTTCAAAGAGTTGTTACTAATGATGTCCTCAAACATAGTTATTCCCCATTTATTCCACTTCTTTGTTGAACACCCCTATAGAAGGGCAAGAAACTTATCCTTATATTTTTGATTCCACCATATAGATCTGTCTCCTTGAATAGTTTTGTTATTAATGTTTATCACATCTTTATTCCTAATGTAAGGCTTCACAGATTCCCAAGCTTTCCATATAGTAGAAAAAATAACAGATCCTAAGGGTTTGACATTCACCTAATATACAATCTTTTGGATTTAAGTGATTCCAATCTTTTGCTCTTCTTGGTACTGCACTATGCATTTCTCAACAGAATTTTCCAAGGCTCATTTTCGACCAAAGCCTTAACAATCCATTTTGCAACCAAGGTTACACCTTGGATCTTTAAGTCTTTTAGTCCTAACCCTCCTTTATCTTTACTCAAATAACACCAATCCCAAGAAACTACATGTCTTTTTTTCCTCCCTTTCCCATCAGACCAGAGAAAGTCTCTGATCTTCTTTTGAATATTGTTTATCTAGTAAAGTGCAAATAACCACATTGAGGCCTAATAAATGGAGTATGCTAAAAGATTTTTTTGACAAACTTGCATTCTCCATGCTAGGGATAAGTATTGATTATTCTAGTTCCTTAGCTTCTTATCAATCTTTTCCTGAATCCAGTCCCACATTTTCCTCAAAGAGGGATCACAGAAAAGGGTATGCCTAGGAATCTAACCTATTTGTTTGCATCTCCCCATTGTCATCTATTGGGAACAAACCAGTCAGGAGGATCATCATTCCAACTCAATAAAACAGACTTAGAAAAGTAGATTTTTGCTCCAGAAGCCTGATAAAAAGATGTCTAACCTTCGTCTCATATTTCTTAAATTATCTTTTTCAAGTATTGGAAATAAGGCAGTATCATCTGCAAATTGCATATTCAATAATGTATCATTATTCAGAAGAAGGATACCCTTTGCATTCCCTTCCAAGAGGCATGTTCTCAAAAGATAGAATAGAGCTTCAGATGCTATTAAAAATAGGGCTAGAGCCAAAGGATAGCCATGTCTAATTGATATTTCCATGATGAAGGATTCAGATAGAGACCCAGTAACTTTAGTTTGAACAGAGGCACCCTAAAACAACATTTTAACCATACTACAATATTGCTCAAGAAATCCAAGAGATTTCATCATCATTAGAACAAAAGACCATTCAATCATGTCATGTGCTTTTTTGAAATCAATCAGAAGAATACCTAAGTCTTGTCCCATGTCCTTGGCCTAGCTCATGGCCTCCCAACTAGTAATCCAATTTTCAAGAATGTATCTCCCCTTTATAAACCCAATTTGTGTTGGGTTTATAATAAGGAGGAGAATCTCTATTAGTCCAATAGTAAGGATTTTTGCAATTATTTTATAGGAGACATTCAAGAGTGTAATTGGCCTCCAATTCCTCTTGTTACATTTATCCCCATTTTTAGACAATAGTTTAATGACTCCTCTGTTAATATCTTTCTGAAGAGATTCTTGATATAGTTCAAATAGATCATCTATTATCCAATCTAGGTTAGCCATATAGAAATCTAACTCAATACCTTCACCTCAAATCAAACCCTCACACTTAGATAGAACGGAGTAGAGTGCACCCTAATTCTACTAGCTTTGTTCTATGGATATATTATGCATTGTGGACTGCTCACAAAACTAGCATAATCTAGGTATGAGATGGCTATAATGGAGGCAAATCATAATGACAATGATATTGAAAATGGCAGCATGCACTTGCATATGAAAGATGTGATGTTCAAATGTCTTGGTTGAGGCTTGATTTATAGAGGTTGGATATGATGAATGAAGGGCTAGGATTAAAAGATTAGATCAATGGCTAAGATTGGTTTAAAGCAAATTAGGGCAAGGATAAGGATTTTCGGTGTTTCAAAAGAAGCTTCTAGAGTTTATCCTTATATGAACTGCTAGGATTGAGAGATGTAATATGAAGTGGATGGTGGAGATGAAAATCTCATTTATTGTTTGTGGATACTCATTTATTGTTTGTGGCAAGTGGATGAGGATGAGGACAAGCTAGTCATGTAACTCTCAATAATAAAATTATTTAATTTATTATTGGAGAGGGGATAATGGGAGGATAAATTAATTAAACAAAGGGATTTATTCAATTAATTTTGGCTACAAGGGATAAAATGGATTAAATTAAATAAATATAATTTATTTATTTAATTTGGGTGATGGAGGAAAATGGATTAATTAAATAAATATAATAATTTTAATTAATTTGGGAAAGGGATATGGTAAAGGGGACTTGTGTCATTTGGATTTGTGCCCTGTGTTGAAGCTTGTTTGCTGCAACAATCCATTGAAACATGGGAGTGATTTCGAGGAGTGGGACCCAACAAATGAAATCAAACCTCCAGAGAAGGTTGGTTCATCTTTCTGAATATGAGATTCAGAGAAAACTATAAGACTCAACCTAATCTAACACCACTGGGAAAAGGGGAGAAGGAGAGAATTGAAAGGGAAAGGTGATACACTAGGTTTAATGTGTTTGGCTCTCAGATTAACCATTCATGCATAGAATAATATCAAACAATAGATGTGCATACATAACTCATAAACTATCTACAAAGTAAAGAAATCTGATTGAAACCCACCAGGAAAGAAGCATTCACAAAATAGCGATTCAAATGACCATGCTACACAGTGCAAAGTTTGTACGGGAAGGTAAAATCTATTGTTTATTTATCATGGAGGCAAGATTACAATTGATACAAGATGTGGATTTTTTAAGACCAATAACCAACAACAATCCATCTGATTTACATGTATATGTAACATTTTACATCAATAATGCATTCACCTATTGTAGTGAATTTGCCCATGGGCCTGTTAGAAGATATTCCTACAAAAGGAATGTCTGTATACATCTATTCTGCAAAATATAATTACAAAAAATATCTTGAATGAAGTAGTTGAAGAAAATATTTGGTTCATCCACCTACACAATAAATGCACAATGACTTCTTCCAGCTGCGTTGACCTGATCCTGTAATCATGGTGATTTTTCCTTTCCTTTAGTCGGCAAACTTCCATCTCACAAACCATTGCCTTAGTCAATCCTCCCTTTATTCTCTTTATCTTCCATAGTCAGGTCCCGACCAATCAGGATTCCTCCGATCGGGCCTTTCGAAGGTGAAGAAGGAAACCCTGATCTCCAAAGTCTGAAAGAGACAATAGGGAAACTGTCAGGCTTCGGAGATCAGGCCTTCACCATGCATCGTGCTTTTAAAAAGAAGAAATGTTTAATCCCTGGCTCTGAAATACTTAGAAGAAATTATGAAACTTTTTCAAAAATCGAGCCTCGGACCTTCCGCCTTCTGTCTGCCAAAAGAAAAGAGGAAGAAGAAAACCTCTGCTCATTGATGTCTAAAATACTTAGGCAAATTGAGAAACTTGGCAAACTTCGGCGATCGGGCCTTTCGCCTTTCGCCTTCAAAAAAGGAGGAAGCGAGAACTCCTGCCCCCGCTACCCGCAACACTTGGAAACTTTTTATCTCATCGGGCTTCGGTAAACGAAGCTCTACTTTCTGTCTTCAAAAAAGGAAAAGAAGGAAGATGGAACTCCTAACCCCCGGTGCTTGAAACACTTAGGTGAATTTACAAGTAACCAAGGCAGAGTTCAAAGCCAACAAGAATGACATAGCGAAGAGGGAAACCCCAAACTCTGAAACTTTGAAAAGGCATAAAATACAAGGAAAACCCTCAGGATCAAATCCTTTTCTTGCCTCGACACACCTCATATTGTAATGCATTAATTTATCTCTAATGAGACAATAACCTACCTTAGACACCACAATAAAATCCCCAAAGCATGAAAAATGGAATGTTATGAACTTCCTAATAGAGAGCAGGATGAAGAGGGGCCTGGTGATGAGGATCCTAGATAGTTAGCATAAGGTTTAAACAATATGGTTATGTGCAAAGTTTACACTTGAGTCTTCCTCTACATGTCATCTATTGAAATGACCTTATGAAGCTTGTGAAAGTGGATTCCATTAAACTAAATTATTGAAGTACAAGTTTTGATATTATTATAATTTACACAACAAAGAAATGAATGGAAAGAAGAATGGTGACAATAACACCTTGCTATTGGTGAAGAATTACAAAGAAATTACAAAGTTAAAAATGTTATCCATCACAAAAATGGTTTCAAGCACATTCATATAAATTGATTTTTAATGGTGGGATACAGTTTTGCATCTCCTAATAATTTCTAGGGTGAAATACCAAATTTTATTGGGAAGTTTACCGATCTTGAATTTTTTTGAGATTATTAGTCTTTTTTAATTTTGAAGTTGATGCAAAGATTTTTTTTATGAGGACACTAAGACTAAATGAAACTTGCTCTAAAGAGTTACAGATCTATTTACCAATCTTTTTATTATATTTGTACATTTGAAAGTGTAAACAATCTTATTATTTAAAAAATAAAAAATAAAATAATTTAAATTTAGGTTATTTTATTCTTCAAAACATTTAAAATTAAGAAAAATTTAATAGCCAAACAAATTTTAAAATTGTGAGAATATTTAATAAATATTAAAAATTAATAAAATAATAACTAAATATAACATGACAAACAAATAATAAACACAAAATTACATGTCATGACTTTTGTGCATTGTCCTTACAACCCTATAATGCAACTCTTGTTATATATTTAATTATTTTCCTTTGAAAAAGTGTACAATCACATTGAAGCATTCTTATGTACCATGCTCCAAAGTGGCGTCTTGCTTTTGATATATTATTATTAGTTCCTACTATAATGGAAACATTTTCTTTAACATGTAATTAATTACGGGGCTTTTTAGCCATAGTTTTTGTTATTTATTTTTTTAAAATTGGTTCCATTGCAAATTTGCAATGTTTAATCAGTTGAACATTCCCGTGGTTAATGCAAAAAATAATTAAAGAACACTGAAAGACATTCTTCTGCTATCCCTTGAAGAAAGTTCTAATACCACATATAATCCTTTAAAAAAGGCTTCTCACCTTGACAATTCTTGAAAGTTGAACTAAATTCTATTATTAGATCACAAAACAGGGGGAAAAAAAGGCTATTGCATTAAAGTAGATACAACCTAAAGCACAAAATGCACACAGTACATACTACCCAAACATCAAATTGCACTTAGTACATAGACAGATTCCAAAAATGAAAATACTTAGTAGATTATATGCTTGTTGTCATCACCAATGAACTCTATTACTACATAATTTGCAATTGCTCTTCTTCTTCTCCTCCTTGATGTTTGTGTTGTAATTGGGCTGCTTCTTCATGAGCAGTTCTTGTGGCTTGGAAGAGGAGGCCTCCAACTTCTTTGATTGATTGGAATTAGGAGGATGATGGGCTGCAGAAAGAAAGAGGACACTTCACACTATAGTCTTATCTAGTAAAAAAATATTAAGGAAAAGTAAAAGGCTTTAACACAACTAGGCACTTTTAACTGAAAACAATCAACACACCTCTTTTTCTTATTTACAAATCTTAATGATTCTTTTATAGAAGGGAAAAACACTAAATTAAAAAGATCAGAACCCTCTTGGTAGCTTTGCAACATATTATATCTTTTTTTTAGATTGGAGGAAATTCCCATTTACAAACTGGACAAACGTTTAAACAACAATATAATACCAACAAGAACAACTTTTCTATCAGGTTTCATGGCAGCTTAAACAACAAAAATTCCTTGCAGCCCCTATTATATATCATAATCCCTAACTATGCAAACTGACAAATAGGTTATTCAACATCTTTTGTCTTTTACTTGCCATTGCCATTGAACTAATGCAACAGAGTTAACCTATAGGGTTAATGATTCCCTGCACTTTAGACATTGCTATACCTAGGCAGGTAGACCTTGAAAATTAAGGCATATTTAAATGAGTGTAAGTGTTGTGACTAAGTTAATGAATCTACCCACAGTGGCAAATGGTGTGGAATAGATGAAAGCTTGCTAACTAGTTCTATTCCTAATATCTAAAAGATGATTTGGTATAAATTGTATAAGCAATATCAAGGCAAAAACTAATAAATGAATTTAACTATTGAAATGAGTAAGAACAGTGCCTTGTTGGGTAAATAGAGTTAAATGAAAATCTAAAACCAGTGGCTTATATTGGGCAATAACTCTAACTGTTTGGCACAATACTTTGGTTTATAACTTGTATAAACGTGCAGGGGAATGATTGACAAACTCTTCTTAATATCCAACTGACACAATCAGGTTTCTTGTTATTCACCAGAAGGAATTTTAATCCTTTCTTGAAGGAACCAATTGAATGAACTATGCAAGAATAGCATATAATATCAAATTAGAGACAGAATGCCAATCCTAATTATGTGGTTCTTCTTAGTGATCCAAATCAATACTTCTAGATTACTGTGACTGATTAGAAGGATTTTTAATTCCTCTTTAAGAAAACCAATTAATCAAATCACACAAGTACATCAAATATGCATTGACAAATTAAATATATACTTGATATATCAATTTGAATAATAAAGAAATATTGAACTGGAGACAACCAAATAACTGAATCAACAAATAATTAATGCCAATATAGAGCTACAGAATCAAAGATCTCCTATTAACTTCTTCAATATAATATTTGCAACATGGCCTTTTAAAATATTATGGACTTCTTCTATTATCTACTACTAACGATGATGATTAACCATCATATGTCCAACTTATATAGAAATATTTGTGAAGAGACATAACTCTTCAAAATGTCTTTTGAGAATTAAAACGATTAACATAACAATAAACAAAAATAATGACCCTAAGCTCTGCTAAGCCACAGGTATATCTGAGCAACATGATCCAAGTACTCTTGGCTCCGATGTGTATTAGCAAATTCTATAGCATTTCTTGTAATCACATCTATCATCACCATCTTATCCAAATGCTTGCAGGCCTCCCCAGATGCCGAGTCTTTATCTTTGAGAGCTTCTAAAGCCTCCTGTAATATCACCTGGCATTCTTTAATCCATTCATCTTTGCCCTTCAACTCCTTATCATTTTTGAACAACATAGGTACACCTGTCTTTGAAGCCTCGACACATTCCTTGGCATCATTTTGAAGCTGGTCATGATATTTCTTATGTTGTTTGATCAAATCTTAGGCATTGGAGATACCTGTATTGTCAAGAGTATCCCTATTATGTATCTCATGGAGTTTCTCTTAGAGCCTGTTATTTAACCTCTCATGTTCTTGGATAACCTTATGATTCTTAGAGTAGACATCCCAGAATTTATTCATCCAATGCATCATATTGATATGCCTATTCTGTAGTACTACTGCAAGTGTGTCAATTTGAACTTGGGCTATTTGATCGATAGATGGTGACTGGGCACTTTGTGAACTTTCTCCTTGGGTTAATATTTTAATTGATCCTCCAAAGGCATTCTTGACAGTATCTTTTAGGAAATCATTTTCCTTTGTCAATCTTTCACAACTCAGTTTATATGCATCTCACTCCTTGATCAGCATTTGAGCCCAGGTACTTTATTCAGTCTTGCAACATTTATACCAATATCTGTAGTAATCAAAGGATCAGTTTCTCCTACTTTCAAAGTCATAACATGCCCAAAGGTTTTTTCAGTATCTATAATGGCAGTCTTCTTGGATTGAGAGGGTAACCCCTCTCATCCTTCACTTGACAAACTATAAAATAGATGTTAGCACTGGTGGTGTTCACCTAGGGTTAGGGTTCTGAATTTGAGTCTATAGGTTCCTGTGTTTATTCCTTCAAACCCTTAGTGCCTTAGTTTGAATTTTCTTCGGCCTCCATTTAATGTTTTACACTTTTCCCTATCGTACATAAGAAAAATATTAAGTATTTGTATATGCAAGTGTAAATGTATGTTGGCAGGCTTGCAAAATCTCAATCGGCTTCCAAAAATGGTGAAAAAACTGAGTTATATGCATTTCCAAATGCATATCGAGTTCAAAAGGATTCATGTACATTGGGGGAATCTTCCACAAGATTCCTAGAATATTCTTTGCATGTATATCAGGTTTTTCTTGTACATGTTTTGTTGTATGTCCTAACATACAAAGGCTATATACAAGCGAAAAATGTGCAATGGCAGAATATACATTGAAGATTCCTTGAAGATGTCACTGTTGTATCGAGCAGGTGAGTTGTATGTTTATTTTGTTGTATGTTCGACATACAACGCCAAGGATACATTGCAGACTTCAAAAGGGATTCAAATCAAGATGTGAGCAGTAGTGGCGTTTGCGGCTTGTACATTGCATTTGTATATGTGATGTGCAACAAAATGTGGAAAGGAGAGAGAAAATGGGTTGGGCCCACCAGTTGTATACAATGGCAGTTGTATGTGTGCCGATATACATTGCAATGATTCAAATAGAGGATACAAGCCGAATTTCAAAGAAACTTCAACATGCTTTATGAAAATTTGAAATCCGTGCTTGTATGTATAAGGTGAATGTATATGCAGATATACATTGCGACAGGTGCAATGAAACATATGCATTTCGGACCTGATGGGGAAATCAAATGTGGCAGGTAAGTGTTTGAGGTCTGGCTTGTATATCAGACGATTGTATATGCATATACAAGGGTGAAAAGGCAAAAATGAGAGGGAAGAAGGCCAGCGATAGAAACATGAGGTGCCTACGTGGCATGATCTAACTAGTTGGCGACTTTCAGGGCATTTTTGGGGCCCTCAATTTCAGCGATGGGAGTAGATCGACGGCCATGTTTTGAACCTACAGCGAGGGTTTTTTCCTGAGCGTGTGCGGTTGTTTTTGGGAAGGAAGGCTCCAAGGACGCGCTGCTGCAAATTCTAAAGGGTGTTGCAGGTAGCTGTGGCATTAATGGCAGTTTCAGGAGGCACGATGGATCAAGATGACAGGTCAACCACCTGATTGAAGATGAAAATCCTTGAGCGGAGGTGTAGATCCCGATTCCACCTGCTCATTCCTCTTTGTCTGTCCGCAGCATTGAATATTTCTGAGCGCCATTCCTCGTGCATTGAATCTGGTAGATTTTTTATTTGCCTTGTAGTTAAGTTTTTGCTGGGTACACAGTCTTGGTATAAAAGCCAAACTGTGTTACTCATTGTTTGGGGTTGAAAACTGGACAAAAAATTTGGTGCTGTAATAAGATACGACTTCATTGGTGGCTCTGTCTTGGCTATCTTGTGAGTTTATGAGTCTCATGTTGTATGTTTTTCTACATAAATCTACTGATATCATGCTGATTTAAATGAGTAATGCTATATTGCATGTGTTCTGTTATCTGTCTCCAAATTGAGTGTGTTCTTCTTATGAATCTAGGCATTTAAGGGGTGTTTATGATTCTAGAATATAGGTTTGTTGAGTTGAATGCTTGATTTCTTACTTCTGCTGAAGGAGTAGATTAAATGTTTCAGATCAATTGTTGGGAAGAAGACATTGTAATAGAGATATCAGTAAGTAGAGATAACAGGATACTCTATTTTGGGAAGTACCTGTAAGGCAGATACTAAAAATCCCCTTGATATCTAGTCTTTGGTATATGTTCATGCTGGCCATTCACATGTGTATGTCTATTGACTCCGAACCCTGGATAGGCACCAATCCAGTCTTGTATTGAGGTTGCAACCCAAAGTCTCAGTTTTGCATCCAAACATAAAATCAAACTTAAACTTTAAATCAAACCATTAGGACTTTAGAAGTAGTTTTAGGACCAAAATCCTCTATCTCACAACTGAATATAGGCCCAAATCTAGCCCCTTTGCACTTATTCCACAGTTTTGGTCTACATAAAAGAGGATTTATCTGCTTTGTATCAACATCCAAGTAAGTTCATGTGCATATGTCATAGATGTTGAGTAGGGAATACCCCCCTTGGTTCTGCAGAGCCTAAATAAGAAGAGGAGATATTTATAGAGTCTATCTCCTGTACTGTTGGCCCCTAGCCCGGGAGTCCTATTGATCAATGATGGCTACCTTGTAGGGATAACTGGGAATAAGCATCCAGTCTAGGAAAATAACCAACAGATTTTGGCGACTCCGCTGGGGAACTTTGTGTATGAACCCTGATTTTAAAGGAAAACAATTCCTAGTTATAGGTGGCGACTTCGAACAATCTCCCAACCGGTAAAGTAAAATTTGTATGCAAGGGAGAAGATCCCTACGTAATTCTCTGTTTGAAGAATTACCCAGAAAAATGATGTACAGGAAAAAGGGGATTGTTCAAGCCAGTCAAGAGGGTTCTCCCAGAAGTAATGATAATATTCAAGACAATCCAGGATCTTTAGAGCGGGCAATACCTTATTTTTCAAACACTGAGGCTGAAATCCAGAACATATATGAAAGACAGCAGGGTGGTGGATTGACAATGAGGTCAGAGGTGTTTCAAGAACACACTTTTGTAGATTCCCCTGATAGATTTGAAGAAGTTGAATCCCCAAGAGATGATAATGATGATCAGAATATAATGAAACCATCTTCTTCTATGCCCAGAGAGGAGGAATTAGCTCAAGAAATTAAGAGCTTAAGGGCAGAATTAGAATATTTGCAGGCAGTAAAAATCAGAGATGACATGAGATAGAAAGTGCAAGCTTTGAGAGTTGCTCAGAATGATTCAATTCCTACCCTTGAAAATGCAAATATGCAGAGAAATCAACAAAGAAATGAAGTCCAGGATCAACATAATGATCAAAGACAGAATGCAAATAATGCTAGAACACCATTAAATAATGTAAGAAATTAGAATGCAAATAGGAATGCTAATGCTAATCAGTTTGGTAGACAACCGATGTAGCTGGACAGATTCAGACAACTTGTTTTTTATGGCATCCTTGGTTACCCCAATCCTATTGACAAACATGTGAGGATGCAAGTGCCTAAGTTTTCAGGAAACAATACTGTGTCAGGAGAAGACCACTTAAAATCTTTTCAGAATATCATGGACAACTTTGAGGTTGAGCATGAAGATGTTTTTATGAAATTATTTATGCAATGCTTAGTTGATGAGGCCACAGAATGGTACAAGGGTCTGCCTGACAGGAGTCTTTCATCATCGGAGGACTTCAGGAGAATATTCAAAGAATAATATGGTGACAAAACTGATCCAAGTTTCTTTATTAATGAATTCACTAGAATCACCAAAGGATCGAATGAACAGGTTACTGATTTCAATGCTAGATTCACTAAGGTGTTGAACAAATTGCCACATCACCTGAGGCCTAATGAACCTATGTGCATAGTGTTGTACATAAATGCTTTTGATGCTAAAACAACTTATGGGTTAAGGGATAAAGGTCCTCACAGCCTCAGAGATGCTTTCAAAATAGCAACCAATATTGAAAATAATAGAAAAGCGTTTGGTAAAACAAACAAAAGAGATGATGTAAAATTTTTACAAAATCCAAATACTAAATCTCAAAGCGTTCAAGGAAGTGCATCTACTTCTGAGGATAAATTAGATAAATTAACAACTATTGTCAAGGACCTGAGCTATAGAATGGCTAAAAATGAAAAAGGGGTAGGTCCTGACAGACAGGTTTACCGAAGGCAAGAAAGAAGACCATCATTACATGATATGCCATATAATACCAATTGACATAATGGTAAACCCATTCTTCCAAACAGCAACCCAAATCCAAGGAATCAAAATGTTAAGGAAACACCTGACCCTTTGAAGAAGGCTGTTAATGTTGTTAAAAACACCCCATGGTGTATAATATGCCAGATGCCTCACTCACAGTCACAATGTATGATTACTTAGTCTCTATATAACAATGTCGTGGCCTGTGATGAGTGCAATGAACCACATTGCATGGACAGTGACAATGTCAATATGATGTCTACAAATAGAGAGTATCCCTCTCAGGATGCTGATGCAAATGCAAATGATGAGATTCAGGTCTGCTAGCAGTTTCCTTGTGATGAAGATGACGAAGATAATTATGCTTATGCTCAGGACTCACAATTTTTTGAATAATTTGAGGAGACCATCTGATGAAGAGATTAGAGCCTTCACAGCTGCAGCAGTGGCTCAGGTCAAAAGCAATTACAATCTCAGGGGTAAAGCTCAGGTAAGTAACTCACACCAACCAGTGCACAGTCATAAAGAGACTGAAACACAAAAGAAGCAATGGAGTAATAATAAGCAAAATTTTAAGAAAAAAATAGGTCATGATTCTTAAGGACCAGAAAATAGAGTTCCCCAGTTGGAGGATCAAAATAAAAATTTTCAGATAAAAAATGACAGTCAAGGAGCCACAAAAATTAAAGTTGGATCATACCAAGATAGAAATAAAACTGTAGATCAGGCTACAATTGTTATACAAAATTATGCTTCATTTGACATAACTCAGGTCTTGTCGCAGGTAAAAGTTTCTGTTCTATTGATGGAGTTGATGAAAGTTGAAGAATTCAGAAATAAAACATTGTCCTTGATTTCAGGGGTACCCTGCCAAGCCAAGCCTAATGATGAATCTCAGGGAAAGAAACAAGCTATGTGTATTGATGAGGATGAAACTCCTGAAGTATATTTGGGGATGACCATGACAAAATGCCCTTCACAAGTTGAACCATTGTATGTCTCCCTTGTCATAAATGGAAAAGTGATTAAGAATCGTATGCTTGATTTTGGAGCATCAACAAATATCATGCCTTTGGCTATTATGCAACAAGCTGGATTAAAAATAGACAAGGCATGTGGAAAATGCTATGCCATGGATGCTAGGGAGGTACCAGTCATTGGAATCATGAAAGATGTGGACTTCAGATTGCCAGCATATCCAGAAAAAACTTACAAAATGAATATAACAGTTGTTGATATCAAGCCACAATATGACATGTTGTTGTCAAGAAGATGGGCAGCATTGATTGGTGGCAGTATGCAATTAGATCTGTCGTATGCTATGATCCCAATGAATGGCAGGGATGTCAAATTGATTAGAGAAGAAAGGTCACTAGACACAGTTGAGGATCAAGAATCAGAGGAGCATATATGTTTTGTGGATACTGACTGTGTAATTTCAGAGTTGTCTCAAATGATCAAGGGGGTAAAGAGGGTATGTTTGCATTTAGGAGCTTGACCAACAGGGTCTATGGGCCATGTATTTTGATGGAGCTTGTGCAAAAGAAGGCTCTGGTGCTGGAGATGTGTTTTTGTCTCCAGCTGGTAAGCTTCTAAAATTCTCTTTCTTGCTGAAGTTTGCTTGCACAAGTAATATTGCAGAATATGAAGCTTTGTTACTAGGATTGAATGTTGCTTTGAAGCATGGCATCAAGATGCTCAAAGTATTTGGGGACTCAAAGTTAATTGTTTCCCAGGTTAGAGATAAGTATGCTTCAAAAAATAAAAGGTTAAAACAATACAAACATGTTGTCTGGGATATAATTGAATTGTTTGATGCATTTTCAATAAGTTGGATTGAAAGATCAAAGAATGTCATGGCAAATTTTTTAGCTAATGTGGCCATAAAGCTAGATGATATAACTCTGTTAGATGTAACAAATGTTGAGGTTAAACTTAGACCTGCAGTGCAAGATAATATATACAGTTGGCAAGTGTTTGATGATGACAAGAATTTGTTGAGATTCCTGCACTGCATAGATGAATATGAAAATCAAGAAATTGATTTTCAGAATTTTGTAGAAGTTGTAGATGGAAAGGAGACTCTCTTAGGAAAAGAGATAATTCAACTCAAGACAAATAAAATCCCTAGAGGGCTGGTTGCTTTAGAGAGAGCATTTGACAATAGGGACCAATTTGTTACAAAGGCATCTCCAACAAATAAGAATGATTTAGAAGAGATAAACCTAGGGACATCTCATGCCCCCAAGAAGGTATATATTGGCAAACAGCTCAAGCCACATATCAGAACTATGCTGATTACACTACTGAGAAAGTATAAGCATGTTTTTTCATGGTCATATGAGGACCTGATGGCTTATAAAGAAGATCTATTCTAGCATGAGATCCCTCTGAAGCCTGGAGCTAAACCATTTAGGCAAAAGCAAAGGCCAATTAACCCAACCCTAGCTCCAAAAATGTAGCAAGAGCTTGTAAAGCTTAGGGAGGCTGGAATAATTGTGCCAATTAGACATTCAACTTGGGTGTCTAATCTTGTCCTGGTGAGAAAAAAGAATGGTGATATCAGACTTTATGTTGATTTTAGAAATCTGAATGTATCCTCTTTGAAGGATAATTATCCACTGCCCAACATGGAGGCTATGCTATAGAAAGTGACTGGCTATGAACTTTTATCCATATGGATGGATTTTCAAGGTACAATCAAGTGAAGGTAAAAGAATTTGAACAATACAAGACTGCCTTCACCACTCCATGGGGAACATATGTTTATGTGAGAATGTCATTTGGGCTGACAAATGCAGGTGCCACATTTGAGAGGGCCATGGATGTTGCTTTTGCAGGATTAATTGATTCAATCCTAGCTGTATATCAGGATGATTTAACTGCCTATTCAAGAAAGGAGGAGCAACATTGCATGCACTTAGAGCAGATCTTTATTAGAGCATTGGAATATGGTATCTCACTCAACCCAAAGAAATGTGCTTTTGGGGTAGTGGAAGGAAAATTGCTTGGACACATTGTTTCCAAGGATGGAGTCAGGATTGACCCTGAAAGGGTGGCTGCAATTGACAAAATTTAGATCCCTAGAATAGTAAAAGGCATACAGTCTTTCTTTGGACAAATTAATTTTGTTAGAAGATTTGTTCCTAACTTTGCAGAGACCACAAAAGATATTTCTAAAATGTTGAAGAAAGGTGCAACTGTCAAATGAGAGGATGAAGCAACTAAATCATTCTAGAATATCAAAGAGGCCATAAAGATGGCTCCTGTGTTAAAATCTCCTAATTTTTCTAAGCCCTTTCAGCTATTCTCATTTGCTTCTTTCCATACTATTGTTGCATCCTTATTGCAGAAAAATGCAGAAGGTTTTGAACAACCTATAGCTTTCTTCAGCAGGTCATTGCAAGCTGCTAAGTTGAAGTATGACATCATGGAGAAACAAGCATATGCATTAGTTAGAGCAGTCAAGAGCTTCAGGCCATATTTGGTAGGCTCTCAGATAGTTGCATATGTGCCTCATGCCGCAATCAAAGATATTTTTACTCAGCAGGAGGTAACTGGAAGGAGATGCAGATGGATAAATAAATTGCAAGAGTTCAATATTGAAATACATATCACAAAATTGGTAAGAGGACAAGGTTTAGCAAAACTAATGACACAGTCAAATCTAGAGGCATGCCAAGTGAATGTAGTGCATAATGAAGTTGTAAATATGTCAGAATCTGAATGGTATAAGGACATAGTACATTATTTGCAGAATTTGAACTGTCCTTCCCATCTCAGTGATAATCAGAAGAGGACCTTGAAGTTGCATGCTGTTAAATACATCATTGTTCAAGGAGAGTTGTATTGGAAAAATCCTGATTGTGTATTACTCAAATGTGTGAATGAGGATCAAGCTAAGGATATTTTAAGTGACATGCATGATGGAGTGTGTGGTGGAAACTATGCTGCCCAGACTACAGCCCACAAAATTCTTAGAGTAGGCTACTGGTGGCCAATTCTTTTCTCAGATGCACAAAGAATGATAAGAAAATGTGACCCTTGTCAAAGGTTCTCAGGGAAGCTAAAATATGAAGGTGCATTGCCCCTTAGGACTATAACTATAGAAGCTCCATTTCAGCAATGGGGAATTGATTTTATAGGGGAAATTTCAGAAAAATCAAGTGGAGGACACAGTTGGATTTTGGTTGCTACTGACTACTTCACTAAATGGATTGAAGCCATTCCAACTAAAAAGGCTACAAGTAAAGTGGTGATGGATTTTATTCTAGAAAATATTATTATCAAATTTGGAGTTCCAGCCAAATTGGTCATAGATAATGCAATGTGCTTCAGGTCTGGTGAATTTATTAATTTTTGTAGCAACTATGGAATAAATTTGTTACATGCATCACCATATCATCCACATGGCAATGGTCAAGCAGAGTCAAGCAACAAAAGCCTCATGAAAATTGTCAAAAGGATGGTAGACAAAAACAAAAGGGCTTGGGATTCAAAGTTGAAAATGGCATTATGGGCTGACAGAGTAACAGTGAAGAAAGCAAATGGAAGATCACCTTTTGAATTAGTGTATGGTGCAATAGCTAAGTTGCCTATGAACAACCTCCTACCAGTTTATAAATTCATACAGGAAAATGAGGAGAAGATTGAGGACTCAATGACTAGAAGAATAAATCAGCTGGTTGCACTAGATGAAATGAGAAGGGAGGCACAGAAGACAAACATCAAGAGACAATAAAAGGTAAAATATTTGTTTGATAAAAGGGCCACAGAAAGAAAGTTTCAAATTGGTGATTTGGTCCTTGTATGGAATGCAAGGAACCAGGATAAGGGCAAGCACGGTAAATTTGAGCCCTTATGGGTAGGCCCGTACCAAATTAGTGACACTCATGGAGAAGATTCCTATTTTCTCCAGGCCCTAAGTGGTGAATTATTGGAATTACCTGTGCACAGTCAGTTCCTGAAGCCCTACTTCTCATAAACACTTATCTTGTGTTCACAATGTAAATTAGATGTAAATATTTTGTACATGCCTTGTATGATCGATCATGTTTTGAGTTTTGTGTTTTGTCTACTCTGCCTCGGAGTATCTTGGTTCTCATTGCAGTCTTGTGTCTACACGTCCCTAGTCAGAGCCACTGGTGGTGTTCACCTAGGGTTAGGGTTCTGAATTTGAGTCTATAGGTTCCTGTGTTTATTCCTTCAAACCCTTAGTGCCTTAGTTTAAATTTTCTTCGGCCTCCATGTAATGTTTTACCACTTTTTCTTGTCACACATAAGAAAAATATTAAGTGTTTGTATATGCAAGTGTAAATGTATTTGGCAGGCTTGCAAAATCTCAATCGGCTTCCAAAAATGGTGAAAAAACTGAGTTATATGCATTTCCAAATGCATATCAAGTTGCATATACAAGGGGGAATCTATCACAGATTCCCCAGGAATATTCTGCAGTTGTATGCATTTCCAAATGCATATCGAGTTCAAAAAGATGCATGTACATTGGGGGAATCTTTCGCAAGATTCCTAGAATATTCTTTGCATGTATATCAGGTTTTTCTTGTATATGTTTTGTTGTATGTCCTAACATACAAAGGCTATATACAAGCGAAAAATGTGCAATGGCAGAATATACATTGAAGATTCCTTGAAGATGCCGCCATTGTATCGAGCAGGTGAGTTGTATGTTTATTTTGTTGTATGTTCGACATATAATGCCAAGGATGCATTGCAGACTTCAAAAGGGATTCAAATCAAGATGTGAGCAGTAGTGGCGTCCGTGGCTTGTACATTGCATTTGTATATGCGATGTGCAACGAAATGTGCAAAGGAGAGAGAAAATGGGTTGGGCCCACCAATTGTATACAATGGCAGTTGTATGTGTGCCGATATACATTGCAATGATGCAAATAGAGGATACAAGCTGGATTTCAAAGCAACTTCAACATGCTTTATGAAAATTTGAAATCCGCGCTTGTATGTATAAGGTGAATGTATATGCAGATATACATTGCGACAGGTGCAATGAAACATATGCATTTTAGACCCGATGGGGAAATCAAATGCGGTAGGTAAGTGTTTGAGGTCCAGCTTGTTTATCAGACGATTGTATATGCATTTGAACATGCATATACAAGGGTGAAAAGGAAAAAATGAGAGGGAAGAAGGCTAGCGATAGAAACATGAGGTGCCTACATGGCACGATTTGACTGGTTGGCGACTTTCAGGGCATTTTTGGGGCCATCAATTTTAGCGATGGGAGTAGATCAATGACCATGTTTCGAACCTACGACGAGGGTTTTTTCCTGAGCGTGTGCTGTTGTTTTTGGGCGGGAAGGCTCTAGGGATGCGTTGCTGCAAATTCCAAAGGGTGCTGCGGGTATCTGTGGCATTAATGGCAGTTTCAGGAGGCACGATGGATCGAGATGACAGGTCAACCACCCAATTGAAGATGAAAATCCTTAAGCAGCGGTGCAGATCCTGATTCCACCTGCTCATTCGTCTTTGTCTCTTCGCAGCATTGAATATTTCTGAGCGCCATTCCTTGTGCATTGAATCTGGCAGATTTTTGATTTGCCTTTTAATTAATTTTTGCTGGGTACATAGTCTTGGTATAAAATCCAAACTGTGTTACTCATTGTTTGGGGTTAAAAACTGGACAAATTTTTTGGTGTTGTAATAAGATATGACTTCATTGGTGGCTCTGTCTTGGCTATCTTGTGAGTTTATGAGTCTCATGTTGTATGTTTTTCTGCATAAATCTACTGATATCATGCTGATTTAAATGAGTAATGCTATATTGCATGTGTTCTGTTATCTGTCTCTAAATTGAGTGTGTTCTTCTTATGAATCTAGGCATTTAAGGGGTGTTTATGATTCTAGAATATATGTTTGCTGTGTTGAATGCTTGATTTCTTACTTTTGCTCAAGGAGTAGATTAAATATTTCAGATCAAGTGTTGGGAAGAAGACATTGTAATAGGGATATTAGTAAGTAGAGATAACCGGATACTCTATTTTGGGAAGTACCTGTAAGGTAGATACTAAAAATCCCCTTGATATCCAGTCTTTGGTATATGTTTATGCTGGCCATTCACATGTGCATGTCTATTGACTCCGAACCCTAGATAGGCACCAATCCAGTATTGTATTGAGGTTGCAACCCAAAGTCTTAGTTTTACATCCAAACATAAAATCAAATTTAAACTTGAAATCAAACCAAAGTAGTTTTAGGAACAAAATCCTCTATCTCACAACTAAATATAGGCCCAAAGCTAGCCCCTTTGCACTTATTCCACAGTTTTGGTCTACATAAAAGATGATTTATTTGCTTTGTATCAACATCCAAGTAAGTTCATGTGCATATGTCATAGATGTTGAGTAGGGAATACCCCCCTTGGTTTTGCAGAGCCTAAAGAAGAAGAGGAGATATTTATAGAGTCTATCTCCTGTACTATTGGCCCCTGGCCCAGGAGTCCTGTTGATCAATGATGGCTACATTGTAGGGATAACTAGGAATAAGCATCCAGTCTGGGAAAATAACCAACAAGCTTAACCTGAAACAACTCCTCTTCCTTGGAGTTTCTATACCCTACTAGAACATGAGGTTGGAGTTGATGCTTGGTGATGAAATCCAAGTTGACTAACCTCCTAAAAAGAAACAGTGTGAGAAAAGAGCATATTTAGGAGCTAGTCTTTTGGGAGACAAAAAGTGGAAAGATAATATTTTTTATTCTCAAGGTCACATTTTAGTGCAAGAAAAGAGTATACATAATCACCCTACACATAAACATGTCAAACAAATATTCATTAACCCTTAATATAAAAATATGAAATGTGGGAGACAAATGTGAAAGAGGATGTTTTTTTATTCTCAAGGTCATCTTGTGGTGTGAGAGAAGGGCATACACACCTATTCACACACAAGTTAAATAAGCAATGTTCATTAACTCTTAAGGAAAAAATGAAAACAAACATGAATGTTTTAAAAATTATCTTTGACATTGAACCTACAAACACAAATTAGTAGTTTTACTATTTTTTGAACTTTGACTAGCAAACCTACAAGAAAAGGGTTTAATAAATAGTAAAAAATGGCAAAATACAACCTGCAAAATAAATGTTAGAAAATTGTGAAATCAATTCTTTATGATGTGATGATGGCTACACCCAAAAAATAGATATAAAAAAAGTACAAATAAATAAAAAATATGAACTTAAAAAAAATAGCGCTCAAATATGAGTTTGTTTGTGAAAGTTATAAGGGTTTAAAGCTCTTAAAACTATGATTGCACAATAATATATATGTGAGAAAACATGATTTCTGAAAAAAATGCATCACGAGAAAAAATCAGTTAAATCACTTTGAAGAGCATGAAATTATACCCTATGTCAAGAAATGCTCTAAAAAAGACCTCCATTATTGGCAAGAGACACTGCTCTGTTGAATAATTGAGTGTTGTCATTGATGGCAACAAGAAAAGGAGCAAGGTTGGAACAAAGATTTTGGTCCGGTGAAGAAGACTTAGTCATTTTGGCTAAGTATTGGCAATGTACAGAAGCAACGACAGAATAATAGTGTTTGGATTAGCATTGGTCCACAGTTGAAGACCAAGCATTGTGGTTCTGGTATGATATTCCTAACTCTTAGATGATCTTATATCCAAGGTTTCAATTTTTGATCAGTTCCAGAAGTATATCTTCAAATGGCCTAACTCCGGTAGAACAAAATACAGTGCCAGTTAAAGCAGAACACTCAATTATTTTGGTCTGCATTCTTCTGGTGTTGCATATCTTGATATACAGTTTTGAGGTGTTGTAAACACCTGTACGAAGTGTCTAAATCTAGAATTGTAGGTTCTGAAGTCCACCAGAAAGATAGTTACAAGCTGTTAAGTATCACTACACTGTTTGATAGAGTTTGACTGTGACAGGGTATGAATTCTGATGGTCTGTATTTTGCCGCTAAAGGATGTTTTGCTTTGCGGTTTTGAAGGTATGATCTGTGATGTCTAAGGAGTCTTCGATATAATTTTGAGCAAGTGTTGTGGTTTGCAGTGAAAGTTGTGATTTGACAGTTAGACTGAGTCAGTAACAGTTTGTGTTTGAGACCGACATGATAGTTTGATTTATGTGTGGTAAGTTCTATTGATTAGAACTTTATCCTAAGTGGTTCAATAGTTGGAGATGACATATGAGAAGGTGTTTCAAATGTTATTTAGGTCCGCTATGTATTTTGGTGAATGGATTTGGCCGATAAGCTACAAGTTCATTAAATATACGCTTCATCTAAATAGGCTGACTTAATGTAAAGATTTTAAGTGTTGCGGATATATATATGGGATTGAATTCAGTGTTTGAAGTGAGTGATGTGAATATGAATATATGTATGTGCGACATGCAAAGTAAAGTGATTGTGTGGAAGCAATAAGAGCAGAAGAAGAGAGATCTTGTTCCTAAGTAAAAGACGAGCATAGAAACAGAGCAGTCAAAAATGAAGAGTTTTGAGACAGTATTTATGTGTTTCATTGGAGCTGTAATCATGCATGTGTAGATGCAATCTGAGCAGTACAATTTGGCAGTGAGCCATTCTTCCTTCTTCTTTCTTTCTCTAAGCAGTGAGCCTTTCTTGTTGTGAGCATTTCTCTAGGCAGTGAGCCCTAAGATAGTGAGCCTTCTTGTAATCTGGTATTATGCTATAATAATATTTTGTGAGCTAACACTCACCATGGTTTTTCCCTCTTTGGGTTCTCCACGTAAAAATCCTGGTGTTCATGTGTTATGTCTTTGCGGTTGATGTTCCTATGCTTATTCTGCTTTCATATTATTAATTTTAGAAATTGGATTAATAAACTTGTTAAGAAGTGGTTTTGTGGAATACTGATTCACCCCCCTCTCAGTATTCCTTACTATCAACATCCATTTCGTTGAGAAAAAGCCATTTCAAGTTGCCCTTCTTCACTTAAAAGTGTAATGGAGACTCGGGGGTCTAGGGCCTAGTGGCAAGTTGGCGGCCCATGGGTAGTGGTTGTGGTGCAGTCAGGGATGGAGGGTCCAAAGAATGGACTATCCAGGCCTGCAGCTAGAGTAAACATAACGAAAACAACACAAGAATAACACAAAAGTAGAATGCAATGGAAGAATCATATGCTCAATATCTCAGACAAATACAATGCTTATATGTTGGCAACATGTGGACAATTATGGTCTCATAGGCCTGTCCTCCGATAGAATACAAATGAATGATATAGCTTTGAAGTGCCTTCTGCAAATCTACATCTAAAGACTAAGAATGTTCTATCATATTGGATATCTCTCTAATATGCTAGTACATCAAGTGAATGCTATTATATCATCTCCAAGCTCAAAGATTGCTCCACGTCGGCATCAAGAGGTTTCAAACTCCAATGCAAGATGAAATGTGTAGGTTAGCCTACAACTCATGGTGATGCTCCGCAAATGAATGAAACTTGATGTGGTTCTCAATGAAGGTCTATCCGGTCCTTTACTGCCTTGTGTGATGTTCCATTTAGCTCTACAAGTCACGGGAATGCTCCACAAACCTTGTATGCTCAAACTAAATGATGAATGCTATGTTCTGTGAATGCTGATCTTTTTCTATCGATAACTCTCCGCAAACAACTCCAAATATCATGTAATCTGAATATGGTGTAGCTGACATGGCGTAGAACCTAAATCTTGCTCTACGAGCCATGAAATAATAATGCGGTAAAATGCGATGGAAAATATTGAAACTGCAACTGACTGAAATGCAATTGAACTGCAAGAAAAGAAAGCAAATGTTTATGTTTGATGCAAGATTGCTCTTCAACCTGGGATGCTCCTATATTAGACTGGGTGGTGCTACTAGCTAAGGCGGCAACTGGGTTGTCCATATGAACTAGCGGTACGGTAGAACTAAGAATAGATGTCCCCTAAAACAAACTTTAAATTGGAGACTACAAACAAACTATATCATTTCTATTGTGGATTCTTATTGTTTATGCTTTCCAGATGCAATGATCAGATCTATTTTTGCTCAAAGTACTTCCAGCAAAACTTCCTCAACAAAATCTTTATAACAAAGGATAAGAATCTACAAATTAAAGTTAGCAAAAACCTACATTAGTAAAGATTAGATAAGGGGCAAGGCCTCACTAGGCATGCCAAAATGTGTATGGTAAGATAAGAGATAAACAAAAAACTAAGCAAACTAATCCCAAAGCTAAGTAACACCTTCGATTGAGCAAAGAGTGCAAAAATGATAATGAAAAGATAAGAAACTTCTCACCAAAACAATTCTTGATGCCTTGGATGTACTCGAGATTTGTTGTTGTTGAGAAGAAAAATGCAGTTGCTAAAGAATCCTCAGCATGACCTTGCTTTTCTTCCACTATTGATGCTTGATAAGTGCTTGGTAGATGAGGGTTATATAGATTTTTGGATGAGAATGTGAATGATTTGGATTTAATCTTCGATTGAAGGGTGGAGATTGATTAGCTTCCCTTCCCTTCTAAGGAAGCTAATGATAGAGGGTTGAGATTGATCCATTTGCATGGGGAAGAGAGATTCACACAAGTGGAGGCTTGGGATAGGTGCAAGTGAATAAGACAAAAATTGAGAAAGATGAAGGGTGGAGATTACCTTGTTTTAAGGAGAGGGTGGAGATCAAAATGTATTTTTTGGAGACTTGTGCAAGTTTAACTTTATTTCATAAAGTGGCGGAGTGCAAGATTAGGATCATTCTTATGTGAATGACAAGAATTAAAAGATGAAAAAAATGAAATAGATGGTAAAAATTTGAAGTTAGTTTGACTTTTGAATTTTAGTGGAGAAATATTTTATTTAATTTTTAAATAAAGTGGAGGAAGAATGTGCAAAGTTAATTAGTTAAACTTGGTTTGCTTAACTAATGGCATGATAAGAGAGATTTAGGTTGATTAAATAAATACTACGATTTAATCCATAGAGGAATTTTGGGGGATAAGTCGATTTAATTAAATAAATATGGTTTATTTAATTAATGTTGAAATATTAGATGATTAAATAAACATAATTTATTTAATTAACATTAGAAGAATGATTAGATTAATCAAATGAATATAATTTAATAAACTAATTTGATGATGTGGTAAATGTGAGAGGGTTAGTGTGATGTTAGAACATGGTGAAATTTAAGTGCCTACACCTAGCAATCACTAAAAAACACTTGAATAATTTGATTTAACATGAATAAATTGATTTATTAATTTAAACGATAAAAGCACACCTATTTTATTTCTTCATGGTTTGTAATTTGTCCTTTACATTTTATTTCATTTTATTTTATTTATTTGATTTGATTTCTTGTTTTGTTTTAGATTTATTTTTATATTTCAATATGTAAACTATAATTACGTCGAGAGGCGTTCCTACATTCACATATGGGAGCTGAAAGATTCCGGAATTTCTATGTAAACTTATAAGATTCCAATCTAGAATCTTCATTAAAAAAACCAAATAGTCACTCCACAAATTAAAAAAAAACCAAAAAAAGAAGGTGAAAGGAATAAAAAAAAGAAAAAAAGATATGACAGTTTCAAAGAAGCCATCACTATGCACTAAGATAAAAGAAAAAGACACACATTCAATCTATTTATATTGCCTCCTTAAATGAACATATCAAATTTGTAGGTAAATTGATAAAAAAAATAGGCACAAGGATATCTCTCGATGTACTTTAGATATATTTTTTAAATATAAATATACTAGTTATATTTCTTCATGGCTTTGTAATTGGTCCTTTACATTTTATTTTGTTTTATTTTATTTATTTGATTTGATTTCTTATTTTATTTTAGATTTATTTTTATATTTTAATATGTAAACTGTAGTTATAAATTTTATGTATGTAGACTTTGTTTTATTATTATTTTTATGTACACAAAAGACTTTGTGAACATTATTATTATTTTTATATACACATTCACAACATAGAACTTTGTGATAAACTAAAAACCAAATGAGTCAAATGGGACAAATATTAAAATTATAATCTATCGGTGCTTTTAACAGACCAATAGAAAGTGTGCTGCTTAGTGGGAAACACCATCACTGTTCTACCTTCCAGAACAGCTACTTGCAAATAAAGTGCCTCTTGATTCTTTCAGTAAACAAGAAAACTGAAGGATCCTCAATTCCTCGATCATAGGTAGACAGCTTAAAAAGAGATACACATCTGTACATAGGTAGACAGCTTAAAAAGAGATCGAGATGTGAAGGACAAGATACCCAGATGTTATGAAACAAACTGTTTATTAGAAATGATCTCATTATGTATATAAACCAGATTTCACAATGAATGAATGAAAGTTTTTAATGAAGTTCACGATACCACAGTCTATGGGATCCAGAGGTAAAACATGCCGTATCAAACAAAGAAATAAAGAAACAACATGCATGCAACCACCCTGTTACTCCTGACTACTTTCCATTTCACTGCTGATCCCCTTTCTTCTACGATGGATCCCAAAATTGTAACAGAAGACAACATTCTATTATGATAGACTACCTAGAAACTCAAATTTCATAAGCTGCAATCCCACATGCCGTTGTCATCAACACTCTCCCAACTATACGGAGGACTTGGGCTTTGCAAATCCATGTTCCCCAGTGGAGGACATGTATACATACCCAACAACTCATTCAATACCCATTCATCATCCTCTATACTAAACACAGTTTTCTCTTCCTCTTGAAACTCCGAACAATCCATTACATGGGCTGCTTCACAAAGTAAACCAGAGCTTTTGTCATCATCTCCAATCCAATTGAAAATATCAGGGTCTGAATTAGAAGCCAGGCTGCTATCAACATTAGAGGAGGAGCAGAGCCTCTCACCAAATCCTCTTTCCCTTAATTGGGTCTCTAATTTCCGCCGCCCACTTTCCCCATGGGCGTTTCCATATCGTCGGCCCAATTAAAATGAACGGTTACGTCCAGATTACGTGAGTATATATATGACGTTGTGGGGCTCCAAGGACACCTTTGATTGCAAGTGTGGCTTAAGAATATGAGCTCCTTGTAAAAGAGGGAGGTAAAGCCTTTCAAGTGGACTCACTTGCCAACTCATTTGGAATATGAGTTGTCACGGTATCTATCATGCATGCATCCATGGTTACTACAACTTGCCAACTCATCAAGTGGACTTTCTTGCCAACTCATTTGGAATATGAGTGCTTAATGTATCTATTATGTATGCATCTATGATTACTATAATCTAGATAGATTTTGTGTATCCATGTCATTTCTTATTAGTTGATAGGGTTTTTAAGTGGACTTGCAAATCCAAAAAATCACCTCAATCCCTATTTCATGTTATAAAACCATTTTCAATTTGTCAGGAAACATGGTAGATTTTTTTGCACTTGTTGGATTCTTGGCACTATTAAATCATACTTAGAAAGTTTATTAAATCATATAGGTGATTTAAAGTAAGAATATTCTTTTCAAATTTAAAGAATTATAATATCACACCTTATTCAAACTCAAGCTATACTATAAAAGAGTTTTAATTTAAATTAGCACTCAATAATTATCCACAATTTCTTCCTAACCATTATTTATCAAGCCATTCATGAGATTGAAATAGGCATACCCAAAATGGCATAAAATTTGAAGAATGACATGTTAATCATGGGGATTCCTGGTAATTCAACATACCTGACTTTACCTGGTGAGTATAAGATTTGTGGTACAATACAACATGGAGAGATCAACTATCTAGAATACCTTATAAGGATATATTATGTTTTAAAAGGGGTAATTCATCTTGGATAGATTTATCGCTTGAAACGTTGATGATAAAACATGTGAGATCATTGGGACTAATTTTCATAAGGATTCCTACTTCATTGAAGGAGGACCTTAAGAAGATAACCAATTGGAAATTATGACCCACATATACCACCATTAGGGTTGGTAGAATTCGCACAACACCCAATAAATTAATGTACTATATCTCTAAGAAGCTTCCAATTATGGAGAATGTTATATGGGCAAATGGTAGCAAGAGTGTAGGACCAACATAATTTGACCTAAATGAAGGTATTTTTCTAATTCCTTTTGTGGAAAGATGCACATGATGTTGAATTTTGGTTAAGATATTTTTTTGTAATTTTTTGATATATTTTTTTTATAATTTTTTTAATGGCTCTAATTAGTGTTTTTTAAAACCCCTTGTGCATGACCAACATAATTTGAGTTAAACTAATCAATTCACTATTTTTTTTCATCATGTAGAGAGTGATGTCTAGATTGTTCAGACATAATTTTTTTAAAGAAACTTTCAAAATCAAAAGTTATTAAAAAAATAGTAACATATGTTATTTCAAGTTTATGAGTCTCTTTGTTTAAAAAATAGTTAATAAATAAAAAATTATGTCCAATAGTATAAAAATTACATATTTGAAAACTAGACTTTCAGATCGACAATGGATTTTAATCTCGTTAAAAGATTTTGAAAAAAATGTCATCAACCATAGTAGTGAAACTAGTTTTTTCTCTTGTTTTCATGGTCTCCTAGTTGCAGGTCCAAGGCTAAGGCTTGAGTTTCCAACCTTTTTCCAAGCCTAAAACCAATGCAAATCTGCGGGTTTGCAATTTCAAATTCTTAGAAATGGGTACCTATTTATAAACTGGTGCCCATTCATAACAGGTGCCCATTATAAACAGGTACCCGTTCCAAAAATTACGGTTACCCGTTTCTAAAAAATAAAATACTTTCAAAAACTGAAGCCACAGGCCTGTTTAAAAAAAAAAACTTTTCTAAAATGGGTGCCCGTTTGGCTTTGGGTGCCCGATCCTAAACGAGATCCCATTCCTTAATGGACACCCGTTTATGCTCGGGCTCCCGTTCCTAAACCGGCACCCGTTATTTTCAAAATGGGTGCTTGTTTTGATCATGTTTTTCCTTGCACAGAAAACTTCTGCGAAATGTGTACTCATCTTTGTGCACTCACCCATGAACTATACAGTATGATATGAATAAGAATAGATGCCCCCTAAAAAAACTTTGTTGGGGATTGCAAACAAAATATATCATGTCTATTGTCAATTCTTATGTTTTTGGGCCTTCTAGATGCAATAATGAGGTCTATTGTTACTCAAAGTGCTTCTAGCAAAACTTCCTCACCAAAATCTTTCTAACAAAGGATAAGAACCTACCAAATAAAGTTAGCAAAAACTTACAAAAACAAATATTAGATAAGAGACAAGGTCCCACTAGACGTGCCAAAATGTGTATGTTAAGATAAGAGATAAACTAAGCACTAAATACAAAGAAACTAATCTCAAACCTAAGTAACACATTTGATTGAGTAAAGAATGCAAAAACAATAATGAAAATGTAACAAATTTCTCAGAAAAATAACTCTTTATGCCTTGGATGTGCTCAAAATTTGTTGTTGAGAAGGGAAATGTAGTTGCTCAAGAATCTTGCAACATGACCTTGCTTTGTTTCCACTATTGATGCTTGATAAGTGCTTGGGAGATGAGAGTTTTATAGATTTTTTGATGGGAATGTGAATGGTTTCGAATTAATTTTAGATTGGAGGGTGAAGATGGATTAGGGAAGCTAATGATGAAGGGTTGAGATTGACTCATTTGCATGGGGAAGAGAGATTCTCACAAGTGGAGGCTTTGGATAGGTGCACAAGTGAATAAGACAGAAATTGAGAAAGATGAAGAGTGGAGATTGGGTGAGTGTAAGATCATGATGGGCCAAACACTACCCCTAAGTGGTAATGTAAATGTGAAAAACGGACTTAAGTAACTTCATGTCAAAAATTGAATGTTATCTACACAATCTAGAAATAAGGTAGTAATAAAAGTTGTAATAAATTGAGTGTAGTTTATGGGCTACTACTTTTTTTGTGAAAATTTTTAAAATAGTTTGGTGAAAATTGGATATTTTAATGAAGCACTACTAAAATTTTCAGAAAAACATAAAAAGTATGTGTCATTCCAGCCAACCTAAGTACAAGAAAAAGATAATATTTTTCCTCCGTGATTTGGATTTAAGTAAAGGACACATGAACGGATGTGACACATATTTTTTTAAATTTTTTAAGTAAATAAATAATTATTTATGAAATTTTTACTGTGACTTTTTTAAAATATTAAAAATTAATTTTCCAACGAACCTAACTTGGTCAAAAAAATATGAAAATAAAAAATTTTAAATTTTAATGTATACCCAATAAATCTTAGAATGTGATGCATCTTTTGGATTTAAAAAAGGATTACTATATTGAGAGTTATGGATGTTTTTTAATATGTATATCTATCAGGAAATCAGACATAGTGTATGTAGAAAATTAATAATAATTACCTATTATAATTATTATGAGGCATATATTATATTTTTAGAATCTTAATAGCTTCCTCTATAAACCCTTTTCATTTGATTAAATTTAGTTACAAAAAAGTCTGTCAGCTTCAAGGATGAAATTGTGGAATATTTCAGGATAACACTAAATGGGTGGTTTTGCAAGTTTCTTTGGCAAGTTTTGGGACTCCCACTTGCCTAAATATGAGGTAATCCCAAGGCATTTTTGGAGGGAATCCATATTTGAAATAGAAATATTAACACTCCTTCCATCTAAATCTAAAAATTAGTCTAAATGTTAGCACTTTTTCAGCCAGCAAGTTTTTTCTCCATTGCCACTGTTTGGCCCATCATGATCTCGCACTTACCCGATTACCTTGTTTTAAGTGGAGGGTGGAGATCAAAATGTACTTTTTGGAGCCTGCAAATTTGAATTTATTTATTTTAAATAAAGTGGTGGAGGAATGTGCAAGATTAGGGTCATCCTTATGTCGAGAATTAAAAGATGAAGAAAAATAAATGGATGGTGAAGATTTGATTAGTTTGACTTTTGAATTTTAGTAGAGAAATATTTAATTTAATTTTTAAATAAACTAGTAGACGAATGTGCAAGGTTAATTGATTAAACTTAGTTTATTTCAACAATTGCATGATGATGAAAATTTGGATTGATTAAATTAATATTATGTATTTATTTAATTGATAAAAGAATGTTGGAAGATAAATCAATTTAATAATTTTTTTATTAGTGAATTGTGACCTTTTGGGGGTCACTCCCATTGAACTAAAATAGAAAAATATAAATATAAATTGGCTTCTCATGAAGACGGCCTTTCACAATATATTGAATACACAGATCGAAATGGATCTCCTTAAAGTCTATCACAAAAATTCTAAGTTTCAACACTACCTTTGGTGTGGGAATGAAGAAGCATGTTGAGGGCTACCACGTCTTTTTTCTTTCTCCTTTGCACAATTGTCCAATTTTCATTGGTAGCCCCAACATGTAAAGCCAATTTTGAAGACTCATCATTTTTAGACTTGGATACCTTCATGTTAGAAGCTTTATTAGTTCCCACCCCAAAAGGGGAAGATCCATGAATGGTTGTTGGTATGTTTTGGGATCTTTTTTGCATGTCCATATCTGGAGACCTCATTTTTTGAGGGGATTCCTTTTGAGCCATATCCATAAAGTCCTAGAGGGACAGTTAATCCTCTTTTCCCATAGAGTAATGGTGGTCAACAACATCTTTCCACTATGTAGCTTGTCCATCAAGTTTGTATTTTGAACAATTGGTAGAAATATGGCTAGTGTTGTAGCACATGCGACATCGAAAAGGCAAACCCTCATAGTCCAACATCTAATTCCATCTACAATTAGAAATTTTTAGAGAGATAATCAGCCAGGAGAGTTTTAGAGGTATCTAGATCAACCAAGATGCGAGCATAAGTGGTATGAAGGAAATTTGAGGAACCTATATCAACTGCCAAAAATCCAGCGTGTTGCCAATTGCTTCAAAACATGATTCAAACTAGAATTGGAGTGGGAGGTTAGGGAGTCCAACCCAGATAGGTGTTATGAAGAACTTGATTAAGAGATAGGGTTAAAATTTGGGTGCCACAATTAGAGCATGAGTAAGTGTTCATCATAGCTCCATTGATAATCACAAAGAATTGTATTTCAATCCTGCATATTGTCAAAAACCACAATAAAAAAACTGCGATCATAAGGATAAATCTGGATATCACCTTTCAATATGGGACTCCAGGTATCTTTGATCCATTTGTGTAGCTTATCAAGACTTGGTCAAAACCTAACAAATCTTCCAATTAAACCATTCTCTGTGAAATATGTTTCATTTTCAATCACTTCCTTTTCAACTTCATCTTCCAAATCTAAATTTGGAGACAAAATGGTGCATCGTAGGGGCTTGATTGTCTAAGATATACTAAAATCATGGCCATTTGATACAACTTTCTTGGCCGCCTGAGTTGGGAGAAAAGATCGCTCTGCATTAGTCACTCCCAGATCCACCCCCTGCCCCTTCGCATAATGAGAATTTTCCATATCATTGGCAAAGGGATTTCCATCCCCTGATCCTTCGTTCCCATTTGTGTTCGCAGAAGCCTTAAGATTTGAAGTCATTGAAGCAACCAAAGAGTGAATTTTCCTACTCGAAACCCTTGGAGAGAAGGCAAAATAGGAGGAGCGACAAGCATCTTTGGTGGATTGATAAATCAATTTAATTAAATTAATATGTATTATTTAATTAATGTTGAAATGTTAGACGATTAAATAATCATAATTTATTTAAATAACATTAGAAGAATGATTAGAATAATTAAAGAAATGTGATTTATTTAATTACTTTGATAATGTGGTGAGTGTGAGAGGTTAATCATTGCGATATTAGGACATGGTGAGATTCAGGCAATCACTAAAAACAACTTGAATAAATTGATTTATTGATTTAAACTATAAAAGCACGCCTATTTTATTTCTTCATGGATTTGCAATTTGTCCTCTACATTTTATTTTATTTTGTTTGATTTATTTGATTTGATTTCTTGTTTTTTATTTTTTCACATTTATATGTTTTATGTTTATATTTCAATACATAAGCTCTAGTTATATATTTAGCCAATAGGCTTTTATATGTGAGCATTATAGTGCTCGGAATTGTCTCACGCCGGAAAAATTTGAACTCGTGTTGTTCTTATGGGCGTATTCCTTGAACCTCATATAGGTGCAAGTGCTAATTTATTTCTGTGGGCTTTGTTTTATTATTATTTTTATATACACAATCACAACATAAAACTTTGTGATAAACTAAAAACCAAATGAGTCAAATGGAACAAATATTAAAACTAGCACTTGCACCCATAGGAGGTTTAAGGAATACGCCTATAGGAATAGACGACGAGTTTAGAAAATTTTCTAGCATGAATTTTCCGGCGTGAGACAATTCCAAGCACTATAATGCTCACATATAAAAACCTATCGGCTAATTATAATCTATCAGTGCTTCTAACAGACCAATCGAAAGTGTGTTGTTTAGTGGGAAGCACCATCACTCTTTTGTTCTACCTTTCAATACATCTACATGCATATAAGTGCCTCTTGATTGTTTCAGTAAACAAAAAAAAATGAAGAATCCCCTATATTAATTTTTTTTTCAAAAAGAAAAGTTTTGATACACATCTGTACATAGACAGATAGAAAAAAATGAGATTGAGATGTCACCTGGAGAAGGACAAGATACCCACATGATATGAAACAAACTGTTTACGAGAAATGATTTCATTATGTACATAAACCAGATTTCACAAGGAACCCAAAGTTGTATCAGCCAAACAACATTCTATTATGATAGACTACCTAGAAACTCATTCTATTATGATAGACTACCTAGAAACTCAAATTTCATAAGCTGCAATCCCACATGCCGTGTCATCAATACTCTCCCAACTGCAAATCCATGTTCCCCAGTGGAGGACATGGATACATACCCAACAACTCATTCAATACCCATTCATCATCCTCTATACTAAGCACATGTTTCTCTTCTTCTTGAAACTCCGGACAATCCATTACATGGGCTGCTTCACAAAGTAAACCAGAGCTTTTTTCCTCATCTCCAATCCACTTGAAAATATCAGGGTCAGAATTAGAAGCAAGGCTGCTATCAACATTAGAGGAGGAGCAGGGCCTTTCACCATATGATGCCATAAGTTTAATCTGAGGTTTCAGCTCCAGCACTGCCTCCAAATATTCAAGATACTCCTTGGTCGATGCATCCACAGCCTTTGGGGCTGCTTCAACTTCCACTAAACGCTCCTTTAAATTTGGCGGTGGCTCTGTTGTGGGGAAATTGAGTTTGGCTTTGGGTCCTTTGATCTTAAAAGCCTCTCGATCATAAGCCCTGACAGCATCGTGGAGAGTGTTGTAAGTGCCAAGCCAAACTCTCATTCCCTTAATTGGGTCTCTAATTTCCGCAACCCATTTTCCCCATGAGCGTTGCCTTATGCCTTTGTACTCATGCTGCCTACTACACTTTCTCTTCTTATTTACCCTTCCTTTGGGATATGAAATACTGTCCGAATTGACCCACAAATCCTTAAAAGAAGAGGCCGTTATAAACTCAGAAATAATATTTCGTCCACACATTTTAGCACAGCAGGTGAAAATGATTTGAAATCCCAGTATCAGGGGAGGCAGGAGTTTATAGGCATGCACTCTGCACATAAGCCAAAGAGTAGTGAGGTGGATTTGCAAGTTGCCTCCTTGTGAAAGGGAAAGATAGCATTGAAAGAGGAAAGAGGAAGCTGCCTGCTAAGTAAATAAATTTTAAATCACATCCACATTATCAAATTACATCTATAACTCGCCGTTTATGAAATTAGTCGATGTATAACTCGTGGAACAAGCTCCGGCTATGTAGTCCTAACTTTGGTTGGATGAAAAACAAAATTTAGTAAAGAACAATCTAGCTTACAGACGATTTATAATATATAAGACTACTTCGTAGACCCCATTAAAATGAAAGACATGAATATATGGCGTTGTGGGGGTCCAAGGACGCGTTTGATTACAAGTGTGCGTTAAGAATATGAGTGGGTAAGTAAAGCCTTTCAAGTGGAGTGACTCGCCAACTCATTTGAAATGTACGTTAGTGCTTTAGACATCTGTCATGCATTTTTCCATGCCCTTTGCTCTTACATACATGGTCCTAAACTTCAATTTCTACGTAGTTTGTTTAAAATTAGAATTTTATTTAGTAGCTGTATTTATGAGTGAATGACCCTTATATATCGAGATACCTAGGTAGCTCTATCAGGAGTGTTTTGAAGTAATTAGAGTATGTTTCTTTGTTTTTTTTCCAATTTGTAATAGTGTAATTTGTTTATTCATTTCTTATTTCGATTTTGTGTGTTTTTTTTAATTGAAGATATAATTGTTACCAGATTTTCACTATAGCTCAATCAGGTGGAGTTTGTTGATTTTAAATTAAAGAAATGAGGTACATTTTTATTTACTCTCCTTCATTACATTCAATTGTATAAACAAAAAAATCAGAAAAAGATTACAAGGTTATTGTAACAAATCATTGCATTTATACAAGTGCATGTAATAGAGAAAAGATTTACATAAATCTTTCAAGTAATCTTTATTGAATGTAAGAATGTTCATTATCTCACACAAGCCGTGAGATTGACTATTGCCTATTCAAATACAAATTGAGAAAACATATACATGAATAAGTAAGGAGAAGAAATGAATGTGCATAGAAGGAAAGGTAACCAATCATTGCCTGAATGACTGGTTCGCTGTGTTGACTGAAGATGTTGTAGATGAACTCTGTAGTTCCGAGCCACTGGATTTCTCCTAGCTCTTGATTCCAGCAAGAGAATTAAACAATGGTATTAGAATAATGCTCTAAGCAATAGCTGATTACCAACATTGTATACACATTCACCCTATGCATGTATAAACCGATCCTCAAATGCATTAATAAAGAAATTTATACTTTGGATGTCCTAGAAAACAGGCAAGTCATCAAACACATCCAGTTTATGCATTTATTTTCTAACAAGTTTGCTTCATGTGTAGACATAGGTGAAATTGTGTTTTTGTGTGATTCATCAGATTATATTATGCGTGGAGGAAATGTGGCTCCTACAGGGGTTGAACCCAGCTCAGTCATTGTAGGATACATCTCAAAAGACTCTCAATAAGCATTCCAAAAGAGTCTATACAAGGAATAATCTCACAGTTGTTAAGGACAGTCATGCAAGGAGCATCAAATGAAAAGGGCAGTCACAAGCATGCATGATAGTTTATCAATAATGATTAGTAACAAACAATAGATGACTGTCATAACAGTCTATAGATGATTTGTCTCTATGATAACAGAAGTCAATCACCTTCATCCACAATGGACAGCCACAGAAGCAGTCATGATGTTTAGTCACAGTATTCAAGTACAGAGCAGCAGAGTAGCCATCAGATTGGCTGAATTAAGAAGGAGCAATCATCAAGTATGGATCAGTCAAGGTTGACTGTGTAGAAGACACTATAAAAAATGCTCAGAAGATAATGTACAGTCAGCAAGATCTAAGAGCTGTTACAATAATTAGCACTATCAGGACAGTAATACAGTCACAATGATCTTGTGCCATGAAGACAGTCCAAAGAGTATGTATATCAGCATGTCCTTGTGATAATACCATGGGTAAGAACAAAGCAAGAAGAATGTTTTAGCTCTGCATAATGGCAAGGAGTCAATTGGCATGCAAAGGGACTGCAATGAAGAGGCATACAGACACTTTCACAGTCATTTCATGTCAGCAGAAGAGTGAGTGATCAACATAAACCACAAAGTCTCAAAGCATGAAATCCCAATCAAGATTGAATAGTTGACTAAAAAAAAATAGGGTAGAGTGGACAGTGAGAGGGAGCTTGCTACAGTCTTGAGAAGCCTCTACACTACAACAAGGATCTTCTCTTCTTCACAATGTTCAAATACTTTCTAAATATCAATGTTAAGAGACCTTAGAAGATCTTTTATAGTTTTGTTTCAGTAACTTGTTTTCAAGATAATCAACCCTAGAGTAGTTGTAAAGGAGCAACCATTGTTCTACGACTGCACATAGAGATAAGTACTCCAAATGACTGCAGACAGGGGTGAGATCATATGTAGGGGATAATATATAATTGTCATCATGTTATACAGAGGCCTGTAAGCATCATATGGATTGAATTGAGTAAGAGGAGCAGTCAAGAGATTTTTGATGTAACAGCAGATAAAAATACAGTCAAAGGACTGTAGCAATGAATAAAGATAGTCAAATGACTATCCACAATGCAACAGACCTATCAAAGTTACAGTCTGGTGTAGGAGCACCTACCTGACAGCTGGTCTTGATAAGGCAGTTAGTAGTTTAGGTCTTGTTTGTGTTTCCAAGAAGGTCTGTTAAGACCAAATGCATGTAATAAGGTCATGCTGATCATGATAAGATCATGCTGACCAGGCTTTTGCTATTTTTAGTAAGTTGGTTATAACAGCTGTCATGCTGTATGATCGGTTGGATCTCCCAGCCGCTTGGAGTCGGGTCAGTAGTACTCGTAGGCAAATCTTTATAAGCACGAGGATCGGTTGATTGTAGATCATCGATCGGCAGTATAGTGTTGCATTAAGCAGAGGAGTTCATTTGTGCTGTGTGAGAAGCAGTATATTGTATTGCATCTTTGAAATCAATAAAGATCCTGTTTCGTATTCTGTTTGATCTCCTTGTGTAGTCGATCTGCTGGTTTGGGTGGTTTCATGGATTTCCTGATCCATTCCACCGGTTGATTAATCTGATCGGTGGAATGGTAATGTACAGTAGGGTAGGTTGTAGGTTGTTTTCTGTTTGCATGCAGGTGTGCAGGATCGCGGCTGAAAGATGTTGAAGACCCTAGCATGGGCATGTGCTAGGTCGAGTTGAGAAGTTCGAGGTGGGAGATCACCCTAAGACTGGATCAGATCATCCCTGGAGGATCGGCGAAGTGAAACTTCGCAAAAGCTGAAAGTTCGTGAAGACGGCATCATCAGGATATTTCTGCAAATATCCTGCAGTCGGGTTAGGCATCGTCATCCCGATAAGTGAAGGAGAGCATGATGTTGTCGATTGCATGAAGTGCAAGTGCGTCGGGGTGATCATCATCTGGAGAAGCCGAGGAGGAGCGTATCGGCATCAGGATCATCTTTCGGGAGAACCCATCATCCGCGTATCGCGAGTAGATGCGGGAGAGAAAGTTCGTGTTTTTTTGACTAAGTGTTGAAGAGGTCATCAGGATATTGGGTGACGTCATCGTCATCAGGATATGACGTCATCGTCATCAGGATATTGAGATATCCCCTTATGCGAGTTTATCCTGCCGTCGTTAAGTGTTAAGGTATCGGCGGAAGTCTGTGGTAGAAGGTTGTATTAGCATCATCAGGAGGTTTCGAGCGGACCGGATAAAGTAGATCATGATGCTGTTGTTTGTGTCGTCGGCTAGCGGAGCATCGAAGGGAAGGTGCTGAAGGCGATCGTCATCAGGATATTTGGAGCAACCGGATATTTGATATCCTGCTGACGAAGAGAGTGTTGAAGGTCATGATGACGCCGATAATGTTTGGAGCCCGATGAACAGTGCAACCGGAGGATGTTTGCGCCCGCTGAATATCATGATGATGATAGGCGACTGGCGGAGGAGGTGAACAGTAGTCGGCAGGAGGATGATTGTGATCGTCTGAAATGTGATGATGCTGACTGTGTAACGCGAAATATGATGATGCTGTTGGTGGTTTTAGGGAATATGATGATGATGGCGAAGATGATGATGATGAGGTTGGTCTGCAGACATCCATGCTATATGCGAAGGTTATAGTGTGGATGCCTCTGCATCACAGTCAATGTTCTAAAACAACAGTTACAACACTATGATAGGATAAAGAGACAAGTATCCACAAAGGACAGTCAGCACTGTGATGAGGAGAAACAAAAGAAACAAGATGAATACTCTTGTATCCATTCAAGGTTTTTAATTATTTTTTAAGGCAAAGAAAATGTGAAAGAACAGTCATCTCAAGTTTTGAAATGTATGACAATCAGCATGATGAGGAAGTGGTCATTTAGCATTATGAATCAATATTAAGAGTTGTAGGGTATGTATGAGTAAAAGACTGTCATCATGTTGAGAAAGCAGTAATAGCTGCCATAAAAGAGCATTGAAACCATTAGCTGATAACTTTATTAACATGCTCAAACCATAGGCCTGTCAAATGAATACGAGGAAGCCTGTGGTAATAGTCTATGAAAGATGTTAGCAGTGCATCAGGAACATCAAGATGAATCAAGTAAGTATGTGTCAATTTTGTATCTACAGATCAGTTACAGAAAACTTATATCTGTGAAGAGCTACAGAGAAATATATACTGAAAAGATATAAATATTATCTGTATATCATCCATGGATTTGCAACTGTTGTCATGATCCTGAGCTGGAATTATGTCATGTGTAGCTACATTGAGCATATGCAAGAAATATAGAGTTCATTTTTGTAGAGCAGTGTTATGTTATCAAAGAACCAGTTATATAAACACTTTTGCAAAGATACAAGGGCATGTCTACAGAATGAAGACAAATTTTCAACAGGGTCAGCTTCAGAAAAGTGACAGTATGAGGAAGAAGAAGCCTCAACTATTCAGAATACAGCTAGGGTTTTGTGAAAGCATCAAACCCTAGTAAGATAAAACCCTTATTTTCTCTTTCAAAATGCTTTCTCTAGACAGCTAAATATACAGAGAAGTCTCATTAGAAAAGCAGTTCATCTATAGAGATATACTAAATGTCTTGTTGGGTTATATCAAAGACAGAGGAAAAGAAGTTGCTACTTAAATGATACATCCACAGAGAACAGTAAAGATGCCTTATCAAAGAAGAGATAAACCAGAACAAGTGTTCTTCATCATAGCCATTCAAAGAAGCCCTAGTTGCATTTTAAGTGATAGAAGGAAGGAAAATCTTGAATTTCTAGCTTGAACAAAGCCATATACAAGAAAATCACAGATAGAGTGATGTTTCTAGGCAGAAATGACACGTTTTTTGCCACTTTCTGTAGCAACATATCTTAAAAAGAAACAATCATATATACTTGAAAAGTGTTTTCTCCATCACAGCCATGACAGAAAAATGAAATCTATAACATATACAGTGAAGGAAGCTATAGGAAATCATGATTTTTTGCAGTGTTGTTTCAAAAAGGAAGACTTCATTATGCTTACCTTTAATTTCTGGAGCAGAAATATCAAGAAATGTAGTCAAAATGCCTCGAATACCTACAGGAGGCTCAGTTATCAAACCCTCATGTCGATGGCCTGAAGAGCAAGATTGCAAGAATGCAAAGTGCAAAGTGAGGGCAAAAGTTGCTTTTTTGTCTATAGGGTTTCAAAACCCTAAGGGCCCGTTGAGTTTGTATTTCTTTTGCATATCTTTTAATAAACCCGTGGTCAAAACTTTATAACACATGATACCTAGTAACATGCCACGAGGTGGCCATACATCTTAAGACTTTTTGTGTTAAGTCTTTTGTAGTCTTTATACAAGAAAGCACTTCGGTGATGTTTCTATTCTTGTATTTATTTTTATTTGCATACATTATTTATTGTAAATCAATAGCCTCAAAATGATGGTATTATAAATCTTTTGAGAGTTATTTTTATCTTTTATTGCAAAGGAGAGGGTAAGGGAGTGTGTTGAGAGATTTTATTGTGTTTGAGGAGATATAATTGGAATTGTGGAGATGTGGCGAACACATGCCATTGTTATAGCTATTTGTTTGTTGCCTTGAGGGAGGAGATTGACTAATTCTTGGAGACAGTTAGTGATTGAGTTGAATGTGTTGGAGAGCAAATAGGAGTGTTTTATTGCTCTTAGAGTCCTTTTGGACTTGTTTTCATGACTCTTCATGTTTGACTATGTCCTAATGGACTTTTTCTTACATTATGGACACTTTTAGAGAAGATATATGTCCTAGATTTTAGGCTTTTTGGGTGCATCTGATCCAAATCAGTTTGACATTCCTTCTATTGTGGAACCACTTGGATAGTGGTGGTTATAGTCACTTTTATGACTCTATTGTACTCAGTTCTGATTATGCAGTTGGAGAGACTTATGATTTTTGGGATCCTTGCTCAACATTTTGGCAAATTTGTAACTCATTTTTATCTTTTTTCTTGATATGAAATACAATAAGTGCCTTGAGTATCATTGATTTGGGTTTATGCCTATTTGTTCCTTTGCATTATTGTGCTTACCAACTTATTGAATGAGTTATCTATGAGGTAATTCTTATTTCCTTGTAGCTTTGTCTCAGATTTTATAGCCTTTATGCAGAAATTATACCAATGCAGGTTGCAGATTGTGTCTAAAACTGTGAAATATTTTTAAATGTGACATTTATTTTCCTTTTAAAAAGTCTAAACACTGGGAATTGTCTGTGAAATATTTATGCAAAAGTATACAATAGCAGGTTGTGCAAGTATTTTCCCTGTCATTACAGCAAGTGCATGTATTTTTGTTTCATGTTCCTTTCAGCTTGGTGTATCACCCTTAGAGTTAAATTTCAGTTGTAGAACGTATCTTTCTTACCCTTTTCTCTGTCACAGCCATATGATAGTAAAGTTTTTTAGGTGATATAAAGTTAGAAAGCCGGCCTTCTCCAGAGGTTGACCTCTGCTTACAAAGTGACCCACAACTTTAGAGGTCTTCCCATGTTTCATCAAATAGACTAATTTCTGCAAATTAGTCACGGTGCATATTTAGGTGATAGTAATTTTGACACACCTGGTGGGACTGTTCGAATCTAAACAGTACTTGCATTTTATAAATATTGCTGGTTATGATATGCTGCCAACATTTTTTGGCCTTTGAGAGGTGTTTCTTCTATACATCTAGCGACTCTTACTACGGAACAAACAAGTAGAGCAGTGCTGTCATATTTTTATGAAAAGGATACAAACTCAAAGTTTGAGTTTTTTTGATTACTTGCAGTTGTCTCCACCTAGAAGACAAAGCAGAACTATGAGAAGAACTCTAGTTTCAAAGAGAGTTCAGTCAACCCCACCAAGTTTTAGACCAGCAGTACCTATATCTTCTGTACCATTTCAAGCAAATCCACCTCTAGCTATTCCAATGGCAAGGAATCAGCCATTTGTAGCATTTGATGGGGGCATCCGGTTGAACTTAACACATCATGATAATATACCCATGGCAGCCTTGAAGAGTCTACTTTATTTCACAGGGGAGGATCAAACTACCCCAATTGAGCACATTAGAGACGTGGCATCTCTATGTGGTGTTCATCATGTAACTCAGGAAAATGTAGCCATCAAGCTGCTAGCTACCTCATTTAAAGGAAAAGCACTATAGTGGTTCAGGAGTCTACCTGTACAAACCATTGGAACTTGGGATGACTTAGGCGACAAACTGAACAAGCAATTTCAAGATAGTCTGATAACTTATCACTGGTTGAACAGATGACTACAATAAAAAGAGATCCTCAGGAGCAAATGATGGACTTCAACTTCCGGTTTCAGAAGACATGGGATAGAATTCCTGTCACAGTAAGGCCTTCATCAGAATATGCTTTTCTGTACTATTTGAAAGCTCTAAATAGTGATATTTCAGTGATGATACAATCAATGGGAGGTACAAGTTTACCCGATGCTTATGAAATAGAAATTAGAGCAAAGAATTGTTGGAAACAAGGTAGATAACTGAGAGGGGGGGTGAATCAGTTATCTCAAAACTTTCTTACTTTTACTTCCTTTTCTTGTCTTAACATTCAGTGATATATCAAATCATAAGAATAAGCAATCATAAGAGCTGAAATGAAATCAACACATAACACAAGGATTTTTATGTGGAAACCCTGTTAAGGGAAAAACCACGGGGTGATTAACCCAAGATTGTATTCTCTATTAAAAGAATAAAGAAGTACAAAATGGCACTTGCCAGTTAGGGCGCACTGCCCGAGCACACTACTCACAAGAGGCTCACTGCCTACTAGAGACTTACAGAAGATAACAATGTGTTTGAACTGATGAACAACATCCACATATGCAAGAGTTCAATTTCAGTTAGGCTCAGTATACTGATCTAGCACATTTCTTTCTTCCTCTGCTTAGTATCACTCTCTTGTCACATTCTGGGCTTGAATTACTGTCTTTACACTTCTCTATGCTTTTCTTCGCACTTAATCCATACACATATCACTTCTACTACTTTACAAGCTTGAAACCATCGGGTATATATATCCGCATAAAGGATTTCAATCAACTTTCTAGTCGACAACAAGAACACTTAGGATATTTGCAAGATACTGTTCTGTCAGCTGAATTCATACTTGATAGATGATGCGCACCAAAATCTTAGGCATAGAAATCATTAATTAAGTTTGCCAAAATCATATGACACCTCAAGTTACTTGATCAACAGCTTCTGCACATCCAGATTGAGGTCTGATACCCTATTTACCGGTTCTTCCTCTGCCTGCACTGTCTAATAGAAGTCTGATACTTAGATTCTCATATCTTTTATATGCTATCTCTGGAGGCTAAATCTCTGGAATACTATAGTTTAGATACTCCTTACTACTTACCCAAATCTGCAACATGCTGGGTTTCACTATCAGAGAGTTCCGGACCCAATCTATCGGACCCTATCATATGCTCTGTTCTTGACTACCTGATCATCCTATCTTCAATCTAACTTCTAGTATGAGTAATTTATGCACTGCAGATGTGTGGGATCTACTTTGTTGCCATCAATGACAACACTTATGAATTCTACCAATGTCTCTTGCCAACAATCTCCCCCTTTGACATTGATGGCAACACTTAGTGAAAAATGACTAAGTGTCGTTGTGACTCCCCCTTTGCTTGTGCTCCATTTCTCCACACTACTTACCGGTGCTCCCTTAATGCTGGATTCCTCATTTTTAATTGCTCTTTACTCCCCCTTTAACATTAATGGCAAAGGGTGGGTTCCACCAACAAAAAAGTGCAAAAAGTTATTATATAAGGCCACATATGTACATACAATCCATAGGATAAACTTACATATACTTGAGTATATCTATAAATGTAGTCTTCAACTGCACAAGCTCTGTGGCCCAACTTCTCTTCATCCTATCCAAAATGGAGATGTGTCCACTTAACAAAAATGCATATGCTTCTACCCTCTTCAAATTTGTTGGATCACTGGTCCGGGCTGTACTTAGAGCATTTGCTAGGGCATCATGCATTGCCTCTAATTTAGGGATGATTATCCTTCTGAGTTC
This sequence comes from Cunninghamia lanceolata, assembly GCA_027924645.1. Taxonomy (NCBI): domain Eukaryota; kingdom Viridiplantae; phylum Streptophyta; class Pinopsida; order Cupressales; family Cupressaceae; genus Cunninghamia; species Cunninghamia lanceolata. Next base: position 438,616 of record BSBN01001315.1, on the reverse strand, counting down.
ACCCATTCTATCCATTATATTCTTCTTCTCCTTACCTAGTTTCTTAATTTCATTTATTATAACAACTACTTGACACTCTTGACTTACCAGAGAGACAGTGAGAGGATCAAAATTCTGAGATAGATTTGTCAATTTTCCTTCTTGTTCTTTCATTTTCTTCTCAATGTCCTCTATGACTTTGGGCCAGAAAAAACAAAATTTGTATATGTCTCCACCATGCTTAAGAGCGTTTTCAATGTTCTTTATGCCAATGTCTAGGGTTTTTCTATCATTAGCAATTAGCCCTTATACCTCACTGAATCTTTTTCCCAAGAACTCATTATGGACCTTAGTTTCTGTTGATTCTTCTAAAGACTCAAAGTGTGTATTGATAGAATTAACTAAGTTATTCAAGTTACCGGATGGAGAGGCAGATGGATCCTTCTGATATGAGGGAATTATCTTCTCCAGCATTCTAGATGCAATACTCAGCAGCTCACAGTCCTCCATATGAGATTTTAGGAGTTTTTCTTTGGCTTTGGCCTGAGCAAAAGATGTTATCTTCATTATCTGAACCGGAAAGAGAGAGAGTCCAGATTCAGTGGTCCTTGTATTAACTTTGGTTCATCTAATTCCACAACTTCCTTGTCCAGAGTACTTTGTACTGCTTCTGCAGTGTCTCTTGTATTCTCAACTTCCTTTTCTTTGGGGGCATCCGGACTGATTTGCTTATTGCCACCAATAGAATTTGTTTCTTCTTTCTACACTTCCTCTTCCGAAACAAAGGAGTCTAAGGCCTCAAATTGCTCTTCATCAATTTTCTTTAATCCTTCAACATCCATGTCAGAAGGCTCTTCATCAGTTTTCTTTAATCCTTCAATATCCATGTCAGAAGGCTCTTCATTTGCTTCCTCTACAATGGGAAGATTGAACCTTTTTAAAGTACACCAGAGAATTTCTTTTGTCTCATCAGCTACTTGGTCAGTTTCTCCAAGCATGAGCTTATTCATTCTGGACTTGCTCCGGAATTCTTCTTTAGCATCCTTGAAAACCATGTCCATTTGTTTTTGAGTGATAGTTGGACATAACTGTATCACTATCTGTTCCCGAATCTCCAAGTCTTTTGCTTTTGCACTTTTCTTGACTCCAAAACTTCTTCTAAGCTCTTAGGAATCAAGGAAATTATTTCAATGAAAGCTTTGTTATAAATGTTCAGGTATCTTACCATTACTTCCTCAAGAATTCTCTTGTCTGCATCATTGTATTCATCATAGAATTCTATTACTGGTTGTAGGTTTCCATCCACAGTGACTACCTTAATGATGTCTTCAATTGAGAGAGTGGGTTTTTCAACAAACTCTTCTGCCTTTTGCTCCTCACCAATCATGTCAGTCTTGGAAGGTTTGTTCTTGGCTTTCCTCAAATCTCTGACCTCTACATCAAATTCTACTTCTTCATCATCCTTAAGGCTCACATATGTTCTTGTGGCCTTAGACTTCTTTCTCTTCTCTCTTGTAATAGATGGTTTGGTTGCCATTTTTGCAGTTTTTGAACTTTTAGGAGAGACAAGGGTAGAACTCCTGGTAGATCTTGTCTAGGTAGAGGCTTCTACCGGTACACTTTCTTTCTTTGCTTCTTCCCTTTCCCTTAATTCAACATGTATTTTTATGTTTAGCTCATCAAAGGTGCCAAACCTCTCTGCCTCAGTGTCCTTGGGTTGGCTTAGCAAGTGTTGAATATGTACCTCCAATATGTTTTCATCAACTTCATAACCCATGGGCATCACCCATACAGTTCTTGGCTCAACTGCCTCCATTAAGCATTGATCTGTATCAACCATGAAGCAAACTGTGTTTTTGTATTTCTCCACTATTGATTTTGGTATTCTTTCTCTAGCATGCATCATGCTCTGGAAATTTTTGAAGTAGCCCCAAAGAGCTGTCTTCTAGGCTTGTGCATCACCAATTCCATACAAATAATCTCTGATCTGAATTGCAATAGGTCTATCATTTGCCTAGATCAGACCTTTTGATCCTGGTAACTCATTCATGAAATAGAAGAATAGGCACAAAACTAGATTGCCATACTTGAAGGAGTTTTTCTTATCTTTCTTAATCTTCTGCAGATTCTCCATCAGTTGATTCAATAGAAGCTCACACAAGTCATAATCTGCATTTTCTTTCACCATCTGATATGCAGTATAGATTGCTGTACTGGATACCAAATTTTCCCTACTTGAGTGATAAATCTTGTAGCCAATTAAAATTGATGTAAACTTGACATCTGAATCAGTAATATCATCTGTAGTCATTGCCCTCTTGTTATATTTTGATTTGGTGGCTTCTGTTATGGTTTGATTTTTCATAGATTTTAGTATAGGCAACCCACCAATTGAGTGAAGTCTAGTTACAACCCTTATGGCATCTTTGGTTATTTTGAATGGGCTCATTAACCACATAAAGTTATCATGCATCCTACTCAACGCATACTGGACCCATTCGTCCTCAACAAAAGACAGAAAATGAATGTAATGTGCAAAGTGCTTGTCTTTTAGGGCCTTGAATTCTGGTTTGAGATCGAAATTCTTAGTTCTCAACTATTTATGGTATATTTCCATCAATTTTAAGTCTCCAAGGTCTTCAATGTTTGCATGAATGTAAACCCTAATATCTTCTACATACAAAACACCATAAGGGATACTGGAAAACGTACCGGAGGGATCAACTTCTACATATTTGTGTGGGTGTTTCTTGAATTTTGGTCTTGGCCTCTCAGTGACATTCACAACCATAGGAGTAGCCATTCTAGCAAAGAAATTTGGAGAGATTTTGTAGAGAAGAAATATCTTTTTCGCCTTAGGGTTTGTTGCAACTATCGAAGCAAATTTCTACTTGATTTCGATCTTCAGCTTTAACTTGTACAATCAGTAGGATCTCTTCACAGAGCTCTTTTCTCTTCTTCGTGAGTGCCAAGTGTTGTAAATGACTAATGGAAAGCCTTTTATCCTTACACAAAAACCTAATTCCTCATTGTAATAAATGCACACTTTAAGTCATCCGGTTACCCTATTTTGAGTGAATTTCTCATGAATCATTGTGCGGATTTTCAAATTATCATCTAAGTGAGTTGACAACATAACTTTGGCCTTTGAAAACATGTCTATAAATCTGCAGACCATAAGATTGCATTTTCAGATTATACCGGACCTGTTTGTGTAATTCAGTTTTTACCGGATAGCTGCTGGAACCTGATCTATCCATAACTTCTTCAAAAGTGGATTTCTTAACTTTTAACTAATTTTTCAGATGAACCTTTAAAAACCCTTTAATCTACAACCTTTGATTCTTCCTTAATGTGCCGATTTCATGCACTTACTAACTGGCTGGGGGGAAATTTGGTCTTCTCTGCAGCTCCCCCTGAGCCAGAGCTCACCTTTTAGTTTCCAGAAGAATTATCAGCACCAGATTCTGGTGCGGACCCATCACCAATGTTCATCACACTCTTCTTTACCCAAGTCTTGCTCATCTCCTTCTCAATCTCATCCGTATTTACTTTACCTTTGCCTTTGTGTTGTTTCTGATCATGTTTCACCGGACCTTTTCCATCATAATTTCTGCTCCTGCAGAATCTAGCTATATGACCGGATTTATTGCAATTGTAACACACAACATTTCCTTGCTTATTTGGTTAATATCCTCTTGATCTGTACTGATTAGCCATGTGCCCCATTCTATTGCATGTAAAGCATCTACCATCGAAAGAATTGTTCATTTGTGTAGTTCTACATTCATGAGATTTATGACCATACCTTCTACAATTAAAACATTGACCAAAGAAGGATGGATTTTTCTGATTCATCCTGTTCCTGCACTGAGTTGCTTTATGACCAAATTTGTTGTAGTTGAAGCAGTTTCCATTGAAAGATGGACATCTTTGAGCATTAGGTTGTCTTACTGGAGGTCTTCTAGGCATGTTTCTTTGTCTTCCTGATCCAAAGTTCTTTTGACCAGATCCAGAGCTTTCACCTTTCTCATATCCCAAACCATGCTTATCATCTACCCTCTTTTGACTTTCAAGAAGAACTTCAAGTTGAGTTGAGCTTATCTTGAATTTTTCTTTGTATTCATTTGCAATTTTAAGAGCTTGTTTAAGAGTGTCAATCTGGCTCTTAAGTTGTTCTTCATTGTATCTGGCTTCTTCAAGATCAGACTCAAGATGTCTGATTATTCTGTCCATTTTGTGGCAGTCTTCTGTCTTCTCCTTAAGGCATTGTTTTAAGTTATCTTTAGTCTTTCTCTTCTCTTCAATTTCTTGGGTGAATTTCATAACCCCTGATTCCATTTCATGTCTTATCATAACAACTTCTTTTGACAGTTTTTCACATAGCTTTGTTTTCTCATTTAGGTCTTCATCAGTGCTATTGGTTTCATTCTGATCTGCTAACTTCTGAAGTAGTTCTTTTCTCTTTTTCATAGAATTACTGAGTTTTTCTTTTAGCTCATTGATGAAATCATCAGCTTGCTTAAGTCGCTCTCTCAAATCATTGGCTTTAGACTGGGATTGTTCAAGATCATCTAGGGCAGACTTTAGTTGCTTTTTCATACCATATGCATCCATTGAGATTCCCAGATCCTCCTTAAGCTATTAAGCCTTTTCTAAGGAACTTAGCTCTGATACCAATTGTTGGAAACAAGGTAGATAACTGAGAGGGGGGTGAATCAGTTATCTCAAAAATTTCTTACTTTTACTTCCTTTTCTTATCTTAACATTAAGTGATATATCAAAGCATAAGAATAAGCAATCATTAGCGCTGAAATGAAATCAACACATAACACAAGGATTTTTATATGGAAACCCTGTTAAGGGAAAAACCACGGGGTGATTAACCCAAGATTGTATTCTCTGTTAAAAGAATAAAGAAGTACAAAATGGCACTTGCCAGTTAGAGCTCACTGCCTACTAGAGACTTACTGATGATAACAATGTGTTTGAACTAATGAATATCATCCACATATGCAAGAGTTCAGTTTCGGTTAGGCTCAGTATACTGATCTAGCACATTTCATTCTTCCTCTGCTTAGTATCACTCTCTTGTCACATTCTGGGCTTGAAATACTGCCTTTACAATTCTCTCTACTTTTCTTCACACTTAATCCATACGCATATCACTTCTACTACTTTACAAGCTTGAATCCATCGGGTATATATATCCGCATCAAGGATTTCAATCAACTTTCTAGTTGGTAACAAGAACACTTAGGATATTTGCAAGATACTATTCTATCGGCTAAATTCATACTTGATAGATGATGCGCACCAAAATCTTAGGCATAGAAATCATTAATTAAGTCGGCCAAAATCATATAACACCCAAGTTACTTGATCAATAGCTTCTGCACATCCGGATTGAGGTCTGATACCTTGTTGACCAGTTCTTCCTCTACCTGCACTGTCTAATAGAATTTTGATACTTAGATGCTCATATCTTTTATATGCTTAGTCTTCGGAGGCTAAATCTCTGGAATACTATAGTTCAAATACTCCTTACTACTTACCCAAATCCGCAACATGTTGGGTTTCACTATCAGAGAGTTTCGGACCCAATCTGTCGGACCCTATTATATGCTATGTTCTTGACTACTGGATCATCCTATCTTCAATCTGACTTTTGGTATGAGTAATTTATGCACTGCGGATGTGTGGGATCTACTTTGTTGCCATCAATGACAACACTTATGAATTCTAGCAGTGTCTCTTGCCAACAAGAATAGCTTGATTCAGGCTGGGAAAATAGCTCCCAGACCGCCAGTGCCTATTTTCCCTAAAATCCATCCTTCAATGCCTTTGTCAATTCCATCTTTTGTCCCTTTACCTGTTGTAGCAGCGTTACCAAGTGCTGCCAATCCTGAGGCTGCTGCTTCCAGCTCATCACAAGAGTTAAGAGAGATAAAAAATAGCCAGCGAAAGATAGAGAATATTCTACAAACTTTTGTAAATGAGCTGGTAAATATTAAAAAATAGCAGTCCTAGAACGAACAACCATATCAGCAAGCAAACCAAGGGCAAAATTAGCCTTATCAAGGTCAAAATCAGCCATACCAAGCTAATAGGTCACCTTACCGAGGCAATTATCAGGGTACAAGGAAGAATGTGAACCAAAGGCCTTTTCAGCCTTATAATCTTGCACCCATTAATGTAGTTAGAGACCTTGTCCCTATTCAAAACAACCTTGCAGTTAAGTATGAATGGTGTTTTCCTTGCAATCAGCCACACAGTCAAGCAACCTGTTCAAATGGAGTTATAAATCATGCCTTAATGGTACAAAATGTTGTAGTTTCACAACCAAACACACCTAATGATGGGACTATACAGCATCAAGAACAACTTCAAAATGATATTGCCTTTTTGAATTGGCAGGGAGATGAATTTTGTGGTGTAAACAGAGATGATACTTCAGTTGCAGCAAATACAAGAGCTAAGAAGAGGGGTTATGAGATAGAACAAACAACAAACAAAGGAATATGACCTGTTGATCCTTCTACATCCCAAATCCCTCATATTTTGCAAAGGAATGCTCAAGGAGCTGCCAGAGAACAGCCTCATATTCAAGCTGAATCTGCTGCTGTAAGGTCACATCAAAAGGTAAATGTTACTTCACATTTTAATATCATTGAAAACATGAAGAAAATGAATGTGACAATATCCATGTGGGATTCCTTAGACATCCCAGGTCAAAAGGACATGTTGCAATCTGCCTTATCTTATTTAAGAGTGTCAAATGATACAACGGTTGACCTAGCTAAGGCTATCCTTACAAATTCATCCTAGCATGGTAGTAAACAACCAAGTAAGGGTGCTAAACCACTTCCATTTTATGTATAACTGATAATAGGAGACAAATTAGTACATAACTGCATGGTGGATAGTGGTGCAAGTAGTTCTGTAATGCCAAAACAAATTACAGACCAGTTAGGACTAAAATACCAGCCCATTGAGAAAGGTGTACTCCAACTAGACGGTATGTCTGTCAACATTGTAGATGTGATAAAAGACTTAGGTCTTACATTGCATGCTTTCCCAAATGTTTCTATTTCACAGGAGGTGTATGTTATTGATTTACCCCCTCATTTTGCCATGTGTCTATCAAGGGAGTTCACTGCCAGAATAGGAGGATATTTGTCCTCAGATTGGTCCCACATGTTTTTTAGGACCCGATATGGTACAAAAGTGACTATAAAATCTGAATTACTTGCAAATGATCATATCAAGCCTTATGTCCCAAGTGTTGTTAATGCAAATTGCATTATTTTTTATGATAGTGAGCTTGCTACTGCTCAAGAGCTGCGAGCTGAAAGTATACCAGAAGTGCTATTAAAGGAGTGGGCAGTAGAAAACATCGTGGATAATCTTGATGGGCACATTCAAGAGACAGGTATGGGTGTTTATATGCTGCATGAGCCTGAAACAACAATACCAAACCTTGTAAAAAGTACTGAACATCAGATAGGACAGCAAGATGAGGTATGGAAAATGTACTTTGATGGCTCTATGAGTAGGAATGGGTCTGGTGGAGGTGCAATGCTTGTGTCCCCACAAGGTAACAAATATTATTCTGCTTTCTGTTTTGCTTTCTCATGTACTAATAATACTGCTGAATATGAAGGATTAATTCAAGGTTTGCAGTGGGCAAGGAAAATAAAGATTGGTTGCTTGCAGGTATATGGTGACAGTGAGCTTATTGTAAATTAGGTGAGAGGGAGACATGTTACAAAAAATGATGTTTTGAAATCTTATAAACATAGGGTGTGGGACATGATTGAGGAGTTTGATGCCTTTAATCTAGTTTCTATTCCAAGAAGTCAAAATAATCATGTGGATAGGTTAGCTGCAATTGGGGCTCAATTTGATATTCCTAGTGATATTCAGAGGGAAAAGGTACAGCCACATGTGAAGATTGTTGCTAGACATTCTATCCATGAAAATAACATTCATTGGCAAGTGTTTGAAAGCGATGAGCAGGTGTTACATTTTCTGTTAGAAGAAGATGAGTTCTTCGTTGTTAATCAAGGCAAGTTTAAGCAGCAATATGGTGATGATCAAGTCATTCAATTGAAAACTAACAAGTTGCCCAAGGGATTAGTAACTTTGGAATCCATTTTTGGCACTGATGATTAGCTGAAAAAGAACAAGAACAGCATGCAGGTCAAAGAAGAAAATTATGAGGAGCTAGAAATTTTCAAAGGTAAGCTCCTTAAAATTGGTAAGATCTGTTCACCTGAAGATAGGAAAGCATTTATTGCTCTTTGTCAAGAATTTGAAGATGTATTTGCTTGAGATTATTCAGATTTAAAGGGATTTGATCCCCAAATTGCCCAACATACCATAGAATTAGAGCCAAATGCTAAACCTGTAAGGTAGAAACAGAGACCCTTGAATCCAAAACTTGAGCCTTTGATGATTAAGGAATTAACCAAGCTGATTGAGGGAAATATTATTTTTCTAATCAAGCATACATCCTGGGTCTCTAATCTTGTTCCTATAAGGAAGAAGAATGGAGAAATTAGGCTCTGTGTTGACTTTAGAGACCTTAATAGAGCTTCCTTGGAGGACCACTACTCGCTGCCCTCAATGGAGTAGATTCTGCAAGTAGTGGCTGGTTCAGAAAGATTCTCCTTACTTGATGGATATTCAGGTTATAATCAAGTTTTAGTCAAGGAGGAGGATCAATTTAAAATTGCTTTTACCACAAAATGGGGCACCATGGCCTACAAAAGAATGCCTTTTGGTATGTCAAATGCTAGCCACGGATATGGCTTTTAAAGGTTTACTTTACAAATTGGTACTTGTATACCTTGATGACATCACAGTTTTGTCTATGGATGCAGCTGAGTATTTATCCCATCTGAAACAAGTGTTTGAGAGATGTAGAGAATTTGGTATATCTCTCAATCCCAAAAAAAGCATTTTTGTTGTTCATGAAGGCAAGCTTCTAGGACACATTGTATTTAAACACAGAGTTACCATTGATACAGAAAGAGTAAGAGCTATTCTAGAGCTACCTTTACCCGGCCACAAAAAAGGACTGCAAAGTTTTATTGGAAGAATTAATTTTCTGCGAAGATTTATACCTGATATTACAAATTTATTGAAGCCACTGACCTCTATGCTAAAGAAAAATGCAGCTTTCAACTGGACAAAAGAAGCCAAACTTAGTTTTGAGTCCATAAAAGAAGCCTTATCAGCTGCACCAACTTTGGTAAATCTTGATTTCTCAAAAGATTTCATTTTGTATGCTTATGGCAGCATAGATACAATTTCTACAATTCTGGTACAACAATGAAATGAAGGCTTTGAACATCCAATTGCTTTCTTTAGTCAAGGGCTAGAGGAGTATGAGCAGAGGTACAGTTTTATTGAAAAACATGTTCTTGCAGTTGTTAAGAGTTTAAAGAAGTTTAGGCATCTTATTTCTAACAACAAAGTACATTTGATGGTTGCTTACCCTGGTGTGAAAGAGTTTCTATTAGGAAAAGATGTCAATGAGAAGAGGGCTGGTTGGATTACCAAAGTCATGGAATATGACGTGGATATCAAGATAACTAAGCTTGTCAGGGGAGGAGGACTTAGTGAAAAACTTGCTGCTAGGTCTAAAAATGAAATAGAAAAGGAGGAAGAAGTGCTTCTGATCATTGAAGATGTACCTCAGAATGATACAATGGTTGAAACATGTTGGGTTAAAGACATGACTCATTTTCTGCAAACTAGTGAGTGCCTAATAGGTTTAGACAGAACTAAACAGAGATATTTCAGACTGCAGTCTATTCCTTATGTTTTAATCAATGATATTATTTTTAGAAAAGATTTTAATGGTGTGCTGTTGAGATGCATTGATAATGATCAGATTGACAAAGTGCTTTATGAGTTCCATGACGGAACAGCAGGGGGTCATTTTGCCCCACGAACTACTACCTGGAAGATAATGAGAGATGGCTATTATTGGCCCAACTTATTCAAAGATGCCCATGCATGGGCCAGAAAATGTGTAAAATGTGCCATTTTTGCAGGCAAAGAGAGGTTGCCAGCTTTACCTCTGCAGCCAATTCAAGTGGAACAACCCTTCATGAGATGGGGCATTGATTTTATAGGTCCCATTAACCCACCATCAAGTGCAGGTCACAGGTGGGTACTCACAGCAACAGACTATTTCACAAGGTGGACTGAAGCAGTGGCTTTGAAAGAAGCCAATGAGAGTGTTGTTTTAAACTTTTATTATGATTTAGTCTCCAGATTTGGAGTACTTGAATCAATAATTTCAGACAATGCTTTAGCCTTCATTGGATTGAGAGTAACTGACTGGGCTGTGAAGAATAGAATCTATTTAAATACTATCAAATTATTACCCACAGGGTAATGGTTTAGCAGAATCCACAAATAAGAATCTCATAAGAATTATCAAAAGAACAATGGAAGATAACCAGAGGACCTAGCATACCAATCTGAAATCTGCTCTATGAGCAGATAGAATAACTCCCAAAAGGTCTATTGGAAACTCTCCATATATGCTAGTTTATGGGAAAGAGGCAAGACTACCTTTATCTGTTGAGCTGTCAGCTCTTAACATCATGAATCAGCTAGAAATGTTTGAAGAAGAAGACCCAATGGCTGTTAGATATGCTTAGCTTATGGAGCTTGAAGAAGTCAGAGATAGGGCTATGAAGTCTATGGAGTATCATCAGCTTCAAACAAAAAGAGTCTTTGATAAGAAAGCTACTCCTAGAGTTTTTAGGGAGGGTGATATGGTACTCAAATGGGATGAGTTGAAAAGCAGGCCAGGAAAACACTCCAAGTTTGACAACATGTGGAGTGGCCTGTTTATCATTACTTGATGCAAAGAGCATAACGCATTTCAGTTATCAAACATGGATGGAGAAAACTTGCCTATCCCAGTCAATGGGATACACCTGAAAAGGTGTTTTGAGGTATGAACTGCCTTGTGAATAGTACGTTAGGTTTCTTGCTTTCAATAAGTGCTATCACACGATAGTTTAGATGCCTTTTTGTTTTACCTAAGTGCTGTTCAACATAGCTAGAGAGGTTGCTTTCTGCATTTTAGTTTTAGTTAGGTTTCCATGCCTTTCACTGCTGTCATGCTGAGTTATAGAAGTCAAAATTGTTTGTCAAAAGTGTTTTGAAGTCTTTGAGCGACCCTGTGCCCAATGGATAAGGTCTAGGTAGATGGTCTGATGTTTAGCAGACAAACATATAGCAGATGTCACCAAAAATGTTACCAGATTTTCACTATAGCTCAATCAGGTGGAGTTTGTTGATTTTAAATTAAAGAAATGAGGTACATTTTTATTTACTCTCCTTCATTACATTCAATTGTATAAAAAGAAAAATCAGAAAAAGATTACAAGGTTATTGTAACAGATCATTGCATTTATACAAATGCATGTAATAGAGAAAAGATTTACACAAATCTTTCAAGTAATCTTTATTGAATGTAAGAATGTTCATTGTCTCACACAAGTCATGAGATTGACTATTTCCTATTCAAATACAAATTGAGAAAACATATACATGAATAAGTAAGGAGAAGAAATGAATGTGCATAGAAGGAAAGGTAACCAGTCATTGCCTGAATGACTGGTTCACTGTGTTAACTGAAGATGTTGTAGATGAACTCTGTAGTTTCAAGCCATTGGATTTCTCAAAGCTCCTGATTCCTGCAAGAGAATTAAACAATGGTATTAGAGCAATGCTCTAAGCAATGGTTGATTACCAACATTGTATACACATTCACCCTATGCATGTATAAACTGATCCTCAAATGCATTAAACAAGAAATGTATACTTTGGATGTCCTAGAAAACAGGCAAGTCATCAAACACATCCAGAGTATGCATTTATTTTCTAACAAGTTTTCTTCATGTACAGATACAGGTGAAATTGTGTTTCTGTGTGATTCATTAGATTATATTATGAGTGCAAGAAATGTGGCTCCCACAAGGGTTGAGCCCAAATCATAGTCATTGTAGGATACATCTCAGAAGACTCTCAATAAACATTCCAAAAGAGTCTATACAAGGAATAATCTCACAATTGTTAAGGATAGTCATGCAAGGAGCATCAAATGAAAAGGGTAGTCATAAGCATGCATGATAGTTATCAATAATGATCAGTAACAAACAATAGATGACTATCATAATAGTCTATAGATGATTTGTCTCTATGATGATAGAAGTCAATCACCTTCATCCACAATGGACAGACATAGAAGCAGTCATGATGTTTAGTCACAGTATTTAAGTACAAAGCAGCAGAGTAGCCATCCGATTGGATGAATCAAGAAGGAACAATCATCAAGTATGGATCAGTCAAGGTTGACTATGTAGACACTATAAAAAATAGTCAGAAGATAATGTACAATCAACAATATCTAAGAGTTGTTACAATAATCAACACTATCAGGACAGTAATACAGTCACAATGATCTTATGCCATGAAGATAGTCCAAAGAGTTTGTATATCAGCATGTCCTTGTGATAATACCATGGATAAGAACAAAGCAAGAAGAATGTTTTAGCCCTGCATAATGGCAAGGAGTTAATTGGCATGCAAAGGGATTGCAATGAAGGGGCATATAGACACTTTCACAGTCATTTCATGTCAGCAGAAGAGTGAGTGATCAACCTAAACCACAAAGTCTCAAAGCATGAAATCCTAGTCAAGATTGAATAGCTGACTAAAAAAAAATAGGGTAGAGTGGACAGTGGGAGGGAGCTTGCTATAGTCTTGAGAAGCCTCTACACTACGACAAGGATCTGCTCTTCTTCACAATGTTCAAACACTTTCTAAATATCCCTATCAAGAGACTTTAGAAGATCTTTTATAGTTTTTTTTCAGTAACTTGTTTTCAAGACAATCAACCCTGGAGCAGTTGTAAAGGAGCAACCATTGTTCTAAGATTGCACATAGAGATAAGTACTCCAAATGACTGCAGATAGGGGTGAGATCATATGTAGGGGATAGTATATAATTTTCATCATGTTATACAGAGGCCTATAAGCATCATATGGATTGAATTGAGTAAGAGGAGCAGTCAAGAGATTTTTGGTGTAACAGAAGATAAAAATATAGTCAAAGGACTGTAACAATGGATAAAGATAGTCAAATGATTGTCCACAATGCAACAGACCTATCAAAGTTACAGTCAATGTTCTGAAATAGTAGTTACAACACTATGATAGGACAAAGAGACAAATATCCACAAAGGATAGTCAACATTGTGATGAGGAGAAACAACAAAAATAAGATGAATACTCTTGTATCCATTCAAGTTTTTTAATTGTTTTTTAAGTCAAAGAAAATGTGAAATAACAGCATCTCAAGTTTCGGAATGTATGACAGTCAGCATGATGAGGAAGTGGTCATTTAGCATTATGAATCAGTATTAAGAGCTATAGGGTATGCATGAGTAAAACACTGTCATCATGTTGAGAAAGTAGTAATAGTTGTCATAAAAGAGCATTGAAACCATTAGTTGATAACTTTATTAACATGCTCAAACCATAGGCCTGTCAAATGAATATGAGGAAGCCTTTGGTAATAGTCTATGAAAGATGTTAGCAGTGCATCAGTAACATCAAGATGAATCATGTAAGTATGTGTCAATTTTGTATCTACAGATGAGTTATAGAAAACTTATATCTGTGATGAGCTATAGAGAAATATATACTGAAAAGATACAAATATTATATGTATATCATCCATGGATTTGCAACTGTTGTCATGATCCTGAATTGGAATTATGTCATGTGTAGCTACATTGAGCATATGCAAGAAATACAGAGTTCATTTTTGTAGAGCAGTGTTATGTTATCAAAGAGCCAGTTATATAAACACTTTTGCAAAGATACAAAGGACCCCATGCAAGGGTATGTCTACAGAATGAAGACGGATTTTCAACAGGGTCAGCTTCAGAAAAGTGATAGTATGAGGAAGAAGAAGCCTCAACTATTCAGAATACAACTAGGGTTTTGTGAAAGCATCAAACCCTAGTAAGATAAAACCCTTATTTTCTCTTTCAAAATGCTTTCTCTAGATAGCTAAATATACAGAGAAGTCTCATTAGAAAAGCAGTTCATCTATAGAGATATGCGGAATGTCTTGTTGGGTTATATCAAAGACAAAGGAAAAGAAGCTGCTACTTAAATGATACATCCACAGAGAATAGTAAAGATGCCTTATCAAAGTAGAGATAAACCAGAACAAGTGTTCTTCATCATAGTTGTTCAAAGAAGCCCTAGTTACATTTCAAGTGACAGAAGGAAGGAAAATCTTGAATTTCTAGCATGAACAAAGCCATATACAAGAAAATCACAGACAGAGTGATGTTTCTGTGCAGAAATGACACGTTTTTTACCACTTTTTGTAGCAACATATCTTAAAAAGAAACAATCATATATACTTGAAAAGTGTTTTCTCCATCACAGCCATGACAAAAAAATGAAATCTATAACATATACAGTGAAGGAAGCTACAAGAAATCATGATTTTTTGTAGTGTTGTTTCAAAAAGGAAGACTTCATTATGCTTACCTTTAATTTCTAGAGCAGAAATGTCAAGAAATGCAGTCAAAATGCCTCAAATCACCTACAAGAGGCTCAGTTATCAAACCCTCATGTCGGTGGCCTGAAGAGCAAGATTGCAAGAATGCAAAGTGCAAAGTGAGGGCAAAAGTTGCTTTTTTGTCTATAGGGTTTCAAAACCCTAAGGGCCCGTTGAGTTTTTTTTCTTTTGCATTTTGTATTTAGTTTGCATATCTTTTAATAAACCCATGGTCAAAACTTTATAACACATGATACCTAGTAACATGCCATGAGGTGGCCATACATATTAAGACTTTTTGTGTTAAGTCTTTTGTAGTCTTTATACAAGAAAGCACTTCGGTGTTGTTTCTATTCTTGTATTTATTTTTATTTGCATACATTATTTAATGTAAATCAATAGCATCAAAATGATGGTCTTTAAATCTTTTGAGAGTTATTTTTATCTTTTATTGCAAAGGAGAGGGTAAGGGAGTGTTTTTAGAGATTTTATTGTCTTTGAGGAGATATAGTTGGAATTGTGGAGATGTGGCGAACACATGCCATTATTATAGCTATTTGTTTGGTCCTTGAGGGAGGAGATTGACTAATTCTTGGAGACAGTTAGTGATTGAGTTGAATGTGTTGGAGAGCATATAGGAGTGTTTTATTTCTCTTAGAGTTCTTTTGGACTTGTTTTCATGACTCTTCATGTTTGACGAAGTCTTGATGGACTTTTTCTTGCATTATGGACACTTTTGGAGAAGATATAGGTCCTAGATTTTAGGGTTTTGGGTGCATCCGACCCAAATCAGTTTGACATTCCTTCTATTGTGGAACCACTTGGATAGTGGTGGTTATAGTCACTTTTGTGACTCTATTGTACTCAGTTTTGATTATGCATTTGGAGAGACTTGTGATTTTTGGGATCCTTGCTCAACATTTTGGCAAATTTGTAACTCATTTTTATCTTTTTGCTTGATATGAAACACAATAAGTGCCTTGAGTATCATTGATTTGGGTTTCTGCCTATTTGTTCCTTTGCATTATTGTGCTTACCAACTTATTGATCGAGTTATCTGTGAGGTAATTCTTATTTCCTTGTAGCTTTGTCTCAGATTTGATAGCCTTTATGCAGAAATTATACCAATGCAGGTTGCAAATTGTGTCTAAAAGTGTGAAATATTTTTAAATGTGACGTTTATTTTCCTTTTAAAAAGTCTAAACACTGGGACCTATCTGTGAAATATTTATGCAAAAATATACAGTAGCAGGTTGTGTAAGTATTTTCCCTGTCATTATAGCAAGTGCATGTATTTGTGTTTCATGTTCCTTTCAGCTAGGTGTATCACCCTTAGAGTTAAATTTTTGTTGTAGAACGTATCTTTCTTACCCTTTTCCCTGTCACAGCCATATGATAGTAAAGTTTTTTAGGTGATATAAAGTTAGGAAACCGACCTTCTCCGGAGGTTGACCTTTGCTTACAAAGTGACCCACAACTTTAGAGGTCTTCACATATTTCGTCAAATAGACTAATTTGTGCAAATTAGTCAAGGTGCATATTTAGGTGATAACAATAATACTAATATTAAAAAAAAGATAAGTACAAACGGTGGTTAAGAAATCCACACCTCAAAAAAAAGTTTATAAAAGCATTTAAATAGTTTTGTCTTGAAGATCAATACCTACCATCCAACAGTTACAAAAAAGTTCACTATAACCTAGCCCAAAGTGTTTTAAATAGCTATAAACATTGTAGTCATGATATTTCCACAGTCCATGTTATTGAAATTGTAGTGCTTTTGGAAAAACTGTGTATTTCTTTTTTGCCTCAAACTATTTATGTCCATGTAGCTATAAACATGTTACACTATTTATGTTCCCAGAATTCCCTTTACTGCATCTTGTTTTCATTTTTTGAAATGATCATTTCTGCTTGGTGATCCACTCTCTCTGGTGCTCTGTGCCTTTCATTTATTCCTGTAATCTCTAGTTGAAACTTATTTTGTTCTCTTTCCTCTCTGATCAAATGTCCCATGTTATCACTGCTTTTGAAAGAGTCCCACTATTTGAATGTCCCTATAGGTGGTGAGTTCTTCAACATATCAATGCCAATGCTAAATTTTTGGCAAGTAAATTCTACTACTTCCTCCATGTTAACATCAACCTTTTGAATTTTCACTCGTGTTGATTGTGAAATTTCATGTATTGTTTATGAAACTTTGGGACCACTTTCCTGTGCTCATGGGGCTAGAACTCTACTAGCTTCACATCAGACCTGTAGACAGTAGTTGATCCCTCATCTATGATTTTCATAAACCTTTCAATAGGAATATTCATCGTTGTTGTTACTTGTTCACAAATAGTAGAAAATGTGAGCCATTTAAATGACTCCATAGAACTCTCTCCTTTCTCTGGTATACTTCTTCATTTCTAGCCTTCCATAAGAACCACAAAATATCAGTAGACAAAATAAGCCAAAACAAATTTGATTTGACATTCAATTTATTCACAAAGCCACAAAGGATTTCCTATATACACAGACTGCTATTTAATGACCAATTTTCTATAGTACCCATAAACATATCCCAAATATTACAAGCAAACTTACACTCAAAAAACACATGATGACAAGTTTCAAGCTATTTACAAATAGAACACAGTTTACTGCCAAACCCTAATGCAAGTTCTTTAAGGATAAACAACCATCTAAAATAGGACTTTTTCAATTCAAGATGCTTCGACCAAATGACTTTAAAATCTTTAGACAACATATGGGTAAGTGCACAAAGATGAGGGACCAAAATGGGGTCTTAAGTTGCCACTTTTTTTCTGAAATCAGGAAACATTGATGTTGGATGAGAAATTGAAGATAGCTACACTCAAAATTTGAAGATGGAATGAAAACAAGAGTTATAGTGCTCCAAATCTAGTTTCTAAACTACTAATTTTTTCTAGAAATGGTTGACATTAAGGGGTTCAAAAAGGGGAAGCACACAAATTGGTCCTATTTTTCTCAAAAAAACATAACATAGCGTCTGATGTGCTCCCCCTAAAATGTTAACTTTTTTTTAGTATTTCAATAATCGCTCCAGTGAGAAATTAGGTAACACCATGTAGTTTATCCTTGATTTTTCTGATAATTTTTTAATGAATAATTAATTTTTTAGTAATTTTTAAAGTGGACACATCCTGAAAAATAGAATTTGAGCGTGCTCCCCCCTAAAATGTTTAAAAACTAATCAAAAATTGAATATTTTTTTGAATTCGTGTAGAATGGAGTCTATTTTCTAAAAATATAACTTATTTCAATTTTCGATGAACGGTTAAAAAAACAAGTTAAAAATACTAGACACTAATTTTTGATAGAAATTGGACACACTTACAAAAGAAATTCAAGATGAAACACTAAACGTACTCAAAATGTGAAAAAAATTATATGGTTAGATAGCTGACAGAGAGCTTAAGATTATGGTGGTATTTTTTTTGAGTTTTCATTGAAAAAAGTGCCTTCCTGATGGGGAGCACACTCCAGGATTATCTCCATATTTTGCTAAAAACTGATAAAAACACATCAAACAAAGCACATCATAACGCAAGTGTGTTATAATGCGCTTGCGTTATGATGAGCATAACTGGAAATACACATGCCAATTGCATTTGCTTGAATGTTTCTAAAGCCTTTTCAACAAATCCATTTTTTGCATATCTTGCAATCATTGCATTCCATTATAGAACATCTCTTTGAGGTGTTATGTCTGTAAGGGTAAAACGTGAATCAATCAAATGAATAATGTAAGACCCAAACATCAACAGAATAGAAGATAACAAGAAAGATTGAAAGTAAATAGCAATGAATAACACAAAGCAAACCTTCCCTGAAATCGATGCTTCTGTTGTTTGCCTATTACAACCGTCCTTTTGCAGATGAAGTGAGCCCTCAGAGAGTGCACTCCTTTAAGCTGTTCGTAGGAAGTCAATGGTAAATGGCTATGGTGATATGCAATGAAGATGAGCTCCAAGGCAAGTATGTGATCTCAAGCTTGTGAATGGTAAGAGGGTGCCAAAGGCGCGCTGGTGATATTTCTGTAGAGTAACGATGTCAAAAGCCTGGATGATTAGAATGGAGGGATGAGGTTTCATTTATAGACTCAGAAGAATGAGAATCAACGGTTGAGAGAAGATATGAAGATCAATGGCTGAGGATGGTTGAGGAATGTGCAACCAGTAGAAATGTGACAAGTGTCCCAGCTCCATCATGAAAGAGGGGATGTGACAAAATTGATTGGAGAGTTAACTCCATTGATTGGTCAGTTAACAGACTTGATTGATCAGTTAGAAGAGTGGATTATGGAACTGACTGAATTGATTGAGGGATTAACTCAATTGACAGGTTAGTTAACACTTTTGATTGATTAGTTAACTAACCTCTAATTTGAGAAGAAATAGGCCATGTGGGTGAGGGAAAATAAGGTAATTAAATATTATATATATTTAATTACATGTGCAACCTGATGAGGTGGACAAGGTGAGGTGGAAAGGTGAGGTGTAAAGGTGAGGTGGATTTTTGGAATTTAGAACTTAGGATAGAGGAATTTGGATTAATTAAATAATTTATGATTATTTAATTATGTAGGACATTTAGAAGAATTTTAATTAAATAAATTGAATTTTTTTAATTATGGATTAGTGAATCGATTAAATAAATTTAGAATATTTATTTAATTGATAGAAGAATGGAATAAATATTTAGAATATTTATTTAGGATGATTTGTGTCATTTTTAGACGTATACATTTTGCCCCTCTTTGATGCAATGCGGTTTACAGCGTTGCTTCAAAGAAGTCGATAGTCTGATAGTGATACATGCCCTAGTTTGCCCCTGGTACAAGTTTAACGACGATATGATGCCCCCTCGGGAGATTGGACAGGAAAAGGGCGAAAGAATTGGAGACAGACAATCTCATGAAGACGAAGGGGTTAGGATAGGCAAGAGGAAAAAAGATGCGCTTCAGCGAAACAGGAAGAAAACGGGAGGAAAAACAGACGCGGGAAGCAGTCATAGTCACCACCTAGCCAGAATTAGGGTTTGGAGGCTATAAATAGGAGTTGGGTCCACAAGAATAGTCATTTGTACACTTGTTTGATCTGGATTGGATAGAGAGAGCTTAGAGCAAACTTGGAGCAGCATGGCAGCCAGAGCAGCAGACATTCCACGCGAGGAGCATCGATTCGAGCGAGTCCGGCGATTCAGGCGGCCAGCAGAGGCAGGATCCCCGGTATGTGCTTCAAAAAAATTCTCCTAGGGTCGATTTAGGGTGTCATAAATGCATGTAGAAAATAGGTCAAACATATGTGCCGAAATGTAGAACGGTACATATGCTGCGCGAAGCGGTGCTTTTGTCATTTTGCAGCGCATATGCCGATTTTGGCGACGCATGCATGAAAACGGCACATATGTGTATTGTAACTGCGCTTTTGTAATTAGGCGGTGCATGTGTATTTAAGCGGCGCATATGTTCAATGTAGCGGCGCATGCGTGAAAGCCGCGCATATGTTGAATCTAGCGGCGCATTCATAATATGGTGGCACATATGCCAAATGTTGTGGCGCATGTGCTGAATCAACGCATATGTGCATAGTAGCGGTGCATCTGTGTTTAACAGTGCATATGCTGATTTTAGTGGTGCATATATCAAGAAATGGCACGTTTACCACATGTAGTGGCGCATTTGGTTGGGATAGCAAATTACTTAGCTAAATTGATTCGATTAGCATCCTGTTTGATGCAGGAATCTAGTCAAGAGATGTAGTGTGCTATTTTGATCAATTTGAGATGCTAAGTTGAGTTGATATAGTTCAGTAGATATGTTGAGTATGGTATATGCCGTTGGAGACTGACGCGTTGCCTTGCTTTCTTGCAAGAGGATATTCGAGACACTCTGCAGTCAAGGGAGACGTTTCCCATGCCCCTATTGCAGAGATACATGCTAACAGAGATTGACAGAGTGGCGCTTGGTGCCATGGGTTTGGACTACGTTTGCTTCATGCTTGAGGTGCGGGTGAACCGTGGACTACTGACAGCCGCTGTGGAGAGATTTCATAGCGAGGATGGGACCTTTCACTTTCCTACTGGAGAGATGACTATGACGCTGGAGGATGTCTACCGGATACTGCCCTTACCCGTGGTAGGTGAGTTAGTAGAGTACGATGCATAGCGGGATGCGGGACTCGCCGAGTGCCAGCGAGTGTTTGATGATCCCGAGCTGGTTGGACAGGTTATCCTGTGGCATGATATATACGACTGCTATGACTACTTCCTTGGGATTGTGGCTGGATTGATCGGGGGCGTTGTATGCCCAGACAAGAGATCGCATGGGTTCCCCATTGGATGGGGTAGGATTATGGAGCGGATGTTGACCGAGGGCACCTGATATGCATGGGGAGTCTGCGTATTGGCCCACTTGTACCATGACATGCATCAAGTGGTGTACCACCACAGCACGAGTGTATCGGCTGGGGTATTACTGCTACAGTTTTGGCTATGGGAGCACATAGCGGTGACTAGGTCGATATGTGTCTTCACGAGGCAGCGAGGAGAGCCATACAGTTATGGCTATGCAGGAGTGATTTCCCAGCACAGGTTGGGGAAGTTAGAGTATTGGAGGCACACCTTGGATGGGGTAGATGTGGTCGTCTGGTGACCATATCTAGATTGCGAGCCCTGGGACGACGAGGGAGACGAGCTGTCGTATTGCTTTCAGACCAGGTGGTTGATAGGCCGTACATGGCATATACTAGAGAGGCAGATGGTGGGCCAAGTGTTGAGACAATTTGGCAGGAGGCGGGGCATGCCACAGGGACAGGCACTTTTTGCACGGACACATGCAGAGAGGGTCTGATGGGGGCCGATGGCTTCGTATGAGGAGGCCCTAGCAGAGTTCCATCAGACTCCCTATGTGGTGTGGGATATGCGGATAGAGATAGCAGATGCAAGGGTGACACAGGATTATGAGGATTGGATGACTGCACATCCGTTCCTGAGATATTCAGGACCTGACATGCTGGTGCCTCGTATTGACAAGGCAAACTCTAAGGAGGAGGGACAGGTTGGCCTAGGTTGGAGGGGAGCTAGAGGAGGACAAGGACAAGGAGGACGAGGTGGTAGAGCTGGAGAGACGCTGAGACAGCGGAGGAGGTTAGGTCAGGCTGAGCAGGCAGTGCCAGGACAGGAGGCACAGCAGCAGATACCTCAGCAGGCGCAGATGCCGCCACCCCAGCAGGTACCACAACAGCAGGTGCCCCAGCCATAGGGGCCAGGACAGGCAGAGGCAGCACAGGGGCCAGTATAGGCAAAGGTGCATGAGAGGGCCATAGCCAACCTGAGGGGATAGGTGCGAGCGCTGCAGGCACAGCTGAGGAGGGCCGATGGCAGGCGAGAGACGGATGCAGTAGTTATCGTTGGGTTGACTCGTGAGAGAGACATGGTAGATGCACGGTTACGTATTATCTGTGTAGAGAGGGACACTGTTGTGGCCGCCATGGGGACAGATGCAGTGATTTCATTTTTGGTTGGGCAGGTGCAGCAGGCACAGGCACAGGTGGGCCGGTTGTAGACGCAGTTGGCACAGGTACAGGCAGAGCTTGCCAGAGCACAGTCACAGGCATAGTACTACCAGGGTTTATACCATGGTGCTGTGGCATCGAGTCAGAGGGCAGGGAGCTTCAGGAGTCAGTCTGGAGCTACTCATAGAGCAGGTCCATCACAGTCAGGGGCTTCCGTGATGGGTCTCCAGTAGTCAGGAGCTGGCAGTGGTGGTCCACAGCAGCAGGGATAGACACAGACCAGATTTTGTACACTTTGGGACATGTATCACCATCCATTTGGATGTATAATGTATATGACACTTTGATTGTTGAGAGAGATGGTGATATTGTACATTTGGACCTCTTATATGATAGTATATATGATGATGCAGCTTTGTGTATCTATTGCATGTGTTATGAGATGATGATTTACTTCTATTGTATGATGTGATGTATGTGTAGAGTTAGATGGTCTATCTGATGCTATATGAGATGCTTTTTGATATGATGCTATATGATGTCTATATGATCTAATGTTTCAAATGTATGCAAATGTACTATGATTTCTATGTGATGCTGCAGCTTTGTATATGATGTTACAGGATGTCTATATGATCTAATGTTTCAAATGAATGCAAATGGAATATGATTGCTATGTGATGATGCAGCTTTGTATATGATGCACTTAGATATGTTGTTTTTTGGTTTTCTGTGCTTTAAGATGTGATGTAATGCTGATGTGTGGATGACCTAATATATTGGGTGATGTATTCTACTGACTTAATCACGTTCATGACTAGCCCTATATATGATATGATATGCGCTTATATGCTTTGTTTTTGTGAAGTCCAAATGTACTCTATCGACACAAGGATGACATGATAGATAGAAGAATGGTTGTGATAGAATGACTTAGAAACTTCATTTGATATTGTTACTCTGCATAGTTTGGATAATGAGGATTGTATGGGATATGGATGCATGGATGTGTATATGGATATAGGATGGATGCTTTGCTTTTAGAGTGCTTGATTTCATCATTGGGCATTTTGTTTTTGGTACATTTTCTGAGATGTTGTAAGTGAATACAAGCATTTTGGTATAATTGAACCGAGATGACCTGAGTATCGCTTACATGGATTGTGGTTTAGCAAGTTAATACAAGCATCTAGTCAAAATTGAATCTAGATGACCTGAGTACTTCTTGCGTTTCAACAAACAAGGATTGCCTCCGTTCATGTTAGCCCTTTTGATGTCCTTGATGATCTTTTGCCGATCATGTCCTTAGACAAGGCTTCACATTACTAAAGTTTAATCCACAAATAGCAAATAAAGAAAATAATCATGCTCCCATCATAGCATCTCTAGCTTTTGGCATCCTCGAGTAGCATAGGAAGGTATGATAGGAAAAATCTGGACTCGAATTGTTAACCATGTTTCTGATCTACAAAGCATATTTGTGTTGATATGTGTTTAGTTCTTGCCTTAATTTGTATAAAATCATTTAGAAGACCTTGGGTATTTGCTTTGCATTGGATAGGTTAAGATACTCACAGTCAAGATTTCTGCTTGAGGCACGGGTTCTGCTTGCATTTGCTTGCTTGGTGAGAAGATTGCACAATCCTTATTGGGGAGACGGACCCTAAGGGACTGACCTAGTGCCTCAGGGGCTCATTGCTAAATGGCCTTGCCTACGTGACGACACAGAGGCAGCGTAGTTCGGGGTAAACCCTAATGGACCATGGTTGGACTAGAAGAAAGACGACAAGAATGAAGACAAGAAAGGGGACAAATGGGACCGTGGGAGAAATGGAAGCCTCGGGGGCGCATTAGAATAATGGCCTTGCCTACGTGATGGCGTAGAGGCAATGTAGTTCATGGATGTGGACCATGGACACCGACAAGAGACACTATGCTAGGCTCACATTGAGGAGACGGTATGGGACAAAACCTTGGTTGACAAGGCCACGAAGAGAGGATCAAGCCATGATAGGTAACTGTCAAGTGTTTATTGTGGGACAGATATGGGTCAAATGGGAAATGAGCGAAGGAAGAATGGATTCAGGGTGATTGGATTCCCAAAGATGGAGAAGGTGGTTTATCACAAGTAACGCCTGTTTACTAGGTTTTCACCACTTGCTTTTATTTGCACGAGAAGCTAGAAAGTAACATGATGCCTGTTTGCCCGGTTTTCATCATGATACCTATCCAAGGTGCCTGTTTGCCAGGTTTTCACCAAAGGACGATTTTTTTGTATGCTTTCTATTTTTTTCTGATTTTTTTGTATTTTCTCTTTTCAACTTTTTTGATTTTTTGATTTTTGATTTTATTGTACCCCCTTGCATTAGGGTTCTCCTAGGTATAGAACCGGCGAAGGTGCATGCTATTGATTGGATCATCGAACAACTCACCCTCTGAAGTGGCCAACTGATATGTCCCCAATCCATAAGCAGCTACAATCACATAGGGCCCAAGCCAGTTAGGTTCGAACTTGCCCTTCTTTTCTCTGTCTTGTTGATTGCGAGGATTCTCTCTGAGGACGAGGTCCCCAACCTTGAAGCACCGCGGGCGAACCTTGTGGTTATAGCTTCTTGACATCATCTGTTGATAGGCTTTGAGATGATCAAAGGCTTTTTGGTGCCTTTCCTCTAGCATCTCTAGTTCTTGTAACCTGGAGACTCTGTATTCTTCATCTGATATGAGACCTTTCAACGACACCTTGAGGGATGGTAGTTTGACCTCAATGGGAAGGATGGCTTCTGACCCATAGACAAGGGCGTAGGGTGTAGCACCTGTGGGAGTGCGTATACTGGTTCTGTAAGCCCACAGAGCGGGATTGAGTTGGACATGCCAATCGTGACCAGCCTCATTGACCGTTTTCTTTAGGATTTTTAGAATGGTTTTGTTCGATGCCTCAGCTTGGCCGTTACCTTGGGGGTAGTATGGAGTGGAGAAACGATGTTAGATTTTAAAATGCTCACAGAGTTCCTAGACATCCTAATTTTTGAATGGTCTTCCATTATTCGTTATGATGGATGAAGGGATGCCATATCGGCAGATAATGTAATTCAGAATGAAAGAGGAAATTTGTTTTCCTGTGACAGTGGTTAGGGGAACAATTTCAATCCACTTTGTGAAATACTCAGTGGCAGTTATGATGAATTTGTGGCCATTGGAAGAGGGTGGATGAATCTTTCCCACAAGGCCAAGTCCCCACTGACAAAAGGGCCAGGGTGTCGTTAAAGGTCTCAACTCTTGAGCAGGTGCATGGATCAGGTTCCCATGTATTTGGCACTGTTTGCACTTTTTGACGAACTGATATGAATCCATTTCCATGTTTGGCCAGTAATAACCCAAACGCATGAGTTTCTTGGCTAAGGAAGGGCTGCTGGAGTGTGTTCTGCATATCCCTTTGTGTACATCTCGCAAGGTAGTTATGGATTCTTCTTGTTCTAAACAACAGAGTAAAGTACCATCCAGACCACGTCGGTAAAGGGTATTAGCTATGATGGTGTAGCGGGAGGTTTGTCGGATGAAAGTTCATTTTTGATTGGAAGAGAGGTCCGGTGGGAGAATATTGTCCTTGAGGTAAGTGTAAGTCTTACTGTACCAAGGTGAATCAGATCCGACTAGGAGGCAAATGGAATGGGTTTCAAGGAGATCATAAGCCGGTTGCCAGATGGTTTCCACTAAGAACTCATAACGTGACTCATATTTAGGTATTTCTAGAAGAGAGGCTATGGTAGCCATTGCATCCACTGCTTTGTTCTCTATCTTGGGTATTTGCTCGAAGGAGATGGTCCCAAAGTGTTCTTTGAGGTCGTTGACCATCCGTTTGTATGGGATGAGCTTCTCATCTTTGGTTTGATACTCATCGTTGACCTGATTTATGATAAGATGAGAATCACCGTAGACACATAGTGCTTGGATTTTCCACTCAGTGGCCATCTTGAGACTAATTACCAAGGCTTCATATTCCGCTATGTTGTTTGTGCATGGAAATAACAACCTGTAGGACTTCAGAATTGTGTCACCTTGGGGAGTGATAAACAGGATACCTACCCCCGATCCATGGTTGGTGTAAGACCCGTCGAAGTAGAGTTTCCAAGGAGATGTTGATAGAGTGAATAAAGACTCATCAAGAAACTCAAACTGCATTGGTGAGGTGTCTTGTAATGGTGCATCGGCCAGTTGGTCAGCGATGATTTGTCCCTTGATGGCTTTTCTGTCCACATATTCTATATCATATTCACTAAGAAGCATAACCCACTTTGCCAGGCGACCTGTGAGAGCTGCTTTGCTGAGAAGATACTTCAGTGGGTTGATTTTTGCAATGAGCTTAACCGGATGTGCGAGCATGTAATGATAGAGTTTTTGTGAAGCAAAAACCACCGCGAGACATGATCTTTCTACTTGTGAATATTGCAACTCGTAACCCACTAAGGTTTGACTGATGTAGTATACAGCTCTTTCCTTGTTCTCATAGTCTTGCTGCGCTATAAGAGCTCCAAGAGCAGTGGGTGTAGCAGATATGTAGAGAATTAAAGGTTTTCCTTGGATCGGAGGCATGAGTATGGGAGGATTCATAAGGTACTCCTTTAGCTTGTTGAATGCCTCTTCGTACCGCTCATCCCATTTAAATGGAATGTTCTTATGTAGATGGCTGAAAGGTTGGCACTTGTCTACTAGCTGTGAGATGAACCTACAGATGGCCTGCAGCTTGCCCTATAGGGATCTTAACTGAGTTAGAGTCTTGGGCGGTGGCATGTCCATTATAGCTTTGACCTTGGCAGGGTCTACTTCTATTCCATTTGCTGACACGATGAAGCCTAGCAGCTTGCCTGAAGTTACCCCAAACACACATTTCTTTGGGTTTAGTTTGACTTGGAATTGGTCCAATCTCTGAAAGACTTTTTCTAATATGTCCAGGTGTGAGTCCCTTGTGAGAGATTTTGCTAAAATATCGTCTACATAGTCCTCCATAGTTACATGCATCATGTCATGGAATATAGTTGTCATGGCCCGCTGATATGTAGCACTTGCGTTTTTCAGCCCAAAAGGCATGACATTCCAGCAAAAGGTACCCCATGGGCAAGTAAAAGCTGTTTTGTGTTGATCCTCTGGGGCTATTTTGATTTGATTATACCCTAAGAATCCGTCCATGAGTGACAGCATTGTATGTCCTGCAGTTAGGTCGACTATGATATCGATGTTTGGCAATGGAAAGTCATCCTTGCGGCATGCTTTGTTTAAGTCTTGAAAATCATTGCATAGCCGAACCTGGCCATCCAGTTTAGACACTGGCACAATGTTGGATATCCATTCTGGGTAATCTATGGCTTTGATGAACCCCACATCTAACAATTTTTTGAGTTCTTCTTTGACCAAAAGTGCTATGTGAGGATGCATTTTTCTCAGCTTCTGCTTTACTGGTTTTACTCCTGGATCCAATGGCAAATGATGTAGAATTAGGTTTGGGTCCAAACCTAGCATGTCTACATATGACCAAGCAAAACTGCCTCTCTTCTTCTTAAAGAATGGTACAAACCTTGTTTTCTCTGGTGGTGTGAGAGATTTGGCGAAGTGGATAATCTTGGGCTACTCTTCGGTTCCAATATTCACAAGCTCTGTCGGCTCCACCACAATCTGTGACCTTTCCTAGTACATATCACTAGGGAGAGTGTCAAGCATTCCATCGTCAGGTGCCACAGTTGGGTTTTCATCGTCAGATGCATCCTTTCTTTTTACTGTTTTATGATCTGACACTGCCGCAAGGCAGTTTTCACTGTCAGATCCATTTTTGATCTTGATATTTTTGCGACTGGAAGGCTTGGCACCCTCCCTGAAGTAGGCCACGGTATTCAGTTCGATAGCAAAACTAGCTTTATGATCTCCTTTTGACAAGTGGTCCCTAAGTTCCATATAATCAATGTAAGCATCATCGTTCTGGAACATATCTAATTGGGGGGTTCCTTGAAGATCCCAGTCATTAAGCTCAGGGTGTAAGAGGGGAAGGGAGTCAGATGAGAGACCTGATTCATTGATGGTGTGAATGGAAATGTTAGGGGCATTGGCGGGGGTAGAGTTCAGGGTGGTACTTTCTTCCAAGTTGTTTATCGCAATGGAATCTAAACTTTCCTCAAAAGCCATAATCTCAGGAGTGGGCAAATCAGACTCCAGTGGTCTGTCCCGTTGCATTTGTCCCTCATGGTAGGGGCTAAGAGTTTGGATGGTGTCAACCTCTTTGTCGTCGTAGGAGTGCTCTGTTAGCTCGTCCCACTCATACTCATTTGAATCATCTGAATCTGTGTCGCTGTCCACTTGGAGCGTTTGGATTGTCTCCACAAGGTAGGCATTTTCCTTGGCTTTACCCTTGCCTTTGTATCCTAGGCCACTTGTGTTTCTAGCCAAAGAGGATGAAGAAGGTTGTATAGGTTCAATGATTTCTTCTTTTCTGAGGCCTATGGGGCCTTGTCCTTCGTACCCCATCCTGTGCAAAATAGTCTCACCCCGCCCATAGAGTTCTGTAGGGAGTCTAGGCAGTTCTTGGGGTGTGTTTTCTTCTTCAGCATAAAGCCTTTGCAGGAGATCCCGCTCCTCTGTTTCATCAGATAAGGTCCCCCATTTTACAAAGGGATTTGCGGGAGCTGCAGGAGGAGTAGATGGCTTTGGAAAATGTTTGGGTGGATGTTTGGGTTGGCCAAAGGAGCGAGGAGACAAAGGCATCATGGCAAGGTTGAGGCTGTGCTCAATGGAGTATTCCCCCATGCCACTTTCTTTTATGGTAAGTTTCAGTGGTTTGGGTCTTGAGGAGGAAGCTTCAGCGGTATGGTCCTATTGCGAGGTAGGGGAAATGTAGGCTCTGTTGTTGGGTATGACACATTCAGGTTTTGCATGGAAAGAATTGCAGTGTTGGTAGGGGTCAGGGTTGCCTTGAATGGTGACCTGCTTGCCATTGTGCAGGAACTTAATGCATTGATGATAGGTTGAGGGGACAGCCTTCATGGCGTGGATCCATGGTCTCCCTAGTAGGATATTATAAGCAAGCTCCTGATCGAGGACTTGGCACACCACATCTTTGATTACCGGTCCCACTTGAATGGGTAGGACAACCATTCCCTTTGTGGTTCTTTCTTCCTCGTCATATGCTTTGATGGTAATTTTCCTCCTTGGATCAACTACTTGTTCAGAGAACCCCAGTGCAAGGACTAGCTTCAATGTGCAAATATTTAAACCGGCACCCCCATCAATGAGAACCCTCTTGATGCGGTGCTTGTGTATGAATGCAACAATGTGCAGAGGGGTGTTATGAGGTTGGGAGACAGAGAGGTCATCCTACTCAGTAAAAGATATGGAGTTGGAAGATGTCAGATTACCTACCATGGTTTGAAACTTTTCTTGGGTCAAATTAGTGGGGATAGTGTTTCCACTAAGGTTTTCTCAAGAATGTCCTTATGAGAAGGAGATAGATGCAAGAGCTCCAATATGGAAATGTGAGCCAGAGTTTTCTATAACTGGTCGACGACATTGTACTGACAGAAATTGGATGAAGATGGTGGCGACCTTGGAGGGGCGGTATTGAGCGTGAATTTACCACTGCGGGTAATTATACTACAACCAATTCGGTTAGGTCCTGGTTGTTGGTTGGGTGAGATGACATTGACCTGTGGAATATGCTTAGAAATGCAGTTTATGGTGTAATCAAATGGAACGCTTGCATAGTTAGCATTACTCATCCCACTGTTCTGATTTGGCCGGTTGCGATTATTGTTGTTGTCGTTACTATTGTTGCCATTGTTGTTGTGGCCATGGGTGTTGTTGTTGTTGTTATATGGCCTATTATGATTCAGAAGTGGATCCCTATAGGCCACATGAGTTTCATTGGAGGTATGCTGTTGTGTCCCTCCCTAATTCTAATCCAGTATATCTTGAATGACATTTTTGAGGCGGATACAGTTGTTAGTTGTATGCCCCCTTCCTCGATGATATTCACAATAGTCTATGTCCTTCCAGTAGGGAGGTTTGACTATAGGCTCATAATCACTTGTTGGCGGTAGAGAAATTTCGTTGTTAGCCAACAACTTCCTTAGTGCAGATTCTTGAGACTCACCCAATGGTGTGAATTTTCTCCTTGGGTTTGAATTGAACCAAGGTCTAGGCTTCCGAGAGGATGGTTTGTTGAGTGCACCATTTCTTGTTTCTCCCTTAAGAGTGAATATGGGTTGCTGTTTAGGAGCTGCCACCTTGGCATCCACTACTCCATTGTTGACCACATTCTTGTTCTTGGTCCAAAACTTTGATTTATTCGTTGTGTAATTGGAAGTAGGTGTGTCCTTGTAGAGCTTGAGAGTTCCTTTAGTGATCATAGCTTTTTCAATGAATAGGCCCATTTCAATGACCTTGGAGAATGATGTAGGGCATTGTATCTGAATCTGATAGCTAAGATCCGTATTTAGGTTGTGGACAAACATTTCCAATAGCTGCTTCTCAGGCATATCGTAAGAACACTTACTAGCTAGCTGTCTCCATCATTGTAAGAAGGTGGTGAATGACTCACCACTCTTTTGTTTGGTGTTGCATAGATCTAGCATAGATACCTCGTGTTCTATGTTGTAAGAGAAGTGCGTTATGAATTTATTGACAAGTTCATCAAAAGTTCTGATTCCTGGTGGGAGACGCAAGAACCACTCCATAGCTTGACCACCTAAAGATCTTGGGAATAGTCTCATCAAGTAGGTCTCATTGTGAGCTACTTCTAAACATTCTGCATTGAATTCCTGGATATGATCTCTAGGGTCCCCTTTCCCTTTATATTTATCAAACTTTGGCACCTCAAACCTGTAGGGGAATGGTCTCATGTCCAGACTTTTGTCAAAGGGGTACGGTGCTATATCTTCCAAGGAATAGTTCTTAGTGTTGGTACCCATTTTGAGGTCTGACATTTCTTGTTTTAGACTTTCGAGTTGTTTTCTCATGTCTTCCATAGGAGCATTTTGGTCCATAGGTTTCTTTCTTCTATCATTTGCATGTGGGACCCTGTCATTTGTATCTCTCTCATTCGCATGTGGGACTATGTCATTCGTGCCCCTCTCATGATCATCACACCTCCTCTCCGGGTCATCGTCTATATTTTCCATGATGGAGGTTATGTCAAAGTCTGCTGGGAGTTTGATTCTGAGACTAGCAAGATGATGGAAGTATTTATGGGGGTCTTCAAGGAGCACTTTCTCTACCAGGTGTTGGAATTTTCTATCTTGGATGTGTGCTACTAATTCTTCATGAGAAATTTCTTCATCATCCTCACGTGGTGTGACGAGGTGATTGGATGAGCCAGCCATTTCTTTTTGCTTGTTGTACTGGGATCGAGTAAGAACCATGCAAGGTGACGCGGGATGGAGGGGACTGGGACTAGAAATTTGGGCAAGGTGCCGACTGAGACTGCAGTGGATGGGATATCTAGGATATGACTTGGACAAGGGATTTTCTCGCTCAATGACTTCAAGTAAGACGGTTGACACAAGATGCTAGCCACTAGTAAGGGTAGTCGATACCAGTCTTACTGTGTAGGGCTTAGTCGTTCAACAAGACTACTAGCAAAAGGTACTGTGACCTACTAGGCTTACGTGAGTTCACTAATGAAATGAAGGACCTATGTCGAGCCAGTATGGGATAGATTGACTTTGGGACAAGAGGTGTTTGGACAGAAAGTGAATGGGATGATTGATGAAAGAGAGAGACTTGGGTGAAATGGATGAAGACTGACTGCAAGGTTGAATCTGATCTCAGAAAGTGAAACTAGGCTGAAATGGGTGCTCTAATCAGGTGAAAATATTCTCTCAAAAATAGGGTAATTGCTCACTGTCGTATATGCGCCGAAACAAATGCGCAGCAGAAATGAACAAATGCGCCGTAAGTCGCAGTGTATGCGTAGCTCTGGTGAAATACAAATGCGCAGCAACATTATGTATATGCGCAGCAAGTCGTTACAAAGGCACAGCAAGTCGCTACAAATGCGCAGCAGAAAGGAGTATATGTGCAGCTCTGATATTTTTGGCAAAATTTTTGGATTTTTCTTTTGTTTTTGGTATTTTTTGGCTGGAAAAGGTCTTCCTGATCTGATATTATGAATTAACAGCAAGAAAACACAGCAAAAACAAAGAATATTTTGTAGTTTTTCATTGTTTTTGTAGTTTTTTTTTACTCTATTTTGGACTAAACTGAACAAAAGCAAGCACAAAAATCCTAGGCGAGAAATGGATTATAAGGGATTTGGGCCACTAGAACAAGAGGTATTTAATGCGGGCAACCGTTCAAGTGGTTACACGTGCAGCGGCACTACTCTCCGTTATGGAGTCTCCCAGCCTCAAAGGGTTGCACCTGAAAAGGTTTTGGGGGAGGTTGGCCGTTGGTGTAACATAACAGCACTTGTTATAGGAAGTTTTCACCTCAAGCACAATTTATTTTAAGTTGCTTGGTAGGGCTTGGCGTTAGCCTGTTACCACTTAGGGTCGTTCCCACTTGGACAAGCGTGCATCCAAGGGCAGGCCCCTCCTAAAGGTTAAACAAATAGAATGACAAGTCTGGCGCTCTGATCACCCAAAAGAGGGGAGAGCATAAGCCTATTGTCATTCACAAACATAGAATACACTGATTAATCCACCCTAGTTAAAAGTAAAAAACTAAATGGGCTAATCTACTCAAACACAGAACTTTGAAGTGATTTTAACAATATAGCAGTGGTTCAATTTTAACCCCATAAATCAATGGTGAGTTCAATTTTAAATCCGCGTAGCACGAGATAGTTAACTTTGAAGTTTTGGTCTCACGATATAGCAATAGTTCATTTTAACCTCAAGATTAATGGTGAGTTCAGTTTTAAACCGCGTAGCACGAGATAGTTAACTTTGAAGTTTTGGTCTCACGATATAGCAATAGTTCATTTTAACCTCAAAATCAAAGGTGAGTTCAGTTTTAATCCCAGATAGCAATAACTTGAAAAGTGTTGCAATGCAAGAAACAAGTGATCCAGTTACTGCTTTCCTAATTAGAGCTAGGTTGGGATTTGAATGCACATCAGTTTTACTAACCCTTGGAAAGTGAAATGTGAACTAATTAAATGCAACTATATGGAACTAAACCCGAGCCTATCCTACAAAACAGCTCTAGCAAACACCTGCAAAAAGGTTAGTGTTAGCAAATTCTCCTAGAAAAGTATTAAAACCATAGCCTATTACAAATGCACAACTTCAGTGATTAGATGCGCAGAAATAATCAACAAAAGCGCAACAATAATGAATGCGCCGCAACAGTGTGTAGAAGCACAACAGGAATACACAGAAGCGCAGAAGGAACAAATGCGCAGCAATTTTGATCAAATGTGCCATATAAATGAACAGATACGCAATGATTTTAAATGTGCAGTAACAGTGTATATATGCACTGTAAAAAGGAACATATGCGCAATATAATCAAAAGCGTCGTAATAGTGCACAAAAGCGCATCGAAAATACACAGATGCGCAGAAATTATAGAAGTACCGTAACAGTCTATATATGCACCGCAGAAATATTTAAATGCACCGAAGTAACCTGTGCGTGACTTTGCATGACCTGTACGGAACCTGCCTTCAAAAAAGCTCAGATTTTGATGAGATAAAGGGGCAAAGGCCCCACGGTGGGCGCCAAAAATGTAAGGGTAAAACGTGAATCAATCAAATGAATAATGTAAGACTCAAACATCAACAGAATAGAAAATAACAAGAAAGATTGAAAGTAAATAGCAATGAATAACACAAAGCAAACCTTCCCTGAAATTGATGCTTCTGTTGTTTGCCTATTACAACCGTCCTTTTGCAGATGAAGTGAGCCCTCAGAGAGTGCACTCCTTTAGGCTGTTCGTAGGAAGTCGATGGTAAATGGCTATGGTGATATGCAATGAAGATGAGCTCTAAGGCAAGTATGTGATCTCAAGCTTGTGAATGGTAAGAGGGTGCCAAAGGCGCGCTGGTGATATTTCTGCAGAGTAATGATGTCAAAAGCCTGGATGATTAGAATGGAGGGATGAGGTTTCATTTATAGACTCAGAAGAATGAGAATCAACGGTTGAGAGAAGATATGAAGATCAACGGCTGAGGATGGTTGAGGAATGTGAAACCAGTAGAAATGTGACAAGTGTCCCAGCTCCATCATGAAAGAGGGGATGTGACAAAATTGATTGGAGAGTTAACTCCATTGACTGGTCAGTTAACAGACTTAATTGATCAGTTAGAAGAGTGGATTATGGAACTGACTAAATTGATAGAGGGATTAACTCAATTGACAGGTTAGTTAACACTTTTGATTGATTAGTTAACTAACCTCTGATTTGAGAAGAAATAGGCCATGTGGGTGAGGGAAAATAAGGTAATTAAATATTAAATATATTTAATTACATGTGCAACCTAATGAGGTGGACAAGGTGAGGTGGAAAGGTGAGGTGTAAAGGTGAGGTGGATTTTTGGAATTTAGAACTTAGGATAGAAGAATTTGGATTAATTAAATAATTTATGATTATTTAATTGTGTAGGACATTTAGAAGAATTTTAATTAAATAAATTAAATTTATTTAATTATGGATTAGTGAATCAATTAAATAAATTTAGAATATTTATTTAATTGATAGAAGAATGGAATAAATATTTAGAATATTTATTTAGGATGATTTGTGTCATTTTTAGACATATACAATGTCTTACAATTGACATGCCTTGTCTATGCTTCCATACTTTACATACATGTCTACAAGGGCAGCTGCACTTCATATCGTCTCTCTCTATTTCTCTCCCCTCTCTACATCTGATCCTTTCTTTGAGTCTCTGCTTCCCTCCCCTCTCTACCTCCCACATTCTCTTTCACTCTCTTCTTCCCTCCCCTATCTACCTTCTACTATCTCTCTCACTCTCTACTTCCCTCTCCTATCTACCTCCTACTCTCTTTCTGAGTCTTTGCTTCCCTTGCCTCTCTACATCCTACCTTCTCTCTCACTCTCTTCTCCCCCTCCCTCTCTACCTCTTACCCTCTCTCTCACTTTCTACTTCCCTCCCCTGTCTACCTCCTACCCTCTCTCTCTGTCTCTGCTTCCCTCCCCTATCTACCTCCTACCCTCTCTCTCTTCTTCCTTACCCTGTCTACCTCCTATGGTCCTCTCCCACTCTCTACTTCCATCATGTCTCTACCTCCTATCCTCTCTCTCACTCTCTAATTCCCTCCCCTCTCTACCTGTCCTCCTCATTCTTCCCATCCAAAGAAATTTCATAAATTATCTTGTTTCCATTTCATTGAATCCCAATTTATATCATCATCCATATTTACATGTCTTATTTTTCTTACATTTCCATGTTCTTTGTCAACAAGGGAGAGTGAGAGAGAGGAAAAGGGAGAGAGGATGGAGATGGAGGGGAGAGATACCTGGTGATAGGGAGAGAGAGAGAGAGAGAGAGAGAGAGAGAGAGAGAGAGAGAGAGAGAGAGAGAGAGAGTCCTAGTTTTCTTGTTTTGGAGAGAGAGAGAGGGTGGGTCAGGTTTATGAGTTTAGGATTGCTTAAGTTTAGGGTTTAGGGGAATCATTTAGGGTTTAGGGGTTTAGGGTTGCTCAGGTTTATGGTTTAAGGGTTAGGATTTAGGGGCATTATTTAGGGTTTAGGGGTTTTGGGAGAGAGAGAGAAGTTTAGAGTTGCTCAGGTTTAGGTCATTATTTAGGGTTTATGAGCTTAGGGTTGCTTATACCTTTAGGGGAATTATTTATGGTTTATGAGTTTAGGGTTGCTCAAATTTAGGGTTTAGGGTTTAGGGTTAGGGTTTAGGGGAATTATAAATAGGGTTTAGGGGTTTACGATTGCTTAGGTTTATGGTTTAGGGGTTAGGGTTTAGGTGTTAGGGATTTAGGGTTGCTCAGGTTTAGGGTAAATAGGGGTTAGGGTTTAGAGAGAGAGAGAGAGAGAGGGGATCGATAGATATTGGGAGAGATCTAGGGAGATAGAGGTTTAGAGTTGCTTCCAGGGTTTATGGTTTAGAGGTTTGGGGTTTAGGGTTGCTCAGTTTTAGGGTTTAGGGGTTAGGGGTTAGGGTTTAGGGGCATTATTTAGGGTAACTTAAGGTTTATGTTTTAGGGGTTAGGGGTTAAGGTTTAGAGGTTTAGGTTAGGGTTTAGAGAGAGAGGACTGATAGGGAGATATAGAGGAGACCGAGGGGAGACATAGGGAGATAGAGGGTGAGGGACATGGCTAGAGACATAGGCAGAGAGATTGAGAGGTAGAGGGATGATAGAGACAAGGAGATAAGATTTAGGGTTTAGGGGTTAGGAGTTTAGAGAGGGAGAGATATGGAGATAGAGGGTGAGGAACATGGCCAGATACATAGCCAGAGAGATTGAGAGGTAGAGAGATGATAGAGACAAGGGGATATGGGTTTAGGGTTGATCAGGTTTAGAGTTTAGGGCTTAGGAGTTTAGAGAGGGAGAGATAGGGAGATAGAGGGTGATGGATATAGTCAAAGACATAGGCAGAGAGATTGAGAGGTAGAGGGATGATAAAGACAAGGAGATAAGGGTTTAGGGTTGATTAGGTTTAGGGTTGATCGGGTTTAGGGTTTATGGTTGGTATATATGATGTATAGAATGGTGTAAATGACTAACATATTGGCGCTTATGATGTTCTGATGGCTCATGTGTCTAGCAGAGGGTAGAATGACTCCTGTGACTGGCTAGGTGTAGAATGATGTTTGTGATTGATAGGTAGGTGCTACTAAGGAGCATATTGGCACATACGATATACAAAATGGTGCAAATGACTAACAGATTGGCATTATGATCTTCTAATGGCTACTGGTGAGGTATTTGTTTGATTTTGATTTTTTTGGGGATCATTTGAGATGGAGCTTAGATTGATTTGGGATGGAGTTGGGATAAAATGGATTGGTTTAGGGATAATGAGATGTGAAGGACTAGATTAGGAATGATTTGGGAATGATTAGAATGGTTTTAGGGATGGTCTGAAGTGGTTTAGTGTTGATTAGGGAATGATTAGAATGATTTAGGAATAGTTTAGGGATGGTATTTGAGATGAAATCTAGGTTGATTGGAAAATGATTAGGGATGATGTTAAATTGATTTGGATGTGATTTGGGATGGTGTGAAGTGGTTTAGGGCTGATTAGAAGTAGTTTAGGGATGATTAGAGATGAAATTGAATGGATTAGGGATGTTTTGGGATTGATTAGGAATGAATTTGGCTGGAATGAAAGCTTAATGTTTTCATGTTTTCACATTATAGAGATTGGGAGAGATAGGGAGATAGAGGTTTAGGGTTGCTTCCAGGTTTTATGGTTTAGGGACCTTAGGGGTTTTGGGGTTTAGGGTTGCTCATTTTTAGGGTTTAGGGGTTAGGGGTTAGGGTTTAGGGACATTATTTAGGGTTTAGGGTTTATGGTTTAGGGGTTAGGGGTTAAGGTTTAGAGGTTTAGGTTTATGGTTTAGGTAGAGAGGTGAATAGGGAGATACAGAGGAGACCGAGCTTGGGAGAGATATCTCTGTCTCCTCTATCCCTCTCTCTAACTATACCTACCTTTGCTTCTAGGTTTTATGGCTTAGGGACCTTAGGGGTTTAGGGGTTTAGGGTTGCTGGATTTTAGGGTTTAGGGTTAGGGGTTAGGGGCATTATTAAGGGTTTATGGTTTAGGTAGAGGGGAGAATAGGGATCCCTATCTCTATCTCTCTAGATATATGGATCCCTATCTCTTAATCTATCCCTCGCTACCTCTCTATCCTCCTCTTTATCTCTCTCCCCATCCTTCTACCTCTTGAAATCTCTCTCCCTATGTCTCTAGACATCTCTTGATCTCTTTCCCTATGAAGCTATCTATCCTCATAACCCCATCTCTTAATATACCCCTCTCTACCTCTCTCTCTATATTTCCCTATCTATCTCTCCCTTGCTAGATCTATCTCCCTATATCTCCCCTCTATATATATGTATCTCTATCTTTCTCCCTCTATAGACCCCTTTCTCTATCTCGATACCCATCTCTCCCTTTCCCCGTCTCTATATCCACCTATCCTCTCTATCTCCATGTCCCTCTCTATTTCTCCATGTCTCCCGATCCCTCTTTATATATAGG
The DNA here is from genome assembly GCA_027924645.1 of Cunninghamia lanceolata. Classification (NCBI taxonomy): domain Eukaryota; kingdom Viridiplantae; phylum Streptophyta; class Pinopsida; order Cupressales; family Cupressaceae; genus Cunninghamia; species Cunninghamia lanceolata. The sequence continues at coordinate 400,313 of BSBN01001315.1, read as the reverse complement.
ATAGAGAAATGAAGAGAGAGAGAGACTCTCTCATGTAGATACAAGGTTACCTTTATGTTATCATGCTTCCCATAATGCGCTCACGTTATTGGAAGCATGGAAAATGGTAAAAAAGCATGTGGGATCCGTGTTTCAGACCCCACATGCCTGTTATTCCTACTTTTTACAAGTATATCAGACAAAAAAATGCTTTTCATGTTGGTTGACTAATTGAGAATCATTTTTATATGAATCCACCACCTTTTTTTGTTTTTTCAACGTAGAAGAAGTGATTTTTCATGTTTTTGGAGAAAATTTGATTATTTAAACTGAAAGTCTCATGTTTCATGTGTGATTTTGTTTCAAAGCTAATTACCATTGATATATAGATTGAATTTGATGATATATGTTTGTTTTTTACATAAATTTTACTAATCCTATTCTAGAATTATATAGAATACATAATCAAACTTGAGAAAAACAAGAATTTGAAGATTTTGAAGCCATCTTTTGGAGAATTGGTCAACTGCAATATCGAATTCTAAGGTATGTTCAATTTTAATTCACAATAATATGTTCTTATGTTCTTTATGTATTTAAATGTCTTTATGTCTTTATGTTTTTTATGTTCTTCTTGACATATATGTGTCTAGGTGTATCAGTTAGTTCAGTCAAAGAGACTCAAAATTCTTTATGTTTCCACCTTCTTTCCGCCCTTCATGCCTTTATTTCACCTATTTTCAGCTATACAAGAGAAAAACATTATCAAATACTTAATAAAATAATTTTAGTGAACAATTGTTTGTCATACTCATATTCGAGTGTATACATGGAGCCAAAATTGATTTTGGAAGACTCTTAATTTTTGCCTTAGGATGACATAAGATGATACAAAGGGGGTTACAAGGAGATAAAACACTAAAAAGGAGGTTTTCATGAGTGTAGGACAGTCATGTAAGTCTATATAACAGTCCACTATCATAGTCTATATATAACCTTGCTGCCATGTATGATCCTCCTTGCATTTGAAGGTCATTTTACAATGCTATGAAAGTTATAATTTATTACAAAGTGGTCCTTCTTATTGCATCTATGTACAATGAAATTCATACATTTATACATTGTTTATAATGAATGTGTAAAGAGTTCTCTTCCTACAACTATGTACATGCTACAACTGAGATAAGAGTTTGTGCACATTACAATAATGAAAACCATCACTGTTATGCTACAACATGCTACAAGTCATCTATGTTACATGTTATAACATTTATGTTACTATGGAACACAAATGTGCATGCTTACAACACCCAAAACATGTCATCACTAGCTCTTACATTCTCTATTTTCCTTGTCTTTTCTTGACCTCCAAGTGGACATACTTCTCATACTCACCCATAGTGAGTGAAACCTACTACTTGCTTGCTCTACAAGTGAAAAACTTGAACACAACTCAATCCATAGGAAAAACTTGGAGTGCTAATCAAATGCCCCTACAAATGAAAGCAACTCACACTTGTCTCCTTTGCAAATCAAGTAAATACTCTATCTAAGTAGATCATTACATACTAACATCATTGAATGTTGATGTAGACTAATGTGAGAGCTATTCTCTCTTTGAATTTGATGTTTTAGTGTGCTTTTTTTTCCTTTGTGGTTGATTACTCTTGCATTTGTCATTTGGGTGAATCTTTAGATGAAGCTTCCAACACTTGTCATAACAATATCCTCCAACCTTGAAATAAGACCAATAGTTGTTAGATTTGTACATACTCAAATCAACTTGTTTGTTATCTTATTTGAGTTTTTTTTGGCCTTTCTCTTCCCTTAGTTTTGGAGAGTTATTTCTTTTTCCATCCTTGCTATGGAAAATATGCTCCTTAGTGGTGTTTCCTTTGTGCATCATTCTACAATTTACTACTTCATATTTCTACTTCTTAGAGATACAACCATTCAATTTTCCCCTTTAGAATGTTTGAAATAGGCTCCCAAATGATGCACTACAAGGTGACAACAACTTGGTTTTACAAAGTTTCACAAACTTGTGTTCTTGATTTGACTCACAAACTCTCTCAATGACCCTTCAATGCATTAAGTCTACAACAGACAACTAGGGTTCAGACCTTCATATGAACTAGATGAGGCATCTAACAAGATTATGTTCACAAACTAGAACCAACTAAACCACTCTTCAAGTCACAAGGATCCCCTCTTAGCAACCAATCTGCCCAAGCCCTCAAATCTTAGGTGCTTAAGGGCATCATAAGGCATAAGGGCTCCAAGCTATTCCCCAACCCCAACACAAGCATAAACCATGTCAATATAATGTATTCAAACCAATTTTGTCACTTTTAGTGCCTGGAAACATCAACCAATGTCTGATCCACAAATCACTCCTTAAGGCCTAGTAGCCTTCCAAACTTGAAAAATATGCATAAATTTGCGTAAACTCAGCCAACCCACAAACCAAAAAGTATTTAGACACCCATTATGGAGTAAAAAAACATATCAAAAGATTTCATGCCCTTGTTTGAGGAAAAATGTGAGTTCTATAACTGGCCCTCTCTAGAAATAGTTCTAATTTGGTCGAATTAACAAAGCAAGTACCCTAGGATCATTCAATAACCACTCCAAACCCCAAAAAATTAGATCTATATGTTACAAAACTTCACATTCCACCATTGGTTAGTATAGCCATGCTCATCTAGGGTGCAAACTAGAAAACCCTTCATTTCTTCACAAATAAGGGGGTTTTAATGAAAATCTCATATCCACTCCAACCCAGAACAAACTAACACTTGATTCACATTTAAATAGGTTTGCATATGCTATAGGAACACTTACTTGGCCAGGTTGCATTCAAATTCACAAAGAACCACTATTTAGCCACCCTTTCCACTGGGAAAATGCATGAAAATGCCCTTAGGGCATTACACAAAACCCTCTTAGACTCCTTCCCTGCACAAAACCTTCCACATTCATGTTAGATACATCAAACTTAGCCTATCCACCAAGACACATGTTTATATAGTAGGTGGATAGGTAAATTAGCCATTTTTTTCTCTCAAAACCCTTATTCTAACAGTCCACTAGGCAGTTTCAGAAATTCAATTAGAAATCCCTCTAAACCCAATGAAAAACCCTCAAAATAGGTGTAAATAAAAGTTAACACATACACCTAACTCATCCAATGAATTTTAAGACTTGACAATACCGTAAAGGGCCTAGGTACAGTCTGAAACCGTGAATTTGCAGAAAAAAATGAGTTACAACAGAAAAATAGGGTATAACTTCTTATTTCTTCCTCCAAGTTCATCCTCTCTTCTATTCAAACTAGATTCAAGTGTATATGTGTGTTCAAATGCATACTCCATGACTTATGTATGTTCAAGTTATCTTGATATGAGGTGTCTTATTCAGAAGTTTGTAAAACCTTGTTATTCATTCTGACTGTGCTATTCATTGTCATTATAAAATTTCTAATGATCATTGTCTTATTCTTCATGCTTGTAGAAATCATCAGCATGCCGAGGAAACAAGAAAAGACAATAACACCAGAAGAGCGTGAAGCTGAGAATGAGAGGAAAAGAGAAAGAATGAGGCAAATTTAGGAAAGTAGGAAATTGTCAACCATACAAGAAGATATTCCACCATTGCCAATTGAAGAGGAACATGACACGTCTAATGAATCTAAGAGAGAGATGGAATTGGTGGCACAAAGGGAACGAATGCAAAACCTTCGTGCAATGAGGAAAGTGAATCTCCAAGTTGGAGGCACTCCATCATCCACAGGTCAAGTTGAAGGAACACCATCATTATCTTCTTGAATTGGAGACACTCCATCTTTCACAAGTGAAGTAGAAGGCACATCTACATTTTCTTCTCAAGTTGGTCACACGCCATCATTCACACCTCAAGTTGAAGGTACGTCAATTTCAACCTTTTCACCTCCAATCGAAGGTACGTTATCTACCCCATCTCAAGTAAATATTGAAAAAATTCCTAATGTTTAGTTTACTTTACCAAATAAAATGCCTCCCAGAATTTTACATAAGAGGCCTAAGTTTCTAATTGATATTGATGAGAATGTATTGGAGCCCATGCAGGATAAGATTCCCATGTGTACTTGCCAAAGACATGCAAATAAGATATGGAAATTATTCTTTGAGAATTTAAATGAAACTGAAAGATGTCAATTCTTTGTTGAACTGATGAGAAATCTAAAATTTAGGCCCACTATGAAGATTCTTGGCCTAAGAACATCGAATACATCAAGTGAAAAATCAATTGTCAAGAATCTAATGAGTGCATATGAGAGTGTGGGTTCCACCTCACACACCAAGGATAGTAATGTCACACAATGTGTCATTACATCGACAATTGTAACCCAACAAACAAAAAAAGCTCACCTCATTAGAAAGACAAGTCAAGCATTGAAAATAAATAGAAAAACTCTAATGAGAGCCATTGGAAGACGTTAAAGAGTTCAGGATCCAAACACTAATGAATTGTGGGCATTCTCTGGGAGACTCCCACGGAAAGACAAAGTTGTCGAATTTTTGAAATCACTAATTGAAGACTTTTGGAAGAATTACACAAGGGTATCTTCGAATCAAAGGGATGTGGTAAGAAGGAGAATCGGTAGTTGAAACCGTGAGCCACATCCAAAGCATTTTTTGGATATGACTCAAACATAGTTTTTTGGTAAATTTCTAGAGAAGTATCCTCAAATTAAAATTTCTCAAAGATATTTTGAAATGCTAAAACCTTTCTTTGTCAAAATAAATCACACATGCACTACTTGTTGTTGTAGATTATAGATTGAATTTTCTAACCATTTTGATGTTTATCGGTCTATATGTTTAGATTTGCATACTAACAATGTTTTGGAGGGTTGTGGCATACGTGCCCCACTAACTACCTCAAGAGACTTCATATCAATGATTTTATGTGATAGAGAAGAAGGTCAATTATTCTACAATAAATTATGCTTGGATGGCACATGTCAGCATTGCGCTGGCTTGCAACGTATGCTAATATGTGAACATATGGAAAGAACACATGCGGTTGGAAATGAACTAGTAGAGTTTGGCAAGTATAAAACAGTGGCATACAATACAAGAGATGGTAAAGAAGCAAAAAGGTGTGAATATGTTATTCAGAAGATTCCAGTGTATCAGTTTATACCTATATTTCATGACAACATAGTGTATGAGTATGTAAGACATGCCCATAGAGCTCGATGGTTGGACTTGCAATTCAAGTTATGCAAGGACACTTTTCCAGTTGGTCGCATTGTTTCAGTCATCGACTTTGCAGAGAATTACAGTCTATAGCCACAGTGTGAGGTGCAATCCCAATATTATAACTTGACACAGGTTTCTATATTTGTGCACATCGCATTCATTCATGCAAATGATAGTACAGAGGATGATAGAAAGATCATAAGGGAGTATCATTTTTATATAAACAATGATCATACACATTCTGTAGAGTTTGTGCAAGGTTGTTTTCAGGTGTTCTACAATGATCTAGCTAGAAGGGGCATATCATTCAGTCAGCATATCATATGGTCGGATAACTATGCATCACAATTCAAGAACTCACAAAATTTCTATTGGTTGAGAAGGAGGCATAATATTACAGGTGTTTAGCATATGTGGAACTTTTGTTAGGCTGAGCATGGAAAGGGGGAGCATGATGGTGCAGGAGTGTGTATCAAAAGAGTCATAACACGAGAAGAGTTAAAGTATAAAGACAATGCAAAGTTGACAGATGCAAAATCAATCATTGAGTGGTGTAATGCTTTGATGGGTCTAGGTAATGAAGGTAAGTCTTTAGTTTGTAGATTTTTTTGGTTGATAGATGATACTAACATTGCACCATATGAGGACTATTGTACACTAATAGGATCAAGTGAGCTACACTCTATCAGAAGCTCAATTGCAAGTTCATAGAGTATACATACGCAGAAGATGGCGTGCTTTTGTTCTCCATGTACAATTCAAGCTTGGAATGAGTGCAAGTCAAGGGAGTGGGTTGACAAATGGAAGTTTAGTTATCTTAGCCCACTTGACACGTATCGACCCCCGACGACACTAGAATTGACAGAGATGGAATCGTCAGTTGACTTTGACCACATATCAGATCTAGTTCAACCAGGTAATATATCTACTTGCATAGTTAAATTTGAAATTCCTAATGTTATCTTTGTTGGAAACAAGGCAAATAACTGAGAGGGGGGGTGAATCAGTTATCTCAAATATCTTAACTTTCTTATCTCCTTTAATAATTAGTGCAGCATCAAAACATATAAGCATACATAATCATGAGAGCAGAAATAAAATCAATGCACATAACACAAGGATTTTTATGTGGAAAGCCCTGTTAAGGGAAAAACCACGAGGTGACTAACCCAAGATTGTATTCTCTGTTAAAAGAATAAGAAGTACAAAATGACACTTGCCAATTAGGGCTCATTGCCCAATCACACTACTCACAAGAGGCACACTGCCTACAAGAGACTCACTGTCTACAAAGTTTATATAAGGTAACCAGGTGTTTGAACTAATGAGAGGCATCCACAAATGCTGAAGTTCAGTTCCGGTTAGGATCAATAGACTGATCTAATGCACTTCATTCTTCCTCTGCTCTAGTGCTGCTGCTCTGTCACATATCGGACTTGTATAGTTGCTTCCACACTTATCTCTGCCTTCCCTCACACCTTATTTCATCATATCTATATTTCCACACACCTTCATATTGGAATCCATCTGGTATATATATCCGCACCAAGGATTTTGACAACTTTCTAGTCAGCAACCGGAATACTCAAGATATTTACAAAATACTGATTTGTCAGCTGAATCCATGCTTGATATGTGATGCGTATCAAAATCATAGACATTGAAGTCATTAATCATGTCGGCAATATTGTATGATCCCTTAATTAGCTTGATCAACATCAATTACTCATATGGATTGAAGTCTGATACTTTGTCGGTCAATTCTTCCTCGGTCTACTTTGCCTGTCTGCAACCCAATACTCAGATGCTCATATCTTTTCCATGTTTTCTCACCGGAGGCTCAATTTCTGGAATATAGTAGTCATGATGCTCCTCTTGACTTTGCCAAGTCCGTAACTTGCTAAGTTACACCATCTGAGAGATCCAGACCTATTTGTCGGACCTTGCTACATGCTCTGTTCTTGTTCACCGGACCAAAACAATCTTCAATCTGACTTCCAGTATAGGCATACTATGTGCTGCGGATGTGTGGGATAGACTTTGTTGCCATCAATGACAACACTCATGAAGCCACATAGTGTCTCTTGCCAACAATCTCCCCCTTTGGCATTGATGGCAACACTTAGTGAAAAATGACTAAGTGTCGCATCAAACTCCCCCTTGGCTGATGCTCTATCTTATGCACTATTTTACTGGAGCTCCCCCTTAGCTGGATTCCACATTTTTCACTACTCCTCACTCCCCCTTTGACATCAATGGAAAAAGGTGGAATCCGCACACCAAAATTTGCAAAAATTGACCTATACATAGCCGCATAAGTATGTATATACATGTTATACTTACATATACTTGAGTATATCCGCAAAAGTGGCCTTCAACTGTACATACTCTGTGGCCCAACTTTGCTTCATCCTGTCCAAAATGGAGATGTGACCACTCAAAAAAAATGCATATGCTTCTACTCTTCTTAAGTCTGTCGGATCACTGGTCCGGACTGTGGTCTGAGCTTCTATTAAGGCCTCATGCATTGCCTCTTAGGGATGATTATCCCTCTAAGTTCACTCATTCTATTTATTATATTCTTCCTTTCTTTCTCCAGCCTCTTTATTTCATTTATAATGACAATGGCTTGGAATTCTTGACTCATTATGGATGAAGTAAGGGGATCAAAATTTTGAGATAAACTTGACAGTTTACCTTCTTGTTCTTCCACCTTCTTTTCAATATCCTCTGTCACTTTAGACCAGGATAGACAAAATTTGTACATGTCATCACCATCCTTAAGAGCATTTTCAAGGCTCTTTATCCCAATATCTAGGGTCCTCTTGTCATTAGTAATGAGTCCCTGTACTTCAGTGAACCTTTTTCCCAAAAACTTTTTTCGGACCTTTTCTTCTGCCGATTTCTCTAAGGAATCAAAGTGAGTGCTAACAGAGTTTACCAAAGATTTCAAATTACCAAATGGAGAGGCCAAAGGATCTTTTTGAAAAGATGGCATGATCTTCTCCAGCATACCGGATGCAATCTCTAACAGCTTGCAGTCTTCCATGTGAGACTTCAGAAGCTTTTCTTTTGCTTTAGCTTGGGCAAAAGATGCTATTTTCATTGTCTGGACCAGAGAGAGGGAATCAAAATTTAGTGGTCCATGGAATAGTTCCGGTTCATCTATTTCCATCAACTCTTTGTTCAAGAAATTCTTAACTGCCTCTGTAGTGTCTCTTGCCAGAGACTGAATCTTCTTTTCTTTTGGAATCTCAGAGCTGTCATTAGAGTTCTTCTCTGTTTGTTCTTCTTTACCCTTTGCCTCCTCTTCTTGACTCACTTCTTCCTCTTTTCTTCCTTCTCCTTCAATTCCTGAATCTGGAATGTCTACAGTGGGATCCAGAGAAGAGATGTTAACTACTTCATGAGCTTCTTCTTCCAGAATAGAGGAATCCAAGTCCATAGACTTCTCCTCATCTATCTCTTTGACACTTGTACATTTTTGTCCATAGATTCTTCATTTGATGCATTTAATCCTTCGATATCCATGGTAGAAGGATCATCTATTTCCTCTATAATAGGAAGATTGAATCTTTCGAAGGCATTCCGGAGAATGTCTTCTGTTTCCCTTGTTACCTGATCAGTTTCTCCAAGCATAAGTTTGTTCATTCTTGCTTTGCTCTGGAATTCATCCTTGCAATCCTTAAAGATCATGTTCATTTGCTTTGGAGTAATGGAAGGATAGAGTTGAATTGCAATCTGTTCTCAGATCTCTAAGTCCTTTGCCTTGGCATTCTCTTTTCTAAGTTCAAGTACCTTCTCTAGACTTTTGGGAATTAATGAAATGATTTCAATGAATGCCTTATTATAAATATTTAGGTACCTGACTGTAGCATCTTCTAAGATCCTCTTGTCAATATCACTATACTCATCATAAAATTCTGTTACTGGTTGCAAATTTCCATCCAGAGTGACTGCCTTGATGATATCATCAATAGAAAGAGTGGGCTTTTCAACAAATTCTTCTACCTTTTCTTCTTTGTTTTCATTGGCAGAGGATTCCCTGGATGTTTTCTTCTTCTTCTTCATTTTCCTAACTTCCTCATCTGACTCTGTTTCTTCATCATCCTTTTGACTTATGTAAGACCTTGTGGCTTTTGTTTTCATTCTCTTTTCTCCCTTTCCAGATGTTTTGGATTTCAGTTTGGAGGCTCTTGAGCTCTTAGGGGTGGCAGGTGCAGAGCTCTTAGTGGATCTAGTCTAGGAGAGGCTTGTACCGAAACACTTCCTTTTTTTGTTTCGTGTTTCTCTTTCTCATCTCTTTCTATTTTCTCTCTATTTGCATCAACTGCCTCTTTTTATATGCCATATCTTTTGGCAATTTCCTCTACTTCCCTCCTAACTTTCCTTTTTATCTCTAGTTGTCTCAGTTCTTCATTTGATGCATTTAATCCTTCGACATCCATGGTAGAAGGTTCTTCATCTATTTCCTCTATAATAGGAAGATTGAATCTTTTGAAGGCATTCTGGAGGATGTCTTCTATTTCCCTTGCTACCTGATTAGTTTCTCCAAGCATAAGTTTGTTCATTCTTGCTTTGCTCTAGAATTCATCCTTGCAATCCTTAAAGATCATGTTCATTTTCTTTGGAGTAATGGAAGGATAGAGCTAAATTGCAATATGTTCTCGGATCTCTAAGTCCTTTGCCTTGGCATTCTCTTTTCTAAGTTCAAGTACCTTCTCTAGACTTTTGGGAATTAATGAAATGATTTTAATGAATGCCTTATTATAAATATTCAGGTACCTGACTGTAGCATCTTCCAAGATCCTCTTGTCAATATCACTATACTCATCATAAAATTCTATTACCGGTTGCAGATTTCCATCCAGAGTGACTGCCTTGATGATATCATCAATAGAAAGAGTGGGCTTTTCAACAAATTCTTCTACCTTTTCTTCTTTGTTTTCACTGGCAGAGGATTCCTCGGATGTTTTCTTCTTCTTCTTCATTTTCCTAGCTTCCTCATCTGACTCTGTTTCTTCATCATCCTTTTGACTTATGTAAGACCTTGTGGCTTTTGTTTTCATTCTCTTTTCTCCCTTTCTAGATGTTTTGGCTTCCGGTTTGGAGGCTTTTGAGCTTTTAGGGGTGGCAGGTGCAGAGCTCTTGGTGGATCTAGTCCGGGAGGAGGCTTGTACCAGAACACTTCCTTTTTTTGTTTCATGTTTCTCTTTCTTAGCTCTTTCTATTTTCTCTCTGTTTGCATCAACTGCCTCTTTTTATATGCCATATCTTTTGGCAATTTCCTCTACTTCCCTCCTAACTTTCCTTTTTATCTCCAGTTGTCTCAGTTCCTAACCTGTCTACCTCAAGGTCCTTAGGCTAACTTAGCAAGTGTTGAATATGCAGCTCCAAGATTTTCTCATCGACCTCATATCCCATTGGCATTATCCAAACTATTCTAGGCTCAACTGCCTCTATTAGGCATTGATCAGTATCTACCATAAAACACACTGTAGCCTTGTATTTTTCTACTATGGATTGAGGCATCCTTTCCCTAGCTTGCATCATACTTTGGAAGTTCTTGAAGTAACCCCATAGTGATGTGCTTTAAGCCTTAGCATCACCAAGTCCATACATATAGTCTCTGATCTATATGGCAACTGGTCTGTCATTTTGTCATACCCAACCACTTGATCCGGGTAGCTCATTCATATAGTAAACGAACAGACATAGTATCAGAAAGTCGTATTTGAAGGAATTCTTCTTGTCTTTTTTGATCTTTTGCAAGTTTTCTAATAGCTGATTCAGGAGAAGGTCGCATAGATCATAATCTGCATTTTCCCTTAACATCTGATATGCTGTATATATTGCAGTCCCAAACACAGAGTTCTCCCTGCTAGAATGATAGATCTTATATCCTATTATCATTGAAGCAAACTTGACATCCAGATCTGTGATGTCATCAATTGTCATTGCTCTTTTGTCAAACTTAGATCCGGTAACTTCAGTAACTGTCTGGTTTTTGATAGATTTGAGTGCAGGTAACCCACCGAATGAGTGTAGTCCAGTTACTGCCCTAATGGCATCTTTTGTTATCTTGAAAGGCTTCATTAACCACATGAAATTGTCATGTATTCTGCTAAGAACATACCGGACCCAATCATCTTCTGCGAAACAGGGAAAGTGGATGCAATGTCCAAAGTGCTTATCCTGGAGGGCTTTGTATTGAGGTTTAAGTTCAAAAATTTTATCTATTAATTGTTTATGGTAGATGTCCATCAACTTAGATTCTCCAAATTCCTCAATATTGGCGTGGATGTAAACCCTAACATCTTCTACATGCAGTACCCCATGCAGAATGCTAGAAAAAATGCCTAAGGGATCAACTTCTAGGGATTTGTAGGGGTGTTTCTTAAACTTTGGGCATGGCCTATCAATGATCTTAACAACCATTGGAGTAGCCATTTTTGCAAAATATTCAGAGAGAGATATTCAGAATGGAAGTACCTTTTTATGCTTTTAGGGTTCAAAATAAGAGCCGGAACAAATCGCTGGTTGAATTAGATTTTGCAATTAATCTTTGAGATAGTTGTAGAAACTTGATGCAGAGCCCTTCTTTTATTCTTCTCAAATGCAAATGTGCAAATGATGAGTGAAAGAACCCTTTTATTCTTTTGTAAACCCTAATTTCCTTTTGCAATAAATGCACAACTTAAGTTATCTGGTTGCCTTGTTCTGAGAGAGATCTTTTTGAATCACTGTGTTGCACTTAGAGTCATTTTCAGTGATAATTGACAATGTATCTTCTTTCCTCCAATCATACCATGGATCCACAGATCAAGATATCTCAATTTTGAATCATACTAGATCTGTCTGTGAAAATCCTACTTTACCGGATGGCTGTCAAACTGGATCAATCTTGGATGATTAAACTCTTGTAAAACTCCATGCGGATCTTTCATATTTTCACCAAGGGTTATTTGGATAATTTTTGGAGAACCCTTTAATCCGCAACATTCCATGTGCCAAATTTAGGGACCAATTCACTGGCTGGGGGAATTTATTTTTCTTTGTGACTCCCCCTGAGCCAGAGCTCATCTGTTTAGTTTCTGAAAGGAATATCAACACCATATTCTGGTGCGGATCCATCCCCAACATTTTCTATTTTCTTCTTCATCTAAATCTTGCTCATCTCCCTTTGAACTTCATCTGCATTCACTTTACCTTTTCCTTTATCTTGATTTTGATTATGATGCACCGGACCCTTTTTATCCTAATTTTTACTTCTGCAGAATTTGGCAATATGATCAGATCTATTACAATTGTAACAAACAACATTTATTTGCATATTTGACTGATATCCTCTTGATCTGTATTGATTAGCCATATGTCCCATTCTATTGCATGCAAATCATCTACCATTGAATGTATTGTTTATTTGCATATTTCTGCATTCATGAGATTTGTGACCATACCTTTTGCAGTTGAAACATTGTCTGGAGATGGATGGATTAGTCTGATTCATTCTCCTTCTGTACTGAGTTGCTTTATAACCAAATTTGTTGCAATTGAAGCAGTATCTATTGAAGGATGGATATCTTTGAGCATTTGGTTGCCTTACCAGAGGTCTTCTAGGCCTATTTCTTTAATTTCCTGATCCAAAATTCTTCTGACCAGATCCGGAGCTTTCACCTTTCTCATATCCCAAGCCACGCTTGTCATCCACCCTCTTTTGGCTTTCAAGAAGAACTTCAAGTTGAGCTAAGCTTATCTTGAATTTCTCTTTGTATTCATTTGTTGTTCGAAGATCTTGTTTAAGAGTGTCTATCTAATTCTCAAGTTGTTCTTCATTATCTCTAGCTTCTTCAAGATTAGATTCAAGATGCCTGATTATTCTATCCATTTTGTGCAGTCCTCTATTTTCTCCTTGAGGGATTGTTTTAGATTATCTTCATTTTTCCTTTTCTCTTCAATTTCTTGGGTGAATCTCATAACCCCTGATTCCATCTCATGCCTTACCATAATGACCTCTTTTGATAGCTTTTCACATAGCTTGTTTTTCTCATTCAGATCTTCATTAGTATCATTGGCTTCACTCTGACTTGCTAATATTTGAAGTAGTTCCTTTCTCTTTTTCACAGAGATACTCAGTTTTTCTTTTAGCTCATTTATGAAATCATCAACTTGTTTGAGTCTTTCTCTCAAGTTATTGACTTCAGAGTTAGATTGCTCAAGATCATCTAGGGCAGACTAAAGTTGTTCCTTCATACCATACATATCCATTGAGATTCCCAGATCTTCCTCAAGTTGTTAGGCTCTGTTTAGAGGAACTTGGCTCTGATACCAATTGTTGGAAACAAGGCAGATAACTGAGAGGGGGGTGAATCAGTTATCTCAAATATCTTAACTTTCTTTTCTCCTTTAATAATTAGTGCAACATCAAAACATATAAGCATACATAATCATGAGAGCAGAAATAAAATCAATACACATAACACAAGGATTTTTATGTGGAAATCCTTGTTAAGGGAATAACCATGGGGTGACTAACCCAAGAATATTTTCTTTGTTAAAAGAATAAGAAGTACAAAATGGCACTTGCCAATTAGGGCTCACTGCTCGAGCACACTATTCACAAGAGGCACACTGCCTACAAGAGACTCACTGTCTACAAAGTTTACAGAAGGTAACTAGGTGTTTGAACTAATGAGAGGCATCCACAAATGCTGAAGTTCATTTCCGGTTAGGCTCAATATACTGATCTAATGCACTTCATTTTTTCTCTGCTCTAGTGCTGCTGCTTTGTCACATATCGGACTTGTATAGCCGCTTCCACACTTATCTCTACCTTCCCTCACACCTTATTTCATCATATCTATATTCCCACACACCTTCATATTAGAATCCATCTAGTATATATATCCACACCAAGGATTTCAACAACTTTCTAGTCGGCAACCGGAATACTCAAGATATTTACAAAATACTGATTTGTCAGCTGAATCCATGCTTGATATGTGATGCGTATCAAAATCATAGACATTGAAGTCATTAATCATGTCAGCCAATATTGTATGATCCCTCAATTAGCTTGATCAACATCAATTACTCATCCAGATTGAAGTGTGATACTCTGTCGGTCAGTTCTTCCTCAGTCTACTCTGCCTGTCTGTAACCCAATACTCAGATGCTCATATCTTTTCCATGTTTTGTCATTAGAGGCTCAATTTCTAGAATATAGTAGTCATGATGCTCCTCTTGACTTGGCCAAGTCTGCAACTTGCTGAGTTACACCATCTGAGAGATTCGGACCTATTTATCAGAACTTGCTACATGCTCTGTTCTTGTTCACCGGACCAAAACAATCTTCAATCTGACTTCTGGTATAGGCATACTATGTGCTACGGATGTGTGGGATAGACTTTGTTTCCATGAATGACAACACTCATGAAGCCACACAGTGTCTCTTGCCAGCAATCTTAAACTTTGTAGTATTTTTGTAATTTCATCTAATTTGCTGCACATATCATTGTAGGGCATGTTTATACAGTTATTGCAGATGAAGATAATGAAGAGGGAACAAATTATTACTTGTGTCATTGTGTTGAGGACAAAAAGAAATTGGAGTCCCCAGTTACAGATGGAGAAAACATCGAATACCCTATAGGCTCAGTGGTTGTTGCTGGAACATGGCTTAGAAGGTACCCACATAAGAGTGTTAATGTTTGGCTGTTTGAGGACTTTGACACACATTGGAAGATTCTTCATTACTCCAACCTTGTCATGGAAACCAATGTTCATTTGATACAATATCGAGGTAGACCTTTGAACAAGACCTTGTGGAAGGTGCGTGACTCTAACCATGAGGCCATACTTGACACAATAAAGAGTAGAGAAGACCCAGATGGTTCGTTGGATTAATTTGTAAGTATGCATAAAACTTTCCTAGATGGTTACTTGTAATTGTTTTGTATATAAATAGTAGTATGAATTGCTTCCCTCCAGTATATTTATGTTTAGTCAAATTTGCTTTTCGATGCTTCTCACAGGAGGTCACAACTCCAATCCATCCAACTATGGACAAAGAAGCTCGAGAAAAGATGATGGAGAGTGATCATCAGATGGCGGTAAGTGATCGATTACATTAGTGATGTTATATATTTCATGTACATTTTGTTATAGTAATGTGCATATTGTTTGATTGTATTAACAAGTGGAGCTGCATGAGCTTGAACTGTTGAAGAGGTCTACTCAACGGTAGAGAGAGGATGAGTCATGGATATTTTTGTATATATGCCTGTATGGCTTTGTTTGGACATGCCTATATGGCTTTGTATGTAAACTAGATGTTATGTTCATGACATTATGTATATGACAATTTATATTAAATATTAAATATGATGATAAATTATCCTTGAGTAGTGGTATGAACTATGGGCAGTGAAGGCCTCATGTTTCGTTTGATTTGTTTTCTATGGTATACATTTGATGTTTTCATCATCGTCATGTTATGCTTCATGGGGTTAGATCTAAGTAATGGATGAAGTTGATCCTAATTGGTCTTAATCCAGTTCACTCGTGTTTCTCTCATGCCATGTCAAAGGGTTTGGATGTTAGTTCATAAAATTCATGTTTATCATGTTACAATAGGACATAGTTGCTTATGTCATTGGTTCATGCCATTGGATCATTGGATTTTGGTTGTGCTTCTTCATCATAACATGTCATGCTTTCAGAAGTTAGATTGGGTTGTGGTTCTTCCTCATGATAGGAGTTTGGTCATGTCTTCATGCTTCTTTTTCCTCCATGTCTTCAATGTTCTCAGTGTCTTCATGCTTTCAGGAGTTAGATTGGGTTGTGGTTCTTCCTCATGTTTGGAAAGGTGCTAGGAGTGACATTTTGCATTCCATAGCTTGTGGGACTGAACAGACTTCGTCAACGCGTCGGGGTGGGCGGGTAAATGCCAGGGAGGTCTCATTTCATGTGCCAAGCGTCACATTCGTTTGGGGCAACAGGCTACCGACAAAGTCCCTTAAGATCCCTAAGATGAAAAAATTGCCAAACTTTGACAGGGTAGTTCTCAGAATTCGTGGCAGCTGGGAACATTCTATTTGGACCTATAGGTGCACATAGAGTCCTTCCACAATAACTTCTCTTGGTTTTGTTCAACTCCTGTCCGTTTGACTGTGCCGAAATCAAACACATTCTTGCAAAATGCTTCAGTTTCATGTAGTGGAAAGGTGCTAGGAGTGACATTTTGCATTCCATAGCTCATGGGGCCGAACGGACTTCACCAATGCATCGGGGGTGGGTGAGTAAATGCCAGGGGAGGTCTCGTTTCATTTGCCAAGCATTGCATTCGTTTGGGGCAGCAAGCTACCGGCAAAGTCCCTTAAGATCCCTAAGACGAAAAAACTGCCAAACTTTGATAGGACATTTCTTAGAATTCGTGGCAGCTGGGAATGTTCCATTTGGACCTACAGGTGCATGTGGAGTCTGTCTACAATAACCTCTCTCAGTTTTGGTCAACTCCAATCCGTTTGACCTTGCCGAAATCAATCGCATTCTTACAAAATGCTTCAGTTTCATGCAGTGGAAAGGTGCTAGGAGTGACATTTTGCATTCCATAGCTCGTGGGGCCAAACGAACTTCGCCAACACATAGGGGTGGGTGGGTAAATGCCAGAGGAGGTCTCATTTCATGTGCCAAGCATCGCAGTCGTTCGCGGCAAAAGGCTACTGGCAAAGTCCCTTAAGATCCCTAAGATGAAAAAACTGCCAAACTTTGACAGGACAGTTCTCAGAATTCATGGTAGCTGGGAACGTTCTGTTTGGACCTACAAGTGCATGTGGAGTCCGTATACAATAACCGCTCTCAATTTTGGTCAACTCCAGTCTGTTTGATCGTGTCGAAATCAAACGCATTCTTGCAAAATGCTTCAGTTTCATGCAGTGGAAAGATTGCCAGGTGCCATATTTTTTGTTCTTCTCATTGTGGGGCCAAATGGACTGCACCAACACATCGGGGTGGGTGGGTAAATGCTAGGGGAGGTCTTGTTTCATGTGCCAAGTATCCCAGTCATTCTGGCTTGCAAGCTACTGAGACCTAGCACTTTTTGAGTTTACCGGTAGCTTGCAGCCCAGAACGACTGAGACACTTGGCATATGAAACGATACCTCCCCTAGCATTTACCCACCCACCCTGACATTTTGGCACAATCCATTCGGCCCCACGATCAGCAGAACAAAAAATATGGCACCTAGCAACCTTTCCATTGCATGAAACTGAAGCATTTTGCAAGAATGCGTTTGATTCTAGCACGGTCAAATTGATAGGAGTTGAACGAAATTGAGAGAGGTTATTGTCGATGGACTCCACATACACCTATAGGTCCAAATAGAATGTTCCCAGTTGCCATGAATTCTGGGAACTATCCCATCAAAGTTTGGCAGTTTTTTCATCTTAGGGAACTTAAGGGACTTTGCTGGTAGCCTACTGCCTCAAACGACTGAGATGCTTGGCACATGAAACAAGACCTCCCATAGCATTTACCCACCCACCTTGATGCGTTGGCGAAGTCCGATTGGCCCCACGAGCTATGGAACGGAAAATGTCACTCCTAGCACCTTTCCATTGCATGAAACTGAAGCATTTTGCAAGAATGCATTTGATTTCAGCATGGTCAAACAGACTGGAGTTGAATGAAACCGAGAGAGGTTATTGTGGACAGACTCCATGTACACATGTAGGTCCAAACAGAACGTTCCCAGCTACCATGAATTCTCAGAACTATCTCGTCAAAGTTTGCAATTTTTTTGTCTTAGGGAGCTTAAGGGACTTTAACGGTAGCCTGCTACCTTGAACGAATGCGATGCTTGGCACACAAAATGAGACCTCCCTTGGCATTTACCTGCCCACCCCGACGCGTTGGCGAAGTCCGTTTGGCCCCACAAGCTATGGAATGCATAATGTCACTCCAGCACCTTTCCACTACATGAAATTGAAGCATTTTACAAGAATGCGTTTGATTCTGGCACGATCAAATGGATAGGAGTTGAATGAAACTGAGAGAGGTTATTGTAGACGGGCCCCATGTGCACCTGTAGGTCAAACGGAATGTTCCCAGCTACCACAAATTCTAAGAATTACTCCATCAAAGTTTGGCAGTTTTTTCATCTTAGGGATCTTAAGGGACTTTGCCAATAGCCTATTGCCCCGAATGACTGCGACGCTTGGCACATGAAATGAGACCTCCCCTAGAATTTACCCACCCACCATGATGCATTGGCGAAGTCCGTTGGGCCCCACGAGCTATGGAATGCAAAATGTCACTCCTAGCACCTTTCCACTGCATGAAACTAAAGCATTTTACAAGAATGCGTTTGATTTTAGCACGGTCAAACGGATTGGAGTTGAACGAAACTGAGAGAGGTTATTGTGGAAAAACTCCATGTGCACCTGTAGGTCCAAATAGAACATTCCCAGTTGCCACAAATTCTGAGAACTATCCCATCAAAGTTTGGCAATTTTTTCAGCTTAGGGAGCTTAAGGGACTTTGCTAGTACCCTGCTGCCCCGAACAAATGCTTCGCTTGGTACACAAAACAAGACCTACCCTAGCATTTACCCACCCACCGCAAAGTTCATTCGGCCCCACGAGCTATGGAATGCAAAATGTCACTCCTGGCACCTTTCCATTGCATGAAATTGAAGCATTTTGCAAGAATACGTTTGATTCTGGCATGGTCAAATGGATAGGAGTTGAACGAAACCGAGAGAGGTTATTGTAGACGAACCCCATGTGCACCTGTAGGTCCAAATGGAATGTTCCCAACTACCATGAATTCTAAGAACTGCTCCATCAAAGTTTGGTAGTTTTTTCATCTTAGGGATCTTAAGGGACTTTGCCGGTAGCCTGGTGCCCCGAACAACTGCGACGCTTGGCACATGAAACGAGACCTCCCCTGGCATTTACTCACCCACCCCAACATGTTGGTAAATTCTGTTCGTCCCCATGAGCTATGGAATGCAAAATGTCACTCCTAGCATCTTTTCATTGCATTAAACTGAAGCATTTTGCATGAATGCGTTTGATTTCGGCACGGTCAAACTAACTAGAGTTGAATGAAACTGAGAGAGGTTATTATGGATGGACTCCATGTGCACCTATAGGTCTAAACAGAATGTTCCCAACTACCATGAATTCTGAGAACTATCCTGTCAAAGTTTGGTAATTTTTTCATCTTAGGGAGCTTAAGGGACTTTGTCGGTAGCCTACTGCCCTGAACAAATGCGACGCTTGGCACACGAAATGAGACCTCAATGTGTGTGAATTTTTTATATATGTTTACAATAGTTCCAGTCAAACATAACTGACTTTCAACCTATTTGATCGTTGGGTAACCTCCTTATTACATGATTTGTTAAGTTGACAAAGCAACTTCTTACCACTACTTGCATTATTAGACTTTTTGTTTGACAACAACATAAAACATTACTCCAAACACAAATGACATTGGTCATTTGATGTTATTACATGCAAAATGATGACACAAGACCATCAACTTATCCAATGATGTCCTAGGACCTTGTTATGACATGCTCCTAGCCAAGATTGGCTATGGCTAAGGTGCTCTTGCACCATGAAATATGTTTCCATGGTGTTGAGTCGTCCTCCTTACCTACTACATCACCCTTGTAGACATGTATGCAAAGTGTGGAAGCATAGATAAGGCATGTGAACTATTTGGCATGATGCCCCAAAGAAATGTCACCTCATTGAATGCAATGATTGCAAGATATGAACAAAATGGATTTTTTGATAAGGCATTAGCAACTTTCAAGCAAATGCGAGTGGCGGGTGTAAAGAAAAATTACACAACCTTAGCCAGTATCCTCCTTGCCTATGCCAAAATGGACATCCATCAAAAGGATAAAACATATGGGAATTTTGTTAGATGTTGTAGTTGCAACTGCCCTCAGAGACATGTATGCAAAGTGTGGAAGCATAGACAAGGCACGTGAATTGTTTGGCATGGTGCCTCAAAGAAATGTCGCCTCATGGAATACAATGATTGCAAGATATGAACAAAATGGATTTACTGAGAAGCCTTTAGAAAGTTCCAAGAAAATGCAATTGGCAAGTGTAAAGCCAAATTCCAAAACCTTAGAAATGGTATGTTTGGAGCACGGTATAGACATCCATCAAAGCATAAAGGATATAGGAATTTTGTCAAATGTCGTAGTTGTAAGTACCCTACAAGACATGTATGCAACTTGTGTGGAAGCATATATAATGAACATGAACTGTTAGATGCGATGCCTCAAAGAAATCTTGTCTCATGGAATGCAATGATTGCAAGATATGCACGAAATGGATTTTTTTATAAGGCTTTAAAAACTCTCAAGCAAATGCACAAAAATAAATTTCAACCATTTACACAAATTTTGGCACATCTAAAACCAAATTGCACAACCTTAACCAACTTCCTCCTTGCCTATGCTATAATGGGATCTAGAGAACATGGTGTGGACAACCATCAAAGCATAAATGATATAGGAATTTTCTCACGTATATTGTATTTGCAAACTTGCCCTTGTAGACATGTATGGAAAGTATGGAAGCATAGACAAGGCATGTGAACTATTTAAAATGATGCCTCAAAGAAATGCACAGTCCAACAGAATTCAATGATTGCAAGATATGCACAAAATGGATTATTTGAAAACAATTCATAAACTTTCAAGCAAATGCAATTGGCACTTGTAAAGCTAAATTCCTGTAACAATAATTGATTATCATATTAAATATTTAATATAAACTATCATATATACATAATGTCATTGAACATAACATCTAGTTTATATAAAAAGCCATATAAGCAAATATACAAAAATATAAATCAGATTAACAAACAAAAGTATGTATACAAAACCATCTAGGCATACAAAAAAGTTCCCAAAAACTAGTTTCCTATGGATTTTTAGGAAATAATCGGCGGCCCTTCTTTGACTATGAAGATGGAGAGTCAGTCAATGACACATCATGTCTCTACCGTCGAGTAGACCTCTTCGAATAAAGTTCATCCAGCTGCACCTTTTAACACAAACAAACAATATGTGCATTAGTATAGAAATGTATGAAATATATAACATCACATATGTAATTGATCAATTACCGCCAACTAATGATTGCTCTCCATCATCTTAACTCTCTCTTCGTCCATAGTTGGACAGACTGGAGTTGTGATCTCTTGTGAGAAGCATCAAGAAGCAAAATTGACTAAACATAAATATCATTTATGTAAATCAAATGACATGAGATAAAAAAGAAATACAAAATTATGATATTTTCATGTTATTGGCTCATACCTCAGTCAAAGGATTTGCAGACATCATGGCTACATCAATGCCTATCTGTGCTAGCTCACGAAGATGAGGAGTCTCCACTGTATTCAGTATCTGAAAATCAAGTTCAAGATTATTAAAACAAAATAAATACATAACATTATTTTTAAAATGCATAATGATTAGAAATGGTTAAATTTACCTCAGTAAAAGTGGTGGTTTGGCGTCCAGGGGACCAAGGAAACCATGGAGGTGCTGGTGACTATTGAAATCATCAAATCAAGTCACAAAATAATATTACCATTGACATATCTACAATAATTACGAATATGTGATAAATTACATACCTGTTGACTTGACCTCCACTCATAAGCCGCTAATGGATGGCTAACAGAGGCAGGATGAAGACTCTGACCCTAGAATTTCATTGCGCAAACAATTACATACATTATTTTTGACTTATAATATAGATAATCATATAAAATTAATTACAAATTTTAAATAACAATATACTAAATCAAGATGAAACTTGTAACAAATTACCTGAGAGTCAATACCAAATATATACTGTAAGAGATCGTCACTGAGAACAAGATCATCCAATATGTCTTGCCCATGTGTCGCATCATGCTGCCCCTATGTCACAGAGTCCTATCGTGCCTCCTGCATCCCATAATCACATAGGTTCCCACATGTACTGCACAAATGTGGGAACACATGACGCCTACTACTCTCACCCTTATCACCCTGGGTAAAATCATCCGCATGTTGTGATAGAGTTTGGGTGAGAGTAGTCAGTGAATGTAAAGTCTCCAGCTCAACACTCTCCTTCAAAGCCAAAGGGAGTGACCTACATTCTGGCCTTGCTCAAGGTATAGGCACATGTTGTTCATCTTGCTGAGCCCCAGGTCTATCTTGGGCAGAGCCACCACCTCTACCTTGGAACTCATGAATGTCAAAATAATTTAGAATCTTTTTGAGGACGAACTCACAATAGAGTTTCCTCAAACAATATTGTGGTACCTCATCATTGTTGCATGGCCGCTCATCGAAGACCATGTACCATCTATCCCAAAAGTTTTGGGATATGTCTTCATTCCTACACCAATGTATAGGAAACCATTTGCAACTTTCCTCTAATGTTTGGCTGGTTTTGGGATTAATAAATTGTGCACATAATTGAGATTTTGTAATTTTTTCCTTCTTCACTTGTTCATATGACAACTTGTCGGCATAATATTGTGGAATCCTCTCCCTATAGTCTTGGAATTTGGTGATTTGTTTCGTCACCAAATCCGTGTGGGAAACAATCTCCTATAGTGATTTTGCAAGTGCCCTCCTATGCTCAGTGGTTCCACTTGGATTGTTTAGGGTTTGAATAATAGTTTCAAGATGTTTCTTGTTTTCTTCTATTATCCCTAAGTAGTGTTCTTGATTATCCCTTACATGAAAAGGAGGTGAAGGTGGGTTTTGAGGGTTTGGAGGGTTTTGGGGGTTGTTTTCACCCTCCTCAACTGGATTTAGATTTTTTGCTTCTCCAATAACTGTAAATGCAATATAAACATAAATCAAACATTGCAAAACTAAAAAATTGTTCTAAAACTAACAAAATCAGACAAACCCTACCTTCTTCCTATGTTGGAGCCTCCAAATTTGCACGAGGATGTCTTTGGCGGTGAGGTGGCATTGTGAATTTCTTGTTTTCTCACATGCACTTGATTGAATCTCCTCTTTTTCAATGCAATTGCGTTTTGCTTGGTTTCTTTGTTGCTATCAAGAGAAAAGCCGCGCGGTGAATGAGCAGACAATGGTTTTTTTTTTGCTTTTATTAAAAGTAAAACGTGACCGCGTTGTTTTTCTTTAATTTTGGAGATGGTGGTGACTTTTTGGTCCCCCATCTCCTTGCATTTACCCAATTATTATTATTATTTTCTCTTAATAGCGGAAATATAATTTTATCATTTTGCAGAATTTAATTTCGTAAATATTGTTTTATGGTAATTAAAAGAATAAGAATATATATATATATATATATATATATATATATATATATATATATATATATATATATAATACGATTTAATAAAATAATAAAAGAATAGTTTTAATAAAATAAGAAGTAAAGTTGTTTAAATCATAGTAAAAAGGTGATTAAATTATAATAAAAATTAAGGTTTTAAGTGATTTTAAAAAGGGGTTATGTTTTAATTGTTAGGCATGTCTTGTTAGGGTGGCGGCCTAAGGCACGTGGGCCCTTAAGCTATGATGACAACGCATTAAGTGCATAAAGACGTGGGGTGGTGGTGCATTGGCTACACATTGTTGATGGAAATGGGGTGGTCGGGGGTTCAAACCACCCAACCCTCCTTTTAAAACCGTGGGTTATGATTTGGTCGGCATTCATTCCCAAAAATCCTGTGTGGGTAATGTTACGTGTTAAGGGCATCGTGCCATATCCCTAAGCCTTTTCTAACGCTTAGTTTTTAACTATTAATATTTTATCCTATAGTTTATAACAAACATTCTTTTATTTTTAGAAAGTTTGTTTTAGTTTTATGAAACTAATTTTAGATTTTTGTCACCATTGTGTCGACATTTCTACTAATTTTAGATTTTGTTAAGCATGTCCTCATTGTGTCAACATTTTTTGAGTTGGTTAAGCATGTTGTCATTGTATCGACATTTTTGAGTTGGTTGCAATATAAAAGGGGGTTCTCTCCCTCATTTTTTTACTAGCACCTTTTTCTAATCAAGAGCCTTCTCTTTTCAAATTTGAGTTTTGCGTTAGTGTTGAAAGTTTGTCGTTTTGCTTTTGTAAATTGTTTAATTTGGAGGAGCGATCTAGAGTATTGGAAGGATGTAAGAAAAAGAGTCTTTGATCCAATTGGAGCTATATTCTTAGGCATGGGGATTTCTCTTTTATTATGCTTTTCTATTTTGAAGGTATTTTTGTGTCAAATGCATTGTTGTTTATCAATGTGATTGTCAACTTGATTATATAATAACATTTATATTTATATATATCTAAGTGGAAATTGTGTTGTGAAAGTAAAATTAATCTCAGTAATAGAGATTTGTGTCTATATGGGGCTTTATGTATATTTATCAGTTTGAGTATGATTAGTTGATTGTATAAGGGGAACGACAATAAATTGTAATTTTGCAAGTAGAGTTATTTCGATATAGGTGTCATGATGAAACTTGGGATAGGTTAACCTTGGGATATGTCACCCATGGAAGAGGGGGAATAACTTAAAATAGAGTTTGATGTAATTGTTAAGCATGAATATTCTTGGGATTTGTTGATCCATGGGAAAGGGAATATCCTATGTGTAGAGAATGATGCATTTGATAAGTGGGGTAATTCCTGGGATTTGTTGATCCATGGGTAAGGGAATAAATTTTGTTTAGAGATTGTAGTCTTTTCCAATCGAGATAGAAGGGTGGGTGAATATGAGACAAGAAAACTTTGGCCAAAGTGGTGTAAATTGCCAATGTTTACACTGTCTAGGTTGACTGTGATCCAGGTTTGCATTTCTAGTAGGGATTTCATATTTCGATGGTTGTAGCCATAGTATGATAGTACTAGTTAATGTAGGACACAACACCTTGCTCAAATTAGGCCTATTTTATTTGGGGTTACCATACCAATCCCTTCGTCGAAGGGTAGGGCCATTTACTAATTTGGTAAATGTGCAGGGGACCGCAGTTAGTCCATGGTTGGAGGTAAATCATTTGAGTGATGCTTCCCCTCATGTAGTTGGTGGCCAGAAATATTGAAGACAAACAAGTATACAATCATGTATCTCTATTTATTAGTTAAGCTTTTGAAGCTTGTATGTATATTATGAAAAAGTTGTAAAGATGATTATTCAATTCTTTTATTAAGGAAATGAAATTTGATTTATGAAATGGGAGTTTAGAATATGTTTCAATTGTGCATTTAATCAAAGGAATTTAAGGAAAATTTTTATTGCTTCCGCTATCAGTATCTTGATCTATTTACTTTCAAAGTTAAACTTGGTAAATCTTAGTTGGCAGAACAAGCGGCATGTTACAGGGAGATTGTTGGCAATATGTGTTGTCATTGATGTCAACTCTATATGTGTCAACCTAAGGTCAAAGATAATGAAGCTGATGGATAGTGGAAGATTTGAGAGAGATGGTTTGACTCAGACATAAGGTCAGCATGCTAAGGCAGGTTAGTCTGGAAGACCTAGTAGATGAAGGAAAACTAAGTATGAGAAGGAATGCTAATTATCTTGAGGTCTAAGTATAATGCGGAGATGAATGCACATGTTCTAATATTTTTTCTATATGTATACATTGATTTCCCACTAGTTTGATGTACCGCACTTAGAGATGAGTGGTAGAAGTATGGCTAAGGCATTCACAATGTATTTCCAAAGGCAGAGTCATAATATTTTGGTCTGCATTCCTCCGTAGAGAAAGATTTAGTCTTGTGGTTCAGAAGATAAGTTTATTGACATATGAATGTGTTATATCCAAGATTTAGCTCATTACACCTTCAACAGAGAAATTTATAAGTGGAAGAGTTTCGGACTGTGATTTGATAGAGTAATGCAATGATGGAGACCTATTGAAATGCTCTGCATTCCTCCAGAAGAGAAGTTGTGCCCATGTGGTTTGAGAACATGTTTAGAGATGTGTAATACATGTTTCCTTTCTATATCAGGTGTTCTTATGGTCTGCAAGGTCAACTTTTAAATGACATAAGTAATACAGACAGTTTCAAATGCATAAGTATTTTATAGAACACATGTTTGAGTACTTACGGAAGATGGAGAAGGTATAGATCAACTATATGAGTGTCTGCAAGGACTCTACATGCTTCATAGTATCTCAGGTTTGAACCGCATGCAATCTTCTCTTATTTCCTATACTACATAAGGTACTTAAGTCAGTTAGTAAAGAGTTATGTATGACTATTCTCCATATCACAATATACCTAAGTTACGTCTCTAATTTTCTCTGGAAGTGATAGATGAGGTTGTGTGGATCTGGGAATGTGTTCATAATAGTGCATAATTTCATTTCTAAGACTTTCAAATGTTTTGGTGTACCACAATACAAAATCCTAAGTCTTGGAATATCACAGTTTGTTTGGAATGCCCTGTTTTCATCAGTTTAACATGTTTCTTATTTTGTGGATGCATATACTAATTAGATATTTTAGGAGAATGGTGTATGGATAGTGTTGAGAAGATACATGGTTGAAATATTGGTCTGCATAATGTTTTTGGCTTCTCCCTAGTGATGTGAAGATGGTCAGTTAGTAGTGATACTGTTATTTGCACTGACAGTCTAATTTCCTTCATATGTGGTGGATCCTGATTGGTTGTGTTGGCATTGGAGGATGTGTAGTGATGTTTCTTGAATTCTATTATGAAGTGTTGTGATCTACAACCTATTTACAATTCATATTGTATATGTTTGATGCCAACCTGTGGAGAATCACATGTTTCAACTAAGAGTCTTTTTGGTGCCAACCGAATCAATGTTTTGAGATGTTGCAGAGGATATATATATAGAAGAACAAATTCATTTGTGGAGTGAATGAGTGAGTGTGAAGTGTCAGAGTAGAATGAGAAGGATGAAGTGTGTGAAGTCGGTATGATGGAGTAATTGTACAGAAAAAGAGGACTGCAACATCAGCATAAGTCAGATGCTTCTTTCATAGTAGTTCATAGTTATGTTATCATTGTTACCTTATTTAGCAGTGAACTTTCTTTAGGGAGTTGTAGCTTCCTTGGGTTTTAGCCCTAAAAAAAAGTCAGTAGGGAGTTGTAAATTTATTGGGTTGTAGCCCTAAAACAATCTTGTAAACTTTTATAGCAATGAACATTATATATTGTGAGCTAACACTCACCATGGTTTTTCCACGTAAAAATTCTGGTGTTGTTGTGTTGATGAATTTGGTGCATGTTTTACTTTTTGTTTTCGAAGTAATTTGATCTGATTTACAAATAAAGTAGTTAAGTTTTTATATATGCTGATTCACCCCCCTCTCAGCATCCCAATGTGTTCAACATTGAGGACAAGTAATTTTGAGGAGGGCAGATCATAATGTCCCTTCTTTTGGTGCATAGATCTTTTGTGCGCATTTCACCCATTCCTAGCCTTCAGGAGGATATTGGCTTTGTTTGAGAGGACTCCAACATTCTTGGAATGGTCGTGGCTCAGTTTTACAGAGCAATTGATTTTGGCATTGAGCTCAATTGGTGTTCAAGATTATAGTGATGCTTTTTGAAGCATTTTTGGCTTTCTAGTTTTCTCTCCAAACTTGGAGAAGTCATCTATTTATAGTAAGTTACCCAGTTGACATCATTCTTCATCCCAAACCTTCCAGATCATGTTGGTATGATTTATTTTGCAATTTGCTTCTATTAGTGGAAATATTGTAAACAACATAAACTACTAATAATCCAATAATCTCAATAAAATATGATGCAAATCAAGTAAACAAAGCAATATTGCCTTGGAGACTGATTTACCTCGAAACCTTCCATTGTTCGCCTATCTTGTATTGATCTTGTTGATGAATAGAGCTCTCAGAAATGTACTTCATCATTGTTTGAAGATGACAATACTTGAATGGCTGTATGTTGGACAAATGCAATGAAGATTACCTACAATGCAACTATTGTGAGGATGAGAGATGGATGATTGAAGCCATGGTTGTATGGATTATGAAAATAATGGATATAAAATGCAATGAACAATATGGATGCTTTGCCAAAGGCATGCTAGAATTTTTGCAGAGTAACTTTGCTATAACTTGTGGATGATAGAAATGAGGGAATGACCTTCCTTTTATAGGCCAAGGAGGGGCCAAATCCATGTGTCAAGATCTCAACGGTGGAGACTTGGTCTTGATAGGTGTATGGTGAGGATTGAATTGGTTGAGATGAGGGAGAGAAAGAGGGAAGATGTTCCTCTCACCTTGACATGGTGGAGAGAAAGGTGTGACATGAGTCCACATGTCACAAGGCTCACAATGACCAAAGAGAGAAGGTCAAACAAGGAGATCATGTTTGTAGGGAGGTTGGAAAGATTCTAGGGACTATGGAACAAGTGTCCCTTTGACCATGATGACATGGAGAGACCATGCCCTTTGGAATAGGGATGGTTGCAGAAAGAATAGGCCATGTGG
Organism: Cunninghamia lanceolata; assembly: GCA_027924645.1. NCBI lineage: Eukaryota > Viridiplantae > Streptophyta > Pinopsida > Cupressales > Cupressaceae > Cunninghamia > Cunninghamia lanceolata. The sequence goes on along the minus strand of BSBN01001315.1, from coordinate 371,583 downwards.
GTGAGAGAAAATAGAGTAATTAAATATTAAAAATATTTAATTACATGTGCAAGATGATGAGGTGGATGTGTGACATGGAATATGATGTGGAATTATGAATGAAGACTTTGGAATAGGATGATTTGCAATTAAATAATTTGATTATTATTTAATTAAGGGATGGCTTTAGAAGAATAGGTTTAATTGATTTAATTAAATAAATTGATATTTATTTAATATTTGGACTATTGATGATGAACGTGAATCAAATATATAAATTGAAGAATTTATTAAATGATAGAAGAATGGGAGTCAAATAAATAATAAATATTTATTTAATTTGTTTTAGCCATTTTTAGGTGTATACATTTTGCCCCTCTTTGAGACAATGTATTTTAACACGTTTCAAAGAATAAAAATTATCTATGATTGATACATGCCCTGACAGTTTGTCCCTGGTACAAGTTTATGATGCTAGCATGCCCCCTTGGGAGATTGGATGGGAAGAAATTGACGACAGGATGACGGACAATCTCACGATAAAAAAAATTAACGTTCAAGCAAATGCGATTGGTAGGTGTAAAGAAAAATTCCATAACCTTAGCCAGTATTCTCCTTGCATATGCCAAAATGGACATCGATCAAAAGGATAAAAAATATGGGAATTTTGTTAGATGTTGTAGTTGCAACTGCCCTCAGAGACATGTATGCAAAGTGTGGAAGCATAGACAAGGCAGGTGAACTGTTTGACATGATGCCTCAAAGAAATGTTGCCTCATGGAATACAATGATTGCAAAATATAAACAAAATGGATTTACTAATAAGCCTTTAGAAAGTTCTAAGAAAATGCAATTGGCAAGTGTAAAACCAAATTCCAAAACCTTAGAAATGGTATGTTTGGAGCACGGTATAGACATCCATCAAAGCATAAAGGATATAGGAATTTTGTCAAATGTCGTAGTTGTAAGTATCCTGCAAGACATGTATGAAACTTGTGTGGAAGCATATATAACGAACATGAACTACTAGACGCAATGCCTCAAAGAAATGTTGTCTCATGGAATGCAATGATTGCAAGATATGCACGAAATGGATTTTTTATAAGGCTTTAAAAACTCTCAAGCAAATGCACAAAAATAAATTTCAACCATTTACACAAATTTTGGCACATCTAAAACCAAATTGCACAACATTAACCAACTTCCTCCTTGCCTATGCTATAATGGGATCTAGAGAACATGGTGTGGACAACCATCAAAGCATAAATGATATAGGAATTTTCTCACATGTATTGTATTTGCAAAGTTGCCCTTGTAGACATGTATGGAAAGTATGGAAGCATAGACAAGGCACGTGAAATATTTAAAATGATGCCTCAAAGAAATGCACAGTTCTACAGAATTCAATGATTGCAAGATATGCACAAAATGGATTATTTGAAAACGATTCATAAACTTTCAAGCAAATGTAATTGGCACTTGTAAAACCAAATTCCTGTAACAATCATTAATTATCATATTAAATATTTAATATAAACTATCATATATACATAATGCCATGAACATAACATCTATTTTATATAAAAAGCCATACATGCGTGTCCAAACAAAGCCATATAGACAAATATACAAAAATATACATTGGATTAACATACAAAAGTATGTATACAAAGCCATCTAGGCATACAAAAAATTTCCCCAAAACTAGTTTCCTATGGACTTTTAGAAAATAATCGACGGCCCTTCTTTGACTGTGAAGATGGAGAGCCAGTCAGTGACACATCCTCTCTCTACCATTGAGTAAACCTCTTCAAATAAAGTTCATCCAGCTGCACCTTTTAATACAAACAAACAATATGCGCATTAGTATAAAAAATGTATGAAATATATAACATCACATATGTAATTGATCACTTACTGCCAACTGATTATCACTCTCCATAATCTTGACTCTCTCTTCGTCTGTAGTTGGACAGACTGGAGTTGTGACCTCATATGAGAAGCATCAAGAAGCAAAATTGACTAAACATAAATATCATTTATGTACATCAAATGACATGAGATAAAAAAGAAATACAAAATTATGATATTTTCATGTTATTGGCTCATACCTCAGTCAAAGGATTTGCAGACATCATGGCTACATCAATGCCTATCTGCGTTGACTCATGAAGATGAGGAGTCTCCACTGTATTCAACATCTGAAAATCAAGTTCAAGATTATTAAAACAAAATAAATACATAACATTATTTTTAAAATGCATAATGATTAGAAATGGTTAAATTTACCTCAGTAAAAGTGGTGGTTTGGCATCTAGGAGACCAAGGAAACCGTGGAGGTGCTGGTGACTGTTGAAATCATCAAATCAAGTCACAAAATAATATTACCATTGACATATCTACAATAATTACGAATATGTGATAAATTACATACCTGCTAACTTGACCTCCACTCATAAGCCGCCAATGGACGGCTAACAGAGGTAGGATGAAGACTCCGACCCTAGAATTTCATTGCGCAAACAATTACATACATTATTTTTGACTTATAATATAAATAATCATATAAAATTAATTACAAATTTCAAATAACAATATACTAAATCAAGATGAAACTTGTAACAAATTACCTAAGAGTCAATACCAAATGTATGCTATAAGAGATCATCACTGAGAACAAGGTCATCCAATATGTCCTGCCCCTGCATTGCATCATGTTGTCCCTGTGTCACAACATGCTGCCCCTGTGTCGCAGAATCCTGTCGTGCCTCCTGTGTCCCATAATCACATAGGTTCCCACATGTATTGTACAAATGTGGGGACACATGACGCCTACTACTCTCACCCTCATCACCCTGGGTCAAATCATCCGCGTGCTATGATAGAGTTTGGGTGAGAGTAGTCAGTGAATGTAAACTCTCCAGCTCAATACTCTCCTTCAAAGCCAAAGGGAGTGACCTACGTTCTGGCCTCCCTCGGGGTATAGGCACATGTTTGTCTCACTGAACCCCAGGTCTATCTTGGGCAGAGCCACCACCTCTACCCTGGAAATCATCAATATCAAATAATTTGGAAAGTTGTTGAGGACAAACTCGCAATAGAGTTTCCTCAAAAAATATTGTGGTACCTCATCATTGTTGCATGGTCTCTCATCGAAGACCATGTACCATCTATCCCAAAAGTTTTGGGATATGTCTTCATTCCTACACCAATGTATAGGAAACCGTTTGCAACTTTCCTCTAATGTTTGGCCAGTTTTGGGATTATTAAATTGTGCACATAATTGAGATTTTGTAATTTTTTCCTTCTTCACTTGTTCATATGACAACTTGTCGGCATAATATTGCCGACTCCTCTCCCTATAGTCTTGGAAATTGGTGATTTGTTTCGTCACCAAATCCATGTGGGAAACAATCTCCTATAGTGATTTTGCAATTGCCCTCTTATGCTCAGTGGTTCCACTTGGATTGTTTAGGGTTTGAATAATAGTTTCAAGATGTTTCTTGTTTTCTTCTATTATCCCTAAGTAGTGTTCTTGATTATCCCTTACATGAAAAGGAGGTGAAGGTGGGTTTTGAGGGTTTGGAGGGTTTTCAGGGTTGTTTTCACTCTCCTCAACTAGATTTAGATTTTCTGCTTCTCCAATAACTGTAAATGCAATATAAACATAAATCAAACATTGCAAAACTCAAAAATTGATCTAAAACTAACAAATTCAGACAAACCCTACCTTCTTCCTGTGCTGGAGCCTCCAAATTTACACGATGATGTCTTTGGCGGCAAGGTGGCATTGTGAATTTCTTGTTTTCTCACTTGCACTTGATCGAATCTCCTTTTTATCAACGCGAGTGCGTTTTGCTTGCTTTCTTTGCTACTGTCAATAACCGAGCCGCAGGTGAATGTGTAGAAAATGCTTTTTTTTTGCTTTTATTAAAAGAAAAACGTGAGCGTGTTATAACGTGCTCGCGTTTTGCTTTAATTTTAGAGATGGTGGCAACTTTTTGGTCCCCCATCTCCTTGCATTTACCCATATTGTGTTCTATTTTGGTATTCCAAGAAGAATTCATGCGTTCATATACCACATTGGACTCCGTAATCATATTGTACATCTTCTTAGAATTCATTTTCAAAAAATTTGTGCCATCTACCCACTTTATTCTGTCAAAATTTTCACCTTCCTCAACAGATAATTGAGTCAAATCCCCCTTAAAGGCCTTACACAATACATCATAAGTTTTTCTATGTGAATCTGGTATAACATATTTGGTTTGAATTTGTGTCCAACTTTTCAAAGAGTTGTTACTAATGATGTCTTTAAACATAGTTATTCCCCATTTATTCCACTTCTTTGCTGAACACCCCTATAGAAGGGCAAGAAACTTATCCTTATGTTTTAGATTCCACCATATAGATATATCTCCTTGAATAGTTTTGTTATTAATGTTTATCACCTCTTTATTCCTAATGTAAGGCTTCACAGTTTCCCAAGCTTTCCATATAGTAGAAAAAATAATAGATCCTAAGGGTTTGACATTCACCTAATATAAAATCTTTTGGATTTAAGTGATTCCAATCTTTTGCTCTTCTTGGTACTGCATTATGCAAATTATTTCTCAATAGAATTTTCCAAGGTTCATTTTCGACCAAAGCCTTAACAATCCATTTTGCAACCAAGGTTACACCTTGGATCTTTAAGTCTTTTAGTCCTAACCCTCCTTTATATTTACTCAAACAACACCAATCCTAAGAAACTAAATGTCTTTTTTTCCTCCCTTTCCCATCAGACTAGAGAAAGTCTCTGATCTTCTTTTGAATATTGTTTATCTGGTAACATTGAGACCTAATAAATGGAATATGCTAAAAGATTTTTTTGACAAACCTACATTCTCCATGCTAGGGATAAGTATTGATTATTCTAGCTCCTTAGCTTCTTATCAATCTTTTTTTGAATCCAATCCCACATTTTCCTCAAAGAGGGATTCACAGAAAAGGGTATGCCTAAAAACCTAACCTATTTGTTTGCATCCCCCATTGCCATCTATTGGGAACAAACCAGTCAGGGGGGCCATCATTCCAACTCAATAAAATAGACTTAGAAAAGGAGATTTTTTCTTTAGAAGCCTAATAGAAGATGTCTAACCTTCATTCCATATTTCTTAAATTATCTTTTTCAAGTTTTGTAAATAACATAGTATCATTTGCAAATTGCATATTCAATAATGTATCATTATTCAGAAGAAGGATACCCTTTGCATTCCCTTCCAAGATGTATGTTCTCAGAAGATAGAATAGAGCTTCAGATGCTATTACAAATAGGGCTGGAGCTAAGGGATAGCCCTGTCTAATTGATCTTTCCATGATGAAGGAGTCGGATAGAGACCCAATAACTTCAATTTGAATAAAGGAGCCCTAAAACAACATTTTAACCATACTACAATATTGCTCAGGAAATCCAAGAGATTTCATCATCATTAGAACAAAAGACCATTCAATCATGTCATATGCTTTTTTGAAATCAATCATAGGAATATCTAAGTCTTGTCCCATGTCCTTGGCCCAGCTCATGGCCTCCCAACTAGAAATCAAGTTTTCAAGAATGTATCTCCCCTTTATAAACATAGTTTGTGTTGGGTTTATAATAAGGGGGAGAATCTTTGTTAGTCTCATAGCAAGGATTTTTGCAATTATTTTACAGGAGATATTGAAGAGTGTAATTGGCCTCCAATTCCTCTTGTTACATTTATCCCCATCTTTAGGTAATAGTTTAATGACCCCTCTGTTAATATCTTTCCCAAAAGATCCCTTGCTTATAGATTCTTGATATAGTTCAAATAGGTCATCTATTATCCAATCCAGGTTAGCCTTATATAAATCTAACTCAATACCTTCATCTCAAATCAAACCCTCACACTTAGAATGGAGTAGAGTGCACCCTAATTCTACTAGCTTTGTTCTATGGATATATTATGCAGTGTGGACTGCTCACAAAACTAGCATAATGTAGGTAGGAGATGGCTATAATGGAGGCAAATCATAATGACAATGATATGGAAAATGGCAGCATGCACTTGCATATGAAAGATGTGATGTTCAAATGGCTTGGTTGAGGCTTGATTTATAGAGGTTGGATATGATGAATGAATGGCTAGGATTAAAAGATTAGATCAATGGCTAAGATTGGTTTAGAGAAAATTAGGGCAAGGATAAGGATTTCCAGGGTTAGAGTTTATCCTTATATGAATTTCTAGGATTGAGAGATGTAGTATGAAATGGATGGTGGAGATGAAAATCTCATTTATTGTTTGTGGACACTCATTTATTGATTGTGGCAAGTGGATGAGGATGAGGACAAGCTAGTCATGTGACTCTCAATAATTAAATTAAATAATAAAATTATTTAATTTATTATTGGAGAGGGATAATGGGAGGATAAATTAATTAAACAAAGGGATTTATTCAATTAATTTTGGCTACAAGGAATAAAATGGATTAAATTAAATAAATATAATTTATTTATTTAATTTGGGTGATGAAGGAAAATGGATTAATTAAATAAATAAATATATTTTATTTAATTTGGGAAAGGAATATGGTAAAGGGGACTTGTTGTCACTTGGATTTGCACCCTGTGTTGAAGCCTATTTGCTGCAACAATCCATTGAAACATGGAGTGATTTTTAGGTGTGGGACTCAACAAATGAAATGAAACCTCCAAAGAAGGTTGGTTCCTCTTTCTGAATATGAGATTCAGAGAAACCTATAACACTGAACCTAATCTAACACCACTAGGAAAAGGGAAGAAGGAGATAACTCAAAGGGAAAGGTGATACACAAGGTTTAATGTGTTTGGCTCTCAGATTAACCTTTTATACATAGAATAATATCAAACAATAGATGTGCATACACAACTCATAAACTATCTGCAAAGGTAAAGAAATCTGATTGAAACCCACCAAGAAAGAAGCATTCACAAAATCGATTCTAACGCCCATGCTACACAGTGTAAAATTTGTACGAGAACGTAAAATCTATTGTTTATAAATATCATGGAGACAAGATTACAGCCGATACAAGATGCGGCTTTTTTAAGACAAACAACCAATAACAATACATTTGATTTACATGTATATATAGCATTTTAAATCGATAGTGCATTCACCTACTGTAGTAAATTCGCCCATGGGCCTGTCAGAAGATATTCCTGCAAAAGGAATGTCTATATACATCTATTTTGCAAAACATAGATGCAAAAAATATCTTGAATGAAGTAGTTGAAGAAAATATTTGATTCATCCACCTACACAATAAATGCCCAACAACTTCTTCCAGCTGGGTTGACCTGATCTTGCAATCATGGTGATTTTGCCTTTCCTTTAGTCGGCAAACTTCCATCTCACAAACCATTGCCTTAGCCGATCCTCCCTTTTTTCTCTTTATCTTCCATAGTCAGGCCCTGACCAATCAGGCTTCCTTTGATCGGGACCTTTGGAAGGTGAAGAAGGAAACCCCGATCTCCAAAGTCTGAAAGAGAATAGGGAAACCGTCGGGCTTCAGAGATTGGGCCTTCACCATGCATCGTGCTTTTCAAAAGAAGAAATGATTGATCCCTAGATCTGAAATACTTAGAAGAAATTATGAAGCTTTGTCAGGAATCGGGCCTCGGACCTTCCACCTTCTGCCTGCCAAAAGAAAAGAGGAAGAAGAAAACCTCTGCTCACCAACATCCAAAATACTTAGGCAAATTTAGAAACTCAGCAAACTTCGGCAATCAGGCCTTTCACCTTCCACCTTCAATAAAGGAGGAAGAGAGAACTCCCACCCATCGCCGCCCACAACATTTGAAAACTCTTTATCTCATCAAACTTCAGCAAGCAGACCTCTACTTTTTGTCTTCAAAAAAGGAGAAGGAAGATGAAACTCCTAACCCCCAATGCCCAAAACACTTAGGCAAATTTACAAGTAACCAAGGTAGAGTTCAGAGCCAACAAGAATGGCATAGCGAAGAGGGAAACCTCGAACTCCGAAACTCTGAAAAGACAGAAAATACAAGGAAAACACTTAGGATTTTGGACTTAGCCATTTGGGGGGCTTTTCCTTGCACTTGAAAAGGGGAAACACTTAGAAATTTCATGGATCCTTAGGTTGTTTGGCCTGAAGGAAAAATAGGACAACATTTTGGCGACTATGCAAGGGTGTTTGCCTGCTAAACATTGGGATCTAGAGGCCTTATACAATCCATTGGGCATAGAGTAAAAAAGGGCATTGCAACAAACTGAAATAGGGGGTTGGCCAGATCAACACAAAACTGAATATGGCCTCTAGACAACAAAATAAAACAAAACAACATGGTAAAACAAGCTCCTAATGAGGATGTTGCATGTGCAAGAGCACTTATGGAAGGGAAACTACACAAAACAAACCTATCATAAACCTAAACTAACCAACCATAAATAACCTTAAACAAAGCCATTAATTGGTTCTTCAAAATAAATGCCCTTTCTCAACAATTTATAATGCTTTCCCAACTTATGGACAACTAACATGATGTGGAAAAAGAGTGGGCATGCAACGAATTGATAGAATGCCACTCTAAAAACAAAATAAATCTCACCTACCCACATGAACTAATTGGGAATACAACTACTAGGAAGTGAGTAAGTGGGTTGATTCTTCTCATATTGATGCTCAACTTCATGCTTAGAGGTAAGCATGACAAGTGGTGACTCTTCATGATCTCTCTCCAGCTGGGCTAGATTGCTGATAGGACATCCCCTCAAAATGACATGCAAATCAACATATTTGATCTCATGTCTTTGCTCTATTACCTCTTGATGTTGGTCTAAATGCTCTGGCTACTACATATTGATTGGAAATATGGCTGCCTCAACCTTGTGATTATGTTGTTTAGGGAGGCCATTTGAAATAGGCTTTGAGAAGAAGCCATGAACCTACTCAATGGTGAAATCACCCCCATCACAAAGTTAATATATCTGCTGGATAATAAAAAACAAATCTTAAATTTGTTCTTGCCCATGCTCAATCTTTACATCATTATATTCTATAAAATATGGGAGCTCCTCAAATAGGTCTACATCATCAGCCTCTACATTTCTTAGTATAAGGCTTCCTATATGCTTTGTTTCATGAGATGGAACCTCATTGTTATGTCTGACCTCACATGCCAGCAACATGCTTTCATCTTCCACATCCTTATGTTGGTCCAGTACTGCTAGCAATGTTGGCATTTGCATACCATCTTCATCTTCAATGTAGCTAGGTAGTTCTTTTGCTTCAAATACTTCCTCCCTCAAAACAAGATCGCCCTCATCGTTTGACTGCAACTGCACACTATTCTTCTTGAGTTGCCTCTACAACTAGACTTCTTCACCATGCTTTCTTTGCATTTTGGTTTCATTCATCTTATTAAAAGCATGGGAAAACTCCTCAAATGACCAAAGTCTAGAGGACTCAACCCTACCCCTGAATTAGCACTAACCTTGTGTTTGACGCATTGTTGCTAGTCTGAATGATTTGGCCTAACTTCATCTTGCAACAGGTTTGAGTTTTCAGTTTTAATGGCACATGAGGGTTCACAACTAGTAGGCTACTTCATGACTGCCTCAAACACTTCCTTTTCTATCTCATAGAACCTAATGTCTCGCCAAAAAACTGGTATGTCCTTCAAGAGTGAGCTAGTGCATGAGGGCTCACTATCAGCATGTGGCTCCTCCCTAGTTGTAGGTATCTCCTTCTTTGTCTTATCCCTCTAATTAGTTTGATAAATAATAGGTCCACCCTTGAAAAGTGAAATAGTGTCAGGACAAGAGGGGTGACTATTGGCAAGACACACTGCTCTGATGATCAAGGTAGAGTATTAAATGTTGTCATTGATGGCAACAAGGTTTGGCAAAGGTCCGGAAGACTAACTTAGTCAAAATGGCTAAGTATTAGGCAAGCTACAGAGTATTAGAGATTGGGTCAGTATGCCTACGCAGTTGAAGATCATTACATGCGGTTCAGGTATGTTGTTCATTGATATTTAGTGATCACATTTTCCAATGTTCAAGTTCTGACTTGCTCTGAAAGTCATATGGTGAATTGTCTAAGTTCGGATGAACATAGTTAAGCCTGAAACAGTTTAAAGCATCTGAGTATTTTAGTCCCACTCCTCTGCTATTGAGTATTTTGATTTGTAGTTCTAAGGTAATGTAGAAACATGTCATAAGCATCCAAATTCAGATTTATAGCACTTGAATTCCACTAGATCATATTTGACAAGTTCTTCTTTATCAACTTCCAGTCTGACAGTATTTCTCTATGACAGAACAACAGTTCTAAGATCCGCATTTCTCTATGAAAGAATATTATGCTCCGTGGTTCTGAAGGTATGCTAAGATGTCCATAATGAATGTTGTCTATAATTTTTAGAGTCTCATATGGTCCGCATTGGATGTTTTGGCATGACAGTTGAACTGGTCAAGTGTGTACTTAAGGGATAAGCTGATAGGCAAGATAAATCTATATGTGATAAGGATATATTGTTTGAAGAATTAATCCAAGTGGTTGAATGATTGATGCCAACCTATATGAAGACTATTGTATGTTTTTTTGGGTCCAGATTCTTGTTTGTGCATAAGATCAAGCCGACAAGGTATATCACTTGTATACACGTTTCATGCCTGGCTTGCCGACCTGATTGTGAGATGAATCTTGTTGCGGATATATATACTTGATGGATTTCGATGTTTGGTGTGTGGAAGTGTGTGAATAGAATGCGAATTCCATGATTGTACGACCTAAGGTAGTTTTGTGATTAGCAAAAGGATGGTAAAGGCAGAAGGATAGAAGTATATGTGAAGTAGAGCAGAAAAGTAGGGTAGACAATATGAAGTCCTTTGAATCTGTATATTGAGCAAATTGGTACTGTACCACAACATTTTGTAGATGCACCTGTAGCAGTCCTCTCCTGGCAGTGAGCCACTTCTTTCTATATTATTTTCTCTTCTATTTGGTAGTGAGCCTATTGCAGTGAGCACTTCTTTGGACAGTGAGTCCTTGGGCAGTGAGCCTTCATGTAATTTGTTATTGCTATTATAGACACCTAAAAATATCTTCATCATCAAATTGACTCCTGATCTCCCTAAACATACCTATTTCCCTCCTAAACAATTAATTAAATTTTTAGTTAATTAATTATCCCTTCATCACCTAATTTTTCATAATTATATCTCCAACAATTGGATTAATTTTATTAATTCAATAGCTCAACCTTAGCCAATTAATTAAATACATATGCAATATTTATTTGGTTAATTTCCCCCTTCTCATTGAACCCAATTAATTAGTTAAATCAGGTTTAACTAATTAATTTAGCCTATTAATTAACCTATCCCTACCCTAGGTAATTAAATAGTCATTATTTAATTGCCTACCCTAGCCTATATCATCCTAGCCTTAGGATTGATTAAATAAATCCTTATTTAATCAACCTTAACTTCTCACTAATCCATCTACTAATTTATTACAGCCAGATTAATTAGGTTAACCACCCCGATTAATTTGGTCAAACCCTCATTAACACTTCTCCCCACATCCCATGAATAAAAAATTGATTTCCATGCCACATAAATCAATTTTTAATACACATTTGTCATAATCCTCATTAAATACCTCTTACACTCCTTACACATGTCATACCTCATTAATATCTACTCTTCCCCAAATGAATTTTAAATTCATTTTACCCTTCCCCATGTGAATTTTTAATTCACAAATAATCCACTACACTCCACCTCATTTATGAACCCCTCTTCCCAAGATGAATTAAAAATTCATCTTTATTCCTAGCCCTCTATTCTCCAAGATGAAATCTAGGCCCTCCACATCATCTTCATCCTCCACCATTGATCTCCAAAATCAATCTCAACCATTGGATCAAAATCTCTCCAAAATGCCTATAAATACATCCTCCAAGCCATTTCATCATCCAATTTCTAAGTAATGTTATCATGCCAAAAATTCTCTTGAGCTAGCTTGTGAGTTTGCATATTAGATTGAGCATTTCACATTTAATCTATTATCTAGGGTACATCTAGGAGCTCTTGGGTGCATGCTTCTACCACCCTATTTGGATTGGTAAATCTTAGTGAGGTATAAGGCTTGTTTTATGCTTTTATTTTGTGTTCTTATCTCATCTAGTTTTCACTAATCACATTTGGCACGCCTGGTGGGACCCACATGGTCTCAATCTAACATCTTGTGTGAGTTTTTGTGGTGTTTATTCATGTTTTTGCAGGTTAGTTTTATCCCCTTGCGTAATGGCACCATTTAACCCGTATTTCAGCGCTATTTGCTGACTGTAGTGGCACCTTTTGGACATGACATTTCTTGTCCACTTTGACTCACCTCTTGTTTGTTGTTTGGTTTTCTTGACATTTCTTGTGGTGGTTCCTCTCTGTTTTTGCAAGGTTTATGCAGGTAGAAGGGGAGGCCATGCCAAAATCTTCTTGAAGAACCAAACACACACTCTTGTTTTCATCTTGTTTTGGTTTTCATTCACTAGGTTATTTTATTGCTATATGCTGTCTTTTGGATACCTAACAAGAGTAACAAGAATCCTCTTATGCAGTCTAACCCCTTGTTTGGTTGAAAGAACTTGTGTTTTGTAGCCTTGACCATTTCAACCCTGTATCAGCGCTATCAGCTCTAGGGTGGTTCCATATTCCATAGTCGACCAGACCACTCAGACTCACACGTAGTGGCACTTTGTTTAATGCATATTAGCACAATCTGTAATTGTAGCGCATTTTGTAGTATCTTGTAGTGCTATTTCTATTTTTAGCACATTCTTTGTCTGTTTTAGCGCTATATTGTAGTCTAGCACTATCTGTATAAATTTGTAGCGCTATGTTCTAGGACAATCAAGTTCGGTCTCAATTTCTGTCAGCAGCACCATTTACAGTCAACAGTGGCACCATTTTATGTCTATTTTAGCGCTATCTTCATAGGCTAACCTCGGGTTCTGTGCAGGGACTAATAGTTGTTTGCAGGTTATCATCGTCCATCCAAGATCATTATTCTGAAACTAATAACAAGTTTTTACAGGGTTTTTCTTTAGATTAAACAAACATTTCCATTGGTGCTCATAAAAAGAACCCTTACATGTTAGTATAAACAACATTTTGATTTGGTGCACTAAAATTTGGTCAAACAAATATTTCCATTGGTGCTCATAAAAAGAACTCTTATGTGCCTTAGTGTGGAGAAAAACATTTGATTTGGTGCTCTAAAAATTAACAAGTGCTTTCCAACAAATCTAGGAACATTTCAATTTTGGGTTTAAAAAGAACAACAAAAGTACATCATAACTCATTGGTCTAAAAGGAACCAAAAATTTGCATTTTCACTCTTTTAAACAAGAAAACAATCAATTGTGTGTGAAGTGTTTTTTGTGATAGATGTTTGTGTGGTGAAAAGTGTATGCTCTTCCCTCACACCATTGGTGATCTTGGGAATCAAAAGCTTCTCACAACATTTGAATAAATCACTCCCAACATAATCAAAGAACTAAAAATGAACCTTGTTTAGTGTGACCCAAACCCAAAAATACGTATGCTCTCCCCTCGCATCTTCGTATGAACTTGGGGATCAAAAGTATTTTTGCATTTGTAAAACCTTTAGAGGGCCTTCCACCCCACTTCAAAAGGTGGGAACGGCCCAAGCAGAAACAAGATAAAGCCAAGCTCTTTCAAGCCGCTATATAAAATAATGTGTTTGTGACGAAAGTCACAAGCAACAGGTGTTGTTGTGTCATACTAACAACCAACCTCCCCAAAAACCCTTCAAGGCATAACCCTTGAAGACTGGGAGTCTCCATAACAGAGAGTAGCACTGCCGCACGTATGGCCACCTGAACGAATGCACTTACTATGAACCTTTGTTTTAGTGAGCACAAATCCTTCTATTTGTTGACGCAGAAGGGTAACCTTTGAAACGACCTTGATTCATGTGGTTCTTAGCTAAGGTAGCAGGGACAATCCTAAGGCTTGGTGGGTGTATGAGCTTTGGGAAACTTGTATCTTGGTATGTGTGAGAAGTGAGTGTAGTGTAAGGGGGAGCCAGTGCTACCAAGATCCTGGAGCTACCCGCTTTGAATAAGTGCAGCTAGGGGATTCAACAAATATTGTCCTATCCTCACCTTAGGTTTTACAAAGTGCTTGTTTAAACATCCTACATCTTTTCACAAACAAAATCTTAGTTATTGTGTGCTATTGTGCTTGAAGTGTTTTCAAAAACTTGCCAAGAAACAACAAAAATTCATTTGATCAAACTTCATACCCATAAGAATCCAAATTTGTCATCAAAATCCATCTTTTTCAGAGCCTTGACCAACACTGACCTGTTTCAGTGCTATCTCTATCTGTTTTTGGTGCCATTTCACTTATGGTTTGGCGCTATTTGTAGACTGACCTGCCTGAAACTGGGAAGAATTGCCTTGTGATCTTTAGCACCTGCCTAGACATAATCCATAATCACTTTCTCTAAAAGCTGTCAATATCCCATCCATTTTGATCTAAAAGTTTCCCAACCATATCTCCATTTTGACCTTAGAGAATTAATCATTATCATTATTGGACCCCTTGCTATACCATAGTCCACTCATTCCCATATCTTCTCATCCTCGTTGATCTTTGTATACTTTTTGGACCAAATAAACATCCTTTCTTACAAAATAATTCTCAAAATCATTTTGCTTCTCCCATCAAAAACATATCCAAATCCAAAACATCCATCAAAAACCATCAACCAACATCCAAACTTCATCAATCCTTGAGCTAAAGCTAGATCTAGATTCCATCCTTTACATCATATTTTTCTTGAAAAATCATTAGTCTACCTTTCAAGTAGAATAATCATCTCTCTTTGTGTAAGGTCATAAGTCTACCCCAAACAAAGAGAAAACATCCATTTGTGCAACACAAAACTAGATCCTACTTGAGCTCATTTGTTGACTTTCAAAATCCCTTTCAAAAGACATCATCCCAATCTCTCATACCAAACATCTAGTTCATCTAAGGTTTCATCATCCAAAATTAACATCCAAATCCTTTCCATCAAATCAAACAAACACCACCTACCCTCCATCATTTTGGTCCAAATTTTTGTAAGAATCAATATCATCCACCCTTACCATCCTTAGGTTGACACCTTTTTGAGACTCATCTCTTAGAAGTGAAAATCTATCACGCTACAATCTCCTTTCATCTCTAGATTATAGAGAAGTATACTCTCTTACATCTAAGCCTTTTTTCCATTCCAATCACCACATCCTCTTCGGGTCCAACAAATCAATCCAAATTCTCTAAGGTCTCCACATTTCATCCACCTCAAAATCAAGCCCACACACTTGCATGCCCATAACTAGATCACAACACAAGAAGAATCAAGCAATGGCAAACTTTGGACAACATATGGGCATAGGGATGCCTCCCATTGATGACAACAACATTCCAATCGACCAACAAATCTATAACATACCCTCGTTCTTTCAAATGCCATCATATAATCCCAATGAGAACCCCTTCCATTTCTTGCAAACACAACCACCATAACCACCCATCCAAAACACCACCACCATTAGCCAAGATGATCAAGACATCTTGAATTTTACACAAGACCCCGATAATATGGACATGCTCGACAAAGTCCTAAGGTCAGATCCAAATAGATATCTTGATTATCTCCTCAAAATTGATGCCCAAACAACCCACAACACGACATCCTTCCAACCATCTACTTCTAACAACAATCCTACGACATCCTCTCAACCATCTACATCAAACACCCAACCTACCGTCTCTCAAACTTCAACCCCCACCTTATCTACCATTCCCACAAACTCTAACATCACCACATCTACAATTCCCACTAACATCTCCATCACCTCTAATATCTCCAATCCTACCATTCCCAACCCGTCACCACATCCACTACTGTAACCAACATAAACACTTTCGTTCCCCAAATCACCTTGGGCATCCAAAGCAACCCCACACATGCAAGTGCTTCTACAAGCGTACCTCAACTCAACCCTCAAACCGTAGCCTACATGAGACAATTCTTTTCACAACCACCTCCCAACACAACCAATCCATCCAATGTCAACCCATCCAACTTCAACCCATCCCATCTCACATATGTACCAAACCCCGCGGTATCATCAACACAACATAATCCCAATCCCCAAATACCTCCTCACACTCTCCAACAAATCCATACTTACCAACAATACCTTGCGTAACAAAATCAAAACACCACACCACAATATCAACACACGATCCCACAAAATCAAAACCTCGTCCACCAAATTCAAACAAACCAACATCAAGTCCTGCCCAATCTCCAACATCTCATCAATCAACAAACCTATACACCACAACCACCACCAACCCTAGACCTAACAAGTGTAGTACAAGATTTGATCCAAAAGGTAAATGATATGCAAACTAGGGGCAAATGCAAACACTATTCTTTTGAGGATATTTGTCCCTATCCATTTGATCGGACCCTATACATGCCCCCTTTTCCCAAAAATTATGAAACACCCAAATTTGACAAGTACAAGGGAAAGGGAGACCCTAGGGATCATCTTAGGGAGTTCTACCTTGCTTTCCTAGAAGTCTCGAAGAACAATAAATATCTAATGAGACTTTTTCCAAGGAGCCTTGGTGGCCAAGCCACTGAATGGTTTGCACATCTTCCCCCGAGCATTAGGTCTTTCCTTGAGCTCACCAAAAAATTTGTCAATCATTTCTCCTATAACTTTGAGCATGAAATATCCATGACTGACCTTTGCAATACAAAACAAAAGAGCGAAGAATCCTTTGCTTCTTTCTTACAGAGGTGGAGAGGCTTAGCAGCAAACTCCCTTGGCCAATTCCTAAGAAACAATTAGTCACCATGTTCATGGCTAACCTAAACCAAGAAATAGGGTTCCATCTACAAATCCTTTGTGTGTCTACCTTTGAAGAAGTTATTGACAAAGGTACTACCATAGAGAGAGCCCTTATCGCCAAGGGCTTGATCAAATTGTACGAGAACAAGCCCTACAACAACAACAACAACAAAGTCAACATAAATATCCCAAATGCAAACAACCTATAGCCAAACGAAAAATCATGCTTTTGGGGAAAAAACAAGAACACCCTCAATGATGGCGTCACTGACATGAAAGTTGTCCAACATGTACAAGATCAAACACCATCAAGTACATATGCCGCCAATGTAAATATTCCAAAGGGTCAATCTAAACAAAACAAACCTCGAAGACAATTCACACCCCTAGGGGAATCAATCAAGGATATCCTTGATAGATGTCTAAAGAAAGGTTTGATAACTCTCCCACCTGTTAAGCCCCACCATGAGAGTGAGCTCAAAGTTGCATGGTACAATGAAAATGATTATTGTGATTACCACTACATTGTGGGCCATAAGATGGCTGATTGCATGAAATTAAAGCATTGTGTGCAAGATCTCATAGATCAGAAGAAAGTCAATCTTGAGCAAAGCACTCAACCATCACCCAACGCTAATCTAGGAACTTACAAGGATCCACTACCCAATCATAACAAAGCCTCATCATCTAATCAAGCCTACAACATCACCCCACCTCCCGCATCCTATGACTCCATTGTAGGACGAATAGAATCGTCATCTAACCATGTCAACACAATCACCATTCGGTCTCAAGCACCCGATTGTGCCGTCACAACTCGTCATAGCCATGTATCCATCTGCAAAACCCCTACCACTGATCAAACATCCCCATCCACGTCGGACTCCCTACCCAATCGTCCAATCGGTCGCCCATCACCTACCAATAAGTATAACCTCCTAGAAAATCTAGGGAAGACCCCTACGCAAATCTCCATACTCGAGCTGCTTCGCACATCACCTCTCCATAAAGAAATCCTTGACAAGGCACTCTTGGAAACCCAAGTTCTCGCCAACCTGAATGTGAATCAATTCCAAGCCATGGTGGGCCATATCGCCTTGCCTCATCATCTCACCTTCTTCGAAAAGGATCTTCCCACTTCTGAGAACTTACATAATGACGCCTTGCACATCGAAGTCTACATCCACAAGCATATCATCAAGAGAGTCTTAATAGATGGTGAGTCTGGCCTAAACCTGTGCACTCTTAAATTACTTAAACACTTGGGATACTTGGATGTGGTTGTAGACACCAGTGAATGCATAACAATCAAAGGATATGATGACACTGAGTGACTATCTGAGGGTACTATCAAGCTCCCTATCCAAGTAGGACAAAAGATAATGGAAACAAAATGTCAGGTCCTTGATCTTGATCTCCCTTACAATATTCTTCTCGGCCAACCATGGATCCATGCCATGCAAGCCATCCCCTCTACATTCCACCAATGTCTCAAATTTCCTCACAACAACATGGAAGTAACTATCTATGCCGACCCTCGCCACTTCCAATACTGCAGTTTCTAGGAAGGCCATGACCACACCTTCTATCCATACAATAAAGCCATCACAAAGGCCAACCCCACAACATCCACCTCGTACATCGACCCCGCCAACATTGCCACCACTTCATCCTAAGCACCTTCGCCACCTAAGGTCAAGATCAATCTTAGTGACATGGGATGTGGGGAATATGACCTACATGGTACCTTTTGTGTGGGCACATTACCCAACCCTAAAATGTTTGGCATCCCAAGAGAAGAATACATCAATACAGTTGTCATCAAATGTAAACCATCACCTACCTTTGAGAAAAACCACCTCCTTGATCAAGATGTTCTCGAAGATATATCATCATGGCTGTATAAAGATGATGAAACAGAGCAAGAAGCTCCCATCATACCAACAAAAATCTGTGGCAAAGGGTCAGAGATTGTCAAAAACATGGGCTATAAAGGACAAGGCGGTATTAGCCTTCATGAACAAGGAATCATAGAACCAGTCCAAGCGACAAGAAATCCTTACACTCAAGGGTTAGGGTATGGTTAGCAACAATGTATCCTAACTACTGGTGAATGTATCCTAGTCGAGATCACTATGGTTTTCCTTGAAGTCGATAATGTCAACAAAGTGTGCCATCAAGATTCTTTAGGTGACTTTGCCAAGTTCTTTGAATCATCCATATGCAACATATACACAGTCACCACCCTAACGTCTTCATCTAATGACTTACCCCTTGTATACCTAGACCTCATAGACTGGGACCAATAGGACCTCCCATCTTCGACGTAGCACCAAATGATGAAGCAATCGCTGAAACGATGGGAGTTAGAGATCACTTCCCCCCGGGGGATCATAAAGCTAGATATGTTATGGAACTTGATATGGCTTCCTATTTTGGGGAGACAACCCCTGCTTCTAGTTGCAAAAATATAAAAATCAAACATGGATCTGATGGTGAAAACTACTCCGCAACAGTGTCAGATCCCAAAAAAGTAAAAATAAAGGACGTATCTCCTAGTGAAAACCTCCACGAGGCACTAGGAGATGGAAGCATGGGCCTTCCCGAGATAGAGAAGGTATATCCTGACAGATCACCCATCCTGGTGGAGCCAGCTCAAGAGATGAATCTTGGGATGGAAGAAGAGCCAAAAATCACCTTCAAGGTAGAATCTCTCAACACAACAGAGTAGGAAAACTTCTTAGCCTTCTTCAAACGTAGAAATCACAACTTTGCATGGACTTATGCAGACATGCCAGGGCTCGATCCTACTTTGGTTGTCCATCACCTTGCAGTGCGGCCTAATGCAAAACTAGTGAAACAGAAGCTAAGAAAAATGAACCCTCAGGTGGCCCTCCTATTCAAAGAAGAATCAGAGAAACTACTGGATGTGGGGTTCATCCGACCAATTGATTATCCTGAGTGGGTTTCCAACCTAGTGCCAGTAGCCAAACTTGATGGTTGAATCTGTTGCTGCACCGATTTCTGAGACCTTAACAAAGCCTGCCCGAAGAATGACTTCCCTTTACCAAACATTGACATGACAGTGGATCTTATGGCAGGACATGCGATGTTATCCCTGATGGACAACTTTTCAGGGTATAATCAAATCAGGATCATAGAAGAAGATCAACATAATACGGCCTTTATATGCCCATGGGGGACATACTATTGGGTGGTAATGCCTTTTGTCCTGAAGAATGCTGAAGCTACTTATCAATGAGCTATGACTGTCATCTTCCACGATCTTTTCCACCACATGATGGAAGATTATGTGGATGACTTACTAGGAAAATCAAAAACAAGAGAAGAACACCTAGATGTGTTAGCAAAGATATTCAATCGACTGGAGCAATATAATGTTCACCTAAATCCAAAGAAATTTGTCTTTGGGGTCACCTCCGAAAAGCTTTTGGGATACATAGTCTCCAGAAGAGGAATTGAGGTAGACCCTGCAAAAGTCAAAGCCATCACTGAGATACCCCCTCCAAAGACACTAAAACAACTACGAAGTCTGCAAGGGAAACTCCAGTCCATTCGTTGGTTCATTGCTCAACTTGCCGATAAGTGTCAACCTTTCCAGCACCTACTTAGAAAGAATATAGCTTTTGTCTGGGGTAATTAGTGTCAGGCTGCCTTTGACCAATTGAAATAATACCTAGCTAATCCTCTTTTTCTGACTCTGCCAAGGCAAGGAGAGCCCCTTCTATCATATATCTCAGCAACAGAAACAACTATAGGGGCCTTGTTAGCACAACACGATGAACAAGGGAAGGAAAGAGCCATATATTATATTAGCCACACATTGATATCCTATGAGCTAAACTATACACCAATTAAATGAGCATGTCTAGCTCTGGTCTTTACCTCACAAAAGTTAAGACACTACATGCTCAATCACAAAACTAAGCTAATCACCAAGATTGACCCACTAAAATATCTTCTAAATAGAGATGCTCTTACTGGGAGAATGGAAAAATGGGTCATGATCCTCAGTGAATTTGACATTGAATATATCGAGAGAAAGGCTATCAAAGGGTAGGTTATCACTGATCAGCTAGCTAAAGCGCCCATTCCTGCAGAATATCCTACATTGGTAGAATTCCCTGACGAAACCATCTTGACAATAGCACCTGTAGAGAAAAACTAATGTGTTGTAGACTTAAATAAATTTAGGGTTTTAGCCTAACTAAACAGTCCACTATCATTGTGTCCCTACATTGAATTATCAACCAAGGAGCGTAAGATTATGATGATGCTTGCAATATCTATGCCTTCAAGACTCATTTCTACTCTAAGCTAATCTTGTGTAACTCTTCTTTATCCCAGTCCTATTTACTAGAATGCATAGAAATGTAAAACAGTAAACAAAAATGAAAAACAACAAAAATAATTTAATTTTCTAGTTGCTACGGGTACCTTTAGCAAAGGCTGAAGATAATTGTATTTAACAGAAAATCACAGTTTTAATCTAACATCTCAAGAATGATGAAAAAGCTAACACTAACCTCCAGAGGATTAAAAACGTGCACTCTACTCATGAATCACAGCTACTGGAAGTATCAATCAGCAGTTCTTACTAGTTCGCAATATAACATAGAAAGTGGAATGAAACAGATAAACTAAAAATAGAGAAATAAATAAGAGAACATGTAAAGTGAGAGTTAGTACCTTGAGTGGCTAGCTCAGGGAACTATCTCTCTTTTTCTGGAAATTAAATCTACTTCAGATCTTCAACTTTCTCATAACATACAATTAAATTCAAATCATATCTACAGAAAAATCTTCTTTAGATTTTTATTCAAAATTGTAACATGTCTGTAACAACTGATAACTACAACAAAAGTAATGGCTATATTGAAAGTAGAACATAACAACTAACTAATCATCAAAAACTCCTCTCCTATATAAAGATGGGAGAGTCTTATTCAACCTTCTAACTAACTACGATCATCAATTAACTCCTGGACATCAGGATATTGTTTTCGAGATCAACTTATTAACTGAACAAGAAAACAAAGTCCTATCCAATCAGAAATTCCACCCACAACAACGCATAAATAAGATGCATGAATTTTGGTGAGATTTCTAGAATGAGTCTTCTTTATCCTCTGCATTTATTCTTCCATGATGACCACGTTTGTCTCCACCGATCACCATGTTTGACACTTGGACCGCATCTTCATTGATTACTCTATTCTTCATTCTGTTGTAGTTACTCCTCCTTGGATTATTTATTTGGCTGCACATGGTTAATCATTCCAACATATATACAAAATAGCCTCTTATAATAAACTTATGAAATCCTATCTATTTTTCATGCATATCAATAATTCAAATCACCCATTTGATAATATAACCACCTGAATTCATTCATCAGTATAGGATCCAAGTCTTAGGAAAGTATATATGAAACAACATAAAATAGAGGTAATAATGTATGTGGAGTCCTTGTAGAACCATACAGAAAAGGTCTTTAAAACATATGAAAACAATATAAAAAGGAGGACAATATTTCATCCCAACATTCCCCCCAACTTAGACTTTTTCTTGTCCCTAAGCAAAATTAAAGAACTGGACTCTTAAGGCAAAAGTTTATAATGCAGGGTAATTCTTCTGAGGTCTGTGTCTGTTCTAACTCCTTCCCCTTGCTTGTGGTAGAACCCATTAGAGCATGCAAGTGTTTCCATCCTGATCTGTTTAGCACACCTATACTGCTCAATTTTCCTTCCTATCCAATGTGGTACTGGATAGAGAAATATAGGAGGCTGAAAGGTGAGAGGTAACCATGATACTCCCCTCTGTTCTTATATCTAGATATACCTGCGCAGTCTTTCAAGCATATTCATGAAAGTGTGGATGGAATGGGGTTCCTTCCTCTGTAATTCTAGAGTTAAACTGTCCCATCTGCCCTGCACATACCTCTGACAATTCTGGATAATGGACACTGCCATCTTCTGTATTCTCCTATAGTCCCTAAGTCTTAAATCCATTATTACTTTTCCTGGCCCTTATGAGTCAACAATGTCATCCATTGGGTTAGAATGGTTTCAGGCTCCAAGGCTTCCTTCCTCAGATGCAGTGGTACTTTCTTTTCCTGCTCTTCATATTGGTCCATCAATAACCCTCTAAGTTGCTCATTCTTGAAATATGACATCAATGCCCTAACCTAGAGATATCCAACATAAATACAGGGATTCCATTGTGTATCCTCATCCATTATGTAATTGTGTAAGTAATACTCACACAACTGGTCCTGCTCTTCTAAGTTGATCTCCTGGAAGTAATTACAAAAGATAGATCTTCAATGCAAATCGGGTTGATCATTAATAAACCTGTTAAACTAAAAACTAAGAAATTTTTCCTTTAAAAATAGTGCATACACTTTGGCTGGAGGTCGGTATACCATAATCTGTTTAGCCCTCTCAATGACCTCTGTTAGCTTTTGCTCCAACTATTTAATCTTCAAATCCTTTTTTGCAATAGACTCATTAAGGTTATGCTTTTCTTTTTTCCAGTTTTCTTCCTTTTGCTTATTTTCATCAGTTAATTTCATCAGTTCAAAACCCAAGGACAATGTAGTATGGTATGTTGGGGTCTTTATCATAGGAGGTTGGAGAGTAAGTGTTGCCTCCTCATTAGTCATAGCTTTAGTTTCAGCCAACTGAGCTAACAAATCTAAATTAGAACCTTGGCCATGAGTTTGGATCTTCTCCTCCAATTCCTGAATCTTCTCCCCCCTTTCTCTATCTCTCTCTCTTCATAACCCCTTACTTGCTCTTCAAGTTGCCTTATTTTGACTAGGGATTCCTGCAACTCCTTCCTAATATCTCTATCCTCTATTAATTCCCTGTCTCCTTCAAGATTTTCATCATTCTCCTTTTCAGGGGCATTAAAGATTTGCTTAACAGTGCCTTCTGTCACAGGTTCTCCCATTTTTCTAGCAATAAATGGATCTTCTGATTCAGGATCAGAAGAGGAAATGTACCTTCTTTTCCTAGCAAACATGCTATGATTTACATAGGCATCAGCAGAAACATCCTTAATAGGGATTTCCCCCTATCTGAATCTAGATTCAGAGGAGATGGGTTAGTATCCTGGTGGCCTTTATTTTCATCTCCCTCTTGCTCAACAACTCTCTCTTTAGCACTCTACCTCCTTAACCTCCCTGATCACCTAGGAGCAACTGTTTCATATTTTTCCACCTTTTCCCTCTTCTTGTTGTTCTCCCTCTGACTCTTTGTTTTCTTCCTAGATGTTGAAGAAGTGGTCCTCTTAGTTTTAGGAGTAGAGGTTGAGGGCTCTTCTACTGACACAGGCCTAAACTTTGGAGGCTTCTCAAGTTGTATTTCTTCTTTCTCAGTATCTATAGGGGGTTCAGCTTCATGTGGAATATCCTCCTCTGGCTCTGGTGCTTCTAAGAGTATTGAGATGTCTACACATTGTTTAAAGGCTTCCCACTCAATCTGTGGGTACTAAATCCTTAATATTATTTTTACTAACAAAGTTATTAAACAATGGTGAGAAAGAGTTGTGTCTACTTGTTGCCTCTGATACTCTGAAGACATTCTTTTCAACATATAATACAAATAATTGGGAACATTGAAAAATTTCTCATGCCTCAAATGGTTAAGCAATTTAAAATGTGCAGTATACAGCATATTATATCTACCATCACAAGTGATATATTTGATAATATAGGTAGCACATTTCCCCCAAAAATATGGAAGAGATAATCGTTTGGTACCTTGTGTGGTAGAGTCTAGGTGTTCACCTCTTTCACAAAACTCCTCCCTAGCTGCAGCCACATCAGCTCTTGCCGGATACTCAGACCCTGTTCTTGGCAACCTTGAAACTTGACCAATTGCAAGCTCGGAAGCATCTACTGTCAACCCTCTAACCAATGCTTCATCATATTGCAAAGTAAGTGCAAATTCCTTTGCCATTTCATCGCCATACTCTATCAATTTGAGGAATTAATTAAGCCATCTACTCTAGTAAAGAGTGGGAGAACCAACACATCTTCCAATATTTCCTTGTGTGTCGAAGGTTCCCTTCTGATTACGTCTCCTCCCATTAAGGCTATGAATTAGGACTCTGCAATATCAATTCTTTGCACAATGCTAGGTAACCAATTTCCACTATCTTAACTCAACTACCTTAGCTTACCACCTTGAAAAACCAGTCTTTCAATTTGCCTTTTGTTGTTTCTCCACTATAACTCCTTAACTCTTTTTAGGGTATTAATTCAGTATTCGATAGAGATGAGTTCATAACGTAGAGTATTTTGTCTAGTTGTTCAAAAGGTCAGGGTTTCAATCATGGTTTTGAAAGGCAAAAAAATGTAAAGGCAACAATAAGGAAATGACAATCATCAATCATTGAAAAGAAACCCCTCCCCCCAACTTAATGATGAAGTGACCTCACTTCAAATAGCAGGTAGTATGGATGGAGAAGGAGTGAGAATTTTTTTTGGGTGGAAATATACATCACATGCATGAAATAAATTATGAATAAGCATGAAAATAAATAAAGAAAGCTAAGCGTATTAATAGGAATGTGTGAATTGTACATATAGATCAAAATGGAATAATTAACATACCTTGGAAATTGTGAACAAAACTGGTGATGCGAGAGAATAGGCATGCGGCAAATGGAAAGTGGGGTGTATGGTTACAAAGTGATAATTAAGGAGTGCAAGATGGCGAATAGAAGTATCACTCAGAAATTGGAATGGACAATTGGAAATATGTGAATGGAGGAAATTTGAATGAGTACGGGTTGAGGGAATGGGTGGGAAAATTGATTTGGCACCAAGTAACAGAACAAAACAGTAGATATGTATTGCTACGGGTGCCTGCAGCATAGGTCCAGACTATGTAAATGAAAACATAAAATAGTAGGTCCCTGCTGAGTTAGGTCCTGTCTGAAGAAGTGTTTAACAGGTCCCAATGGAGATAGGAAGTTGTAACCATGGAACTGTGTAGTGTGTGCATGTGAGAAAATCAAGAAAATTAATTGGCAGCAACATGGGTTGAGTATGGCAACTCAACCTCCATATCACTGGTCATTGCGGTTATATCAGCATCATAATGTGCATTGTCTGGAGTCACATCATCTGAATCAGCAGCATCGGGTGTCATAGCATCTGAATCTATAGTGTTAGGAGGAGCATACTGAGTAGATAGAGATACCAGAAAGTCTTCTCTCTGAAGTGGCTTCTTGTACAATTTGAGCCTATGCCCATTGACCAATAGTGAAAATTGAACTTCATCAATAGTGTGCACTTGAACTGCACCATTAGGAAAAACTTGTTGGATTTCATAAGGACCTAACCAACATGACTGAAGTTTCCCCTTGAAGTCCTTATACTTGGAGTCATAAAGTAAGGCCCAGTCTCCTGTAGCAAATTCCTTTGTTTTTATATATTTATCATGCCATTTAGCCCTTTGCTTCTGTATGACCTCTATATGATGAATAGATTCTAGTCTCATTTCATCCAAGGCATTTAAATGTTGGAGCCTTTCCTGCTGTGCAGTGGTCAAATCCATTTTGAGGTCCATTGTTGTCCTCAAGGTTTTATGCTCAAATTCAATAGGGAGAACTGCAGTCTTGCCATAGACCAACTCATAGGGTGTAAACCCTGTAGTTGTCTTCCAAGTTGTTCTATACACCCAAACAGCTTCAAGGAGCCTAGAAACCTAATCTCTTCAGTGAAGTTGTACTGTCTTGGTCAAGATATTTTCAATTTCTCTATTGGTAACTTCTACCTGACCATTAGCCTGTGGATGGTAAGGTGTGGATTTCTTATGCCTGATATGATATTCGGCAACCAATTTTGTTATTAAATCAAAGGTAAACTGTGGACCCTGGTCAGTTACTATTTCTCTTGGAACACCATACCTGGTGAAGATGTCTTCATACAAGAATTTGGCCACATTGCCATCTCATGCAAACTGTAATGCTTTCACTTCCACCCATTTAGTTAAGTAATATGTACATACCAAGATATATTCTTTGTTGTTGGATGAAGGAGATATAGGCCCCACAAAATCCAAGCCCCACTTATCAAAGGGGGCTAGGGAGAGTTGTGGCTGAAGAGGCATCTCATCACTTCTAGGTCACCCCATTCTCTGGCATCTATCACAACTCTTGGTGTATTTGACAACATCCTTGTGAAGGGCTGGCCAATAATAACCTGTGGTGAGAATTTTAAAGGCTGTTTGCTTTGCTGCAAAATGTCCCTCACAAGGCTCATCATGAGAAGCCTTCATTATATCAAACACTTCATCCTCTCTGATACATCGGTGCATAATATTGTCTGGTCTAGTGTAGAATAGAAATCCATAAATCCAAGAGTAAGAGAAACACTTATGCACCAGCTTCCTCTTTTCCCTTGGAGAGAAATATCCTAGAATATGCCCCGTAACCAAATAATTGGCAATGTTTGCATACCATGGAGTATATATAGTGAGAGCAAATAAATGCTCATTAGGAAAGGAATCATCAACCACTCCATCTAAAGACTGTGTAGGGAGTTTGGACAGAAAATCAGCAACAACATTGGCTTTGCCTGGTTTGTCAACAATGGTAATATCAAATTCTTGCAGCAACAATAGCCATCTTACCAGCCTGCCACCTACTATAGGTTTATTCATCAAGTATTTGATGGCTGCATGATCTGTATGGATGAAGACTTTGTAACCAGTTACGTAGGGTTTGAATTTGTTTATGGCATAAATAACTGCTAACATTTCTTTCTCAGTCACTGTATAATTCAGTTCAGCTCCTTGTAGATTCATGCTGACATAATAAATGGCATATTCTTTTGATCCTTCTTGTTGGCGCAAGACTGCACCAATTGCAAAGTCTGATGCATCAGTATGGATGTGAAAAGGTAGGGTCCAATTAGGTCCTCTAAGTACAAGAGCTTGTGTCAAGGATGCCTTCAACTTTTTAAAAGAAGTCTGACAATCTGATGTCCATTCAAATTCACTGTCTTTGGTTAACAGAGTAAATAGAGGTGCAACAATTTTGCTAAAATCTTGAATGAACCTTCTGTAGTAACTTGCATGTCCTAGAAAACTCCTGACATCTTTATTCTTCTGTGGAATAGGTAGGGTGGAAATAACTTCAATTTTCTTGGGATCCACTTGTATTCCAGCGCTTGAGATAAAGTGCCCCAAAACTATTCCTTGTGTCATCATAAGAAAACATTTTTCATTACTCAAAGAGAGATTGTGATCTGAACATCATTGCAATACCTTCTCTAGGTTGTGTAGAGCTTCATCATATGTGTCACCATATGTAGTGAAGTCATCCATATAAATCTCCATACTGTCATGTGCAAAATCAGAGAAAATGCTTAAAACTGCTCTTTGAAAAGTAGCTGGAGCATTACACAGGCCGAAGGGTGAGACAAAGTATGCATATGTTCCCCAAGGGCAGGTAAATGTTGTCTTATCTTGATCTTCTAGAGCAATTTTAATCTGATTAGAGCCACTAAAACCATCAAGGAAAGAAAAATATTTCTTGTCGGCTAGTGAATCAAGAACTTGGTCAATGAAGGGTAATGGAAAGTGGTCTTTCCTAGTAGCAGTGTTCAATTCTCTATAGTTGACACAAACCCTCCACTTTCCTCCTTTCTTTGGAACTATAACCAATGGTGACACCCATTCACTGTCTGAAATGGGGTATATGAAACCCGCATCCAAAAGTTTCTGTAGCTCAGTTTTAACAATGTCTCTGAGAGATGGATTCATGTGCCCTTGTTGTTGCCTGATGGGCCTGTATCCATCATCTATGTATATCTTGTGCATGCATAAGGTAGGGTCTATGCCTTTCATATCATTATAGTCCCAAGAAAATGCTATTGAGTGTGTATCTAAAACTTTATGCAAGGATTTCTATTGTTCATCAGTCAAGGCATTATTGATATTCAACATCTTTCCTGGTCTGACCTCTAGGTGTTTGGACAATTCTTGCACAGAAGATAAATCAAGGCTGGGTAACATAGGTAAGCATTGCTGGGGTAGTAAAGCATGAAATATTTGAGACACTTCTTTTGATGAACTACTTGGTATAGTGGTGCTCAAAGGGTCTTGTAAGCAAGATAAGCAATCTTGCTACTGCAGATGCCTCCCACAGTCATTATGAAGGACATGAGCAATGCATTCATCTTCATATGGAACATCTAACAAGGGACTGCATTCAATAGTCATTAATGTTTGCAAGGAGTAAGTGTTTTCATCTTCTTGGAAAGGCCAAACTGTTTGCTCGAGCTCATGGAATGGTTGGGCTGGAGGGTACAACACCAGTTTCTTGGTCACTATCCCATTAGAGATTATCATGTTACCAGACCAACAACCTATAAATGCATTAGCAGTGGCAAGCCATGGTCTACCTAAAATTAGAGGGTATCCAGCGAGATTAACTTTGGGTTGGAAAACTATGAAATCAGCTAGGTACTCCCAAGAGTCTAATGTAATGACCAAATCTTCTATAACTCCTTCAGGTTTAACTATGGACCTATCATCTAATTGAAGAACTATCTGGGTAGGTCTCAAATTGTTCAGTTGGAGCATATGCATTGTTTCCTTGGTCATGACATTAATAGAAACACCTAAATCTATTAGAGTGTTCTTAATCAAAGTTCTGTTGATCTGGACATCCACCACTGGACTTCCTAGGTTTGTATATTTTGGAACAGTTATATTACCCAACATAATGTCTGCAAGATTACCTAACACATGCACTATCTGGGGGTCTACTCGCTTCCTTCCTAGTTTCTTTATGTAAATATCCCTAATTCTTTTGGTATAGATAGGGATATCCTTAATGGCTTGAATTAAGGGAATCTTAATACTGATATCTTTTAGCTGGCTGAGAAGGGTAGTATCTTCTTGGGCTGTTTGCTTTTGTATGGCCAAATGCTCAGGGAAAGGAGGAGACTTCTACTGCAAGGTAGGTTGGGCATCTTGGTTTGGTTCAGGTTCCAAGGGGTGTTTATCTAGATTATCTGTAGGAGGTTCTTCATCTTCGAGCTCAGTAATTTGAGGGGATGAAGGTCCTGCAAGTTGTTTTCCTGATCTCAGATGAACATTACTCACTTCCACCCCATAGGTGGGATATTACATAACCTCGTTAGTATAAGCCTGCTGAACAAGCTTATTGTTAGGGTTAGGTGCAGGTTGGGCAGGGATTTGGGTAGGCCTAGGAGCTAGATTTGGAGGTGCTGGTGGAGGCATGATGACTTGCTGCTATGGCTGTGGTGGAAGCAAGGGTTGCTGATATTGGGAGTTTGGCTACCATGATTGGCCCTTGTTCCATTGAGGTTGCCATTGCTGTTGTTGAGTAGGCCATTGGGTGTTATAGGTAGGGCCTTGGAAAGGCTGCTGAGGCCATTGTTGCTGTTGGTTCCACCCTACCTGTGGAGTAGACCATGGTGGGTTTTGCCAAGCGTTTGGATTAGTAGGCCAAGGCTGGTTATTCCAAGTAGAAAATTTTGATTGGCAGTTGGAAAAGATGAATTATAATTGAGTGGATCAGGGGGCATACCTTGCCTTTGCTACCAAGATCTTCTTTGAGAAATAAAGAATAGTTTCCCATCATCACCTTCAAATGGTTGAAGTTCTGGCTTTTCAATCTTCTCCTGTTGGATACTAGCTACTCTTTTGCATTTACAGTTGGCCTTCCTTTGTCTACAGCTTGGGCAATATTCAGTGAGCATTGCATCTACCTCTTCTTGTTTCTCCTTGATGTGAAGACTATCCAACTATGTAGCCATATGGCTAATGATGTCTTCTTTCATATTGGTCAGTAAATTACTAATTTCCAACGTAGAAACTCCATTAGCTGCCTTGCCTGCAATGGCTACTCTTTCTCCCCTAGGCTTTCTGGAGAAAGTCCTAGAGTAGTTTCTGCAAGCTATACAAATATCTTCAAAGGGTAGTTGGGAGATGTCCCCTATCCCAATGAGATTTAGGGCATCCATGCAATCATCATTGACTCCTCTTAAAAAGACGAGCT
Organism: Cunninghamia lanceolata; assembly: GCA_027924645.1. Lineage (NCBI taxonomy): Eukaryota > Viridiplantae > Streptophyta > Pinopsida > Cupressales > Cupressaceae > Cunninghamia > Cunninghamia lanceolata. Next base: position 340,583 of record BSBN01001315.1, on the reverse strand, counting down.
TCAATGATTCTTCAGACAACCTATTCTGAGGGTTTTTCTTCAAAGCAAATTGGAATCTCTCCACATAGTCCTCCAGTGGCTCATCCTCCCTTTGTGACATCCTAAAGATGTCGTCTTTCCTCCTATCATGTCCTCTGCAATAGTCTTTGTATTTTGTCAGGAATTTTTTCTTCATGGTATCCCAGTCTGGAATGGCATCTTTTCCCAGTCCCATAAACCATCTCAAAGAAGCATCTTTAAGGGTAGTAGGGAACAACTTGAGTCTATAAGGGTCAGTTGTATAGTCATAACTTCTACACAGAACATCAAACTCAAATAGGAAAGTATCAGGATCTTCAGTCACCAAACCATAGAAAATAGGCAATGCATATGGTGGTATATTTTTCAAAGTAGCTGCTCGTGCTAGGTTTGGTATAGGGAATTCAAATGTAGCTTCTCCTAGAGGATCCTCTACTTCATCTCCCATTGTTCTGAAAGTTCTCTTTGTGGCAGTAGAGGAGGCTAATGGAGATGTAGGGGATGTTGATGGAGATGTAAAAGGAAACTCTCCTTCAGCACTTCCTATTGTGTAGTTGTTGAAATTAGTTGTACCCTCATTGTTCTAAGAAGTTGATAGGAGGAATCTACCCCGAATGTCTCTTTGCCTCCGCATGCAGTAAATTGGGCTTTATGTTTTAGCTGTCCTGCACAATGTTAGTAGAATATCTCGTGTCTCTTGAAAAATGAAATTATAGAATCTAATACTGAAATCTTATTGAAACATATGAAACCTATCAAATGAGATTACGAAGATAGCACCATCCCCGACGACGCTAAAAATGTAGAGGAAAACTAATGTGTTGTAGACTTAAATAAATTTAGGGTTTTAGCCTAACTGAACAGTCCACTATCATTATGTTCCTACATTGAATTATCAACCAAGGAGTGTAAGCTTATGATGATGCCTACAATATCTATGCCTTCAAGACTCATTTCTACTCTAAGCTAATCTTGTGTAACTCTTCTTTACCCCAACCCTATTTACTAGAATGCATTGAAATGTAAAACAGTAAACATAAATGAAAAATAGCAAAAACAATTTAATTTTCCAATTGCTACGGGTACCTTCAGCAAAGGCTGAAGATAACTGTATTTAACAGAAAATCATAGTTTTAATCTAACATCTCAAGAATGATGAAAAATCTAACACTAACCTCCAGAGGATTAAAAACGTGCACTCTACTCATGAATCACAACTACTAGAAGAATCAATCAACAGTTCTTACTAGTTCGCAAAATAGCATAGAAAGGGGAATGAAATAGATAAACTAAAAATGCAGAAATAAATAAGAGAACATGTAAAGTGAGAGTTAGTACCTTGAGTGGCCAACTTAGGGAACTATCTCACTTTTTCTAGAAATTAAATATACTTAGGGAACATACAATTAAATTCAAATCATATCTACGGCAGAATCTTCTTTAGATTTTTATTCAAAATTGTAACATGTCTGTAACAACTGATAACTACAACAAAAGTAATGGCCGTATTGAAAGTAGAACATAACAACTAACTAATCAACAAAAACTCCTCTCCTATATAAAGATGGGAGAGTCTTACTCAACCTTCTAACTAATTGCGATCATCAATTAACTCCTGGACATTAGGATATTATTTTTGAGATCAACTTATTAACTGAACAAGAAAAAAGAGTCCTATCCAATCAGAAATTCCACCCACAACAACTCATAAATAAGATGCATGAATTTCGATGAGATTCCTAGAATGAGTCTTCTTTATTCTCTGCGTTTATTCTTCCATGATGACCACGCTTGTCTCCACCGATCACCATGTATGGCACTTGGACCGCATCTTCATTGATTACTCTGTTCTTCATTCTGTTGTAGTTACTCCTCCTTGGATTCTTTATTTGGCTGCACAGGGTTAATCATTCCAACATATATACAAAACAACCTCTTATAATAAACTTATGAAATCGCGACTATGTGGCTTTTCTCATAGTGGGGACTCGACCTCATAGGGAAAATCTATCCACCATCATCCAATGGCCATAAATTCATCATCACAGCTACCGAATACTTCACTAAGTGGGTGGAAGCAATACCACTCACCTTCACCACTGGAACGCAGATATCCAAGTTCATCCTCCATTATATCATATGTCGTTATGGTATCCCTCATGCCATCATCACCGACAATGGAAAACCATTCAAGAACCAGGAAGTCTGCACTTTGTGCAAAAAATTCCAAATCCAACACCACTTCTCCACTCCATATTACCCTCAAGGTAACGGTCAAGTAGAAGCTTCAAATAAAACCATCCTCCGCATTCTAAAGAAGACAGTTAATGAAGCTAGCCGTGACTGGCACCTTTAGCTCAATCCTACCCTATGGGCCTATCGCACAACCATCCATACACCCACAGGAGCCACTCCGTATTTCCTTGTATTTAGATTTGAAGCCATTTTACCTATTGAGGTCAAGATCCCATCCCTAAGGGTATCTCTGCAAAACATAATCACTAATGAAGAATACCGAGTCGCACGGCTGCATGAGATAGAATTACTAGATGAGAAACGTCTAGATGCATTGAACCATTTGCAGGCCTACCAAAATCGCCTCAGAAGAAGCTATCACAAGAAAATCAAGAACTGGAAATTTGAAGTAGGCAACCTTGTCCTTATGGAAAACTAGAAAAACTTGCAGGAGCGCCCTAAGAAAGGAAAATTTGAACCCAATTGGCTAGGGCCTTATGTCATCACAACCAGCTATGGATCAGGAGCATACCAGCTTGCAACACCTTAGGGGCAGCCTCTGGATGAACCTATGAACATTCTGCATCTAAAGAAATTCTATGCATAACCCATCAAGTATCCCAATCAAAAAATCAAAAAATCAAAAAAATCAAAAAATCAAAAAAAATCAAGAAAAACTCGAGTGCAATAAAGACTTCCAATGGTGAAAATAACTTTGGTGACACCTTGGATTGGTACCATGGTGAAAACCTATTCCAGTGCCATGTGTAGTGGCCGGTTCCACCATCTCATAAGTCCTCTTTCCATCACAAGCCACTCCACACCAAAATCACATTCTATGGCTTGGAATTTGGGAACATCAGTCACCCACCCTGCATTTCCCCACCCAAGGCTATCATCACGGTATAAAGATCCTTGTAAGCTTCCTTTTGTACAGCTAAAATCAAAAAATCTAAATGTATACACCTAAAAATGACATGACTCTACTTAAATAAACATTTTAAATATTTATTTCATCTTCAGGTTCCTCTATCAATAAATAAATAAATTTATTTATTTATTTGATTCATCTCCTCTCATATTATTAAATAAATTACATTTATTTAATTAATTAAATTCATCTACGTCAACTTCATTCTTCTAAATAATTAAATAATTTTAATTATTTAATTAAAATCTTTTATTCTTCCAAATTTAAATAAAACCTTAAATCTCCACAAAATAAAATATATTTAATATTTTATTTATTCCTCCAAATTATCTACAAGTAATTAAATAAATTCATTTATTTAATTATACTTTCTTATCTTCAAAAATCCTTCTTATCTTCTAAAAATATATTCTTCTTGTCATACAAAAGCAAAAGCTGAGTTAAAGCAACTTTAAAGCAACTGTGCTCTTAAATTAGAAAAATAAATTCTAATTTTAAGAAAAACAAAACTCATCCTCATCAACAGAGCTGTTAACTCAACAAAGCTTCTTTCTGAATGACACCTGTTCTTCTTCTATTGGTTGCACGTTCCTCAACCATCATTCTCCATTGATCTTCTCATTACTTCTCAACCATTGATCTTCTTCTACACAACTCTATAAATACAACCCTCTTCTGCTTCATTTCATAATCCATCGTTTGAGTAAACTATGCTACAAGAAATCTAGCGTGCCTTTGGCACCCTTCATCTTCATAGCACTTCATTATCATCCACTCACATTTGTGTTTGAAGTTCATCTTCAAATGCAAGCAAGTATCATAGCCATTCTATTCTTGTCATCTTCAACAAGCAAGGAAGCATACGCTTCTGAGGGCTTCATCATTATCAAGATCAAGAATAGATAGGAAAACAATGGAAGGCATAAGGTAAAGGTTGTAAGTATCTTGTTATTGTTTTTAATCTCCTTTTCCTTCATATTTCATTGATGTATTGGGTTTGTTATTCTTTTTGATTAATCCACATTTCACCCATCACATTTTGGTGCCCACCGTGGGGCCCTTGCCCCTTTTTCTAATAAAAAATTTGAGTTTTTGAGATGCAGGTTCTGTACAGGTTTCGTACAGACTTTTGATAGGTTGATACAGCGCATCTAAGTAATCCCGCGACGCATGTACCTCCTGTCCCAGCGCATGCAGAAGTCCGGCGCATTCAATCTCTATTTTAGCGCTTTTGTATTGTTTGATGGCGCATTTGTTATAATAACACATATGTCTCTTTTTTCAGCGCTTTTGACACCTATCTTAGCGCTTCCATAAAACAATGCATGCAAGCTCTATTTCTACGCATTCAAACTGCATAGCGGTGCTTCTATTCTGCACTGTGGTTTTAGGATTTTGCCTGATTTTTATGTTTGAGCTAACATTTGTTTTGCAGGATTGGAGGCTGGATTAGCTCATTTAGCTGCATTGATTAGGTCATTTAGACTAATTAGGGGGAAAAGTAACAAAAAAAGATACATGCATGCAAATTTCACGTAGTCTTTAACTAGGAGGGAGAGTAATTGAACCATTGCTATATTTGCATTGTTGATTTCTTTTTCTAGTTAGATCATTGCTATCTTACAAACAGGAATGGACATTGCTATGTCTTAAACACTTCAAAGCTAACAAATGCGTGAGTGCACAAATAGATAGCCCATTTAGTTGTTTTCTTTTTAACTAGGTTTGGATGAATCAGTGTTCTCTATGCTTATCGAATAACAATAGGCTTATGCTCTCCCCTTAACTGGGTGACTAGAACGCCAGACTTGTTATTCCATCCGTATAACCTTTAGAGGGGCCTGCCCTTGGATGCACGCCTATCCAAGTGGGAACAACCCTGAGTGATAACAGGATAAAGCTAAGCCCTACCAATCCACTTAAAATAAATTGTGCTTGAGGTGAAAACCTCCTGCAATGAGTGCTGCTGTGTTACACCAACGGCCAACCTCCCCCAAAACCCTCTAAGGCGTAACCCTTAGAGGCTGGGAGACTCCATAATGGAGAGTAGTGCCGCCACACATGTAACCACTCGAACGGTTGCCCTGACTACGAAGCAATTGTTTATTAAGCCAAAAACCCCTATTTGTTGATGCAAAGGGCAGAGCTCTTGAAGCGGCCTCAATTCATGTGACTCTTAGTAGAGGTAGCAGGGACAATCCTAAGGTTCGGTGGGGGTATGAACCTAAGGAAACCTAGATCTGGTATGCATGAGAAGTGAGTGCTGTGGAGGGGAGCCAGTGCTACCAGATCTTGGAGCTACACGCTTTGAGTATGCACAACTAGAGGATTCAACGAATATTGTCCTATCCAGCCTAGGGTGTACTTGTTTTTGAGTAAAAAATAGTCCAAAAAATAACAAAAGATAAAAATCATGAAAACTTTTGCGTGTTTGCTGTGTCTGTGCCATAATTGAAATCAATTTCTCAAAACACCAAGTTTTCAAACCAAAAACAGAAAATTCTCAAAAAACGTTCCAAAAACTTTGAAAAACCAAGCAAAAAAAACCAGAATTGCGCATTTGCCCCAACTAGCAGCGCATTTGCTGAGACTTGAAGTGCTTTTAAACTTTGTTCCAAGGCATTTAAAATATCGCCAGTATTGCACATTTGATATGACTTTTAGCGCATTTACACTCTGTTGTGGCGCATTTACTATTGCGCATCCAACTCAGAGAGCAAAATCCGTACCTTCCAAAAACAAAATCTTCAACTTTTCAAAAACTTTTTCAAACCTGTCTCAGTTTTCCAAAATCTGACTAAGATCATGCAAATCAAACCTTTCTCGCTTCTTCCACATCATAACTGCTTTTCATCCAAAATCTCACCAAAATTCTTCCAAAATCTAACAAGGTTAGAACCAAGCTCTTCTTGATCACATCACATCTCAAACAAACCTAGTGAGTCTCCTCTATCAAGGATCACTTATCCTTCTCTATCGGAACTCCACTAGTGGATTGTGCTAGACTAAGTCAACATCAAGTAAATGGATTCCTATCATCCTTACTTCGACTATCGTTTTGCACACCCAACTTTGATTGACACCACCTAGATCTAAGAAGAACCTTGCTAAAATCTTGTCACATTCTAGCACCTTGCTCAAAAATTCACTTCACCCCATCTCTAGTCACCACTTGCATGGTCTTAACAAGATTACAAAAACAAAAGCAGATTGAAATGGCTGAGAAAAGTATTCCAAACGCTCACGAAAGTGATGAAGAAATTTCTATGGAAGAGATCCTTCAAACACAACATGACCCAAAATTTCAATGCCTATTGGAAAAGGTACTTGCCCAAGACCCTACCAAATTCTTTTTACACCTAGCACATCTAGGAGTTAAGCTCCCTAAAGATTTTGACGTAGAGGCTCTAAAAGAAACTGAGGATGAAAGAAACCCTAAGGGAAGTAGAAATGAGGAAGGAACACCTTCAGACAAAAGAAAAACAACCACTGATGCTACGGATGCCCTAAGTCTAGTGAACCAACAAATCCAAGCATTACAACAACAATTCATGGACATGCAAACAGGAGCATTGACTAAACATTACACCCTAGAGGATATTTCACCATATCCTTTTGATAGGACCCTAATCATGATACCTTTCCCCTCCAAATTTGAGGCACCAAAGTTTGATAAATATCAAGGAAAGGGTGATCCAAGGGACCACATTAGGGAATTCAATGCTGCATGCCTTGAGGTCGCACATAATGACACTTACCTTATTCGACTATTTCCAAGAAGCTTGGGAGGACAAGCCATGGAGTGCTTTTCTAGACTACCACCGAGCATTAAAACATTCAACAAGCTTGTAGACAAATTTGTCACCCACTTTTTCTACAATATTGAGCATGACACCTCAATATTGGATCTTTGTAACACCAAACAAAAAGGTGGGGAATCTTTCGTCGCCTTCTTACAAAGATGGAGACAGTTAGCAAGAAAGTGTCCGCACCAAATGCCTAAAAAATAAATGCTGGAAATGTTCGTACACAACTTACAAACTAACATGAGCTATTAGATACAAATCCAATGTCCTACTTCCTTTAGCAAGGTCATTGAGATGGGTCTCATCATTGAAAAAGCTCTAATTGCCAAGGGACAAATAAAGCTCTACAAGGACACTCCTAGTACTGACACCAACACAGACAAACCAAGATTCTGGATGAAGAACAAAAACATGGTGAATGATGGGGTGGTGGATGCCAAGAATGTGGCACCCAAGCAACCAATTTTCAATTTGTCAACTCCTCAAAACAACCCCCCACAAAACAAACCAAGAAACACTGAATCTCGATTCACCAACTTTCAACCTAGGAGAAAATTCACCCCTTTGGGAGAATCATTGGAAACTGCCCTATGGAACTTAATCACAAACAAGATCATAACACTTCCCTCGGTATGAGAGTATGAACCCAAAGTCAAACCCCATTGGTGGAACGACAACGACTTTTGTGAATTCCACCGAAACAAGGGGCACAAAACAAATGACTGCATTGCGCTAAAACATACTATCCAAGACTTGATTGAGCAAAACAAAATATCAATTGACGGGCATACCTCTAACAATGATCACCAGGCATTCAAGGTTCCTCTTCCCAACTATGAATAGGGAGGACCTTCCAACTGAAACAACAGTGGATCTAACAACGTGAACTACACAAATGTCAGCTTTGACTATGTTGTTAACCATATCTCAGAAAGTGATTCACACATCAATGTGATCACTATAAACAAAGATCTGGATTGTAATGTTACCACCCGCAGCAATATAGTCACTCTTAGAGAAACCTCCGCCCCTCTGGCTAATCAGTACAGTGTCTTGGATTAGCTACATAAGACACCTGCACATATCTCCATTCTAGAACTTCTGTGTCTATCCCCGTCCCATAGGGCCATTCTTGACAAAGCTTTAGCAGAAGCCTCCATCCCAACAATCCTCGCTGAAGAACAGTTTCAAACCATGGTAGGTCACATTACCTCACCTCATTCCCTATCATTCACTGAAATGGATGATATGTTAATCACCCAATCCCACAATGCCTCTCTTCATATCGAAGCCTTCATTCACAAACACAAGATAAAGAGGGTCCTAATCGATGGAGGAGTTGGTTTGAATATTTGCACCTTGAAGCTAATCATTACATTGGGGTTTTCAGAGAAAGCTATAGACCCGAAAAGGAAAATCACTATAAAAGCCTATGATGAGGAGGAGAGAACTTCAAAGGGAATTGTTACTTTACCAATCAGAGTGGGACCTGTGGTAAAGGATGTGGCTTTCCAAGTCCTTGATATGGAGCTAGCATACAACATTCTTCTTGGGAGACCATGGATACATGCCCTGAAAGCAATACCTTCAACTTACCATCAGTGTATCAAGTTCCCTTACGAAGGTCAAGAGATCACCACCCAAGGTGACCCCAACCCATTTCAGTATTGTAACTCCATTCATCCTAAACCTGAAGTGGTAATCCCTAACAACCGTGCTTCTACTTCATCCTCATCTCATGTTGACCCAGCTACACTTGCTTCCTCTTCAATGACATCCCAACCCAACCTCAAACTCAAAGATAAAGGCTTGGACGAGTACACAATCTCCCAATCCCTCTGCTTGGAACAACTCCCCCTATCTCTAAGATCATATGGAAGACCTACTATGAGCAAACCCAAAGCAAACAAAGATACCAAAGGACTGTTTGTCAAATGGGGTAGCCTTGAAGATGAGAGTGATGAGAAAGATATCCTGTAGTGGTTATACAAGAATGAAGGCAGTCCATCAACACAACATGACCATCACACTATACCAACTGAACAATATGGTCAAGGATTCCAAATGCTACAAAGAATGGGGTATGAAGGACACGGTCCACTCGGTTCAAGAAAGGATGGTATCACCGAACCCATCCAACCTCATACCTTGACAGCCTGAGACACTACAGGGCTAGGTTACAATGGCACATCAAGAACTAACAGAGCTAAGAGGAATAAAGGTAAACAACCAAAAACATCCACTAGTAATCTGGTTGATCAAATTCAGCAACTGCAACTAGGTATTGAGACCGATTCCAACAAATATGAATGGAAGAACCTCTCTGAACTATCTTGTGATGATAAAGGCATCGACGTTGTCCATGAGTATGACCCAACCCATGCAAATGAGCCACAAGGTCCAAGGGCTAGACTTCTAGAGTCTGACCCGCGTAATAACGATAGTGAAAATCGTGAGGAAAGAATGATACCTCAATTAACGGATCCACTAACAGAGAGTACCATCGCAAACTTCATCCATGCTTTTAACAACTCTATCCTAACTATCAACACCATAGAACTAGACTAACCCAATGATCCATTACCACTGGTAAACCATAACTCATAGATTGGGACCTACAAGGTACTACCCCTGAGCTTGATACCTTTGAGAACGATGATGCCATCATATATTATCTTGAGCTTAGAGATCATATACCCGCAGGGGACCACAGAGCTGGCTATGCTATAGAACTCAATGAGAAGGCCTATTTTGGAGAGAGTGCCAAGCCTTTCAGTCTCAAAAATATCAAAATGAAAGAAAGATCTAATGGTGAAAACTATTCCGCGACAGTGTTAGATCATGAAAAAAGTAAAAATAAAGACGTATCCAATGGTGAAAACCTCTATGAGGTGCTGAAGGATGGAAGGCTTGACCCTCTACCCAATCTTACACATCAGGAGAGATCTTCAATCTTGATAGAACCAGCAGAACCAATCAATGTCAGCATAGGTGATGATCCCAAAATGATCCACATGGCAAAGGCTTTAACAGAACAAGAAAAACCAGCATTTATCGACTTCTTCAAAAGAAAGCAAATCAACTTTGCTTGGACATATGCAGACATGCCAGGGCTAGATCCGAATCTTATAATGCATCATTTATCTTTAGCTCTAGGAGCTAAACCAGTAAAGCAAAAACTCAAAAAGATGCACCCACATGTGGCCCTCATGGTAAAAGAGGAACTAAAGAAACTATTGGATGTTGGATTCATCAGACCAATAGACTATCCTGAGTGGGTTTCGAACATAGTACCAGTTTCCAAACCAGATGGTAGAGTTCCAATATGTAATGACTTCAGGGACCTGAACAAATCTTGTCTGAAAGATGATTTTCCCTTGCCAAACATTGACATGATTGTAGATCTCACAGCAGGACACACCATGTTGTCACTGATGGATGGTTTTTCCGGATACAACCAGATAAAAATTGCACCTGAAGACCAACACAAGACTGCATTCACATGTCCTTGGGGTACCTATTGTTGGTGTGTCATGCCATTTGGTTTGAAAAATGTCGGTGCAACATATCAGAGAGCTATGACCACAATCTTCCATGACATGATGCACACTATAATGAAAGACTACATTGATGACATTCTAGCTAAACCGCTCACAAGAGAAGGACACCTGATAGTACTGGACAAAATCTTCAATAGACTAGAAAAGTTTAATGTACGCCTCAATCCAAAGAAGTGTGTGTTTGGAGTTGCCTCATGTAAGCTACTTGGATACATAGTGTCTGCTAATGGAATAGAAGTCAACCCAGCTAAAGTGAAGGCCATCATGGAAATGCCGCCTCCTAAAAATCTCACTTAGCTAAGGTCCCTATAGGGAAAACTGCAATCTATCAGAAGGTTCATTTCTCAATTGGCAGACAAGTGCCACCCATTTTCTCACCTCCTACATAAGAATGTCCCTTTCAAATGGAATGAGTCATGTGAGCAGGCATTTCAGCAGTTAAAAGAGTATCTCATGAAGCCACCTATATTGATGCCACTGATTCAGGGTAAACCTCTGCTATTGTATATCTTGGCCACACCAACAGCTCTGGGAGCTCTCCTTGCACAACAAAACTATGACGGGAAAGAACAAGCAATATACTATATCAGTCGAACACTTGTTGGATATGAACTGCAATACACACCAATTGAAAGAGCATGTCTTGTTGTAGTCTTTGCCTCACAAAAGTGGAGACATTACATGTTGTCACATTCTATCAAATTGGTAGCAAAGATTGATCCACTCAAGTACCTGCTCAACAAAGCAGCCTTAATGGGTAGATTGTCCAAATGGGTCATGCTTCTTAGCGAGTTCGATATCGAATATGTAGACATAAAAGCAATAAAAGGACAAGTACTTGTAGATCAACTGGTAGATGCACCTCTAACAGATCACAGTCCCTTGAGCTTTGAATTTCTAGATGAATCTATCTTTCACATAAACACAACAACCTAGAAAATGTACTTCGATGGATCATACACTCAGCATGGATTAGGAACAGGTATCTTGTTGATCACACCTAATGGAGACATCATTCCTAAATCATACAAATTACTCTTTCCTTGCACTAACAACGTGGCAGAGTATGAAGCCCTAGTCATTGGCATCAAGCTAGCAGTTGAATGGAGTATCCAAGAACTTCAAGTGTATGGCGACTCACAGCTGGTTATCAATCAACTAAATGATGACTACCAAACAAAAGATGAGAAAATAATCCCTTACAAGAGAATGGTAGATGACTTCAAAGAATACTTCGTCAAGATCTCTTTTGAGCATATACCAAGGATTGAGAACAAAGCTGCAGATGCCATGGCCATGATTGCATCTCTCCTCGATATTCCAGATAATCAATCACATTATGAGTTCTTGGTAGAGCCAGCATCCTGTCTTGCATATGACACCCCTGAATCCCATATCATGTGCCACATTGTTGGAGCCGATTCCCCCCTCTATGGAAAAATATTTGCCTATCTTAAAGAGAATACCCTCCCACCTGATCTCTTCAGTAACCAAAAATGAACCTTCATCCGTTAGGCATCCCGGTATGCCATTGTCGCCAATACCCTATATCGCAGAGGTCTCGATGGTACTCTCCTTAGATGTCTCAATAGTGAGGAATATCAAACTGCCCTAAGTGAAGTACATGACAGTATATGCGGGACCCACTCTAGTGGCCCTACCCTAGCCAAAAAACTCATACGCATGGGATACTATTGGCCAACTATGGAACAAGATTCCTATCATTTTGTAAAGAAGTGCAAAAAGTGCCAAATCCATGGGAACCTGATACATGCACCAGTACAGGAGCTACAGCCATTAACGACTCCTTGTCCTTTCTGTCAGTGGGGAGTCGAATTAGTGGGCAAGATTCACCCTTCTTCATCCAGCAGCCATAAATTCATAATCACTGCCACCGAGTACTTCACGAATTGGATTGAAGCCGTGGCTCTAGCCAATATCACAGGCAAGTAGATTGCCTCATTTATCTTGAACTATATCATTTGTCGCTATGGTATCCCTTCGTCTATTGTCACAGATAATGGACACCCTTTCAAAAATCAAGATGTCAGGGAACTATGTGACAAATTCCATATCTGGCACCACTTTTCAACCCCATACTACCCCCAAGGCAATGGCCAGGCAGAGGCATCAAATAAAACTATCTTGAAAATCCTAAAGAAGACTGTCAATGATGCCGGTTGAGATTGTCATGTCCAACTGAACCCCGCACTGTGGGCCTACCGTACAAGCGTCCGCACACCCACAGGTGTAACACCATACTCCCTAGTCTATGGATCTGAAGCTATCTTGCCCATTGAAGTCAAGATCCCATCCTTGCGAGTTTCGTTAAAAGGCCTCATATCAGACGAAGAGTACCGAGTGTCCAGACTTCAAGAATTAGAGTTGCTCGAAAAGAGAAGGCAACAAGCCTTTAACCACCTGAAAGCATATCGGCAACGAATGTACAGAAGCTATAACCACAGGGTAAATCCTCGAGTATTCCAAGTGGGTGACCTAGTCCTCAGAGAAAATCCCAGAAATCAACAAGATAGAGAAAAGAAAGGCAAGTTCAAACCTAACTAGCTGGGTCCCTATGTCATCATTACAACTTATGGATCAGGGGCATATCAATTGGCTACATTCGAAGGTGAACTGTTCGATGATCCTATCAATAGCATGCATCTTTGCAAGTTCTATACCTAAAAACCCCAATGTAAGGGAGTCCTAAAAAATCCAAAAAAATTGAAAAAGTGATAAAAAACAAACAAAAAATTTAGAAAAATGGAAAAATAACAAACAAATCATCCTCTGGTGAAAACCTGGCAAACAGGTGCCTTAGATAGGTACCATGATGAAAACCTGGCAAACAGGCATTATGTGTACTTTTAACTTCCGTACAAATAAGAGCAAGTGGTGAAAACCTAGTAAACAGGCCCTATTTGTGACAAACCACTTCCTCCATCTATTCCGTCCTCGTGTCTCTTGTGTCCATCATGTCGTTCATCTTGAACCAGTCCTTTCAACCATTGTTGAACTACGTCGTCTCTGAGCTATCACGTAGGTAAGGCCATTCTTAATGCGCCCCCGAGGCTCCGCTCCACTTCTCTCCCCTCCATATCCTTCTAGTGCCGTTTGTCCTGATGTCTGTCCACACCATTTTTGCATCTTTTCCATCGCCTAGGTCTTAGGTCCGTCAGGTTCACCCTGAACTACGTTGCCTCTGCATCGTCACATAGGCAATGCCATTTATCAATGAGCCCCTGAGGCACTAGGTCAGTCCCTTAGGGTTCGTCTCTCCATATCTATTGTCATCTCACCCATAATAAGTCAATCCTTGTCTAAACTAGGGGCAACTCCTCAATCTAGTTACGGATTTGGGTTCTTGAATGCCACATTTTCTAAGAGGATACCAATAAAGGATGGTGACATCTTTCACTAGACAAGCGAGCACAGCAACAACAAGCTCCCAAAGCAAAATTCTTGACGCAAAAAACATCAACCCATCCAAAATAGAGCACCGTACCAAAACACTCAAACTAACTCTATACCAATTATGGCAAAAAGACACATCTAATGCAAGAATGTTTTGTGAACGGGTTAATTTACAAAGTCTTGGATTTTTGTCATTATATCTTCCTATGCTACTCAAGGATGCCAAAAGCTAGAGATGCTATGATGGGGGCATAATATTTTTCTTTGTCTGTTGTTTGTGGATCAAACTTTAGTAATGTGATGACTTGGTCTAATGACATGATCAGCAAAAGATCATCGAGGACTTCCAAGGTCTGAACATGAAAAAGGGGTGATCCTTGTCTATTGAAATGCAAGAAGTACTCAGGTCATCTAGATTCAAGTTTGACTAGATGCTTGTATCAACTTGCTATATCAAAATCCATGTAAGCGATACTTAGGTCATCTCGGTTTAATTATACCTAGATGCTTGTATTTTCTTACAACATTTCAAAAAGTGAAAAATACCAAAAAGTGCCTAATGATGAAAGCAAAAGACTTGCAACTATCAAGATGACAATCCACATCCATCCCATATCCAGCAATCCATATCAACCATACAATAAGAAAATCCTGCAGTATATCAAATAAAAGTTAGTATTTCTTCATCTCTTCTTCCTCCTATCCATCTCATCTCTGGGTCGATTGAGTACATTTGGACTTATCAAAAACATAGCATAGATTGTATATCACATCACATGAGATAGTCATTTACATTATTACATCATTTGCATACATAATAAAGTCCATTAGGTCACCCACATGCATGTGCATCCATACATCTCATCAAAAATAAAAAACATAGCTAACATACATATAGAGCTGTCTAATCATATCCATAAACATATGCATTGCATATCAAAATCATGTACATCCATCTAGTATGCATCACATATAAGATAGAGGGCATTCCATAGCATATAAATATAGAAAACATGAGCATATAGAACATCCATAACTGCATCATCATATACGCATAAAAATGTGTCCAAATGTACAACATATCAAAAATATATGTCCATCTCTCATAGTCATGTCATAAAATGTATACAAAGTACAACAAGATGGTGATACATGTCTCAAGACAAAAATGATACATATATAGGCTATCTCAGCCATAAAAAATGTGTACATCAAATCAAAATGGTGCAAGTATCCAGGTCTGCCTAACCCTGCTATCATGGAGCACTGCTCCCTGCGCTACCCTCTACTCTATCTCTGCCTGACTGCTGGGGACCCCTCACTGATCCCATAGATCGAGACCCACCTGCCCTTTGGGATGCCATAGACTGGCTCCTGAAGTTGGGCGCACGCTAATCCACTGACACTGCCCCATGATATAGACCTTTGTAATACTGAGCCTGAGCGTGCGCCCTAGCAAGCTCACTCTGAACCTGGGCTAACTATGTTTGGTCCTGCTACATCTGTGATACCAAAAATCTAGAAGTACCATCTGTACCCATAGCTGCCATGGCTGCATCCCTCTCTACTCTCACCACCCTCGCATTAGCCAAGGCTGCGTCTCTCTCCCTGGATATCTCTAATATCCATCCTACGTCTGCATCTCTCTGAGAGTCTGCTGCTCTCAGATGAGCCCTCAACTGCCTAATCTAACCTTGTAGCGTCACAATGGCTTGTTGTTGTAAATCAGACTACAGAGCCTACTGTGCTGGCACCTGGCTCTGTACCTGTTGTGCTACCACTGGCTGTACTGGCCCCTGTGCCTACTGCACCTGTTTCATAGCCTACGGCTGTACAACTTCCTGCTAACCTGAGGGACCATCTTTGGACCTCCTCCTATGTCTAGGTCAGCCACCTCCTCCTCCATCTCCCCCTCCATCATCCCCCTATCCTCCTCTCCTCCTACTAGCTCTACCCTCATCATTTGAGTTATCCTTGTCTATACGAGGAGCTAACTCTCCTGGCCCTGAGTATCTGGGAAATGGATGCCCCGCAAACCACTCCTCATAGTCTGGCATCATGCCAGCATCCACTATGTCTCTCCTCATCGACCAAGCCACATGAGGAATCTGCTGAAAATCTGTTAAGGCCTCCTTGTATGATGCCACGGGACCCCACCTGAATCTCTCTGCATGGGTCCTAGCGAATTACGCCTAGCCCTATGGTCTGCCCTGTACTCGGCTGAACTACCTCTACACCCTGCTCACAATCTGTCGCTCTAATATGTATCTCGTCCTACCAATGAGCCACCGAGTCTAGAAACAATATGGAAGCTTGTCTGCCTCATCATCCCATACCTCACAGTCTAAGTATGGACGCCATACAACCAGATCTACATTATCAAATGCATGTCTCCAGTACTCCAGCTTCCCCAGCTTGTGCTAGGAAATCACACCTACATAACCATAATTGTAAGGCTCACCCCTCTACCTGTGAAATAGACATACCAGCTGTGTGATAGCTATATGCTCCCATAACCAAAATTGCAAGAGAGACATGCCTGCTGATAAACTAGCTCCTCTATGGTACACCCCCTGGTGTATATCTCTGTATAAGTGTGCAAGCATGCACACACCCCATGCATACTAGGTCCCATCCGTGATCATGCTCTCTAACACCCTCCCCCACCCAATCGAGAAGTCGTGTGACCTCCTATCGGTGCATACTATGCCACCGATCAATCCTGCCACTATGCCTGGGAAGTAGTCATAGCAGTCATGTATGTCCTACCACAAAATCACCTGCTCCACCAACTCTGGGTCATCGAATAACCATCTGCACTCGGCTAATCTAGCATCCCGCTGTGACTCATACTCAACCAACTCTCCCTGAATAGGGAGGTGTAGAATCTGATATATGTCCTCAAGAGTGATTGCCATCTCCCCCGTCGGAAGATGGAATGTACCATCCTTGCTGTGGAATTGCTCCACCGCTGCAGTCAACATAGCTTGGTTCACGCAAACCTCAGTTATGAAGCAAACATAATGCGAACCCATCACCCCAAGCACCTCACGATCAATCTCAGTCAACATGTACCGCTACAACAACGGCAACGGGAACTGCTCTCGTGACATAAGGGTATCCTGAATATCCTCCTACAACCAAGCAAAGCATAATGTCAGAGAAATCCATATCCAAGCAAGCCTACTCAAAGCAAACAAACTATCCTATCATTGGCTCAACATATCAAATTAATCAAAATAGCATATCATCTCTTGACTAGATTCTCGACAATCTCAGAGATCGCTTATCAATTGACGCATCGATCAAGGTGCCAATTGGGTTAATTTCATTTAGTCAATTGATTTTCCTAGTGCAAATGTGCCTATCTAGGTGGCAAATGCACCGATCCATATCATATGTGCCTCTTCACCATAAATGCATCGTCCTCTGAGGTGTACGCGCCGTTCTGGCACATGTGCCACTTGTTATGTCACATGTGCCATTCCGCCATGGATGCGCCAATTTAGAGCTTGTATGTGCCAAACTATCAGATGTGACATAGTATATCTCAAATGCGCCACTTAGCCTCATGTGCGCCTTTTCAGAGCGTATATGCGCCGAACGACAGTTCGGCGCATCTGTCCTAGTATTTTTCCCTAGCCATTAATGAGCCTAATAAATGACTTTTAGTGAGTTTTGACGAACTACATACTGGGGGTCCTGCTTCCGCTGGCCGATCGAACCATCAGACTCACTCAAACTGGTGCTCCTCGCATGGAATATCCATCTCTCTAGCTGCCATGCTCTCCTAAGCTCTCAAAAGACCAATCAACTAAGGACAAGTGTACAAATGAATAGAACTTGTGGACCCAGCTCCTATTTATAGCAAGTGAACCATGTCTGACTGTATGACAACCGCAACTACTTCCCATGTCTATTTTCTCTAAACCATATCCCTTTTTTCTCCATCCTAACCCATTTTTCACCTTCTTCTTCATGAGATTGTTCGTCTCATGCCTTCTACCTTCTTCCTGTCCAATCTCCCAAGGGGGCATCTTGTCGTTAAACTTGTACTAGGGCCAAACTGGGGCATGTATCATTGTCAAAAATTCTTATTCTTTGAAACAACGTGATAAAACACATTGCATCAAAGAGGGGCAAAATGTATACACCTTAAATGACATGACTCTACTTAAATAAATATTTTAAATATTTATTCCATCTTCACGTTCCTCTATCAATAAATAAATAAATTTATTTATTTATTTGATTCATCTCCTCTCATATTATTAAATAAATTACATTTATTTAATTAATTAAATTCATCTACATCAACTTCATTCTTCTAAATAATTAAATAATTTTAATTATTTAATTAAAATCATTTATTCTTCCAAATTTAAATAAAATGCAATTTTATTTAAATAAAACCTTAAATCCCCACAAAATAAAATATATTTAATATTTTATTTATTCCTCCAAATTATCTACAAGTAATTAAATAAATTCATTTATTTAATTATGCTTTCTTATCTTCAAAAATCCTTCTTATCTTCTAAAAATATATTCTTCTTGTCATACAAAAGCAAAAGCTATGTTAAAGCAACTTTAAAGCAACTGTGCTCTTAAATTAGAAAAATAAATTCTAATTTTAAGAAAACAAAACTCATCCTCATCAACAGAGCTGTTAACTCAACAAAGCTTCTTTTTGAATGACGCCTGTTCTTCTTCTATTGGTTGCACATTCCTCAACCATCCTTCTCCGTTGATCTTCTCATTACTTCTCAACCATTGATCTTCTTCTACACAACTCTATAAATACAACCCTCTTCTGCTTTATTTCATAATCCATCGTTTGAGTAAACTTATGCTGTAGGAAATCTAGCGCACCTTTGGCACCCTTCATCTTCATAGCACTTCATTATCATCCACTCACATTTGTGTTTGAAGTTCATCTTCAAATGCAAGCAAGTATCATAGCCATTCTATTCTTGTCATCTTCAACAAGCAAGGAAGCATACGCTTCTGAGGGCTTCATCATTATCAAGATCAAGAACAGATAGGTGAATAATGGAAGGCGTAAGGTAAAGGTTGTAAGTATCATGTTATTGTTTTTAATCTCCTTTTCCTTCATATTTCATTGATGTATTGGGTTTGTTATTCTTTTTTATTAATCCACATTTCACCCATCACACCAAAAACAATAGAAAATCAAAAAAACAATAGAAAATAAAAAAAAACCAAAAACAATAGAAAATCAAAAAATTCGAAAATAATAGAAAATAAAAAAATCCAAAAACAATAGAAACTCAAAAAAATCCAAAAACAATAGCAAAATAAAAAAATCCAAAAACATTATAAAAATTCAAAAATCCATAAAACCCCAAAACAGATTGATTGTATAAATACCTGAGAAAGATACAGTACTTGAATAAGCACCTTTTGGAACCAAATTGATAAAAGAAAATCCAAACCCAAACCACCCATTCACTACAAATCACCCATCCCCAACATCAGAATCCACACTCATCATAGAAATTCTTTTAAGATTTTTCTAACGATTTGCTGCAAATCACCCATTCCTAACATCAAAATCCACACTCATCATAGATTTTCTTTTAAGATTTTTCTAACAATTCACTGCAAATCACTCCACCCCATATATCAATCCATAACAATACTCTCTACAACTCACAAGCATCAACATCCATCAACCTTCAACATTACACCCATCCTAAACCATTCCCACATCATCAAGTCTTGCCAGAACTACATATTCATCTCACCCACATCTTGAAAGTACCTTGATTCTGTGGACACAGGGTATGTAGACAGTCTGGAATATGAAGGAAGTATCTATTACTCAGGTACATAAGATGCACCCATCCAACCCGTTTGGATGGTCCCTATTCATTGAGCTTGCTAGACCCAACAAATGATACACACGCTAGGTATACACTTGAAACATGGTGCTTAACGCAAAAAATCATCAATCAACATACCAACTATAAATCAACACATGGCCTGACTATAATTTTGCCCATCTTCTGAAAATTATTCAACAACATTCAATCGATTCACATCCTAGGATATACCATTCCTACAATGGACAAGAATTTGTCATACTATCAACACTAATCTTGGCAAGAGTACACAATGGTTGTTTGTATCTTTTTGTTGGTCTTTTTGATTATTGATTTTTATCTTCTTGTCTCATTCTAGGTCATTTCCAAAGCTACCTTGATCTCATTATATCATGGTAAGTGATGGACAACACCTAGAGTAGACATGGTCATTGTTTCTGTATGTTGTGCTTGTGGGGTGGTTTCATTACTCTAAGAATAGTATTCATATCTTGAAACCTGGGTCGGTTCTAGCATGATGTGCCTCATTTGCATATACAGGCATCAATACCTTATATGTACTATGAGTCCCCTTCCTCGGCTGGGCAAGGTTATACTACCTTGGGCATGCATGAAATCAACCTATTGTTTGTGGGTCTAGTCCATGCAATCGTGGGATATATATCATCACTTGGGTTGTCTCATACCTTTGTGAATTGTATCCTACATTGCTATAACAAATTAAGAAATACTCTCACTTAAACTTATGCAACTACTATTGCTAGCTCAAATCATCTTTCTATCACCCATTCAACCATAATATCTGGGCCTAGATTTTCCACCCCCCATCTATCCCCCCCCCGTCCCCCATTCTTCAAACTAACCGATCTGATTTCCAATCCATCCCGAACCAAACCAGATCCCCCCTCAATGATGTGGTGTTTCAGGACCTAGCAACTCCCTCATTAACCATCCCACCCCCTTCCCCAATCTAACCATAACCAATCCTACCCTTATCCTCTCCCCACCTATTCCCCTGTCACTAAGCCCCACCACCCAGGGTTGAACAAAGAACATCATGTGTATCAGGACTTAATCATTCCATAATCATTTAATTTGCATTCATTTAGTTTCATCTTATAATCATGTAGTTACATTTCATAATCATTTAGTTATATGTCATAATCATGTAGTTACATTTCACAATCATTTAGTTGCATTTCATTTTCATAATCATTTAGTTTCATTTTCATAATCATGTAGTTACATTTCATAATCATTTAGTTGCATTTCATTTTCATAATCGTTTAGTGTCATTTTCATAATCATTTAGTTGCATCCTATTTTCATAATCATTTAGTTATATTTCATAATCATTTAGTGTCATAATCATAATCATTTAGTTATATTTCATAATCATTTAGTTTCATAATCATAATCATTTAGTTTCATTTTCATAATCATTAATTGCATTTCATAACCATCTAGTTGCATGTTCATATTCCATTTGCATGCATAACATGTGTTTATTAAGATAAGCATATATTTCCATTGCATTACATTTTACATCCATAATAGATGTTTATTAATCTCAACATTTATCTGCATCCTACATCCACATCATAATCCACAATCAAAAACATGTATATATCAACATAAGTAAACTATCATTATATCCATCATATTACATCAATAGGTACATCTCATAAACACCACATCCATAGCATCTCATAAAACCATCACATCATCATAATATGCATAATCAATAAAAAACATACAGCATCCATCAACACAAGCATCATCATAATCATATAAAAGCATCACAAACAAACATGTATGCCAAGCCATCAAAAATCATCATCTCATATATCATCATCGCAAAAATGTACATCGCTCATATATACATCAAAAAATATATGTCATGGTACAATTCCTCCAAGGACCAAAAGGATATACTGTCAACCCTGAATAGTGGAGCCTCTACCTGAGTCAGTAGGGGATCCTGATCATGGTTGTGACTGTGGTTGTGCCTGTGGTCCTGCCTGTGGCTGTGGCTGTGGCTGTGGCTGTGGCTGTGGCTGTGGTTGAGGCTGTACCTGTGTAACCTGCTGGGGTACCTATGATGGGGGACCCATCAGCTACTTAACAGACTAAACTGATCTAGATCTGTGTGACCTAGACATCCGGGATCCGCTGAGCTGACTGTAGCTTGGTACACGCTGCTCTACAGGCACTACCGCCTGATAGGCACCTTGATAATAATCTATCCATCCTCTAGCCTCTACCAGCTATCCCTATACCTGAGACAACTGTGTCTGCATCAGTGTCAAAAATGGGCCCATACCGATGTCATAAGCCTGTAAATCGGCCACCATATCCTCTACCTGTCGTGCCCTCAAAAGTGAAGCATCCTGCTCACCCATCAAAATGGAGATCTCACCCTATGCCTGGCCTAACTATGCCTGTAGCACACCCACCTATCCATCTGCACCGTCCAGTAGTGTAACCGTGCCCCGCAACTGCACTAACTCTGCATCACGACTCTGCGAAGCCTCCTACAAGCTGGCAGCATGTCCCCACAGGGTTTCAATCTCCTCCTCCTCTCCACTCTGAGGCCGCCGACGAGATGAAAGCTCTCAAGGCCCCAAACCTCCACCTACTACTGAGGTACCCACCTCTAAACCACGAACCTACTGTCCTGCTTTAATGGCCGGTGGTCGCTGCTGCTCCTGTGATACCTATGGTGGGGGTAGAACCTCCCTACATGTCCTCTATCGTCCCCCATGCTGCCAAGGTGCCCTCTGCCTCGGCACCTCTCTGATCTAAACCTACTACACAGGTACCCACTGTCGCATCTGCTGCTGGGGCAACTGCGAGCTACCACCTACCTGCCCCTCTCCCCTGAGCCTAACCTGTCCAGCTACTGCTGCTGCCAACACATCCATCGACTCCCCATCTCCTCCAATCTCCCTCTCCTCCCCATCTCCCCCAACCTCCACAAGATAGTCTGCAATAATCTCCTCTCCCTCCTCTAAGAAATCATCTCCATCAGAATCCTCATCCCCATCCTCCTCTGACTCCTCATCCCCTGATGCTGCCACCTTCTCTGTAGGATCTGTAAACCATGTAGGCCGCCACGTCCGCCACCATGTCTCATAGGTAGGAGTAGTGCCTGCATATCTAACCTCACTCTGCCAATCCCACATCAACAGATCCAAAGCCGCAAAATCCTCTAAAGCAACCCAGGGTTGTATGGCTGGAGGCCAATAACATGCATCTCGGCGGGTCTGTGCAAAAATTGCCATTAGCTGTGTAACATCCTGTCGTAGCCCAAACTACCGAATAACTCATGATGGCAGATACATATCGATAGTATGGTCCCCCCGACGTATCAGGTAGCGCTGCTAGAATGTGTAGGGCATGTGAACATTGTCATCTGGCCAGGGCTCCACCACTCTGATGTATGGTCGCCAGGTAACCTGAATGACATCATCCAAAACCTGTCTCCAATATCGAACCTGCCCAGTGTATGTATACTCTGTATCTTGATACAAGAAAAAAATTGCCTCAAAATGACGGTGATAGTACCCACATCTCATATGAGTAATCAGAATATGCTCCCAAATCCATACATGAAGCAAAGTGACTCCGGCTGATAGAGTTGAATCGCGATGATAAACAACTATATGCATCTCATGATAAAGCTTCACCAACATCGTCGGTCCCTAGGCATACACTATCTCATGTCAGACCATACCCTCAATGACCTCTCCCCATCCAACCAGAAATCCCCTGCCTCTTCTATCTGGCAACACTATGCCCCCAACCAATGCACACAGGAATAAAGCAAAGTGGTTTGAACCCACAACTAATGTCCCATCATAACTCATCTCTCTCATGTCTGCTGATAACATAATGTGATCACAGCCAAATACTCTCAACAAGGTTCTCCATCCTCTCCTTCTCTCATATGTCACCCGTTGACCATGAATCGGTAACTTGAGGATGCGATAAACATCCTCAAGAGTAATGGTGATCTCGCTAGTAGGAAGCAAAAAGGAATAGGTCTCTGGTTGATATTGCTCTACAATAGCTGTAATCAGAGCTCTATGAACTCGCAACACTGGCATTGATGCAACAGTCAAAAGCCCTAACCTCACTAGTCGAGCCCGGGTAGCATCGTCGAAGTGATCAAATAACACCATCACAGCCGGCACACATCACTCCCACGAGGACACTATAAATGACCTCGTATCCTGCATCCACAAATTTCTTGTCAAAACCTAACTATTCTTCCAAAATCCACCCTTTCCCCTACTGTTGAAAGCCAAAACATTTTTTACGCCACAACAGGTCACATTTTGCGCCAATCCTAAACTTGGTACCACTCTTTCCATCGCATGGCGCTAACGCAAAAGATAGCGCCACTGTGCAGCCTCCTTGCGCCATTCCGGAGCATAGCGCCACAATACAGTTTGCCGCCAATTTAACAAATGGCGCCACTAACCTATATAGTGCTAATCTACAATATAGCGCTACCCCCAGCCCAATTTGGCGCCAATGCGCCAAATTTCTACCCTACGCAAACATTGTGCTAAAATAGTAGATGCCGCCAAAATGATAACCATTTAGCGCCAACTCGCCCTTTTTCTACCCTAGCGGATAGTGCCAATCTAGAGGATT
Source organism: Cunninghamia lanceolata (assembly GCA_027924645.1). Lineage (NCBI taxonomy): Eukaryota > Viridiplantae > Streptophyta > Pinopsida > Cupressales > Cupressaceae > Cunninghamia > Cunninghamia lanceolata. The sequence continues at coordinate 316,111 of BSBN01001315.1, read as the reverse complement.
GCACTAATCCGCTACCCATTTTGCGTTGCACAATCTTACGATAGTGCCAAAACCCCAAAATCCCAATTCTCGAAAGCAAAAATGTGATAACATCAAAAAATGACAAAGCTAGGGTTAAGGCCTACCTGGGGTCTAGCCTCTGGTGCCCGGTCGTATGCTCGGAAGCGCTCAGAAATGTGTGTGTATCGTGGGAACATGGGATTACGGTCTGCCATCTCCTCTTCGCTCCTTCTCAATGACTCAATGTGTGCAAATGTGGCACTCTTAGGGCCCACTATTCTAAATATAGTGGGCCATGTCATCCCTCCATGTAGTTCTTCTCCCCTAGGGTGCAGATCACAACCATTTTTTCCCGTTCTTCCTATCAACCCGTTTTCCTATCCACTATCTGAATTTCACTTCTGTCGCGTCCTTTCGAGAGATCACCTGAAATTTTTTAATTTTTCACCAATCTCTCGAGGGGGCATCCCTCACTCATCCCAATCCTTCTCGACAGCTGGGGCATATTTTTCTTTGACCTGACTCCACTTCCTTGCTAGGTCCTGACGCCACGTCAAAGAGGGGCAAATGCAGACACCTAAAAATGTCTTCATCATCAAATCGACTCCTGATCTCCCTAAACATACCCATTTCTCTCCTAAACAATTAATTAAATTTTTAGTTAATTAATTATCCCTTCATCACCTAATTTTTCATCATTATATCTCCAACAATTGGATTAATTTTATTAATTCAATAGTTCAACCTTAGCCAATTAATTAAATAATTATGCAATATTTATTTGGTTAATTTCCCCCTTCTCATTGAACCCAATTAATTAGTTAAATTAGGTTTAACTAATTAATTCAGCCTATTAATTAATCTATCCCTATCCTAGGTAATTAAATAGTCATTATTTAATTGCCTACCCTAGCCTATATCATCCTAGCCTTAGGATTGATTAAGTAAATCCTTATTTAATCAATCTTAACTTCTCACTAATCCATCTACTAATTTATTCCAGCCAGATTAATTAGGTTAACCACCCTGATTAATTTGGTCAAACCCTCATTAACACTTCTCCCCACATCCCATGAATAAAAAATTGATTTCCATGCCACATAAATCAATTTTTAATACACATTTGTCATAATCCTCATTAAATACCACTTACACCCCTTACACATGTCATACCTCATTAATATCCACTCTTCCCCAAATGAATTTTAAATTCATTTTACCCTTCCCCATGTGAATTTTTAATTCACAAATAATCCACTACACTCCACCTCATTTATGAACCCCTCTTCCCAAGATGAATTAAAAATTCATCTTTATTCCTAGCCCTCCATTCTCCAAGATGAAATCTAGGCCCTCCACATCATCTTCATCCTCCACCATTGATCTCCAAAATCAATCTCAACCATTGGATCAAAATCTCTCCAAAATGCCTATAAATACAACATCCTCCAAGCCATTTCATCATCCAATTTCTAAGTAATGTTATCATGCCAAAAATTCTCTTGAGCTAGCTTGTGAGTTTGCATATTAGATTGAGCATTTCACATTTAATCTATTATCTAGGGCACATCTAGGAGCTCATGGGTGCATGCTTCTATCACCCTATTTGGATTGGTGAATCTTAGTGAGGTATAAGGCTTGTTTTATGCTTTTATTTTGTGTTCTTATCTCATCTAGTTTTCACTAATCACAACTATCATAATATATTGTGAGCTAACACGCACTGTGGTTTTTCACTTTTTTATGTTTTCCACGTAAAATCCTGGTGTCTATGTGTTATGAATTTGTGGCTTCTCTTCTTGTGTTTACTTTGCTTTCATGTTATTGAATTTGGTAAATGGATTATAATAAATGTGTGAATGAAAAGTTTATCAAAATACTGATTCACCCCTCCCTCTCAGTATTATTTGTATTCAACAATTGGTATTAGAGCAAGGTTCCTTGGAAGAAGTCTAACATCTTGAGGAAGATCTGGGAAAGAATACTCATGGCAGCCAGAAGGTACCTTCCTCCAGGTAGTGTCACAATTGATCAAGAACTAGAAGCTGCTCTTGAAGATCTTGAAAAGTCTGAAGCAGAAGTCAGGGATCTGAAGGTGAATGTCCAAGAAGCTGATGAATGCATTATGAAGCTAAGGGAGCAAGTATAAAAGTTCAAAGAAAAGAGCAAGGAATTAAGTGAACAATTGAATGGAGCAAATGAAACCCTAAACAACTTAACATTGGAAATTGAAGAGAAAGAGGAAATTGAAAAGAATCTAAATAAAGTTGTAAAAGATAAGTCTAAGGAATGTGAAAAATTGGTTAAAGATGTTTTACTTCTGAGATATGATATGGAAGTAGCAAATAGCTATAAAGAAAAATTCAAATTAAGCTTTGCAAAGCTTGAGGAGTTGATTGAAAGTCAGAAAAGTTCAGATGATAAGAAGGGCTTGGGATTTGAAAAAGTTGAAAGTTCTAAATCAGATCAAGAAAACATCGAGATGAAGAAAAGCAAAGGCAACCGGTTTTGGAATCAAAGAAGAAGACCTAGAAGACCTCCAGTCAGACAGCCAAATGCTCAAAGGTACCCATCTTTCGATGGCCATTGTTTTAATTGCAACAAGTTTGGCCATAAGGCTACTCAATGTAGGAATAGAATGAATCAGAATGTTCCATCATTCTCTGGTCAATGTTTCAATTGCAAGAAAATTGGTCATAGATCAAATGAATGTGGAAGTCTAGTAAGGAATAGTTTTAACAATGCAAGGAATACTCAATTCTTCAATGGAAAATGTTTTGCATGCAATAGATTTGGGCATATGGCTAACCAATGCAGAACAAGAAGGAATCAGGGATAGGGGAATATGGTATGCTACAATTACAATAAGTTCGGACATGTTGCAAGATTCTGCAGATACAAGAATGAGAAAAGAGACTATTCTACAGAGAAGAGGAAAATAGAGCAGAGATATGATAAAGGTAAGAACAAGATTGATCTAATGGAAATCAAGAAGGAAATGAGCAAGGTCTGGATTAAGAAGGATGTTAATGAGGTCAGGGATTGATCCGCACCCTCCTCTGGTGCAGATACTTCATCCGGGAAGTAAATTGGGAGCTCTGGCTCAGGGGGAGCTGTATTGAAAATCCAAATCCCCTAGCTAGATAATCAGTGCTGGGATCTGACACGAAGATATGATGTGAAGCTTCATATGATAGATCTTTTGAAAGTAATTCTGGAAGAAAAGAATCAAATGCAAAACATTGAGGAGCAATCTTGATTGACCGAGCTTAACAAAGAAGTGTTTGACAACTTTTTGAAGAACTATATTTATGACGACTTAGGTTTTCATATCAAGGGTTAAAAAGGAACTCATTCGACATACAATTCACTTTGCATTCAAAGTGTTCAAGAGAAATTGAAAGTGATTTCCAAGCAATTTCAACGATCTCCAGAGGTTCAAGTGACACAGTGTGATTCAAGTAAAGGAAATCCTAATTCAGTAAAAGAGGTATTTTCTGATCGAAACCCTATTGTGAATTTGTTTAAGTCTTTACAAAAATGGCAACATCACAAGTGATTGATATAACTAAGAGAGCCCGACCAAAATTCAAGAAGCATCCATTCAAATCAACAGAGGTCGATCCAAATGGTGCATTTTCAAAAATTTCCTTTGGTGTTATGCATGTGGAAGACATTAGGGATTATATTCATATTCCCCTAGAAGAACATGGAGGTAGTCAACTCACAGACCTGTATCTAAAACATCTAAGTGACAATAAACTTGATCTGAAGGAAGAATTCAAGGTATTGGAAAAAAAGAAACTTATTCAGTATATAGTTTTCCTAGTTTTCACAGAAGATGAATGGATCCAATATGTCTTAAGTCAAATTCATGGTGAGTTTATGTGGCTTAATTCCACATTCAATATCACCAAAGATGCCATAAGGGCAGTCACGAGATTAAACCCTACCGGTACAATGCCTATATTGAAGGCTGTGAAAAATGAAACAGTGATGAAAGCTATTGGAGAAAAATTTGACAAAAGGGCATTGACAATCAGTGACATTGAAGATCATGCAGTTAGATTTGCATTCATGGTAATCGGCTATAAGGTCTACTTCACAAACCAGGAGAACTCTACCTCTAGTACTGCCATATACACTTCATATCAAATGGTCAAGGAAAATGCAGAGTATGACATCTGTGAACTCCTCCGACAACAATTAATGGAGAACTTGAAGAAAACAAAAGAAAGTAAATACCCTTTCAAATATGGTATGTTGATTTTGTGCTTATTTTCTACTTTATGCAAGAGTTATTGGGCATGAAAAATCAATTTTAGACTAAAGACAAACCTGTTGCAGTACATATTAGAAACTAGTTGAGTAGCATAGGAAACATAGATGCACAAAATTCAACCCTATGAGGGTACTTCAAACATTTCCAAAAGTTAATGCAATCTAGGGAAAGGATTCCTAAGACCATTACGGAGAAATATAAAGATGATATATGCTTTATTGTAAATAAGGATCAATGTATGATGGAGGTTGTGGAGCCCATAACTATCTAGATCTTACCAATGGGATATGAAGTTGATGGAAAAATACTGGACAACTATGCACAACATATGTTAAGAAAACCCAGGGATCCCAAAGAAGAAAAATTTGGGACATATGAGCAGCTATCTACAAAAATCCATGTTGAAGTAAGAAAACCTGATATTTCAAAGAAGGCCCAAAAGATAGCAGAAGATTATGCCCTAAAAAAGGGTTTTACCAAAGAACAAGTTAGAGAGACAAGAGAAAAGGCACAAGAAGAAAGAGTAGCTAAAGAAAAGGAGGAGCAAGAAAAGGAATCTAATAAAGCTTTGAAAGTTCAAGAGGTGCAACAAGAGACACCTGCTACACCATAAAGAAGAACAAGAGGTGCAAGTTCCTATGGAACAACTTGTAAATCCTTTAGTATTCCCTTCACAACAACTATAGAAGCACAAATAGGCAAAAGGAAGAAGACCAAAGGTCAGAGAGTGTATGTCAGTGTGGGTACAATTGATGATGAGGAAACTAAGACTGATGAAGAGGTGAAGAAGATGAAGGCACAAAGTGCACCACCCTCTAGTTCTCAGCAAGGAAAACCCTCTGGTGCCACAAAGAGAAAGACCTCCAATAAGGATATAGGGAGAAAGAAGGCTAAGAATGAAGCACTTGTAGAAGACCAGACTACAATGAGTCTGGAGGAAGTATTGAAGGCCATTACAGTTGATGGCAATCTAAAACCTATTACCCAACTATATGATGACTTCGATGATGTAAATAAAAAGGTCATTGAGGTTGCTGTCATCCAGTACTTGGACATATATAATAAAGATCTCATTAAAATAATTATTGATCTCCCAGAAATCTTGGGAAGTATAATGTATGCAAGGAAAGAAGTTGCTATGACTAAGGACATTGAGCTTAGAGAGCAAACATTAATAAAACTATGTCCTGAAATCACCCCAGAAGAAAAGACAAAAATCTCCAAAGCACTTCATAAAGAATTTAGAACAAAGAGGAGAATGAACACTCTAATGGTAGATGACATTGAGGAAAGAAACTGAGGAGATCACCTTGAGAGTGTTGAAAGAATTTCATCTCCCAACCATATATGATAATGAAGAAACAAATGCTGGAGATAACACATTTGTTCTGGATGTTAGAATGGACCAAGGGCCAAACAAAAATAATCAAGCTCCTACTACTGGTAACCTAGACACTGCAAAAAGGGACCAAACTGAAACAAGTCCTCCAGATCGACAAACTAATGAGAAGATTGATGAACATATCAAAGTTGATGATCAAGAACTTGATCAAGAAAAGATGAGCCCTGCACCGGAGCAAAATATTGGTCAACAATAAAATATGGACATGGAACCTCCGGAACAAAATCAAGAAGAAGAAGTGTCTGAAGAAATGACAAGAGACACTGCTGCTAGGGAACTTTTGGAGAGACAACAAGATTTGGATGAGTCTGAACTCCTACAAGGACCAATAAATTTGGCCTTGATGTCTCCTGTACAAAAATTCAAACTAGTGTCAATTGTTCAAGCAAAGGCACATGAAGAGATGATGAAAACACATATACATGACAATGAGCTCATTGATGCAACATCTGATGTGTTGGAGAAGTTGATGTCTGCATACCATAAATATACATCATTATCATCAACTAGTCAACTTAAAGAAAATGGAATAAAAGGTATACAAAGTGCCATTAAAGAAGTTTGTGATTTGTACAAATTCTATTTATCATGGCCGGAAGCCACAAAAGAGTTAGGAGAAAAGATCAAGGATCAGGAATTACAGCTGGTAAATATCTCTATGTCAGTTGACCTGGTAGCTGAGTCAACAAGTAGCAAAGAGATACATGTCATTAGTATTCATAATAACATAAGTAGCCTAATAAATAAGAGGGATCAAATGAAAAATAGAATGTGTCAATGAAGAGGACTATAAGTCCTAAGCTAGACTCAATGTCAAATCTTGCAGCAAAAGCACTGAATGTAAGTGCACTAATTGACACACCCTCTGAGATACAAAAGGTAGAGAAATTAGTCTTCCTAATAAATGGCCATATTCAAATTTTGGAAAATGCAAAGAAGAATTGGGATGGAGAGCTGACTCAAATCAAGAACATCTTCAATGTTATCCTACAACCCACATCAAATTAAGTTGAAGATTGTATTTGTACATATGCGACAGAGTATGATAGTTTTTGTAGTCTTGTTGTCTTGACAAATTTTGACTCCTGTACCTACACCTTTGCCATTGATGTCAAAGGGTGAGAAGAGAATCAGTGAAAAATGGGCAAATACCTAAGGGGGAGAAGAAAAATAGAGTGTATAGAAAGGGGGAGCAGACAAGCATTTTTCACTAAGTCTTGCCATCAATGCCAAAGGGGGAGATTGTTGGCAAGAGACACTGCTATGATGATCAAGGCAGAGTGTTAAATGTTGTCATTGATGGCAATAAGGTTTGGCAAAGGTCCGGAAGATTTAGTCAAAATGGCTAAGTATTGGGCAAGCTATAGAGTATCAGAGATTGGGTCAGTATGCCTCCGCAGTTGAAGATCATTACATGCGGTTCAGGTATGTTGTTCATTGATATTTGGTAATCACATTTTCCAGTGTTCTAGTTCTGACTTCCTTCGGAAGTCATATGGTGAATTGTCTAAGTTCGGATGAACAGAGTTAAGCCTGAAATAGTGTAAAGCATCTGAGTATTTTAGTCCGCACTCCTCCGCCGTTGAGTATTTTGATTTGCGGCTCTAAGGCAATGTAGAAACATGTCATAAGCATCCAAATTTAGATTTGTAGCACTTGAAGTCCACTAGATCATATTTTACAAGTTCTTCTTTATCAGCTTCCAATCTGACAGAATTTCTCTGTGACAGAACAATAGTTCTAAGATCTGCATTTCTCTATGAAAGAATATTATGCTCCATGGTTCTGAAGGTATGCTAAGATGTCCATAATGAATGTTGTCTATGATTTTCAGAGTCTCATATGGTCCACATTGGACGTTTTAGCATGACAGTTGAACTAGTCAAGTGTGTACTTAAGGGATAAGCCGACAGGCAAGATAAATCTATATGCGATAAGGACATATTGTTTGAAGAATTAATCCAAGTGGTTGAATGATTGATGCTGACCTCTATGAAGACTATTGTATGTTTGTTTGGGTCCGCATTCTGGTTTGTGCATAAGATCAAGCCGACAAGGTATAACACTTGTATACACGTTTCATATCTGGCTTGCCAACCTAATTGTGAGATGAATCTTGTTGTGGATATATATACTCAATAGATTTCGATTTTGGTGTGTGGAAGTGTGTGAATAGAATGTGAATTCCATGATTGTATGACCTAAGGTAGTTCTGTGATTAGAAAAAGGACAATAAAGGCAGAATCACAGAAGTATATGTGAAGTAGAGAAAAAAAGTAGGGCATACAATATGAAGTCCTTTGAATCTGTATACTGAGCAAATTGGTACTGCACCACAACATTTTGTAGATGCACCTGTAGCAGTCCTCTCCTGGTAGTGAGCCACTTCATTCTATATTCTTTTCTCTTCTATTTGGCAGTGAGCCTATTGCAATAAGCACTTATTTGGATAGTGAGTCCTTGGGCAGTGAGCCTTCATGTAATTTAGTATTGCTACCATAATATATTGTGAGCTAACACTCACCATGGTTTTTCCCTTTTTTGGGTTTTCCACGTAAAATCCTGGTGTCTATGTGTTATGAATTTGTGGCTACTCCTCTTGTGTTTACTTTGCTTTCATGTTCTTGAATTTGGTAAATGGATTAATAAATGTGTGAATGAAAAGTTTATCAGAATACTGATTCACCCCCCCTCTCAGTATTCTTTGTATTCAACAGTGACATGGGATGGGAGTTGGAAAGGCTCCTTGAGAGGGTTGTTCCTGAGGTATAATAGGCTAGAATTACGTAGGAACAGGCTCTCGTGAAGGCTAAGGGCCTCTGAAACTTGGAATTTTGAAACTGGAAGGTGGTCTCTGAGGCTCAGAGGGTTTCCCCTGCCTGAAGCTTGGGATCTTGAATTTGGGGGTTATTTTTGTTGTAGGTTGAACTTGTGTAGAAAGGAGGGGTTGGTTGAAACTAGGGAAGGAAGGAACTGATTGAGGCCCCTACCTCACTACTGGGATAAGCAATTGCCTTAACTATTCTTCTTTAGCTACAATCTCCAAAGCCAGGCTTTCCTGATAAGCTCTTTCTTCCACCTCCATCTGTTGTTGTTGAAGATGGGCTTGAAAATCAAGCTCCTCTTGCTGTTGATCATACTCCATCACCTCTTGAACCTTATCTAACCTCCTTTGCAGGTCCATCATTATGTCCATGAGACTCATGTTATCAAAATTATAATCCACTTGAGATGGATTAGGAGGGTAATCATACTGACCAGGGATGAAGTGGTTTTCTTGGGGTTGATAATAGGCATTATTAGGATGACAAGAAGACTGAGTAGGGGTTGGACGGAGGTAAGCATCATGAGGATGCTGATATTTTATTTGTTGATAACTGAGAGGGGGGGAGTGAATCAGTTATCTTAATTATTTGACCTTCTTTTCTTCTTTAACAATTAGTGCAATATCAAATCATATAAGCATACATAACCATGGAAGCAAAAATAAACTCAACACACATAACACACTATTTTTGATGTGGAAAAACTTGTTAACGGAAAAACCACAGGGTGATTAACCAAAGATTGTAGTCTCTGTTAGAAGAATAAGAAGTACAAAATGGCACTTGCCAATTAGGGCTCACTGTCTACAAGAGACTCACTATCTACAATGTATAAATAATGTAACCAAGTGCTTGAACTAATTAGAGGCATCCACATATGCTGAGGTTCAGTTCTGGTTAGGCTCAATAAACTGATCTATTGCATTTCATTCTTCCACTCCTTTAGTGCTGTTGTTCTGTCACATACCGGACTTGTATTATAACTTCCACACCTATCTCTTCATTTCTTCGTACACTTTCATAACCACACCCACCCTCACATCATAATCCATCTGGTATATATATCCGCACAAAGGATTTCAACATATTTCTAGTCAGCATCCGGAATACTCAATATTTTCCCAAACTCTGGTCTGTCGGCTGAATCCTTGCTTACCAAGTGATGCGTATCAAAGAGATACTTAGAGAAGTCATCAATCATGTCATCCAATCATGAATGATCTCTTAAGAAGCTTGATCACCATCAATATCTCATCCAGATTAAGGTCTGATGCTTTGTCGGTGACTTCTTCCTCAGTCTACTCTACCAAAAAGGAACCCAACACTTAGGTGTTTATATCTTTTTACTCTTTCATCACTGGAGGCTCAATCTCTGGAATGTATCAGTCATGGTACTCCTCTTGACTTCCCCAAGTCCGCACTTTACTGAGATACTTCCTCTGAGAGATCTAACTTCTGGTATAGACATACCATGTCCTGCGGATGTGTGGGATGGACTTTGTTGCCATCAAAGACAACACTCATGAAGCCACACAGTGTCTCTTTCCAACAATCTCCCCCTTTGGCATTGATGGCAACACTTAGTGAAAAATGACTAAGTGTTATAGCATACTCCCCCTTGGCTGATGCTCTGTTCTTATGTACACTTTTCCGGAGCTCCCCCTTATCTAGATTCCACATTTTTCACTGCTCCTCACTCCCCCTTTGAAATCAATGGCAAAGGGTAGGATCCGCACACCAAAATTTCCCAAAAACAATCTATACTTGGCCGCATAAATATATATACAAGTTATAATTACATATACTGAAGTATATCTGCAAAAGTTGTCTTCAACTAGACAAATTTTGTTGCCCAACTTTGCTTCATCCTGTCCAAAATTGAGATGTGACCACTCAACAGGAATGCAAAAGCTTCTGCCCTCTTTAGATCTATCAGATCACTGGTCCGGGCTGTGGTCTGAGCATCAGTTAGGGCCTCATGCATGGCCTCTAACTTAGGGATAATTATCCCTCTAAGTTCACCCATCCTACTTATTATATTCTTCCTTTCCTTTTCAAGTTTCTTTAGTTCATTTAGAATGGCAATAGTCTGACATTCTTGGTTTATTATGGATGTGGTGAGAGGATCAAAATTCTGAGATAAAACTTGAAAGTTTACCCTCTTGTTCTTTCACTTTCTTCTCAATATCCATTGTCACTTTAGACCAAGATAAACAAAATTTATATATTTCTCCACCCTCTTTAAGAGCATTTTCTAAGCTCTTTAACCCAATATCCATATTTCTCCTATCATTTGTTATTAGCCCTTGTACTTCAGAGAATCTCTTTCCCAAAAACTCCTTCTGGACCTTTTCTTCTGCTGACTTCTCTAAGGAATCAAAATGTGTGCTAACAGAATTAACAAGAGTTTTCAGATTACTTGATGAGGAGGCCGAAAGATCCTTCTAGAAGGATGGCATGATCTTCTCCAATACACCGGATGCAATCTCTATCAGCTCACAGTCTTCCATGTGAGACTTCAAAAGTTTTTCTTTTGCTTTTGCTTGGGAAAAGGATGCTATCTTCATTGTTTGAATCAGGGAGAGGGAATCAAAATTGAATGGTCCTTGAAGCAGTTCTGGTTCATCAATCTCCATCATTTCTTTGGTCAAGAAATCTTTAACAGTTTCTGCAGTGTCTCTTGTCAGAGATAGAGTCTTCTTTCCTTTTGCAGTCTCAAAACCATCTCCTGGGGTCTTCTCTGTTTGATCTTCTTCTCTTCCCTTTACCTCTTCTTCTTGACTGATTTTATCCTCTATTCTTTCTTCTCCTTTAGATCCGGTGTTTGCTGGGGAATCTGGATGAGAGATATTTACTTCTTCATGGACTTCCTCTTCCAGATCAGAGGAATCCAGGTCCTTGGTCTTCTTCTCACCTATCTCCTTTGATTCTTCTATAATTTTCTCTGTAGGATCTTCCTTTGATATGCTTAGTCCTTTGACATTAGAAGGTTCATCACTTATGTCCTCTATAATAGGAATATTGAATCTTTTGTATGCATTCTGGAGGATGTCTTTAGTTTCTTTTGCCACCTGATCAGTTTCTCTGAGCATAAGCTTGTTCATTCTGGCTTTGCTCTGGAACTCATCCTTGCAATCATTGAATATCATGTTCAGTTGTTTAGGAGTGATGGAAGGATAGAGCTGAATAGCTATCTATTCCCAGATCTCTAGGTCCTTTGCCTTAGCATTGTTCTTTCTTATTTCAAGTTCCTTCTCTAAGCTTTTGGGAATTAGAGATATGATCTCAATGAATGCTTTATTATAGATGTTAAGATACTTGACTGTAGCATCTTGCAAAATCTTCTGGTCAGCTTCATTATATTCATCATAAAATTCATTCATTGGTTTCAGGTTCCCATCCACAGTGACTAATTTGATGATATCATCAATGCAGAGAATAGGTTTTTCAACAAATTCTTTTGCCTTTTCTTCCTTGCCTTGACCGGTAGAGGATTCACCAGATATTTTCTTCTTCTTCTTCAATTTCTTGACCTCCTCATCTGACTTAGTCTCTTCATCATCTCTTTGACTTATATAAGACCTTTGTGGCCTTGGTTTTTGTTCTCTTTTCTCCCTTATCGGATGTCTTGGCTTCCAGTTTTGAGGCTTTTTGGCTCTTAGAGGTGGCAGGTGTAGATCTTTTGGAGGATCTGGTCTGGGAGGGGGCTTGCACCGGAACACTTTCTTTTTCATTTTCTTGCCTTTCTTTCTCTGTCCTTTCCATCTTCTCTCTATTTGCATCAACTGCCTCCTTTGATATTCCATATCTCTTGGCGACTTCTTCTACTTCCCTTCTCACTTTTCTCTTGATCTTAGGCTGTCTAAGTTCAACATGAACTTTTACACTCAACTCTTGGAAGGTTCCAAACCTTTCTGCCTTAGGGTCCTTAGGCTGACTTAGTAGGTGTTGGATATGTAGTTCCAAAATTTTCTCATCCACCTCATAGCCCATTGGCATGATCCACACTATTCTCGGTTCCACTGCCTCTATTAGGCATTGATCAGTGTCTACCATGAAGCACACTATATCCTTGTATTTTTCAACTAGAGATTGGGGGATTCTCTCTCTGGCCTGCATCATGCCTTGGAAGTTTTTGAAGTAACCCCAGAGAGCTATACTTTGTGCCTTGGCATCACCAAGCCCATACATATAGTCTCTGATTTGTACGGCAACCGGTTTGTCATTTTGCCATATCCAACCACTGGATCTAGGTAGCTCATTCATGTAATAGAAGAATAGACATAATATTAAGCCACCATACTTGAATGAATTCTTCTTATCCTTCTTTATTTTCTGCAGGTTCTCTAATAGTTGGTTCAAAAGAAGCTCGCACAGATCATAGTCTGCATTTTCCCTTAGCATTTCATATGTAGTATATATAGTAGTTCCGGATATTGAATTCTCCCTACTGGAGTGATAGATTTTGTAACGAATTATCATAGAGGCAAATTTGATATCTGGATCTATGATGTCTTCTATTGTCATTGCCCTCTTGTCAAATTTTGATCCGGTAGCCTCACTCACAGTTTGGTTTTTGACTGATTTGAGAGTAGGCAACTCACCGGATGAGTGCAATCCAGTTACCGCCCTAATGGCATCTTTTGTGATCTTAAATGGCCTCAACAACCACATGAAATTGTCATGCATTATGCTCAGAACATACCGGACCCATTCATCTTCAGCAAAATAGGGGAAATGGATGCAATGTCCAAAATGCTTATCCCGGATGGCCTTGAATTGGGGTTTAAGTTGAAATGATTCATCTATCAGTTCCTTGTGGTAGATATCCATCAGCTTGGATTCCCCAAATTCTTCAATGTTTGCATGTATGTAGACCCTAACATCTTCTACATGCAGAACCCCATGCGGAATGCTAAAGAATGCGCCTAGGGGATCAACTTCTAGGGATTTGTAGGGATGTTTCTTGAACTTAGGGCACGGTCTATCAATGATTTTAACAACATTTAGAGTAGCCATCTTTCAAAGGATTCAGAGAGAGATTCAAGAGTGGAAAATACCTTTTACGCTTCTAGGGTTCACGATAAGAGCTGAAAAGATCGTTGGTTGAGTCAAATTCTACGGTTGATCCTTGAGAGAAAGTTGAAGCAATCTTGTTGTAGAGCTCTTTCTTCCTTCTTCTTAGATGCAATTGTGCAAATGATGAATAAAAGAACCCTTTTATTTCTGTGCAAACCCTAATTCCATTTTGTAATAAATGCACAACTTAAGTTATTCTAGTTGCCTTGTTCTCCTTGTCCTGAGAGATCTTTCCGGATCACTGAGATGCACTTAGAGTTATTCTCGGTGAATATTGACAATCTATCTACCTTTCTCCAATCATTCCATTTATCCACAGATCAAGATACCTCAATTTTGAATCATACCGGATCTAACTGTGAAAATCCTGCTCTTACTGGATGACTGTTAAACCGGATCAATCTTCAACGATTAACCTCTTCAAAACTTCTTGCAAATTTTCCAAATCTTTACCGAGGCTTATTTAGGTGTTTCTCTGAGAACCCTTTTATCCGCAACTTTCCATGTGCCAATTTCAGGCACCAATTGGCTGGCTGGGGGAATTTGTTTTCCTTTTTGACTCCCCCTGAGCCAGAGCTCATCTATTTAGTTTCCGGAAGGAATATCAGCACCAGATTTTGGTGCGGATCCATCTCCAACATTTTCTGTACTTCTCTTTACCCAAATCTTGTTCATCTCCCTTTGAATTTCATCCGCATTCACTTTTCCTTTTCCTTTGTCTTTATTTTGGTTATAATGCACCGGACCCCTTTTATCCTAATTCTTACTTCTATAGAATTTGGCAATATGACCAGATCTATTGCAGTTGTAGCAAACAACATTTCTTTGCATATTTGATTGATATCCTCTAGATCTGCATTGATTAGCCATGTGTCCCATTCTATTGCATGCAAAGCATCTACCATTGAATGAATTGTTTATTTGCATATTTCTACATTCATGAGATCTGTGACCACCTTTTGCAGTTAAAACATTGTCTGGAGAAGGATGAATTAGTTTGATTCATTCTTCTTCTACACTGATTTGCTTTATGACCAAAGTTATTGCAATTGTGGCAGTATCCATTGAAGGATGGATATCTTTGAGCATTTGGTTGCCTTACCAGAGGTCTTCTAGGCCTATTCCTTGGATTTCCCGATCCAGAGTTCTTTTGACTGGATCTGGAGCTTTCCCCTTTCTCATACCCCAAGTCTTGCTTGTCATCTACCCTCTTTTGGCTTTCAAGAAGAACTTCAAGTTGAGCAGAGCTTATCTTGAATTTCTCTTTGTATTCATTTTTTGTTTGAAGATCCCTTGTAAGAGTGTCTATCTGATTCTCAAGTTGGTCTTCATTGTCTCTAGCTTCTTCAAGATTAGATTCTAGATGCCTGATTATTCTATCCATTTTGTGGTAGTCTTCTGACTTCTCCTTGAGAGATTGTTTTAGATTATCTTCACTTTTTCTTTTCTCTTCAATTTCTTGGGTGAATTTCATAACTCCTGATTCCATTTCATGTCTTACAATAATGACCTCTTTTGATAACTTCTCACATAACTTGGTTTTCTCATTCAGATCTTCATTAGTATCATTGGCTTCACTTTGACTTGCTAATTGTTGAAGCAGTTCCTTTCTTTTCTTCATTGAGATACTTAATTTTTCTTTGAGTTCATTTATGAAATCATCAACTTGTTTGAGTCTTTCCCTTAGGTTATTGACTTCAGAGTGAGATTGCTCAAGATCATCTAGAGCAGACTGAAGTTGTTCCCTCATACCATACATATCCATTGAGATTTCTAGATCTTCCTCAAGCTGTTAGGCTCTGTTAGGAGGAACTTAGCTCTGATACCAATTGTTGATAACTGAGAGGGGGGGTGAATCAGTCATCTTAAGTATTTGACTTTCTTTTCTTCTTTAACAATTAGTACAATATCAAATCATATAAGCATACATAACCATGGAAGCAGAAATAAACTCAACACGCATAACACAATATTTTTGACGTGGAAAAATTTTGTTAAGGGAAAAACTACGAGGTGATTAACCCAAGATTGTAGTCTCTGTTAGAAGAATAAGAAGTACAAAATGACACTTGCCAATTAGGGCTCACTGCCTACAAGAGACTCACTGTCTACAAGGTATAAAGAAAGTAACCAAGTGTTTGAACTAATCAGAGGCATCCACATATGCTGAGGTTCAGTTCCGGTTAGGCTCAATAAACTAATCTACTGCATTTCATTCTTCCACTCCTTTAGTGCTACTATTCTGTCACATACTAGACTTGTATTATAACTTCCACACCTATCTCTGTCTTTCTTTTCACACTTTCATATCCACACCCACTCTCACATCATAATCCATCTGGTATATATATCCGCACAAAAGATTTCAACATCTTTCTAGTCAGCATCCAGTATACTCAATATTTTCCCAAACTCTGGTCTGTCAGCTGAATCCTTGCTTACCAAGTGATGTGTATCAGAGAGATACTTAGAGAAGTCATCAATCATGTCAGCCAATCATGAATGATCTCTTAATAAGATTGATCACCATCAATATCTCATCTGGATTAAGGTTTGATGCTCTGCCGGTCAGTTCTTCCTCAGTCTACTCTACCAAATAGGAACCCAACACTTAGGTGTTCATATCTTTTTACTCTTTCATCATCAGAGGCTCAATCTCTAGAATGTATCAGTCATGGTACTCCTCTTGACTTCCCCAATTCCGTACTTTACTAACATACTTCCTCTGAGAGATTCGGACATGATTGTTGAACCTTGCTGCATGCTCTATTCTTGCTCATCAGACCAAAATACTCTTCAATCTAACTTCTAGTATAGACATACCATGTCCTACAGATGTGTGGGATGGACTTTGTTGCCATCAATGACAACACTCATGAAGCCACACAGTGTCTCTTGCCAACATTATTGCAGTAGGGATGTATGGCATAAAAAAATAGGTGTCTTGGGTCTGATATTGTTAGTGGGGAGGCATATAATCTGCATTCTGGTTGGGTGGAAGGGAATAACCATAACTCCCATAATAGTTTGACATAATGGAGCATTAAGAATTAGAAACCATTCAAACAATCATGAAAATAAGAGCAAACAAGTATTCTCTTTAGAGAAATAAGCTCATACCAAAGAGTCGCTAGGTGATTGAGATGCTTTTGAAAGCAAGTTAGACTAGGAATACCATCAAAATCCTGATCTTTGAAGTTCTTTAAGCAATTGAAATGGCTGCACCAGTGGATTGATTCAACAGAGTTGTCATGGTGTTGAAGAAGATTGCCCCGAATGGCAAAATACACTGATGAACACACCAAATCCTTCAATGGATGATAAAGCTCATCAAACTTGTCCCACAAGGCATGCGAGAAACTATTGTCACTTGGATTTACATACTGTGTTGAAGCCCATTTGCTGCAACAATCTAGTGAAACATGGGAGTGATTTCGAGGTGTGGGAGCCAAAAATGAAATCAAACCTCCAGAGAAGGTTGGTTCCTCTTTCTAAATATGAGATTCAGAGAAAACTATAAGACTAAACCTAATCTAACACCACTAGGAAAAGGGAAGAAGGAGAGAACTGAAAGGGAAAGGTGATACACCAGGTTTAATGTGTTTGGCTCTCAGATTAACCATTTATGCACAGCATAATATCAAACAATAGATGTGCATACACAACTCATAAACTATCTGCAGAGATAAAGAAATCTAATTGAAACCTGTCGTTAGTATTTAAACTTTCAAACATGCATAACTAAGCTACAACAAAACCCTAACTGCAATGAAGTGCAAACAAGCCTAGAAATCAAGCAAACAAACAAAAAATAAAATATATTTCTAAGCTACAACTTGACTAATCTCCATTGTTCTCCTCCATCTTCCATAGTGTTCTTAGATTTTGCAAGGTTTGCAACAATCTAGAGAAGCTCAAGTGTATGGACAGCAAGATATTAGAGAGAGTATACAACAGATTAGAGGATTCTGAGCCAAGAAGAGAGATAAGGGATCAAAAACTAAGAGATGTGAAAATGAGTTGGAGGTGTTTTATAGAAGAGCCTATTTGAATGAAGGGCTAGGATTCATTGTTAACTTTTGGATGAAATGAAGTGTTGAGATTAGTTAGGGTTTTCTCACCACTAAAGGACAAGGGTGAACTTTAAATTGGAAGAAATGATGAGGTGGAGAATGTTTTTAAATAAAATAAATTGAACCCAATTTATTTAATTTATTTGAGAAGGGGAATAATGTGAGAGGATTAATTTGTATAGGTGAGACCTATTTAATTAGAACAAGGCCTATAATTTAAATAACTGTTTATTTATTTAAATTAAAGGGGGAAGTGGACGTTGAGTAAATAATTAAATAACTAATTACTTAAAATTAATTATTTAATCGTAAAGGAAAATTAGGGAAAATAGGAAAATGATTAATGAGATAATTAAATAATTGAAAATTATTTAACTAATAGTAAAATGTGGAAGAAATTGGTGTGAAATTGGCGTTTGTATATTGAGGACATTTTTAAGTGTCTACATTTTGCCCCTCTTTGATACAATGTCAATTTTGACATTATGTCAAAGAAAATTTTGAAAATATGCCTTGAACATGTCCCAACGTGCCCCAGATGAAGCAGGATAGCATGCCCCCTCAGGAAATTTGGCAAATTGTCAAAAAAATTGGGAAATTTCTTGAAAAGTATGCCATCATGGTAGAGTGAATAGAAGAAATTAAGATGTGAGAGAGAGATGGTGGAGGAATGAAAGATTGGCTAGAAGAATGGGAATGAGATCTTGCTTTGATAGATTTGTGAGCTTCTCACTTGCAATTTTTTGCTTATCATCATAGAACTTATTATGCCAAAGGACGACAATCACCATGGCATGTCGAAGACCAAGGTGTAAAGTGTGGTCCCTTGTGAAATGGGCACAAGATAGACAAGGAATGCCTGACTCAGACTAAGTAACTGTGGTATCTTGTTGGTACATGCGATGAGATAATTGTGGTGTATGCAAGTCTTGATGCAAGGAAGCATTTAGTTTTTCCAATGCATAGGATGTCTTTGATTCATACCCAATGGAATCCTGATGTAGAGCAGGAGTGAAAACCACTAAACTAACTCAATCAATCCACCTCTAGAGTCTTGAACCATCAAATAATGGACATTCCTTCACAAACTGCCCTCAATCTTAGTAGCCTTCCAAAAAGGCCTTTTTTACCATAACTTTTCCTACATACCCGATCTCCAGAAAATAAAACCCATTTGAGATACCCTTTTGGCTATTACAAAACATAGTTGAAAATGAGGTAGGGTTACTTTGTACGGAAGGGCTCTAAAATTGATTGTCTCAGTTCTTGACTAAGCTTAGTAGTACTCCAAAATGACATTTTCTTTCATAATTTCCAACTCAGACCTGATACCCAGAATGTAAACATAGATTTGGATACCCTTTTGTGTTTTATCAAACATATCCAACATGTAGGTGGGGTTACTTTGGAACATAAGGCTCAAATTTTGATTGTCCCTCTATTAATTAGGCTTGCAAACAAGGTTCAAACACCAAATCAGACTAGTTTCAGAAAAATGACAATATCTCCCTTGATACTCAATGAAAATGGACCAAATAAAAAACCCATTAAAGGTAAGAGTGCTCTCTACAATTGTTAATCAACCATTCAGTCATAGTAGATCGTACAAAATTGTACTAAGCAATTTTTCTGCTATTTCACCATAAAAATCTGGAAGTGACAATCAATAATTTGATCATAACTTTCACAAAACATGATGAAAATCAAACAAACCAAAATAATTAGAAAGGTAACTCAATTATATTTATAACCATACCACATTTAGGTTATACAAATGCTATACAGATCCATACCATATGAAAGAATAGGACTGTTACAAAAAAAATGCACAAAAAACAAGGGTTTTATTTATCAAAACTTCCAAATACCAAATGTTTTCTCATATTTTATCATCCCCCATATTTGTGTTGACCTTACAAGGCCTTTTCAAACATTTACAACCATTTTCCAATAGTTCTCAACCAACTTTTTAAATTACAACTGTTCATATTCCACCAATGTGTAATTTGACAACATTGTGCAACATTGACACTTTTTTGCAACTAGACACTTCCATTCACCTAATGACCTAGCTTAGACTCCAATACACATGAAATGGTTGTAGAAGACCTTATTATATGTAAACAAATCAAACAAAACAAAATATCAACTTTTGACCCCTTGGAGGCATAAAAGCACTGTGGGTGCCCCTACACCAAATCCTGATCACACGCAAGGCACCAAGTTGCCCCAGTCATTTTGCCAAGACAAAATGCAAACATAAATCAAAGAAAAAGGTCTCTCTCTATCCTCGCTTCTCTTCATCACTTTAAGGACTTCCTTGAGAGCATAAGAACGAGATCGAAAAGCAATCCAGTAAAATAAGACACACTAGACTTCACAGAGTCAACAGCCATGAGATCGTTCACCAAGTGATATGTGTGTTTGATTGATTACGATGATTCAATGAAGGAGGCTTGGTTTCAAGATAAGAAGCGTGTCGTATAAGATGCCTGGTCTAGTTTCGACAATGCAACATCTTGTATAAGGCAAGTGATAAGACTGGGACATCCCGTATAAGACATGTGGTCTGGTTTCACGAATGTCACAAGTTGTGAGATGATTGTTATGTTTGATCTTAGAAATGACGCATGTCATATAAGGTGTAGTGTCCTGGTTTCAACAATGCCCCATTCTGTATAGGGTATGTGATTGTTGATACTAATAGCAATTCATCTATTTTGGCTGATTGAATAGCTTGTCTTGTTTGACGCATGAGATTGTTGTCTTTGTGAAAGGTTGATTTCTTTAGTCTGATCAAAGTGTCCATCTCGTTAAGGGATGAATTATTATGATAGTTGACTCGACGGGCCCTAAGGGACTGGCCTAATGCCTCGGGGGCACATCAAAGATGGTCTTGCTTACGTGAAAGCTTAGAGGCACTGTAGTTCGACCAGGTGAGCTTGGTTTGATTTGAGAATTGATTTGACTCATGATGATGTGATTGATTTGATTGAATTAGATTGATTTGGTGATTTGAGGTAGTGACCTAATTGATTTGATGAAGTGAGTTGACTTGGGATGAATTGATTGATTTGAGGGATTGAAGAATGATAATGAATTGATTTGAAGAATTGGGTGATGTGATTTGAAGAACTAATTTGATGAATTGATTTGATCTTGATGATGTGATCGATTAGGATGTTTGAATGGATCAATCGAGAGATTTGATTGAGTGATTTAGTTGAGGAATTGAATGATTTGAAGAATTGATTTGGTTGGAATGATGTGATGAATTGAATTGGTTTGAATGAATGGATTGAATGATTTGGTGGATTGATATGATGAGTTGATTGATTTTATTGCTTGGATTTTTTTAGGATATTTGATTTTTTTTAAAAAAAATTTGGGGAATATTTTGGTTTTGACATGTTTTGATTTTTTTTGGATTTTTAAAATGTTGTGATTTTTTTATGTTTTTGAAATGTTGTGATTTTTTGTGTTTTTGAAAATATTTGATTTTTTTGGATTTTTGAAATGTGATTTTTTTATGTTTTTTGAAATGTTCCATTTTTTTTGTGTTTTTGAAATGTTTTGGGAAATGGCATTGTATGACAATTTGAATAGCCTTTATGCTAGATACCAATGACAAGGGGAAACCAAGTCTAGGTGCAAGAAGGTAAGTGGGATGGATAGATAAGAAGATAGGTGATAGCAAATGGAATGGATGGATGTGTAAGAGAGCAAGGATGTGATCTCCAAAGGCTATGTCGCATAGGAATAACTTGCCCCCATTCTAGGTGGAATGCTTAAGATTTTTCATGACAAAGCTTATGACAATAGGGATGATAGGGTTGATTTGGGAGGATGAGGTATATTAAGAGATATCCAAAGCATTTTGTCAACATTCTGCCCCCATATCTTTATCAAGGTCAAAAAGGAGGAAGGGAGGATGAATGGATTCAATATGATAGGCATATGAGTGTGATGGATAAGAATGGTATGGAAATGGTATGATAGGAATGATAGTTTGGAAAATGATAGGTTGGATGAGACAACGTTCCCCCAAGTGTAAGTGACATAGAAGATCAACCTACACATGACGCCTGTTTGCCAGGTTTTCATCATGGTACTTATCCAAGGTGCCACTAAGGGTGGTTTTCACCATTGGACGAAGGGATTTATCTTTACTATTTTGATGGTTTTTTTTTTGACTTTTTTAATTTTTGAATAGGATAAGGGAAATATGGATGGGAGGGACTCGAGTGTCTAGTTCCATGAAAGGTGATAGTCCCATTAGAGATGGATGTCAATGTCACATGGACCATGTCAAATGTCATTATGCTCAACGATGTTGGTAAGGAGATTGCATGAGAGGAAGTGGATTAGGTAGATAGTGGATTGTGGAGGGAACGATAGTGGATTATGATGTGGATTATGCTTGGGAGGATAGTGGATTATGATGTGGATTATGTAGGACTTATGCAAGGAAGATGGATGAAATGTTTATGCAAAAGCATGGACCATAGGAAGGTGATGGGTAAAATATTTAGGATAATGGAAGAAAGATGGGGAGATGGAGGTATGGAAAGGAATCATGACCAATGGTTGCACACACCATGGTAAACATTGAAGCTTATGATTCGAAGGTGGTGTAGGAAGCAATGGAGATGTTTGCTTAGGGGATGGATGATGTAAGCATTTAGGAATCCACATAGACTTAGTATTTTATGACTTTTGTTTGACTTGTGGGATGGAGGAATTTGATATTTTTGGATGGAATGGGATTTTTGAATGGAAGAGGATGGTTGGGATTTTTGAGATGTGGATGCCTCTTTTGACGTGATGGCTTTTTGCTTAGGGACCCATACCATTTTAGTTTTTGACTTTGCTTTTGGAGGTATGGGCTTGGGTAGCTTTTTAGATGGATTTTTCTTTGACTTTTTAAATTGATGTCCTAAGGCATTAGAATCCTTAGGATTTTTAGCTTTATGAGTGTAGGCATCCAAATGTTTATTTTTGAATCCCATGGGGTGGATGGAAGTTTTATGTTTAGACAATGTGTGCATTTGTTGGTCATGATTGGGATATTTAGGGTATGTGTAAATGGATGGACTTGGTGTTGGTAGAAGTGGAGGCAAATCAGATGGTGGGATAGTAGGAGTTGGAAGTAATGGAGGTAGATTGGATGGTGGAAGGTGTATGGTCACATGCTTTTGACATTTGTAGGATGATGGAGGAGGGATGACCACTTATGTTTTGGGTACGTGATGTGATTTGTGATGAAAGGAGGTGGATTTAGGAGGCATAGAGGTGGTACCAGCATCTTTAAATTATTGTCCTTGGGGTGTGTATCCAAGGCCATATGAGCGTGGAGGGACATTGACATGGATGGGCTCCAAAATACCTTGTTCATGGAGGCCTAAGCCTTTACCTTGATAATTCATGTTTTGGAGGATGCGATTGACAATGGGACTAGGTGTAGTTTGGACACTAGACACAAGTTCATTATTGGATGGAGAAGGTGAAGTGGATGACAATGGTTGTTGCTTCCCTAAGGAGGAAAATTCATAGATGAAAGTGGATAGACCAATAGGATATGATGGTGGACTTGAAGTGGGATTGATAGTGGATGTAGAAGGATCATTAGGATCTTGATTATCATTATGTTCCCTAAGATCCAAGATATTTGTTTGATCTTCTATGTTTGCTTGGGAGGCAATTGTCTCATCATGACAAGTGGATATTTTTTCACTAGGGCTAGATGGAGGATGGATGGATGGGGTGATAAGATCTTGACCATGGAATGCATAAAGTAGACTAAGAGGGTCATCATGGTCTTCTTGGTCATAAAAAGGATCTTGATCATATATGGGAGCTTGATCATGAATAGCATTAGGGGTGTTATGGATGGGATCAATGGAAGGGCTTTGATCTTGATTTTGATTAGGGACTAATGTTTCCTCGTGCTTAGGATTGTACTCTTGACATTTCTCTTGATTTGGAATGGAAATGGAAGACTCTTGGATAGGCTCCTCAATAGGGTCGGTATGTTGTGGACCGCATGATGGGGTTGAAGGGATGGACATGGTATTTGAGGACTCTTTGGTAGTCTCAAGCATATGTGTTGGATGACATGGAGATAGGTTGGTCCTTACTAGTAACCCTTGGATCACATCCTTTGTAGGTGGATGGGTGATGGAAGTTGAGGGCTTAAGATTAGGTGGATTAGGACTATTAGTGGATAGGTCCCATGGTGGAAGGACAAGAGGGGTATTGGAAGGATTAGACTTAGGGCTTGGACTTTGGTTGGATGAAGGACAAAAAGGATTGGATGAAGTGGTAGATTTGGATGACTCCACATGTTTACTTTTGTAATGTTTAAACTTAGGGTGTGGAGTTAATGGGGGATTAGAGGATGGTAATGATAGTGAATGGCTTGCATGGACTAGGTTGATGTCTCCCTTGTCAAATGTGGCATTAGGATTCAAAGGCACTTTATTTTGTTTCAAGGGGTGACTTAAGCTCACATGTTATTTTTGGGGTGTGAATGGATATGTTGATGTGGCATTGACTTGACATGTGGATGGACTAGGTTTTGGACTTGTCTCATCCTTGTAATTAAAGAGATAGCCTCCTCGAAGTATGAACTTGGTCTTAGGAGGAGGGGCTCCTTGGATTACAAGCTTAGGTCTTGGTTTTGTCTCGTCATCGGGATTAAGAGGGCCACCTCTAAGTATGATTTTGGGCTTTGGTTTGGACATAGGATCACCAAGGATTAGGACCATGTTGACAAGTGCGTGACTAGGATTAGGGTAATGATAAGATGGAATGACTAGGAATGTGATATAGTATGAGATTGATTGGATAATTAGATAGGTGATTAGGGATGATTAGGTTATGGTTAGGGTTGTGATTAGGATGACGGTGACAAGAATGAATGTGTTGGTGAGAACGTTGTGAATGATGTGTTTACTACAGGGATGACTAGGAGGATTTACTCCCTTTCTCTTCTTTTTGTAACCGTGTCTCTACCAAATGAGACTTGTGAATTGTGGGATGCTATGTGGATGTCAATGCAAGGTGATGAGGCCTAGACTATGATAGAGGCTAATGGCTATTAGTCTTCAAAAATTCTATCTCCAAGAGGGTACTCTTGTCTACTAATGACCATATCAAAGTATAAATTGGATTTATCAAGACCTTGAGGTGTGGAAGCAATGATTGATTAAAGTGAACCCATGAGTTTCAAAATTCACTTGGAAGGATGGACTTAAACTAGCCTTGTGGTATTAAACCCAAGTTATGATTGATTTGAAAAAGATGTCAAGGTCTCTTGGTACAAATTTGTACTTGTGATACAGTCAAGCTTCGACGGTTTCTCCCTATGTTTCAACCTTAGGAAGACTATTTTGGGAACCTCTATAGATGTCAAAGGATGAATGAAATTGAATATGTAGTGGGTGAACAGAACCAACATGTCTATAATGTTTTGACATAGTTGTAATCGGATTTGATAGGGAGGGTAGATGCTCAAAGGTTTCCCTATGGTTGTGGTGTATTGTGATTAGGATGAAATTGATTGTATTGGAATGAATGGTTAGGATGTGATTGATTGGATTAGAATGAAGATGATGATGTGTAGTGATGAGATTAGATGACTTTGATGGATTAGGAAGAAGTTGATTGGATTAGAATGAATGGCTAGGATATGATTAGGATGCGATTGGTTAGATTAGAATGAAGATGATGATTTGTAGTGACGAGATTAGATGACTTTGAATTGATTAGGAAGAGGTTGATTGGATTATGAATGAAGATGATTATGTGTAGAGATAAGATTAGATGACTTGGATGGTTGTGATGAAGTTGATTGGATTAGAATGAATGGCTATGATATGATTAGGATGATTAAGATGATGGTGATTAGATGAAAGAGGTGATTAGGGTTTGATAAGGATGACTTGGATATGATTAGGATGAGGTTGATTGGATGAGGATGATGATGTGTAATGATCAGGAATGATGATTAGGATATGATTAGGATGAGGTGGAATGATGAAGTTATGATAAGAATGTGATTAGGATAGGACAAGTAGGATGATCAAGATGCGAGTGGTTGGATGATGTAATTAAGAAAGGTGATTAGGATATGATTGGGATGTATAGGATGAAATGGGTTGGCTTAGGAGGGTGATTAGGACATGAAGGTTGAATGATGAAGATATGATAAGAATGTGATCAAGATATGATGACTTGGGATGAATGTGTGGAAAAGAATGTTTAGGGTGATGATTAAGCAAGCACTTGAAGAAGACACATCAAACATAGAAGACACTTGGCAATCAATTTGGCTATTTTTGGTGACTCTTGATGTTTTGCATTTTTTGATAAGTTTTGAAAGCACTTGAAAACATGCATGTTCCTAGGCTAGTCAAGGATACTACCTGTTGAGTCCCCACTCGGATTTCTCCAAATATTAAGACAAGGCAAAAAACTAGAGAATTTGGTGACACTGTTTCCCCCTTACATGACACAAGCACACCAAACCTCTTACCCTTTGATCCTAGGGACCGAGGGAATTCCTGTCTCTACAATGAATAGTACATGTGGGGTGGCTTGGGAGGTCCGACCTCCTACACCAGCAAGTAAAAAGGGTTTTTGGCCACTAGCACAAATAGTTCTTAGTCAGTGTTTTGAGATAATCTGGTGTCTATACATGTGGCAATTTGCTCATTTAAAAGGCCTCCCAGCCCTCAAAAAGGGTTTTCACACATCACATAGATATTGAGGGAGACTTCCGTCGGTATAGAACAATAGCACCAGGTGATGGATGACTTTCATCACAACCACAATTATTTATATAGCGAATTGAAACTAAAGTACCGCTTGGGTCGTTCCCTCTCACAAATTGAGAGGCAGACCCTCTAAGGGTTTAGACAAAAGTGATACAAGCACATGTTTTTGATCTCAAAGGTCATACAAAGATGCGAGGAGAGAGCATACACATGTGTTTGATCACACTAAACAATGTGCATTAACCTTTAGAAATTTAAATGTGTGGTGTGATTATGAAAGTGTTGAGAGATGCTTTTGATTCCCAAGATCACATAACGTGCGAGGGAAGAGCATACACACCTAAAAACACCGACAAAATCACCAAGCAAAGAAGACACAAATTCTTTTTAAGCCCCAAAATAAGTGTGAAAACAACAAGATAATGTTTGTTTTAAGAGCCCAAATTGAAGTGTTCCTATGATAACAAATCACACACATAAGAATGAAAGGAACCCTACATCAAAATGTTTTAGTAATTTCAATCAAGAGTCTTCTCCCAATGAACACCACAAGATGAAAATCATATATTAGTAGCAGAAAACCCTATGATAATGCTCAAAACATGAAAAATGAAGCAAAATACCCCCTTTGCAAGCCACCAAGTCAAAAAAAAGGCCACGAAACCAAATCTGGAAAATATCTGAGAAAATTGATTAGTCACAAAAAAACTAATAGAAGCATCAACAAGTTTAGGAAATTTTAAGCAATTTAAAAAAACATTTCTTTGAAATTGGATCAAATTTGCACCAGTTATGCTCATTTGAGGTTTGAAATGAACATTGACTTTGACCAAAAAAATATCTAATAAAATGATGTTGTTACCTACAAACAACCTCGCCACTACGAAGTTTGCTGAATCCTCTTTTTGATGCTGCAAATTTCATTCGATTTTGTTATCATATGCAGAAGTTATGCAAGTTTCAAAAAAACTGCCCGATTAGGGCATGAGGAAGAATGAAGGGCACCTGACAGTTACAGCTGACCACTAGTGGTTAGTTGCAGTCTAGTCACATTGAACAACTAGTTCCTGGCAGTTAGGGAAACTTTAGTAGTCAGTGCTTAATCGAGCCCCTGGTCACCCATGTGACTAGGGGCTAAACTTAATTAAAAAAAGAATATAAGGAAATGGAAAAAGGGGCTATCCCCCTTCGGTGAGTAATGTGACCACATTCAATGTTAAAGAGCCATACAATGAATGCGATTGGAATCCCTTTTATGCTCTGGGGATAGTAAAAGCCAGCACCATCATGAATTAGTAGTTTTAGGGTTTGCCCAGCGTTGCAAGCAACTGTTTAAAAAAGGCCGCCGACCACAGTTTTAAAATAGCGACAGGGGCTGAGTGAATCACAGACCGACAATAATTTTAAAGCAGTGACAATTTTAAAATAGCGATAGTTTTATATGGTTAGCGACGGGTAATTGGAGGTGGCGCAGAGAAATGCTAGAGGTTGCATTTTGGTCATTAAGGTTTTTAGAAGTAGTGGTTACAGTGGATTAGCTGCTATCGACGATGATTTCAGGGCTCACAGGCAGTGACAGACTTAGACTTAGACTTAGACAGTGAGCCTGAAGGGCCTAAGCGATGGCGGAGGTTGGATTGTTGAAAGGTGATGGCGACAACAAGCTTCGGGTGACAGGAGCTCTGAAGGAGGTGACAGAAGATTAAAAGGACTGCGATGAAGCTTTGAAGGAGTGGTGTTTGGGAGGTGATAGGGGCGGAGGAGAGTTACCATTGGTGTTAGGTTTTATTGCAGGTGGCGATGGCTTCAAATGGGAACTACAACCAATATTTTGGTGACTGTGAAAGCGTGTGATCCAGTGACAGCGTCAAATGGGAACTATAGTTTGAGGTCTGTGGAGAAATGGTGATGGGAGGTATAGCAGGTCAGTTAGGGTTTTGAGAAGATAGTGACTGGGACTTCAAAGGAATTTAGGAGAGGGTCGGCAACTTTGAAGACTGCAGTGGGGATTTAGTAGGTAGTTGACGGATCTTTGAATGGGCGAAGGGAGGTTAGACTAGGTAGTGGGAATGGTGGTTAGGTCTTAGCAGAGGACCAGCGATAGAATTTTTGAACCTGCAAGACAAAATCTAAATTTGCAAAACCTTAAAAAATCAACCTGCAACCAATACTTTCATCTTGCAAACAAAGAAATTGACTTGTAACACAAATATGTGAGCCACGAAAACCAGATAGAAAACCAGCGATTGACTACATAGGGGCCAACAGGGTGTGCAAACCACTGTATGGTACGGATCCATATTGTACGGATCTGTACTGTACAGAACTATACCCTATTAGACCCTAAAAAAATTTCAAAAACATTTTAGGTAGCCAAAAATGACAAATTTTATATGCTTCCTAGGGTTTTCGGGCCTCCCGGACTCAATGGTGAGGTCCAATTTGACCTAGGAAGCCACCTACAAGAGTTAATCACCAAAACTCAACAGAAATAGAAAATTAGTAAGCGTTTCACATTAGGTTCACCATTTTTCGTTAGGATTTAAAATTTCAAACATGCATAACTAAGCTACAACAAAACCCTAACTATAATGAAGTGCAAACAAGCCTAGAAATCAAGCAAACAAATAGAAAATAAACTATATTTCTAAGCTACAACTTGACTAATCTCCATTGTTCTCCTCCATCTTCCATAGTGTTCTCAGATTTTGCAAGTTTTACAACAATCTAGAGAAGCTCAAGTGTATGGACAACAAGATATTGGAGAGAGTATACAACAAATTAGAGGATTTTGAACCAAGAAGAGATATAAGGGATCAAAAACTAAGAGATGTGAAAATGAGTTGGAGAAGGTGTTTTATAGAAGAGCCTATTTGAATGAAGGGCTAGGATTCATTGTTGACTTTTGGATGAAATGAAGGGTTGAGATCAGTTAGGGTTTTCTCACCACTAAAGGACAAGGGTGAATTTTAAATTGGAAGAAATGATGAGGTGGAGAATGTTTTTAAATTAAATAAATTGAACCCAATTTATTTAATTTATTTGAGAAGGGGAATCATGTGAGGATTTTTTTTTTTTTTAAATGCGCCTGGTAAACTTTTTAACGTGACCGGCGACGATGGTGCGACATGCCCTTCGGGTCCACGCGAATGCTTTTGCCCAGAGCAATGAACCGGTGAGGCCACAACTGGGGGACCTCATCCCCTAGGAAGAACACTTCAAACCTGCAAGCTCATTGGCCCAGCGAAGGCGTAAAGCCTTGTGAGCTTGTTGGCCCAGTGGGGGTTTGAACTCTGGTGGCCGCCACTACAATCGAGCGACTTAACCACCAAACCATGCCATCATTGGCTAGAATAATGTGAGGATTAATTTGCATAGGTGAGACCTATTTAATTAGAACAAGGCCTATAATTTAAATAAATGTTTATTTATTTAAATTAAAGGGGGAAGTGGATGTTGAGTGAATAATTAAATAACTAATTAATTAAAATTAATTATTTAATCATAGAGGAAAATTAGGGAAAATAGGCAAACGATTGATGAATTAATTAAATAATTGAAAATTATTTAATTAATAGTAAAATGTGGAAGAAATTGGTACGAAATTGGCGTTTGCAGATTGAGGACATTTTTAAGTGTCTACAAAACCCACCAAGAAAGAAGCATTCACAAAATGGAGATTCAAATGCCCATGCTACACAGTGCAAAATTTGTATGAGAAGGTAAAATCTAATGTTTATTTATTATGGAGGCAAGATTATAGTTGATACAAGATGTGTCTTTTTTAAGACCAACAACCAACAACAATACATCTGATTTACATGTATATATAGCATTTTACATCGATAGCGCATTCACCTACTATAGTAAATTCACCCATGGGCCTGTCAGAAGGTATTCTTGAAAAAGGAATGTTTGTATACATCTGTTCTACAAAACATAAATGTAGAAAATATCTTGAATGAAGTAGCTGAAGAAAATAACCGATTCATCCACCTGCACAATAAATGCACAACAACTTCTTCCAGCTGAGGTTGACCTGATCCTGCAATCATGGTGATTTTGCCTTTCCTTTAGTCGGTGAACTTCCATCTCACGAACCATTGCCTTAGCCGATCCTCCCTTTCTTCTCTTTATCTTCCATAGTCGGACCCCGACCAATCGGGATTCCTCCAATCAGGCCTTTGGAAGGTGAAGAAGGAAACCCTGATCTCCAAAGTCTAAAAGAGACAATAGGGAAACTGTTGGGCTTTGGAGATTGGGCCTTCACTATGCATCATGCTTTTGAAAAGAAGAAACGCTTGAGTCCTAGCTCCGAAATACTTAGAAGAAATTATGAAGCTTTGTCAGGAATCGTGACTCGAACCTTCCACCTTCCGCCTGCCAAAAGAAAAGAGGAAGAAGAAAACCTCCACTCACCGACGTCTGAAATACTTAGGTAAATTGAGAAACTCAGCGGACTTCGGCGATTGGGCCTTCTGCCTTCCGCCTTCGAGAAAGAAGGAGGAGGAAGAGAGAACTCCCACCCCCGCCACCTGCAACACTTGGAAACTTTTTATCTCGTTAGGCTTCGACAAGTGGACCCTTCGCTTTCTGTCTTCAAAAAAGGAGATGAAGGAAGATGGAACTCCTAACCCTCGGTGCCTAAAACACTTAGGCGAATTTACAAGTAACCAAGGTGTAGTTCAGAGCCAACAAGAATGGCACAACGAAGAGGGAAACCCTGAACTCTGAAACTCCGAAAAGGTAGAAAATACAAAGAAAACACTTAGGATTTTGGACTTAGCCATTTGGGGGGGGGGTTTCCTTGCACTTCAAAGGGTAAACACTTAGAAATTTCATGGATCCTTGGGCTATTTGGACTGAAGGAAAAATAGGACAACAAGACTCTTAGGACAAAAGTGTTGCAAGGTGGTGTTGACAAGGTGATGAAAGTGTCATGGTCAATTTTAGGTGTCTACAATAAATATATTTCCCTTGACCTAATCATAAATATAAATATTAGTGTTTTAAAATGAATTTATATGTTTTATAAGGCCTTCTCTAGATGGAAAAATATTTGTGCAAATGTTAGAATTTCATAATTAGGATATGGAAAAATACAATTCTACAACATGATAATGCATGTCATATTATTTTATAGAAGATAAATTAAAAAATATTATCACAATTTAGAACTAAATATAATATATTTAACTTTTTTGTTTTATTAAAGAGTTAAAAAGATAGAGGAATGTTAGAAAAATGGTGATGTGGAAGTCATCTTGTTTGTTTTGTTGAATTTAATTTTTAAAGTGTGTCAAGAGGTAATTTGGGATAGATTGGTACATAGTTATAATCAAAGATGATAATAACTATTTTATGCATGGATGATCCATAAACTTGAGAACAAACACTGATAATATAGAAGAATATGAAGCTTTAATAAATGGTCCAAAACTTGCAAAAATAGTGGGGGTGCAAAAGATTGAAGTAGAAGGTGACTCATTGTTTATGATAAATATAATTCACAATGGCACGTGTGCAAATTGGAGATCAAAAAGCCTCTTGGAAGAAGAACAATAAACTAGTGAAAGTTTTGATCAAATCACCTTCTCAGGTTGCTATAGAGATGATAATAGAGTGGTTATCCTTTTGGCAAACCATGGAATCAATCAATTCCCACTCCCACATCAATATCGTGCACCACCTGATTCATGGATCAAATTAAAAAAACTCTTATCATTTTAGCCCCCTAAACTAAGGTACATTTTTTTATTTCTACTACCCCACACCACTTCATTTTTCATTACCATCACTCGTGTGAATTAAACCCAGCCCATTAAAATCCTAGTATCATATTCCTTGGTGATCAATTTTATCTTAAAATGAAATAGTTGCCACATTATATCCCACATGCAATGATAATCACCACTTGGATACAAATGTGTTATATAACCATGGTAGGAAGTTGGGATATTACATGGCTTTTTTTTTGTACTTTGTTGTAGGTTTTATGTGACATGGATCTCTTTGGTTTGGTGGGTTTTTGGTGTGCATTATATAGTTCATAAAATAGTGTACCAATTGTAGTGAAGGAAAATTGATTCAACTAAGAAAATTCTTGTTTTCTAAGCTTAGAAATGTTTTCTCAAGGCACTACACTAGGAGAATCTATAGCTTTTAGAGAAATTAATTTGCCACTATTCTAATTAGAAAGAGAAAATTAAAATAGAAAATCCTAACATGTTTTAATCTTGAAAAATAATATTCTTTAACAAGCTATACACAAATTCTCACTAAAATGATGTTGATTTATAGATTTTGGAAAGTAAGTTTGACAAAGATAAACATAGAACTGTAAATAATAGGTAAAGAGAAACCTGGTGTTGAGGTTTAAAGGTCTCGATTGAGGACACCAAC
Organism: Cunninghamia lanceolata; assembly: GCA_027924645.1. Classification (NCBI taxonomy): domain Eukaryota; kingdom Viridiplantae; phylum Streptophyta; class Pinopsida; order Cupressales; family Cupressaceae; genus Cunninghamia; species Cunninghamia lanceolata. The sequence continues at coordinate 283,271 of BSBN01001315.1, read as the reverse complement.
GCAACATACAAATGTTTGTGCCACGTGCTATCATTTGTATGGTCACTATGATATTAACTCTACAAACTGTGTTTGTTCCTCAAAATTTGCACCCAATCTACATAACAAGAAATAGAGACAGGAAGAACAACACTCCTAGTGATCAAAAATAGTTTGACCAATGTAAATTACGAGTAAAGAGATGAAAAGTACAAAAGGAAGGAAATGAAAACCCTTGTGTTGTCAATGTCCTCAAGTAGGACCAATAGTTGAAACAAAAAAAAATGTTGAGGCTACTTGGGAGCTTGCCACAAATGCTCAAGCCCCTATTTCAGTCTTTCAACCTCTATGGACAGCCAAGAAAATGATAAAGTATGTACTCTTAGCCTAAATGTGTCTAGAGATAAAAGTAGTGACAAGATATCTATGAATTCTACTCTTAGGTCTACAAAAAGTAGCAAACTAGTGTGTATATATGTGGAGACAAGAGGATATGAGAACCCAAGAATGTTAAGAACACTACAAAGGATTCTACCTAAATAACAGAAATGAAAAGACAGGGACACTATCACCTCTAACAAGAAGAGATGAAGCCCACAAAACCAAGAACCAAGGTGCCCTCAACAAAAAAGGATGCCAAGGAAACCAACATCCAGATGTAGTGCATCTAATACCTTGCAAAGAGTGTTGAAAGGTGTTGCAGATTCACATAGAAACCAAGAGATTGTTGTAGATAATAATCTGAGAGTGTTGTATATTTCTCAAAAGATTGCAAGATAGCTTCAGATTTCAAAATATATCTAGTGATAACAAAAGATAGCAAGAGGTAGCAAGAGATAACAAAGATTGATTCAAAATTGAGAATGAGAGGGAAATAGGAAGTCCAAGAGTCTTTAAGAGCCATTCAGATTTTGGTCAAAGACATTAAAAAGACCAGAAGGTGAAGCAAGGTGGCGAAACATTTTAGAAATGACCACCATATGACATGAATTCAATGGACGCTAACACATCATGTAGACATTCACAAGTCGTGTTGGTGTCCAGGCAACTACAACTCCTAGAAGGTCCAGTCAACACAGGACAACAAGAATGACATGGCATGAAAACAAAATTGCACAAAAAGGACACTAGAAAGTAGAATACAAGCCTAACCTTGGCATAATGGGTAGAAAAAGACTAAGGCAAGGGCTAAATGAACTTAAAAATATACTAGAGGAGACAAACACCAAAGTGAGTCCAAAACATAGCATAAAATTGTAAGGGTCTGCAATCTTCTATGTTACACCAATGCACTAAGGACAAAAGAGACCCATTTCATAGAGGTCGTGTTACAAATTAACATCTACAAGGTATTTTTGGATATTAGGAATTGACTTCTATGAGGTTCATCAAAGAGTTGTTGGGCAATGATGGAATTTGTGATGGTGACCAACCTCGATCAAAGGCTTTTATTAGGTAGGTATCTACTTGGGTAGATTACATTTGCATCATGTGACTTGTACTTTCCTAGTTTGATGGAGATGTTGTGAACGCATGTGACTATATCTGTTAGCCCACATTGGTTGTGCATTTACATGTCTAAGTGGTGTATCCTTTATATACCCACTTGGAGCTAATTGTTTAGAATCTCTCTTGTATCTCTTTTGCATATTGTGTCCTTGAATAGATTAGAATTATTCTATCATTTCAATCCTCTGATTTCTTTGTGTTTACCTTTAGCCTTCTTGATCTTAGATGGATTTCTCCATAGCCAAATCTTACAGTCCTTGTTCTTTCTCAGTTTGTTAGGTTCACTTTTTCTTGATGCTCTTTTGGATTTCTGATTTTTCCTATCAAGGCTAGCATCATGTTCTCAAGCCTATCCATCTTCTCCTTAATGATAGAAATTCTTGCAACATCTTCCAACTTCCTAAACTAAGATTCTCCAACATCCTCTTCTTTGGTAATTCTAATTGCCCTTGTCCACTCTCTTGATCCAATTTCATGCTAAAAAAGTAATAAATCTCCACTCCCACTAAATCTAGTAGAGGGTATAAATTGAAATTATCAATCAACAATTGAAAACTCCCACAAACACTATACATGGAAATGCTTTGATACCACTTGATCCTTAAATAGGGCAGTGGTACCACTTACTACTCATCAAGAACGAATTCTACTTAAACAACCCTACAAGAACCTTCAACAAAATTGTATTTCCACCTCCAATGGAAACAGTCTACAATCAAACATGTTCATTGAAGTTGCATACATGCAAGGAAAACATGAAAAAGGAGTACAACCATATAAAGAAACAAAAACATAACTAAAACACAAGTGTTACACCTAGAGAAACAATCAATATGGAGCAAAACTCTAGAAGAGTGAGCTTCAACTCATCATGCCACTAGGTTCCAGTTTAATACAAGTGATTATAAAGCCTCTAAGGTGGATATGAGCTTCTATAATGAAACAACACTCTCAAAACCACTTATAACAAGCCTCTTCACCATAAAATATATTGTTGAAATAAACATAAAATGAACAAAATAAAGGCTAAAACATGAGATCTAACCTCCCCAACTATGTTTAGAATAAACATATGTCTTTCCTATAACCTCCCATGTGTCAAAAAATAGAAGACCAAATTTCAAAAAGGTGATTTGAAATGTCAAAACCCTTCACATTCCATGTATTGCATCAACTATAACAAACCGTCACTTCTACTGTGACTCAATTTAGTTTTTATCATAGTGTTTTCAAATTCACCAAGTGATTCTATTTTCACCACCTATGGTAATCAATAATTTTTGTAAAGTTGGTTTTCTACTTCATTTGGTCATACACTCTATTTCAAGGCATCCTTGAGATGCTTTGGATCATCCCAAATATGACTAACAAAAATACAAGTCTTTTGACAATAGAAACCACCAAACTCATGTCTCCATGGACTCTAAGGAAACTCCTTGATAGAAAGTGGCAACATGATGCCAATGGTTCAACATCTTGACCCAAGTTTTTGGATCAATCATTCAATGTATGTGGAAATAATTTGGCCAACAACTTATCTTCATACACAACATAAAATTGCAACTTGGAAAGATTGCAAATGTGTATTTGGGTCACCCTTTTCATTATACATATCAAAATGTGGTGTCATAAAATTGACAACTAATGGATAAGTTACCATCTCAAAAGCAAGAGGAGTGTGTTGTGCTAGAACATAATCATATGTATCCTATCTACTAGGCACGACGTCAACCTTATGCTCTACTTCCAAGATTTTGTAATAGTGCATCAAAGGTGGCGACATGATTAGTGGTGGTGGAAAGATGATAATAATAGGAGAGGTAAAAGGAGGATGGTAATTAGATGGAACTAAAAGGAGTGTAATAGGTGGTAGGGATGCTAGAAGTGTAAGAGGGAGGTGTGACAGAAGAAGGTATGACACTAGTAGCATAACATGAAGATAAGGTAGTAGTAGGATAAGATGAAGGCATGGCATTAGAAGGGTGAATGTGGTAAGGAGGCTGGAAACTAGTTGGGTGAGAATTAGTCATCATACGAGATGAAGGAACATGATGAGTAAGTGCCATAATAGTAGGGTTATCATGAGAAAAATTAAAAGTATAGGGTAGCAATGGAGGAACAAGCTTGGACAAGGGGGGAATGATACACCATGCAAAGAGCTAGAAGAGATAACCTTAGCATCAACGACTTGAAGAATCTCTAAACTAAAGGGCTTACCAATCAATAACATGTAAAGAGCATCAACCAACTATGTAGGATAAACAACACTAACTAAATTGACAATTTCATGAGAAAGTAATTGTGCAACAAAAGCAAAACCATGTCGATCTATTTGTTCCAAGCATATCTCATGATCAAAATCATTCTCATTATGATTGGTATCCATAATACCAACAAATATGTCATGAACAACTAAATTTTGACTCGTTGGATTGAAATGAGGACTTCTTAAAGGGAAAGTAGGATGATGGTGAATCTTTGACATAAACTCAATACATAAATCCTAAAAATGATGAAACAGAGGAAAGGGTACTATATAAATCTTAAAAAATTAGGAAGTCTTAAATCTAAAAACTAAATCAAAAATAAAATCCTAAGGCTAAGACCTAAGGGGGTGTAGGATTGAACATGTTCACCAAAATGAAAGGATTTTTTTAAAAAATTAATCTAGTTAAATAAATAATTGAAGTGGCAATCAGTAAATACATCTAGAATTAATGAGGCGGGACTGATAATGCAACTAAAATAAATACTTAAAACTATAATTAGCTCTAAGCTCGATGAAGATTCCTTGTGACAAATGTAGCTAATTGATTCACTAATTTATTAGTTCTTTGGAAATGATCAAATCAATACCTCTACACCAACAAATTCTTTGTATGATGTTCTGGTTCAAATCCGTGCTTTGATCATTGCACCCACAAATATGAAGTCTACTCACAGATATGAACCTTGCACAAAAAAATGATTTGCACAAAAATGGAAGCTTGGAACTTGGTCGCCTTGATATTTGGAATTTGCTACCTACAATGAGAGGTGTTAATAGACCCAATTTCAAAGTTTGCTAGGCAAGGAATGTTCTTGTTTGATTAAACCCTTGTTGATTCAATGGTTTAGTATAATTGATTGAAGATAACAAGCAAACATGTAGCGATGCCTATGATGCTAATGTAAGCTAATGATGCAATGCTTATGCTCTAGGATGCTCCTTGAGCGATAATGCAAATTGCAATTAGATCTTGTGTATTAGATATTTCTCAATGGATTAAAGTGAATTAGGGGTTGTCCTTTTATACAACACTCTTAGAAATAATTTAACGATTTTTACATTTAAGCCAACTCATAATGATTAGTTAGGAGTCAACATGGGCCTAAAATTTGAATTTGAATTTGCAAATTCTAAGGGCATTTTCGTGCCCACAAAATTGAACTAGCATAGTCTCTAGAACTTGCTTCCCTTCATATATGGAATCTACTACCTACAATGGGTGGTGTCAATAAACCCCATTTTCGAATTTCCTAGGCAAGGAAGGTTCTCCTTTGATCATACCCTTATTCTTGACTCAACGATTTAGTATAACTAATTGAAAATAGCAAGCAAACATGCAATGATGCCGAGGCTGCCATTGTAAGCTAATGATGCAATGTTTATGCTCTAGGATGCTCCTTGAGCAATAATGGAAATTGCAATTAGAGTTTGTGTATTGGATCTTCTTCAATGGATTAAATTGGATTAGGGTATATTCTTTTATACAACACCCTAGGACACAAGTTAACGATTTTTGCATTTAAGTCGGCTCATAACGACTAGCTAGGAGTCAATGTGGGCTCAAATTTCCAATTTGAATTCGTAAATTCTAAGGTCATTTCTATCCCTACAAAATCAAACTAGGTTAGTTCTGCATTCACATAGTCAACATGGACCCAAATTTCCAATTTGAATTCATAAATTCTAGGGTCATTTCTATGCCTAGAGAATCGAACTAGGTTAATTCTGCATTCACATATTTAACTTAGGATAATAAATGGATAAATTAGAGAATCATAATTTGTCTTATAATATGAAGAGATGAAATCAAGGGAAGTTCAAATTTTCTTCCAACATTCACACTAAGATATGCCACTTATACACTAATCATTACATTAAAGACAACCAAATTAAAATAAAGACAAAACAACAAAAAAACCTTAAAGTCATTAAAGCATTTGAAAATAATAATAATAATAACTTTTTATAAAGTACTCCTAAAGATAAACTAAAAACCAAATGAGTCAAATGGGACAAATATTAAAATTCCAATCTACTGGTGCTTCTCACAGACCAATCGAAAATGTGTTGTTTAGTGGGAAGCACCATCACTGTTCTACTTTTAGAACAACTACTTGTAAGGTGCCGCTTCATTCTTTCAATAAACAAAAAAACTGAAGAATCTTTGATTCCTGTCATATTATTGAAAAAACAAAATGTTTTGAGACACATTTGTCCAGATAAAAATGAGATTGAGATGTCATCCATAGAAGGACAAGATATCTACATCATATGGAAATGGAAATGGATCTTTTTATAGTCTACAACCTCGGCGACCTGATTTTGGGTCTACAGGTGGCTTATAACATATGAGACAACCTCATACTCCCATTATGCAGAGGCACCTAACTGTGCTTCTAATATGAGGCATACATACCCTACCGGCAGCAAGATTTAAACTTGTGACCTCTCTTTCAAGAAGGCAAGTTTTTCACCAACAGACCAACTCAGACTAGCCGCTGTATTATGAAACAAACCGTTCATCTCAAACCAACTCAGACTGTATTATGAAACAAACTGTTCATCTCATTATGTACATAAACCAGATTCCACAGGGAACCCAAAGTTGTAATAGCTAAACAACATTCTACCTATTATAATAGACTACCTAGAAATTTCATAAGCTGCAATCCCACAGGCCGTTGTCATCAACACTCTCCCAACCATACGGAGGACTTGGGCTTTACAAATCCGTGTTCCCCAAGGACATGGATTCATACCCAACAACTCATTCAATACCCATTCATCATCCTCTATACTAAACACAGTTTTCTCTTCCTCTTGAAACTCCGAACAATCCATTACACAGGCTGCTTCACAAAGTAAACCAGAGCTTTTGTCCTCATCTCCAATCCAGTTGAAAAATTCAAGGTCTAAATTGGAAGTGAGGCTGCTATCAACATTAGAGGAGGAGTAGGGGCTTTCACCATAAGCTGTTGTACATTTAATTTCAGGTTTCAGCTCCAGCACTGCCTCCAAATATTCAAGATACTCCTGTGTCGATGCATCCATAGCCTTTGGAGCTTCTTCAACTTCCACTAGACGCTCCTTTAAATTTGGGGGCGGCTCTGTTATGGGGAAATTGAGCTTGGCTTAAAAGCCTCTCGATCATAAGCCCTGGCAGCCCACTTTCCCCATGGGCGTTGCCTTATGCCTCTGTACTCATGCTGCTTACTACACTTCCTCTTCTTATTTACTCTTCTGGGAGTTTCCATTTCATCGCCAAAGCTTCCATTGGGATATGAAATAGTGTCCAAATTGGCCCACAAATCCTTAGCATTGGTTCTTCTTCTGCGAGAAGAAGAGGCGGGTATAAACTCAGAGATGATAGCTCCTCCACACATTTTGTTTAGCACACCAGGAGAAAATACTTTGAAATCCCAATATCAGGGGAGGGAAGAGTTTATAGGCACGCAGCTCAGCGGATAAGAAGAGTAGTGAGGTGGATTACAAGTTGCGTCCCTGTGAAAGGGGAAGATGAATCCCAGGTGCATTGAAAGAGGAAGCAACTTGCTAAGTAAAATAATTTTAAATCACACCCAGTATCGAAATACAACTATAACGAGCAGTTAATGAAATTAGATGGTATGTATATATATTTGTCAATGTTCCCACCTAGTGACGGATGGAACAACCTCCACCATCACCCTCAAACTTGGTAAAAATGTCCCTCCGTGCGGGTTAAAATTTGGTGAATGAAAAAAAAGACACCTGGTAGTAAAGAACGATCTAGGTGATTTATATATGACGACGTGGGGATCCAAGGACACCTTTGATTGCAAATTTGCAAGTGTGGGTTAAGAATATGAGATCCTTGTAAACGACTGGTAAAACCCTTAGTGGACTCACTTGCCAACTCATTTGGAATGAGTGAAGGCATCTCTCATGCATGCGTCCATGATTACTACAACCTTTCAAAGTGGACCCACTTGCCAACTCATTTGGAATATGAGTGCTTAAGGCATCTATCATGCATGCATCCATGATTATTATAACTTAGATAGATGGATAGATAGATATTTGTGTATCCATGTCATTTCTTATTAGTTGATAGGGTTTTTAAGTGGACTTGCAAATCCAAAAAATCACTTCAACTCATGTTTCATGTCATAAAACTATTTTCAATTTGTCAGGAAACATGGTAGATTTTCTTGCACTCGTTGGATTCTTGGCATTCATATCTTAGCCGCTTAGCTCAAATCAAATCAAATCATGTTTTATTATGAATATTGCATTGTAATGTTGTAATGCATTCTCTGAGAGCTTTATTGCTATCCACTATAATGATGTCTCACACTGCCCTAAATCTATTGCCTCTCCCATCGCCCAATGTGAGTTAATTACATTGGTTCCTCAATCCAATGATTGCAAGGATTCTAGTAAAGGTTTGCCCATTGTTTGTGGCGTTGCTAAAGTGCCTAGATTGGGCATTCTCCCTCGCTAGGTAAGTGATCACTTTGAAATGCAATGGTTCAATGTGTTAGGTTTAAATATTGTCCATACTCTCAATGCATGGGAGGAGGGCAACAATGACCTTATTTTGATTGCCACAAACTCAGAGCCCATGGACTATGTTTTGGAAGAAAATCATTTGTTACAAACATCTATGGAAAAGATTTAACTAAACTTAAGTAGCAAAACGGTTTTCAAGAAGCGACTCTCTTCTAATTTATGTCTAGAGTTTGGCATGATAAATCCTCATTACTTGACAAAGGATAACATGTATGCGTATATTGCCGCACCATTCCCCCAAGAACAAGAACAAGAACAAGAGGGAGGAATGTATTGTTGCTTCTAGGATTTTTGGTGACAATTGCTAATGAAATTTAAATATCAATTTAAGTTATTTAACCATTGATTATAAATATATATTAAAATAGAAACAATAATATAAAACACATAATTGAGACAATTTGCACAACACACCATGATATATGTGGGGAAAAAACATTAATGGTAAAAAAAACCCAACAAATAAGTATCATATTCATATTTAAGAAAACTTACAATAACAAAACTTGGATTTGTTTACTCTATCCTCTCATCTTCCACACATAACCTCAATACCTCTTGCAATTTTTTACAATGCCCAACTATATATCCAATGATATATCATATTCTCACATATCCTACATTCCTCACTCAGGAATCCTTAAATATGAGATGTAATCATTCGATATGGTTTCAGGTGGTCATAGCTTCTCATAAAGGTATGTGATGGTTTAATTAAAAAAATAATTTAAATATTAATCTATTAATAATATTTTCCCATATGGTAAAACTTTGTCATGGGGTAAATACTTTAATTAATACAGTAATATTTAATATTTGAATCTTATTAATTAAATTGTCAACCCCCTTATGGTTATTTATGCCCCAATTAAATATAAGGTTAAAGCTTATATTAAAATAGAGCTTTATAAATATTATTGCAACTGACTTATAAATAAGTGTGGTCCCCAATAAACATTATTCTTTAACACTCCCCCTTAATGTTTATAGGGGTTCTATGTTGTCAATTTATTTTAAAAGAAAAGATGAAGATCCTCAAAAACATATGACTTCTTTGACAAGCATAACATAGAGATAAAATACATGCCAAGATGAAGGTCATGGATTCTAGACTACTTGGTCAACCCCTTTAATAATTTATATCCCCATTTTTTTCAAAATGATGCAAATATAGGGGACTTAATGTTTTTATTAGAGCCCATGTCTGCTCAAAACAACCCCTACTAGGTTCCCATATAATGCCTGTAGGCCTTACATATGTCCTTAGGTCCTATCCAATGCCCTATAAATCTTACAAGTGCCTTGAGGTCTTTATATGCAATACTTTTACAAATGGAAGAGGAATATAGATGAGAAATACAATAATACATAGTCTATAGGTACATTACAAGTGCTTGACATGTCAGTTAGGTTCTTATCAAACACCTCTTCAAACTTTTATAAAATGCCTTCCCTTTTAGGTCTAGGTCTTACATATACAAAGTTAGCCACTAGGAGCTATCATTATCGAGGCATAGCATTACATTAGATTTTTAAAAATTGGCTCTACAAAGAGGATTTTATAAACACATCTATCACGTAATCATTGGTTTAGGAGAACTGGAGGGTAATTTCACCATTGAGAACTTATTTCTCCAATGAAGCATGTGCATGCATTTCAATGTGCTTTGTTCTTTGATTAAGATCTAGATTCTTTCTAAGAGAAATAAAACTTTGGCTATCACAAAATAAAGTGGTACTGTCATTGGTACATATATATTAAAATCATCCATTAATTTCTTTAGGCATATTGATTCCTTAGTTGTTTCAGTTGCACTTCTATACTCAACTTTTTTGTGGATGAAAGAGCCATAATAGGTTACTTTTACTGCTCCATGTGATAGCACCCATAGCATTTTGAAAACATAGCTTTGAGATAGATTTCCTATCAATAGGATCACCAATAGAGTTAGTATCATAATTTAACCAGAGGAAATTTTTATTTCATGGTGCAGGAATAATAAAGACCATACAAGGTAGGATTGATCTTTTCATATGATGATTTAAGGTTTAATTTAATACCTAACATAATAGATAGAAAATTTAGTTTATAATCCATTAGACTAAATTTCTAAAGTAAATTATGAGCATACCTTGCTTGAGATACTACAATCAAATCCTAGAATATAGTCAATCCCGATGATGAAGAATACCTAGATCAATCATGGAATCTCAAATGATTAATTCAATTTGAGGTTTAGAGAAATAAGACTAGATTATATTTGTTTATTCTAATATTAGAATTACATTTGATTTTATATAGCTAATAAACAATAAAGGCACAAGATCTCAAGTCTTAATTAGAGTGCTATACTTCTAATTTTATCTTCCCACTTTTAGTCGTTTCAAAAAAATGAGAAAGTTTATTAGAGCATTATAGATTTGTTGACTTTTGATTCTCTATGTTGTCTTTTTTAGATTAATTACAAGGATCTTTTTGGGTATATAGATTATCTAGAGATTCCTCCTCCTTTAGATTATCATTTTTATTTTTAGGTTTTATGTAAATAATTGCATGAAACGAACCAAAAAATCTCTAAATCTTGTTAAGATTTTCTAATGATAACCATCATTTAAAGTTATCAAATAGTATCACTGACTAAATAAAACATATAAGGTATGTATGACCAATATACCTTTGTAATTGTAACTTTTGTAAAGTAAACTTTACGAAAAGTAAGCATTTTTTTCTATTTAAGGAACTTCCTACAATATTAATATCAATATTAATATGGTCATGCCAATAGTGGAGATGTAAATATGAAATGAGATCTTTATATTGGAGTATGCCACTTGGTATTTCAAAGTAAGAATTGAAAGACAAAAAGAATCATACTTGAGAAATAATTTTCTCTAATTGCCTTTGAAATGAATGAGTTAAATAAAGGGCATTCTTTTGTAAACATGATGACAAATAGTAAGAATTCAATCCAAAAACCAAAGAAGATGAATATATATAAAAATAGCCATCTTATTTGGTTCCTTGACATCCTAAGCAATTTGTCTTCGATTATAAAAATATTGACCATTTAACATGGATTTTTAAAAAAATTGAAGCACATTGATGTTATTGTTAGTTTCTATTTAGTGATAAAATATCAACATCGAATATTAGGACATCATGTATATCCAACACATTATAACACACAATATATATTTTTTATCATATGTCAATATGATATACAAATCATGAAAGAAAACAAAAAAATACTCAAATTTTCATAGTAACGAGTGAGTCATCCTTTCCAAGCTTACTCCCTGGATAGTTTTTAAGGTGAGAACCGCCCATTGAAATAGGTGCAAATATACGTAAGAAGTTTATTAAATCATATAGGTGATTTAAAGTAAGGATATTCTTTTCAAATTTAAATAATTATACCATCATGCCTTTTTCAAACTCAAACTATAATTTAAAAGAGTTTTAACTCAAATTAGCACTCAATAATTATCTATAATTTCTTCCTACCCATTGTTTATGAATCCATTCATGAGACTGAAATGGCCAAGATTCCTAATTCACCGAAGGAGGACCTTAAGAAGATAACAATTTGGAAACTATGACCCACATATACCACCATTAGGGTTGATAGAATTCTCACAACACCCAATAAATTAATGTACTATATCTCTGAGGAGCTTCCAATTATGGAGAATGTTATGGGAAAATGGTAACAAGAACCACCCTAGTGGAAATGATTTGAGGACTCAATGGAGGAAGCCTTCTTTGTTCCTTGCATTGTCCCACCTTTCGCTTAGGTGCTTAACCACAACAATAGTGGAGAGGTTGGGCCCTTTGGTGAGAGATAGAACTTTTGACAATCTTTTCTATTGTTATTGTGTTAACCACCTACTTGTAGTCTCTACAATTAACTTGTGTGGGTTGTACTACATAACACATACTTTGACAAGCTCTAGGTGTGGGTATAGGGAGTAGAGAAGCATTGGTTGTAGACCCATACTCTATACACTAATTGAGGTAGAATATTGGCTATTGCCTAAAAATATACAAGTTTAGAAAATTTTCCAATTCAAAGAACACAAGCCCTCAAGTCTCCCAAAACACACAAGTATCTAGAATGTTCCTAAAATACTTATAATATCCCTAAGTTTCCAAAGAATCCATAAAGCATTTGGACATTTCTTTAGTTGTATGAAGCACATGAAAGCTCTAGAAAATGCATAAGCAAGTAGACAATTTTCACAAGGTAGGAAAACATAAAGAGCAACTTAATTTATAGCTTCACACACAAAAAATCCAAGAATAAAAGAAATAAACAATAAAAAAGGCCACATAATATTAATTCAAAAACAAATAATGGCATTTGGAAAACTATTTTTGACACAATGCTATTGTGAGCAATGTGATAAGCACAAAGATGCAAGCACCAAGTACTTCAATATATCTAAATACATGATCCAATTTTTATTTTTGTTTATGTGACAAAAGGAAGAAATCAAATATAAGGCTTATAGGTGACTAAACCTAAATGAATTATACCACAGGGTAAGTGCAGGAAGATGGGGGGCCAAAAAGGGGTCTTAAGTGGCCACTTTTTTTCTGAAATCAGGAAATATTGGCCTTGGATGAGAAATTGAGCATAGTTACACTCAAAATTTGGAGATGCAACCAAAACAATGTTCGTAGTGCTCCAAGTCTACTTTCTAAACTACTATTTTGTTTTGAAAATGGCATAGATTAAGGGGTTCAAAAGAGGGAGCCATAGAAATTGGTGTTGTTTCTGTCAAAAAAACATAACATAGCATGTTTTGTGGCTCCCTCAAAAGGTCAACTTATTTTTGGTATTTTTAAAATCGCTTCAGTGAGAAATTAGCTAATAGCATGTAGTTTATGCCCGATTTTTCTAATAATTTTTTGATGAATATTTGATTTTTTACTAATTTTCAAAGTGGACACATCCTAAAAAATAGAATTTTGGCCGTGCTACCCTTATAAATTTTGAAAACTAATTGAAAATCATTTTTTTATTTTTTTAATATTTGTAGAATGGAGTCTAGTTTCTAAATATGTAATTTTTTTGAAATTTGAATGAATAGTTAATTTACAATGAAAAAAAGACCAAACAGTGGTTTTTGCCTAAAAACGGACACACAAACAAAAGAAATTAAAGATGAAAGGCTTAACATTGTTAAAATGTGAAAAAAATCACATCGTCAAATAGCTAAGAGAAAGCCTTACATTCCCAAGTGTTCGATTTGTTTGACCTTGAAACACGTGCAAATATGAGGGTTAGCACGAACGAAATTATGTGAAATTTTGAAGAATATAGAAAAACACGTCTATGACTATTCATAAGGCACTCCAAGCCTTTGGGTTGGAAATCCAAAGCAAATCCCAAGCCCAAGGCTTGGGATTCCCAAAGCAAGACATAACGCGAGTGCGTTATAATGCACTCGCGTTATGTTTTGCTTTGCATTTTTCCTTTCTCGCAAGTCTATTTTTTGTCATATTTGACATAACGCGAGCGCTCGCGTTGTGTTCCCCTTAAATTTTTTTACGTTCAAGGCTATTAATCATGAGGGTTAAGGGATAAGGGATAGGGTTGGAGGGTTTAGGGATAAGGGATTAGCGTTTAAGGTATAGTATCGAGCCCGTTGAGGGTCTAGGAATAGGGATAGCGTTTAGGGTTTAGGGATGAGGGATTAGAGTTGAGGAATGACAGATTAGGGTTGAGGGTTTAGGGATAGGGTTGAGGGTCGAGGGATCAAAGTTAAGGGTTGAGGGATTAGGGTTTGACATTGAGGGTTGAGGGTTGAGGTTCAAGGGTCAAGGGTTTAGGGTCGAGGGATTAAGGTTAAAGTAGAGTGTGGAGGGTGTAAGGATTAGGGATAGGGTTGGAGGGTTTAGGGATAAGGGATTAGGGTTTAAGGTATAGTATCGAGTCTGTTGAGGGTTTAGGAATAGGGATAACATTTAGGGTTTAGGGATGAAGGATTAGAGTTGAGGGATGATGGATTAGGGTTGAGGGTTGAGGGATTAGGGTTTAGGGATAAGGTTTAGGGTTGAGGGTTGAGGGATTAGGGTTTAAGGTATAGTGTTGAGGGTTGAGGGTTTAGGATTAGGGTTTAGGGTTGACGGATTAACATTTAATGTCGAGGTTAGGGTTAGAGTGTCGAGGGTAGAGGGATTAGGGATAGGGTTTAGGGTTGAAGGTTTAAGGATTGAGGGTTGAGGCTTTAGGGATGAGGGTTTAAGGCTTAAGATATAGTGTCAAGTGTTGAGGGTGTAGGGATAGGGTTTAAGTTTCAAGGGTTAAGGGTTGAGGGATAGGGATTAGGGTTTAAGGTATAGTGTTGAGGGTTGATGGTTTAGGGATAGGGTTTAGGTTTGAGGGATTAGGGTTTAGGGTTGATGAATTAGGGTTTAATGTTGAGAGTTGAGGGTTGAGGGTTGAGGGTTGAGGTTGAGGGATAGGGTTAATGGTCAAGGGATTAGGGTTAAATAAGAGTGTCGAGGGTAGAGGGATTAGGGTTTAGGGACAAGGTTTAGGGTTAGGGTTGAGGGATTAGGGTTTAAGGTATAGTGTTGAGGGTTTAGGGATAGGGTTTAGGGTTGAGGGATTGGAGTGAAGGGTTGAGGGTTTAGAATTTGACGTTGAGGGTTGAGGGTTTAGGGTTTAGGGTTTAGGGATAGGGTTGAGGGTCGAGGGATTAGAGTTAAGGGTTGAGGGATTAGGGTTTGATGTTGAGGGTTGAGGGTTGAGGTTCGAGGGTCAAGGGTTTAGGGATAGGGTTGAGGGTCGAGGAATTAGGGTTAAAGTAGAGTGTGGAGGGTATAAGGATTAGGGATAGGGTTGGAGGCTTTAGGGATAAGGGATTAGGGTTTAAGGTATAGTATCGAGTCTGTTGAGGGTGTAGGAATAGGGATAGCATTTAGGGTTTAGGGATGAGGGATTAGAGTTGAGGGATGATGGATTAGGGTTGAGGGATTAGGGTTTAGGGATAAGGTTTAGGGTTGAGGGCTGAGGGATTAGGGTTTAAGGTATAGTGTTGAGGGTTTAGGGATAGGGTTTAGGGTTGAGGGATTAGAGTGAAGGGTTGAGGGATTAGGATTTGACGTTGAGGGTTTAGGGTTAGGGTTGAGAGATGAGGGATCAGAGTTAAGGGTTGAGGGATTAGGGTTTGACGTCAAGGGTTGAGGGTTGAGGTTCGAGGGTCAAGGGTTTAGGGATAGGGTTGAGGTTCAAGGGGTTAGGGTTAAAGTAGAGTGTGGAGGGTGTAAGGATTAGGGATAGGGTTGGAGGGTTTAGGGATAAGGGATTAGAGTTTAAGGTATAGTATCAAGTCTGTTGAGGGTTTAGGAATAGGGATAGCATTTAGGGTTTAGGGATGAGGGATTAGAGTTGAGGGATGATGGATTAGGGTTAAGGGTTGAGGGATTAGGGTTTAGGGATAAGGTTTAGGGTTGAGGGTTGAGGGATTAGGGTTTAAGGTATAGTGTTGAGGGTTGAGGGTTTAGGATTAGGGTTTAGGGTTAACGGATTAGCATTTAATGTCGAGGTTAGGGTTAGAGTGTCGAGGGTAGAGGGATTAGGGATAGGGTTTAGGGTTGAAGGTTTAAGGATTGAGGGTTGAGGCTTTAGGGATGAGGGTTTAAGGCTTAAGATATAGTGTCAAGTGTTGAGGGTGTAGGGATAGGGTTTAAGTTTTAAGGGTTAGGGGTTGAGGGATAGGAATTAGGGTTTAAGGTATAGTGTTGAGGGTTGATGGTTTAGGGATAGGGTTTAGGTTTGAGGGATTAGGGTTTAGGGTTGATGAATTAGGGTTTAATGTTGAGAGTTGAGGGTTGAGGGTTGAGGGTTGAGGTTGAGGGATAGGGTTAATGGTTAAGGGATTAGGGTTAAATAAGAGTGTCGAGGGTAGAGCGATTAGGGTTTAAGGTATAGTATCGAGCCTGTTGAGGGTCTAGGAATAGGGATAGTGTTTAGGGTTTAGGGATGAGGGATTAGAGTTGAGGGATGACGGATGACGGATTAGGGTTAAGGGTTGAGGGATTAGGGTTTAGGGACAAGGTTTAGGGTTAGGGTTGAGGGATTAGGGTTTAAGGTATAGTGTTGAGGGTTTAGGGATAGGGTTTAGGGTTGAGGGATTAGAGTGAAGGGTTGAGGGTTTAGAATTTGGCGTTGAGGGTTGAGGGTTTAGGGATAGGGTTGAGGGTCGAGGGATCAGAGTTAAGGGTTGAGGGATTAGGGTTTGACGTTGAGGGTTGAGGGTTAAGGTTCGAGGGTCAAGGGTTTAGGGATAGGGTTGAGGGTCAAGGAATTAGGGTTAAAGTAGAGTGTGGAGGATATAAGGATTAGGGATAGGGTTGGAGGGTTTAGGGATAAGGGATTAGGGTTTAAGGTATAGTATCGAGTCTGTTGAGGGTGTAGGAATAGGGATAGCATTTAGGGTTTACGGATGAGGGATTAGGGTTGAGGGATGATGGATTAGGGTTAAGGGTTGAGGGATTAGGGTTTAGGGATAAGGTTTAGGGTTGAGGGTTGAGGGATTAGGGATAGGGTTTAGGGTTGAGGGATTAGAGTGAAGGGTTGAGGGATTAGGATTTGACGTTGAGGGTTGAGGGTTTAGGGTTTAGGGTTTAGGGATAGGGTTGAGGGTCGAGGGATCAGAGTTAAGGGTTGAGGGATTAGGGTTTGACGTTGAGGGTTGAGGGTTGAGGTTCGAGGGTCAAGGGTTTAGGGATAGGGTTGAGGTTCAAGGGATTAGGGTTAAAGTAGAGTGTGGAGGGTGTAAGGATTAGGGATAGGGTTGGAGGGTTTAGGGATAAGGGATTAGGGTTTAAGGTATAGTATTGAGTCTGTTGAGGGTTTAGGAGTAGGGATAGCATTTAGGGTTTAGGGATGAGGGATTAGAGTTGAGGGATGATGGATTAGGGTTGAGGGTTGAGGGATTAGGGTTTAGGGATAAGGTTTAGGGTTGAGGGTTGAGGGATTAGGGTTTAAGGTATAGTGTTGAGGGTTGAGGGTTTAGGATTAGGGTTTAGGGTTGACAGATTAGCATTTAATGTCGAGGTTAGGGTTAGAGTGTCAAGGGTAGAGGGATTAGGGATAGGGTTTAGGGTTGAAGGTTTAAGGATTAAGGGTTGAGGCTTTAGGGATGAGGGTTTAAGGCTTAAGATATAGTGTCAAGTGTTGAGGGTGTAGGGATATGGTTTAAGTTTTAAGGGTTAAGGGTTGAGGGATAGGGATTAGGGTTTAAGGTATAGTGTTGAGGGTTGATGGTTTAGGGATAGGGTTTAGGTTTGAGGGATTAGGGTTTAGGGTTGATGAATTAGGGTTTAATGTTGAGAGTTGAGGGTTGAGGGTTGAGGGTTGAGGTTGAGGGATAGGGTTAATGGTCAAGGGATTAGGGTTAAATAAGAGTGTCGAGGGTAGAGGGATTAGGGTTTAAGGTATAGTATCGAGCCTATTGAGGGTCTAGGAATAGGGATAGCGTTTAGGGTTTAGGGATGAGGGATTAGAGTTGATGGATGATGGATGATAGATTAGGGTTGAGGGTTGAGGGATTAGGGTTTAGGGACAAGGTTTAGGGTTAGGGTTGAGGGATTAGGGTTTAAGGTATAGTGTTGAGGGTTTAGGGTTGAGGGATTAGAGTGAAGGGTTGAGGATTTAGAATTTGACGTTGAGGGTTGAGGGTTTAGAATTTGACGTTGAGGGTTGAGGGTTTAGGGATAGGGTTGAGGGTTGAGGGATTAGAGTTAAGGGTTGAGGGATTAGGGTTTGACGTTGAGGGTTGAGGGTTGAGGTTCGAGGGTCAAGGGTTTAGGGATAGGGTTGAGGGTCGAGGAATCATGGTTAAAGTAGAGTGTGGAGGGTATAAGGATTAGGGATAGGGTTGGAGGGTTTAGGGATAAGGGATTAGGGTTTAAGGTATAGTATCAAGTCTGTTGAGGGTGTAGGAATAGGGATAGCATTTAGGGTTTAGGGATGAGGGATTAGAGTTGAGGGATGACGGATTGGGGTTGAGGGTTGAGGGATTAGGGTTTAGGGATAAGGTTTAGGGTTGAGGGCTGAGGGATTAGGGTTTAAGGTATAGGGTTGAGGGTTTAGGGATAGGGTTTAGGGTTGAGGGATTAGAGTGAAGGGTTGAGGGATTAGGATTTGACGTTGAGGGTTGAGGGTTTAGGGATAGGGTTGAGGGTTGAGGGATTAGAGTGAAGGGTGAGGGATTAGGATTTGATGTTGAGGTTTGAGTGTCAAGGGATCAGAGTTAAGGGTTGAGGGATTAGGGTTTGACATTGAGGGTTGAGGGCATTTTCTATCAAGAACTTGATAATGAGGGCTTGCCCCTTCATTGTTATGCCTATCATATGGTGGAGCATCTGGCAAGCTCTTGCAGGAAAGAGATGTGATCAATGTAAAGGATGTGATGAATCTATAGCAGGAAAAAATGCGAGCGCGTTATAGCACGAGCACGTTATAACGCACTTGCATTTTGTCTTTCTATTGAAACGGTAAAAAAGTGGTTACCCCCATGATCCAGGCCCACATGCTCTATTTTCTTACTGATTCTGCGCGTGCTCTAACAAAAAAGAAGTGCTTTCATGCTGTTCGGAAGTTCACATGCACATTTGACACATTGTACCACCTTTGCATGATCTTTCCACCACCTTTTCTGCTTTGCCAACTTGAGAAGGAGGAAATAACATAGTTTTCACACCAAGTTTGATATATATCTATTCAAGTTTCAATTTTTGTAGTGTTGCAATGTTAATTGTGATTCAATTTTAGGAATTTAACATTATAGATTGGTTAATAGTATTGTTGTTAGTAATGATATTTGAGTGTTATTGAATTTAACATTGAAAAGGAAGCAAGTGGTGAAAAACTCAAATTGTTGAGGAGTTTGATGCAAGAAGATAAAAACACTATATAATTGGGTAGTCTCTCCATTCAAATCTTCGTTTTTTAGGTATGTCAAGTCTTTACATGCATGTTCTTTACATTTTCCTTATTTTGGATTGAATTACTTTATCATGCTTTATCATACATGTTTAAAATAGACACATTCCCAATCAAGAAAGCAGCCTACAATCTCACATGATGCCATGTATATTTTCTACACTTGGGCTCTTTAATAATTATGTGTAATAAACAAACCTTAACATACCATGATGTCAAACTATACAAGAATAAATCCTTACAACATTAAAAAAATACAATCCCACTATTATCTTGTATTCATTTCTTAGGAACTAATATTGGTCTCTTTATCATGCTACAGACAAATTCTCAGTCATGCTAAGGAAACGATCAAGAATTAAACCAACACAGGAAGAGATAGAAGCTAAGAATGCAAAGAAAGTAGTGGCTATGAGGGAACTTCGTGAGAAGAGGAAATTGGACACGATAAATGAAGACATACCAATTGAAGAGGAACCACAACCATCACAAAGAGATATGGTATTGGCGGCACAGAGAGAACGAATGCAAAAACTTCGTGGTACGAGAGATTTGAATACCATAGTTGGAGACACGTCCTCTACCGCAAGTCAACATGTAGGGACACCATCTACCACATCTCAAGTTGAGAGTACATCATCACTCACATGTGATGAAGGAGGTACGCTATCATTCCCACCTCAACCTCAAGGTATGTCATCTATTCCATCTTCGATCGAAGGTATGCCATCTAACCCATCTCATTTAAATATTGATGAAATTCCTAATGTTGAGATGAATTTACCTAACTTGACACCACCTAGAATTTTGCATAGAAAGCCAAAGTATTTGATTGATATTGATGAGAATATTTTGCATCCAATGGAAGGTAAGATTCCAAAACGCACTTGTAGAAGATATGCTAATAATATTTGGAGATTGTTCTTTGAAAAGTTAAATGAGACTGCAAGATGTCAACTATTCGTTGAAATGATGTGAAGTATAAAGTATAGGTCTATCATGAAGATTCTTGAGTTGAGAACATCAGAGGCTTCAAGTGAAAAATCTATTGTCAAGAATCTAATGAGTGCGTATGAGAGTGTGGGTAACACCTCACGCACAAAAGATAGTAATGCAACACGGCGTGTGATTACATCGACTATAGTAAGTAGTCAAATGAGGAAAGCTTGTCTCATTAGAAAGACAAGTCAAGAATTGAGAATTAATAGGAAAACTTTATCAAGAGCCGTTGGAAGATGCCAAAGAATTGAGGACACTAATGCCAATGAATTATGGGCATTCTTAGGGAGACTACCATGAAAAGATAAACCAATTGTTGAAGCATTGAGATCACTAATTGAAGACTTTTGGAAGAATTACACAAGGGTATCTCTGAATCAAAGGGATGTGGTAAGAAGGAGAATCGGTAGTCAGAACTGTGAGCCACATCCAAAGCATTTTTTGGATGAGACTCAAACACATTTTTATGGTAAATTTCTAGAGAAGTATCCTCAAATTAAAATTTGTCAAAGATATTTTGAATTGCTAAAACCTTTCTATGTTAAGATAAATCACACACACACTACTTGTTGTTGTAGATTACATATTGAATTTTCTAACCATTTTGATGCTTATAGGTCTATATGTTTAGATATGTATACTGTAATCAATGAAATCAACTAAAGATAATAACTAATCTAATGCATAAATACACGATTATACCTTCATAAAGACCTCACAAATCCATGCAGGAAGGAGCTTGCACCCAATAGAGCTCCTCAGATATTTCCTTGATTAGAGTGTAGATGTGGATTGCTCAAGTGCTCACAACACAATGTAGATGAGATTAGATGATGGATTGGATGGGGTTGAGCCAACATTTTGGTAGAGGTTTGATAGGATTAGGAGCTTGTGGACTAATTTTGACAGAGTTCTGATGCCTCCAAGTGGTCTCCCTAATGGTTTAGAGAGGGGTCCTATTTATAGGATTTTGGAGATGAGGATCAATGGTGAGGATTCAATTGACAAGATCAAGGGCTAGGAATAAAAGTGATTCTTTTATTCCTTAGTGGATGAATTAAAAATTCCTATTTTGGGAAGAGTGGAGGAGTGGATGAATGAATAATTCATCTTTGGGGAGAGTGAAGGATAATGGGGGACAACTGAATATTAAATTCAGTTTAGTGGATGAGAGTGGGGGACAACTGAATATTAAATTCAGTGAGTGGATGAGTGTGGGGGACAACTAAATATTAAATTCAGTTTAGTGGATGAGTGGGAGACAAGGTTAATTAAGTGTTTTCTTAATTAACTTAAGCCTAGGTTAATCATATAATCAGGATTTATCTAATTAACAGTGATTAGGGAAATGGATAAATCATCTAAATGAATATTAGGAATATTCATTTAATTGATAGGATAGGGTTGTAAGGTTAAATGGATCAATTAGGTGAATTAATTGATCACCAGGGATATGCAGATTGGGGGAGTAGATGAGTGCAAGGTACAGAAAATTGGTTTGCAGAGCAGTCCAATTTTAGGTGTCTACATTTTGCCCCTCTTTGAGATGGTGTTGCAGCTAAGCAGCATCATTTCAAAGAAGTTAAAACATAGAGATGGATTGGATAGAAAAAAGATTTTGGTTTGGAGGAATAGGGCTTGGGGATAATTGGTAAGGGTGATGCCCCCTCGAGAGGATAGGCGGGTTGTAAGAACACGGTTGTGCTCTCGAAATGGATGGGACAGATTGGTAGATGATCATTGTGCTGAAACTAAATTTGAGCAATCCTAGGTTTGATATAGCAAAGTGGATATGTTCACCAAGGTATAGAAGACCAGGGTGATGATGTTTATCCAACATTTGCATGGACTAGACATGCAGACAAATGGATGATCCCATGCATGCCCAAGATAGTACAACCTTGTCAAGACGAGGGAAGGGGACTCATAGTATAAGCTCTTAGTACAAAAAAGGTATGATGAGCCTTAGATGCATAAGGAGATCAATATGCTAGAACCGACCCTATGATCAATCAAGATATGAATACTAGCTTGGAGTAATGAGACCAACCCACAAGCACAGCATACAAAAGCAAGACTATGCCCCATTCTAGATGTTTTCGTCACATACCATGATATAGTAAGATCAAGGTAGCTTTGATGTGATCTTCGAATAGGACAAAAGATAAAAATCAAAAACTAAAAGACCAACAAACCAAACAAGTAACCATTGTCTCTTTTGCCAAGATAGATAATGATGTGATTGATTTTGCCTATCGTAGGAAAGATATATCCTAAGGCAAGGATCAAGTGATGATTAGATAGATTTTGCCTATCGTAGGAATGACATATCCTAAGGCAAGAATCAATTGATAATTGGATCATGTTTTGTTGATGTAAGATTGGCTCAAGATATGATGGTGACAAGTTATGGTTGATGTTGATTTGATAGTTGACGATTTTGATTAAGGGACAATGCTTTGATAGGTGATGCGATGCTTGGATCTGGTGTAAGCTTATTGATGATAGATGTGATGACGAACAAATTATTTTTGGAATTTTGTGTTTTCTATTGTTTTGGTATTTTTTGATATTGTGATGTTTTTGGATTTTTGATTTTTTTGATGTTTTGATTTTTTTTGGACAAGGAATGGTTTATTATGATGGTGTCTTGGATTTTGTGTGGATAGCCTTTGTGCTAAATACCAATGACAAGGGAACACCAAGTGTAGAAGTGGATAAGAAATGGATGAATGATATGGAATGCAAGATAAAAAGATGACACACACAAGCAAGTCAGCAAGTATGCACGAATGATGTAGGCACAAACAAGGTATTGCCCCTGTCAAGCGGTAAACCCATGATATAGATTGATGATGTCTGGTTTCAAGAATGAAGTATGTCATATAAGACTCCGGGTCTGGTTTTCGACAATGCAACATCCTGTCTAAGACATATGATAACGATATACAACAGTGTTATCATGGCTGGGAGTGATGTATCCCTAGAGCAACACGAAGGATAGTTATGACTAATGGATATGGTTTATGACCGGACAAGGATCAAGACCACTGATTGTGATCGGATCATTTGACAAGATTGACTTGACTTGATTGGCATGGATTAAGGATAGACTTGTAATTGGATATGGTATGGATATGGATATGGATATCAGGCGCACTTGGATATGGTATAGATACGGAAATGGATATGAGTTGTAGTTGGATACGGTGTGGTTATGAGGATGAGCAATAGTGGATAGAAGGCAACAAGGATGTGATCTCCAAGGACTATATCACATAAGTGTAACATGCCTCATTGTAGGTAGAGTACGTAGGATTTTTCATGCCAATGTTTATGATGATAGGAGGATGAAGGAGGATGAATGATCTGCATGGTATGAAGGGATACGGTATGTCAAGAGACATCGAAAACATTTGTCAACATTGTGCCCCCAATCTTTATCAAGACCAAATAATAGAGGAAAGGAAGTTTGGATGGATGGACGAGACATGATAGGCATGCAACGGATAGAGGATAGGATAGGAAATGGTATGAAAGGAAACTGGTAGGAGAAGAGTGATATGCCGATGAGACAAGGTGCCCCCAAGTATAGAAGATCAACTTACACATGATGCCTGTTTGCCAGGTTTTCATCATGGTACTTATCCAAGGTGTCTGTTTGCTTGGTTTTCACCATTGGATGAAGGGTTTTTTCTTTACTATTTTCTTTTTTTTGTTTTTCTCTTTCTTTTTTTTTTTGAATATTGAGATTAGAGAAGGTGGATATTGAAAGACCTCAAGTATAGAATTCCTTGAAAGGTGATAGTCCTGTGAGATAGATACTGTCGAATGGACCATGTCTAGTGCTCTCATAGATGTTGGTAGGGGATCGTATGAAAGTGGTATGGCATAGGTAGATAGTGGATAATGATGCAGAATATGGAGGGAAGACTTATGCAAAAGCATGGACCATAGGCATAGGATGAGGAAGATGTGTAGGATAATGGATGTAAGATGGGGAGATGTAGTTATGTGGAGGTGCTGTGAAGTGGAAAGGAACCATGACCAACAGTTTCACACACTGTGATAAACATTGAAACTTTTGATGATATGGTGGTGTAGGAAGCAATGGAGATGTTTGCTTAGGAGATGGCTGATGAAGTGATTTAGGAACCCACATAGATTTAGTATTTTTAGTGCTTTTGTTTTGCTTGTGGGATTTGTGAAGGGAATGGAAGTTTTGGATGGAAGTAGGCTTTTGGATGGATATAGGTGGTTGGGATTCCTGAGATGTGGATGAGGATGCCTCATTTGACTTGCTAGCTATTTTCTTAGGAACCCAAACCATTTTGCTTTTGGGCTTTGCATTTGGAGGTAAGGGTTTTGATGGTTGTTTAGATGAACTTTGCTTTGATTTTGATTCTTTATGTCCTAAGGTATGAAGACCATTAGGATTTTTGGTAGGATTTTTAGCTTTATGGATAAAGGCATCAAACTTTTTGCTTTTGAACCCCATGGGGTGGGTGGAGTGGATGGAATGATTGGAAGCTGTATGCTTAAATGATGTGTGCTTTTGTTGGCCATGTTTAGGGATGTAAGGATACTTATGAATGAGAGGTATGTGAGGTGTCAGAAGCAACGGTGGCAAGATGGATGGAGGGACATTTGGAGTTGGAATTAGCGGAGGGAGATTGGATGTTGGAAGGTGTATGGTCACATGCTTTGGACAATTATAGGATGATGGAGGTGGAATGGTGACATATGTTTTGGGGATATGATAGTGTTTACGATGGAAAGTGGTAGACTGAGGAGTGGAGGAAGTACCAACATCTTGAGTTTGCTTACCTTGGGGTATGTATCCAAGGCGTATGAAGGTGGAGGAACATTGACATGGATAGGTTCCAAGATACCTTGTTCATGAAGGCCTAAGCCTTTACCTTGGTATTGCATATTCTGGAGTATGCGGTGGATAGCAGGATTATGTATAGGTGCACTAGCAGCAAGTTCCTTATTAGATGAGGAAGGCGAGATAGCGGATAGTGGTTGTTGGTGTTCTAAGAAAGAACATTCATGCATGAAGGTGGTAAGACCAAGGATATATGGTGGAGGATTTGTAGCTTGGTCAATAATGGATGGTGAGGGAGTATCACTGGTTTGATCTTCTACGCTTGCTTGGGAGGCAAGTGTCTCATTAGGGGAAGTGGAAGTTGTTGGATTTTGGGTAGGACTAGATGGGGTGATAGGCTCAGGACCATGGAACACATAGAGTGGGCTAAGCGGATCATCATGGTCGGCTTGATCATAGATAGGCTTGTCATCATAGATGGGATCGTGATCATAGATAGGATTTAACATGATGGGATTAATGTTCTCTTGTATAGGTTCGTCATCAGCGATAATATCTTGATCATAGGAGAGATATAGGTTATGTACGGTTGGAAACTGAATCTCTTGCTCATGTATAGGATCAAGTGGCTCCTGGAGAGGTTCATTATTATGGATATCATCTTGATCATAGAAAAGCCATTGGATCTATAGTTCATGCATAGGATCAAGTTGCTCATGGATAGCTTCTTCATCAACACTAGTATCTTGATTAGGGAAAAGATATAGGTTATGGATGGGTTGCATGAAAGTGTTTTGATCTTGAGTTGGACTAGGGCTTAATGTTTCCACATGCTTACGATTAAACTCTTGACATACCTCTTGGGTTGCTTGAATGGAAGTGGAAGGCTCTCGGATAGGCTCTTGGTCAACAACATGAGAACATGATGACTCTTGAATAGGCTTGATGGCTTGCTGGTCACATGATGGGCTTGAAGGGCTAAGAATGTTAATTGAGGGCTCTTGGATAGGCTTGTGGTCAACAATATGAGTGTGTGACAGACCCTGACTCTGGGGCATGGTAGAAGGCTCTTTGAGAAGCTCAAGGGGTTGTAGGATTTGACATGGTATTGGAAGAATCTGTGGTAAGGTCAAGGACCGGAGTTTTGGGACATGGTTGACTCTCTGCTAATAGCCCTTGGAGCCCATCCTTTGCAAGTGTATGGGTAGATGAATGAGGTAAAGGAGGAGAGGATTTAGAGTTCTCCCTAGCTTTTCTTTTGCTGTGTAAATCTCCAAAATATTTTTCCCAAAACTTAGCGGAGGCTTCTTTGGTTGTCCCTTTAAAATTTGAGGACCTAGATGGTGGTGTTGTTGTAGAACTAATACGTGTCTTAGAGTATGGTGAAGGAGGACTAGTAGACGGGGTGATATATGATTTCCCTCTTGAAGTGGTGGTTGCCTTGTCAATAGTATCATTAAGATGGGAAAAGAAGGTATGGTTTTGGGACGAGGCATAGCTAGTACTAGCCTGTTCAGCTTTCCAGCTTGTCAATTCTTGTTTTAAGACTTGGACTTGTTGAAGAATTGCTATACACTCTTCAGGTGAGGGACCTAAGTTTATTTGCATTTGCAGAGATTGAAGTTTTTGTTCAAGATATTCTAATTTGTTTGCCATTGACACAAGGCTGGAAAAGCTTACTAGTTTGGATGTGCAAAAAAATAAATGCATCACAAGTCGAGACAAGTGTGCTTGGAAGGATGAGTTGAATGACTTGTCTTATGTGTTTGGTGTTTAACTTGATTTTGGCAATATTTAGCAAATGATCACATGTATAAACAAGAAGCACTCACACATGACACAAGCACCTTTGAATTTTGAAGAATATGATAATGATTAACAAGCATGTGTAAGACAAATCAACATACCCTAATGCCTAGTTTGATGTAAGGTATGGCCAGTTAGGTTTGGTCAATGTTTTGATGAGGTTGACTAGGAATTTGAAAATGAAATCTTGCCACACAGCCGGGAGAAGGGGGTAACCCACCCTTCACCTTCACTTCCCAAAGGTAGAAAGTTCTTTGGGGCTTAGCCAAGAGTGACAGGATTCTGATTTCAAAGAGGGTGTCTTTCGATTCAGCCTCGGATGAGGTCATCCCTAGGGGTGATGAAATCTCCTAGCAGGCCTCCTAGGATAGGGATTGACAAAAGCGAATCAAGTGAGGTGTTTTTGATCTCCAAGATCACCTTGCGGTGCGAGGAGAGAGCATACACACACCCACTTGATTCACACTCGCAGCTGATGAATTGACCTTAAAAAATTGAAATGTGATGAAAAACACATCAAACAATGGTTCTTTTTAGCCCAATTTCAAGGTGTGATTGAAGACACTAGTTCGTTTTAAGTCCAATTTCAATATGTGATGATCAAACAATGTTCGTTTTATGCCCCAAACTGAAGTGTGTTTTGCAACCAAGATTATGGTGGAATGAGAAATAGGATGAGTGCACCTGATTAAATTGCTGTCCAAATTGATGTGTTTGCTACTCCTGATGTTGCTCCAGTCCCAAATGATCACCTGCAAGTCACAAAAATGAAAACGGAGCAAGTAGACTAGCCAAAGAGATTGTGATGCAAAAATTGAGAATCTGCCAAAATTTGATGAAAAAATAACTGATACAAGAAAACTAAGTGCATGAATAGATTCTACGTGAAATTCTATGCCATTTGAAAAAAAAATTCACTGAAAACTGATCAAAATTGCAAAAGATATGAGGGTTTGAAGTTTAAATGCAAGTTTGACTTTGACTGCGAAAAAAAGTAAGAAAAAGGTACCATCACCTAATGAAAACATCACAACTACGAAGTACTCAGAGTCCACTTTCTGATGACTATTTGTTTGTGAAAATCCACCGCCGTATGGCCAAGTTATGATCAAAAGAAAAAAAATGCCCCTATGAGGGTATATGGAAAGCAAAAGATACCCCTGACTGTCATAATAAACCATTAGCAGCTAAAGGTGTTGATCACATGCAGCAGGTTGCCTTCTGGCGGTTAGGGTTTTGAGTTTGGCAATTAGGTTTAAATTAGCCCATGGTCCTCCATATGACCGTGGGCTGTCTTAGAGATAAAAAAAATAAAATAAAAAATAATTAGAAACCCAAGCCCTAAAGGGGCCGCCGAAACCCAAAGAACCATGGTTTGCTTTTTGTTGTTTGTTGGAATGGCAGATGACTGTGGTGTGGGAGACGGGAGCAGAGACTAGGGAGGCAGCGAGGGTTCGGCCGAGCGGCGGCAACAGGAGTTAGGGCGGCGACAGGAGGTGGCGGGAGACGGGATGCTTGGTGGGTGGGGAGGTGTTGGCAATGGTGGAGGGGAGTTGGTGGTCGGCAGAGGGGGTGCTGGTGGGGAGATTGGAGTTGGCGTCGGGGTTGCAGGCGGCGACTGGTGCTTGGGTTAGCCGAAGGGAGGCCGAGCAGGGGAGGCAGTGAAGGGTGTGGAGTTGCGGGAGTCGGGCGGTGGGAGGATGGGAGGAGCCAGGTGGAAGGATGGTGGCGCGGGAGGCAGGAGATGTGAAGGCTCAGGCGGCGGAGAGGTGAAGGCTCAGGCGGCGGGAGGTATATGGAAGCGGTGGACTGGCGAGGTGGCGGCGGCGGATTCTAACCAACTGACCTACAAAACAACAATTAAACCTGCAACGGAAAACCTTGACCTTGAAACAGAGAATGCACCGATTAGCTCAACAAGGGTACGGACCCGTACGGTACAGATTGTACCCTAAAAAAATTTTTAAATTTTTTCAAAAAAAATTTTCTCAGAACCTAGGGGTGTTTACTGTCAAAATTCACAGAAACAATGTCTGGAGCGCAAAAATGAAGTCCATTTTTGCTCAAAATGAAACTTGCAACAGCTTATCACCAAAACTTGCAAAAACTATTAGAAAAAGAAGATTTTGACAACAAAACCTTCTCAAATCGATGATTGGATTCGATAGCGGGCGTGCCAAAATATAATCAATGAAATCAACTGAAGATAATAACTAATCTAATGCATAAATACACGATTATACCTTCATAAAGACCTCACAAATCCATGCGGGAAGAAGCTTGCACCCAATAGAGCTCCTCAGATATTTTCCTTATTAGAGTGTAGATGTGGATTGCTCAAGTGCTCACAACACAATGTAGATTAGATTAGATGATGGATTGGATGGGGTTGAGCCAAGATTTTGGTAGGGGTTTGATAGGATTAGGAGCTTGTGGACTGATTTTGACAGAGTTCTGATGCCTCCAAGTGGTCTCCCTAATGGTTTAGAGAGGGGTCCTATTTATAGGATTTTGGAGATGAGGATCAATGGTGAGGATTCAATTGACAAGATCAAGGGCTAGGAATAAAAGTGATTCTTTTATTCCTTAGTGGATGAATTAAAAATTCCTATTTTGGGAAGAGTGGAGGAGTGGATGAATAAATAATTCATCTTTGGGGAGAGTGAAGGATAATGGGGGACAACTAAATATTAAATTCAATTTAGTGGATGAGAGTGGGGGACAACTGAATATTAAATTCAGTGAGTGGATGAGTGTGGGGGACAACTGAATATTAAATTCAGTTTAGTGGATGAGTGGGAGACAAGGTTAATTAAGTGTTTTCTTACTTAACTTAAGCCTATGTTAATCAGATAATCAGGATTTATCTAATTAATAGTGATTAGGGAAATGGATAAATCATCTAAATGAATATTAGGAATATTAATTTAATTGATAGGATAGGGTTGTAAGGTTAAATGGATCAATTAGGTGAATTAATTGATCACCAGGGATATGCAGATTGGGGGAGTAGATGAGTGCAAGGTACGGAAAATTGGTTTGCAGAGCAGTCCAATTTTAGGTGTCTACACATACTAATAATGATTTGCAGGGTTGTGCCATATGTGCCCCACCAACATCTTCAAGAGACTTCATATCAAGAATTTTATGTGAAAGAGAGGAAGGTCAAATATTCTACAAGAAATTATGCTTGGATGGCACATGTCATCGTTGCGGTGGCTTGCAACATTTGCCAATATGTGAACATATGGAAATAACACATGCGGTTGGAAATGAACTAGTAGAGTTTGGCAAGTATAAAACAGTGGCATGCAATACAAAAGATGGTAAAGAAGCAAAGATGTGTGAATTAGTTATTGAAAAGATTCCAGTGTATCAATTTATGCCTATATTTCATGACAGCATAGTGTATGAGTATGCAAGACATGCCCATAGAGCTCGATGGTTGGACTTGCAATTCAAGTTATGCAAGGACACATTTCTGGTTGGTAGCATTATTTCAGTCATCGACTTTGCAGAGAACTACAGTTTATAGCCACAACGTGAGGTGCAATCACAATATTACAACTCCACACAGGTTTCTATATTTGTGCACATCGCATTCATTCATGCGAATGATAGTACAGAGGATGACAGAAAGATCATAAGGGAGTATAATTTCTATATTAGTGATGATCACACACATTCTACAGAGTTCGTACAAGGTTGCTTTCAGGTGTTCTACAATGATTTGGCTAGAAGGGGCATATCGTTTAGTCAGCATATAATATGGTCGGATAACTGTGCGTCACAATTCAAGAACTCGCGAAATTTCTATTGGTTGAGTAGGAGGCATAATTTTACAGGTATTCAACATATGTGAAACTTTTGTGAGGCCGGGCATGGAAAGGGGGAGCATGATGGTGTAGGAGCATGTATCAAAAGAGCCATAGCACAAGAAGAGTTAAAGTATAAAGACAATGCAAAGTTGACAAATGCAAAATCAATTGTCGAGTGGTGTAATGCTTCCATGGGTCCAGGTAATGAAGGTAAGTCTTTAGTTTGTAGATTTTTTTGGTTGATAGATGATACTAACATTGCACCATATGAGGATTGTTGTACACTGATAGGATCAAATGAGATGCACTCTTTCAGAAGCTCAATTGTAGGTTCATGGAGTATCCATTCATGAAAGATGTCATGCTTTTGTTCTTCCTATACAATTCAAGTCTAGGATGAGTGCGAGTCAAAGGAGTGGGTTGACGAATGGCAGTTAAGTTATCTTAGCCCACTTGACATGTATCGACCCCCGACGGCACTGGAACTAACACAGATGGAATTATTAGTTGACTTTGACCACATATCAGATTTAGTTCAACCAGGTAATATAGGGCATGTATATGCATCTAATTTCATCTAGTTCAACCAGGTAATGTCATCTTACTTAGTAGTATTTTTGTAATGTTGACTAATTTCATCTAATTTGCTACACATATCAATGTAGGGCACGTATATGCAGTTATTGCAGATAAACATAATGAAGAGGGAACAGATTATTACTTATGTCGTTGTGTTGAGGCCAAAAAGAAATTGGAGGCCCCAATTACAGATGGAGAAAACATCAAATACCCTATAGGCTCAGTGGTTATTACTGGAACATGGCTTAGAAGGTACCCACATAAGAGTGTTAATATTTAGCTATTTCAGGACTTTGACATGCATTGGAAGATTCTTCATTACTCAAACCTTGTTGTGGCATCCAATGTTCATTTGATAAAGTATCAGGGTAGACCTTTGAATAAAATATTGTGGAAGGTGCATGAGTCTGACCATGAAGCAATACTTGACACAATAAAGAGTAGAGCAGACCTAGATGGTTCATTGGATTAATTTGTAAGTATTCACATTGATTTTGTAAAGTTATGTTACATTGAGTTGTAAGTATGCACATTAATTTGTAAGGTTTGTCTTTTTTTTATTTCCTCTTGCATTTTTACACATATGTACACATTTTTACATCATCATGTTATGCATTTTTGGTGTCTTGCTCCTGATGCGACCAAACTCATAACTCATCCTACTTCCTCTAGACACCATTTGATGATCTCTCCAACACTCTAGATCTAGGGTGCCCAATCATGATGATGACCTATATACCATTCTCCCAAGGCGCTCATAATGAATGAAAAGAAGACCAAGGGCACCCAAGCTTAATAGACTTATTTCTTTCAATTTTGATGATCCAAACTCTTGCAATATGACATCCACTTTCATGCCTTTAGATCTTCCTTCACATACAGCGTGCCAAATCAAGTTGAAAAATCTACATAAGGGTGCCAAACTGGATGAAAGGAGACATGAAATGTGCCTTAGGACTCTATGCTAAGGTTTGAGCCATTAAAGTCTCTTGATATTAGGCGCTCATGATGATGAAACTTAGAGCTTTTTTCTTTCCTATGCGCTCATCTAAGATGTTTGAATGACAAGGAGCACCTCGACCTCTATAATGTACATTGGGCACCAAAATTAAGGTGATTTTATGTCACTTTGAGTCATTTGGGGTCAGTTTGAGTCTTTGAGTCATGTTGCAAAAAAATGTCAATGTTGTCAAGTTGCACAAAGCAACTTTTGCATTTTTGGTGTCCTGCTCGTGATGTGACCAAACTGACTGTTCCAACGCATCTGGATGGGTACATTTATGCTAGGCATGGTCCTATTTTTCACCCAAACATGTCGAAATAGTCTGAGCTACATTGTACCGATGATATCCCTGAAGAGTCCAAAGTGCAAAAAGGTAGCAATCTTTGACGAGATGTTACTCAAAAATTGTGTCACTTAGAAACATTCTGTCTAAGGCAATGCGATCACATAAAGTGTCTCTACAATAACCTCTCTCGGTTTTTTATATCTCTGAGGCATTTGCCCGTGGTGAAAGGTTTTCTGCTGCCCAAAAAATCGTCAGAAGGAGGCAGTGTAAAGTTGCAAAGGGGTGTAACTTTTGTCCTGCTCTTGATGCGACCAAACTGACTATTCCAACGCATCTAGATGGGTACATTTACACTAGGCATTGTCCTTTTTTTCACCCAAACATGTCTAAATAGTCTAAGCTACATTGTACCCACGATATCCCTACAGAGTCCAAAGTGCAAAAAGGCAACAATCTTTGACAAGATGTTACTCAAAAATTGTGTCACTTAGAAATATTCTTTCTAAGGAAACACGATCACGTAGAGTGCCTCTACAATAACCTCTCTCAATTTTTTATATCTCTGAGGCATTTGCCCGTGGTGAAAGGTTTTCTGCTGCCCCAAAAATCGTCAGAAGGAGGCAGTGTAAAGTTGCAAAGGGGTGTAACTTTTGTCCTGCTCCTGATGCGACCAAACTGACTGTTCCAACACATCCGGATGGGTACATTTACGCTAGGCATTGTCTTTTTTTTCACCCAAACATGTCGAAACAGTCTGAGCTACATTGTACCCACGATATCCCTAAAGAGTTCAAAGTGCAAAAAGGCAGCAATCTTTGACGAGATGTTACTTGAAAACTGTGTCACTTAGAAACATTCTATCTAAGGCAACACGATCACGTAGAGTGCCTCTACAATAACCTCTCTCAGTTTTTTATATCTCTGAGGCATTTGCCCGTGGTGAAAGGTTTTTTGCTGCCCCAAAAATCGTCAGAAGGAGGCAGTGTAAAGTTGCAAAGGGGTGTAACTCTCGTCCTGCTCCTAATGCGACCAAACTGACTGTTCCAACACATCCGAATGAGTACATTTACACTAGACATGGTCCTATTTTTCACCCAAACATGTCAAAATAGTCTGAGTTACATTGTACCAACGATATCCCTGAAGAGTCCAAAGTGTAAAAAGGCAGCAATCTTTGACGAGATGTTACTCAAAAATTGTGTCACTTAGAAACATTCTGTCTAAGGCAACGTGATCATGTAAAGTGCCTCTACAATAACCTCTCTCGGTTTTTTATATCTCTGAGGCATTTGCCGTGGTGAAAGGTTTTCTGCTACCCCAAAAATCGTTAGAAGGAGGCAGTGTAAAGTTGCAAAGGGGTGTAACTTTTATCCTGCTCCTGATGCAACCAAACTGACTATTCCAACGCATCCAGATGGGTACATTTACGCTAGGCATTGTCCTTTTTTTCACCCAAACATGTCAAAACAGTCTGAGCTACATTGTACCCACGATATCCCTAAAGAGTCCAAAGTGCAAAAAGGTAGCAATCTTTGACGAGATGTTACTCGAAAACCATGTCACTTAGAAATATTCTGTCTAGGCAACATAATCACGTAGAGTGCCTCTACAATAACCTCTCTCAGTTTTTTATATCTCTGAGGCATTTGCCTGTGGTGAAAGGTTTTCTATTGCCCCAAAAATCGTCAGAAGGAGGTAGTGTAAAGTTGCAAAGGGGTGTAACTTTCGTCCTGCTCCTGATGCGACCAAACTGACTATTCCAACGTCTGAATGGGTACATTTATGCTAGGCATGGTCTTGTTTTTCACCCAAACATGTTGAAACAGTCGTAGCTACATTGTACCGATGATATCCCTGAAGAGTCCAAAGTGCAAAAAGGCAGCAATCTTTGACAAGATGTTACTCAAAAACTGTGTCACTTACAAACATTCCATCTAAGACAACGCGATCATGTAGAGTGCCTCTACAATAACCTCTCTCAGTTTTTTATATCTCTGAAACATTTGCCTGTGGTGAAAGGTTTTCTGTTGCCCCAAAAATCGTCAGAAGGAGGCAGTGTATTAAGTCAGGGTGAAAGCCTATTCACTCTAGGTGCCTGTTGTGACCAAATCACACATCATGCCAGAGAATCCCAAACATGCGCCTTGAACAAGTGATGCTACAAGTGGTGAACAAAATGGGCGCCTTGAAGAATTGAGCCCTCCATGACATCTTGCAATTACCTAAAAGTCCAAAATTTACATAAGTGAGTTAAGGCACCATTTTCCATCTCCAGAGCCTCCTTTGAGTGCCTTAACATGGAGTGAATGTTTTAGTCTATGAAAGATTGTGCCTAAAGAATATAACAACCCCTTGAGTCACTAGGATGAACTAAGTTAACAAAATGAACTTCATTAAGGGAGGCGCACTTGTGCATCTAGACAACTCCAGTTTAGTGCCTAAGAAAAAGCATGTTTAGAGACACCCCTCGAATGAACCCTCTAGAACCAATAACCATAGCTCAAGATCCATAACCATGAGAAGATAAAGCATTAAAAAAATTCATCTAAAGGATGGGAAATACCTCTTAGATGATAGTCTGCTGAGTAGACCAAGAGTGGGGAATGAGAATGCTCCTCGAAGATACACCAAGCCACAATGACTCTCTCCAATAAGAATCTTCTCTAGGTCCATAATTATCTCATGCCCATATCCAAGTGAAAGTCTCCTTGGTCTTCTTGCTAAAACCTCTAAAGGGTAACCATCTCAACAATTGTCTCTAATCCCAAGAGAACTCTAGCCTCACCCAAGTCTCGAAGTATGTATGAGAACCTACAACCAATCAATCCATGTTAAGCTCCAAATGCAACACCACATTATCATGAAGCTCCCAAGCACATGACCAATGTACTCAATACCAAGAGAACCAACAAGACCACTGTCAAAACTCTAACTACAAAATTAGGTATCCAAACATGACATCATGATCTAACATCTCCTCCTAGAAGATCACATGCACCAATACAGACATCCTAGTCTCAAGAGAACTTGTATCATGCTAATACTCTAATCTAGAATCAAGAGTCCACCAAGACACACTACCAAACACCTCTAAACCAAAGATCAACATCTACAACCACATGAAGATAACCATCTCCTAAAAATAGTAGCCAAGATGTCAAAGCACTCTCACTACAAATAATAATCATAATCCAAGAGTTTGTCCATTACACCCAACCACTATATAAGATCATCCATCACTAGGTGACGAATACACATCACTATCAAAGCTCCCACTGAACCATGATATGAACTACACATGGCATTGTGATAAGCATCTCCTAAATGAAGATCACCATGGTCCACACACACTCAACTATAATACTAATAACTCCAAAGTAGAACCAAGATCTCCAATCTAAGAAGATAAACCATCATTACTGTCAAAAGCTCACACTAAACTATGCAACTAAGATATCCATGACATCATGATAAACATGCTACAAGTCCCAATAACCAACTATCCAATCATTCTCATCATCCATCCTCTCATCCCAATGCAACATACCAATGCGCAAATGAGCATAGACAAGGAAAAATAACAAAGTCTACATCAACACTGAATCAATCCTGTGGATATAGGCAATATGCATTCAAGTCATCCCACTACAATCAATGAGGTGTGCATCCCAAAAAAATGCATAATTTGTAGATCCCAACCATTGAAAACATGCAAAATCATCATCACATTAGTAACTTCCAAACTAAGATATCAAATAATATAACTTATAGACTTCACCAAATCAATCATAGATTTAACTTTCCAAACAAGTTTACAAATGAGTAACCATAGTCAAGGAACTAATCAAGCATCTAAGAGATAAGAACAATGTGCTAAAAGTAAACCACAACACCACTTTTAATCATGAATCAAACATCATAACCCATACCTATCAACTACAAACATGGTCAAGTCTTGCCAATGCTTAAATGCACCTATATATCCATGACACCATAATTATCATCATTGCTATACCTATGCTCAAATCCCATTGAAACAAGACTCCTAGTCTCACCATGTATCAACCATGTCCTCAAACCAGAATATTGCTGAGCCCATGGAGATTGATACACCCACTTCAATAGAATAGGCAATTAATGTACCTGATGTGTCTTCATTTAATAAACTAGTAAACATCATTTGCATCCATACTTAAACCAATCTTATTGTTGTGTTTGATGTGTCCTCTTTCAAACAACCATTTAACAAAATTTGAGTCTAAACAATAAACATTTACAACCATAAACATCTCAAAGTCCAAAATCCAAACATTCTATCATCCTTAATCATTTCCATCATAGACCCTTGGTTTGAAAAAATTATTATGCAAGATAAAAACCCTATGCCTATTACCTTGTGCGAGGCTCATGCAAAACCCAAAATCACAATCAAAATAGGTCCTCAAACCATGCATCCTTTAAATGAGATCTTTTATCCAAATCAATCAAAAAATCCCTTTGACAATGATGATGATGATAGTCTTGTAGATCAAGATGATATCAAGATGACAATAGCATTAACTATGAGATCATTACATGCAAACCTTCCATAAACCTTTATCTCCCACTCATGAACATGCAAGAATATTTCAAACAAGAAATGACTAGCACTAGCTATCATGCCAATCCTAAATACACATCTAATGGTCATCCTTATGGTACCTTTGGTAAGGGAAGAACCACTTTAGACCAAGGTCCTCATATTCAATTCATATCTCCAATCCCAATCGCATGTAAGAACTGTTTATCCTATGTATCCTATTCAAATCCTCCATCTCATAATCCTTACATTCCAACTTATCCCATCAATCCAAACCCACTACATCCAAATCATCCTTTTTAGATTTCCTCCAAGGACTTCTAGTGGAGGAAAAATCTCAAACTAGAAATCACAAATTCAATTAGTGTACCTTTCCCAAGCCTATCCAAAAGTCACATGGTACCATGCCTATCCATCAAACACCACAATGCAATCAAAATCCTAACAACATGCCCATGATCCAAGATCAAGTGCAATCATGCAAAGATATTATTAATCACAAGCCTATTAAGAATGAACTAGAGTCTTCTAGTACCATACTTTTCCATCAAACACCATCATGTAATCCATGGCCTATCAAGCCTATCAAAGAAAATGCAAACATCCTATGTAATACAATCGGACTTTAAATATTTGAAGTAGTCATCTACAAATATCCATTCAAACGTAGATTTATAATGCAAGTATGGACGCCATCAATAAAAAAGATTTGTATTAACCAAATATCCATATAGGCATACATCAATATGTGTCAATATAAGTATAACATATATAAAAAATAGCCATATAGGCTTACAAGAATGCCATATAGGCATATAATGTCAACTATGTAAAATACAAAATATATGTCCACAAATGCCATATAGGCATACAACAAAGGAACACAATAAAAAGTCATTCCCCTCTGGCTGGTGAAGAGAATAAATCACGAGCAGCCTTTGATCTTCTAGGGGATGGAGACGCGCATGTGGGTGGTCTACTACGAACCCGAGGGCTACTCCTCCTATTTAGGTCTTCCTGCATCTTTACCTGTTACAATAAAAAGTATAGACATTAATATATAGAAATTACATGTTATAAAAAATGAAACATTTAACAAAATAATCACTTACCGCTAACATATAATCTATCTCCTTGCTTGCCTCAGTAGCAGGAATAGGCCCTGGTGATGTCATGTCCTATAGAAACCATCCAGATAGAAATTAAACTTCAAATCAATAATCTTTTGATTTTTGAAAAATAGACAACTATAACAATGAATGTAAATTAAAATTTACTAATCTACCTCATACCCCTGTCAATGCCATGGAGCTATGAATCACAGAGGCCACACCCTGCTCCATTGCCCTATGAACATGGGGAGGTGTCTTCGTAGCTTGCATCATCTGGAAATAAAACAACATTATTCAATTACGAAAACTATAATAGTGATGCAAATCATGGCTCCTAACATACACACACGTTCATCTAAACATGGAAGTACACACAATAAAACACACAAATCACATACAAAAATTTAGTAAGTACAATTCATTCATTAAACTATTTATTTTATTACCTCTGTAAAGCTTTGAAGTCCACCACCGCTGGCAGGTGTTGCCGTGAAATCTACAGTATTAACCTATTCAACATCTAAAATCAGATATTAACATACCATTCATATAATGATGCTATTCACATGTAATATTTATAATTGTTTACTAGTTACATACCTCGAAAGTAGATGATCTAGTGAAAAATGCAGGTGGAGAACCACTGAAAACTGCATCGACGCTATGACCCTAAAATTTCATTAAATCATCAATTTAAATTAGTTAATCTTGTATTTCAAAAATGAAATTTAATAAATTAAATTCAATAAATTTGCTAATATTTATCTGAGTATCAAGGCCGAAAGTCTCACTCAGGAGGGTATCTGTCATCACCATCTGCTCAGTTGCAGATGTAGCCTGTGCACCTGTGTCCTGACTGTCCATGGGGTCATAACCACAGGCTGACCCGCAAGCCTGGCAAGTATGGGGTGGGACCCCACTCCTCGCACTATCTCCCAACCCACTCTGTGTTGCAGGACCAGCATGCTCTATGTTGCTCTAGGTCAAGGCACTAATCGACTGAAGTGTATTGACCTCAACACTCTCCTTCACAATGGAAGGGATAGAAACATGCTCATGGGCTGGTCTGCTGATTACTCCTCTCACTACCCGCTGTGGGTCAAGACGTGCCCCTGGTCTATCTTGTGCTGACCCCCCACCTCTACCCTGGAAGTCCCACATATCAAAATAGTTTGGCACTTTATTGAGGATAAACTCGTAGTAGAGTTTCCTCAAAAAGTATTGTGGGACCTCATTATTATTGCATGGAGGATGGTCAAAAACTATCCACCACCTCTGCCCGAAATTGTCCCTTATCACTTGATTGTTCCACCAATGGATAGGGAACCTCTTGCATGTAATGGGTGGAGGTTGATTTGTTTGTGGGTTTGTGAAAATTGAACACAAGTCTAATTTTGTAATTTGTAATTTTTACACATCTTGGTATGACAACTTGTCTGCATAGTAATCTCTAAACTCTCTATTTTTATCCGTCCAACTAGTTATTTGCTTGCTAATTGAATCTACATTTGATAACATAGACTCAAGAGATTCGGCAAGCGTGGACCTATGCAAGGTTGAAGTGGAAGGATCTTTCAACCTCGCAATTATATCTTCAATTTCCTTTTTGTTGTTTTCAATTTGCCCTATTATATTTTCTTGTGTTCAGGGGCATGTCAAGGAATGAATGGAGGAGGTTGTTGTTCTGTAGGTATTTCCTCCTCAGGATTTTGTGGATTTTGAGGAGGAGGAGGAGGAGGTGCATTAACATTTCCTGACAATTAACGAAATATACATCAAAAAACACAAAAACCTACCTATTTAGAAACAAATTCAAACAAAAAAAACAAATATAACTCACCCCTTTGGCGTGCTCGACGTCGTGGCGGCATTTTGGCGACGAATCGATAAACTTTTTGTGTTGAATAGTGTTTTGCAAAACGCAAGTGCACTTTCGAGGGTTTGCAAGCTGCGGGTTGAGAGGAGAAAATAGGAAAATGAAATTGGAAACTTTTTTTTTTATTTATAGGAAGTTATAACGTGCTCGCGTTATGACTTAATTTTTTTTAAAATTAATTTGGCCACTTTTTGGCCCCCCATCTTCTTGCACTTACCCCACAACAAGTAAAAACAATATAAAAGCCATAAAATATAAATCAATCTTGTTAAAGGGAGCCCCCTTGTTTAAATAATTTGTAAGAGAAAAGATCCAAAGGAGAACAAAGCTCTAGTATGCATCTAAGTTGAGGGAAAAATAAAGGTTAGCACCATCATCAAGTGTACAACAAACACTTTCTAGCTAAGTATATTTGATGTTTAGTGTATAACAAGTTAATCCCACTAATTTCTAGGCAACATGTCCTAGTAGGTACCTAGTCATACTTATTGAGTGTGATCCCCAATTTGGCACATTTACATGATAGAAAGAAATGCCCAATTAGTAATTACACCTAACTATGAATGGATGCCCAATTCAATAAGCTATACCTGATTGGGATTGGATTCCAAATTGGGTAGAGCTCACCCTCTTTCCAAGTCCAAAGAGGCATAGACAAGAGGCCTCCCAAGACCAATATATAATAATATAAATTGGATACTTAAGTGAATAGTTAACTATTATTTGACACAATTGGGAATTTATAACAAATTGGGAGTGGGTGCCCAATTTGTTAGGTTTGACCTTCTTGTCTAGTATAAAAAGGTGATATTATCTGGTTTTGTCATTTGAAGAGCTAGGGTGATTGCTATTCCTATTACTTAAAATTGTTATTTCATGGGAATCACCTACCCTCTAAAAACTAGTGTGCATCCATGAAAAACAACTTCCCCTTAGGAAGTTTGAAACTTAGAGGTCCTAATAAGTTTTGGTTAGTGTTTGAGCATTGATTTTCATCAACTCAAAGTCAATGGAAGGGTGTGTGCAAGAAGTTGTGTCCACTTTTTGGCCAAAAAGTGGAAGTGTTTTCCCTGATTTTCAGAATTTGTCACATTTGACCTAAAAATTTGAAGCACTTAAACGTGGAATCTTGAAAAACGTCACTAAATATGAAATGTAGTACTCGGAGTCTAGTTTCCAAATATGTCATTTTTTTCAATACCCAGATGATAGAAATTGATTTTGAATAGGCGTTTCTAAAAACCACTGTTTAAAAGTCACTTTTTTACTATATCATGTACGTGTACGTCATCCATATTTTGACCTAAATAATCATATTTTTCAAAATACTTTTGGGAAAAGATTTGTAACTCACTGAAGCACGTTTTCCATATTTTTTTGTAATTTTTTATTGAATATTTTTTTTATTAATTTTTTATTGGCCATTTTTGTTCTTTTAAAAAATTATCGTGTACATCATGCATAAGATGACCTAAACTTAACATTTTTTGAATTTTTTTTTAAATTGAAAAGAATTGTCTAAAGTACGTTTTTGTACAATTTTTTTTACAAAAAAATATTTTAATAAAAAGTTATTAAAATACTAAAAAACCCTGATAATTCAAGTTTATGGACCTATTTCATCAGAAATTGATTAAAAAATAGAAAAATTAATCCAATTGTAAAAAAATTACATATTTAGAATCTACACTGTCTCATCTATAATAGGTTTTAATTTCGTCAAAATATTCTGCAAAATAGACCTTCAGATATATGCCCAAAGTCACTATTTTGTTGTGACATTGATAGGACCTTTAAGGACCTTCAAGTTGTAGGTCAAACCAGGTCCAGAGGTCAGGTTCGGGTCCCCAAAGCATTTTCCGAACCGGGTTACAAAGCAAAACCTGAGCTTAAAATTCAAATTTTAAATAATGGGATCCCGTTTCATACTCCACTGGTGCAAAAAAAATGGGATCCCGTTTATTATTTGTCCATTTTTTTTAATAAGACTGTACTATGACTGTTAGCCCTGCAACTTGCTCTACAGTATGACCGACAACGACATTTGCAGCATTCTCTACCATCTTTTTTTCTTTTGTAGGTCCATCAACTTGGAATATTGTTTGAATTTTGATAGAAGCCATCATTGAGACACTGTTTGAGTGAAATTTTGTTGAATTGGTACTTGTTTGAAGGACTTGAACAAAGAAGAAAGGCTTTCAAGTTTTTGACATTCATTTGTACATGCTTCATAAATTTTTTAATCATGGGATCACAAAGTCTAATAAGAGGAAAGATAGGAAGCTATTAACCCCTGAAGAAATTGAAGCAAAGAGAGAGAAGGAGGCAAAAAGAAAAAGAGAGAAGAATAAAGATTCAATCAATGAATAATGCTGAAGCATCCAATTCCACAACTATTGAAGATAAAAACATTGAGGAGACCATGGATGTAGACGATGTAAACTTGCAAGAGGTGAATATGGAAACTAATACGATTATACAAACTACTCCTAGTATGTCTTCAAATCCCTCTATCAATGCTATGGAGAATGTTTCAATAGGCACAAATCCAAGTACTTCTTCAAATCCACCTTTGAATGAAATGG
Source organism: Cunninghamia lanceolata (assembly GCA_027924645.1). Classification (NCBI taxonomy): domain Eukaryota; kingdom Viridiplantae; phylum Streptophyta; class Pinopsida; order Cupressales; family Cupressaceae; genus Cunninghamia; species Cunninghamia lanceolata. Next base: position 240,531 of record BSBN01001315.1, on the reverse strand, counting down.
AAATAGTGTTGATAGGAGATTTAAAACAAGCTGGATATAACAATGTTGAGATTGATAATATTCGGAGAGATCAAAATTTGAAACAAATTGTTGTTGAAAATGAAAATGAAAATCCTTTTGTTGAAAATGAAAATCCTTTTGTTGAAAATAAAAATGAAAACCATTTTGTTATTGAAAATGAAAACGAAAATCCTTTTGTTGAAAATGAAAATGAAAACCATTTTGTTGTTGAAAATGAAAAACATTTTGAAGTTGAAAATGAAAATGAAAATCCAGGATGTGATGTTGAAAATGAGAATTTTTTTTTCAAAATTGAAAGAGATGTTTTGGATAATCTTCCTGGTAAAATTTCTTGGATACAAATAAGAACACATGCCAATAGATTATACAAGGAATTTTTTTATTGTAAAAAACTATCATTTCAATGTCAACTAATGATGCAATTAATGAGAATGTGGAAAATGAGAAAAGTAATGATAATGTTAGGCATTTTTGTTAAACCAAGAAGAAAAGATCAATCACTAAAACATGCTATGTCTACTGTTGCTAGTGCCATTGAGTCTATTGGAAGTAATAGTCGATCGAAAGATAAGAATGCAGCAAGACGAGCTATAACAACTGCTATAGTGAATAAAACAACTTTGAATAGAAGAATGGTAAGCAATATTAGTGGAATTCTAAAAATACATCCTAAAACATTGGTAAGAGCGGCAAAAAGAAGAGAAAGTATAGAAAATGATCCAATTAACCAATGTTGGAGTTTTAGTGGTTGACTCCCAAGATCTGACATGAAATTGAATGTTGAAATTAGATCTTTGATCGAAAAATATTGGCATGATAATACTAGGGTATCATCTAATGCTAGAGGTGTTTTAAAATTAAGAGTGGGGTCCAAAGTTCGCGATCCTCATCCAAAACACCTATTAGATACAACACAAACTGAATTTTATAGAAAATTTTGTGATGAATTAGTGTTACCTGGTAATATTAAAATAAGTCAAAGATCTTTTGAAAAATGCAAACCATGGTATGTAAAGATTAATAAGCAACGAATATCTTGTTGTTGTAAAACACATGTTCAATTTCGTTATTATTATGATGTGTTTCAATATATACGTTGTACTTTACATAGTAACATGATTTTACAGGAATGTGATATTAATATGCCAACTGAAGCAATAAAAGAGTTTATATCAAGTTTGTTCTGTGAAAGATCTAATGAAAAATTATTTTATTTAAGTTCATGTTGTATATCGAAAAATTTAGATTTATAAATGGAAATGATCAAACAATTGAAATGCATAACCTAAACCCAAATAATTCAATACCTCGAAGATGCAAGATGAGCTCGATTGATTGATCAATTTGTTGTGTTGATTGCTCGATTCCGCAGCATAACATTAAGATGAAGATGCTAGAATGAATGATGCAAAGGCTCTGATGATATTTCAACAGCATGTGGGTACTTGAGGCTCAATGCATGCTAATGGCTTATGAGGGGGTTGATTTATAGAAAAGGCTTGGTTCAAATGGATGGTTAAGATTAAAAAGCTAAATGATTGATGTGGATGGCTAGGATTGATTCGGTTATCCCACTCTTCAAGGGAGTTGTAGTCATTTGACAAGTGTCAAGGAGGATAGGGCTCATGTGTGCTCGTGTACATAAAGAGTACTACATATAAAAGATATTAAATAAAGGTAGTAGTACCACTTATCTTTTTTTTAATGAAAGAAGCACACATGTCGGCTAAATGATAAGATAAATTAATTAAATAAATAAAATTTATTTAATTAATTGGAAAGTCAGCTTATGATGAGAACTTAATTCAAATAAAATATTTGAATTAGTTGGGATATGAGTTGGATATTAATTAAATAAATAAAATTTATTTAATTTATTGGATAGTGGGATTAGGATATGATTGGGAAATTAATTAAATAAATAAATTTATTTAATTAATTAGCTAATGGATAAATAGGATTAAGAGTGGGATTTAGGACAAAATGCTACATGATGTCTAAGTGATGTTTTTGACAAGGTGTTGCTAGACATGGACAAATTTAGGACAATTTTGAGTGTCTACATTTTGCCCCTCTTTGAGATGATGTTCGAGATGATATGCTTTATGTCGAGTAACATCATTTCAAAGAAGTTAAGGTATGGATAAAGGAAAAGGATAGTGATGATGATGATGTAGGAAAGATAGGGTGATGATGCCCCCTCGAGAGGATAGGCGGGTTGGACAAACACGGGTAGGCTCTCGAAAAGAAATGGTTTGGCTAAGAAAGATAGCTAAGGGAATGGATAGAAGAAATGAAGATGCGTTATGCTGCAATGAAAGTGAGAAACCATGATGTTTGATATAGCACTAGATGTTATGCACCAAGGTAGAAGGACCAGGGTGACGATGTGTCTCATGCCCCAGCGTAATACAACCTTATCTGGATACAAGATATGAATATTAGCTGGATTGATACCGATATAATGCAAATGCAAGATAAAATGATAACACACACAAGCAAGCAAGCAAGCACGCACAAATGATACAAAAACAAACAAGGTATTGCCCCTGTTAAGCTGTAAACCAATGATTAATTGCTGATTATTTTGATGATAGTTGATAGTGTTGTCATTGCGGGGAAAGCTATATCCCTAGATCAACACAAGGTTGTTGGCTGAGTTGGTTGGCTGATTGGCTGATTAATTTGGCTTACAACAAGGCTGGGATCAAGACCATGGATTGCGATTGGATAACTTGGCTTGATTGATTAACTTGATTGTTATAGCTTAAGGATGGGCTTGCGTTTGGATCGTTGCTTGGAATGATTTGAAGATGGTGAAATGCTGATTAGATTGATTTGATGAAATGTTGGTGATGTGATGATATGTGATGGATTGAGCTACTTTTGATTTGTTGAAATGATTGGATTTGTTTTGATGGCTAGCTTGATGTGCATTAGTTTTGATGTTTGTTATTGCTAGGTTGATTGTTTTGATGATTAGATTATTTTGATTGATGATAGTGATGCTGTGATGATTAGAGTGTCCACTCAATCTAAGCAGGAGCAAGTGTTCTGAGTGTGCTCAAAGGATGTAAAATAAACAAGGTATTGCCTTTGTCAAGTCATAAACCAATGATTGATTGTTTGATTGATGATGATAGTGTTGTCATTGCAGGGAAAGCTATATTCCTAGATCAACACAAGGATGTGGGAACGCTATATCCCATTGATGATGATTGATGATGATTGATTCAGTTTATGACAAGATTAGGATCAAAAACCTGTTGATTTGATTAGATAATGTTCCTTGATTGATTGGCTTGCTTGACATGGATTAGTATGGCTTGGATTTAAGATCATTGCTTAGATTGATTTGATTGGAAATGGATTGATTGAAATGGATGAATGAATGTTATTGATAGGAAGAATTGACGATGATGAAGTGGATTGATTTTGATTGAATGTTGATGGAGTGGATTGTTTTGGATTGATGATGATTGGTTTTATTTCTTGGATTTTTCGTTGGATAGTTGATTTTTTGGATTTTTAACATATTTTGATTTTTTTGTGTTTTTTGGGATATTTTGATTTTTTTGGATTTTTAATGTTTTTGGGAAAATGCCAATGGATTTACAATTTGGGTAGCCTTTGTGCTTGATACCAATGACAAGGGAGAAAACCAAGTCTAGGTGCAAGGATGGATGAATGGATTGGATGGATAAAAGGATGGATGATAGTGGATAAGATGAAAGACTGATGATAGTTGGATGGGATGGAAGGTTCATGAGAGTTGGATGGATAGATAAGAGGATAGGCCATAAAAAGAATGGATGCATGCCTCATGATAAATGGATAGGTAGGCTATAGTGGAAAGCTCATGATAAATAGATGGGGATAAGCTATAAGATGGAAAGCTTGTGATAAGGATACGCCATAGTGGATGGATCATAAGGGAGCTAGGATGTGATCTCCAAAGGCTATGTGGCATAAGAGGAAATTGCCCCATTCTAGGTGGTAATGCTTAGGATATTACATGACAAAGTTCATGACCATGGGATGACATGATAGGTTTTACACAACAAGGTGTATGATAGGTGGATAATGATAATATGGATTGATGAGGAAGGGATGAGGTATACCAAGAGATATCCAAAGCATGTTTCAAGATTTTGCCCCTGTGTCTTCATCAAAATCAAAAGGCAGAAGGATGGATGAATGGATAAATGGGTTCAATAGGATAGGCTTGTTTATGTAATGGCTAATGATGGTAGGATAGGATATGGCAAGATAGGACATGATAAGATGGAAAATGATAGGTTGGAAATGATAAGATGGGATAGATAGTTTGGAAATGGATAGGTTAGATGAGACAATGTGCCCCCAAGTGTAAGTGACATAGAAGATCAACCTACACATGACGCCTATTTGCCAGGTGTTCATCATGGTACTTATCCAAGGCGACTGTTTACCAAGTTTTCACCGTTGGACGAAAGGATTTCTCTTTACTTTTTTGATTGATTTTTTTTTTCTTTTTGCTTTGATGGGATAGCATGACAATTACACATGGCACCTATTTGCCAGGTTTTCACCATGGTAATGGATAGGAGGGACTCAAGTGGCTAGTGCTATGTGAGGTGATAGTGTCCCATTAGAGATGGATGTCATCGCATGGACCATGTCATTATGCTCATAGATGTTGATAAGGGATTGCATGGATGGGAGATGGATTAGGTAGATAATGGATTATGATGTAGAATTATGGTAGGGTAGGCTAGTAGCTTATGGTGTGGATTTATATAGGCTTATGGAATGAATATGGATGAAAAGTTTATGCCAAAGCATGGACCATAGGGATTGCATGGGGGGGATATGTAGGATAATGGAGGGAAGATGGGGAGATGTAGTTATGTGGCGGTGCTGCGGAGTGGAAGGGAACCATGACCAACGGCTGCACACACCGTGATAAACATTGAAGCTTTTGATGAGATGGTGGTGTAGGAAGCAATGGGGATGTTTTCTTAGGAGATGGTTGATGAAGTGATTTAAGAACCCACATAGATTTAGTATTTTTAATACTTTTGCTTTGCTTGTGGGATTTTTGAAGGGAATGGAAGTTTTGAATGGAGATAGGTGATTGGGATTCTTGAGATGTGGATGAGGATGCCTCGTTCATTTTGTTAGTTATTTGCTTAGGAACCCAAACCATTTTGCTTTTGGGCTTTGCTTTTGAAGGTATGGGCTTGGATAGCTTTTTAGATTGCTTTGCTTTGGTTATTTGCATTGATTTTTCATGTTTGTGCCCTAAGGCATGAGAGTCCTTAGGATTTTTGGTAGGACTTTTAGCTTTGTAGGTAGAGACATAAAAATTTTTGCTTTTGAATCCCATGGGGTGGGTGGAGTGGATGGAATTATTGGAAGCTTTATGTTTAAATGATGTGTGCTTTTGTTGGTCATGATTAGAGATGTAAGGATACTTATGAATGATATGTATGTTAGGTGTTGGAAGCAATGGTGGCAAGGTGGATGGAGGGATATTTGGAGTTGGTAAAAGTGGAGGCAAGGTGGATGGTGGAAGGTGTATGGTCACATGCTTTTGCTTTGCTTGTGGGATTTTTGAAGGGAATGGAAGTTTTGAATGGAGATAGGTGATTGGGATTCTTGAGATGTGGATGAGGATGCCTCGTTCATTTTGTTAGTTATTTGCTTAGGAACCCAAACTATTTTGCTTTTGGGCTTTGCTTTTGAAGGAATGGGCTTGGATAGCTTTTTGGATTGCTTTGCTTTGGTTATTTGCATTGATTTTTCATGTTTGTGCCCTAAGGCATGAGAGTCCTTAGGATTTTTGGTAGGACTTTTAGCTTTGTAGGTAGAGACATAAAAAATTTTGCTTTTGAATCCCATGGGGTGGGTGGAGTGGATGGAATTATTGGAAGCTTTATGTTTAAACGATGTGTACTTTTGTTGGTCATGATTAGAGATGTAAGGATACTTATGAATGATATGTATGTTAGGTGTTGGAAGCAATGGTGGCAAGGTGGATGGAGGGATATTTGGAGTTGGTAAAAGTGGAGGCAAGGTGGATGGCGGAAGGTGTATGGTCACATGCTTTTGACATTTATAGGATGATGGAGATGGAATGGCTACATATGTTTTGGGTATATGATGGGGGGTGTGATGGAAAGTGGTAGGTTTAGGATGCATGAAAGGATTACCAACATCTTGGCCTTGTTTACCTTGGGGTGTGTATCCAAGGCCATATGAGCATGGAGGGATTTTGACATGGTTTGGCTCCAAAATACCTTGTTCATAAAGGCCTAGACATTTACCTTGGTAGTTCATGTTTTGGAGGATGCGATTGACTATGGGACTAGATGTGTTTTGGGAACTAGACTTGAGTTCTTTATTAGATGGAGAAGATGAAATGGAGGACAATGGTTGTTGTTGTGCTAAGGAAGAACATTCATGGAGGAAGGTCGTAAGACTACTAGGACATGATGGTGGACTTGAAATGGGATCGATGGTAGATATGGAGGGAGGATCATTAGCATTGTGTTCACTAAGATCCAAGTTATTTGTTTGATTTTCTATGCTTATGTGTTCTTGAGAGGCACATGTCTCATTATGACAAGTGGATGTTTGCTCATTATGGATAGGGCTAGATGGAGGATGACTAGGAGCAATTTGGATATCTCACTCATGGATGGTCATGGGATTATGGATAGGATCAAGGTACTTTTTAATAGGTTCTTCATCATAGATATCATCTTGATCATGAGATAGATAAAGTTTTGCCAAATGGATCATCATGGTTTTCATGATTTTAGCTAGAACCTTGATCATAACTATGAGCAAAAATAGGATTAAGTGGGCTATAAAAGGGATAAATTTGCTCATGAATGAGGTCATGGTGATGGCTAACAGCTTGAGGGCAACCCATAAGTAGGTCATGGATTGGTTGAATGTAGAGGTGCTTTGATCTTGATTAAGATTAAGGTTCAATATTTCCACATGTTTAAGATTATGCTCTTGACATACCTCTTGACTTTGGATGGAAGTGGAAGGTTCTTGAGTGGACTTGATAGGCTCTTGATAGTTATCAACATGAAGGCATGATGGCTCTTGACTTAGGCTTGTGGTTGAAGACTCTTGAATAGACTTGTTGGCTTGTAGGTCACATGATGGGCTTAAAGGGCTCGGTATGTTAATGGAAGGCTCTTGAAGAGGCTCAAGAATATGTGAACCACATTATGAGATTATAGGATTGGACATGACCTTTGGAAGTTCATTGGTAGGCTCATGAATTAGTGTTTGACATGGGGGTAGTTTATTCCTATCTAGTAGCCAATGGATCACATCCTTTGCAAGTGTATGGGTGGATGGGAAATATAATGGATGGATGATAATGGTAGATGGTGTTGGATTAGGATTAGGATGAGGATTAGGTTGAGAGCTAATTGGATTGGGTGGATTAGGATTTGGACTAGATGGGGGTGATGTGGCACAATTTCTCATTATAGGTGGGTACACCTTGTAAACAATTGAGATAAATATTGGGCATTGATTTGTATTATGGCCTTTGGTCCTATGGTATGCACAATAATCATGTTCATCATATGGACTTTCTTCACATGGTTTGACTTTAGGAAGTTCAATGAGTTTTGCTTCAAGCATCCTTTGTAAAACTCTCTCAGCCGCATCCTTTGGTGAACGATTAGAATGACATGGTGAGGAAGGTAATGAAGGGCTTGGTGGTTTGGAAGGTAAAGGGATCAATGGACTATGATTGGGATCACATGGTGGTGTTGAGATAGGACTTGTTGGTTCATGTGATGGCATGTGATTGGATGGTGGTGGCCACTCTAGACTGGTATCTCCCTTGTCAAAGGTTATTAGATCTTGCATAGGATAACTTGGGCTTGTTTGATTTATGTACAAGGGGCCATTGGGATTTGGATATGATTCTTGTTGGAAAGGTGGATTTAGATCTATCAATGGTGCTTTGTGGTCTTGTTGAAAAGGTGTATTTGGACTTACTTGATTTATGTACAAAGAGCCATTGGGACTTGGATGTTGTTCTTGTAATATCACTTGATGGCTTTGTGGATGGGCTTGGTAGTGCATTGGAATGGTGGTATGAGGGATTGGATAAGCTTGAGGTGGATGTTCATAGGTTGATGTGGTATTGACTTGGTGGATAGTTGGATTAAGTTGATATGAAGTGGATGGATATGACATGTGGATATGAGGTGGATTAGGTTGGTATGGAGTGGTTAAGGATTGTTGTACTTGTCGAGCTTGACTAGTGGCTAAAAGGTGTTGGACTTGGGCTATGAAGTGTTGTAGTTGAGGTGATTGGCTTGCATGGGGTTGAGCTCTTTGGAGGAAGAATTGTAATATTTCAATGGCATCTTGGTTGAGGGGTTGTGATCCTTGATAAAGATTTTGGAGGAATCTTTGGAATTTAATTTCTAGGTCCTCTAGTGTAGACATGTTGTCACCAAGTGTTTATCTTAAGTCCTTTTAGCAAGTGCCTGCTTAGGGATTTGGATGATGATGTGGAATGTTTAGATGATGTGTTTAGATTGATTTGTTTATGTGTTTGTTGTTTAGAGCTTGATTTGGCAATGTTCAAACAAATGATTATGCATATACACACATGAATCACTCACACAAGACACATAAGCAAGTTTTAGTTTGGAAGAATGTGATGATGGTTAAGCAAGCACGTGAAGACAATTCAACAAGTCCTAGTTAAGACAAGGCCACTATCACAAGGAGGTTCTAGTGAAAATCTGGGGGACCGGCACCCCACGAGCATCCAGCAAGCCACTTAAGACTTTAACTAACCCTACTAGGAGTTTTAATATACACAATGGTACACCTCCTTTCGAGTTAGCACTGTATGGTGAGCACTAATACCGGTTAGACTTGGCTTTCACCTTATCCTCTGATTTTTATAGCGGACCGGATGAAAGTACCGCTTGAGGTCGTTCCCTTGGGGTGGATACCAAGGCAGGCCTCTCTAAGGCTAAACAAAAGCAACACAAGTAAATGTTTTTGATCTCCAAGTTCGTGTTGGGACGCGAGGAGAGAGCATACACATTTACTTGGTCACACTCGCATGGGGTTCATTAACCTTAGAAATTCCATGTGTGGAAGATAATGCAAGCACTTGTTTATTTTAAAACCCAAATCCAAATGTGATGAAAGACAATGGTTCATTTTAGCCCAATGTTTTGATGTGAATTTGCAAACAATTGTTCGTTTTATGCCCAAAATCCAAATGTGTTTGCAAACAATGATTAGAAGATGAAAGAGATGAAAGATTAGAATGAGTGCACCTGATACAATCACTCTCCAATTTGCTGTAGATGTTGATGCCAATGCTGCTTCAGCGCCTTAGATGCCCTTACAAGTCACCAATTCCAAAAAGAAACAAGTAAACTTGCAAAGAAGATGATTACATGAAAAGATGAAATCTGAAAATTCTGATGAAAATGATCTGATATAGAAAAATAGATTGCATAAACAGAAAGTTCAGGAGATTCTAAGCAATTTGAAAAAAAGTTTCGCTGAAAAACGATCAAAATTGCTCAAGTTATGCTCAAATGAAGTTTGCAATGAACCTAAACTTTGACTGATAAAAAAAGCCTAAAAAATAGTACAATCACCTGATAAAAGTGGTACAGTTGTGAAGCTTGTCCTCCCAGCTTTCCAACGAGTCCTTGTTTGTGCGATTTGGCCTCCGTATGTGAAAGTTATGATAGAAATACCAAGATGCACAATGACAGCAAGCAGAAGTAAGTTACAGTTGCCAGATGCGACATACTGTTGATCAGAGGCGATCTGTATTTGCGACAGGTGGGATCTTGCAGATCAAATGTGACATGAAAAATACTAGATGCGGTTCCTGTAGGCTTATAAGCGATGAAGAAAAGCCAAAAGTGACCGATTTGGGCCTATAAGCGACCTGTATGTGCAAAATAACAATACGCTACAGAAACCCTAACTCTACAAAACGTGATCACTGTTAGACTGAAAGCGATTCATTTATACCAAAAGTGGGTACTTTCAAGATAAAATTGATACAATTCATGCCAAAGGCGATGTCTATCCGGATAAAAGCGATCCACAAAAGCATTGTAGGCAGCTGATTTAAGTGCAGAAGCGACACGAATATGCAGAAAGCGGTGGTTTTTTGGTCATAAGCGATGCAAAAATAGATGGAAGCGACAAGTAATGGCTTATATGCGACTAACAAAATGCCAAAAGCGACACATAATAGCCCAAAAGCGATCTGGAGAGTTTTAGGAGACAGAATGCAAATGTTAACCATAAGCGACCAAGTTTACCATATGCTATCAGTTTTTGTTCAAAAGCGAGCACTGTTTGTTTAAAAGCGGACCAAATTTGACCATAAGCGACTGCTGTTTGCCCAAAGGCGAGCTGATTTAGCCCAGGCGAATGTTGTTTGATCATAAGCGACCTGAATTACCAGAAGCACATTGTTGCAGTCCGGTTGTTGTTTTCTTCACCAAACGCTCCATTTTTCATCAAATTTAGGCAAATTTGTACTCAAAGTTTATGGAAATGGCCTCCCGGACGCAATGGTGAGGTTAGATTTGGGCTAAGAGATCATCTACATACATATTTAGCCAAATATTTGCAAACTAGGGTTAGAAAAATGTAAATTTTTGCTACAAAAGCTTACAAAAATGAAAGATTGGCGCTCCAAGAGATCTAAACTTCATAAAAACAACTCAAACAAGAGAGGTTAATCAAGGACGTGAGTCCCACCGGGCGTGCCAAATGTATATCGAAAAATTTGGATTTATAAATGGAAATGATCAAACAATTAAAATGCATAACCTAAACCCAAATAATTCAATACCTCGAAGATGCAAGATGAGCTCGATTGATTGATCAATTTGTTGTGTTGATTGCTCGATTCCGTAGCATAACATTAAGATGAAGATGCTAGAATGAATGATGCAAAGGCTCTGATGATATTTCAACAGCATGTGGGTACTTGAGGCTCAATGCATGCTAATGGCTTATGAGGGGGTTGATTTATAGAAAAGGCTTGGTTCAAATGGATGGTTGAGATTAAAAAGCTAAATGATTGATGTGGATGGCTAGGATTGATTCGGTTATCCCACTCTTCAAGGGAGTTGTAGTCATTTGACAAGTGTCAAGGAGGATAGGGCTCATGTGTGCTTGTGTACATAAAGAGTACTACATATAAAAGATATTAAATAAAGGTAGTAGTACCACTTATCTTTTTTTTAATGAAAGAAGCACACATGTCGGCTAAATGATAAGATAAATTAATTAAATAAATAAAATTTATTTAATTAATTGGAAAGTCGGCTTATGATGAGAACTTAATTCAAATAAAATATTTGAATTAGTTGGGATATGAGTTGGATATTAATTAAATAAATAAAATTTATTTAATTTATTGGATAGTGGGATTAGGATATGATTGGGAAATTAATTAAATAAATAAATTTATTTAATTAATTGGCTAATGGATAAATAGGATTAAGAGTGGGATTTAGGACAAAATGCTACATGATGTCTAAGTGATGTTTTTGACAAGGTGTTGCTAGACATGGACAAATTTGGGACAATTTTGGGTGTCTACACATGTATTTTTAGAGAATGCACTAGTTGTGGTAATTTTTCTTTGTTAAGAGTTTGTATGCATGAAAGTGTTGAAAATGATTTTGGACAACAATTAGTGGATGTTAAAAGATTTAAGAATATTGAATATTCTTTAAAAGATAGAAAATTTGGAAAGCATTGTGATTTAATTACAGAAAAGGTTAGTGTGCATGCATTCATATCAGAATTTAAGAGTAAAATTGTACCAAAATATGTCAAGCACTCTCAACAAGATCGATGGCTTGATGGACAATTTCGTGAATGTAGAAACACATTTCCAGTTGGTACTATACTATTATTGGTTGATTTTGTGGAAAACTATACTTTAGCTTCGCAAGAGGAAATTCAATCACAATATTACAATTTAGTGCAAGTTGCTATGTTTGTTCATATTGTTTATAGACATGCAAATGATAGCATAGAGAATGATAGAAAAGTTTTGAGGGAGTATCATTTCTATTTGAGTGACAACCAGTTACACTCATGAGAGTTTGTTCAATATTGTTTCAATATACTTTATACAAATTTAAGAGAAAGAGGAATCCATATAACTGAACATCTTATATGGTCAAATAATTGTACGAGGCAGTTCAAGAATGCTTAAATGTTCTATTGGTTAAGTAGGGTTCACAAGGAGAATAATATCTAACATATGTAGAATTTTTTTGAAGCTGGACATGGTAAAGGAGAACATGATGGAGTTGGTGCGTCTATTAAAAGAATTCTTGCTAGACAACAATTGAAATTTGAGGATACAGTAAAATTTAAAGATGCACGTGGGATTGTAGATTGGTACAATACAAGATTATGTACACCTGGATCAAGCAAGTACTCTACAGTTCATCGATTCTTTTTGTTGGTTGAAGAAGAAAATATTCTTCCTAGACTTGATTGCTAGACAATCAGTGGATCTACTAAATGGCATTCATTTAGGAGTTCGAATGCAAGTACATGGACTATCTAGACAAGGGAGCTTGCATGTTTTTGTCAGTTTTGTATTTCAGGAGATTGGGAAGTATGTGAGAATACATAATGGGTTGAAGAGTGGAAGCAAAGACCATTGACACTTGCACAAGCACATGATCAAAATGAAACAACAATTAAAGACAATGATCAACTGGTTGCATCAGACGATTATGACCATGTTTCAGACCTTGTACAAGAAGGTAATTTAATTCAAATTATTTTATTTTATTTCACTTCATTACTAATTTGTAGTTCTTTTATTTGTTTATGTGTACATATGAATGCATGTATGTTGATTGGTCAAATTTTATGGATATGTGCAAGTTATTGAATTAAAATTTATTTGCAGGACATGTGTATGCTGTTGTTGCACCAAAGAAGAATGAAGAGGAAACAAAATATTGGTTGGCTCGTTGTGTAGAGACTAAACATAAGTTAATAGCACCTCGAGAAGATGATGATGGATTTCCTTATCCAATAGGTTTGGTGATCCCCTTAAGACATCCCCTTAAGCAAATTTTGATAAAAAGTCTTTGATCCCCTTAAGCAAATTTTAAGAACTTCTTTGATGATGGCTATCATTATCCAATAGGTTCGGTGGTGGATGTTGGCACTTGGCTACGGAAATACCTAATAAGGAAGAATGGTTTGCCTGCATTCGAAGATTATGAAACACATAAGAAGATTATACACTACTCACATTTGGTGTCGGCAACAAATATAAAACTAGAGAGGTATCGTGGAAAACCTACAAATAAAGAGCTATGGATAATTTCTATGGAAGACCATGAGACAATCATCGATGCATTGGAAAAAAGAGAGGATGGAGATGGTACAATGGAATAAGTAAATACAGGTAAATATAGTTAAATATATTTATATTGTTCTTTTAAATACATTAAATACATGTTTTGATATTTCTTGTGCGTTATTAGTTGAAATTGATTTAAATTGTCCTTTTATATCCTTAGGCCATCATCACAAATTCATCAAATACTTTGAAACAAAAACTTAAGAGGATGCAAATTAAACCTATATCTACAAATGTGTGAGGCACTTGTAAATATAGGTACAAATTGTGTATATCTAAATAGTTTTATATAAATTAAAATACATGTTTTGATGATATATTGATAAATTGCTTGTATTATTTTTATATCAGGCGGCATGAAGACTTGCTACATTCCCCACAAGTTTTGGATTTTCTTGAGATGACATAACCACATTTTGTAAACATTATTTTTAGTTGGCATATATGTACTACACAATTACATTATTACACATTCTGTACATAAATTTGTATGCATGTGTATGTACACAATTTTATACTCTACACTTTTATATATCAAAATTATTATTCTATATATTTTATTTGTTAAATATGCATGTTTTTCTACTTTGAATTTACTTTAAATTTAATTTTATTATATTGTTAAATTTGGCTTCCTTGGGCAACTTCACCAAATTTTGAGAACTTAAGACATCCCCTAAAGACATCATAAATTAGGACCCCTTAAGACATCCAAAAAGTTAGCATCTTTGTAGGTTAATTAACATGGCCAATTTGAAGTTGTTAATGGACCACAGTACATCCTACGTGCAGTTATGTTTTTTCTATGTTTTAATAACCATATCTCTCTCAATCCAGCCATTACACTATCATCTTTATTCTATCCTTAAAATTTCTTCTTTATTTGACATGCTCAATAATGAAGATGAACTATTATATGTCCATGATGTGAATCATGCATGTATATGTCCTCTCTATGTTAGCAATGATATGAAATTAACATATGTACTACATCTAAGAGAGGGACTCAAAACTACATGGATATCACCTAATACACCTTCATCAAGTCTAATAATATACATCATATATCTAGAATGATGTAGTATTGGTCCTCAATAATATTCTCACCCTTCTCCTTCTCACCTTTATTTTGCAATTTTCTTATAAAATCTATTAGATTGGGATTAAAAACTTAGTATTCTAGATTAGTATCTAGTCTAAGATGTTAAATTTTTACCATGTTTGAAATTGTTAAAATTCCTTGGTAAGACTTGTATGTATTCATGTATGAAATTATTAATGAATGTCTAAAAATGAACATGTACATGTTTGCTTTATCTTTCTTGCTAAGTAACAAGAATAATTGCAAGCAATGCCTTGTGTTTCATTCCTTTGATTTCATTGGAGCCCCTCATATGGGACAATCGACATCTACCACTATGTTATTCACACAAACCAAATTTTCTGATAAAGAACCTTGGGGGAAGAAGTTCCCTTTCAAGTAGGGAACAACTAGTTTCATATATTATTGTGTCAAAATATGCATCAACAAGTGGTGAATCAATTTTGCACATCATCAACATTATTCTTCTATTGTTGATATTAGAACTAAGTAATTAATTCATCATTTAATTATCATATTATTACTATCAATTTATCAACCTAACTCTAGATTTTATCTAGTTTAATAATGCTTAATTATTTGCATTAGATTAATTAGCCTAGAGAATTTATGTAAATCATTTATTTATTTACATTTATTAGTGAGCCCAACATTGCTTACATGACTTAAGGTTCCCCCTTAGGGTTTCTCTTTCATTAGGATTTTTTAGATCAATAATTTCTAATTAGTTTATCATATTTGGATATCTTGTTAGGGTTTATATGCTCTATTTTATTGTACTTTATAGTTATATCTTTATTTAGGTTTTCATAGATCATTGATATATCTAGTCTTTTACCCAATCTAACCACCATTACTTTGGCCTTCAAGGTTTGAAACATCTTGCACTCATGTCTACTTGTGAATCACACGTATATGCATAACATATGTTAGCATATTCTTGAAGGCCTAGCTAGACAATCACTTGTATAAATACATGTGCTATATAATGTATAGATAGAGAAGTTCATACCATTAAATTGTGGCATGTATAACACTATACAATTCTTCTTTCATCCAATACAATTATATTACAAAAGTCTTATGCTCATCTTGAATGTGTATTTGCATACTAATCTAGAGTTTTTTAGATATTCTACAAATTCTATAACATAATGTACACTAAATTACAAGTTTGGACATCCTCTAATCCTCCTAGGATTCAAATCAAATAAGACCTTCAAAACATGTTTTTTCAAGTGGTTTTTTTTGCATATACAAGTTTTGGAAAGAACTACTCATAAATTTGTTAAAATGAAACACTTTTCAACCAAACAAAAGAGTACAGAGGAAACTTCCAGACCCCCAAAGGGTTCTAGAAAAGTCAACATGAGGATCCTACCATAAGGGAGTAGATGCCACCACAAAACCCATGAATCTAACACAAAACCCAAGATACCACTATAATTCTACAATTTCTCCTAAACTATAAAGAAAGATGAGACTTTTTCATATGTTTTCTACCATTACATACTAACCCTCCATATCTAAATTTTACCTTTACAACCTCTCTACATTGTTAAAGAACCACTATTAACATGCAGAGGAACCCACAATTGGTCCTACCACCTAATGAAAGGATTTTTTGCAAGGGTACTACTAAAACTAAAACTTAGAGACCATACCTTTTGGCTAGGAATGATTATAAACCTATGCTACAATCCATTGGAACACAAATTAACCCAACAATAAGATTCAATTTTCAAAATTTGAATATAATATTTTTGAAAATAACATGCTAATTTCACCATTGCTTAAAATGTACATAAATTATTCATTTACAACTTCCTTTATATAAAGTCACAAGGGGAAGATTACAAATATATAACCTTACAAAATCCCCAAGCTCAAGATTGCTCCTTCTAACACAAGGAATCTCTTCAATCTATGCTTTTAGTTGAACAACATAAGTGTCCAGTAGTCATTGTAGGGTTTAATATTTTAAGTTTGTTTGTCTTCCATACTATGAGAGAACCACCCTAGAAAAACACACATGTACAAATCATGAATATAAAGTATGTGTAGTTTAAGTTAGGGCTTATGTTAGTTTTTTTGTATGGAGCTTCCCCTTCTAATTTAAAGAACAATTTTATCATACACACTATTTTATTGTGTTGCATTAAAAAGGTGCGAATTAAAATACTATCAATTTTTGTGACTACTCAAAAATGGCAATTGATGACCAATTATAGGGAAATCTGCACTCGATGGCAAGTAAAGTAGATATTGATCATTTTCATTCAAAAAATGTTCTTCGGTAATTGTATCAAAACTTGTTGAATTTCTTTCAACTTTAAACTTGAATAACCACTACAAGCACTAGTTGATGTCATGTGTTCATGCATAATACATTGAATGATGTCATGTGTCACATAATTATAAACTATAAATAAAACAACAATATCCACAAGAAGAAAACAATGCCTACTTTGCTCAAATTCTTTGAGATCAAGAAAGGATTGTTTCAATGGAAGATCCTAATGTTACAGAAGTATGTCATATGTTATTTAAAGGAGACGAGGTCACACAAGTATCCAAGAAGAAAAGTTGCATTATAATTCTTATCATTAAACAATAAGATGCCATAGATGATGATCAATAAGGTTTCTTATTTTTGTATTCAATTGTTTATCCAAATAACCCACACAAGAACAAATAGAGGAAGGTCAGGTTGTATAAACTCCAGGTCCATGTTCAAAAAATATACAAAGTCCCATACATTCAAAATATAAAGTCCATGTTCAACAATATATATATAAAGTCCATGACAAACAATATATAACATAGTCCATGAAATAGTCAAATTATGTAGCCCATGAAATAACCTATCATATACTATCTCTATAATCAAGAGTCCTCTTCACACGTGAACTACTCAGATGACCTGAATCACTCTGTAGAAGAGAAAGATTTAGATGAAATAAGATGTAAGATGATTAAAAATGATTTAATGACAATTTATAAATTTATAATTTATCATAAAATTAAATTACCATGTGAGGCTGAGAGGCATGCTCTGGTGCACCTGGACCTGTCTCTACATGCTCTGAATCAATCTATTTAATACAAGAGAAAGTTCAAGTTGAAATTAGATGTAAGATGATTTTAAAAATGATTTAATTCAATTTAATTTATAATTTATCATATTTAAATTATTATATCGTAAGAGGAACTTGTTGTGCATCCTCTATTCCAGGACCTGTCTCTACAGGCTTAGTTACATGACATGTCTCAAGCTATAAAAGAAAAAGAATTTTGAACACATGTCAACATATATATCTATCAAGAAATTTACTTTAAGTTCATAATGTATATTTTAATTGACTTTAAATATAATCTAAATTTTAAATTATACCGTATCAGGCTACCCATCTCCTCTGTCCTCCTGCTCTGCATGTGTTGTGTGTTGATGAAATGTGTCACTAACAAGCTCCTACAAGGTCATTTATAAGTTAGCACATGTGTGTACAAATTAGGTTTTAAAACATATATATAATTGACTTGTGTACATGTTATAGGTACTCAGTTTTTGTTTTAATCTATTTAAAAGACTTGTACATATATTACACGTAGACATAGATATACATTTTTGAACAACCTGAAATGCAGTTGACTCCTGATATAAACTTGGATTATCCAAGTGTGCTGCAATGCTCATCCTCATTGTTGTGTCAACCTACATAGACATATATTTTTAATATATATTAAATAGTACATGCACGTTTTCAGATATAGTGATTTCAAAATAGAAAAATCTAAGTATATATAGTTATTTAAAACAATATACATACTGTAAAAGTGTTATGTGAGATGCCCAATGATGGAGGAGCACTCGAGACACCCTCAGATGGAGGATTCAATGTGGAAGAACCCTGAACCAGTTCATAAATATTTAATGTACACACATTCAAGACTGAATTACAAATTAAAATCAAGTAAATAAAATTAATATTTAAAATATAAATCATTCAAAATGTACCCCAAATGGGTGCCTGAGATGAACAGGTATTGATGAAAAATTAATTCAATCAATGGTCCCTATTGCCATCATCTACACCAAACAATTCAATTGTTAAAATATTACAATTTAATTGATCTATATGTTGATTAAAAACACGTGCTTAAAAAATTGTTATAAATTCAACATGTGTACATAACCTATATATACCTGTGTCGAATGATCAGTGGGATGATCCTCAGCAAATAGATAATCAACAAATGATTCACCCACATTATCAGATGATGCATGTGTAGTTGAAGTGGGTGTAGCTGCCTGATAAGGTCCATAACACAACTGATTGCAACTTGTACATGTATGAGGCATCGACACATGTGGAGTGGTACTAGGACCACTTCCACCATCAACTCCTCCATGGTCTCTAACCTGAGCTACCATCATAGAAGTCTGCTCATGTAGGCTACCTGAGAGTGCACTCAATGTGCCTAGTGTGGATACCACTGCACGATGCTGGAAGGGCAAAGGAATGGTAGCAACATGAGGGTCAATAAGAGGTTAAACAGACACAGGTCATTGAGGATCAACCTGTGCCCCCAACCTCTGTTGTGGCATGCCACCACTAATACCCTGGAATGATCTAAAATCAAAGTAGTTGGGTTTTTTATTCAGAACAAACTCTGCATATAATTTTCTCAAAAAATATAAAGGAATCTCACAATTAGCATGAGGTGGATAATCAAACAGCATCCACCATCTATCCCAAAAATTGGTAGACATTCCTTCATGCCTATGCTACCTAATTGATATTGTTTTCTTATTTGCAGGAATAGGTTCATTTGTAATGGGATGTCTAAAATATTGCGCTAAATGAGCTTTTGTGATTTTAAGATCCAAAATAGTCTTATAGTAGAGGCCATTAGCATAAAATTGGCACCTCTCCTCTCTCCATTTCCAGAATCCATCAAAGTATGAGTCAATAGACCTCACAAAATCTACAATGTTTTGCATCAAAGCTGCAAAATGTACCACGTGAGGTGGCATGAATTGTTCATTGCGAATGGAATTCAATTTTTCATGAATGGAATCCACATTTTCCTTAATTATGGCTCGCAAGCAAGCCTGGTCAATTCCAGGTGGGGGTGGAGGTGGGGGTGGAGGTGGCGCATCTAGAGCTGGGGGTGGGGGTGGGGCCAGATCATCTTGTGCATTGAGGAAGTCCTCAACATCAAAGTGAATATCATCCAGATTCATGATATATATAAAAACAGATATGAACCTGCATATATAGATATAAGCATACAAAATTGAGTACAAATTTAAAATTAAATCACTTGAATACATATATATATAAATTATAAATAAACATATATAATGTACATGTTCAAAAATTATAAATTATATGTATGTTTCAAGAAATTACACTTGAAATAAATTTAAATTAAACATACAGATACATACATGCATGTACAAATTTCAAAACGTAAGAGAGCTATTATATAGTGAACTAGATCTGTAATTTTCAAATTGAAATCAAGGGATTTTCATTCGAGAGCTAAAATTTGATTCTTATAGTGAGGGAGACAAGAAACATCAATTTAATACTATACAGATCAATTTAATAGTAGGGCTATTAGGACTACCATAATGAATTTGTTCTCAAGGTCTGTTATCATATGTTATGTCCAAGGTTTCAATTTTGTTAATTTTTCTATGGAGTTGGCTATTGGTTTGATGTTAAGTACTCATTCTAGGAGATCCAACATTTCCTATGGCAAAGCTACAAATAGTTTGTAATGGTTTTGGATGAATTTCTCTAACTAAATATGACTAATATGCTTGGTTGACAAACAATAGTCATGCTTGCATTGGTTTGAGCATTGGATCAATCATGAATTCATAAAATGGATATGTGTTCAAGAATATGTGAAAATTTGAGTTCAAATCCTTACCATTTGATAGGAAAGAGGAAATCATTAAATGTGAACTTTAGTATCTTGTATAATATTGTCATGACCATTAAGGACCTTTAAGATAGCCTTAAACCAATAATAGACTTGTCATGAGGGACAATGAACTACAAAGGGACAATGAAATTGTTGTTAAGATGTAAGACTCCTCTAGAGATTCAATTGCATTATCTAGATAATCAAAGAGACATAACCATGTGGTAATGATTAAATCTTCCACTTTTAAGATAGATGACGAGGTAAGAAGGTTAGGATGCTTTGTTTAACTTGTGATTGTAGAGATGATCTAGCTAGAAAAAAGATATTAGTTGATCTGGTGAACTAGCTTGATTTTGTTTCCTATTTCATATTTGCAATTGTTGTTTTCTATTTAGTTGTTAGTCACTTGACTCTTATGTGTGTTATTTAGCTTCAGACTAAGCCCATTTAATTAGTCTAAATAGTCTTAATTTGCACTAGATCTTAACACTAGATGATTGTCCCAAACCTTAAGAACAATTTAAAACTCTATTTTACTATCAATATATATCAATGAAGGGTGAATTCTAGGATTAGGTGGATGGATAATAGGAGGAAATGGATTAGGATTGGTATTGATCAAACTTACTAGAGAGGGATGGCATATAGGTTTGTCTTTGTAATATAGTTCATAGTACATCTATAGAGGTCATTTAAGAGAGGTGATTTAAATTTAGGATGTGAAGTTGGAGGATTACATGGTGGTGAGGGTAATGAAGGTAAATTGATGGATTAGAAGGTGGATGGACCAATGAATTAGGATTGGGATTACATGGTGGTGTTCGGATAGGACTAGTAGGCTCTTAGATAGGCATTCGATTGGATGATGATGAAGGATACCCATAGGATGCATAATCTAGAGTGGTGTTCCCCTTGTCAAAGGTAACATAAGGACTCAAGGACACTTGATCTTGGTGAAAAGGGTAACTTGGACTTGTACATTCTTGTTGTGAAGGAACTTGATAGTCTTGTAAATGGATTTGATGATGAGCTGAAATGTTGGAATAAGTAGTTGGATGATCTTTGGGTATGGATTGATATGGATATTGGTTGATATTGAAATAAGTGGGATAGGTTGATGTAGAATTGACATGTGATATGTGGATGGACTAGGTTGGTATGATGATGGAGGTGACACATAAGATTGAGGTGGAATTTGTTGATGTTGTGGTTGTGTTTGTTGGGTTTGGGATTGGTGGGTGGCTAGGAGTTGTTGAATGAGGGCTTGTTGTTGTACTCAAAATTGTTGTTGGGCTAGGATCTTTTTCTCTTGTGTTGGGATGGATTTCCACATATGTTGAAGTCTTTGTATTTCATCTTGTTGTTCAAAATATGCATTATGATCTACAAGGTTCTCATGATCATTGGGAGGAAATTGGGGACCTCTTAGGATTGTGACTTTGGGTTTGGCATGGTCAACTTGGAGAGGTTGTGTGGCATATCCCTATAAGAGGATGAAGGGTGATAGGAGGTTGTAGGATGGCTAAAAGCATTCATATGACGATAATGTTCAAGTTTATCAAGATATGCATCATGGTCTACAAGGTTCTCTTGTTCAAAAGGTTCATCATATTCTATAAGGACCTCACAATCATTGGTACCAAATTCAAGACCTCCTATTATGACCGAGGGTTTCCTATTGATTATGAGTTCAATAAGCTTATTTTTTATTGTCACAATCATTTTGTACAAAAGAAATGAATTAGAACAGATGCATCTATGCTATTGAATGATGTCATAGAAACCAGTGGACTATCATACCACCTAGGTAGAATCATAATGTACATCTGCTTGAGACTATAACTAGACTTGGAAAACTACCTTGAGGTGGATATCTTGTGCATGCCACATGATTTGAAAACCTAAATTTGGTGAAGTTTCCTATGGCAACCAATTTTGATAATGGAGATCTAGGATTGACTACTAGTTACCTAGGACTAATCTGAGTATGAAGATGAATATATTATGATGATTTGTGATTTAAATTTAATGAATAATTTGATGCTTTGATTAACTTGTGATTGTAGGGATTCAATCTAGCTAGAAAGAGATATTAGTTGATGGTTCTAGCTTGATTTTGTTTCCTATTCATACGTATTTACAAAATTATTATTTTCTATTTAGTTGTTAGTCCCAACTCTTATGTGTGTTATTTAGCTTGAGACTAAGCCCATTTAATTAGTCTAAATAATCTTAAAATTTGCACTATCTTAACACTATGATTGTCCCAAACCTTAAGAACAATTTAAAACTCTATGTAGTAGTCTACTTCTACATATACAAGTTTCTGTTAGGAGAAAATATCTTTTGCCAAATTTGTATAGAGTTGTCTATAGTGTGTTCCAGGGTAATCAAATGATGTAAGTCACAATTTAGAGGGTTGAGGGATAAGTTTGTGTTGAGTCTACAGGAGGTGTTTTCTTACATAGACCTCTCCATAATCTAGGTGTCTCCATGTCTAACTCAAATGTTTCAAGGGATATTATATCTAGATTAATAATAACATTTTATATATATGGCTATGAGATCCACGATCATATCAATGTTTGGTAGAGAAAAGTTATCTTTAGGGTATCCTTTTTTGACGTCTCAAAAGTTAGTGCAAACATGAATTCCCTTAGTTTTCTTGCTAACTAAGACCACATTAGAGACCCATTTAGGATAAGTAATAGTCCGAATGAACCCCACATCCAAGAGTTTATACAATTCTTCTTTCACCAAGAGGGCTACTTGGGGGTGCATTTTGCGTAGCTTTTATTGAACAGATTTGGCATTGAGGTGAACCACAAGATGATGCATGACTAAAGATGGAGTCTCAAGGCATATCACTATAAGACTACATGAAGAAATCAGCGTAATCTTTAAGGGTGATGGTTATGCCTTCTTTGATGTCAAGGTCCAGTGGAGTTGCTATCTTAGAGAGTTTAGGGTCCTCTTCTATTCACAGGTGGATGTCTATAGCATCCTCAACAAGGAGAGGGGAGTCATCTTGTATCTGAGTGGTATCTAATGGAAGGTGAAGTTTGGCATTGAGGAGCTCTTGGGAAGTGTCCATTTTTATTGTATCATTTTAATCGATCACAAGTTTCTTCTTATATCTTGTTGCTATTCTGCCTACTAGGGTGCCTTATGACTAAAGGGTTCTTCTTTCTCTCCAAAATAAGCATAGGTGTTAAGTATGGTGGAAAAGTCTTTCTTATAATTACCATGGGGATGTGGTATTGACACTTCATAAGTTTCATGATGGCTTTATCATTTTGGAAAACATCAAGGTATTATAGGTCTAAGGAGATGGTGAGGATATAGTGACCTATCATGAAAGAGGTTAGTGGTGGCAAGATCTTTGTAAGGATCATGAGAGGGGCCTACATCAATGTCATTAAGATTAGGGGAAGCATTACCAATGAGGTTAGGCTCGTATCACAATTAACATCACGATGTTCATCCTAGGGGCATAACCTAGCTAGTGAGGATAGCTACAAGTGTCTCTAAAGTTACATTTGTTGGCTTGATTTCATTCTTGATTAGTTGGCTATCACAAAAACTATAAAATCTTCTCAATTCTTGATTAGTTGGTTGTCTCTAAAGGTTTGATTATGAAGGAAGTGATAAAGTTTTTATTATGGTTTGTTGTAATTTTTTTACATGATAGTTACCTATTCAATAATGCCTTTAAAATACAATGACATACATTGATATAAGTAAATTTTATAAAAACCAAATATATATATATCATCCCAATGCTATATAAATTTTGACAGTTTGTTCAAAATCTCTCCTTTCATATGATACAGTCATTTCAAAATTTCAATTGTATTTTACAGCTAAAATGTTTAAATACAGCTATTCAACACTCAAATTGAAATCAAATTTTGACAGTTTGTTCAAAATCTCTCCTTTCATATGATACAATGTTTTCCAAATTTCAATTGTATTTTATAGCTAAAATGTCTAAATACAACTAATCAATTCTCAAATTTAAACAAAATTTTGACAGTTTGTTCAAATTCTATCCTTTTATATGATATAGTCTTTCAAAATTTCAATTGTATTTTACAACTAAAATGTCAAAATATAGCTATTGAATTCATAAACAGAAACCCTAAATAACACACTACAATTTCAATTTTGATTGTATTTTACACCAAAAAAAAAGGAAACTTCAAAACATTCATTGCCAAATTGTAGAAGTGGAAAAATCCACTTACTTGATGTTTTTAATGCTGAAAATCATCCTTCTTCAACTCGGGATCCCATTATCACCTGTCGCTGGGAAAAATGGGGTCGCAGCAGGTTTTTTTAAAAAATTTAATACTTTTTAAAAACGGGATCCTGTTTCATAAAACACGATCCCATTCTAAACGGGATCCCGTTTTGTGAAAGGAGATCCCGTTTTGTGAAACGGATCCCATTTTTTGGTTCTAGGTTTAGGATCCCACTAAGAACGGGATCCCGTTTTGGATTTTAGGCTCGAGATTCCATTCTAAAACAAGATCCTGTTTTATAGAAACGGGATCCCGTTTTTAGTTACCCGATTTCAGATTTTTTTCTAACTCTGAAACTTCCACCTTAAATAAACAACTTCTTGCATTTACTCGAAATTCAAACAATAAAGTTGAGGCCAAATCAAAATAGTAAATTGCTGACAATTTCCCCATTGAAGAAATAATTTCCCTCAAACAAAACAAGGAAAAGAACAAGATCTGAGTGTCATATAGTTCACTTAAAAGTGGGTCTATTTATTGTCTATAAATATAGGGAATATGATTAGTTCCATACATGTGGAATCATGGATTGAACAAGAAACCTAAAAACGGTTAAGAAAACAAGACCCACAATAAAATACAAAGGGAAAAGGGAAAACAAACCCAAAATAAATATAGTTTGAATGAAGTTGAAGGGACTCTTAGTTAGTTTGTTAGTATTAGCATTCTTACCAGATGAGGTAGTGCCATTACTATATATTCATTAATTGATTGCTCTCTCCTTCCTAGGCTTTGTGTCTCCAAAAGATCATGTGTATATATATACCAATGGCTTGAATAGTCTAATGGAGGAATTACTTGTAACTAGTGCAAGATATTATGACATAGTGGATGTGGATTGACACCTAAAAAATAACAAGTTTAAAAACATAATCATATCCATAGTAAATATTTGGTCTATTGGAATTGACTGTATTTTTTCTATTATTTCCCTAGTAAAATGTTTGTCCATTGAATTCTTTTTTAATATTTTCCTGGAAAATTTTGGGATACATAAATTGCTCCTGGAAACTTGGTGCTATTTTAGGAGTGTACAAACATTTTAATTATTTGTTGTTTGAACAAGAACAAGATTGTTTTTAAGTACTATGTTGGTAGTTGTAAGTTGTTCTTCTTCAAGAAGACCAAATCAGACAAAGGTGGTTGGACCAAACTGATATGATTTTTATGTTAGGATGGTATCAATGTGAATGCTTTGACCTTGAAAGTGTATGGGATTATCTTGGGTGCTTGGATCTTGAGTTGGTTGGGGATGAGTTTGGGCATGCTTTGGAACAATCTCTTGACATATCCTTATTTGTTTTGTTGACAAGAGGGATGAGTGTCATTTTTATTTGACATCTCCTTTAGTGATTAAAATGCTCATGGATATATTCCCTTATGTTTGCACATGGATTGGTGAGAGGCTTTTGACTCTTATGGGTTTTATGGATCTTGTGGATTTTGGATTTGATGGAATTTTGGAAATGTCAACATTTATTTTCCCACATAGGTAGACTTGTAGGGATGATGGCTTTAGGAGGATTTTGGACATTCTTGATAGGATTTGGGTTGATGACTTCATTGTCAACAACACACTTGTATTGACATTGGATTAACAAGGTTGCATGACTCCATAACTTTGTTCTTGCTATTTTGGTGAGGATTTTTTTCTAGTAGTCCTTGGAGGAAATTCACTAGGGCTGCATTGTATGAGATAAGATTGGATTGTATGTTTGACATAATTGGTGGTTGGATTGATGGGATTTGATTAGATTGCAAAGGTTTTGAGGATGAAGGATTTGCATAGGAGGTGGAGGCTACTACTTGTATACACCTAAAAATGGCTTGTGTCGAATTAAGTAAATATTTTAATATTTATCTTAATTCTTATTCTCCTATCAATTAAATAAATATTCTAATTTATTTAAATGATTCACATCCCTCCAATAATTCAATAAAATCAATTTATTTAATTAATATTCTCTAATTCTTCTAATGTCTCACATAATTAAATAATCCTAAATTATTTAATTAATCCTAAATTCCTATATCCTAAGTCCTAATTCCATTAATCCACCTCACCATTCCACATCACCTTTCCACCTCACCATGTTGCACACATAATTAAATATTTTAATATTTAATTAGCTAATATCCCCTCACCCACATGTCCTATTTATCCTCCAGTCAAATTAGTTAACTCACTAATCAAATCAATTAACTAATTAGTCAATTGAATTCACTGGTCAATCTATTCTGTTGACTCCCCAATCAACCCAGTTAACTGATCAATCATCTCAGTTAACTCTTCAATCTATTCTATTAACTCCCATAACTCATGAAGAAGGCTTAGACACTTGTCCTCTCCTGATTCACACACATTCCCTCAAGTTTCTCAACCATACACCTCACAGGTAATTCCTCCAGTCATGGATCTATTGACACTTGGATTTCGTCTTCCCTCAGCCTATATAAACAAGGTCCTTATACCCATTTCATATCCATCTAAGCTTAAGCAATCTTACTCTATAGGAATCATTACAACGTGCCTTTGGCAAAGTTATCATCCACTTGCATTCACACAACCTCATTATCATAATCATTCATCCAATCATGTCTCCATCAATCCATCCCCATTAGTATTGCATTGTAGTGTGATCTCCATTGCATAATCCACCCACATCCGTTCTACTCTTGTCATCTTCAACAGCAAGGAAGTACACACTTCTGAGAGCTCCATTACCATCAAGATTAAGAAGAGACAGGCGAACAATGGAAGCATAGAGGTAAAATGCTCTTCAAAGGTATGATCTTTGTTTACTTGTGTTTACATCAATTTCCATTGAGTTATTGGATGAAATTAGTTGTTTAATACTATTGTTCACATTTTCCACTAACATTTCTGGTGCCTACCATGGGGTCTTGCCCCGTTTTTAACTTCAATTTGAGTGTTTTGTGAAGGTTCTGTCACGACAGGTCATTCCTGTGCATTTAATCTTTCCTGCAGCACATTCAATCTTTCTGTACATCTAACTTGTTTCTGCGGCGCATCTGACACGTTCTACTGTGCTTCTGATCTTTCTGCACATACAAAGCGTAGTCCTGTGCATTTAATCATTACTGCACTTTTTGTAAATCTACGCATATGAATCGCAGTATTGTGCATATGACCTATAGATCTGCGCATATGATTTGTCAGAGAAAGTTGTAATGTTTTTATCAGATCTTCCGTACTAACTCTCATTTGCAGGTGTTAGGAGTTGGACTTAGTTATTTTAGCTGCATTATTAAGCCACTTAGAACTAATTAGGAGAGAGTAACTTAATATGTTCATGCAAATCATCACATAGACATAACTAGGAGGAAAGTAAATCATTTTGTTGCATCACAACTTGCATCTAGTCCCAACCTAGGGGTTAAAACTAAACAATTTCTTTATGTTTTTACTATCTTGCACTATAATCCATCACATAGCTTAATAGGGGAAAGTAACACTTGTTTATTTCTTCAAGCAATAATCTACACCTAGATTTGTTAGAAGGTTAAAATAAACAATCTTTTCGAAGTTATTGCTATCTTGTTATAAATATCTGTGCTTGGTAGAGCTAACACATTTAGTTATTTTTCTTTTAACTAGGAAGACAAAGAATCACTATTCTCCATGTTTGGAAATGATAATAGGCCTATGCTCTCCCCTTTCTTGGGTGACCAGAATGCCAAACTTATCATTTTACATGTGTGATGCAGGAGCATCTGGAAGCATTCAGAACAATGGAGACAGTTGGCAGTGAAGTTGCAGATTGCAGAGAGAGCGACCTTGGAGAATTCCACATTTTACTGCATTTGAATATTAGAGGCTACGGATCTGGACTTAATATCTAGACATCATCATATTCATCATATCCAAAATTTAGATTGTTTGGGTTCGATTCCGTAAAGATATCGGTATCGGAAGATTACCTGTTTTACCTATTTTCACATAACAAAGTCGACTATGTTCAGTGGAGTCTAAATCGGCTTGCAGAGCAAATCCATGACTTGTGGAGCAAAAAGGAGCATTGTTCAATGAATTTTAGGACCTGAAGGACCTTCAGTGAGATCCGCATGAAGTTCTATACATTTGTGGAGCAGTGCCTTAGGTTTAGGCCTGACCTATTTTGTGTACACATTACATAAGCTAGCCGTTGCAATTAGGCTGACCTGGTGATGATTTGAAATCTTGCGGATGATATACATAAGAGATAAAGGATTATTTCTAAGAAGTGATCAATAGCACAAAGATATGAAGTGAGATATAAAGTTGTTTTGATCCGGAGGAGTAGCAGAACAGAGTAGAAGGCAGAGCAGGAATTAGAATGAGTTGTAGAGCATAAAATTGAGTTGTAGAAGAAAGAAATCATGACATAATATTGTTTTATGAATCTTTTGTAATCCTTGGGCTGTGGCCTAGCATCTGTAAATACCTTGAAGCATGTGTAATTCAATTTGAAGTATAATATATGAAGAATGAGCTTTGAAGGTTGGGTTTTTTTCCCTGTTATGTTTTTCCCAAGATACATCTTGTGTTATGTGTTCATGAATATCTTTTATCTTTCTGGTGTTTAGCTATTAGCTTCCGTTGCATATCCATTATGATCATGGTGTTGTTTGGATAAGGCTGCAAGGTTGGACAGTCCCTCACTAGACCCTCCTACCTTGACTACACCAAGTGGTATCAAAGCTAGTTTTGAATCTGCTGGGCTGGTTGCAAATCTGTTAGAAGGTGGTGAATTTGATAAAGTGTTGTGTGAAACCCTAGAAGTAATGAGTGTCATCACTGAAGAAGATCAAGGCAAGGAATATTTGGTAAGATTTGCAAATTCAGTTGTTTATCTAGATTGTTACATATGGGGAAGATTGGAAAAAGGATGAAGAAAGAAAATGAAACCCTAATATGCAAAAAAGATATTTTGGAATATGAACTGTACGAAATCCCAAAGTATAATGCAGAATTGTTAGAGAAGATGAAAGATCTAGGAGTAGACAAGTTTGATGCCCTTGAAGAAGATCCGGAAGATGTAAAGAGAAGAAATGAAGCCCTAGAAGCAGAGCTGAAACTGTTTGAGGATGTTGAAAAGAAATTTGTAGAAGTAGAAGAAGGATTTAAGTTGTTTTATAAGGTTGAACAGAGGAACAAAGATCTCGAGGGCAGTTTGGAAGAATTGAAGGAGAATAGTATGCAGAAAAGTGAAATATCAGAATTAAAAGAGTAGAAAGATTAGTTGGAGCAGTCACTAGTAGAATGTAGAAAGGAGAATGAAATTTTGAGATCTAAACCCAAATTTTGTGATATTTCATGTGATACTAATGATTTGTGTGATGATGCAGAAGTTTCTTTAGAAAGTGAGATTAAAAATGACAGTGTGATAGAACCTGCAGTTGTTGGTGATGGTATTGGTTTCAAAATCATGTAAAGAATGGGATATGAAGGACAAGGATTGGGAAGGCATCAGCAAGGAATTACAAAACCTATTGAACTAGTAATCAGATCAAGAAGTGAAGGCCTTGGATATGACAGAGGTAAGGATGTTATGGTAAATTCAAACAAATCAAATCAGGGAAGAAGAGGTATGTATTGTTCACATTGTAATAGACATGGACATGAGAAGGAGTTGTGTTGGGATCTTTACCCTTGTAATTTTTGTGGATTAAGGAATCATTTTGAAAAGATGTGTTGGAATAGAATGGGAAGGAGAAAATCTGTGACAAGTTGCATACAGAAAGATTATGGATGATTTGATGGATAGGAATGGAGAAATGTTACTGGTATGTTTAGAGGGAGGTATAAACTGAAGTATTCATATGTTGGATTAGGTTGCAGAGATAGAAGACCTTATGTAGACTAGAACAAGAGCAGAAATTCAAACTATAGAGGGAGAAATGACAGGAGTCACAATTCTTATCACAGTGAAGGATACAGAAGAGATGAAAGAAGATTTGACAGAAGACCATTTAGAGGAACCTGTTTTCAAGTTTGGAGGAGAAAAGAATCAAGAAGTGAATGCCATCAAGAACCTATTTCCAAAGAAGCTAATGAAGGAGAAGTAGTAACTAATTCAGAGATAGTTTGTGCAGAGGATAAAAAGCTTGTTGAAATGGAGATGATTTGTGTAGAAGAAGAACCCTTGGAAACACTAAGTTTGACAAAAGAACCAGAAGAGAATGATGCGGAGATAGTTTATGCAGAGGAAGAAGAAGAACATTTTGAATCATTGAGTATAATAGAGAAATTAGAAGAAGGTGAAGCATTGGTCTTAAGGAGAATTGTGTTGTAAACTAGACATCTGAGAAAACAATATAGAGAAAGTTTTTATGAACAAGTGTGAAACATAGCAAAGAACAAAAATTCATGTTGCAGAAAAGACAGAATGATAAAATATTCTACCGGAAGAGAAAGCTGATGTACCGGAGTGAAGTAAATATGGATAAAGAAATAGAGATGAGTAAAAGGATGGTGTATGTAGAGAGGAAACTATGAGATTTTGATGAGTGTGGAGGAAATTGTGATAGGAACCTGGGCTTAGACAGAGTTGTAGAGAAGAATTCAAGAATGTATCAGGAAGTGACTTTATTGTTTTGGAGGATGCATATAGGTTTTGATTGACTCTTAATTGATTGAAACAAACTTAGAGTTTGAGGCAAATTGCAAAGAAGACTTGCTCAGACCACCGATCATTGAGGCAGTGTAAGGCTTGCAAGTAGATCGCCGAAACTAGATTACTTTTGAGGCAGTTTTACAGGGTGGATGTGAACAGATCACCAACCTTGAGGTAGTTACAAGCACCTGAAAATAGACCGCCGAACCTATCCTAAGGGATCACATTGAATTTGACATAATACAAACCAAAGTGAAGAGGCTCACTTTTCAAATAACCCTGAGAGTTTGATGCAAGAGCATCTGGAAGCATCCAGAACAATGGAGATAGTTGACAGTGAAGTTGCAGATTGCAGAGAGAACGACCTTGGAGAATTCTGCATTTTACCACATTTGAATATTAGAGGCTACGAATCTGGACTTAACATCTAGACATCATCATATTCATCATATCCAAAATTTAGATCATTTGGGTTTAATTCCGGAAAGATATCACTATCGGAAGACTACCTGTTTTACCTATTTTCACAAAATAGAGCCAACTGTGTTCAATGGAGTCGAAATCAGCTTGCGGAGCAAATCCATGATTTGTAGAGCAAAAAGGAGCATTGTTCAATGAATTTTAGGACCTGGCTAACCTTCAGTGAGATCCGCACAAAGTTCTATGCATTTGTGGAGTAGTGCCTTAGGTTTAGGCCCGACCTATTTTGTGTACACGTTACATAAGCTAGTCGTTGCAATTAAGTTGACTTGGTGATGATTTGAAAGCTTGCGGATGATATAAATAAGAGATAAAGGATTGTTTCTAAGTAGTGATTGATAGTACGAAGATATGAAGTGAGATCTGAAGTTGTTTTGATCCAGAGGAGTAGCAGAATAGAGTAGAAGGCAGAGCAAGAATCAGAATGAGTTGCAGAGTAGAAAATTGAGTTGTAGAAGAAAGAAGTAATGAAATAATATTGTTGTATGAATCTTTTGTAATCCCTGGGCTATGTCCTAGCATCTATAAAGCCCTTGAGGCATCTGTAATTCAATTTGAAGTATAATATATGAAGAATGACCTTTGAAGGCTGGGTTTGCTTTCCCTGTTAGGGTTTTCCTAGGATACATCTTGTGTTATGTGTTCATGAATATCTTTTATCTTTCTTTTGTTTAGCTGTTAGCTTCCGTTGCATATCCATTATGATCATGGTGTTGTTCGGATAAGGCTGCAAGGTTGGACAATCCCTCACCGGACCCTCCTACCTTGATTGCACCAATGTGTAACCTTTAGAGAGGCCTGCCCTTGGAATTCCTTCCTTCCAAGTGGGATGACCTTAAGTGATAATGGACTAAAGCCAAGCCACCTCCAAGTCACTATAAATAAATTGGGTTTGTGATGAAAATTGCAAACCATGGGTGCTGTTGTGTTACACCGACAAATGTTTCCCCCAAAACCCTATAGAGAGTAACCTCTGCAGGATGGGAAGCCTCCTTATTGGAGCAAATTGCTGCATGTGTAACCACTTGAATAGATGTCCATACTAAAAAGCCATTGTTTTAAGAATGCCAAAAACCCCTATTTGGTGACACAAGAGGAGGAACCTCTAAAGCCATCCAACGTCATACACTCATTTAGTGTGGAGACAGAAAAGTTCAACTCTTCAGAGGAACTGTAACTTGGTATGCGTGAGAAGTGAGTGTCATGGAGGGGAGCCGGTGCTACCAATTTACTATCTGTCAAGCCTTTATGTAAGTGGCTGGGGTAAAACCCAAGTTGGAACTCATCAAATACTGTCCTTGCCAACCTTAGGATTGTGCTTGCTTTTGGTCACAAATTTGTAAAAACAACATGGAATCTTCTTGTTTGACGTGTTTTCTTGCAACTAATTGATACAAATCATCAGTGAAAACACCAGACTTGCTTCAAGAAACATTATGAACACAAGCCAAGATTAAAAAAAATTGAAACAAAAAGACAACACTACCTATAGTTCTATGCATTTAAACCCTTCTGCTGTGCATTTGAGACATTTTGTTGCGCATACAATACTTTTACGCATTTGATGCATAGAGCAGCGTGTATGAACCACAGTATTGTGAATTAAAAAATTAGAGCACTTCGACCAGATCTGCGCATTTGACCATTTTTCCTACGCATCTGAAGCTCCGCATGCAAAATAGAGAGCTATTCTGTACACTTTTGAGAAAATTTTGAAACAGTTCTAGATACCCATTATTGCATATACGTCATTTGTGATCTCAGAAAAACCATACAAATCAATTTCGCATCCATTTTCCAAACCGTTTCCATTTGCCATATCATCCATAGCAAAAACATCAAACAAAACAAACCAAGCTTCCTACTAAGGTGTCATTAAAATCTTCCCAAACTCAAAACAAAAATCTAGTTGGTTTCATAACAGGATATACCATCCTTCATCTTGAAACTACACTAGTGTAATCTTGATAAAAGTAGTCCATATCAATAGCAGTGATCAACTCTCCCTACTTTGACTATCTTTTACTTCAAGAGCACATTTGTTTGAGCAAACAGTAGATCAAAATTCAAACCTTAGGAAAAATCTTGTCATCTCAACCACACCAAAAACATCCATTCACAAGCATTTTCATCCAACATTCACCCCCATCAAATAGTTTTTATGGTTGCAACTAGATCAAAATCCAAAGAAAAGCAAGACATGGACCCTTTGAACAAAGACATACCATCTCCATCTCACAGTGATGGAGAGGAAGAAATCTCGTATGAGGAAGTACTTGGTGCTTTACAAGACTCAAAATTTCAAAAGATGATGGACAAGGTCCTAAACATGGACCCTCAAAAGTATTTCCTTATGCTAGCACAACAAGGGACCAAACTTCCGTCAGATTTTGACACCTCCACCTTAAAAGACACCACCTCTACGAATGACATGGAAACTCCCAAGATCACACAAGAGGTTCCCAAAATAGACAAGACAAAGGATACCACAAACCCTTTAGACTTATTGATGCAACAAATCCAAGTCTTGTAGCAATAGCTCTCGGACATTCAAACTAGAGCATCCACAAAACACTACTCTCTCATGGATATTTCACCATATCCTTTTGACAAGACCTTGATCATGATACCTTTCCCCTCAAAATTTGAGGTGCCGAAATTTGACAAATATCGAGGAGAATGTGATATGAGGGATCATATCAGAGAATTTAGTGCAACATGTCTCAAAGTCACACAATGAAACCTATCTCATGCGACTATTCCCAAGGAGCTTGGGAGGACAAGCTATGGAATGGTTCTCTCGCCTAACTCTTGGCATTCAAACCTTCAACAAACTAGTGGATAAGTTTATCACTCACTTCTCCTACAATATTGAGTATGAAATCTCAATGTTAGATCTTTGTAACACTAAACAAAAGGGTGGAGAATCCTTCGCCTCTTTCTTACAAAGACGGAGACAACTGGCCAGCAAATGTCCATATCATATGCCAGAAAAACAAATGCTTGAAATGTTTGTACACAACCTAAACGCTGATCTAAGCTATCAAATATCAATCTAATGTCCTACTTCTTTTAGTAAGGTCATTGAGATGGGTTTACTCATTGAAAAAGCTTTGATAGAAAACGGGCAAATAAAACTTTACAAGGACACGCCTAGTGCAAATGTTAACACAGATAAGCCATGATTTTGGACCAAAAATAAGAACATCATCAATGATGGGGTGGTTGATGCTAAAAACGTGATGCCAAAGCAACCAATTTTCAACTTATCAAACCCACAAAACAACCCCCAATCAAACAAACCACAAAACACCGAATCACAGTCTACAAACTTTCCTCCTCGAAGAAAGTTCACACCTCTAGGGGAAACACTAGAATCTGCCCTATAGAAGCTAATATCAAATAATCTTACAATGCTTCCAATGGCATGGGAATATGAACCGAAAGTTAAACCTCCTTGGTGGAAAGACAAACTTCTGCGAATACCATGGAAGCAAAGGCCATAAGACCAATGATTGTTAGAAATTAAAGCACGCCATTCAAGACTTGTTGGATCAAAAATGGATATCACTTGATGGGCATGCCTCTAATGATGATCATATAGCATTCAAGAATCCACTCCCCAACTATGAGAAGGGAGGTTCTTCAAATCAAAACGAAAGTGGGGCTAACAACGCCAATTATACCAATGTGTCATATGACTATGTTGTTAACCACATTTTAGAAAGTGATTCACATATCAATGTGATCACTATAAATAAAACCCCCAATTGTAATGTGACCACTCGTGGTGCAAAGGTTACTCTCAAGGGAGCTCCGTCCAAACCATCCTCTACATCCAACCAGTACAACGTCTTGGATCAACTTCACAAGACACCCACACACATTTCCATTTTGGAACTTTTATACCTATCCCCGTCCCACAAAGCCATACTCAAACAGGCTCTTTCAGAAACCACCGTCCCAACAAACCTCACCAAAGAGTAGTTTCAAACCATGGTAGGTCATCTTACCAAACCTCATTTCCTATCATTCACTGAAAAGGATGACATGTCAATCACCCAACCACACAATGCGTCTCTCCACATCGAAACCTTCATCCACAAGCATAAAATAAAAAGGGTTCTAATCGATGGAGGAGCAGGTTTAAATATTTGCACCTTAAAGCTAATCCTTGCATTGGAGTTTTTGGAGAATGATCTCGATCCTAAAAAGAAAATCACCATCAAAGCTTACAATGAAGAGGAAAGAACTTCAAAGGGAATCATTATTTTGCCAATCAGAGTGGGACCTATAGTAAAGGATGTGGTGTGTCAAGTGCTTGACATGGAACTTGCATATAATATTCTCCTTGGAAGACCTTAGATACACGTAATGAAGGCGGTGCCATCCACTTATCACCAATGTATCAAATTCCCCCATGACATCTAGGAGATCACCATCTAAGGTGATCCCAATCCATTTCAATATTGCAACTCCATACAATCTAAACCTGACGTTGTAATTCCCAATAACCATGCCTCTACTTCATCCTCATCCTGTGTTGACCCAACTTCACTCCCTTCCATAGCCAAGGCACCCGAAATCAACCTCAAGCTCAAAGACAAGGGTGTCAGTGAATATATAATCGCACAATCCTTTTGCTTAGCGCAACTACTTATATCCCCCAGATCCTATGGAAAGCCATCCATGAACAAACCCAAGGCATTATAAACTCCTAAAGGTCTGTTTGTAAAATGGTGAAGCCTTGAAGATGAGAGCAATGAGAAATACATCCTACAATGGCTATATAAGGATGAAGACAATCTATCCAAATCACAAGACCATCAATCCACATTGCAAACCGAACAGTATGGTCAAGGATTCTCAATACTACAAAGAATGGGATATGAAGGTCATGGCCCCATAGGATTGAGGAAAGAAGGTATCACTAAACCTATCCAACCTCCTTCATTAACAGCCTGAGACACTACAGGGCTAGGTTACACTGACAGAGCAAAGACCAAGGGAAAAGACAAGAATAAAGGCAAACAACTAGAAACATCTGCTACTAACCTAGTAGAGCAGATTCACCAACTACAAGGACGGAGTGAGACAGACTCTAATGAGTATGAATGGGATAGTCTCTTTGAACTATCTTGTGATGAAAAATATGTTGATGTGGTCCATAAGTATGACCCTACCCATACAACTCATGAGAGAAAGTTCATGGTCTAGACCTCTTGAGTTCGATCCGCATAATAATGATAGTGAGATTCGTGAGGAAAGAATGATACCACACTTGACATATCAACTTGTAGAGAGTACCATCGTAGACATTATCAATGCTTACATTGACCACACTAACTCCTCCATCTTGACCATCACTAGCCTCGAACCCGACCAATCCAATGACCCGTTGCCTCTATTGCCTCTAGAACTCATAGATTGGGATTTGCAAGACTCTACCCCTGAGCTCGATACTTTTCAGAATGATGAGGCCATCATCAATTATCTAGAACTTAGAGACCATATACCTGCAGGGGATCACAAAGCTGGCTATGCCATAGAACTCAATGATAGGGCTTATTTTGGATAGAGTGCCAACCCTTTTAGTCTCAAAAATGTAAAAATGAAAGATAGATCTAATGGTGAAAATTGCTCTGCGACAGTGTTAGATCGTGAAAATAGTAAAAATATAAAGGACGTATCCAACAGTGAAAATCTCTCTGAGGCACCGAAGGATGAAAGGCTTGACCCTCTTCCCAATCTAACACATTAAGAGAGATCCTCAATCTTGATGGAACCAGTGGAATAGATCAACGTCAGCACAAGTGAAAAGCCAAAGATGATCCATATGGCACAATCTTTAACTACACAAGAGAAACAAGAGTTCACCAAATTCTTCAAAAAGAAGCAAATCAACTTTGCTTGGTCATACGTAGATATGTCAGGTCTAGATCCTAACCTTATAATGCATCACTTATCACTAGCTCCAGAAGCTAAGCCAGTTAAACAAAAACTAAGGAAGATGCACCGACATATCGCACTCATGGTAAAAGAAGAACTCAAGAAGTTGTTAGATGCCAAGTTTATCAGACCAATAGACTATCCAGAGTGGATTTCAAATATAGTGCTTGTCACCAAACCTGATGGTAGAGTTCGACTGTGTAATGACTTCAGGGATCTAAACAAGGCTTGTCCCAAAGATGACTTCCCTCTGCCTAACATCGACATCATTATAGATCTTACAGCAGGGCACACCATGTTGTCATTAATGGATGGATTCTCTGGCTATAACCAAATCAAGATAGCACT
Organism: Cunninghamia lanceolata; assembly: GCA_027924645.1. Classification (NCBI taxonomy): domain Eukaryota; kingdom Viridiplantae; phylum Streptophyta; class Pinopsida; order Cupressales; family Cupressaceae; genus Cunninghamia; species Cunninghamia lanceolata. The sequence goes on along the minus strand of BSBN01001315.1, from coordinate 202,341 downwards.
AGAGGATCCGCATAAAACAACATTCACATGTCTGTGGGGTACCTATTGTTGGTGTGTCATGCCATTCGAGCTAAAGAATGCAGGGGCAACATATCAATGGGCAATGACAACAATCTTTCATGACATGATGCATACCATCATGGAAGATTATGTAGATGACATTCTAGCCAAATCCAAAACTAGAGAAGGGCATCTACAAGTCCTAGACAAGATCTTCACAAGATTAGAGCAATTTAATGTACAGTTAAATCCAAAAAAGTGTGTTTTTGGAATCACATCCGGTAAAACCCTCGGATATATCGTATCAGCTAATGGAATATAGGTGGACTTGGCCAAGGTCAAAGCAATCATGGAAATGTCGCCACCTAAGAATCTGAGTCAATTACGGTCTCTACAAGGAAAGTTGCAATCTATCAGGAGGTTCATCTATTAGCTAGCAGATAAGTGTCACCCATTCATGCATCTCCTACACAAAAACATTCCTTTCAAATGGGATGACATGTGTGAACAAGCATTTCAACATCTAAAGGAGTATTTGATGAATCCACCTATCTTAATGCCGCCGATTCAGGGCAACCCATTGCTACTCTACATTTCAGCCACACCAACGGATCTGGGAGCTCTGCTAGCACAACAGAATCACGAAGGAAAAGAACAAGCAATCTACTACATCAGCCAAACACTGGTAGGTTATGAGATACAATATACACTAATTGAAAGAGCATGTCTTGATGTGGTCTTTGCTTCACAAAAATGGAGACATTACATGCTATCACATTCCATCAAGCTAGTAGCTAAGACCGATCCATTGAAATACTTGCTCAACAAAGTTACCCTAACATGTAGAATATCAAAATGGGTCATGATACTCAGTGAATTTGACATTGAGTACGTGGATAGATGAGCAATAAAGGGGCAAGTGATTGCAGATCAGCTAGTAGATGCACCTTTAATAGATGACAACCCATTGAGCTTTAAATTTCTAGATGAGTCTATCTTTCACATAACAACAACCTAGAAACTCTACTTTGATAGATCATATACTCAGCATGGGTTTGAAGCAGATATCTTGTTGATCACACCTAATGGAGACACCATTACCAAGTCATACAGACTACTCTTTCCATGCACTAACAATGTGGTGGAGTACAAAGCCCTAGTCATTGGTATCAAGCTGGCAGTAGAATGGAAAATCATAGAACTTCATGTGTATGGCGACTCACAACTTGTCATCAACCAAGTGAATTACAACTATCAAACAAAGGATGAGAAGTTAATACCATACAAATGTATGGTAGACGACTTCAAAGAATGCTTTGTTGTGATCTCTTTTGAACAGATACCAAGGTTGGAGAACAAAGTAGTAGACGCCAAGGTAATGATTTCATCTCTCCTCCATATCCCTAAAAACCAATCATGTTATGAGTTCTTGGTAGATCTAGTGTCCCATTCTATGTACGACACCCCCAAATCCCACATCATTTGTCATTGTTGTCATATTTTTCCTAGCCCCAAAATATTCATGTCCCCCTCTTTCTATCCAAGAAATCCAATCAGAGAAAGCCTAAATAGAAAGAGGAAAGTATTAAATCCTACATTTACCCATGCTCTGCCTTGCAAAGTTTCCCAAAATCTCACCTTGTGAATCCTTGCCAAAAACCCAGAAAAACCCAGAAATATTTTATCTCCAATTGTTTTCGATCACAGAGATTTCTCAATTTTATACTTAGCCATTTTTCATGTATATGATGATGACGTCATCCTTGTTTTGGGGTTTTCTGTCATTTGGTTGAATTGCATCTCAGATACAATTTTTCCTTGTATCTTGGTCATGTACAATGATACTGTACATCGGGTTCGTTGTAGGTTATGTTGTATGTATTTTTGCTTGTATATTGCGCATATGCAAAGGACACATGCAAGGGAAAAAGATACAAGAGGCAAGATACAAGGTGAATGTACATCGGCAAGATATAAGAGGCAAGATACAAAGGTGAATGTACATCGGCAAGATACAAGGTGAGTGTACATTGGCAAGATACAAGAGGTAAGATACAAGGTGAATGTACATCGGCAAGATACAAGAGGCAAGATACAAAGGTGAATGTACATCGGTGATATACAAGGGGGAGATACAATCCTGGACCCGAAAGAATATGCATTTTGGTTTAGAAGGGCAGATGCGGTTGTATGCATCTTTGTATGTATATTCGTGTTGTACATTTGCATATACAAAAGGCAAGATACAAATGCATATACAAGGAAATATACAAGGCCACATGCAAGGGTCAGATGCAATGTTTGTATGTACAAAGCGACTTGTATGCATCTTTGCATGTATATTTTGCATTGTACATTTGCATATACAAAAGTTAGATACAAAATGGATATACAATGCAGACCCGATTGGGAAATTAAATTTGGCAAACTTCAATTTGGGGTCCGCAGATTGTATGTTGAAGTGCTTGTATATTGCGCATGCAAAAGTAATATACAAAGGCAACATACAAAGGAGCATACAAAGACACATACAATGGATTTTTGGCGAGACAATGTGTAGCAATGGGTCCTAGGTTTAGCTCAGCGACCAATGGAATGATGACACGTGGCAAGGACATATATAGAAAAGGTGATACAAAAGTAAAGGCCCGCTTTTGTATGCTGGCCATTGTATTGTATATACAATTGCACATACAAAAGCATTTACAAGGGGAGATTTAAAGATATACAAAAGTTGAATAAGCAAAAGGTGAAAGGAAAGAAATTGCATAAATGTATAAAGTGAACCTAGCAGTGTAAACTGCATATGCAAAGTGATATACAAGTGTAGGGTGCAGTTGACCGTAACTTTGACCGCCCATATCTCCCTCATTCTAACGAATTTCAACATGCTTCAAAAGGCAAAAGTTCTTATTTTTGTCTCCTCTTTCATCTGGCAGGTTTTTGGGGGGAATTTTCTCACTTTCAAAATTTGATGCAAGTTTGCATGCTTGGCTGACTGGATGTTTCAATGACCATTTTGGCATGTTCAAAGGCTGATATTTTCACAGTAACTCTAGTTGGTGAGCTTTGTGGGTGCATTCATAGAAGATGGCTTCACTTTTCAATGCGTATGGGCTCTGTATCTTGCTGACAGATGCAAATGTAGTTTTGGCGACATGACATCTCAGCGGCTGAATTAAGTTTTGTAGAGGTCCTTCAATGTAGATATTTGTTGCAATTATGGGTGCAGGTCGATGATTCAACAACCAACATTAAAGATTCAAAATATCTTCCATCTGCCCCTGGTTCCAGATATTTTATTCCATAACTTCTTGTAGGTGGACGTCCCTTCGGACGCAGATATTTTTTCTGACAAAGCCCATGGGGTAAATTCATTGTAACTGACTTAGGTCAAATGCAAAATGCTATATATGCATAAGCATGTGATGTAAAAAGGGTTGGAAAATTTAGTAATCCATGCTTCTAATTCCAAACAGAGCTTTTCCTCTATTGTAACCTTGCCTTCTGATTAAATACATACTGGTTATTTTACCTCTTCATGCTATTTTAACTCTGTGTAATCTAAGAATGATGTGTTTGTGAATGTTTAATTCCTTTCTAAACATCTCTTGCTCCTTTGCCTCTGTTAAAATCAGCTTGATTTGTGTATATTTATTGGTTGTATCTAGTCATTTTGTGCATTTTCTCAGTTCTGTGAGGGTTCTTTTATTCAAACTAGTGAATCACCCTTATTTTCAAGTTTTCCTTTTTATCTTTCATTTTTAAAAGCATTCCTTCTCCCTTTTCCTCTGCAAATCCAGTAGATTTTAGGTGATAACCAGAAAGGAAGCCAGCCTTCTTTGGAGGTTCTTTCCAATTCAGGTGACCCACAGACCTGGAAAGATCCCATGTTTCTCCAGATTGCCAAGTTTTACGACTCAGTAAGGGTGCAAATATGAGAGATAACAATCATATTATAGGATATGATTCTCCCTTATATGGCAAAGTGTATACTTATCTGAAAGAGAACACCCTACCTCTTGATCTATCAAGTAACCAAAAGAGAACCTTTATCCGTCAAGCCTCTCGTTTTACCATAATCGCTAACACCCTTATATGGCAAAGTGTATACTTATCTGAAAGAGAACACCCTACCTCTTGATCTATCAAGTAACCAAAAGAGAACCTTTATCCGTCAAGCCTCTCGTTTTACCATAATCGCTAACACCCTGTATCAACGAGGACTCGATGGTACTCTCCTAAGGTGTCTCGATAGTGAGGAATATCAAATGTCCCTAAGAGAAGTTCACGATGGTATATGTGGGACCCACTCTAGTGGTCCTACCTTGGCTAAGAAATTCATACATATGGGATACTACTGGCCAACTATGGAAAAAGACTCCTATCATTTTGTAAAGAGGTGCAAGAAATGCCAAATCCACGGGAACCTAATACATGCACCAACACAGGAACTCCAGCCTTTAACGACTCCTTGGCCTTTCTGTTAATGGGGACTCAACTTAGTGGGCAAGATACACCCTCCATCATCCAGTGGCCATAAATTCATAATCACCACCACTGAGTACTTTACGAAGTGGATTGAAGCCGTACCCCTCGCCAATGTCACAGGCAAACAAATTGCTTCTTTCATCCTGAATTACATCATTTGCCACTATGGTATCCTTGTATCCATTATCACTGATAATGGAAGACCATTTAAAAACCAAGATGTCAAAGAGCTATGTGACAAATTCTGCATCCAACACCGCTTTTCCACCCCATATTACCCCCAAGGAAATGGCCAGGTAGAGGCATCAAATAAAACCATCTTAAAAATCCTAAAAAAGACTATCAATGATGCCAGCCGCAATTGGCACATCCAATTGAATTGTGCCCTATGGGCCTACTACACAAGTATCTACACACCCACAGGCGCAACACCATACTCCCTAGTCTATGGCTCTGAAGCCATCTTGCCCATTGAAGTCAAGATCCCATCCTTGTGAGTATCATTAAAAGGCCTCATATCTGATGAAGAATACAGTGTCCAGACTTCAAGAGTTAGAGTTGCTCGAAGAAAGAAGACAACATGCCTTTAACCATCTCAAGGCTTATCAACAAAGGTTGTCCAGAAGTTACAATCATAGAGTCAAACCTCAGGTATTTCAAGTTGGTGACCTAGTCCTCAGAGAGAATCCCAGGAATCAGTAAGACAGAGAGAAGAAAGGTAAGTTTGAATGCTGGGTCCTTATGTCATCATTGCTACCTATGGATTAGGTGCTTATCAATTGGCTACATCAGAAGGTGAACTGTTCAATGATCCCATCAACAACATGCATCTTCGCAAGTTCTACACCTAAACCCCAAAGCAAGGGAGTCAAAAATAGCAAAAAAAATAAAAAAATGCAAAAATAGCAAAAAAAATCAACAAAATGCAAAAATAGCAAAACAAAAATTAAAAAAAGGAAAAACAACAAAAAAATCATCCTTTGGTGAAAACCTGGTAAACAGGCACCTTGGATAGATACCATGATGAAAACCTAGCAAACAAGCGTCATGTGTATTTTAGCTTTTGTACAAATAAAAGCAAGTGGTGAAAACCTGGTAAACAAGCGCTACTTATGATAAACCACCTCCTCCATCTTTTCAGACCTTGTCCCTCATCCATCCCTCCTAACTGAAAATCACATCGAGATACCTACCATGGCTTGTTGTTCGCTCGTCCTTATCACCTTCTTCCACCAGGCAGCCAATCCAAACTTACGTCCATCTTGTCATCCATCCTCAACCAATCCATTGAACCATTGTCAAACTACATCACCTTTGAGCTATCATGTAGGCAAGGCCATCATTGATGTGCCCCCGAGGCTCCTTTCTTATCCATTCCATCATGTGTCACCTATCCTTTGGTCCATCCGAATCCACACCATTTCCCATCGCCTAGGTCCTAGGTCCACATAGTCCACACCCCGAACTACGTTGCCTCTGCGTCATCACGTAGGCAAGGCCATTTATCAATGAGCCCCCGAGGAACTAGGTCAGTCCCTTAGGGCCCATTTCTTCATGTCTATTATCAGTTCATCCACAATAAATCAATCCTTTACTTGACTGGGGGCAAATCCTCGACCTAGTTGGAGAATTGGATTCTTGAATGTCACGCACCTCAAAGGATAACAATAAGGATCGTGATACTATCGCCAGACAACAGACAGCATTACAAACACACTTTTTCAACAAAATGCTTGACACAAGAACTAGACCTGTAAACAAGACACAATGGACCTCAACCACCATGATGATTGTATCTGTTTTCGTTGCAAGAAAACATAACTATGGCAAGAAAATTTGTGCTTATTAAAAAGGTTTAAGTCATGGAGTCTTGATTTTCATTATTATGTCTTTTTATGCTACTCAAGGATGTCAAAAACTAGAGGAGCTATGATGGGGGCATAATTATCTTACTTGTTTGCTGTTTGTGGATCAATCTTTAGTAATGTGATGACTTTTGTCTAAAGACATGATCAGCAAAAGATCATTGAGGACGTTCTAAGTCTAAACATGAAACAGGGCAATCCTTGTCTGTTGACTTATGCAAGCAATACTCAGGTCATCTAGATTCAATTTTGACTAGATGCTTGTATTAACTTGCTAAATCAAAAACCATGTAGGAGATACTCAGGTCATCTCTGTTTAATTATACCTAGATGCTTGTATTTTCTTACAACATTTTAAAAGCTCAATGATGAAACAAAGTACTTCAAATACTTGCATATACGAAGATGACAATCCACACATCCATACATATCAAGTTACATATCATTCCATTATAAGCATTGCATCCTTGACCAAATCCAAGTGTCTATCAATCTCGGTTATCCAAGTCCTTTCTTCTACTTTATTCATTTATCCCAGTTATTAAAGTCCATTCTTCTCAGGTGTATTATTATTAAGATTGAGTATACTTGGAACAACAAAAACAATTCATTTGCATATCATGAATAGGTGTGTCATCATATAGTATCATCATAGACAATGCATTAATGGTAATAAACATTTAGATCATGTTTTACATATAATATTGTCATTTAGATGCATGAGTCACCATAACATTGCATTAACCAAAAATCTCAAAAAAATCATAGCTATCATCGCATTTGCATATTAGATCAACATCCATAAATAAAACAATGACAAATGACATGCGTAAACATCTAAGTTATCACAGTGTCTGCATTAGATCATCATAGCATGCATGAACATATAGGATCATAAACATGCATATAGGTCATCATATCCATCATATAGCTCATAGAAATATCATGTCACATAAACATAAAATGCATCATAGAATCTAATAAACATGTTAGACACATCACATACAACCATAATCATGTAAATTCATCATATAGATCATCATGTCCATTGCATAAACGTAAACATATGCATCAGAGTCATAAACCACATAGGTCATCTATAAGCATAACATATCATAACATCATAATTTAAGTCATGTCCATCATAGTAGATCATAATCATAGTCAGTCGAATCATGATATCATATAATCATCATCAAAAAGAATAAAAGTGTCCAAGTATACAATGATGTCAAAATAACAATACATCTCGAAGTGTCCAAACCGAAGTGGTGTATACATGTCCAAATCAAGGTGCTAAAACTGATACATGTCTTGAAACAACTAGGAATGGCTCCCCCTTAATGGTGCTAGCTGTGGCGGCAGGATGCCTCCTCCTCCTCCCCCACCTGATGTCTCTGTCCCTACTGCTGTCCCAGCATAGATTGCATCTGAGCCATTTGGGCTCATAATCTCACCATCTCTCCATCATCTGGCCCCTGTCCTTGTGGCAGTACTGGAGGCTGAACCTATCCTGGTATGGCTAGATGCGATTGCTGAGTAGGGTCAATCCTCTGCCGAACCCTCCTCCTATCTCCATCTCTGCCATCATCCCCATCATGTCCACCATCGTGTCCACCACCACCACCATCATGCCCTCCTCCTCCTCCTCTACCACCCCCCCGTCCTCCTCATCTCCTACATCACATCTATGGCCCCTCGTCGTCGTCCTCCCGATCATCTAGAATTGGGGCTCGCTCTCCTGGATTGGAGTAGCGAGGAAAGGGATGTGCTACAAACCAATCATGTGTCATACCCGCGTCTGCCACTACCCTATGCATCGGCCAAGGCTGATATGGAATATGTAGAAACTCATCATGAGCTGTCTCATAGGATGGGCTGGGTCCCCATCGTCTCCGCTCCTTGTGCGTATGAGCAAATATGGCATTACCCACAGGCATCCCCTGGATCCTACCAAACTACTTATACACACGTGAAACAATGTGTCTCTCTAAAATATAGAGTGTCCTCCCTATAAGCCATCTCCTCTAAAAGCAGAAGGGTAGCTCGTGTGCATCCTTGTCCCATACCTCACAATCTAGGTATGGTTTCCAAACAACTGAGTCAACATTATCAAAAGCGTGCCTCCAGTACTCTAGCTTTCCCAGCTTGGGCTGGGAAAGACTCTCCTAAAACATATAGGAGTAGGGTTGATCCCTACCCTGAGTACCAATGCCAATAGGATGGGTAATCGCTATGTGAGTCCATGCCCATTTCTGTCGTAGTGAAAATCCACAAGCCAAGCTAGAGGAACCATCATATACGAACTGGGGTAAATCATGATACAAATGTACAAGGATGCAAACTCCCCAAGCATATCTAGTACCCTCAGTCACAATCTGTTCTAACACTCGACCCCATCCAACTGCAAATCCATGAGAGCATCTGTTAGGACACACAATACCTCCAATCAACCCTGCCACAACAAAAGAAAGTGGCTCATAGTACACCAGCATGTCAGCCCAACTGATCTCAGTACCCTCTATGCTATCATCGTCAAAAACTCATCTGTACTCATCCAAACCTACCCCAATCTACGGCTCATACTCCATGAGCTCTCCATCAATGGGTATGCGAAGGATCCTATGAACATCCTCTAGAGTAATTGTAATCTCCCCAGTGGAGAGATGAAAGGTCCTGTCCTCACTGTGAAAAAGCTCCGATAGGGTAGTCAGCATGCCAAGATTCACACGAATCTCAGGCATGAAGCAAACGAAAGACAATCCAGCTGATCCAAGAATAAGAAGACCAGTCTCCGTAAGCTGGGGCCTCAACAACTGTGTAACTGGATAATGCTCTCTCGACATGAGAACATCGTCTAGCTCCTCCTGCAATCACGCAAGTGCGCATTAGTCCATCAAATCAACTACACTGCAAATCTATCTATCCAACATCAAAAACTTAGTAATTCTAACAGGAACACTTTCCTATCATCTCTCTGGAGATTCAATCAATCTCAGAGATGACCTATCAGTTGACCAACATCAATCGCACAATCAACTTTATCAAATTTCTAAGTGTTTTGAAAAGCAAAACTAGACGTACAGTTCATCCAGTTAAATGCACAGCTTTACCTTGTATGCGTAGGTTTAACTCATGTGCGCAGTTTCAAATCGTATGCACAGCTTTATTTCACATGCGCAAGACTGTTCTTCATATGCGCAATAGAATCTTGCATGCGTAATAACATTTCAAATGCGTAGCAAAACATTAAAAGTGTAGCATCCCTCTTCGAATGTGCAGTAGGATTTCATTTGCATAGAAATGCGTGTCATTTGCGAAAAAAATGCATATGCGCTGATTCTGGCGTCATATGCATAGTATTGCATGTCATATGCACAGTTCTGCCTTTCAGCGCATGTAAAACCTACAAATTTAGCCTACATTTATTGCTATCATAAATGACCCTAAGCTAAAAATGAAGTAGTACTTACCGGTGGCCCGAAGTCTGCTAGACGGTTGAACCGTCGGATCCGCTCGAATCGATGAAGCTTAAGAGGAAACTGTTGCATCTTCGTTGACTGCTCTATGCTCAAATGGTTCTGCTCTCCACTAGGATCTTTCTCAAAGGCAAATGTGCAAATGAGTGAACTATGAACCCAAACTCCTATATATAGCACATAGAACCCTAAGGGGAGGTGTTTAACCTTGTGCATGTTGGGGCACATTCTTCATCCCATTTTTCTTCTGCGTCGACTAATTTCTTCTCCAATCCATCCTATCAACCTATCTCATCATGAGATTGCTTGTCATCCTATCATCACATTCTTCCTGTCCAATCTCCTGAGAGGGCATCCTATCGTCGTAAAACTATACCAGGGGCAAACTAGGGCATGTATCAATCACAAAATTTTTAATTCTTTGAAACAACGTGATCTAAAACACATTGCATCAAAGAGGGGCAAAATGTATACACCTAAAAATGGCTTGTGTCGAATTAAGTAAATATTTTAATATTTATCTTAATTCTTATTCTCCTATCAATTAAATAAATATTCTAATTTATTTAAATGATTCACATCCATCCAATAATTAAATAAAATTAATTTATTTAATTAATATTCTCTAATTCTTCTGCCGATGATGGCATGGTTCGGTGGTTAAGTCGCTCAGGATGTAGTGGCGGCCACTAGAGTTCAAACCCCCGTTGGGCCAACGAGCTCTCAAGGCTTTACGCCTTCTCTGGGCCAATGAGATCGCAGGTTTGAAGTGTTCTTCCTAGGGGATGAGGTCCCCCAGTTGTGGCCTCACCGGTTCATTGCTCCAGGCAAAAGCATTCACGTGGAGCTGGAGGGCATGTCGTACCAGCGTCGCCGGTCACGTTAAAAAGTTTACCAGGCGCATTAAAAAAAAAAAATGTTCTCTAATTCTTCTAATGTCTCACATAATTAAATAATCCTAAATTATTTAATTAATCCTAAATTCCTCTATTCTAAGTCCTAATTCCATAAATCCACCTCACTATTCCACGTCACCTTTCCACATCACCTTTCCACCTCACCATGTTACACACATAATTAAATATTTTAATATTTAATTAGCTAATATCCCCTCACCCACATGTCCTATTTCTCCTCCAATCAAATTAGTTAACTCACCAATCAAATCAGTTAACTAATTAGTCAATTGAGTTAACTAGTCAATCTATTATGTTGACTCCCCAATCAACCTAGTTAACTGATCAATCATCTCATTTAACTCTTCAATCTATTCTGTTAACTCCCATAACTCATGAAGAAGGCTTAGACACTTGTCCTCTCCTGATTCATGTCAATTCCCTCAAGTCTTCTCAATCGTACACCTCACAGGTAATTCCTCCAATCATGGATCTATTAACACTTGGATTTGGTCTTCCCTCAGCCTATATAAACAAGTTCCTTGTACCCATTTCATGTTCATCTAAGCTTAAGCAATCTTACTCTGTAGGAATCATTACAACGTGCCTTTGGCAAAGTTATCATCCACTTGCATTCACACAACCTCATTATCATAATCATTCATTCAATCATGTCTCCATCAATCCATCCCCATTAGTATTGCATTTTAGTGTGATCTCCATTGCATAATCCACCCATAGTCGTTCTACTCTCGTCATCTTCAACAATAAGGAAGTACACACTTCTGAGAGCTCCATTACCATCAAGATCAAGAAGAGATAGGTGAACAATGGAAGCATAGAGGTAAAATGGTATTTGAAGGTATGATCTTTGTTTACTTGTGTTTGCATCAATTTCCATTGAGTTATTGGATGATTAGTTGTTTAATACTATTGTTTACATTTTCTACTAACACTAGTTTCTCACGTAAGGTTGAGAGTTTAGATATGGATTGGCTATGAGGGCCTTGGGCTAAAGTGATGTTTCCATTGACAAAGGTACCTAAGGATGACCAATATATATTCAATTTGGATTTGTGGGATAGGTAGTGATAGTGGATGACCAATAGATATTTGATTTGGATTTGGGGGATAGGTAGTGCTAGTTGGTTCTTGGTCTAAAGGATCTTGATTGTTCATAGTTTATTAATTAAATCTGGCAAGCTTGCTCAAAATGATTTCATCGAGGCTATCATTGGTATATTCTTCTTGATCCACAAGACTATAATCATCATCATCAAAGGGTTTTTGAGATTGGTTGTGATGAGGGGACTCATCAAAATGAAATGGATTTGTAATTGTCATGATTTTTGTTTGGATTTGGGATGGAATTTGGACTTGGGTAGACTTAATTTTGAAGACGTAGGATTTGAGATGTTTGGATATTAGGTGTTGGATTGGGAAGATTTTTGACTTGAAGATTTGAGAGAACTAAGACCTTTGGATCGATATAATTTTTTGATGAGTTTAGATTTTAGAGACCTGGGATTTTAGAGAGTTTGATTTTGGATTTTGGATTTGAACTACTTAGGACTTTTGATGGTTTGATTTTTGGATGATTGATTTTAGATTTTGGATGGACTATGGATTTGTTTTGATTTTGGGTACCTAGGATATTAGAGGAGTTGATTTGGATTTTGAACAGATTTAAATTGGTTTGAGAAACCTAAGACCTTTGGATTGATTTGATTGTAGGATGATTTGGATTTTGGAAGGATGTCAATTGATTTGAGAGATCTAGAACCTTTGGATTGATTTGATTTTGAAGACTTGGGCTCTTAGATAGTTTTGATTTTGGAGTTTGGGATGATTTGATTTGGATTTTAAATCTTGGAGACCTAGGATTTTTGGAAGATTGCTAGAATTTAGATTTTGCAAGGTTTGGACCTTAGGATTTGTTTGGATTCAAGGCCTTTGGATGGTTATGATTTTGAAGACCTTGGATTTGCTTGACTTTGTTGTGACCTTTGAAGGTGTTGGATTTTGTTTGATTGGGAATATTTAGGACTTTAGATGGTTTGACTTCAAATGACTTGATTTGGATTGATTTGAAAAAAAATAGGATGTTTGGGTTGATGGTGATTTAGTTCTAGACCTAGGATCTTAGATGTTTGGATTTTGGATGGATTTGATTTTGAAGATCGAGAATCTTAGATGGGTTTGATTTAGGTTGATTTTGACCTTTTGGATGGACTAGGGATTTTTTAGATTTTCTATTTGCAAGACTTTGGGTTTGTTAAATTTTGATTTGACCTTTGAGGTGTTGGAGTTTTTGGCTTTTTCAAGAATTTTGATTTTTTGACTTTTTGAGAAATTTTTATTTTTTTACATTTTTTAATTTTTGAGTGCTTTGACTGTTACAACACAGAGTGCAAACAAGATAAACACAAGAACAACCTAATTATTCAAGTAGGAGTGTTCATCTTATGAGCTCACAAGTATCCCTGGAGTTGATCATAAATAGTATTGGCCAATGATCTCAGAGCACTAACCATGGGAATTTGTTTGTGGCCTACTATTTCAGTTCCAAAGGTACATGGTGAGTAACTTTATGAGGCTAACCATTTATCAGTGAATCATAAGTTACGAACAGCTGAAAGGTTCATACACTAGGTTGAACAATGGCTTGCTAAGGGAGTCCTCAATATACCTTGTGGTATGAGAGGCCTAAATCTATATGATAAGAGTCTTGTCTAATAGCTTGGCTTGAGAGGGTAACCCCTCTCATCCTTCACTTGACAAACTATAAAATAGATGTTAGCTTAGCCTGAAAGAAATCCTCCTCCTTGGAATTTCTATACCCCACTAGAACATGGGGTTGGAGTCCAAGTTGTCTAACCTCCTAAAAAGAAACAAAGAAAGAAAGTCATTTCTAATTTCTAAGATCACCTTATGGTGTGAGAAAAGAGCATATTAAGGAGCTAGCCTTTTAGGAGACAAAAAGTGCAAAGAGAATGTTTTTTATTCTCAAGGTCACATTTCGGTGCAAGAATAGAGCATACATAATCACTCTACACATAAACACATCAAACAAATATTCAGTAACCCTTAATATGAAAATATGAAATATGGGAGACAAATGTGAAAGAAGGTGTTTTTTTATTCTCAAGGTCACCTTGTGGTGCAAAAGAAGAGCATACACACCTATTCACACACAAGTCAAATAAACAATGTTCATTAAGCTTATGGAAAACTGAAAACAAATATGAATGTTCAAAAATTATCTTCGACAATTGAACCTATAAACACAAGTTAGTAGTTTTACTATTTTTTGATCTTTGACTAGCAAACATGCAAGAAAAGGAGTCAATAAATAGTAAAAAATAGCAAAATACAACTTGCAAAATAAATGTTAAAAATTATGAAATCAAGTCTTTATGATGTGATGATGGCTACACCCAAAAAATAAATATCAGAAAAAGTACAAATAAATTACACCACGATGTAGCACTTGAAAAAATATGAACTTAAAAACATAGCACTCAAATATGAGTTTGTTTGTGAAAGTTATAGGGCTTGAAGCTCCAAAAACTGTGAATGCACAACAATATCTGTAAGAAAATGTGATTTTTGAAAAAAAATGCATCATGAGAAAAAATTAGTTAAATTACTATGAAGAGCATGAAATTATATCCTATGTCAAAAAATGCTCTGAAAAAGACCTCCATATTGCTAAGAAAAATCCATTTGGAGTTGCCCTCCTTCACTTAAAAGTGCAATGGAGAGGGGGTCTAGGGCCTAGTGGCAAGCTGGTGACCCATGGCTAGCGACTGGATGGCACTACTAGTTGAGGCAACAATTGGGCAATCCATACAGACTAATAGTACAGTACAACTAAGAATAGATGCCCCCTAAAAAAAGCTTTGTTGGAGATTGCAAGCAAACTATATCGTGTCTATTGTTGATTCTTATTTTTTATTCTTATTTTTTAGGCCTTCCAAATGCAATGATCAGATCTATTTTTCTCAAAGTGCTTCCAACAAAACTTCCTCAACAAAATCTTTCTAACAAAAGATAAGAATATGTAAAATAAAGTTAGCAAAAACCTACAAAAATAAAGATTAGATAAGGGACAAGGCTCCACCAAGTGTGCCAAAATGTGTATGCTAAGATAAAAGGCAAACAAGAAACTAAGAAAACTAATCTCAAACCTAAATAACACCTTCGATTGAATAAGACAAAAATTGAGAAAGATGAAGGGTGGAGATTACCTTGTTTTAAGTGGAGGGTGGAGATCAAAATGTATTTTTTGGAGCCTTGTGCAAGTTTAACTTTATTTATTTTAAATAAAATGGGGGAGGAATGTGCAAGATTAGGATCATTCTTATGTGAATGGCAAGAATTAAAAGACGAAGAAAATGAAATAGATGGTGAAAATTTGAAGTTAGTTTCAAGTGGAGGCTTGGAATAGCTGCAAGTGAATAAGACAAAAATTGAGAAAGATGAAGGGTGGAGATTACCTTGTTTTAAGCAGAGGGTGGAGATCAAAATGTATTTTTTGGAGCCTTGTGCAAGTTTAACTTTCTTTTTTAAAATAAAATAGTGGAGGAATGCGCAAGATTAGAAATATTCTTACATAAATGACAATAATTAAAAGATGAAGAAAATGAAATGGATGGTGAAAATTTGAAGTTAGTTTGACTTTTGAATTTTAGTGGAGAAATATTTTATTTAATTTTTAAATAAAGTGGAGGAAGAATGTGCAAGGTTAATTAGTTAAACTTGGTTTGCTTAACTAATTACATGATGAGAGAGATTTGGATTGATTAAATAAATACTATGATTTAATCCATAGAGGAATGTTGGGGGATAAGTCGATTTAATTAAATAAATATGATTTATTTAATTAATGTTGAAACATTAGATTATTAAATAAACATAATTTATTAAATTAACATTAGAAGAATGATTAGATTAATCAAATGAATATATTAAATTAATTTGATGATGTGGTGAATGTGAGAGGGTTAGTTAGTGTGATGTTAGGACACGGTGAAATTTAAGTGCCTACACCTAGCAATCACTAAAAACAACTTGAATAAATTGATTTAACTTAAATAAATTGATTTATTAATTTAAACTATAAAAGCGCACCTATTTTATTTCTTCATGGCTTTGTAATTTGTCCTTTACATTTTATTTTATTTATTTGATTTGATTTCTTGTTTTGTTTTAGATTTATTTTCATATTTCAATATGTAAATTATAATTAGCCAATAGGCTTTTATATGTGAACATTATCGTGCTTGGAATTATCTCACGCCATAAAAAAAAATTCACGTTGGAAAATTTTCTAAACTCGTCAACGTATTCCTTGAACCTCCTATGGTGCAAGTGCTAGTTATATATTTTACACATGAGACTTTGTAGCATTATTATTATTTTTATGTACACATGAGACTTTGTTAGCATTATTATTATTTTTATATACACATTAACAACATAAAACTTTGTGATAAACTAAAAACCAAATGAGTCAAATGGAACAAATATTAAAATTCTAATCTATCACAGACCAATAGAAAGTGTGCTGTTTAGTGGGAAACACCATCACTGTTCTACCTTCTAGAACAGCTACTTGCAAATAAAGTACCTCTTGATTCTTTCATAAGAAAACAGAAGGATCCTCAATTCCTCGATATATTAATTTTTTTTCAAAAAGAAAGTTTTGATACACATCTGTACATAGACAGCTAAATAAGAGATTGAGATGTCACCTGTGGAAGGACAAGATACCCACATGATATGAAACAAAGTGTTTACTAAAAATGATCTCATTATGTACATAAACTAGATTTTACAATGAATGATTGAAAGTTTTTAATGATGTCTATAAGACCACAGTCTATGGGATTCAGAGGTAAAATAGGCAGCATCAAACAAAGAAACAAAAAAACAGCATGCAGCCACTCTATTACTCCTGGCTGCTTTCCATTTCACTGCTGATCCCCTTTTTTCTGTGATGAATCCCGAAGTTATAACAGCCAAACAACATTCTATTATGATAGACTACCTAGAAACTATTTAATAAATATCATCAATAAACAGCCAAAATTGACCATTAAATGATATTTGAAAATAACCAGTTGTATTCCTTGTGAAAGGGGAAAGATAATTGAAAGAGGAAGCAGCCTGCTAAGTAAAATAAATTTAAAATCACATCCACATTATCAAAATACATAGACGGTTTATGAAATTAGTCGATGTTCCCACCTAAAGACGCGTGAAACAAGCTCCAGCTATGAAGTCCTAACTTTGGTTGGATGAAAAACAAGATTTAGTAAAGAACAATCTAGCTTACAGACGATTTATAATATATAGGACTAATTGGTAGACCCCATAAAATGAAAGACATGAATATATGGCGTTGTGGGGGTTCGAAGGACGCGTTTGATTACAAGTGTGGGTAAGTAAAGCCGTTCAAGTGGAGTGACTCGCCAACTCATTTGGAATGTACGTGAGTGTTTCAGGCATCTGTCTTGCATGCATGCATATCCATGCCCTTTGCTCTTATATACATGATCCTAAACTTCAATTCCTAGGTAGTTTGTTTAAAACTAGCACTTGCACCCTTTGGAGGTTCAAGGGATATGCCATAGGTAATTTGAATTTGAGGTAAGAATCAATATTTTAATAATAATAATAATAACTAGCATTTGAATCCTTTGGAGGTTCAAGGATACGCTGATAGAGGTAAGAATCAATGTTTTAATAATACATAAATGAGAAATGATATGGATATGCAAATTTAACCATTAAAATTATAAACATTTTTTATAGCTTATTATTATAGCATAAGGATGAATACAACATTTATAGACATAATATTTCCATGGTCTATATCAATGATCAAGAATACTTCTAGATGTTAAGTATGCAAAAAAAAATTACATCAACATTTCAAATCACACTCTATGTTCTATTATCAAAATATAAAGAATAAATAAAATATTTATGATATTATTTTCCATTTCTAATGTCACCCATTCACAAAATAAGAATAGATGTGTATTTTTTATGGATTGATGTAAATAGAGAATTAAACGTTGTCTATAAGTCAAAGTCAATCCTAAACACTTTAATATTTTATTCATATATTTAATCTATAAACTAAATGGTTACACATTATTTATTTATAATTTTATTTGTGAACAGTTTAAAAGATTTTTAGTCCTTGAAGCAAATTCAAAGATACACCATTTTTATAGTAGGAAATTAAATGATTTGTCAAAAACCAACACCTCAACATCCAAGTGGTGCTATTTTCAGTGGAAAACATTTGGAACATTGAGATTTGAAGAACTTAGACTAGATTTAAATAAATATGGGACTTGGAGAACTTGAGTAAAACCTAAAAAAAATAGAAAATGACACAAGTTCATGAGGTCTTTCTTTAATTTTTTTGGCACATCCTCTTTTTCCTTCTGAATATTCTTTTTTTTTTAGATAATCAGGGAGGAAGCAGAATACAAACATACCCAAATAGTTGTACTAAGCCCTCTGAGTATGTGTTTCAGGTAAGAGCTAAACCCCTGAGGCACATTTTAATGATAGGATAGAGAACTATAAATTAAATGTAAATAGCCCTATTAAAAATGTCAGCTCTGCATATAAGTTTTTGTTTTACAAGCATAGAGAGAAAAAAATTCTATGATACTACAAAACAATGCCTAAAACCTAATCTGTCTGATAAAGCACCTAAACTGCAAATGCGAAATGGAAAATTTTGGCCACCACCTCTTTTTATTGATGACTTAGACTTGCCACTATTTAAGGCCTGAGAATTCATAAAAGGTAAACCACAGGATTTGTAATATTTTTTTGAGTTGGCTTGTGTTTGTGTAACTCTTTGAAAGCATAAACAGTTCCTATTTATAGGAAAAATAACATGTACACTTATTTTACTGTATTTAGTGGGTTGGTTGGGAGGTGTCATGTGCTTCGATGCTTCCACATTTTTGTATTTCCAACTATAATATCTAATAAAAATTCCTCTAAATGTGTCAGTGGATGTCCTTCTAATTCAAAACTTCCGTTTGACTCAGGCAAGAAGGTTGTGGCTAGGCAGTGCTTTTGGCTTACATTGCATTTACTTGAAATTTTCTATAACCTTTTCAACAATCCTTATTATGTGAATCTTACAAACCATGCATTCCATGATTTTGATTTTCCTCTTCCCACGTAGTAGGGAGGATGCTGACATAGAATGTGAAATCTAGTCATACACCTACCTCTTGCAATTGCTTAGCAGGCTGCACTAAATCCTTCAGCTATGTTCCTCTGTGAATTATTTTGTAGTCCAAACCCTATAGGCATCTAGATAAAATTTGAATCCATCACAAGCCAAAGGCATAAAGTAGAAGTAGAAGAATGAAGCAAATGTGATGTGCCTGGTTAGGGATATCTGACAAAACATTGTTGATGTACCGTATAAGTAGATTGAGGGACAAGCTAGAAAGGCCAGTGGTATAAGAAGATTTGCAACTACCAGCACTTGAAATTTCATTATTAGGAGTAGTACTCGTTGAAGAATTGCTCATCTTGTTGCTATTAATGGGCTTTGTCAATCAGAAAAGTTAAAGGGGGAGAATATATAAATAAATCAAAGATATAGCACACCTTATTATGATCAAACAAATTAACAGCTTACAGAAAAAGATATCTTGATGAAAAAGTAGCACCTACCGCTTATAATGATCCTACAAATTTTGAGTTACAAGAATTACTACTACTCTTCAAGAACATTGATCTGACATTATTAGTCGATTGTTCTTTGTTGTTTATAACTGGTGTATTATAGTCAATATAAAACCTTGTGTAAATAATTGGTACATTCTAGTCAATGTAGAAGTCACTCCACTGTTGAATTTTTATTCATATTTGTGAGGTACCCTAAACTTTGTTGACAAATGTCTCTTAAAATAAAAAAATGATATGTACAAAACTAGCCCCCAAAGCAATAGTTCGAGTACACAAACACTCTACCCTAATATTAAAGCCATCAAATGAAATGAAACAAAAGGAAGGAGGCCACATACAACAAACGGAAGAAGTATTGGAAAACATACAGAGTTTAATAGGTGAAGGGATTGAAACTACTCCAGAGAATATAAGAAAGAAAGGCAGGCTTCAAAGTACAAACAATATATCTGTAAATATGGTTTGGAAAGGCCCCTGGACAGTAAACATTATGTTGACATTACTCTTCAATCCACCGGTATTCTTTATATTGCTATCTATCAAATGGTCTTCTACAACTGCTGTATTATTTTGTACAAGTCATTGTATTCGTGTATTTATGCACAACCTAGGCAGTGGCAAAGAAGCATAAATGCATAGAAATGCCTACCTACTATGAGCAAATTGCATTTAAGATAATGAATTATGTGTTGATTTTCCATACAATTTAAAATCATGAGTATGCATGTAGTAGTGAATGAGATAGGATGTTAAATTTAATCTTTAAATGCGCAGATGATGGCTTGTCGTGCCTTCATTGTTATAGAATTTAGATTCATGTCATGTGAAAGGAAGTAAAACACTTGAAGAGATATGATTTAAAGATTTCATCTTATACACACATGCGATGGATGGATGGCCTCAAACTTCCCTTTATTCCACTTAAATGCATCAAGCAGCCAAATCCAATTAATTTAAATGAACATCCCCTAGTGACAGTGAAAAGATGAAATGAAATGACATGACATGACCTATTTTTGGGTGATATTTTCCAGTTTTGTAGGGTGAGATGTCAAAGAATGAAATTTACTTGTAGAGCAATTAATATGCTATGTCCGTGGAGAGGAGAATGGAGGCCAAGTGTCCCAGAAATTAAAGCAAATCAATATAAAAAAGTCCCCAGATTTGATAACAAATTCGCTATCACTTTCCGTGTTAATTCATGCTCCTTTCAACTCACCTCAAATCTTGCAATTGGATATGCTCCCCTGAGTTAGTTGCTTTCAACCATTTTCCCTTTTATTTTCCTTTTAAAAAAGAAAAATTCCGGCGGGGCATTTAAACGACATGAGACTTTTTCCGGCACGATTTACTTTAGAAAATTTTCTGGCATCCAACGTTTTACGGCGTGAGACAATTCTGAGCACTATAATGCTCACATATAAAAGCCTATCGGCTAATAAATAAATAAGAAATGATATGGATATGTAAATTTAAACCATTAAAATTATAAATATTTTTTATAGCTTATTATCATAGCACAAAGATGAATAGAACATTTATAGACATAATATTTCCGTGGTCTATATCAATGATCAAGAATACTTCTAGATGTTAACTATGTAAAAAAATTACATCAACATTTCAAATCACACTCTATGTTCTATTATCAAAATATAAAGAATAAATAAAATATTTATGATATTATTTTGCACTTCTAATGTCAGTCATTCACAAAATAAGAATAGATGTATATTTTTTATGGGTTGAATGTTGTTTATAAGTCAAAGTCACTACTAAACACTTTTTAATATTTTATTTATATATGTAATATAAGCTAAATGGTTACACATTATTTATTTATAATTTTCTTTGTGACTAGTTTGAAAGATTTTTAGTCCTTGAAGCAAATTCAAAGATACAACATTTTTATAGTAGAAAATTAAATGATTTGTCAAAACTAAACCCTCAACACTCAAGAGTCGAAAACATTTGGAACATTGAGAATTGAAGAATTTAGATTAGATTTAAATAAATACGGGACTTGGAGAACATGAGTAAAACCTAAAAGAAATAGAAAATGACACAAGTTCATGAAGTCTTTCTTTAAATTTTTTTTTTTGGCACATCGTCTTTTTAGTTCTAAGTGTTCTTTCTATTTTAGATAATCATGGAGGAAGCAAAATACATACCCAAATGGTTGTATTGACTGAGCCCTCTATGGACATGTTTCAGGTGAGAGCTAAACACATGAGGCACATATGTAATGATAGGTTAGAGAACCATAAATTCAATGTAAATAGCCCTATTAAAAATGTCAGCTCTGCATATAAGTTTTGTTTTACAAGCATAGAGAGAAAAAAATTATCTGATACTACAAAACAATGCCTAAAACCTAATATGTCTGATAAAGCACCTATACTGCAAATGCGAAATGGAAAATTTTGGCCACCACCTCTATTTATTGATGACTCAGACTCGCCACTATTTGAGGCCTGAGAATTTGTAGAAGGAAAACCACAGGATTTGTAATATTTTTTTGAATTGGATTGTGTTTGTGTAACTCTTTGCAAGCATAAACGGCTCCTATTTATAGGCAAAATAACATGTACACTTAATTATCATTTACTGTATTTAGTGGGTTGATTGGGAGGTGTCATATGATTCTATGCTTCCATATTTTTGTATTTCCAACTATAATATTTGATAAAAAATACTCTAAATGTGTCGGTGGATGTCCTTCCGATTCAAAACTTCCATTTGACTCAAGCAGGAAGGTTGTGGCTAGATAGTGCTTTTGGCTTACATTGCATTTACTTGAAAGTTTCTATAACCTTTTCAACAATTCTTATTATGCAAATCTTGCAAACCATGCATTCAATGATTTTGATTTTCCTCTTCCAACATAGTAGGGAGGACGCTGATATAGAATGTAGAATCTAATTATACACCTACCTCTTGCAATTGCTTGAAAGTTCCTTAAGTTTTTTGTAGCGAATTTCATCAAATGTCTCTGAAAATTAAAACATGATATGTACAAAACTACCCCCAAGAAATAATCTGAGTACACAACCACTCTGCCCTAATATTAAAACCATCAAATGAAACAAAAGGAAGGAGGCGACATATAACAAATGGAAGAAGTATCTGAAAACATACACAATTTAGTAGGTGAAGGCAAGATTGAAACTACTCCAAAGAATATAAGAAAGAAAGGAAGGTTTAAAGTACAAACATTATATCTATAAATATATATTGGAAATTCCATCGATCAGTAAACATTATGTTGATATTGCTCTTCAATCGGCCGGTATTCTTCATATTGATATCCATCAAATGGTCTTATGCAACTGTTGTATATTATTTTGTACAATAGTCATTGTATTCAAGTGTATTTATGCACAACATAGGTGGTGGCAGAGAAACATAAATGTATAGAAATCATTGCTAGTTCTAAGCAATGAATTATGTATTCCTCAAACTTGGCACGACCATCTTGCATCCACATTGCCTAAAATAAATTCTATTTAGAAATCGTCTACTTTTTGCAACACGAAAGCAACAACAGAAAGCCCCACTGCTACCGAATGGATCTAAGTTGTTTCTTTCAGAACATCTATCACTACTTTCCTTGTTTCACCACTCATAATCTGTAGATGTAAAAGGGATTTTTTTTTAAGTGAACGCCTTGCATAATCTATTGAAATCAACAAAATGGGTACGTTAGTACCTTGGAAGCATATTTTTTACAACCTTTGAGTAATTCTTCAGCAACTTTTTCCGTATTCGATTGAAGAGGTCACTCAACCTGATCAAACGTGTTCTCTTGAGCCTAGAAAATAAAAACATTTTTATTGTATTTAGCATTACAGTAAAAAACAAAAAAAACTAAAGCATTAGATAAGTGAAAAACAAATTCGGCACACCTTGTGTAGGGGGTTTCCCCAAGCATTTCTGAACATAAGACATCAATTCATCAGGGCCACTCAAAACATCCCGAGGAAAATCAAAAGCATTCTCCTTGTCATTTGTAGAAGTAGAGGATGAACAACATGTTCAAGTTGTGATTTGTGGCAAATAAAGTAGGCATATAGACTTTACAATTTGTTACAGCAAAGCACCCAAGACATCTGCAAACCAAAAGAAATCTTCATGAATGAAAGAGAGAAGCAACACAGAAGAAGCTATTTCACCAGGAGTGAATGAATTATATTTAGATGAGATGATAAAATACATAGTGTAGAAGCCTTTTAAAGGCATGAAATATTTGACGGGTGGGAAAACTACCTGTTACGGGAAAAAACCACCCTACGGGAAAAACCAATTATCCCTATGTTAAAAACTTAACACACTAACACCCCCCTTAAGTGCAAACTTAGGGAGAATTATTATGCAAAACCAAGATGCAAGATGGGTCTCGGCTACACAACCATGTTAGGTACCCATTTACAATGCAAAAAAGAAATCTCTCACAAACGGAGAAAAGGAGAAAAACCCTGTGGGAGAAAACTACTCTCCAAAAGAGAGAAAAAACTAAAAATGCTGAAAAGAAAAAAGTGAAAGGAAGCAGGACTCCTCAAGACCCCCCAAGGACAACTTCCTTCACCCCTAACATCGATCGTAACAAGAGATAGCGAGGAGATACCAAAGGTTTAGTGAAGATGTCTGCAACTTGCTGCTCCATGGGCAAATACTCCAAACTGAGAACACCCTCCTAAATGAGCTGCCTAATGAAGTGCATGTGGATCTCAATATTCTTAGTGCGCTGATGCTCCACTGGGTTGTGAGAAACATGAATGGCACTCTGATTATCACACCAAAGAGTAGTGGGATGATCAGTAGGAAAGCCAAACTTGACCATTAACTGTCGAAGCCAAAGAATCTCCTGACTAGCCAAGACTACTCCTCAATACTTAGCCTCAGTTGATGATAATGCAATAGTAGTTTGCTTCTTGCAAGACCAAGCAACTAGACCAGAACCAAGACAAAAGACAAAGCCAAAAGTGGACTTCTGATCATTAATATTACCGGCCCAATCTGGGTCAGTGAAGCCCACAATCTCAATAGCTCTTGATGAATAGTGAATGCCAAACTATGTAGTGCCCTAAATGTATTGCAAGATGTGTTTGGCTGCCTTCCAATGACTCTCATGAGGATCTTGAGAGAAATAGGAGACAAGACCAACTGCAAAGGAGATATCAGAATGACTATGTGTCAAATACAGAAGGCTGTCAACCAACTGCTGATACAAGGTAGCATCAACTATTGGAGTAGTCCAAGTGGTAGACAACACAACACCTGACTGAAAAGGAGTAGAGGCTGGCTTGCAATCAGCCATCCCAAATCTCTGAAGCAAATCAAGAGCATAATTCTGCTGAAAGATAGAAATAACAGTAGAAGACTGATGAATCTGAAGACCAAGGAAGTAATGCAACAGACCAAGGTCAGTCATATCAAAATGCTCCATCAAAGCTTCCTAAGTATCCTTAATCATGGTAGAGGAACTCCCTGTGATAATCAAGTCATCCACATAAAGAACAAGAATGAGAAGATCCCCCCATGTCTCTGAATATAAACTGTAGGATCATATTGACATCTAGTGAATCCAGAAGAAAGCAGAAAACTATCCATCTTCTCATACCAAGCCCGAGGAGCTTGTTTGAGACCATATAATGAACGCCTTAGCCTACAAACAAGTGAAGGGTCCTGCACAAAACCTAGTGGCTACTCCATATAGATCTCCTCCTGAAGATCACCATGCAGGAAGGCACTCTTCACATCTATTTGATACACTGGCCAACCCTGAGATGCAACAATTGAAAGTACAAGATGAATAGAATCCATCTTAGCTATAGGAGCAAAAGTCTTAGAATAGTCAATACCTTCAACCTGAGAAAAGCCCTTAGCCACTAGACGAGCCTTGTACTTATCAATAGAACCATCAGCTGCATTCTTGGTACGATACACCCACTTGCATCGAACCAACTTTCTTCCCTTAGGAAGAGGAACCAAATCCCAAGTATGATTCTTCATTAAAGAAGAATACTCGTCAATCATAGCCCTTTCCCATTCTAGAACACCTGAAGCATCTAAAAAATTTTGAGGATCAGTAGAAACTGCATGACTCAAAAGACTGATACCTGAAGTTCGAGAACGAGTACAACATGTAGCTATGGGATCACCTGCAAGAGAACCAACATCCTCAAGAAGTGTACGGGCCCATAATGGTCTTGTGGGTGCAAGTAGAGGAGGAGGAGATGGAGAAATGTCAACAACAAGATCAATACCATCATCATGAACATCATCAGAAACATCGTGAGGAACATCATCATCATCATGAACAGGAAGCAAAACATCATCTGAAGAAGAAGTGGGAATAAGAGAGGAAGATGCATGTGATGGTGAATCCTTTAGAGTGAAAGACTCATCAAAATGAACATCATGACAAAATATACCTCTTGAGTGACAGGATCAAACAACCGATAACCCTTCACATCCTCACAATAGCCAACAAAAATGAACCGCTGACTTTTCTTCTCCATTGCTTTACACTTCCCATTTGGAATGAATGTCCATGCATCACTGCCAAATACTCTGAAAAAGGACACCTTGGGCTTAACATGAGACCAAGCCTCCTCGAGAGTCATATGATGTGAACCACCATAATCAAGAATCCAACTGTCACTAGTAGAGGATGAAGCCCTTGCTGTGAGAGCTTGCCCTTTTCCAAAGGAAGAAGACTTAGGCATGGCAATATTGTGCTTTGTCATAGCTTCCTCCAATGCTGCTAACCTCTCAAAACAATGTGCATCATTATGCCCTAACTTTTCACAAAAGGAACAATTTTCCTTCTTCTTCTTAGACTTAGAGGATGACTCCTCGAAGTTAGAAGGAGGAGGAGGAGGATTAGTCTTTTGATCATTCTTCGCCTTAGGTTTGGAGGGATGCTCACCACCTATAGATGAATCTATCTTGGGCTTCTTCTTATTCTTACCCTTGCCCTTGGAAGATTGAGCCATCAAGGCATGACTTTTAGGAAGAGCATCCATCTGAGTTAACTTGGCCTACTCCCTAATTAATTGATCACAAAATACCTCAAATGAAGGCATCTTATGGTCTTCTCCCATAGCATCCATAGTAGAATAGAAGGTAGAGGAAAACACTTGAAAAGGACCTCTTAGCTTAGACAAAATCAAGAAAATACACTCCTTTTCATCTTTGGCATGACCACATCCTTTCAATTGTGACAAAATCAACTTGAATTTGGTAAGGAAATCTTGAATAGTGGGGAAGGTATTTGGAGAGAGAGAGGTGAGATCAACTTCAAGTTGCAATATTTTGAACTGATTAACTTTACCATACAACTCAACAAGCTTATCCCACACTTCTCTAGGTGTCTTATACTCCGCAATGTGAAACCACAAATTATCAGACACATGGAGACCTATGAGTCCTCTAGCCTCATCCATTTTGTTTCTATGAACAAATTGCTCAAATGATTTTGTGAACTCAGGTTGATCAGCATCTAACATTTGCCAAAGCCCCCTAGATTGCAACAACTGTGATATTTTGAGGTTCCAGGTGTGATAATTGTGTGGGGTGAGCAACTCAATCCTTGGGTCTGACATGGTTTACAAGGACACACACAAAGGACTAAAATTGGAATGTACACCCCCCAGAATGTATAAAAAATTGAATTTGCAATTCCCAACACCAAATTTGCCAAATAATACTAACAGAAGTAACTGAAACAATATTGCAACTTCAAGTTACTTAAACTGTCAAAAAATGGCAAAATTTTCAAAAAATACCTTATCACAAAGAAGTTTGTCGAAGCAGCTTTCCGACAATATTTTGTTTGTCAAAAACAAACTCCATTTGCAAAAGTTGTGCAACTTTGAAAAAAAGGCCTATTTTAGGCTCTTTCGGACCAAGCACCCGCAAGCATCTGATCACTTCATATGACCACGTCCTTTCTCAGTAGCAAAAAATTTGTCCATCCAACAAGGCCACTCCAAGCTACCAACGAACCAAATTAGCATGATGACACAAATCTTAAAAGATGAGGGTCGCCGGGCTATTTAAAGGCTAAAGAAAGCTTCTGTTTATGCAATGTGGGATATATATCTCATACAAATGCCCAAAAAACGTGAGCACGGGCCCACCTTCAACGTTGCACCCTAAATTTTGCTTTGCAAACTTTATAAATTATATAGTCTGCTCACAAAATATATTGCTGCTAATATATGTTACTGCTCAAAATATATTTCTGGGAATATATATCCACCCAAAAAAGAAACAATGGATCCACAAAAAAATTCCACCAATCGCTCCTCCCTACAATGGCTCTCACGCAATAAAAATATCAATAGAGACGGCCAAAAATTTATCCACAGAAAAAATAGCGGATCCCTTAAAAAAATTTCTGCCAAAAGATGGTTTACAGAAGAAAAAAAAAGCCACTAATGGCTACTTTGGCTACTCACAAAGGTGTCTGTAGACCTCTGCTGTTACATCCCTAATTTCTGACTTGCTATACTTCTACTTTTTACTTGGACATAAGTAAATTTATTGTGATGTTATAGATTTATGACAGGATATGACATGGAATTATATTGAATATCATTTATGAAATCATGGAAATGATTATGTTATTGTCAATTTAATAATTGTATTATGAGATTGATTTACTAGTTGAATTAATTGGATAATGATGCACTGATTACATATTGTTTGATGACAAGTGAAACAGGATTACAAGTTATCGACTCTCAGAGAAGAGAGAGAGAGTATCTTGCGAGAAGAGAGAGATAGACCTTGGATTATGAGTGGTCTATTTGCCAAACGAGTTTAGTGTTAAATGATAATGTGAACCAATGAGTTGTATGAGGTAAGTCTTGTCTTGCTAGTTACTTTTGAATCTAATTGATAGGTAGTCGATATCTTGATTATCATCTAGTCAAGTCGATGGTGAGTCGACATAGTCGTTTGTAAAGTAAACAACGTCATAGACGTAAAACAGTTGTGTTATTCTTCTTGAGTCACTTGAAGTTTTACTGTCGCTTCTTAACGTCAAGACGTTCTCATCAAGTTAGATGACATGAATATTGTCGACGGATTGTGATGGGGAGGTAAACTCAACCCATTCACATCATCTGAAATCCTTAGTGATCAAAATGGAACAAATAGAGGAGTTTTTAACAACTTCGGGTAGAGGTTTTTCATAGCTATGTGATAACTAAACGAAATCTAAAAATCTTGTTTTGCGTTATGCCCAATCCGTCGTGATTGTCGTAAAAATGCCTTGGACATATGTTGTGAACTCTTTCCTTCTTAGAAATCGACGGATGTTGAATTTGAAGCCAAGGTGAGCTATAACCTGCTTTAGTTGTTATTTGGAGGAATATGCCAAAATCACATTAGTTATATTTTGGTAAACGTGAGGTATTTCCTTATTCCTAAAAGATGTCGATATTCTTGTTGAAGCTTGAGTAGGGACACGTTCAAGTTCTGTTTGTTTTTGATGTCTTCCATTTTGAATGAGTCTTCTTCCTTCTAGCTTAAGACTTTGAGTTATTATTGATCTAACCTTTATTTTTATTAAGTTGGCCTTCGTTTATTCTCTTGATCAACTTTAGAGACACTTTATTCATTTGTAATCTACCACCTTGCAAGAGCTTAAACACCACTATTCGGTGTAGTTGCAAATTTAGAGGTTTAGAAGCCTTCATGTTTGAGTAGTGGACGGGGTTGTTATGTTCACTAGCTGCCACGTTGCCATAAGGAGCTCCATAATGTGAAGTAGTCACTGAAGGATAGGGGTCAGATTAAACATGCCAAAAATAGATTTCCTACTGTTTAGGCATGGACAACAGTATGAGTGCCGAGATTCCTTCACCGTGCGAGTATGGGATGGTATTTCTTGGGAAAGAGGTTACAAAAAGAAGATAGAAAAAGATGTGGTTAGAGTCTAAGGAGAAACGTGGAAGGACGTCGCTGAGGGATCAGCAAGGTTGAGCTTGCTTGAGCAAATTTCCTTAGAGCTATGACAGGTTCTCATCTTTCCTCTCTGCGCAGACTTTAATCACTGTTTGTATCTTATTTTTGGCAGTGTTTGTGTTGGTTCTTTCAATGTAAAAGATAATGCAAGTATTGTTTCTATCTGTAAGCTCTGTGTGAGGTTTATCTTCAATGAAAATGATAGACCTGCGTGAAGTGCCACCCTGCACCACGCCACTGTGAAGGAGTTTATATCTCAGTTTTAATACATGTTTTTGATGTAGGTTATAAGCTTAGTTGGCTTGTTGTTAATTTCAATAACCTGTTCCATTAGAGTTTAGAGGTGTGACAATCATTTGCAGATAAGAAATTTAGATCGGATTGAATGCTGACAAATGTATTTAACTAAGTTTCTTTTCCGGTATTAGTTCTCAAGTTGGTGGTCGGTTAATAAGAATGTTCTTCTCTAGATTCTTAAGATAGTTTTTGAATGTTTATAAATTCATTATGGGGTTACCTTCTAATAGATCCAATGGATGAATTGTTCCCCCCTCATCACTCGTTTATTATTGTTTTGATTTAATTTAGTATTGGAAGAGAAAGAGGAACATAACTTTGAGTTCAAAAGGATAGTAACTTAGAAAAGTATTTTTATCTTATCTTTTCGTATCAAATCAATTCAAACTTAGACAAGATTAAGCTTGTCAAGAACCTTTAGATTATCTATAACTAAGCTTTACTTGTATACGAACTAGAATAAACTTGTCTTGGTTCGATATTTGATACCACATCAAACTTGGACAACATTCTAGACTCTTGTGAACCATAGGATTTGTTATATTAAGATTTTAAGGTCAATCTAGACATAACCTTGTTGTAAGGATTGAATGATCCCTTAATATTTAACAACATTGGAAAACAATCTTCTTTCTAGTCAAGAGTGGTGAAACCTAGAAATGACCTTGTAGTCAGAATAAGAGCTAGGGGTTAATCCTTTTGGCTTATCAAATGATCACTCTATGGGAATATATGTTGTAATTCCATTATGATGGTATAGGAGGATAAAACCTAAAAATTTGGTTCAATAGGGATATTTTGTATACTAAACTTTTGTGATCACCAAATGATCAACAAGGAAAAGGGCTAGTACTCTATATATGGATGTTTATTCTTACTTGGCAGAGAAGATTTTGCAAGTCTTGAGAAGTCTTGAAAATAGTATTCTCTTGTACTTTTAATGTCATTAGGAGAATACTTTGCTCTAGGGATGTTCAAAGAGAATGGATTTTCCCTACATCAACTTAGAATAAAAACACTCATTTATATTTGACTCTATATAGTTCAATATGAAAAAGGAGAAGAACTTTAAACATGTTTTCAATGGATAACAAATGGGATTAGACTGCCAACCAGTTACAGTCCAACTAAACTTGGGAGAAGCTTAGACTTGGAGTTGAACCATTTGGCATTATTGTTAGGCTTGTTTGGAAATCACCTTTAAGTCAAAAGAAGGAGAGGATAATCGTTTACTTAAGACGTGTTCTCTCTAGCGTTAGAGAATTGGCCACCCCATTGTGAAGGGATAAGCTAAATAAAACCCTACTTTAACCTAGAAGGGTTAAAGATTATTGACGACACTCTTAGAGATATAACCTATTTTAGTTAATACATGTGAGTAGACATTAAAGGGTCACGAACCCTAATTTAGTAAATGTTCATATCTATCTTGTTGAAATGAGGTTTGTTACTAGTCAACAATGATTAACCTTAGGTAGGGAAAACTATTTATTGGGCTACAATTTGACTTGAAACATCAGTCATAAGCTTCGGGTTTTGCAAGCATGCAAGGGGTACTATTAAATGGATAAAAAAACATAAAGTTTATTATACCTTTTGGTCACATTTTCTCTTAGTTATTACTTATTGAAAGTAAGGAATCTCAAATGAATGCAAAGATGCAAGGATACCTAAGAATGGATAATCATTTCATAAGGATTATGGAGTGACGACAGTGTCGTGTAAATCCATCTAAAACATAAAGACTAGGTTGGAGTTAGTCAAAACTCTTTAGTTAAACCTTGACTTAACCTAGATATGGTAATTATTATATTAAGGCATTGAGATCATTATTTAGATCGTGATTGAAGGGTCAAGTGCCCTGACTATGCGTAATTATTCTTACTTGCAAGAAGTGATTTAGATTCCTAGACTATATTGCTTAACTTGGGTAAGGTTATCATCTTAGTCATAATTAATCTATATATTTTTCTTATGAGACAATAAGTCATGGACCTCAGGTATTGCAATGATGCAATGAGAGTCCTTGTAAAGAAAGAAAGTTGAATAGGTCTATGGATTATAGGCAGTGAAAGAAATCATGTTTGAGTCGGGAAGACTAAATTAATGAAAGTGCCATGACTTCATAAGTTGAATGTAGGTTGACCAAGTCGATCTGTAGGAATATGATAGTATCCAAGATGAGTTGGGGTGGGTGAACATTACGACATCATTCATTGCAAACATCAATTTACATTGAAACTATGGCCATAGTAATGCATATGTCTCTGCATGCATTGTCGGTTCACTGTATCTGGAATGCACATCCTATCAGAATTCATACTTAGCTAGAGGGTATCTAGGGTTGTATGATTGATAGAGTTGTGTAGGATACAACACTATGTACTCGGAAAGGCAAATTACCACTGGTCACCTTGGTCTATACTTCTCATGTAGGGTAGGGCCACTTCTTATGTGGAAGATGTGTGGGAGACCGCCGATCTGTGGTTGGAGGTAAATCACTGGAAAGATACTCTCTCTCTCGCAGAAGACATGCCGAGGCTTGCGATAAAGATGTCAGATTTCTGGATGCAGTATATCTTTGAGACTTGTGTTTCTTGAAACTAAGTAAAACATTATCTGATTCAGGTATTTATAATTGATTTCCTTTGTAAACATTGTACTTGAGAAAGACAATACAGATTATTGTATTTGTAATGAGATATCTTGTAATTGTAGTTACTTGACTATATGTTGAATATTTAAAAAAAATTCTCTATCTCATTTTACCTTGTAAATTTACTTTATGGTGAATTTTTTTTGGTTTTTACTATGTTTTTAGAACATTGATGTTACATCTGCAAAGGACTAGCCAGCATCAAGGAGAAGATTGTTGTTCTTAAAACGGCCTCCAAAAATCTTCAAATCATTTACTTCCAACAATAAAAAAGAAGTATGATGCCTCCAGTAAGAACTCGCCAGCAAACAGGCAGCTGCAAAAAAAATATATAGATCAAAAAAATTGATCCAATAGATGATCTCAGACTCTGATAAAAACTCTCATTGGAAGGTGGTTGTAAAAGATGGGCTCTGATACCATGTTACAGCAAATCACCCAAGACATCTATAAACTAAAAGAAACCTTCACAAATGAAAGAGAGAAGCAACGCAAACAAAGCTATTTCACCAAGACTAAATGAATTATATTCAAATGAGATGATAAACTACATAGTGTACAAGCCTTTTAAAGGCATGAAATATTTGACGGGTGGGAAAACTACCCGTTATGGGAAAAAACCACCCTACAGGAAAAACCAATTATCCCTATGTTAAAAACTTAACACACTAATACAATTATATAATTGAAGAGACTCAAATCCAATCAAGGGAAGTATGAAAAAAATACTTGCATCAGGATCCTCGTACTATGACGAAGGTATCTCGGTAGGCTTTTCTTCCAAAATTTGAGGCATGGGTTTTGACTCTAGATCCGGATACTTGTGGCCTAGTTGTGATTGAAGGCTCTTTATCTGCTCAACATCTTGTGGCAAATTATGTGTTGCATTCTAGATTCATGTCATGTGAAAGGGAAGTAAAACACTTGAGGAGATATGATTTAGAGATTTCATCTTATACATGCATGATGGATGGATGGGCTCAAACTTCCCTTTAATCCACTTAAATGCATCAAGTAGCCAAATCCAATGAACATCCCCAAATGTAACAGACTCTTATTTACACCATTTCCCCCTACCCATTAATCATTCAATGCCACTCCCGTATTCTTCAACAACGTTATATAAGAGGAATGGGTGGCGATAAAGGTGTTGTGCGCTGTGATTGCATCTTTCATGAACAGCTTCCGCTGCTTGCACCTGAACACAAACTCTTCATTGTTTATCTTAGACTACATGCACCCCATCAAAATCATGGTAAGAACCTTGATCTTTCTCCCTTCTGTAGTCTAAACACTAATACTTCTCTTTCCAGTGTTGAAACCCCTAATTTTCCATTCTTCTGCATTGTAACCCTCGTTTTTCTTTCACGATGAAAACCCTTCCTCCTGCCCTGGGAAGCCCCCTTTTATTTTCTCTTTCTTTTTTTCTCCTTTATTTTTCCTTCTGTGTAGATTTTGAAATTTGCAGAAAGCTGGTGGCACAAAAGCACAACGCATAATTATTGCACTATTACCTGGCATTTACTGGTACACTCTACATGCTTTCTTTGTTTTAAAGCACATACACGACAATATTTTCTAGCTTCCCAGCGTGAGACATTAAAGAATGAAATTTACTTGTAGAGCGATTAATATGCATGGGAATGGTGTGTGGCAACTATGTCAGTGGAGAGGAGAATGGAGGCCAGGCTTCATAAATTAATGCAAATCAATATAAAAAAGTCCCCAGATCTAATAGCAAATTCTCTATCACTTTTCAGGTGTTAATTTGTGCTCCCTTCAGCTCACCTCAAATCTTACAATTGGATATGCTCGCCTGAGTTATTTTCTTTCAACCATTTTCCCTTTCCTTTTCCTTTGAAAAAAACAAAAATTCTGGCAGGACATTTAAATGACATGAGACTTTTTCTGGCACAATTTTTTTCGACGTGAAAACAAGTTTATAAAATTTATGGGCATCATTGTTTTAATCGGCAAGGAAAAATAACGTGAAATAATTTTTCGAGCACTATAATGCTCACATATAACCGACAAATCTGTCGGCGTGAATTATTTTTCGGCATGAGACAATTCTGAGCACTATAATGCTCACATATAAAGCCTATCGGCTAATTAGAATTTAATTTAGTGGTTGTATTTGTGAGCAATGTGACCCTTATATATCGAGACACCTAGGTAGATCCATCAAGAGTGTTTTGAAGTAATTAGAGTATATGTTTGTTTGTTTTTTCCAATTTGTAATAATGTAATTTGTTTATTCATTTTTTATTTGGATTTTGTGTTTATTTTGGTGGAATGTTTTTAAAATGTAAGTATATTGTTGGGAATTAAGGTATCTCAACCTTTGCAAATTCCTAGTATTGGTAATTAATTTTATTATTATTTGTCTATATTGTATTTATTTATGCACATCCTATTTCATCATTTAGTCTGAGGTGGCATAGGTGTCCCATTTGAGGTGGCATTAATTTCCCATGTGTCGGCATTTTGAGGAATGTGTAAGAGGTTATGACATATGACAGAATCTATGACATGTAAGAGTCGGAAATAGAAGATTCCTATGACATATATGACATGCGTTATAAAGCATATTTGGATGTTAAGAAGGCATTTCTAGGCGTTGAAGTTTGACTATGACAACCTGTAAGAGGAATATGCTATTGTTAGTAAGTTATGACAGATTCTCTTACAATTGTAAGTGTTTTCATATATGACAGATTCTATGATAGTTGTAAGATGTGTAAGAGCATCTGTAATAGCATATTCTTAGATGGAGCATCTAAATTTGGGAAAGTCAAACTTGCATGTTATGATGATTGTAAGAGGGTCAAGTGCATGTTGTACATCTGTCATTACAAGTACATGAGCGTTGGAAAATGGGTCATGTGGCCAAGTTGGCACCCACCTCTAGAATCTTCCCACTTTGGCCTTGAAACTCTATAAATAAGGTGCTTGTTGGAGTAGTGTGTATGGTTCATTTGTAGGTACTCTTATGTTGTCAAAATTACTGCAAATTATCAACAGTGGTGAACTCTTGTAAGAGCTTGGCTCTGGAAGTGTATTGTAAAATTCATTGTTTACAGATTAATACATTGGGTTATTCTTTGGAGTGTAGGGTTTTTCACCCAAAAAGGTTTTCCCCATGTATATCTTTTTGTTGTGAGCATTTGTATTTGCATGTGATGTTATTTGATCTTCCTCGCATTGTGTTTCTTCATTATTGTAATTGTTTAAAGATAAAAATTTGTACAACTTTCCTCATTAGATCGATGTAAGAAGCGTATTCTGCGTACCTTGCTTCCTTTTAGTTAGTATCAGAGCTTGATCAACTTTGGTTCTAGCTGCTGGGTAGAGGGTTTTTGAATTGATGTTCATTTGAGTAGGAGCTTTTACAGAGGATTTTGAAATCTTTGTTGCAGGAAGAAGATGGCGAGCACATTTGGGAGGATAGAGATGGAAAAGTTTAACAGAGGCAACTTTGAGTTGTGGAAACTCAAGATGGAAGATATGTTGGTTGATAAAGACCTATGGACTTCTATATCTAGAAAGCTGCCATTGGGCATGAAACAAGAAGACTAGGATCTGATGGATCAAAAGGCTAAGGGTCTTGTGAGACTCTATTTAGCTGACTGGTTGTCCATGAAGAGACTACAATGACAAATATGTGGACTAAACTTGGTCATATTTATCAAGCTTAATCCCTGGTAAATAAGTTGTTCTCGAGGAAGAAGTTGTACTCTTTGAGGATGGAAGATGGAGGATTTGTCACAGATCACTTGAATAGTTTTAACATGCTTGTTTCCCAATTGACCTCCATTGGTGTGAAAATGGAGGAGGAGGATCGGTGTATGACTTTGATGTCTTCTTTGTCTACTTCGTGGGACCACCTTGTTATGGCCATTGGGAGTACTACTACCACCTTCAAGATGGATGAATGGTTGCATCATTATTGTCGAAAGAGATGCAAAGAAAATATTCTAAAATGATGTCTAACTCCATTATTAGCCAATAAATTGACGTAGAAAGGGCATGCACACAACTCAATGGACCTTCAGATCCTTTATCAAGCAACCTAATGGCTATAATGTGTTACATTTAAATATGTCAAACCAGGGAATCGCATTCTTCTTGGATGGTGACCATACTATATGTATAGTCAAATATTCCTAAATTAAACCTAGATGAACTGTGCATAGAAACAAACTATGAAGAAGGAAACAAACCCTAACTTGCAAAGAACAATAGTTGCTACAAGTAGGTAATGTTGTTAAGGAATAATAATGCTTTATTCAATAGAAAAACAATATATGTAAATCACAATAGAGAAATAGTCTATGTACTAAGTCAGTGATCACCTTGAACATTCTCTAATTCAATAAACCATAATAACTTCATGAACTAACAATGTAACTAACAATATAAATTAACAATATAAACTAACAAGAGAACTATAGTTACCTCAAGTGGCCCTTGCTTGAGTGACTGTAATCTTGACAAAATCTAAATCAGATCACTTCTTGTATCAACTACCCATTGACTGAATCCAAATCTATATTCTTTTATTGAATTCTAAAGATGCAATACAATTTCTTCTCCTTTCCCTATCGTATACAGAATCTAACATATATCTAGACAGGATCTGAGTCTCCTAATTGGATTGAACTTCTAAACAACTATCCTATACTCATCCATTCTCCCCACAAATATAGGAAGAAAACTTTATTATTATTCTAATCAGATTAGAAGTAGGAAACCAACAACTAGAAAGATAATTAGATATCATAGTCCTACTATGATTCTTCTTATTCACCATGAAGGTGGTCATAAATGAAAATAGAACATAAACCACAATCTGAGCTCCTCTTAATTATTATGTTTGTGTCAACTGTTGAAGACAAAACCATCAAGGAGTTGAAGGAGTTATGGTTTAAACCATGCCCACTCAGTTCGAGATCCTTCTTCTTTGGTTGCGGGCTACTACATTCTCAGTTGTAGATAAAACACATCCTTTGTTGTGGGTTGAGAGATGGTCTCCATCACAAGTAGTCATGTACTTGTTGCATAGGGGTTAGTTTCACTATATAATATTTATGCATCACAAACTACCATAATTAACAAAAATTACTATCACTTCTTATAAACAATCATTAATCCACACATAACCATTTATCAACATATCATATACTATTCTTAATGCTTTCAAGTCTTAAAGATAATCATAAGCATAGATAATGTCTAGGAATGTCTTTGAAAAGTATGAACTTAAATAAAAGAAATAGAACAAAGTAAAGCCTCATCAAATGACTTAGGAGGCTCTCGCGGTTCATGGTAGATCTAAAGAGAAACTTAGGAAAAAGAAGGACAAGAAACAAGAGAAGTCAAGATCCAAATCTTGTGGGAGATATAAGTCTCCTAGAAAGTCCAAGGCATTATGTTGGAACTGCGGCAAGCCTATGCATTTTCGTAAGGAGTGCAAGGAGGAGAAGAAGAAGAAAAAGAATTATGATTCATATTCTGACAAATATTCCCAAGATTATGGAGAAGCATTTGTCATTGCCTTGGCAACACATGCATCTGAGGATGTGTGGCTAATAGACTTTGGTACATCTTTTCACATGACCTCACATCAGGGTTGGTTCATGAAGTATGAAGAGTATGTCAGTGGGAAGGTGTATCTGGGTGATGAATCTCATCTGAAGATTGTTGGGTTTGGAAGAGTCTTGAGTCAATTCCTTGATGGACGAGTGAAGGGGATCAATGGTGTTCTATATATCCCTAGTTTAGCATGGAACATGTTATCTGTAAGTTGAATGATCTGGGTGTGCAGGTTGTTTTCTCTAATGGAGAATGCAAGATGACTAGAGGAGCTATGGTGCTAGCTAAGGGTGTTCAAATTGGTACTCTTTTCAAGCTTGATGCATGCATTGTTCAGTGCAATAGTTCTTCAGTTTTGAATAAGATAACTTTAGAGTCTTCATCCTCACTATTGGAACCAACAACGAAGATATTTGTTGCATCTATTTTTGATGATCATGCTTTCTCTGTACCTAAGGGTGCTCATTCTATGGAAATGAAACTTCCAGCCGAGAAGACAATGTTATGGCACCAAAGACTTGATCACATTGGTGAGAAGGGTCTTAGATACCTAAAGAATAAAAATCTTGTTGAGGATATGAATGATTGTAATCTTGAGTTTGATTTTTGCGAACATTGCATTTATGGAAAACAAAACCGTGTTCATTTTTATTCGAGTTCTCATAAACCTTGTAGGGTGTTGAACTTGATACATTATGATGTTTTTGGTCCTATGTCCTTCAATTTCAAAATATATTTACTTTGTATCTTTCATAGATGATTGCAATAGAAGGACATGGGTTTATTTCCTTAGAAGCAAATTTGAAGTCTTTATTCAATTCAAAGAGTTTATGACTCTTGTTGAGAATCAGATGAATAAAAAGATTAAGTGTTTGAGGATTGACAATGGGGGTGAGTTTTGTTCAGTAGATTTTGATAAGTTATGTAGACAACATGGGATTGAGAGGCACAAGACAACTCTATATAGCCCTCAGTAGAATGTAGTCGCAGAGAGGATGAACAAGATGTTGATGGAGAGGGCTACAAGAATGCTTAGTGAAGCTAGCCTTGAACACAAATTTTAGGCCGAAGTTGTTTCTATTGCTTGCTACGTGGTTGTCAGGTCTCCTACTTTAGCACTTGTTGAGAAGGTACCTATGGAGCTGTGGTCAGGTAAAAAATCCCTCATTGGGACATCTTTGAGTATTTTGTTGTGAGGCATATGCACATGTGCGTAGGGAGAAGAGGTCTAAGTTGGAGAAAAAGGCAATGAAGTGTATCTTCATTGGTTATGGAGTCAGTGTGAAAGGGTACAAGCTTTGGGTTCCAGTAGTCGAAAGGGTTTTGTATAATAGAAGTGTGATCTTCAGAGAACTCAATCCTTCTTCTGTTGTTCAATAGCCATAAAAAGAAGAGAATAAAGAGGATATGGTTCAAATTCCTTTAACCCTTGAGAAAGTTGAACTTGAAACACCTATTGAACCTGATGATGAAGAGAGCTCTAGTAGCTCTGAAAGTTAAGAAGAAGAAGAACCTCAACCTCATCTTTTGAGGAGGTCCACATGGATAAGGCAACAACCTGATAGGTTTGGATATTCATTACATGATTCTAGTTGTATGTTTGCTTTGATTTCTAACACCGATAAGCCTAGGACTGTAAGGGAGGCTATGGGTATGAGTGATGTAGATTCCTAGAAAGAGGTCATTGAAGAAGAGATGGCTGCATTGAAGAAAAATAACACTCAAGATCCAATGCCCTTGCCTAATGGATGTAAACCTATTGGTTGCAAATGGGTTTTCAAGAAGAAATTTGGTTTAGATGGCAATGTTAAGAAGTATAAGGTAAAGTTGGTCACGAAGGGGTATTCTCGAGTTGAGGGAATAGATTATGGTGAGATTTCCTCTCCCATTACAAAGATGACATCTATCAAATTCTTGTTATCACTTATTACAGCATACGATTTAGAAGTTAAACTGATGGATGTGAATACAACTTTCCTTCATGGTGACTTGGAGGAGGATATTTATACACATCTTGAGCACTACATTGTAAAAGGTAAAGAAAATTTGGTTTGTAAGTTGAAAGTCTTTGTATGGTTTGAAGCAATCTCATAGGATGTGGTACCAAAAATTTGATGCCTTTGTGTTGAGTTTGGGATTTTTGAGATAAAAATATGATCATTGTGTTTATTATAAGATGGATAATGATCACATTCTCATTATTTATTGTATGTTGGTGATATATTGTTCATTGGGAATGGTAAGAGTTTGACTTATGATTTGAAGTCTCAGTTGTCATCACAGTTTGAGATGAAATATTTAGGGGCATCTAGGTACATACTGGGAATGGAAATCAAAAGAGACAACAAAAAACTTTGGGTAAACTAGAGTAAGTATGTGAATATTGTGTTGGAGAGATTCAGCATGGCAACTTGTAGACCATTGACTGTTTCCATTATGTTGGGGATAAAGTTATCTATGGAGGATTGTCCAAAGTCTCCTACTGAGATGGAGGACATGACTAGAGTTCCTTATGCTAGTGTTGTTGGCAACTTGATGTATGCTATGGTTTGTACAAGACCAGCCATTGTCCAAGCAGTGGGAGTCCTTAGTCAGTTTATGGCTAATCCTAGATGGGTACATTGGGATGCAGTCAAGAGAGTGTTTAGATATTTGCAAGGTACTTCCAAGTATTCCCTATGTTATCATGGTTATCCTACATGACCTCAGAATTTAGTTTGTATTCAAGGATTCTGATTGGGCAAGTGACATTAATAGTAGAAGATCTACTAGTGGCTATGTTTTTACCATGTTTGGTGGTGCTATTTGATGAGACCATGAATTGTCTTGTTTTTATTTCTTTAATTACCTATTTCCCAAAGACATTTCTAGACTTATATATATCTTAATTATGTCTATGTTTATCCTTAAGACACTGAAGCATGAAGATGGTATATAATATGTTGTTAATCAATAATGTGTGGATAATTGATTGTTCATGTAATATGTTCATATTTAATGTTGATTTTAGTGATAGTGATGCATAAATACTATGTGGTGCACTAACTCCTCATGCAGCAAAAGTGTGGATTCATATCATGAAGAACACTGGACAACTCACAGCCGAAGGAGATGCTGATATCCATAGATGATGATACAGGTACCTGCAGCCAAAGGAAGAAGATCCTGAATTGACTGGGATGAGTCATCCATGACTCCATAATGATTATCCTTTAATGAATGATGCAATCCTAAATGATGAAGGAATCTAGAACGTGTTCTCTGTTTTGTTTCTAAGTCATTAATTATTCTTCATGGATAATGAAGAGATAGAGTTGCAGTAGGACTGTATTATTTGTGCCGCCTTCATGTTAGTTTCCTATTTCTAGTTGCTCTATAATAAAGTCATTTTCCTATGATGTGGGATAATGGACAGTAATGACATTTATTGTTTAGTAGCTTTATTTATATAGACAATGCTAATCTCGGTTAGCTAGATTAGAGGAGATTAGATTTTGCTTCATACAGATTAAACAGAGATATAGTATTAGATTTTGTTGTATCATTGTTACTTTGCATTCAATAAAGGAATATGTGTTTTGAGTTATGTTAATGACTTCAAAGATTCAGTAGAGATTTAGCTAGATCTTGTGGGATCATAGTCACTTAAGACGGTCACTTGAGGTACTGTGTTTCTCCACCTTGTTCATATGTTCAGTTTATAAATTGTATGTTTATATAAATGTGTGATTGATGTATGTTGTTGTAAGTAATGTGAAGTAGTTTGACTTTCGTAATTTCTATTATTAAGTCCATTGAGTTAAGGTGATCACTGACTGAACCAATTGATAGTTGCTCTCTTACATAGAAGTTACAAAGAATCATTTGACTATTGTTGTGTTAGATAAGCTTAGTTATTTTCTATTATTCCTATTTACTTAGAATATTGTATTTACTTTATTTAATTCACTTACACAACCTCTAGAATAAAACTCAGGAATCCTCAACTATACACATAGTACAGGCATCATCCAAGAAGAATATGATTCCCTGGTTTGATAATGTAAATGTAGCACGTTATATAATAGTACTCCAGCTGGCAGATAGATCCACAGTCAAGCCAAAAGGGGTTATTGAATATCTTGTTATCTCATTGGATTCATGGGAATACCCTGTAGACTTTATGGTCTTGTTGCCCAAGGCTAGCCTAGGAGGATATCCACTCATCCTAGGGAGACCCTGGCTAGAAACAATAGATGCCTTCATAGGATGTCAGTTAGGAAATATGATAACTTCCAATGGGAATGTAACAAAGAAGTTGGTCATTTATCCACCTGCTCAACCTTTTGCTAATATGGAGAAATTTATTTGGCCAGACCTAGGGGATCTAGACCAATATTCTCTTAGACATTAATGACGATTGAAAGAGATCCACTATTGGCTATTTAGGATGAAGATGAAGTGCTTTCCAATGTAATTCAAAACAATTATGGAACATATATACAACAAGACCCATGTCTAATATGTATGTCCTGCCCTCTTCACAATGTTTTGCCTACAATCAATACTCCAGCCTATGCTTTCTCCAACAGAATGTTTCATTAGTTGCTACCTCATAGTTGTAGTATCAACTTATCAGAGTTGGATATTGCCTCTGTGATGCCTATGGCAACACCAGTTGACATTACACCAGGCAGAATACTTAACATCAATAGTGAATTGACATTTATCCAAAAGACTGAACTGATTAAAATGCTACAAACTCATAAGACAACATTTGCATGGGACTATCATGATATGAAGGGAATTGAACCTAACCTTTGCATGCATAGGATATACATTAATGAAGGATATATACTAGTTAGGCACCCTCAAAGAAGGATGAACCCTGCAGTAAGAGACATAGTGAAGAATGAATTGCAGAAATTACTGGATGCAGGATTCATATACCCAATATTAGATACCCAATGGGTGTCTCCACTGGTAATAGTGCCAAAGAAAGGAGGTAAGTGGAGAGTTTGTGTAGACTACAAATAATTAAATACTACCACTAGGAAAGATCATTTTCCTCTTCCTTTCATTGACCAGGTCCTAGACTCCTTGGCTGGTAAAAAGTATTTTTCTTTACTTGATGGATTCAATGGATATAACTAGACCAAGATAGCTCCTGAAGACCAAGATAATACCACATTCACATGCCCATGGGGGACATATGCCTATTCTGTCCTTCCATTTGGACTTTGTAATGCACCTGCCACATTTCAAAGAGTTGTTTTAAGCATCTTTGCTGACCTTGCTCATGACTCTATGGAAGTTTATATGGATGATTTTATGACTTATGGAGAGTCTTATGAGGAGGCCTTGAAGAACCTTGAAAAAGTATTGCAGAGATGCTAGGATCATAATCTATCCCTTAGTTATGAAAAATGTTTCATTATGATGCAAGGAGTAGTGCTTGGTCATTTTGTGTCCAAAGATGGAATTCAAGTGGATCCACACAAAATTGAAATCATTTCAACCTTACATGTTCCTCAGAAATAGAAAGATGTTAGAAGTTTTCTAGGTCATGCAACGTATTATAGAAGATTTATAAAAGATTTCAATAAGATTACTGCTCCTTTGTTTGTCTTACTCTCTAAAGATGTAGAATTTAACTAAACAGCCGACTGTCAGATATCCTTTGACCATCTCAAAGAGTCATTAACAAAGACACCTGTACTCAGAGGACCTAATTGGGAAATACCTTTCCATATACATACACATGCTTCTGATTTTGCAGTAGGAGCT
Organism: Cunninghamia lanceolata; assembly: GCA_027924645.1. Lineage (NCBI taxonomy): Eukaryota > Viridiplantae > Streptophyta > Pinopsida > Cupressales > Cupressaceae > Cunninghamia > Cunninghamia lanceolata. The sequence goes on along the minus strand of BSBN01001315.1, from coordinate 158,579 downwards.
GTGTTAGGATAGAAAGAAGGAAAAGTGGAATATGCAATTTATTACATCAACAAGAATCTTCAAGGTGTTGAACTTAATTATACTATTACTGAGAAATAAATGTTAGCTTTTGTTTATGCAATTAATAAGTTTAGTAATTATATCACTGGGTATCCTATTTTCATTTACACTGACCATGCAACAATAAGATATCTTATGAATAAACCAGTGGTATGTGGTAGATTGGTTAGATGGTTACTGCTCCTTTAGGAATTTGATATCACCATTGTAGACAAGTTAGGCAAGGCTAATGTTGTTGTTGATTTCCTCTCCAGGCTCCCTACTTGTCACGAGGACCCAGTCATTGATGATTCTTTTCTAGATGAACACTTATTTGCACTGACTGTACAAACTCCTTGGTATGCAAATATAGCAAATTATCTAGTCACATGGAAAACACCCTCACACCTCTCACCCAGAGAGAGGCACCACCTTGTGGAGCGTAGTTTTCCCTATTCATGGGTATCTGGTTATCTCTTTTATACAGGGCTTTATCATATTATGAGAAGGTGTATTAGGGAAGATGAAGTATATGACATTCTTAGAGCTTGTCATGATGAACCTTGTGGTGGACACTTTGTAGCCAAGAGGACAACAGTCAAAATTTTGAATACTGGATATTATTGGCCAACATTGCATAAGGATACAACTCTCTATACAAGAAGATGTGACCACTATCAAGGATGGGCAGACCTACAAGAATTGATGAAATGCCTTTACAACAAAAACTGGTGGTCACACCATTTGACAAATGGGGCATTGATTTTATTGGACCCATAGATTCACCTTCTAACCACAAGGAATATATACTTGTTTGCATTGATTATCTTACAAAATGGGTGGAAGTTAAAGCCTTGACAATAGATAGAGATAGTAAATTTGTTGCATTCCTCCATAAAGAAATATTTATAAGGTAATGGGGTCCCAAGGGAAATAGTCATATATCAAGGGCCACAGTTTACATCTACACTAATTGCTAGAGCCTTGTTCAGGAGTATGAAATTAGTCATAAAAGTCCACTCCCTATCATCCATAGTCAAATGGTCAAGTTGAGGTGATCAATAGAGAGCTTGAGACAATATTGACAAAGACAGTTGTAGTGCATAAGAAAGATTGGGCAGCAAGACTCTCTGAAGTAGTTTGGGCATATAGAACTACATGGAAGACAACAACAGGGTACACACCTTATGAGTTAGTTTATGGAAAGAAGGATGCCCTTCCTATTGAGTTTGAATATAAAACATTGAGAACAACTATCCAACTTGGTATGAACATGTCAATAGATCAAAAGGAAAGACTACATTAGCCTAATGCCTTGGATGAGTTAAGGATGGAAGTAGTTCATCACACTGAACTAGTACAAAACTAGAGAATCAAATGGCATGATCAGTGTATCAAAACCAAGGACTTTTGGGCAGGTGATTGGGCACTTCTCTATGACTCTAGGTATAAAGATCATAAGGGCAAATTGCAGACAAGATGGTTAGGCCCTTATGAGATCAAGGAAGTTTTCCCAAATGGTGTAGTCCAATTAACTACAATTGACCAAGTTAGATTCTCACTGATGGTTAATGGGCATAGATTGAAATTGTATAAGAAGCCTTTAAGTAAAGCTACATTTCTCCAGTAATTAAAGGCAGATTTGGGTAATGAAGATCCACAACCTCTGGCCTTAGATGAGGTCTCCAGCTAGGTAGAAGTAGAAAACAATGTTCCACAACCAACTCCAGCTGAAAGCTTGACTGAAGTTCCAAAGCACTCTGCCTCCAGTGAGGATTCCAACCAAGTATCAGTTGATCATACTATTCCAGTAATAGGTTAGTCTACAAGATTGACTGAAGTTACATAAGTAAGTTTGAGTTCTTCAAACTTTATACATAAAAAAACACACACAGCGCAAACACATCACATAGCAATAGCAATAAAACAAGGTGATCTTCCAATTAGAAGTTCAAGCCCCATCATTTCAGTACCATTCTACACTAGAACTTTTTTTTGGCATTCAACCACTTCACTAAAGGGACCTATAGCCAAAGGAAACATGTTGTTCAATGGGACCTATATTTGCTGCACCCGTAGCCAAGGTTTTTTTATTCACTTGGGAACTATAATAGTTACACCCGCAACCAATGCACATCTATTCATTTCATGTTCTGATTGTGTGCATGCATCCAATGTTGTCTGCAACACCTTTTCTCGTGTCATACACATGTCACCATATTTTAGCCATATAATACTTCACTGCTATGTGTCACACTATTGATAACTGAGAGGGGGGGTGAATCAGTTATCCTAATTATTTCTTCTATCTGAACTTTCTTTTTAATCAATGAAACATTAATTCAAATAAGCAAACATTATCATGAAATGGAAAAACACATGACACAGTATTTTTGACGTGGAAACCCTGTTAAGGGAAAAAACCACGGGGTGATTAACCCAAAGATTATTCTCTGTTAGAAGAATAAGGAAATGCAAAATGGCACTTGCCAATTAGGGCTCACTGCCCGAGCACACTGCTCACAAAGGAGGCACACTGCCTACAAGGAGACACATTGTCTACAAAAGAATGTTATACAATACTTGAACTGATTGGAAGCATCCACATATGCTAGAGTTTAGTTCTAGTTAGGCTCAGTACACTAATCTGCTGCACTTCATCTTTCCTCTTCTCTTATGCTGCTTTCCTTTCACATACCGGACCTTCCTTACTGCTTCTACTCTACTCTACTTTCTCACATATTGCTTGTATCAACAACACTTCTCACAACTAAATCCATTCTATATATATATCCGCACAAGTGATTTCATTATCTTTCTAGTCGGCACCCGGAACAGTCAATCTTCTCACAAACTCTGTTCTGTCGGCTGAATCCTTACACATCAAGTAATGCGGATCAAGTATATACTTGTAGAAATCATTCATCATGTCAACCAAACATGATTCATGCCTTCATAACCTTTAACACCATCAGTAACACATCCGGAAAGTAATCTGATGTTCTGTCAGTCAGTTCTTCCTCTGTTCACACTGTCACTGAGGAATCTGGTACTCAACTATTCATATCATTTTCCTTGTCCATCACCGGAGGCTAAATCCTTGGAATCTATTACTCAAGTTAGTCCTCTTGACTTTCCCAAATCCGCACTTCACCAAGATACTTCCTCTGAGAGATCAAGACCTGTCTGTCAGACCTTGCCACAAGCTCTATTCTTGTTTACTGGACCTCAACAATCTTTATTCTGACTTCCAGTAGAGACACACCATGTCCTGCGGATGTATGGGATGAACTTTGTTGCCATCAATGACAACAATCATTTTTCCATATAGTGTCTCTTGCCAACAATCTCCCCCTTTGGCATTGATGGCAACACTTAGTGAAAAATGACTAAGTGTTTACACTATGCTCCCCCTTAGCTGATGCTCTATCTTTATATACATTTTTCGGAGCTCCCCCTTAGTTGGATTCCTCATTTTTCACTGCTCCTCACTCCCCCTTTGACATCAATGGCAAAGGGTAGGGTCCACACACCAAAATTTTCAAAAATTTTACTATACTTAGTTGCATAAGTATATACATATGGCATACTTACATATACTTAAGTATGTCTGCAAAAGTTGTCTTCAACTGTACAACTTCTGTCGCCCAACTTTGCTTCATCCTATCCAAAATTGAGATATGCCCACTCAATAGGAATGCAAATGTATCTGCCCTTTTTAGATCTGTTGGATCATTGGTCTGGGCTGTAATTTGGGCTTTTGTTATAGCCTCATGCATGGCCTCTAGCTTAGGGACAATTAACCCCCTGAGCTCACTTAACCTACTTATTCTATTTTTCCTTTCTTTTTCCAACTTCTTGATTTCACTCAAGACTACGATAGTTTGACATTCTTGATTTGTTATAGAGGAGGAGAGAGGATCAAAATTCTTTGATAAGTTTGATAGTTTATCTTCCTGTTCTTTTATTTTCTTCTCAATGTCCAGTGTTACTTTGGACTAGGAGATACAAAATTTGTATATTTCACCGCCATCCTTAAGAGCATTTTCTAAACTCTTTATCCCAATACTCATATTTCTTCTATCATTAGTGATTAATCCTTGTACCTCTGAGAATCTCTTATCCAAAAACTCCTTCCAAACATTTTTCTAGAGAATCAAAATGTGTACTAACACTGCTGACCAAGGTTTTGAGATTACTGGAAGAGGAGGCAGTGGGATCCTTTTGAAAAGATGGTATGATCTTTTCTAGCACTCCGGATGCAGCTTCTATCAACTCACAGTCTTCCATATGAGACTTTAGGAGTTTTTCATTAGCCTTAGCATTTGCAAATGAAGCTATCTTCATTGTCTATACCGAAGAAAGAGAATCAAAATTGAATGGACCTTGTAGAAGCTCCGGTTCATCAATCTCCATTGTTTGTTTGCTCAGAAATTCTTGGATAGTTTGTATAGTGTCTCTTACTGGAGACAGATGTTTCTTCTCTTCTGCAGTCTTGGAGCTATCCTTTGGAGTTTTCTCTCCTTCTACATTCCCACCACTAGCAGTTGTGGTTTTCTCTACTGAAGTCTTATGTCCCTCTGCAACCTTTGCACTGTCACCTTCTTTTTCCTTCACCTCTACTTCTTTCTCCTGTAATTTTTCTTCTTCTTTGGATCTGGAGACTATAGGAGAAACCAGAGGAGAAATGTTAGTCTGTTCAGGGCCCACCTCTTCTGTCATTTTCTCAGAAGTTTCTTCTGCAACACTTGTGGTTGAAGGGTCAGTACCTAAGTCCTCTACAATAGGAAGATTAAATCTTTTGAAGACCTTCTGGAGGATCTCTTCTGTATCCTTGGCTACCCTGTTAGTCTCACCAAGCATGAGCCGATTCATCCTTGCTTTGCTCCTGAACTCATCCTTGCAGTCTTTGAATACCATGTTCATTGTCTTGGGATCAATTGAAGGATATAGCTGAATAGCTATCTGTTCCTAGATCTCAAGGTCTTTTGCCATGGCATTGGTATTTCTCATTTCCAACTCCTTCTCTAGACTCTTAGGAATTAGAGAGATAATTTCAATAAAAGCTTTATTGTAAATGTTCAGATACCTGATTGTAGCTTCCTGCAGGATCTTTTGGTCGGCCTCATTGTAATCATCATAGAATTTGGCCATTGGTTGAAGGTTTCCATCCACAGTGACTGATTTGATTACACTTTCTAGGGACAGGGTGGGCTTTTCAACAAATTCCTCTACCATTTCTTCCTTGTCTTGGCCTATGGAGGGCTTATCGGATCCTTTCTTCTTTTGCTTCTTTATTTCCTTTACCCCCTCATCTGATTCAGTTTCTTCTTCATCTCTTTGACTTGCATAAGCCCTTGTGGCTTTTGTCTTTGACCTTTTCTTTCCTTTGCCGGATGCTTGGACTTCCAGTTTTGAGCTTTTAGCAGGGACAGGTGCTGGTCTCTTTGAAGATCTGGTCCGGGTGGAAGTTTCTACTGGAGCACTTTTCATGCTTCCTTTTTCTGCCTCTTTCTTCTCTTCATTAGCTTTTTGTCTCTTTTCCCAGTTGGCATCAAGTGCCTCCTTTGAGATCCCAAGGCCTTGTGCAATATGTTCTACTTCTTTTCTCACCTTCCTTTTCATCTCTAGTTCTCTGAGTTCCACATGGATCTTTACACTCAACTCCTTAAAGGTTCCAAACCTTTCTGCCTTTGGATCTTTAGGATGACTCAGCATGTGTTGAACATGCAGCTCCACAATCTATTCATCAACTTCATACCCCATGGGCATGATCCATACTATCCTTGGTTCTACTGCCTCCATTAGGCACTGATCAGTCTCTACCATAAAACAGACTGTGTCCTTGTATTTCTCAACAAGAGACTGGAGAATCCTTTCTCTTGATTGCATCATGTTCTGAAAGTTTTTGAAGTATCCCCACATGGCTGTATTTCTTGCTTTAGCATCCCCAAGCCCATGCAAATAGTCTCTGATCTGAATTGCTACCGGTTTGTCATTCTGCCATACCCATCCATTTGATCCGGGCAACTCATTCATGAAGTAGAAAAATAAACATACTATTAGTGCACCATATTTGAAAGAGTTTTTCTTGTCCTTTTTGATCTTTTGTATGTTTTCCATTAACTGGCTCAAGAGAAGTTCACAGAGATCATATTCTGTATTTTTTCTCAGCATCTCATAGGCCGTGTATACTGCAGTTCCGGATACTGAATTCTCCCTACTGGAATGATATATCTTGTATCCTATTATCATAGATGCATACTTGATATCTGGGTCAGTAATATCTTCAATGGTCATTGCCCTCTTATCAAATTTTGATCTGGTGGCCTCTGTGACAATGTTGTTTTTGACAGATTTGAGGACAGGAATTCCTCCAGAGGAATGTAAACCAGTTACTGCCCTAATTGCTTCCTTGGTGATCTTGCAAGGTCTATTAAGCCATAGGAAGTTATCATGTACCCTACTCAATACATACCAGACCCATTCATCTTCTTCAAAGCAGGGGAAATGAATAAACTGATCAAAGTGTTTTTCCCAGATGCTCTTATATTGAGGTTTGATCTCAAAAGAATCATCTATTAACTGCTTGTGGTATAAGTCTCTTAGTTTGAATTCCCCAAACTCTTCAATGTTTGCATGTATATAAACCCTAATATCTTCAATGTGCAAAACACCGTGCGAAACACTGGAAAATACACCTAGGGGGTCTACCTCCAAGGATTTGTATGGATGTTTCTTAAATGTAGGGCAAGGTCTATCAAAAATCTTTACAATATTCAGAGTACCCATTATCAAGAAATTTGTAGTGAGATATTTGAAAACAAAAAATACCTTTTGCGCCTATCGGTTTCACGGAGTAGGTTGAATTGATCTTTGGAAGTAATGACTTCTGCAAGTGATCTTCGATGAACTTGAGGAATTTCATTGCAGAGCTCCACTTTTCATTTCTTCTTGAGTGCAGAATGAATGAGTGATTAATGAAAAACCCTTATATTGCTTCGCCAGCCCTAATATCAAATTGCAATAAATGCTCAACCTACATTATTCTGGTTTGCCTGGTTTTCCTTGTTCAAGGAGGAAGAAACTCATCTGGATCATTATGATTCCCTTGTGATCGATGTTAGTGATGAATCATCATATCCACTTGTCCTTCTGATCATCTTATGTATCCACAGATCAAGCTGTATCAATTTAGATTCATACAGGGCCAATCTTGTGAGAAACCTATTTTACCAGAAGACTTGCTTAACCGGACCAATTCTGAAGGATTTGAACTTTTTATATTTTCTTGCGGATCTCTCAGATCTTTACCTGACCTTCTTTACATATTTCTCTAGAAACCCTTTGATCCACAGCTTCTCATGTGCCAATTTCAAGCACCACTTAACTGGCTGGGGGAACAAGGTTTTCTTTGTGTCTCCCCCTAAGCCAGAGCTCACCTTTTAGTTTCCGGAAGGAATACCAGCACCAGAGTCTGGTGCGGATCCAACCTCTACATTCTTTGAACTTTTCTTCACCCAAATCTTGTTCATCTCATTCCTAACTTCATCCGCATTCACCTTTTGTTTACCCTTATCTTGATTCTGATTATGATATACTGGACCTCTTTTCTCCTGATTCTTGCTTCTATAGAATTTTGCATTATGACCGGACCTATTACAGATTTGGCAAACAACATTTCTTTGCATATTTGACTGATATCCTCTTGATTTGCACTGATTAGCCATATGACCTACTCTATAGCATGCAAAGCATCTACCATTGAATGATTTGTTCATTTGCATATTTCTGCATTCATGAGACTTGTGACCATACCTTTTGTAGTTGAAGCACTGTCCAGAGAAGGATGAATTAGTCTGATTCATTCTCTTTCTGCACTGATTAGCTTTGTGACCAAAGTGATTGCAGTTGTGGCAGTATCCATTGAAGGATGGATATCTTTGAGCATTGGGTTGTCTTACTAGAGGTCTTCTAGGCCTATTCCTTGAATTTTCTGATCCAAAATTCTTCTGACTAGATCCAGAGCTTTCTCATTTCTCATATCCCAAACCACATTTGTCATCTACCTTCTTTTGACTTCCAAGAAGAACTTCAAGTTGAGCAGAACTTATCTTAAATTTTTCTTTATACTCATTTGTTGTTTGAAGACCCCTTTTGAGAGAGACAATTTGATCCTCAAGTTTTTCTTCATTATCTTTAGCATCTTCAAGATCAGATTCAAGATGTCTAATAATTCTATCCATCTAGTGGTAATCTTCTGATTTCTCTTTGAGAGATTGTCTTAGATTGTCTTCAGTTTTTCTTTTCTCTTCAATCTCTTGAGTAAACTTAATAACTCCTGATTCCATTTCATGTCTTACCATAATGACTTCTTTTGATAACTTTTCACATAACTTGGTTTCTCAGTTAGCACTTCATTTGCATTATTTTCTTCACCTTGTCTTGCCAATTGCTGAAGTAGCTCCTTTCTCTTTTTCATAGAGAGACTTAATTTATCTTTTAGTTCTCTCATGAAATCATCAGCCTGTTTGAGTCTTTCCTTTAATTCATTGACTTCAGAGTTTGACTGTTCAAGATCATCAAGGGCAGTCTTGAGTTGCTCTCTTAAGCCATATGCATCCATTTGAGCTCCCAAATCTTCCTCAAGTTGTTAGGCTCTGTTAGGAGGAACTTAGCTCTGATACCAATTGTTGATAACTGAGAGGGGGCTGAATTAGTTATCCTAATTATTTCTTCTATCTGAACTTTCTTTTTAATCAATGCAACATTAATTCAAATAAGCAAACATTATCATGAAATGGAAAAACACATGACACAATATTTTTGACATGGAAACCCTGTTAAGGGAAAAAACCACGGGGTGATTAGCCCAAAGATTATTCTCTGTTAGAAGAATAAGGAAATACAAAATGGCACTTGCCAATTAGGGCTCACTGCCCGAGCACACTGCTCACAAAGGAGGCACACTGCCTACAAGGAGACACATTGTCTACAAAAGAATGTTATACAATACTTGAACTGATTGGAAGCAGCCACATATGCTAGAGTTCAGTTCCAGTTAGGCTCAGTACACTGATCTGCTACACTTCATCTTTCCTCTTCTCTTATGCTGCTTTCCTTTCACATACCGGACCTTCCTTACTGCTTCTGCTCTGCTCTACTTTTATTCACATACCACATATCACAACAACACTTCTCACAACTAAATCCATCCTATATATATATACACAAGTGATTTCATTATCTTTCTAGTCGGCACCCGAAACAGTCAATCTTCTCACAAACTCTGTTCTGTCGGCTGAATCCTTACACATCAAGCAATGCGGATCAAGTATATACTTGTAGAAATCATTAATCATGTCGGCCAAACATGATTCATGCCTTCATAACCTTTAACACCATCAGTAACACATCCAGAAAGTAGTCTGATGTTCTATCTGTCAGTTCTTCCTCTGTTCACACTGTCACTGAGGAATCCGATACTCAACTATTCATATCTTTTTCCTTGTCCATCACCGGAGGCTAAATCCTTGGAATCTATTACTCAAGGTAGTCCTCTTGACTTTCCCAAATCCACACTTCACCAAGATACTTCCTCTGAGAGATCCGGACCTGTCTGTCGGACCTTGCCACAAGCTCTATTCTTGTTTACCGGACCTCAACAATCTTTGTTCTGACTTCCAGTAGAGACACACCATGTCCTGCGGATGTGTGGGATGAACTTTGTTGCCATCAATGAAAACAATCATTTTTCCATATAGTGTCTCTTGCCAACACACACATCTACTACATTTCGTCAACACACTTTGTCACTATCACGTCATTGTGATTCGCTCTAGCTCATTCGTTGAGGACATCAACTCAATCTACCATGCAATCATGTTTACATGCAACAATTCCAATTTAGGAGTCACCTCAATGGTATTCATCTCATTCATTGATTTAATTAACATTTATTGCTACTTATTTCATGACGTTCTTTATTCACACATAATTATTTTTTCATATTATATCAATTTGACATGCTTTGAAACCATTCCTCCATACCATTGCCAGTCTTCTCATTTGAGGAAAAATGAACTCTTAAGTTGGGGGGGATTTTGAATTATTTTACGTACATTCAAACTTCAAATCAAACTTCCAAACCCCTTACTCCATAATTATCACTATCCACCACGTAACATTCAAGATAAACAAATCAAGCAAATGACAAAAGCAACTGGTAATAAGGTCCTAGTGAGTAGCATTGGGTATCAAATAGAGGATTGAGAACAACATATTGAAATAGAGGATTGAGAATAGAAAATTGAAAATAGGGGATTGAGTATTTTCTTGAGATACCACAATGGGTAGTGACCCCATTAGAAGAGAACCTAATGTTCACTCAGTACTATTGGTTGACATGGAGTCCTTGCTGGTTTTTCGACAGGCAGAATGGTTGCAATATTTTCTCAGGATAACAGAGTATAATGAGGACATTACTCAATAGTTTGAGAGACATTCCATAATGGGGAAGCTACAGTGAAAGGTTTAAGGGTTGATGTGACTGTAGCTGCTATAGCTGAAGTTATAGGGCTATGAGCAGCTAGAGAGGAATTTCCTATTAGAGCAGATGCCATTTCTATAAGGGTCGAGTTCCTACGATCGGGAGAAAGGTTACAATCGACATCTCAAGTTACCAAACAACTTTCTTTACCCTGGTTTTGGGCCTCAGTAGCTTCCTGGATTATTAAATACCTTACATGTGATGGAAGGCAGTCTTTACTTTATACTATACATTTTAAACTTTTGAGTCATCTGCGTCATGGAAGGATAGTGAATGTCTCAAATTTTCTGTTTAATTTGGTAAAAGGGATGTTAGCTGAATATAGGAGGCAAAGTTGTCAGTCCTCATTATCTCATCATGGTTTGATTGTCCTGTTAGTAAAAAGAAGTCTGTCTATCCATTACCCTAAATTTTCTTGGGAAAGATTTCTTGAAGTTATTCATGTTAATGAGGGGCCAGTGAGAGTTGAACTAGAGGTAGAAGAAGAGGCACAAGGAGAAAATTTACAAATAGGGGAAGAAGAGGAAGCGCCAGCAACCTCTTCTCACCCAGAAGCTTCTCCTGCCCGTAGCCATGCATCTGTTGAGGAGCAACCATCTATGAGCTCTGTTGAACCCATTGAACAACTTGCTAGTTCCGCTGCACCTATAGTCTTACCAATTTCAACCCCATTGTCAAAACATGTATCCTCTTAGACCAAAAGCCACAAAAAGAAAAAGCCAAAATGAAAACTGCAGCCTGAAGCTTCTAGCTCACCGCCTGTAGCTCTAATTCTACATGTGAAATCTCAGCATCTAAAAATCCACATGAAATCCCTTCCATTTCAAAATCCACCAATAAAAGGAAATCATCTTCTTCTAGAGTTAAGAACAAACAAGGAACCCCTGCTCAATCATGTAGGTGTTCAGGTCACCTGAAGGAAAAGGAACTTTTAGGGGAACCTAAAAAGAGGAATGTAGTTGATCTTGATACTGACTCTGAGAGGGAGCACATGTTTGTTGATAGAGAGAATAAAAATTTGGGTTATATGCTTGTTTAGGAGTTTGATGTAGATTCTAAGAAAGAAGATATATGGATAGCCAGAAAAAGTCATAAGCCTCCCTTTGATACTGAAGAACTAGATTTCTCAATCCCTCAAGATGAACCTCGGGAAGAAGAGTAATTTTTAGACTCTAAAGACACAGCAGAGGGTGAGAAAGATGAGTTACAGCTGGCAATGCAAAAAATTACAAAGTTGGAGGAGAAACTGAAGGATTATCAATAGAAAGAAACTAGATTGAATGACAGGGTTAGAAAGTTAGAAGAATAGTTACATGTTTTCCAGAAATAGGGACCAAGACTTGAACAATTGGCCCAATTGGCCATCATTGAGATAAATAGAAGAAACCAGGAGCCTATGCAGTCAGAAGAGTAGTCTGTAGAACCTACTCTAGTTACCTTGTTCTCAGTCACCTTACAATTGTGGAATGAAATAGATAAATTAGTAAAGGAACAAGGTGAATTAGAGGAGAAACACAGTAAGGAAATTGAGATGAAAAATGCAGAAATAAAGAGGTTGAAGTTCAAAGTAGATAGAATGGAAAACATGACTGTTCACTAGATGAGATGTAGACCACCTCTAGGGTGTATGCCCTCTATTTGCAAGAGCAGTATCTGAGTTTCCAATTTAGCCAACTATATAGTGGTGCCCCTATCTCCTTACACCTGTCTTATTCCTAACAAATTACCAAAAAGCTGCCCTTGAAATGCAAAACCAATTGTGTGAATTCTACCTACATGAACTTGCCATTCCTTATGATACTCATTGGAATCCCCTAGTTGTAATTGGGGATGTGCAATTGAAGGCCTTGGCCTCATTTATTCAAAATGAGCATAGGAGGGGAGAGTTAATGCAGCAGTATAATGAGAGAGAGAAGTCACTTCCTCTCAAATTGAGGGTTGAATCTCCAAATCCTTAAAAGATGGTGGAGGAATGGATTAATTTAATTGAACATATAGAGGTAGAAACTAAACTATTGGAATGCAAAGCCATGGACTATTAGAAATTCATGGAATTGGTAGAAATAATTGGCAAGGAAACTGTAGGTTTATCATAGGGTAGATGGAAGGAATTGACACAAGCACTATAGAGAAAGGAGCCTCACTTAGTCTTTAACCTCTCAACAACAATCCACAAAGCACAAAGATATATAAGTTCAGCCAAGAAACATGGAAAAACATGGTTACCACTAGTCTTCCATCCTCCTCTGCTACTTTATCCTATTCCACATTAGATGGGGCAGAGGACTAATCAAGCTGCAGAACAAGCCAGGTGGGATCGGTTGGCACATTAGATGGGCTTCTACCTGAAACAGGAAAGAGGAGTAGAGGATCCAATAGACTATAGGGAGATAGCCCTCCAGTGCAATCTGAGACCTTGGTTGTTGGAGGACCAACAACATGATTAGTTGGGGGGTGTGATGAGACCATGAATTGTCTTGTTTTTATTTCTTTAATTACCTATTTCCCAAAGACATTTCTAGACTTATATATATCTTAATTATGTCTATGTTTATCCTTAAGGTCCACTAAAGCATGAAGATGGTATATAATATGTTGTTAATTAATGATGTGTAGATAATTGATTGTTCATGTAATATGTTAGTATTTTATGTTGATTTTAGTGATAGTGATGCACAAATACTATGTGGTGAACTAACTCCTCATGCAATAAAATCATGGTTTCATATCATGAAGAACACTGGACAACCCGCAGCCGAAGGAGATGCTGATATCCACAAATGATGATACAGGTACCTGTAGCCAAAGGAAGAAAATTCTGAATTGACTAGGATGAGTCATCCATGACTCCATAATGGTTATCCTTCAATGAATGATGCAATCCTAAATGATGAAGGAATCTATAATGTGTTCTCTGTTCTTTTTCTAAGTCATTAATTATTCTTCCTGGATAATGGAGAGATAGAGTTGTAGTAGGACTGTATTATCTGTGTCACCTTCATGTTAGTTAGTTTCCTATTTCTAGTTGCTCTGTAATAAAGTCATTTTCCTACGATGTGGGATAATGGACAGTTATGGTATTATTTGTTAAGTAGCTTTATTTATATAGACAATGTTGATCTTAGTTAGCTAGATTAGAGGAGATTAGATTTTGCTTCATACAGATTGAACAAAGATATAGTATCAGATTTTTTGTATTGTTGTTACTTTTCATTCAATAAAGGAATATGTGTTTTGATTTTTGTTAATGACTGCAAAGATTTAGTAGAGATTTAGCTAGATCTTGTGGGATCATAGTCACTCAAGTTGGCCACTTGAGGTACTGTGTTTCTCCACCTTGTTCATATGTTCAGTTTATAAATTGTATGTTTATATAAGTATATGATTGATGTATGTTGTTGTAATTAATGTGAAGTAGTTTAACTTTGGTAATTTATGTTATTAGGTCCATTGAGTTAAGGTGATCACCGATTGAACCAATTGATAGTTGCTCTCTTCCAAAGAAGTTACAAAGAATCATTTGACTACTGTTGTGTTAGATAAACTTAGTTATTTTCCATTATTCCTGTTTACTTAAAATATTATATTTACTTTATTTAGTTCCCTTACACAACCTCTATAATAAAACTCAGGAATCCTCAACTGTACACATAGTACAAGCATCATCCAAGAAGAATATGATTCCATGATTTGACAATGTAAATGTAGAACGTTATATAACCAGTAGGTTTCTTGATATAGGATCTATTGTTCCATTGAGTAGTGTGCATGCCCTTTCTGCATCAATATATTGGTTAATAACGAAGCTCGACACTATTAGCTAGATGAGTAAGTGACAAGCTGTAGTCGCTTACTCCACTACAAAAGTAAAGTACATGGTAGAAACTCATCCTTGTAAGGAAGTCATATGGCTTAAGATATTGTGTTTAGATGTTAGGCTTGATGTAGGGATGATTACTATTTGTTGTGACAGTTAGAGTATTATTTGTTTGGAAAAGAACCCAACCTTCCTTGCTAGAACCAAGCATATTGATGTTTAGTTCCATTTTGTTTGTGACATGGTGGAAGATGGTAAGGTGAAACTTGAGAAAGTTGACACTTTGATGAATGTTGCAGATTCATTGACAAAGCATGTGAGCATGAAGAAGATCATATGGTGTTTGGAGTCTATGGACCTCTCAACCCCTAGTAGTTAAAATCATGTATTTCTATTAGCTCTTGAAAGGTGTTCGACAAGTGGGTGAATGTTGGGAATTAAGATGTCTCAATGTTTACAAATTCCTAGCATTTGTATTTATTTATGCACATCATATTTCATCATTTAGTGTGAGTTGGCATGGTGAGTTGTCATCCCACTTGGAAGGTGACTCAAGGATGGACATGTCAACATGAGGAAATGTATGTGTCCCATTTGAGGTGGCATTAATTTGCCATGTGTCAGCATCTTGATCAATGCGTAAGAGGTTATGGCATATGATAGAATCTATGACATGTAAGAGCTAGAAATAGAAGATTCCTATGACGGATATGACATGCATCATAAAGCATCTTTGCATGTTGAGAAAGCATTTCTAGGCACCCATATTTGACTATGACAAGTTGTAAGAGGAATATGTTATTGTTAGTCAGTTATGATAGATTCTCTTATAGTTGTAAGTGTTGTCATATATGACAGATTCTATGACAACTGTAAGATGTGTAAGAGCATTTGTCATAGCCTATTCTTGGATGGAGCACCCAAATTTGGGGAATTCAAACTTGCATGTTATGCCGGTTGTGAGAGGGTCAAGTGCATGTTGTACATTTGTCACTATAGGTACAAGGGCATTGGAAAATGGGCAATGTATCCAAGTTGGTGGCCACCTCTATAAGCTTCCCATTTTGGCCTTGAAACTCTATAAATAAGGTGCTTGTTAGAGTATTGTGTATGGTTCATTTGTAGCTACTGTTATGCTGTCGAAATTACTCTAGAATATCAATAGTGGTGAACTCCTATAAGAGCTTGGCTCTGGAAGTGTATTGTAACCTTCATTATTTATAGATTAATACATTGGGCTGTGCTTTGGAGTGTGGGGTTTTTCACCCGAAAGGGTTTTCCCCACATATATCTTGTGTTGTGAGCATTTGTATTTGCATGTGATGTTATTTGATCTTCCTTACATTATGTTTCTTCATTATTGTAAATATTTAAAGAAAAAATTTGTACAACTCTCCTCATTAGATCAGTGTAGGAAGCATATTCTATATACCTTGCTTCCTTTCATATATATTAAGCAAATCATTCTTAATATAGTTCATAGTATTAATTTTAATTTTATTTACACTTATTGCTATGCATTAGCCATTTTTTTACTATTTATCTATCACTATTTATATTTCTTTGTACATTTGCTCCTCATCTTAAGATTACCATTTTTACATCACAATTTATTTTCAAGTCACACAGCTAGTTTAATCCCACATGTGATGATGAACCTAAAATTTAGACAGTCAAAATCAAATTTCAACTTTCTTGTCCCTTTCTAAAGTCACGTTTGTGCAACATGTCATAATGTCATGGTATTTAAAGACATTCAATGTGCACTTAATTTTAGAGGAAACAATTTGTTAGATTTTGAGAATAAAAAGATGGTCTATAACATGCTCTAGTTTTATAAAGGATTAAGAATTGCATTTTCATATAGTCCACCTGGTTATTGGTAAATGTTGGACCTTCAATATTTCTCATTGTTGTTAATCTAGCCCACCAAGGGGGTTTATCTAGGAGAACTCGCTCATCTATCAATTTGGTAATATCTCTAATAGTGTTCTTAGATACCACCTTGACACATTCAACTATTGGGAAGATGAAGGTAAGTTGGTCTATTGAGGCACATTGTGTCAGATCATTCATGTGCATCATAGATCAATTCCACCTATCATTTGAGTCTATGCTGCTCAAAATTGAACCTGCAATGCTCAGGAATAAAACACAAGAAATTTTGAGAGTGTCCAAACTTTAACATATAAGTTAGACCAAAGGCATTAATTTTTTGATAGAAGAGAATGGATTAAACATGACATTAGTAGTGTTTCTACATCATCAATTCTAGAGCTAAGTATGCCTAACCCTCGCATTCAATTTCTAAATATTTATTAGAATTATTGATCCATGTGTGTTCAGTTGGTTGCATTTGTTTAATTAACCTAGATAATCCACATAAAGTATGTTTATTTATTTACATTTTTGGTGAACCCAACATTTTCTTACACCCCTAGGGTTCAACCTTAAGGTTTATTCCTTCTACATTAAGATTTCAAATATGATTATTTATCCTATTTTTAGATCTAATTAGATTTGATTCGCCTTCTCTATTTCATGTTTCATAGCTTTATCATTTTCTAGGGGTCATGGTTCATAATGACATCGTGCTTTACCTATCCCACCCACCCTTGTTTTGACCCCTAAAGTTTTATTTTCAAACTTAATTTTCTAAATATACCTTTTATTTCACATATATCTAGGGTTTGGATTCACCTTTGTTTGTCATTCACTTATCACATCTTGATTAGGGTTTAAGTAGACATAGTAATATACCTCTTTCATCCCACTTAACTTGTTACACCTCTAGGGCTTACTTTTTAGAATTGATTATTTATTGATTTTCTAATTTATATCAATCCCTCCTTCCCTCACATATCAATTATCCATCTTTAGGAGGGTTTAGGTCTTTTATAGTTGATATTAATTTGACCTATGCTCACCCATCCTTAGATTGTGGTTCATTGATATATCATTTATCATGCATTCTTACTATTCTGTATTTTGGGATTATCTTCATACATATATCAAGGCTTATAAGCTATTCTCAAGCTTTCTTGATTCATAGCCTTTGATCCTTGAAAGTATGGCATGTGGATTGGAGCTATTCATAACCATTTACCCAACTATCTATCCATTTTTTGTTGGCATTATAATGAATCATGTTCACCTCTATGGCTCAATGCCCATAGTAGGTCAAACTCGCAATCACATTAGAAGCTTCATAGTTCTCATCAAGACTACAAACACATGGAGTTTCTTAACTTCTCTCTAAAATGATCAAGCTATTGGTATGCGTAAAGCATAGTAGAATGCTTATAATGAAAGTAATAAGAGTTGGATCCCAAATACAAGGGAATTAGGAAAATAAAATTCATGAAGGGCAATCCATAAAGTGTAGTAGAAAGCCATCACTGAAAGTAATAAGGGTATGATCCCAAATACAAGGGAGTTCTACATAAAGATAGAAATGATAAGAAAAGAAAGAAAAGAAGTGGCTTAAATCAATTAGGAAGCAATGATAAGGGTGGGTGACCTTGGAGAATTAGAAATACTTTGCAAGACCAAAAATTCAAACCAAGATTAAGAATAATAAAAATTGGGATGATGTTTTTAGATGCAAACAAAGCTACCCAAAAAACCTCACAAATAGCTTAGTAGTATATCTAAACGGAGTTAGTGAACCTAGAAGAAGGTGAGATGCTAACAAAATAAAATCCCATAGAAGATGAAAATCTTGCAATAGCAGACCTCACTAAAGACTAGATCATCAATAGCATATGTTTTACCTCAAATGAAGATGAAGATCTTTTAATGGAAAATCTCATAGAGATAAACATTTCATAGATTAGATGTCATATTTTACACCATAGATTTGAAGGTACATAGTACATTTCAAGGTAAATCACAAAATGATAAATTTTACTAGTAAGCAAATCTTTCATGAAGATAACATACTTTAAGAAAATCTCACCTTTAATACAATTCATGGCCATATTGATATGTATAGAAAGGAAGATGGTCTAAAAAAGATGCAGTGGAAATTAGCTTAGGTGAATAGATGACTATAACCATTAGATAGCTAGGTGGCTAAATAGTTATGAATAGTTGTAGTCCACATGCTAGTTTCATATAGACAATATTTTAAAAAACATCTTGATGTCTACTGTTGCAATGAAATATAGTCATCAAAGAAGAAGTGGATGTTAGCATAGGTGGATGGATGATAATGAAAAATGGATAACTAGGTGGGTGAATAGTTATGGGTAGCTCTAGTCCACATGCCATGTTTTGTAAAGACAATATTTTAGACTATTGGGGCAATTACAAGAAGTGATCAGGAGGTCAAGATGCAAAACCACTAAATTTTTAGGTCATTCTAAGAACCTTTACTAGTTTCTCTACCCTAGTACCAACACATTTGTTTTTACTAAATCATTAGTCATGCAACTATCAAATTCACCAAAGGAGTTTTCTAACATGCTCATAGGTCCATTTTCTTCTCTACATTTAGTTTTTTTATTGGATCTAGGGTCTCAATTTGTTAATTTCCTTTCTTTGACTTGCACACAATTTCCTTCATTACTTTACACTAAGTTTTTTAATGAAATAACTTGTACAATATAAGAATATAATAGTAAATATGCTACAAATACTTGAAAATAATATGCCACTTTGAGGGGGATACCTCCAATAGTCTTCAATCAAAACATAATACACAATATGATGATAATTACTAACCTCTACCTCCTCTATATACCATACTTATTCCATGGATGCCACCCAGGCCTACCTAACTACCTATATAAGACTATATTAATGATTATATAACTTAAATAAGAGTTAAAGTAGCCATAAGCTGACTACTCATAACACTATATACACTATATGATTAGGGGTGTAGCATGCCCCCCAACTTTACAAAAGTTTTGTCCTCAACACTAATCAATTGTAAATGCTTTTGCATAAAATCTTCATCTTCCCATGTGGTAAATTTGATTGGTAAATTCTTCCATTTTGTGAGTGTCCTGATCCTCATATCCTTTGTGTATGTTGGAAATTTAACTCAAGCTTCAAGACATGTCTTCCCTTTGCATCTAGCTCTTGATGGTGATGAATGTGTTCTATTTCTCTATCCTTTTGGTGTACCTTCAAGGAAGAGCTGAAGGATGGTAGATGATACCCTAGCATTGATTGAATGGTCTGGTTAGGATCTCCTTTAGGAAATAATGCCTTTTGAAATGCTCCAAGTTGTGATAATGCATGGATAGATATTATTTGTTTGACTTCTTATCCTTCTTTTTCCTCTTCTTCTTCTCTTTCTCTTCTTCTTCTTCCTCCTCTTACTCCTCCTCCTCCTCCTTCTCCTTCTCCTTATTCCTCACCATCATCATCATCATCATCATCTTATCCTTCTTCTTATTCATCATCATCATCATCATCTTCTTCTTCTTCTTGTTCTTGCATATTCTTCAATTGTAACATGTTTCAAGATCTGATTTATAATAGGGAATCCATTTTCCTTGATAAAATATTAATCACTAATGGAAGATCTTCCTTAAACTTGATGATTTCTTCATGCATATAATTAGGATAAGTCTCCCCGCCTTCTGTATCCTCCTTGTCTAGGGATTTTCCAGGTGTGACAAGATTCTTTTTGCCTGTTATGGTAGGCCCTGCCAAGATGGAGAAATATAATTTGGCTAGGATCTCCTTTAGGAAATAATGCTTTTTGAAATGCTCCAAGTTGTGATAATGCATGGAAAGATATTATTTGTTTGACTTCTTATCCTTCTTTTTCCTCTTCTTCTTCTCTTTCTCTTCTTCCTCTTCCTCCTCTTCCTCCTCCTCCTCCTCCTTCTCCTTCTCCTTATTCCTCACCATCATCATCATCATCATCATCTTATCCTTCTTCTTATTCATCATCATCATCATCTTCTTCTTCTTGTTGTTCTTGCATATTCTTCAATTGTAACATGTTTCAAGATCTGCTTTATAATAGGGAATCCATTTTCCTTGATAAAATATTAATCACTAATGGAAGATCTTCCTTAAACTTGATGATTTCTTCATGCATATAATTAGGATAAGTCTCCCCGCCTTCTGTATCCTCCTTGTCTAGGGATTTTCCAGGTGTGACAGGATTCTTTTTGCCTGTTGTGGTAGGCCCCGCCAAGATGGAGAAATATAATTTGGCAATAAATCACATAAAACAAATCCAATTAATCTAAAATTTTTACTGTAACTTACTAGGGCCTAGATCTCACTTCCAGAAAAAATCTCCAAGAAATTAGTTGATTTGTGGCCTTGAGAACAAATTTGGTAGAAACACTAATTTTACAATAAATTCCAAGATCCACTCCAAATTCCTTCAAATAAGGACTATAGATATATTAATTCTCCCTTGTTCAACCCTCTATAAATTAGGAAAAAAAATCGTTGAATTGTAGTCTTAGGAGCAAAAATGGTGGAAACCCTAATTTTGCAATAAATCTTTTAATTCTACTCTAATTACCTTGAAGTTTGGACTAAAGAAGATTCAATATATCTGTTGTCATATTTTGCCTAGCCCCAAAATATTCCTGTTTCCCTCCTTCTATCAAAGAAATCTGATCAGAGAAAGCCTAAATAGAAGGAGAGAAAGCTTAAATTCTTCAAAGAACCCATGCTGTGGCTTACAAAAATCCCAAAATCTCACCTGGAGAATCTTTGCCAAAAAACCCAGAAAAACCCAGAAATCTTTTAGCTTCAAGTACTTTCCATCACAGAGATTTCTTAGTTTTATACTTAGCCATTTTTCATGTATATGATGATGATGTCATCCTTGTGTTGGGTTTTTCTGTATTTTGGTCGACTTGTATCTCAGATATATTTTTCCTTGTATCTTGGTTAGGTACCATGTTTTACTGAACATCAGGTTCTTTGTATGCGTTCTTTGTATGTAAATTCGCGTTGTATGTTTCAACATGCAAAGGGTAGATACAAGGCAATATACAAGGTCATATATGAGTCAATGTGCAAACATAGATGCAAAGGAAAGATACAAGGGAAAGATGCAAAGCCAATATGCAAAGGGCAGACGCAAAGATGAATGTATATTAAGTTGTACATCGTGGATGGAAAGGAATGCACAAAGGGCATATGCAAAAGGTGGGGTTCGCAGATGCAAAGGCGATTGTATCTCATAAACAAGTCACAAATACAAAGGCGTTTGTATTTGAAGCATACAAGGTAATGATGCAAAGACAAGATGCAAAGGAGGAGATGCAAAAGGTGGGGCCCACCAATTGCATGTATATGCGATTGTATCTTTGCCCATACAATCGCATATACAATGTGATATAAATTCCTAAGATACAAGGCCCGGACCTGAAGTGATGTATTCTGGTTGATAAAGGCACAAGTGTTTGTTCGCATCTTTGTTTGTATGTTCACGTTGTATGTTTGGACATACAAGGGAATATACAAAGGTAACATACAAAGGTCAGACGAATGTTTGCAATGTACAGGTGCGATTGTATGTAGTTTTGCTTGTATGTTCGCATTGTATATGCGATATACAATGCCGATATACAAAGGGAAAACATACAAGCCGAACCTATTCTAAGGTTTCATTCTAGTTGATAGTCTCCTGAGTTCTGCATATACAAAAGAAGCATACAAAGGATTTCGGTGAGACAATATGTATCGGCGGCTCATTTTAAGGTTTTTCCGACGGCCGATCGAGGATGCATTGTTTAGCAATGGGTCCCAGGCTCAACTCAGCGACCAACCAGGTGGTGCCAAGTGTCAGGAGTGATACAAAGGCTGATTCAGAAGGTAAAGATCCATGTTTGTATGCAGGCACATGCATATACAAATGAATATACAAAGGCGATTTCAAAGGCCATTTAAATGCTGAAAGAAAAAAAAACACATACAATGAACATTTCGGCAAGACTTTGCATATCGGTGACTCAACTGGAGGTCGCCCCTATTGGCAAGAGACACTATATGGATTCATGAATGTTGTCATTGATGGCAACAAAGTTCATCCCACACATCCGCAAGACATGGTATGTCTATACCGGAAGTCAGAGTGAAGAATGTTGTGGTCCAGTAAACAAGAATAGAGCATGTGGCGAGGTCTGACAGTCAGGTCCAAATCTCTCAGAGGAAGTATCTTGGTGAAGTGCAGATTTGGGGAAGTCAAGAGGACTACCTTGAGTGATAGATTCCAAGGATTTAGCCTCCAGTGATAGAGGAAGAAAAAGATATGAATACTTGAGTATCGGGTTCCTGATTGGTAGTGTGACAAAGGAAGAACTGACTGGCAGAACATCAGACATTATTCCGGATGTGTTACTGATGTTGGTAAAGGTTATGAAGGCATAAATTATGTTTGGCCAACATGATTAATGATTTCCACAAGTATATCCTTGATCCACATTACTTGGTAAGCAAGGATTCAGCCGACAGATTAGAGTTTATGGAAAATATTGACTATTCCAGGTGCCAACTAGAAAGGTGATGAAATCACTTGTGCAGATATATATACAAGATGGATTTAGTTATGAGGTGTGTCGTGGTGGTGAGTAATGTGTGAAGAAAAGTAGTAGAGCCAAATAAAAGTAGAAAGGAAGGTCCAGTATGTGAAAAGAGAGCAGCACAAAAGAAGAGGAAAGATGAAGTGCAGCAGATTAGTGTACAGAGCCTAACCGGAACTAAACTCCAGCATATGTTGATGCTTCTTATCAGTTCAAGTATTGTATTACATTCTTTATAAATTGTAGACAGTGTGCCTCTTGTGAGCAGTGTGCTCGGGCAGTGAGCCCTAATTGGCAAGTGCCATTTTGTATTTCCATTCTTCTAACAGAGAATACAATCTTGGGTTAATCACCTCATGGTTTTTTCCCTTAACAGGGTTTCCACGTCAAAAATATTGTGTCATGTGTATTTCCATTTCATGGTTATGTTTCCTTAATTAAATTGATGCTGCATTGATTATGAAGAAAGTTCAATAATTAGGATAACTGATTCACCCACCCTCTCAGTTATCAACAATTGGTATCAGAGCCAAGTTCCTCCCAACAGAGTCTAACAACTTGAGGAAGATCTAGGAATTCAAATGGATGCCTATGGTTTAAGGGAGCAACTCAAGACTGCCCTTGATGATCTTGAGCAGTCAAACTCTGAAGTCAATGAGTTAAAGGAAAGACTCAAATAGGCTGATGATTTCATGAGAGAACTAAAAGACAAATTAAGTCTCTCTATGAAAAAAAGAAAGGAGCTACTTCAGCAATTGGCAAGTCAAAGTGAAGCCAATGATACAAATGAAAATCTAAAGGAGAAAACTAAGTTATGTGAAAATTTATTAGAAGAAATCATTATGGTAAGACATGAAATAGAATCAGGAGTTATAAAGTTTACCCAAGAGATTGAAGAGAAAAGAAAAACTGAAGATAATCTAAGACAATCTCTCAAGGAGAAATTAGAAGATTGCCACAAGATGGATAGAATTATCAGACATCTTGAATCTAATCTTGAAGATGCTAAAGATAATGAAGAAAAACTTGAGGATCAAATTGTCTCTCTCAAAAGGGATCTTCGAACAGCAAATGAATATAAAGAGAAATTCAAGATAAGTTCTACTCAACTTGAAGTTCTTCTTGGAAGTCAAAAGAGGATAGATGACAAGTGTGGTTTGGGATATGAGAAAGGAGAAAGCTCCGGATCCGGTCAGAAGAATTTTGGATCAGAAAATCCAAGGAATAGGCCTAGAAGACCTCTGGTAAGGCAGCCTAATGCTCAAAGATATCCATCCTTCAATGGATACTGCCACAACTGCAATAACTTTGGTCATAAAGCTAATCAGTACAGAAAGATAATGAAACAAACTAACTCATCCTTCTCTGGACAGTGCTTCAACTACAAAAGGTATGGTCACAAGTCTCATGAATGCAGAAATATGCAAATGAACAAATCATTCAATGGTAGATGTTTTGCATGCAATAGAATAGGTCATATGGCTAATCCATGCAGATCAAGAGGATATCAATCAAATATGCAAAGAAATGTTGTTTGCTAAATTTGCAATAGATCCAGTCATATTGTAAATTTTGTAGAAACAAGAATTAGGACAAAAGAGGTCCGGTACATCATAATCAGAATCAAGATAAGAGAAAACAAAAAGTGAATGCAGATGAAGTTCAAAGTGAGATGAACAAGATTTGGGTTAAGAAAAGTACAGAGAATGTAGGAGATGGGTCCGCACCAGACTCTGGTGCTGATATTCCTTCTGAAAACTAAAAGTGAGCTCTGGCTCAGGGGAGGAGACACAAAGAAAACCTTGTTCCCCTAGCCAGTCAATTGGTGCCGGAACTGGCACAAGGAGAGCTACGGATTAAAAGGGGTCATAGAAGAAACATCTAAAAGGGGTATGGTAAAGATTTGAGAGATCTGCAAGAAGATTTAAAGAATCTAATCCTACCAGAATTGATCCGGTAAAACAGTCTTCCGCAAAAATAGATTCCTTACAAGTTTGGTCTGGTATAATTCAAACTATGGTGTCTTGATCTGCAAATAGATCAAATGACTAATGAAAGGAAGATAGATTATCACTACTCTCCTAGAATAACTTCAAAATCTGTCTCAGTGATCCGGAAAGGTTTTGTCTCTGAATAAGACAAACAAGGCAAACCGGAATGAATTAGGTTGCGCATTTATTGCCGAATGAAAATTAGGGCTTCTCAGAAATAAAAGAGTTCATTCACTCATCATTTGTACACTCACATGCGAAGAAGAGAGAAAAGGAGCTCTGCAACAACTGCTCCCAAAGATCAAGACGATTCCTCATACAGCTCAATCCGGATTTCATCGTGTGCCCTAAATAGCGTAAAAGGTATTCTTCATTCTTGATTTCCCTCAGTAAGATTCTTTGATGATGGCTACTCTGAATATAATAAAGATTTCTGATAGACCTCGCCCCAAATTCAAGAAACATCCATACAAATCTTTGGAAGTAGATCCCCTAGGAGCTTTTTCCAGTGTTTTGCATGGTGTGTTGCATACAGAAGACATTAGGGTTTACATACACATGAATATTGAAGAATTTGGGGAATCAAAGTTAGTGGATATCTATCACAAACAGCTAATAGATGATTCTTTTGAGATTAAACCTCAGTATAAAGTCATCCGGGATAAGCATTTTGCACAGTGCATTCATTTCCCCTGTTTTGAAGAAGATGAATGGGTTCGGTATGTGTTGAGTAGAGTGCATGACAATTTCTTATGGTTAAATAAACCATTCAAGATCACCAAAGATGCAATTAGGGCAGTAACCGGTCTGCACTCATCCAGTGGAATTCCTGTTCTCAAATCTGTCAAGAATCAGATAGTAAGTGATGCAACCGGATCAAAATTTGACAAGAGAGCTATGAAAATTGAAGACATCACTGAACCGGATGTCAAATTTGCATCCATGATAATTGGTTACAAGATTTATCACTTCAGTAGGGAAAATTCAGTACTGGGAACTACAGTTTACACAGCCTATCAAATGCTAAAAGAAAATGCTGACTGTGATCTGTGTGAACTTCTTCTAAGCCAACTTTTGGAAAATCTGCAAAAGATTAAGAAGGATAAGAAGAACTCCTTCAAGTATGGTGGATTGATAGTCTACCTATTCTTTTATTACATGAATGAGCTTCCCAGATCTAATGGCTGGGTATGGCAGAATGACAGACCGGTTGCCATCCAAATCAGAGACTATTTGCATGGGTTTGGGGATGCTAAAGCAAGAAATACAGCCCTGTGGGGATATTTCGAGAATTTTTAGAACATGATGCAAACAAGAGAAAGGATTCCCCAGTCTCTTGTTGAGAAATACAAAGACACAGTATGTTTTATGGTAGAGACTGATCAGTGCCTAATGGAGGCAGTAGAACCAAGAACTGTATGGATCATGCCCATGGGGTATGAAGTTGATGAACAAATTGTGGAGCTGCATGTTCAACACATGCTAAGTCAGCCAAAGGATCCAAAGGCAGAAAGGTTTGGAACCTTTGAGGAGCTGAGTGTAAAGATTCATGTGGAACTCAAACAACCAGAGATCAAGAGGAAGGTAAGAAAAGAAGTTGAAGATGTTGCAAAAGGCTTTGGCATATCAAAGGAGGCACTTGATGCCAACAGGGAAAAGATGGAAAGGGCTGAGGAAGAGAAGAAAAAGGTAGAAAAGAAAAGTGAGGAAAGTGTTCCGGTAAAATCTTCCACCCGGACCAGATCATCAAAGAGATCTGCACCTACCACTACCAAAAGCTCAAGACCATCAAAACCAGAAGCAAAATTATCTAGCAAAGGAGAGAAAAGAACAAAGACAAAAGCCACAAGGGCTTATGCCAGTCAAAGGGATGAAGAGGAGACTAAATCTAATGAAGAAATTAGGAAAGTGAAGAAACAGAAGAAAACACCCAGTGAACCCTCTACCGGACAAGAGGAAGAAGAAAAGACAGAGGAATATGTTGAAAAACCCACTCTTCATATTGATGACATAATCAAATCAGTTACAGTGGATGGAAATCTTTAGCCAATGATTGAGTTCTATGATGGTTATGGTGAAGCAGATAAGAAGATATTACAAGATGCCACAGTCAGGTACCTAAATATCTACAACAAAACATTTATTGAAATTATATCTCTAATCCCCAAAAGCTTGGAGAAGGAACTAGAAATAAGAAAGAATAATGCCCAATCCAAAGACCTAGAAATCTAGGAACAGATAGCAATTCAGCTATATCCTTCAATCGATCCCAAGACAATGAATATGGTATTCAAAGATTGTAAGGATGAGTTCAGGAGCAAAGCAAGGATGAATGAACTTATGCTCGGAGAGACTGACAAAGTTGCAAAAGAGACAGAAGAGATCCTCCGGAATGCATTCAAAAGATTTAACATTCCAATTATAGAGGACTTGGGTACTGATCCCTCGACTACAAGTGTTGCAGAAGAATCTATTGAGAAAATGACAAAAGAGGTGGGCCTTGAACAGACTAACATTTCTCCTCCGGATTCCCCTACAGTCTCTGGATCTAAAGAAGAAGGAAGAATATAGGAGAAAGAATCAGAGGTGAAGGAAAAAGAAGGTGACAATACCAAGGTTGTAGAAGGAGAGAAGACTTCAACAGAGAAGACCACAACTGCCAGTGATAAGAATGTAGAAGGAGAGAAAACTCCAAGAGACAGCTCTAAGAATGCCGAAGAAAAGAAAAATCTGTCTCCGGCAAGAGACACTAAAAAAACTGTCCAAGAATTCCTAAACAAAGAAATAATGGAAATTGATGAACTGGAGCTTCTACAAGGACCATTTAATTTTGATTCTCTTTCTCCGATACAAACAATGAAGATAGCTTCATTTGCTAATGCAAAGGCTAAAGAAAAACTCCTAAAGTATCACATGGAAGACTGTGAGCTTATAGAGGCAGCATCCGAAGTGTTGGAAAAGATCATGCCATCTTTTCAAAAGGATCCCACAGCCTCTTCCTCCGGTAATCTCAAAACTCTAGTCAATAGTGTTAGCCAACATTTTAATTCTCTAGAGAAATCAGCTAAGGAGAAGGTCAAGAAAGAATTTTTGGATAAGAGATTCTCAGAGCTGCAAGGGCTAATATCAAATGATAGAAGAGTTATGGGTATCGGGATAAAAAGTTTGGAAAATGCCCTTAAAGATGGAGGTGATGTATACAAATTTTGTATATCCTGGTCTAAAACAATAGTGGAAATTGAGAAGAAAATGAAAGAATAGGAGGATAAACTATTAAAACTTTCTCAAAATTTTGATCCACTTACTACATCCATAATAAATCAAGAATGTCAAATGGTTGCAATTTTGAATGAAATTAAGAAGCTTGAAAAAGAGAAGAAAAACCGAATCAGTAGGTTGAGTGAGCTAAGAGGGATAATTGTCCCTAAGTTAGAGGCCATGCATGAGGCCATAAAAGAAGTTCAAATCACAGCCCAGACCAATGATCCAATAGATCTAAAAAGGGCAGATGCGTTTGCATTCCTGTTGAGCGGTCATCTATCAATTTTGGACAGAATGAAGCAAAGTTGGGCTACAAAATTGATTCAATTGAAAACAACTTTTGTAGACATACTTCAGTATATGTAAGTATTCCTTATGTATTTACTTATGTGGACAAAATTTTGAAAATTTTGGTATGCGGACCCTACCCTTTGCCATTGATGTCAAAGGGGAAGTGAAGAGTAGTGAAAAATGAGGAATCCAACTAAGGGGGAGCTCTGGAAAATGTATATAAAAATAGAGCATCAGCCAAGGGGGAGCATAGTGTAAAAACTTAGTCATTTTTCACTAAGTGTTGCCATCAATGCCAAAGGGGGAGATTGTTGGCAAGAGACACTATATGGATTCATGAATGTTGTCATTGATGGCAACAAAGTTCATCCCACACATCCGCAGGACATGGTATGTCTATACCGGAAGTCAGAGTGAAGAATGTTGTGGTCCGATAAACAAGAACAGAACATGTGGCGAGGTCCTACAGTCAGGTCCGGATCTCTCAGAGGAAGTATCTTGGTGAAGTGCGGATTTGGGGAAGTCAAGAGGACTACCTTGAGTGATAGAATCCAAGGATTTAGCCTCCGGTGATAGATGAAGAAAAAGATATGAATACTTGAGTATTGGGTTCCTGATTGGCAGTGTGACAGAGGAAGAACTGACTGGCAAAACATCAGACATTATTCCGGATATGTTACTGATGATGGTAAAGGTTATGAAGGCATAAATTTTGTTTGACCGACATGATTAATGATTTCCACAAGTATATCCTTGATCCACATTACTTGGTAAGCAAGGATTCAGCCGACAGATCAGAGTTTATGGAAAATATTGACTATTCTGGGTGCCAACTAGAAAGGTGATGAAATCACTTGTGCGGATATATATACAAGATGGATTTAGTTATGAGGTGTGTCATGGTGGTGAGTAATGTGCGAAGAATAGCAGTAGAGCCAAATAAAAGCAGAAAGGAAGGTCCAGTATGTGAAAAGAGAGCAGCACAAAAGAAGAGGAAAGATGAAGTGCAACAGATTAGTGTACAGAGCCTAACCGGAACTGAACTCCAGCATATGTTGATGCTTCTTATCAGTTCAAGTATTGTATTACATTCTTTATAAATTGTAGACAGTGTGTCTCTTGTAGGCAATGTGCCTCTTGTGAGCAGTG
The DNA here is from genome assembly GCA_027924645.1 of Cunninghamia lanceolata. Lineage (NCBI taxonomy): Eukaryota > Viridiplantae > Streptophyta > Pinopsida > Cupressales > Cupressaceae > Cunninghamia > Cunninghamia lanceolata. The sequence continues at coordinate 128,972 of BSBN01001315.1, read as the reverse complement.
TGCTTGGGCAGTGAGCCCTAATTAGCAAGTGCCATTTTGTATTTCCATTCTTCTAACAGAGAATACAATCTTGGGTTAATCACCTCGTGGTTTTTTGCCTTAACAGGGTTTCCACGTCAAAAATATTGTGTCATGTGTATTTCCATTTCATGGTTATGTTTCCTTAATTAAATTGATGTTGCATTGATTATGAAGAAAGTTCAATAATTAGGATAACTGATTCACCACCCACCCTCTCAGTTATCAACAGCCCCGACAGCCCGATACATACAAGGTGCTTTGCTTATGCAAAGGTAGATTCGAAGGGTCATTCAAATGGTGATTCAAGTCGCATATGCAAAGTGATATATAGATGCAGTTGACCATAACTTTGACCACCTGTATCTCCCTCATCCTGGCAATTTTCAACGTACTTCAAAAGGCAAAAGTGCTTGTTTTTGCCTCCTCTTTCATCTGGCGGGCTTTTGAGGGGAATATTCTTACTTTCAAAATTTGAGGCAGGTTTGCATGCTCGACCGACTGGATGTTTCAGTGACCCCTTTTAGCGTGTGTAGAGGCTATTTATTTTCGCAGTAGCTCCAGTTGGTGAGTTTTACGTGTGCATTCATGGCGGATGACTTCACTCTTCAATGCGTATGGGCTCTGTGTCTTGCTGGCCGACCTTCATGTGTTGGGCGGCAACTTTGGGGGTTTCTTCTTCAATGCCCTATCCTATCTTGCATTTGGGCAACCATTTTCTATGGTTTTGGACCTGCCAGTGGCATGGTTCCTATCTTTTCACCACACCCCTGCCCATGCGCCCTTGTTCCTGCATTAATGACCTCAGATCCTGTGGAGCAGTGACTTTATACCTTTCTGCGCAGGAGCTTGACCTATAAATGATAATGTAACCTCATTGTAAAAGGAGGATGGTTTTATTTTGGGCTGTTATGCTGCCGATTTTTCTATAGTCAGACTTCTGCTACTGAATATTCTATAATGTAATAGTTTCTGACCTTCATGATTAATATATGCATGACTTCTTACCTCTCTTGTGTATTGATTTCTATGTTTTAATTGAAGTTATAGTCTGTTATGTGAGTAAAATGACTCCTCTACAGGTTTGACCTTCATACTAAAGCCTCAATCAATCATAAGTCTGTGTGAATCCCCTTCATCATTGAAATCATTGTTGTGTCTACACCAAGATCACCATCACTCACTAAATCTGGTGTATCACTACTTTTCATTTCAGTTTCCTTCTAACCCTTTTCCCCTGCAAGCATTAGCACTAGATTTAGTCATTGTTCTAAGTAATAGGCTTAGAAAGAGGAACCAACCTTCTTTGGAGGTCTAATCTTAGTTCGCAAGGTCCCACACTTTGAGATCATTCCCATGTTTCTCTAGATTGCTAAAGTTTTACAGCTGCAGCAAGGGTAAAATCTGTGAGACAACAATTTTTTGCACGCTCAGTGGGACCAGTTCGATAAACTTCTCATCAAAGTACTAAGAGATGTGGTGTTTCTCCTAGTATTACCAGCCTTTGGAGGCAATACAAACAACACCATGGCAACTCTACTGAACAAATCAGCTAGTTTCAGCAGCCCAAGCACCTAAAATTTCATCAAAGATCAAGATTTTGGTGGTTTTCCTGGTCTATTCAGCTTCCAGAAGCATCTCAATCACCTAGCGACTCCCTCTCTGGTATGTATCTAGTTTTCTCTTTGGTTGTAGACCTATTTCGCTCTAATTCTGACATTTTTATGATTATCCAGCATTTAGATGCTACTAAATGTCAGAATTTTATGGGAATCATGGCTATTCCCCTACCCCTAATCCAAATATAGGCTATTGGCCCCCATATCAGCAATACCAGGCCCCAAATGTCTCTAAATTTATGCCAAATAGCTCTTTGCCTCATTATGATTAGCATTACTAGTAGGAGCATTTTCAAGCCACTCCTGCTTATCCTTGTTTGCAGCCCATTCATACCTATAGTTGGCCTTGTGAAACCCTTTCTACTGTAAATCAAACGTGCAGCCTCCCTAGTTAGTCCCAAAATGATGCTGATTTGGGTAGCATTAAGATTTTGTTACTAGATTTCCAAAGATAAATTTTAGAAATAGATAGAGAAGCACAGTATAACAGGTGGCAAGAGGAGCTTGTATATCAAGCTTATTTGCACTAGCAAGAGGCAGAAAATAGAAGTGTGTATGAAGAAGAATGCTTGAACATACAACTTGCAGCTAAGGAGAAGCAAGACAAACAGTTGCTTGCTCAAGTGCAAGAGCTCAAAGTAAAACATTTCTCTCCTATTCCTAGCTTCAAACAATTTCATCCTTCAAACCAAAGTGAATCTATGAAAGAGGCTCAGACTTCTCTGTCATGGCAGCCTTCTTGGACCAAGTATTCTGGTTACAAAATACCAAACCTTGTAAAGGCCAATCCTCTCATACCGATTCAAAATCAGGAAGAGGAAAAGGTTGTAGAATCCAAGCCTATCATAATTCTATGTTTCAGGCAGCCTTCTACCTTTAATGTTCCAAGTTGGAAAGGGCCATCTTTTTCACCCTGTGAAGACCCTCCACCAAACATACAAATGGAAACATGCTCTAGCATTCAGCTAGCAGAAGAAGAACAAAAGAGTCTTTTGTTGGCCTCATTTCAAAGGTTGGAAACTCAATCAACTTTTTCTTTTCCAAATCCATTCTTTGAAGAAGAGGTTTCCAGTTTCAGAATACCAAGCTTCAAGCAAGGTGATCCTCCTAAGTCTCCTAAATTGAATATTCCAAGTTTTAGAGGGTCTCATCTACTGAAACAACCAATTCATAACCAAGAGCAACCTAGGCCCCACAAGTCTCCAAGCTTCAAAGCCTATATCCCTCCACAAGTCCTTGTTCCTGTGCAAACTCAGATTATCACTCTCCAGGAACAAATTTGTCCAAAACCCTCTCCCCTCCAAGAAATTCAAGAAGATATTCATGCCTCTTTCTCAGATGTTCTGTCAATCCTTAAGGGTGGACCTGTAGTCTACCAAGATAATTGGAAAGATGAGCCAAAAGAGGAGGTGGAAGAGGATAAAACTAATGAGGAGAAGTTTGTTCCTACACTCACAAAGATAAAATTATTTGAACTTATTGCACCTGTGGGTACTGTTAATCCGAACAAGAAATTGAGTCCTCTAGACTTTAGTTCTTTTGAAGCCTTTTCTCATGCATCCGATCAAGCAAATAAGGTTGAAATGCAGAAAGTGCATGGGGAAAACCTTCAACTGTAGAGACAACTTAACCAAAATCCAGTGGAGCTGCAGTCAAAGGATGGAGGCATAAGGGAAAAGATTGCTAGGGTCACTCTAGAGGTGGATGATGCTGCCTTGCTTCATGAGCTACATGATTATGTTGAAGATGAAGACAACGAGTAGCTGGTTGTGAATATGCAACAACAAGAGAACACTGAAAATAATGACAAACTATTGCAAGTTGAGGCTGAGCATGATCAGTCAAGACAACAGGTTGAGAATCTTGAAAAAGATATCAAAAGCAATGATTTCATGTTTTTATTCTATGAGCTCCCTTCTTTTATCGAGCTGAATGAGCAGGAAAGGGTTAAACAATCTGATGAGTTGCTAACAGAAGATAATCAATGTGATAATCAAGTCTTGGAGCAGCTGAAAGATGAAAATGAACATGAGGAAAGGATGGTTCATGAGGTAAGGAACTTTCCCCTTTTGTCAAAAGACCAGGAAAGTTTTGACGAGGACTCATTTTGGAATGGTCTTGAATCCTTTCTGTCAAACTTAGATGGAAGACAAGATCGGGTTGAGCATGTTTTGGAGAAGGAAATAGAGGTTGAATCTCAGGATTTAGCTTTGTTGTTTGATGAATTACCTGGATACGTAGATGAAAATAAAGAGGCAGGCATTCCTCCATTTCATTCATGTGAACCAACTTTTGTACATCAGATTGAAAGTGAGATAGAAGGTGAAACATCTTTGGATGAAGGAAATCTTACACTGCAAATGGAGTATTCAGACCAGCAAGAAGGGGGGGAATGGCATGAGATCAAACATGATGATTTGCATGTCACTTTAAGGGGATGCCCAATCAGGCATCTAGCCCAGCTAGAGACACATAATGAGGAGTCACCACTTGTCATGCTTACCTCTAAGCATGAAGTTGAGCATCAAAATGAGTGGGATCAACCCATTTATTCACCACAAGTTAGTAGTATCAGCAATCAGTCCAGGTGGATAGGTGAGTTTATCTCCATTTTGTGGGGGGTGTTTTATCAATTTGTCATATGCCCATTCCCCCCTCACCTCTTTTTAACTGCCCACATGCATAAAAAATATTATAAATTGTTAAGGAAGGGCAGTTACTTTCAAGAACCAGTTAATGGCTTTGTTTAAGGTCACCTCCGACTAGTTAGTTTAGGTTTAGAGTAGTTTTTTTCTAGTTTTAGGTTTCCTTTCAATAAGTGCCCTTGCACTTTGCTATGTTCTCATTAGGAGATACATGCTTGTTTGTTGTTTTTGTTTTGGCCTGGTAGCTTGCTCAGTTTTCCAGCTCCTCTTTTCTTGTTGCAGTCTCTTTTGACTCCATGCCCAATGGATGCTTAAGGCCACTGATCTCATGTTTAGCAGGCAAACATCCCATAGAGGTCGCCAAAGATGTTGTCATATTTTGCCTAGCCCCAAAATATTCTTGTTTCCCTCCTTCTATCAAAGAAATTCGATCAGAGAAATCCTAAATAGAAGGAGAGAAAGCTTAAATTCTTCAAAGAACCCACGTTGTGCCTTACAAAAATCCCAAAATCTCACCTGGAGAATCTTTGCCAAAAAACCCAGAAAAACCCAAAAATCTTTTAGCTTCAAGTACTTTCCATCGCAAAGATTTCTTAGTTTTATACTTAGCCATTTTTCATGTATATGATGATGACATCATCCTTGTGTTGGGTTTTTCTATCTTTTGGTCGACTTGTATCTTAGATACATTTTTCCTTGTATCTTGGTCATGTACCATGTTTTACTGAACATCAGGTTCTTTGTATGCGTTCTTTGTATGTATATTCACGTTGTATGTTTCAACATGCAAAGGGCAGATACAAGGCAATATACAAGGTCATATACGAGTCAATGTGCAAACGCAGATGCAAAGGAAAGATACAAGGGAAAGATGCAAAGCTGATATGCAAAGGGTGGATGCAAAGATGAATGTATATCAAGTTGTACATCGCGGATGGAAAGGAATGTACAAAGGGCATATGCAAAAGGCGGGGTCCGCAGATGCAAAGGCGATTGTATCTCATATACAAGTCGCAGATACAAAGGCGTTTGTATCTGAAGCATACAAGGTCATGATGCAAATACAAGATGCAAAGGAGGAGATGCAAAAGGTGGGGCCCACCAATTGCATGTTTATGTGATTGTATCTTTGCACATACAATCGTATATACAATGAGATATACATTCCTAAGATATAAGGCCCGGACCCGAAGTGATATGCATTCTGGTTGATAAAGGCACAAGTGTTTGTTCGCATCTTTGTTTGTATGTTCATGTTGTATGTTTGGACATACAAGGGAATATACAAAGGTAACATACAAAGGTCAGATGCATGTTTGCAATGTACAGGTGTGATTGTATGTAGTTTTGCTTGTATGTTTGCAATGTATATGCGATATACAATGTCGATATACAAAGGGAAAACATACAAGCCAGACCTATTCTAAGGTTTCATTCTAGTTGATAGTCTCTTGAGTTTGGCATATACAAAAGAAGCATACAAGGGATTTCAGTGAGACAATATGTATCAGCAGCTCATTTTAAGGTTTTTCTGACAGCTGATGGAGGATGCATTGTTCAGCGATGGGTCCCAGGCTCAACTCAACGACCAACCAGGTGGTGCCACGTGTCAGGAGCGATACAAAGGCCGATTCAAAAGGTAAAGACCCACATTTGTATGCAAGCACATGCATATACAAATGAATATACAAAGGTGATTTCAAAGGCCGTTTAAATGTCGAAAGCAAAAAAAAAACACATACAATGAACATTTCGGCAAGACTTTGCATATCGGTGACTCAACTGGAGGTCGCCCCGACAACCCGATACATACAAGGTGCTTTGCTTATGCAAAGGTAGATTCGAAGGGTCATTCAAATGGCGATTCAAGTTGCATATGCAAAGCAATATATAGATGTAGTTGACCATAACTTTGACCACCTGTATCTCCCTCATCCTGGCGATTTTCAACATGCTTCAAAAGGCAAAAGTGCTTGTTTTTGCCTCCCCTTTCATCTGGCGGGATTTTTAAGGGGAATATTCTTACTTTCAAAATTTGATGTAGGTTTGCATGCTTGGCCGACTGGATGTTTTAGCAACCCCTTTTGGCATGTGCAGAGTCTGTTTATTTTTGTAGTAGCTCTAGTTGGTGAGTTTTGCGGGTGCATTCATGGCGGATGACTTCACTCTTCAATGCGTATGGGCTCTGTGTCTTGCTGGCTGACCTTCATGTGTTGGGCAGTGACTTTGGGGGTTTCTTCTTCAATGCCCTATCCTATCTTGCATTTGGGCAATCTTTTTCTATGGTTTTGGACCTGCCAGCGGCATGGTTCCTGTCTTTTCACCACACCCCTACCCATGTGCCCTTGTTCCTGCCTTAATGACCTCGGATCTTATGGAGTAGCGACTTCATGCCTTTCTGCGCAGGAGCTTGACCTATAAATGGCAATGTAGCCTCATTGTAAAAGGAGGATGGTTTTATTTTGGGTTGTTATGCTGCCAATTTTTCTGTAGTCAGACTTCTGCTACTAAATATTCTGTAATGTAATAGTTTCTGACCTTCATGATTAATATATGCATGACTTATTGCCTCTCTTGTGTATTGATTTATGTGTTTTAATTGAAGTTATAGTCTGTTCTATGAGTAAAACAGCTCCTCTATAGGTTTGACCTTCATACCAAAGCCTCAATCACTCATAAGTCTATGTGAATCCCCTTCATCATTGAAATCATTGTTGTGTCTACACCAAGATCACCATCGCTCACTAAATCTAGTGTATCACTACTTTTCATTTCAGTTTCCTTCTAACCCTTTTCCCATGCAAGCATTAGCACTAGATTTAGTCATTTCTCTAAGTAATAGGCTTAGAAAGAGGAAACAGCCTTCTTTGGAGGTCTGATCTTAGTTCGCAAGGTCCCACACTTCGAGATCATTCCCATGTTTCTCCAGATTGCTAAAGTTTTACAGCTGCAGCAAGGGTGCAAATCTGTGAGACAACAATATCATTAAAAAACCTCCATAAATCTTGAAAATATTCACCAAAATGACCTCCAAACTTTTAAAAAAAATCACCTTGTTTCTTGCCTTCACAATGCCAAGATCATGCTTTGATACCACTTGTAATGAAACAACTTGCATAATAGAATAATATAATAGTAAATATGCTACAAATACTTCATAATAATATGCCACTTCAAGGGGGCAACCTCCTAATCCACTTTGATGGGGATACCTCCAATAGTCTTAAATAAGAACACAATACTCAATATGATGATAATAACTAACCTCTACCTCCTATATATACCATACTTATCCCATGGATATCACCCAAGCTGACCTAACTATCTATATAATACTATATCAATGATTATATAATTTAAATAAGAGTTAAGATATCCATAATCTGACTACTCATAACCATATACACACTATAGGATTAGAGGTGTAGCAGGTTTTCACAACAAATTTCTTATTTTTCCTCTATTTTAAAACTTTGTAGGAACCTAGATTCAATGGATCTAGTATCTCTAACACTGTGTCTAATAGATCTAATAGTTTTGTTAGAAATAAAGGTGCAAACCACACAACATAAATCTTATTCAAACCTTATTAATCTCCTCTAAACAATGTAGAATCAATGGAAATCGCAACAGAAGTTAAAACCCACTACATAGAAATAACATGCATTAAGAATTGAACACATAACACAGTATGTAACATGGAGAAAACCCTTTGGGGTCAAAAACTCCACCAAGAAAAGAGGCTCCAAGTTGTATTATCTTCAAATATGAGATTACAATACATGCACTTGATCTTCTTCTTCAGTCTTCAATCCAGCGCCGCCTGTTACTCTCAACTCTAATAAAAAATGTAGTACAAATATCCATATATAAGGGGGTTGCCTTCAAGGGAAAGATAACCAACATAATATTGACCATCAGATCTATGACCTAATAATGAACGGTCCATATTTACAATGATAAAATATAAATAAAATGTGGTTTCGGGGGCGCTGACCCCGAATCCCTACCGGGGCGTGCGGCCCTTGGAACCCCTACCGAAGGGATGATCCCCCCAGACCCCTCGTAGGGGGGAAACCCACTTGTGACCCTCTGTCATAGATGAATTAGCGTTAGGGACCGTATATAAACATACAGTTGAAACAAGATCGCTGCTGGTGAAACCTTTCATTCCTTATGGGTGATTTACAAACAATAATAGGAATAAATTACATAGGATTTACAAGGTTGATGGCACCTTAATCCTAACAAGTTTGATTATATTTTGTTACATTTCATATAACTAGTGCCCCTATACCAACACCAACACATTTTTGTAGGGCAAGTGCACCCCTACAATAATACCAATGCAACTGTTTGAACTCAAAATTTCCTAAAACTTTACCATTAGCTCTTGATCAACATTTCCAACATTTTTAGTAAGTACATCAACTACTACTCTTAAGCATTGTGTATTTCTTATTTCTTGTTTCCTACTTGCCTATTTATCAATACTAGCTCCATGTAGTGGGTTAGTGTTGGACTAATTAAACATAGTCTACTCCAGCAGTAGTTTATTACACATAAAAGATAAAAAAATTAAAACACATTCATACCTAACACCTTTCTCTTTTTTATAAATTTTTTCAATGTGTTGATGTGATGCATTGAAGGGTCAAATCTATGCTTAAAGACTGCAAAAGAAACTTATGGGTATGGATTTTAATCATTCACCCTTTCTTGTTGAGCAAATGTCTAGGTGAAAGTTCAAAGTTGTGTCATGCTTTTATAAAGGAAACAACCAACACTGATCTATCTTTTTAACTTGAATTACTACAAAATGATGTGTATGTTTTGAATTTTAAAATAATGTAAACTAATAAAATGTAGATTTTTTAGTGTATTTTATGTTTGTATTTTTTTTAAATAAAAAATTATTTAAATGTAGTATTTTATAAGATTAACAATATAATTTAGTTGCTGATAAAATGCTGAAAAATAAGGTTGAATGGGATGTCACACTTTATATAGTAAATTTTATTTATTTTTCTTCTATATTTTTTTGTGTATTCATAATTCAAAGCTTTATGCATGGATTAATCTTTTCCCCAATTTGATAAATATATATTTTTAAATAAACCTTGGAAGTTGTGTGTAATGAAAACACAACTGTTTCGATGGGACGTCAACTTTTATCTTGATTATTTATCCAAAATAGGAAAAAAAATTATATCAACTTGAAAAGGAATCTCTCCTCTAGTGCATCATATTTTTTCAATTTTTTTGATAAACTTTACCATTTTTCTTGAGAGGAGAATCAACACCATATTTTGGTGATGATGACCTACTTTTAGTAGAAATAAAAAATAAAATATAAACACTAACTGAAATGTTTAAAAAATTATATATTTACAAACTAGACTTATAGATCTACAAAAGGGTAATTTTAGATTCTTTTAAAATGATTATTTGCATGAATAGGGGTTGTTAGAACATCATGTTTTTTAAATAATTTCATTTTTTTGGTAAATGAGCCCCAAAGTGATGCTACATATGTTTTTAGTGGATGGTTCCAATTGTAAAAGTTGTGGCCTAGATCTAATTTAGCTAGAATGAATCCAGATAGAACATAAGTTTCACCAAAATTGACTTTTAGTTAGTAATACTTCAATTTGTTTATGCTGATAAGTTGGCCCAAAGTGTGACACAACTTTGAACTTTTACCTATCCCCATTTGTGGAGGGTATTTGAAGTTCCTAGGTGTATTAGTGTTATTATTGTTGAATTGATGCTCCTACTATGAATGTCTGCATATGTTGTGTTGGCACTCGTTTTGACCTGGAGGCTGAGCTTGTTTGTTGGAGGGTTTCTTCCTTCAAACCCTAGGTGTTCCTGTTCATCAGCAAGAGCTTGGTCTATCGGCGAAGGAGATTGTGTTTCCACCGACGGTGTTGGTCATGCCGATGGGGGTAAGTCAAGTGTTCATCGGCAAGATTTGGTGTATCGGGCTAGCATTGTTTCGATCTACCGATGTGAGGAGCTTGGCCGATGAGGGTGTCATCGGCGTAGGTCACACCGACAGGGGAGCATGGAGTGGTCATCGGTGTGAATGGTATCATCGGCAGAGGATGTTTCTGCTTGGCCGACGGTTGAGGGTCTCGCCGACAGAGGATGAGTGTATCGGGGTGAGCAGTGTGGTCGGCCAGGGAGTTTCTCGTTGCTCCGATGGGTAATGTCTCGCCGAGGGAACGACTTGGCAATGTTTTGGATGGCCATCGGCGTAACCTTTGACATCGGTGTAGGTATTCTGTTGCTCGCCGATGGTTTTGGTCTCACCGACAGACAAGGAATGTGAAATAGGCATCGGCGAGACCGCTGTGATCGGTAGGAGATTTGTGGGGTAGGCCGATATTGTATGTCACGGCGATGGGCTGTGGGCGAAGGCATGTGTGTCAAGTGCGGCAAAAGCGCTCAACACTTTGTTTGAATGCGGTTATGCTTTTAAAGCGCTGGAGTGATCTCTTCGCTGTGAATGTGGGATTATTCCCTTGTATATTTTGAACCCGCGGTTGAACGTGTTTTGGCGGGAAATCATTTTTGTATGCAGCGACGGTTTTTTAAGCGACAACGGGTGGTTGAGACCCTTAATGGCGACTGTGCTGGGGCATGGGTGAGTTGTTGCACAGTCAGGTACCGGATTTTTGACATGAAGACTTCCAGATAGTGGCGCGTGGCTCGAGGCCCCCCTTTGTCTGTTGCATTAACATTTTCTGAGCGCCATTCCTTCTGAGGACTGTATCTGGCGGATTTTTTGATATAATCATGTAATTAATTACTGTGGTACACTTTCTGGCTGTTATAAGCAGACTGTGTTACCATTTTTCAGGTTGTTGAAAGTTGAACATTTTGGCTCTGTAACACAATACAGTTCATTTTTGGTTGCTCTGTACAGCTAAACCTGTGAGTTTATGTATCTCTTGTTGTATGTTTTAGCATGAACCCACTGATTTCATGATTAATCTTATATGAGAAATGCTATCTTAGCATGTGTTTTGTTAATTCTGTCTCCAGTATTGCATGTATCTTTCTTCTGAGTCTGGGTATTTAAGGAATGTTGAGACTCTAGAACATAGAATTCCTGTGTTGAATGTCTGATCTTTTAACTTCTGCTCAAAGGTAGATTAAACTGTTTTCAGATTAAACATTGGGAAAGGTATACTGCAGTAGGGATGCCATAAGTAGAGATAACTTAACACTCTGTGTTGGGAGATATCTGTAAGGCAGGTATCATATATATCCCCCTGAAATCCAGTTTTAGCTGTTCATGCTGATCATTCGCAGGTGTATGTCTATTGACTCCAGGCCCTGGATAGGCACCAATCTTGCTTTGTGTTTGTGTTACAACCATGTCCAGCTTTGCATCCAAACTTAAAATCAAAATTGAAATCTAAAACAACCATTAGGACATTAGAATTAGTTTTAGGATCCTCAGTCCTTTGTCTACAACTGCAAATAGGCCCAAAGCTAGCCCCTTTGCTCTTATCTTTCAGTTTTGGTCTACTTACAGGAGGACTCATCTGCTTTCTGTCAGCATCCCAGCCTTAGTATGCAGATTATCATGGGTGTTGAGTAGGGAATACCCCCCTAGGTTTTGCAGAGCCTGAAGAAGAAGAGGAGATAAAATATAGAGTCTATCTCCTACACTGTTGGCCCCTGGCCCAGAGATCCTATTGATCATTGATGGCTACCTTGTAGGGAAATCTGGGAATAAGCATCCAGTCTGGGAAAAAAACCAACATGTTGAGGGATGAAGTTCCCTATACTCTAACACTATAAGGAGAGGGTGTAGATGGACTTATGCTTTCTTGTCAAGGAATATGCAAACACAATCTATACATAAGAGTGGATTGTAGCATAATGATATACATGTAAGGAACATGACAAATTAAGAGAATGTTACCAGTATTATAATGACACTAATTCTAATGTGTGATTTAGAAAATTATGTGATGTTGAATTTTGAGATGATCATGTCAAAGTAGTATTGGTTGATGTTGTTTGATGTAGCATGAGTCTAGTGTTACATACCAATAGCTCAACCATATTAGAGTGAAGTTGAGAAAGTCAATGTGCTTGTATTTTGGAGGAGAATTGTGAAGCTTCCAATGTGATTATAGGCATGACCTACTACAGGTGTTGAGTTGTAGAGGTGAGCATGATTCATTCTAATGCCAAAGGATGCACCAATGTATTGGTATCTAACACATTATTGACATAAGAAGAGGGGTTACTGTAGGAACAATGTAGAGAGGAAGTAATGCATCTCCACCTAGATGATTTGATCCACCCGTAGTCTCAATTCAGCATGTGTGCACTTGTTTGTACACATGGATGCCTAAGACTCAAGAGCCAACAAGTGGATTGTGAATGGTTTCTCTTTCCAAAAAGATTACATGGATGTAAACTCCATCACTCTCTAGATATATGTCCCCTATGTAGGTAGTGGAAATGTTTAAGTGAAGTGCATGTCATGAGCCTTTGCCAAGTAGTCCTTTACTCATTGTGTGTTTGAAAAATTAGATGTTCTTGCATAGGATGACATGTATGTTAGGATTGGAATTTTTGTGGTGCAAGAGGTGACTAAGCCATCAACTCATCTATTATATATTTACTTTATTTGGAGAGATTTCAAGAGTCATGAACCTATTGATGAACATGGCACTATCAAAGTGCACATGAAATTGTTGCCAATTTGCATCTTTTCATTACGTAAGTGGAGTCACTTGAGTTGTAGGATGTAGGGCATGATGCCAAAGCTTCATAAGTGAAAGATTATGGTGAGAACAATATGAATCTGCCAATTACCACTAATGTATCCAATACTAGCATTGGGTAAGATCATCCCTAGCTAAAGGGGGATAATGATGCTTTGCCCATGCTTGTTAAGGCCTAGGCCTTTGTAGCCATTTCCTTGAGTAGCTTGGAACCAATTCCTTTGATGTGCTTCTCAAAACTACCAAACAACCTAGATGCATCTGAAGATGGCAATAAATAATAAGAGCATACTATACCTATCATTGTTTGTGAATTGCAAGTCTTGACTCTTGTACAAGCACACTAAAATGTGATTGTTTAGGTACCTGGAACCATGTACACTTGAATGTGAGTCAAGATAGTTCATCTTCTCCTCTGGAAAGATGTTGTAGATCCCATATGGCTTGTATGTCACTACCTTCAACTTGAAAAAGGTTCTTGAGGATAGGACCAATGATATGTAAACTACACACCCTAAGATTTGTGATCCATTCAAGATGTTGAAGCCTTTCTCCTATGAATGGAGAGTTTATTACAACTATTGAGTTTGGTGCTAGAGATGTTGAATCTCCATGAGTAGACTCTAGTCTCTCTAGTATTTGTTAGAAGATATCCTTCCATCTTAAAGACTTGTGTCATGTGGCTTACTTTGCATATGGTTGCAACAATGCAAAGAAGCTTGCGTCTGAAACTAATCTTATGCTAGTGTAGAAACCTTTTAAGATATAATACCAATGATTTGATTATCTACATGATGTATGTCATTTAAATAGTACTATAGAATGCACATGGAACTTGGAAAATAAGATGCAAAAAACCATGACATTCAGATAGAGAGATTAACATAATTGCTATTTTTATTCATATATGAGAACACAAATAAATACATAAGTTTTTCATACAAAAATGTTGAAAATGAGAATTCTCATGATAACAAAGGAATGGGAGACATTTGTAGATCTGCCTAGAGCATGTTGATGTGAGAAAGTTGGGATCAAGTGTTGGACTCACTAGATTAGAGTGAGAAACTACTAAGTCAAATATGTTGAAGGATCTATTTTAAAGGATTTTTTTACTACACAAGTTGTACAATGCCAATATTTATAGTTGAGGTCAATAGCAGATAACCACATCTATGCTAAAAAGTGTCATGTGTGCATTTTCACATGGTATGTGTGGATAAGATGTTGTCAAGTGTTAGGCTTGTATGATTTAAATTATGTATGGTGTGAAACTCTACCATGTGTCAAATGTATATGGTGACAAATGTCAAACTTGTATGGATCCAAATCTTGTGGCATAGGGCCTTTCAAGTGTCATGGATGTAAGGAAGTGTAACATGTGGGTGTTGGTATTCCATATGTCACATGTGCACAGTCTAATACCAAGTTATATAGCCCTATTTAGGTGTCCAAACAACCCACCTATGTATTTTATTAAGACTTCATGGTCCATAACATATTTTCAAAGTTGAATCGCTCTCTTCTTAAACCCACTAGTATATGCTTAGACACTTTGTCCTTGCATTTTACTCAAGTAACATCAATGCATCACCCTTTCATCTTTATATAAAATAGGGTAAAATTAATTTCTTAGCAACCCTTTAAAATCCTCCCACTTGGAGATTGGTGGCACTTTTCAAATTTCCAAAGAGTGAATAATTCTTGTGACATGTAAGAGCATACCCAAAAAAGTTTCAGTCTTGTAAACAATATTTGTTGATGTGCGGACATTTTGTGGACGCTAAAATATACCCCAATTTGAGAAAGAGTTGGCTATGATGGTAGCCACCCATGATCTAGGAGATTCAATGAAATCACAAGAGAGATCCAAAATGAGAGAATAATCTTATTCTATCAAAGAATGCAAATTACATAATGTACATGATATGCCTTGCTTATAAAGACAAGGTTGAGAGGTAGGACTCACTAGGATGATGACAAGTGTCTCAATCCTATGACATGAGACAACTAAAGGATAAGATGCAAACTATATGATAAGATCACATGACAACTAGAAACATCTAGACTTATCCTAAGTATACTTTGTAATGTAGAAAAGCGAGACTAGCTTAATAGATCAAACTGGGTCAAACCCTCTTCTACAAAACATTTGGGGCACAAACCAAGCTTGACATCTACCTTAGAAGGACAGCCAAAATACAAGGGTTCTTCCCTTTTGTTGTATATAGAAGGAATTAACCCAAATCCAATCAATCGAGCTAGGATCAATACATGAAACCCTAGTTAACAAAGATCTGAGTAAAACAGACTGTTAGTACCTGAAAACTAGCAACCAAAGCAACAACAGAGGTCAATGAACAATTCAAAAACTTTTCTTAGCATTCAAAATGCCTAGGACAAGGGCACTTTGGTGCCCTGATCCCAAATTAGGGTTTTCCAGAAACTACAAACTCTATTGGGTCTATACCAGGAAGCTTAGTCTTCTTCCCAGATGTCACCTTCCAAAACCTGTTCATCTGACCTGCACACATGAAAAGAGGGAAAAGGTTGGGTGCTATTTAGGAGCTTGCCTCAGTCAAGCCCCATGAATGGTGTTTCCACCTCCACAATAGCAAATATGATAGACAAAGAGTGCATGCCCTAGGAGGGTACAGGAAAATCTGAAGTATAATGGAATGCTAACACAAAGCACAAAGGAAAGAAGTTACCATGAGCATGGAAACCCTCTCATTCTTGTAGATGACATCACAGATTGACTCAAGAAGTTGATGTAGCCTCCAAGATCTTCACAAGACCTGTAATATGTTAGTGCTGCAACGATAATCCACAAGAGAGAGTGCAAGAGTGTCAAGGTTTTGGTAGAGACAGTTACATGTTCAAATGAATAGAATAACTTACCTTTATGTGTACTCCTATTGATTTTCGGATAATTAAACCACACAAGGCTAACATTAGGAATGTTTTAAGGGGCCAAAGCTGACAAGGCTACTTTTTAGGATAGGGATAAAGTAGGGCCTAGGATGCTTGGGCACCCTGGTGCTTTATCCAGACACCTCCCAAAAAAGGGAACTTAGAGTATGCTTAGCCCCGCCTTATGATTCTTTTCTAGGTTCCGTGCATCGGGATAAAGTATTACACACTTAATGCTTAAAAAGGTGTTAAAATAGGTCCTAATTAACAAGGGTAAATATTTGAGGCCCATCTAGGAGCTAAACTAATGGTAAAATGGTGTACACATTTTACGATGCCACATTTATCCCCCACTTTAGTGTGAGTATGAACTTATGTTCGAACTCATACTAAAGGATGGAGAAGACACAATTCAAACACAACATAGAGACCAAAGAATGCCACTAAAATTGAAGGGTGATCAAGCCCCCAAGTTTATGATTCTAGGAGTCCATGATGATTAGTATGTTAGTTGTCGTTGCACCAAAAGATCAACCTTTTAATGCCCGATATAACCACTTGACTTAAAAAGCACGGGAGGCGGTTAAGCCCTTGTCGCAAACCACTGCAGCATAGTGCTAAACAAGGAGACCAAGGGCCACACCTTGCAACAGTCCCCCCTAACATAAGCGCGGGGTTTGAACCTGTGACCTCAACTCTGATACCAATTGTTAGCTGTCGTTGCACCAAAAGATCAACCTTTTAATGCCCAATACAACCACTTGACTTAACAAGCACGGGAGGCGGTTAAGCCCTTGTCACAAACCACCGCAGCGCAGCATTGAACAAGGAGACCAAGGGCCACACCTTGCAACATAGTATACACATAAGACACATGCCATACATGAATCATTTAGAAGACACAAGATGAAACAAGGCATACACAAGGCATACACTTGAGAAACTATAATACATACATGCAATACATGAAGTATATACGAAGCATACACATATAAGGCACAAGGTATACATAGAATACACAAGGAATACATGGAGAATAAGAATATATAAGGACAAAATGTGCAAGACATTGAGTCAGCATGACAAAGGAGACCTCGATCTAAGTGATGTCTCAATCACCATGCATCATTCCCCAAGATGCAATAAAGAAGAATGCTAAGGGGTTAGTTATAAATAAGAATAAGAATCAGAGAAGTACAAACACATCATACACATAATCCATCTCAAAAGGAAAGTGTTTCCACTCAAGGGAATACACAAAGCTACCTCCCACAAGAGGATTTACACAAAGCCTTTTAGAATAAGAAGATGAAGCAACCTTACTACCAAACTCTAGTTGGTGGTGCAACCCTTCTGCCAAACATGCAAGGGAAGTCTTGTAGAATAAGAAGGTGAAGCAACCTTACTACCAAACGCTAGTTGGTGGCTCAACCCTTCTCCTAAACATGCAAGGAGGCTCAACTTAGCAGAACAAGATGACTCAAGATCTTGTTTCCAAGCTTTAACCTAGGAGAACAAGATGACTCAAGATTTTGTTTCCAAGCTTTTCCATAATCCTTTCCAAGAGAGTGTAGTAACAAATATAATCAACAAGTGTTTAGATAGAAAGATGAGAGTAAGGTGCATAGTACAATATCTTCCCCCACCTTAAAGTGATTTCTAACTCCAATGGGTAGCAATTGCCTTTAAGGTAAAGTTTGAGAGAAACACAGAATAAGCACGAGAACTTTCTAAAAGTACATGCCCAAATGAGACGTGTTTACAAAAGCTACATTGCAACAAGGGGTTGCCCCTAAGACGAGAAAACTAGGGTGATGCTTACAGGCATGATACACAATGGCTTGTGCAGTCATGGTATGACGCCGAGCATTTCTACAAGGTGTCACATAGACAGAAGAAGGACAAGGTGCTCTAGGGACTACATCAAGCATGGTGAGAAGTGCTAGATCCAAACCTTGTTTGAAGTTGTTGAATTTTGCTACTCAAGACTCGGCATTCGTTAGTGGAATGACCAAGTGCTCGATGATATGCACAATAAAGTGTTGAATGATTATTTTGTTGAATCTTCTTATGTTTTAGAGGAGGAAGAGTGATTAAGCAGTCATTGAGTAAACTCAAAAAAATGCACTCTTGTTGAGATAAAAGAGAACATATAGGGGGAGTAGGAAGAAACCTTTTTGTTGAAAACATGGTGACGAGAACGTAGGAGAAGGCCGGAAATCCAAACCTACTTTAAACAAGTGTGGGTTTGGTTCCACAGGCTCCTTAATTACTTGTTCTTTACATCCTAACCCATTTCCATTGTATCCTTGTTTCAAAAGAATTTTGAATCCACACCCATAACACTTCCTTAAGACTGAAGGATGAAGAGATGTCATATGGATAGCTTTGTTTGTATAAGTATGATTATAAGTTGAAGAAGGACCATTATTTTTATCATAGTGAGGAGGGTCAATCTTTGTTTTAATCTACCCATGGGGATTGAAATCTAAAGAGACCTCGTCACTACCAAGACCACCATTTAAATTAGACAATTCATTCGAGTAAGATGATACTTTATCACAAATGGCCACCATTTCCATAGAAGGAGGTGGATCATCATTAATATCAAAAGTTCCATCGGCATTTCTTTTGAGTTTAAACCTTGTAGGGGTATGAGTTTGTGTTGAAGAAATTATATTTACCTTTGAAGTGTTAGGGTGTGAGGGTGGGATTTTATATTCTCCCACAAAGGAGGGTGTGAAATCCAATGAACCCCAATCATCACTAAAAAACACATTCAAAGGACCAACACTATCCTAACCAATACTATTGTTAGTAGCAAAGGGTAGTGTTGAAGAAGGGAGATCAAACTACTCAATGGAGTTTGATGTCTCGCTTCTATTTTCAAGCAACTATCCAGAGTCGTATCAACTTCAATTGTATGTACTTTATTTTCAAAGATGAACTTTACTAAATGATGAAGGGTAGACGGAACTGCCCCCATGGCATGAATCTATGGTCTACTAAGAAGAAGATTGTATGAAAGAGAATTAGGTGTGACATGGATAAGGGTAGGCACTATCTTAGGTCCAACCTTAATATCTAAGGTTATGGTACCCAATGATTGTCTACCAACATTATCAAAGCCACGAAGTTTGAGATTATCTGGTTTAATTAAAGATTTATCAACATTGATTTTATCTAACAAATCTATTCCACAAACATTAAGACCTAATCCACCATCAATCATAGTGTATCATATCCTCTTTCTATTAATGACGATGAATATCATAAGAGGCTCATTTTAATTTTGGACTTCTATGGGAGGTAACTCATGTTGTTGAAATGATATATCAGATGTTTTTGCTTGCATACAATCTATCAAAGACGCTACATGATTCGGATGAACAATAGGTGGAACACTCACCTTTTGTAGAACCTCATGGAGCATTTCATGGTATGTAGGCAATGTTTGTATTAAGTCCCATAGATAGATCTTAGTTGGAGTAGTGCAGAGTTGTTAAACAAGATCGTAATATTTACCAATATGAGTAGGAAGACGAGGTGCTTGAGGTAGGATAGGCTGAGAAGGTGGAAGAGAGATGGACACACTTGGTGCTTTCTTACTTTTATTGCGGGTGTTATATGTGTGAGTGATCATGTGATGCTACGACACATTTTGAATACCTTGAGTAATTTGTTTTGCATAATTGAAAATTTAACCCGGGGGTCGAGGTGGTGTTGGATCACCTTGAACCATAATCACTAGTTTGAAGCGAGGAGGTAGATTAGGTGCCTCATGCACAATGATTTTAGGAACACTAGTACACTTAATTACTATCCCCATAGCGGGCGAAATAATGTTTATTAATGATGATTGCATTGACATTGTTTTACCTTTGCTTAAGCTCAACATCCATCCCCAAGGGATTTAATGTGAGAGACTTCTCCTAGATACTAATGCTTCATCTTTTGAAGGGAGAGCATTGGAATGAAGGGAGGGTAAAGCGTTGTTAAGAAAATTATTGATGATTGTATCTTCAGTGATATCCAAGGGGTTTTAACATGCAACTAAAGGAGAACTATCCAAGGTCTTCACATCCTTAGTGATATTCAAGGTGCTTGAACATTCAACCAAAGGAGGAAGATCAATAGAATGAGCCATAGACTTATCATGTGCTATGGTAGAAGTAGAAATAGTATGTTCAAATTTATCAACGATCTCACCCTCTTGCACTAAAATGTCTTCATATTTGGGAGAGGGATCCAGAGCAAAGGGTGAAGTAGGTAAAGCTAGGTCGTCATCATATGCTTTAGAGAGTAGATCCAAGGCATTATCATGATTTGTAGTAGTAGAAGAATATTTATCATCATCATGAGATATATCATGCATAGGTGCTATGTTATCTAACATGTGAGGATGCATATTAATGAATTTAGAAAAAAATTTCAAAATCCATGATATGTGCATGCAAAGATTTCAAACAAGAAGGATCTATAATAAAATGCCTTGTACAACCAAACACCCAATAAGATTGCAATTAAAGACCTACAAGTGCAAGAGAAGTGGGGTCTTCCAAAACTTGCGATATATTAGGTAACCACAACAACTAAGTCTTGTAAATGTACAATGTGAAGTATGTGCAAAAGAAGTGCTTAAATAGTGTATCCACTTGAATGTAATAATGATTTACAACACTTTGATTTGATAAAGATGTGCTAAATGCAAGACTAGCTAGGGTTGTACCATCAAAACCCTAGATCTTAAATGCTCACTTCTAGAAAAAAAAATTTCGAATGCAAGCCTTGTTTTTGAACACAACAATAAAATATTTAATTACAAACCCTAGGTTTGAATTTGACTAGGTTTCCAAAACTGCAAGCTTTTTGACAAAACCCTAGCAAATGAGAGCTTCAAATGCAAGATGCAACACCATAAAATGATTATATACTATAATAAAAATCAGATCTGATGCAAAAATCAGAGATTTAAAATTTTTTATGGTGATCTATAACACAATCAATGAAAACAATGCACACATATGCCTATTTGCAAGCCTAAAAATGCTTGATTTTTTCACTTTTTTTTTCAATGCAAGATATGCAAGAAGCCTTGCAACAGAAAGGATGATAAGGTATAGAAAATTAAATTCTTTTAATCAATCTAATAATGCAACAAGATCTGCAACAACACACCAATCTACAAACCCTAGGTTGAAGATTAGCTAGATTTTTTTAAAAAATGCAATGTTTTTACAAACCCTAACAATGAAATAATGCAAAATTAAGCTATATAATTATGTAAAATGATGAATGAATGTAATATAATCAGATCTAAGGAAGAAAATAGCTCAGATATGATGCAAGAAGGATGCCAAAGTGCAAGAAACAACGTGTTCACCAAAATGTAATGTAGAAAAGAGAGACTAGCTCAATAGATCAAACTAGGTCAAACCCTCTTCTACAAAACATTTGGGGCACAAACCAAGCTTGAATTCTACCTTAGAATGAAATCCAAATTATAGGGGTTTTTCCCTTTTTTTATATATAGAAAGCATTAACCCAAATCCAATCAATCAAGCTAGGATCAAGACATGAAACCCTAGTTAACAAAGATCTGATTAAAACATACTGTAGGTACCTGAAAATCAGCAACCAAAGGAACAACAGAGGTCAATGAACAATTCATAAACTTTTACCAAAGGTCAGAATACCCATGACAAGGGTGCTTGGGCACCTTGGTCCCAAATTAGGGTTTCTAGAAACTGCAAACTCTATCGGGTTTATACTAGCAAGCTTAGTCTTCTTCCCAGATGTCACCTTCTGAAACCTGTTCGTCTGACCTACACACACAAAAAGAGGGAAAAGGTTGGGTGATATTTTGGATCTCTCCTTAGTCAAGCCCCATGAATGGTGTTTCCACCTTCACAATAGAAAAGATGATAGATAAAGAGTGCATGACCTAGGAGGGCAGAGGCAAATCTGAAGTAGAATGGAATGCTAACACAAAGCATGAAGGAAAGAAGTCACCATGAGCATGGAAACCCTTGCATGCTTGTAGAAGGTGTCACAACTTGACTCAAGACGTTAATGTAGCCTCCAAGATCTTCACAAGACCTGCAATATGTTAGTGCTACAACAATAATCCACCAGTGAGCTATAGAGAGCATGAGAGAGAAAGAGAGAGTGCAAGTGTGCCAAGATTTTGCTAGAGAGAGTTAGATGTTCAAATGAAAATAATAACTTACCTTTATATGTACTCTTGTTGATTTTCAGATAATTAAACCACACAAGGCTGACATTAGAAATGTTTTAAGGGGCTTAAGCCGAGAAGGCCACTTTTTAGGATAGAGCTAAAGGAGGGCCCAGCACACTTGGATGACCTAGTACTTTAGCTAGACACCTCCCAAAAAAGAGCACTTAGAGTATGCTTAGCCTTGCCTTATGATTCCTTTACAGTTTCCGTGCATCGGGATCAATTATTACATGCTTAATGCTCAAAAATGTGTTAAAATAGGTCCTAATTTACAAGGGTAAATATTTGAGGCCAATCTAGGAGCTAAACTAAGGGTAAATGGTGGTGTACACATTTTACGATGCTACAAATTTGACGTGTGAATAGGTCTAACTAATGACTAGTTAGATAATGTGCCTAATTCACACTACAAATGGGAAACTGGTTAGGTAATATATCCCTATTCACACCAACTCCCCCCCTTAAGTGCAACTTGGGGAGAAATAAACAAATGAAAAGATTTAATGATGGATGGGTCATGTACGCTCAAAATCACAACATCAATGGCCTGGGGCTATCGAGTTAGATTTTGGTGTGTACATTGACCCTTCCCTCCTTGCCATGGGGTGAACTGCGAGGTCACTCTCACTCTTGTGGAAGTAGCTAGTCGAAAGGAGGCGAGACACGGGGGTGGTTTTGCTCGTTGGAGAGCTAGACTTCATAGAGAGGGGTCAGCATGTCTTGGGGCCTATGTTGTTGTGCACTTGTGTAGATGTGTTGTTCAATGATCATGGTTGAAAGGATAACTATATGATTCGAAGGGTCACTAGTCACTATTCTCCTGTTAGGGTTTCTAATATTCCACCTTTGTGTGGGTAGGTTGTTGTTCTCGTTGATTGCATGTTCACGTTGGCATTGTCTTTCAAACTGTTGGATGGATGCTTGTTGTATTAAGAGTTATCTAAACACTTCTTGTTGTTGGATGACTAGTGAGTCCTGTTGCGGTCTTGGGTGGATTTCCTCTATCTCATCGAGGATTGCCCTCACCCACTCACCACTTAATCTAGGGCACATTTGTGAGCTGAGACAAGAGATAGGTGATTGCGAGCTAACCTTGACTTGACCTAGGGTTTGACTTAGGGTTTATGTGACCTAAGGTTTGACTATGTGTTAACTTCATTTGACCTTGTGATGTAATCAAGGGTTTTGACCAATGTTTGACTATGGTTGACCTTGCAATGGAATCAAGGGTTTGCGAACCTTTAAAGTCTCTAACTATTTTTGTTTTTTTTTGGATTTTTATGAATGCAAAACTAAATGAACGCAAAACTTCTTTTTGTGTTTTTTTATGTTTTTAGAATTGAAGATGTTTTTTTCTAATTTAGGAATCAAAGAATGTATGCAAGCTATGATGAACTTACCTAATGCAATGTAAACTATGTTTTTGGGGTTTTCTGAATATTTGGAACAAATTAATCTAAGAAAAGGGAAATTGCTTTTAAATGAATTAATCTATGAACTTTGGAAGCAAATTACTCTAAGAATGCAAGATCTATCTATCCTATCAAGGAAAAAACAAGATTACTGATTCCAAGAGTATTTTTGGTTATCTAATTACTACAAATTAAAAGAAAGCATAAAGGAACATGGAGACATGTGAGCCTCCACTACCCTCAAAAATCTTTGTGATGGCAACCTCGTATCCTCTTGTAGCAGCGGGGAATCCTCTTGGTGACAAGACAATAATGGAAGCAAAAGAAGCTTTGAAGCTTTAAAAAGAGCTCAATGAGAGCTTTGTTGAGCACTATGGCTTGATATGAGCAATGTATGGATGTGTGATGAGATTTGTATGAAATCTAGATAAAGTAATGAGCAAAACAAAAGGCTCCTATGTCTTGTATGAGCATGAGAATGCTTGATGTGGAGAGCAATAACTTGTGAGAGTTGTGTGCACAAATGAAATTACCTCCCTTTGTGCTTGAGGGAGGGGGGTATTTATAAGTTAGAAGAAGGAATGAGAGGTGAAGAAGAAGGAGAGTTAACTCAATTTGATTGGAGAGTTAACACGGAGGATTCTTGAGTGATCTAGGGTAAATTTGGAGTGATCTACCCAGTAAAAGCTTATCACTCAAGAAGTGAAGAAGAGGGAGTACATGGGAATGCATGAGTTATTAATTAAAGATAAAATAGAGCTAATTATGCATGTGTAGGTGCATGAAATAGTTAACTCTATATTTGGTGTGAAAATCCATGTAAATAGGATGAAAAATGGGTGAAAACAGAGCTTTTTCGAGTTAGAAACTTGAGTTTTTCTATGGATAGAAACATGATAGGGTTGCCTAGGGGTTGCCCCTTTCACCAGTTAGGTCACCCGCGGGGCGACCCATGGGAAACCCTCAGAGGAGGGCACCTGGGTTGACGCGCATGATGGGAGATGGAAGAAGGGGAGAAAAGAAGGGGATCTGCCTCCAAAAATAGGTCAGTCGTGTGTGAAAATCTAAATCTCCACTTGCAAAGTAGGATCTCTTAGGGGGGAGATCTAGAAATAATAGGGGGAGATTTGGATTGGTTGAGTGAAACTGAAAACTGAAAGTGGGAGATGGCTAGGGGACCTCTAGAAGGCTTCTAGGGGGTAGACAAGATGAAAAACACTGAGGAGAGGTGAAAACTCACCTATAAGACACATACAAGGCTTAGGAATAGGGTCACAAGCTCAGAAAATGCAAATCGGCAAGTGTAAAAAAGTGTCAAAAAGCATTGACAACAAAGAGAGAGAAAATGACAAAAGGGAAAGAACACAAGATGAAAGAAAAGACATCACCAAGAGAATTGTTGTTGAGAGGATATTATTTCATGCTTACATGTATGTGAAAAGGATTATAACTCTTCATAGGGGTCCTCATGGAGGTTGTGCATGATTTTGGTGCTTACAGGTCTGGGCTCTTAGGGCATGTTAGGTACCCATATACATGTTAGAAATGAAGGCAACAACTACCCAAATGGAAATATGATTACAATATGTTTATGATCTTAAAATAGTGTAATATGAATAGAGATTGCATACGGAAATGAAATTACAACACATGAATAAAGACCATAGAAGAATAAACTACATAACATAGTATGCAATGTGGAGAAAACTCTTTCGGGTAAAAAATCTCCACCACGAAAAGAGGCTCAAGTTATATTATCTTCAAAAATTGAAATACATAATACATGCACTTCCTCTATCTCTCCAACTTTCAATCCAGAAGAACCTGTGTACAAAGCTTATGAGATCTAAGATATGCATAACACATACAATGCACTATATTTATAGAGGGTTTACAATCCCCAAACTAGGCATCCACTTTCTCTCACCTTGGTGACTCCAACATGCAACATTAAATGACCTCTTACAAGCTCATGCCACTTGTCAATAGTCAACCATGCAAACTTGGGTACCCATGGACAAGAATAGGAACTTACGAGGTAATAAATGTTGTCATAACCATCATAGATTCCATCATAACATCCCCTAAATATTATCTTTCCAATATGGGTTCCTAGAGCTAAGTATAGCAACTTACAAGCAATAAGTATTCGTCATAAGTTGTCATATTGTCATAGAATCTTATGACAACTTACAGTTGTCATAGATTCTCTTACAACCTCTTACCAGCTTTATGATAGGTGTAATAATTACCAAAAATAGTATATTCCTCCAAGGTGGTGCCTACCCTCAATTACTCTTGATTTTTAAAGTTACCATCAATAGATGTTACTCCATAACTACTGCCGGTAACTCTAGAACTTATCGATGTAATAACTCCGTAATTACCGTCCCTGGTAAATAACTTTTACCACTGCCAGTGAAACTTGTACATCCTTTATGGGTGATTTACAAACAATATTAGGAATAATAATTACAAGGATTTACAAAGTTAATGGCATCTAGATCCTAACATTCTCCCACTTGACATTATACATTATAAGTACCCATAGGAAAACATAAAACAACTAAGTATAAGAAACAAAGCCCATGGCGTCCCTACACCAAGTAAACTTCTCTGTTCTCACAGGCTTGGTCAAAGTATCTGCAACATTCTCCTGATTGTCCACCTTCTTCAACTCAATCTGACCACTTGCAACCATTTCTTGAACAAAGTTATACTTTACATCAACATGCTTAGTCTGAGCATGATACATAGGATTCTTGGTCAAACAAATAACACTTTGACTATCACAACTAATCTGAATGACCCTGCAATCAAAACCAATACATGTACACAATCTCCTCAACCAAAATGCCTCCTTAGAGACATGGGTAGTAGCCATATACTCTGCTTCCATGGTGGACAAAGCAATTGTGGGTTGCCTTTTGCTCATCCAACTCACTGCTCCTCCAAACAAAGTAAACACATAGCTACTAGTGGACCTCTAACTATCCAAGTCACCTACCCAATCTGTATCAACAAAACCATGTATGTCCAATGTCTTTTCCACAATGTTAGTACCAAAATAAACCAAACAGTAATAAGAAATAATAGCTAAAATATCTAAATACCCTCTTCGCATGATTCCAATGTTGTCTACCAGGGTTAGACATAAACCTGCTTAAAACTCCCACTGCTTGGGCAATATCTGGCCAAGGAAAAACCATTGCATACATAAAACTCCCTACAACACTAGCATATGGAACATTAGTCATATCCTCAAAATCATCCTCATTCTTTGGACACATGTCTAATGAAAGCTTAATACTAATGGGCAAAGGAATTCTAACTGGGTTACAATCGTGCATGCTAAATCTCTGCAAAATGGTATTCACATACTTACTCTGAGATAACCAAATATTTATGTTACCTTTGTCCCTCCTGATCTCCATACCTAGAACATACCTGGCAGCTCCAATATCCTTCATATCGAATGCACCTAAAAGTTGGGATCTCAATTCACTAATCATACCCTTAGTATTGGTGAAAAATAACATGTCATCAACATAAATGCAATGATCAGTATAGAATCATCAATACAACGATTATACACACAATGATCCTCCTCACTTCTAACAAAACCCAATTTCAAAACGAATGAATCAAACGTCTGGTACCACATTCAGGGGGATTGTTTCATACCATAAAGGAACCTCTTTAATTTGCAAACCCAATGTTCTTTCCCTTTTACCTCAAACCTTGTAGGTTGTTGCATGCAAATTTCTTCCTCAAGATCTCCATGCAAGAACATAGTCTTAACATCCATTTTCTCTATTTCCCAATCAAAAGTAGTAACAATAGATAAGAGAAATCTAATAGAAGGTAATTTAGCAACATGAGAGATTATTTCACCAAAATCAACTCCCTCTCTCTAGGAGTAGCCCTTGGCTACCAATCTAGCCTTGTACTTCTCTAATGAACCGTCTACTCCAAAATTCTTCTTGAAGACCCACTTGCAACCTATGGCATTTCTTCCTTTGGGCAAATGAACAAGATCCCAAGTGTTGAAAGAGTCTAAATCCATCATCTCCTCCTACATGGATAATTTCTAAGACTTGCTATCATCTGCATGAATAGCTTCCCTGTAGGATCTAGGCTCATCTCCAATACTTAATAAAGAAAATACACAACAAAAATCTGGTGGGCTATACCTATCAACTGGGTACTGTTGTCTTGTGGATCTCCTCAAGGGTGGAGTAAGATACTCTTTTGGTTCTTCTGGATGCTCAATTTCTTCTATAACAACAAAGTCTTCATCAAAACTACTTCCACTCAAATCTTCTTCTTCTTCTTCACCCCCGAATCCATAATTCTATTCTTCTGGCTATGCATCTTCCTGCTATAAATCAAAATGCACTACCTTTGACCTTTCTTTCTCTTTTGGTTGTTCAAGTTCAGAAATAGCTCTAATTTCCCTGAAAATAACATCTCTAGAGAAAATAATTTTTTTGGGTAGAGGATCCCAAAGCTTATAACCTTTAACATTCTCCCCATATCCAATGGAGATGCATTTCTACACTTTTGGATCCAACTTAGATCACTTTTACTTAGGCACATGAACAAAAGCCTCACAGCCAAAAACCATTAAATGTGAAATAAAAGGTTTCTTACCTATCCACACTTCATAAGGTGTCGAAGCAAAAGCCTTACAAGGGTTTTTGTTAATCAAGTAACAAGTGCTACACATAGCCTCTTCCCAAAAGCATTTATCTAACTATGAATCACTCAACATACTTCTGGCTCTTTCCATGATTTTTTGGTTCATCCTTTCTTTAACACCATTTTGTTGTGGTGTATATAGAGTTGTCTGTTGTCTTATTATACCCGCATGCTTACAAAACTCATCAAATTCCTTAGAGAAATATACCCCTCCATTGTTAGATCTTAATATTTTTATCTTTAATCCAGATTGGTTTTCAACTAAGACTTTAAAATCCTTAAACTTAGTGAAAACTTTAGATTTGTGTTTCATAAAATAAATCCATGTAAATCTAGATATATCATCAATGAAGGTGACAAAATAACAAGATTTTCTAATAGAGTCATTATCCATAGGTCCAAACACATCTAAATGAATAATATTTGACTTCTCTTTTGCTCTATTACTTCCTAAAGGAAATGATGTTTTGTTTTGTTTACCAAACACACAATGCTCACATAAATTAAAGTGCTCATCAAAATAAGAGAAATTATCCAACAATTATTTATTCTTAATTATTTTTAAAACATTATCACTAGTGTGACCCAATCTATGGTGCCACAACATACAAGTGTTTTCAGAAGCCTCAAAAATATAAGAGGAATTACAAATTGTAGTGACATCTAGCCTAAACAAGGTTCCCAATCTTTTTCCTTTTGCTACCACCAAGTTTCCTCTCACCAATATGCAACCATGCTTATCAAATGTTACATGCATTCCTAATCATTCAACTTCAAGACTAAATCATATTTCTAGCCAATCCAGGAACATGGAAAACACCAGGGAGGGTTTTAATTCTCCCATCACTGAAACACAACATTGCCTTGCCTTTCCTAACTATCAGATATGTAGAGTTTTCCTCAAGGTACACTTTACCTCCATCATACCCTTCGTATGTGGAAAACCATTCTTTATGTGGGGTCATATGATACAAGCATCCTGAGTCAACTGTTGACCTATTTTTCTCCCCAGCCAAATAACCCAAATCCATGAAATCTCTAAGTGTTTTCCCCTTTAGGAATGCAAGGAAAAACCCTCCAAAATCGACTAAGTCCAAATATCTTGAGTTTTCCTTATGTTTTTAGCATTTTTGAAGTTTTAGAGTTTGGAGTTCTCCCCTTCATCATGCCATCCTAATCAGCTCCAAACTCTACTTTGTTCTTTGCAAAATTTCTCTAAGTACTTCAGGCACCGGAGGTGGGGAGTTTCCTTTTCTCCTTTTTTTCTAGCGGAAGATGGTAGATAGAAGCCCGAAGTTCGGGCTCTGCTCTTTTCCTTTGGAAATGTTTCTAAGTGTTACTAGGAGTTAGACTTGGACTTTTCTTCTTCCCTCTTCCTTTCTTTTGGAAGCTAGAAGGCCTGAAGGCCGAAGTCTGTCATTTTCAAAGGAAAGGTAAAACACAACAGCAAAAGGGGATGCAAGTGTGTTGTTGTGTGATGTTGACACATGGTAAGCTGATACAACATTTAGTTGGTCGCATGGATCTTTATTTAGACTAGAGTGCTTCATGCTTGATCGTGACCTCTTGATGTTTTCCAAAACTGAATGAATCTGATCGACTATGTCCTATTCTGGGCCTCTCTGTCTTCATTTCCAGTTCAACAATGAGGGGAAATTATCATTCTATGTCTTCCTCATCTGTATTAAGCTCTTCTATCTTTGTAATGGCTATTTAGCCTCTATGATTAATACAAGCAACTGATTCTACCTCTCTTGTTATATTCTACTTCGTGTTTGTTTGAATGTTGCTCTTTTATTTTATGGATAAAATGGTCCCTTTATAAGTTTCAGCATTCTATTTTGGCCTCTGTTAAAGATTGGATGAGTCTATGTTACTTTATTCAGCCTTTGAAATCACTACTATGCTATGTCAGCTTCAACTAAACATTCACAAATCTGGTGCATCACTATTTTCCCATTTGTATTCAATCTATCCCTTTTTCCCTGGCATGTGTAGCACTAGATTTAGTTTAATTCTCTGGACCTTAAGTCTAGAAAGAGGAAACAACCTTCTCTAAAGGTTTTATCTCATTTGCAAGGTCCCACACCTTGAGATCAGTCCCATTATGTCATTGAAATGCTTGAACAGGCTTCAAGAAGGGTGCAATTTCACGTGATAACAATTTTTAGCACACCTGGTGGGACCTGCTTGATGAGTTTTATCATCCATTGAAGAATTTGGTGTGTTCTTTAGTGTATTTTGCCATTCAGGGCAGTCTTCTTCAACATCATGGCAACTCTGCTAAACAAATCTACTATTGAAAGTAGCTCAAGCACTTAAAGAACCTTAAGGATTAGGATTTCGGTGGTATTTCTGGTCTAACTTGCTTTCAAAAGCATCCCAAATCACCTGGTGAGTCTCTCTCTAGTATGAGTTTATCTCTCCAAAGGCAGACCTATTCCCCTTATTTTTTAAAATATTTTGATACATCTCTTCTTTTCAATGCTTATAAATATCAAATTTTTATGGGAATTATGGCTATTCCCCTCCACCCAACCAAAATGCAAGTTATTGGCCCCCATACCAGCAGTATCAGGCCCAAAATGCCTCTGATTTTATGCCATACAACCCTGCAACAATAGAATATCAACATCCTCATGATACTTACCTCCCACCCACCCTTTCTTAGTCTTCTTGTCAACTAAATAATGCCTATTATCAACCCCAAGAAGACTACCTTAAGCTGCTAGAGCATAGGGAACATTTGGAAGACATTAAAAGAAGTATGGGGTACAATCAGCTACATGAAGCCTTTAATTTTAATATAAGAAATGAAGGTGATGTGATGGAGATACTCTAAGGTTTCCAATGGGAGTGGGATGAAATTCAGGGAATGATCGAGTATAATAGACAACAAGAGGAGCTTGTTTATCAGGCTCATCTTCAACAACAATAGATGGAGGCAGAGGAAAGAGCTTACCAGGAGTAAATTAAAATGTAGTTAAGACAAATGCCTGCCAATGTAGAGAGGTGGGAAGCTCAATCAATCCCCTCTATTCCCAGTTTTAGGCATCCCCTCCCTTCCACACAAGTTTAGCTTGTAGCAGAAATAACTCCAAATTCAAGATCCCAAGCTTTAGGCAGGATAGCCCCTCTGGGCCTCCAAAACCACTTTCTAGTTTCAAAATCCCAAGTTTTAGATGTCCCCAGCCTTCATGGGAGCATTTTCCTGCACAAATCCAGCCTTTTATTCTACAGGAACAACCTTCTTAGGAAGTCCTTCTAGTCCCCATTCCAAGTCAATCCTCTTATCTTGGCACTATCTCACTCTATAAGGACAGGCTAGTTTTTAGGCGGGACACTGGGTTCTATGAGACAAAAAAGGAAGTATTTGAGGTTGTTGTGAAGCAACCAACTAGTCGTGATCCTTCACATGTCATTGAAATAAAAAATTCAAACCCGCTGCAAGAAAAAACTAAGTCAAATCAGTTGGAACAACAATGCATTAGGCATAGGGATAGTGTTGATTCAAGCACAGGGTTGAGTCCCCTGGACTTTGGATCATTTGAAGAATTTTCCCATGCTGTGAACAAGATGAATAAAACCAAAATGCAAAGAAAGCATGGTGAGGAAGTCCAGTCGTAGAGGTAGCTCAAGCAAAATACAGTGGAGTTGCAACTAAAGGATGAGGATGTTGTGGAGGAGGTTTCTATGGAATTAGCTCCAAGGGTGGATGATGTTGATCTATTTGATAAACTACCCAACTACATTGAAAATTAAGGCATGCAGATGCTAATATTAACAACAGTCCTAGAGCAACATAGGGATGGTGAGAATGATAGCAATTTGTTAGAATGTGAGGCCAATTGTGGCAGTGGAAGAATGTGGGCAGCGCTATTCCAAAAAATGTAGAGGTTAAAGATGCGGACCTATTTGAGGAGCTCCCATATTTTATTGAAGATAACAATGTAGAGGTCAAACATGGGCAAGAAAAAATTGAAGATTTGTTCTTGATTATCGAATAGGGATATTAGCTTCTTGGTGGAGAAGATTTCACTATTGAGCATGTGCATGGCTCATTTTCTGAGCCTAATTTAGAAAATCATGAGTGTCATGATCACAAGGCAGAGGCAACCATGTTTCTAGTTGAGCCACAAGCGCCAGAGCATTCAGACCAGCAGCATAATGATGAAGAATCATAATAGATGCATGAGACAACTTTGTTGATTTGCATGTCATTTCAAGGGGATGTCCTATTAGACATCTGGCCCAGCTAGAGACAGATCATGAAGAGTCACCTCTTGTCATGCTCACTCCTGAGCATGAAGTTGAGTGTCTAAATTAGGGGGATCAACCCCTTTATCCAATTTTAGGTACCTACATTTCCAATCGGTTCAAGTGGATAAGTGAGTTTGTTCCTATTCTTGGGGAAGTGCTTCATCAATTTGTTATACGTCAACTCCTTCCCCATCTCCTTTTAGCTGCCCACAGGCATGAAAAGCATTGTAAGTTGTTGAGAAAGGGTAGTTATTTTGAAGAACTAGTTAATGGATTTGTTTAACGACATTTCTGGTTAGTTACTTTAGGTGTAGGTTAGTTTCATTTATGTTTTAGGTTTCCTTTCCTCTAAGTGCTCTTACACATGCAAAATTCTCATTAGGAGGATGCTTGCCTTGTTTGTTTTTCCTTGTGTTATTTTCTGGAGGCAGTATTCAGTTTTTTGTTGGTCTGGCCAACTATTGTTCTTGTTGATGTGCCCTTTGACTCTGTACCCAATGGATTGATAAGGCCTCTGGTTCCCTTTTGTTTAGCAGGCAAACACCCCTGAGAAGTCACCAAAATTTTGTCCTATTTTGCTCCCTAGGCAAATAGCCCAAATCCATGACTGCTCAACGACCCTTCTGGTTTCCATTAATGTTTGTTCAGAGCCTGATTGCTTGTAGAAGATGGATTTCCTACCTCCCCGTGCCATTGTAGCCTCTCTTGCATTAAATATTTGTACTCATGGCGTGTGCAAACACTCTTTTTCAGTAGATTTCATAGACGAAGCCATGTGGGCACACTTCAAGGACACTGAAACAAGTTTTTTACAGCATGGGCGACAATTCTTTCTTGTTGACCACTCTTTCACTCTTCCATGGCTCCTACAGTGATTTGTAAAAGTTATATATGTGTAGACACCTAAAATTGTCTTCACCATCTAACTAACCTCCAACATCACCAAACACATCAATTCCCCTTCTAAACAATTAATTAATTTTTTTTA
The DNA here is from genome assembly GCA_027924645.1 of Cunninghamia lanceolata. Classification (NCBI taxonomy): domain Eukaryota; kingdom Viridiplantae; phylum Streptophyta; class Pinopsida; order Cupressales; family Cupressaceae; genus Cunninghamia; species Cunninghamia lanceolata. The sequence continues at coordinate 95,425 of BSBN01001315.1, read as the reverse complement.
TTTAATTAATTATCCTCTCAACACTTGGTTTCCCATCATTTCATCCTTTAAAATTGAATTAATTTAATTAATTCAATAGTCTAACTTAGCAAATTAATTAAATAAATGTGCAAATATTTTTTTAATTAATTCCCCCTTTTCCCTAAACCCAATGAATTAGATAAATCATATTTATCCAATTAATTTAGCCTACTAATTAACCTATCCCTACCCTAGTTAATTAAATATCAATTATTTAATTACCTAGCCTAACCTACATGACCCTAGACCTAGGATTAATTAAATAAAACCTTATTTAATTAAAATTAACCCCTCATTAACCCATTCCCTAATTTTTTCAGCCATATTAGTTAGGATAATTACCCCGATTAAAGTGGTCAAACCTAGCTTAACACCCTTCCCCACATCCTCCAAATAAAAAATTGATATTTATGCCACATAAATCATTTTTTTATTTACATATGTCAAAAATCTCATTAAATACCTCTTACACCCCTTACACATGTCATAACTCATTTATTTCCACTCTTCCCCAAATGAATTTTTAATTTATTTTCTCTTCCCCATGTGAAATTTTAATTCACATCGAATCCATCTCACCCAACCTCATTTAATCCACCCCTTTCCCAAGATGAATTTAAAATTCATCTTTATTCACAACCCTCCATTTTTGGAGATTAAATATAGGCCCTCCACATCACATGCATTCACAACCATTGATCTCTCAAATCAATCTCTACCCTTGGATCAAATCCTCTCTCAAAAGCCTATAAATACACCATCTCTCAAGCCATTTTATCATCCACAATTTGAGCAAAGTTATCATGCCAAAATCTCTCCTCTTGAGCTAGTTTTTGATAGTGATTTTCATCATATATGAGAGCATTTAACATTATCCATTGTCATCTTGGGTAAAGCTAGAGTGCTTGGGTGAAACACTCTCCACCCTATCTTGAGTTTCTAGGTCATATTGGAAGGTATAACACTTGTTTTATTACATTTGTTTATGTTTTTCTTTCATTTTGATTTCCATAGACTACATTGGCATGCCCGGTGGGACCCACAAGGTACAAACTAACATTTTTATGTGAGTTTTGTGCTTGAAGGTGTGTTTTACAGGTATAGGTGCTAAACACCCTTTGTTTGGCACCATTTCTTTGCGCAGCAACGCCATTTTTGGGGATTGTGGGGCTATTTCTGACTGTATTGGCGCCATTCTCGCACGACAAATATACTCACCTTTTTGCTTGAATCTTGCCTTTTTCTTGTTTTCTGGTATTTTTGGTGTCTTTTGCTCTCAGTTTTTACAGAAAACATGCAGAGACAGGGGACATTATGGTAACATCACTTTAGGGTTATCTAAGGACTTGCATTTTTAAGTCTAATGTTCTTTGCTTATCTCTAACCCCTCTCATTTCACTATCTATGGTATTTTGAATGTATTTGGAGTTGCAAACCAAATACTGATTAACCTAATATTTTTGAGTAAAAGAGTGTTTTTGCAGCCTCTCTTAAAACACTGTGTCATTTTGACGCTATCAGTGCTCAATTCGGCACCTTTTGACCCTACAGACAAGAAACAATGTTCAAAACCACAGTGGCACCATTTCATAGTTCTGTAGCACCTTCCTGTATCGTGGCACCATTTTATCTCACAGTAGCGCTATTTGCCGTATAAAAATTAGTAGAATATATTAGCGCCATTTTTGTAAATTGTAGCGCTTTGGTAATTGTGGCACCATCATGACATTCTGTAGTGCCATATTTTGTAACAGATAGGAAATAGGGTTCTTCTATCTGTAACACCATTGTTTGGTTTTGTAGTGCCATTTTACTATTTTTTGGCACCTTATCAGTTTGTTTTAGTGCTATTTTATGTACTAACTTTGGGATTCGTACAGGTTGCTGACTATGTTCTGCAGGCAAAATTTGTTTGTCCAAGACTATCATCTGAAAACTACAAACATCTTGCATGGGTTTGTTAGCTTAGGAAACATTTTATTTTGGTGCACTAAAAAGAACCTTTGCTTTGTTTAGCTCAACATTTAGAATTGGTGCATTAAAATTAACAATTGCTTGCCAAACAATCATTAGAAACATTTTATCTTGATGCACTAAAAATAACCCTTGTGTGCTTAGCCTAGAAAACATTTGGAATTGGTGCATTAAAATTAACAAGTGTTTGCAAACAATCATTAGGAATATTTCATTTGGTCCTTAAAAAGAACATTAGCAATTGTTTGTCATGTTTTGTGCACTTGCACATTTGTGTCACCCAAGTGGGTAGAATCAAAGTATCCTCTCCCCTCACCTTCCAAAGGATCTTGGGTGAAGAGAAATGGTTCTATTCTCTTTTTCTTTTTATAAAGTGGGTCTGCCCTTGAGACACATCCACAAGGAGAACTCGTTGGCGACCCCAAGCAATACTTTCATTCGGTTCGCTATATTATAAAATAGGATAAGGCAAAAGCCAAGTCCAAATCGATATTAGCGCTTACCATTCGGTGCTAGCTCGAAAGGAAGTATTACCTTGTGTATATGATACTCCTAGTAGATCTAGTCAAAACCTTAAGTGGTTTATTGGATGCTCGTAACGTGTTGATCCCCTGATTGTTCCCCCACTACGAACCTTTGTTTTAGAAGCCAGAAACCTTCTACTTGTTGGCACAGGAGGTCGGAAGATAGACCTTTGAATCCATCCCACACTCTTGCAATTCAAAGTAGAGATAAAAAATTTCTTAAGATCTTCCGGTCTTAAGAAATTCAAAGCTTGGTGTACCTAAGAAGTGAGTGCCGTGTAAGGGGGAGCCAGTGTAACCAAGCTTCTAAGTTATCCACTTTGGGTAAGTGTGGCTGGAGAAATCCAAGTGGGAACTCAATAAGTATTGTCCTTGCCTTGCCTTAGGTTGTACATGCTTGATAAATCTTCACATTTTTGACAAACAAAACCTTTGGCTATTGTGTTCTCTTTGTTTGAAGTGTTTTCAATACTTGCCAAGAAACAACATCACTGAACCACCATTACAACATTTGACAATCATTTGACCTTTGCAAAATCAAAATTTGACATCAAAACCCACATTTGCCAAAGCATTGACAACCACTGCCCTGATTTAGCACCATTTTGCAGATACGTAGTGCCATTTCTCACTGTTTTGGTGCCATATACCTGGGAATTAGCGCTATTTCTGAATCACCTTTCACACGTACCTAGAAAATTGTTTTGGGACCTTTTCAACCTGCACATACATAATCTATATTCACCTTGCCAAAATCCATCAAAACCATAACCATTTTGACCCAAAATTTTCATCCATATTCCCATTTGGACCTTAGAGAATAACCATTTTCATTATTGGACACTTAATCATACTATTTAACCCAACCATAATTCATCACCTCCTATAAATCCTCCATCTCCCTTGATTTCAATTTTTGGACCTTAATTCATCATCCTACAAATCCCATCCCCAATCCATCCATTTCCTCTACATCAAAAAATCCAAAAATCCCATAATCAAAACATCAATCAAAAAACTCAATCAATCATATCCAAAATCAACCTTTTGAGCTAAAAATTGAATCTAGATTTTCATCCTTTCATATCCTATTTTGCATGTTGTTCATTAGTCTACCTTCAAGTAGAATAATCACCCCTTTTTGCCCAAGGTCATAAGTCTACCTTAAGTAAAAAGAAACATCCATTTTGCAACATCCAAAAAAAATCTAGACCTATTTGAACTCATTTGTTGAATATCCTTTCCAACATTATCAAAATCTATCTTCCAAAACATCCAAATCACCTAAAGTTTTCCTTAGTTGAGACATCATTCAACCCATCACCTAATCTCTCTTACCAAATCATCTTCTCAATCTATTCTCCATCCATTTGGTCCAAAATTTGTGAAAATCAATATCCTTGACATTTACCATCCTTAGGTTGCCACCTTTTTGAGATTTATCTCCCAAAGGTTAAAACCTATAAATCAAAATCATAACATCACTCCATTCCATCTTTGATTTAGATTTTAGGGAGCATACTCTCTTGGACCTAAATATTTGTCCTATGCCATCTTCATCACTACATATCCTTGGGTCCAATAAATCGAATCAATTCTCTAAGGTCTTGACCTTCACCTACCAAACCAAAATCAACACACCAACCATTACATGCCATAAACAAGATCCCAATCCAAGAAAAATAAAGAAATGGCCAACCTTGGAAATAATTTTGGTGTGGGAATGCCACAAACTAACCAAAATAACATGCCCACAATCCAACAAGTACCCAACATACCTACAATCCAATGAATACCTGCATATGATGCCAACGCAATGTTAAATCCCTTCACCTTTTTACAATCAACCCAACTCACCACCAACCAAATAGACCAAGATGTCCTAAGTTTCACGCAAGATCCCGATTCCATGGACATACTCGATAGAGTCCTAAGATCGGACCCCAATAGGTATCTTGAGTTTCTCCTCAAAAATGGTGCTAGTGTACCTCAAAACCCATCCACCTCAAACAACACCATGATCTCGTCACAACCTTCTACATCCCATACCACCCCTAATACATCCCAAGCTTCTAACATCACTACATCTACAGTCCCCTCGAATCCTACAAACACATCTACAAATCCCACCAATGTCTCGACCACAACCACTTCTACCGCCAATAACCCCATTGTTACCTCTACCACCACATCAAACATAACGTGTATCTTGCAAATCACTCTAACTATCACCAACAATCCCGAGCATACAAGTGCTTCCACAAGTGTGCCTCAACTTAACCCTTACACCGTAGCCTTCATGAACCAACTATTCTCTAGGAAACCCCACAACGTTCCCGTCAATAATCCATCATCCAACTATACATATATAATGCCACATATTTATGAAACACCTCTCACCTCCTCCATCCAAACATCACAACCAAACCCCAATCAAAATCAACTGCCACCTCACATTCTACAACAACTCCATGCCTACCATGTTTAATACCTCACCCAACTCAATCAAAATCAAAACCCCATTCCACAAAATCAAAACCTATATCAAACATCCCAATACCAAATTTCTCCCAACCTCCAACAACTCATCCAAAGACAATAAACATGCATCCTATAACTGCCCCCAACATAGGAATTAACAAGCATCATGCAAACCCTAATCCAAAAAGTGGATGACATGCAACATGGAAACAAACTTAAGCAATATTCTTTCAAGGATATTTGCCCATACCCATTCGACATGACACTATATATGCCTCCCTTTCCAAAGAACTTTGAGACTCCCAAATTCAACAAATACAAAGGGAAAGGAGACCCTAGGGAACATCTTAGGGAGTTTTATATCGCTTGCCTTGAAGTCTCATATGATGACACATACTTAATGAGACTCCTTCCTAGAAGCCTCGGTGGTCAAGCCACCAAATGGTTTGCACACCTCCCTCCCAGTATTAGGACCTTTCCTGAGCTCACGGAGAAGTTTGTGAACCATTTCTCGTACAATTTCAAACATGAGATATCAATGACAGATCTTTGCAACACTAAACAAAAGAATGGGGAATCTTTTGCTTCTTTTTTGTAAAGATGGAGAGGCTTGGCAAGAAAACGCCCTTGGCCGATCCCCAAGAAGCAATTAGTCACAATGTTTGTGGCTAACCTTAGCCAAGAAATGGGATTCGACTTGCAAATTCAATATGCATCGACCTTCGAAGAGGTCATTGACATGGGCACAACCATTGAGAGAGCCCTTATTGCCAAGGTCTCGATCAAGCTTTATGACAACAAAACCTACAACAATAACAACAACAAAGTCAACATCAATATCCCAAACACAAATAACAACACGCAGTCAAATGAGAAACCTCTCTTTTGGGGCAAGAACAAGAACACCCTTAATGACGGTGTCACTGATGTGAAGGCTGTTCGAAATGTACAAAACCAAGCGCCTCCAAGCCTACCCACTGCCAACAATGTCAATATCCCCAAGGGACCACCCAAATAAAATAACACCCATAGAAGGAAATTAACACCCTTGGGAGAACTAATAGAAGATGTTTTGGACAAGATTGTAAAGGGGAATTTGATAACTCTCCCCCTATTAAGCCTTATGATGAGAATCAATTCAAACTCGCATGGTTTGATGAGAATGCCTATTGTGAATACCATTGTGTTAAGGGGCATAAAACATCTGACTACATGAAATTAAAACATTGCATACAAGATCTCATAGAAAAGGGTAGAATCGGCTTCGAGGAACCACCAACACAATCGCCAAATACAAACCTTGGAGCTTACAAGGATCCCCCACCCAACCACAATAAAGGAAAAGCATCGTTATCCAACCAAACTTACAATATTGTTCCGCCTCCTGCTTCTTTTGACTCCATTATGGGTCGAATAGAAGAATCTTCTAACCATGTAGACACCATTATCATCCGAGCACAAACACCCGATTGTGCCATCACTACCTGCCGTGGTCATGTCTCCATCCACGGGGCACCCACTTACAATCAACCATCCACATCCACATCTACCAACCCACCATCCATTTACAAAGAAAACCTCCTAGATCACCTAGGTAAGACCCCTACCCAAATCTCCATCCTTGAGTTGCTCTGAATGTCACCCCTTCACAAAGAAGTCCTTGACAAAGCTCTAATGGAGACTCAAGTCCCCACCAACCTGAATGTTAATCAATTCCAAGCCATGGTGGGCCATATCACTTCACCTCATCATCTCACTTTCTCAGAAAAGGATCTCCCTGCCTCCAACAACCCACATAACAATGCTTTGCATATTGAAGTCCGCACCCACAAGCATATCATAAAAAGAGCCTTAATAGATGGTGGCTCCCACCTAAACCTGTGCACTCTTAAATTATTAAAATATTTGGGATACTTTGATGTGGTTGTGGACACCAGCAAATGTATAACCATTAAGGGGTATGATGATACAGAAAGACTCTCTTAAGGCATCATTAAGCTCCCCATCCAAGTGGGGCAGAAAATCTTGGAGACCAAGTGTCAGGTACTTGATCTTGACCTCCCTTATAACATTCTCCTTAGCCGACCATGAATCCATACCATGTAAGCTGTACCATCCACATTTCATCAATGCTTAAAATTCCATCACAATGGTACAGAAGTAACTATCTATGTTGATCCTCACCCCTTCCAATACTGTAGTTTCTTGGAAGGACATGACCATACCTTCTGTCCTTACAACAATGCCACTAAGAAACTTGCCTCCCAAACCAATCCTACATTGTCCTCCTCATATGTTGACCCCTCCAACATCACCACCACTTCATCCCAAACCTTCATAATGCCTGAGGTCAAGATCAAGTTAAGTGACATGGGGTGTGGTGAAAATGACCTGCATGATACCTTTTGTGTAGGATCATTGCCCACCCCTAAAACATTTGGTGCTCCAAAGGAAGAAGAAGTCTCCATGGTAATCATCAAGTGCAAACCATCCCCCACCTTCAAGAAGAAGCGCCTTCTTGATCAGGATGTTCTCGAGGACATATCATCATGGTTATACAAGGATGAAGAAACAAAATAGGAAGCCCCTACCATCCTAGCTAAAATCTATGGCAAGGGCCTTGAGATTGTCAAATATATGAGCTACAAAGGACAAGGTGGTATTGACCTTCATGAGCAAGGCATTGTGGAGCTAATTCAAGCAATGAGGAACCCCCGTTCTCAAGGGTTAGGGTATGGGAAGCAAGAATCCATCCTCACTAGTGGTGAATGTATCTTAGGCGAAGTTGCTAAGGTTTCCCCTACTGTCGATAACATCAATGAAACAGACCATCAAGACTCCTTTAGCAATTTCACTAAATTCTTTGAAACCTCTATTTACACCATCTATATCATGACCACCACTCCATCCGACTCCCGTGACTTACCTCTTGTATACCCGCAGCTTATTGATTGGGACCAACAAGGGCCTCCTGTCCTTGATGTGCTAGAAAATGATGAAGCAATAGCAAAAATGATGGGGGTTAGAGATCACTTCCCCCTCAGAGACCACAGAGTCAGGTACATCATGGAACTTGACTCATCTGCCTATTTCAAAGAAACCACCATGCTCCTAATCGCAAAAATATAAAAATAAAAACAACACCCCCAAGTGAAAACCACTCCGTCGCACTTTTAGGTGAAGAAAAAATTAAAAAAAGGACGTATCCCCTAGTGAAAACCTCCATGAGGCTCTAGTAGATGGGAGCATGGGCCTTCCCGAGATAGAGAAAGTATATCCAGATAGATCACCAATCCTTGTGGAACCATCACAAGAAATGAACCTTGGAAAAGAGGAAGCACCAAAGATCACATTCAGAGCGGAATCTCTTACAACAACAGAACAGGAGAACTTCCTAGCTTTCTTTAATCAAAGAAGCCGCAATTTTGCATGGACTTATGTTGATATGATAGGACTAGATCCCGCTTTGGTTGTTCATCACCTTGTGGTACGACCTGATGCAAAACCAATAAAACAAAAGCTAAGGAAAATGAATCCTCAAATTGCGCTCCTCGTTAAGGCAGAGCTTAAGAAACTCCTAGATGTGGGGTTCATCCGACCAATAGACTACCTTGAGTGGGTGTCTAACATTGTACCTATAGCAGAAGTCATTGGGGGCATCCGATGCTGCACGGATTTCAGAGACCTTAACAAGGCATGTCCTAAAGACAACTTTCCGTTACCCAACATTGATATCATAGTGGACCTCACAGCAGGGCATGAGATGTTATCTATAATGGATGGTTTCTCGGGATACAATCAAATAAGATCTGCATAAGAGAATCAATATAAAACATCCTTCATATGTCCGTGGCCGATATACTGCTAGGTTGTAATGCCTTTTGTCCTGAAGAATGTAGGTGCAACTTATCAATAGGCAATGACTGTCATTTTCCATGACCTATACCACCACATAATGGAAGACTACATAGATGATCTGGTGGGAAAGTCTAAAACCTGAGAGGAGCACTTGGACGTGTTAGAAAATATCTTTGATAGATTGGAACAATACAATGTGTACCTGAATCTGAAGAAGTGTCTTTGGGGTCACATCTAGGAAACTCTTGGGATACATAGTGTCAAAGAGAGGAATAGAAGTAGATCCTACCAAAGACAAAGCTATAACAGATATGCCCCCTCCGAAGACACTTTAGCAGCTATGAAGTCTATAGGGGAAGCTCCAATCTATCCAACAGTTTATAGCGCAACTTGCAGACAAATGCCAACCATTCTAGCACCTCCTCCGCAAGAACATGACCTTTTGAAAGGAAGCTAGGTGTGTGGAAATCGCTTCCTACACTAATCTAATGAGGAGAGATGCATGCAAATTATTTTTAACCTTTACAATTATAGTGTTATTAACCCAACAACGGAGATATTGCAGCAATACACATACACACAGAAAGTAGACAGAAGAGAGAGACCAGATATACGCGGGGAAAACACTTACAGGTGAAAAACCCCACACTCCAAAACACAACTCAAATGTCTTACAGTAAACAATCAAGGTTACAATATAGTTATAGAGCCAATGCTCTTGCAGGAGTCTTTGACACTCATATCTGGAGATATTCTGGTAGCATAACAGTACCTATCAATCACATAATACATCTCCTCTCCAAGCACCTGCTTAAATAGAAGTTACAAGGCAAAAATGGACCTTTCTTGGAATGGGCGTCCAACTTGGCATTATGGCCCAAAACCCATGCCTAGGGACACTTGTCCAACACTGAAGCATGGTCATGACACTTGTCACATCACCCCATCCCAATATGGTTTCCTATTCCCAAGTTGGGCAATGACAGATGCTCTTACGCATCTTATGACTGTCATAGAATCCATCATAACTGATAGCTCTTACAGTTGTAATTAAATCTGTCATAACTGCCTAAAAATAGCATATTCTAATTACAACACATCATCATCCTCCTTGGGGTGCCCAAATATGCCTTCTTCCAAGATGTCGTGTGACAAATGTCTTCACTTGTCATAGAACCTTCCATTTACGACTCTTACGCGTCATAGATTCTGTCATAGGAATCTGTCATAACCGTTTCAATCCAAATTCACTTACACACTAGTCAAAGTGTCGACACATGGAAAAATACCTCTACCACTAAGTGGGATGCCTGTCTCCTCATGTGAGGACAAAATTACATGTGGTCACCTTCCATTTAGGATGACACATCAGCATGCCAATTCCCACAAGATGACGAAATAGGACTTGCATCCAAAATACATTAATAGGTAATAAATAAATACATACGATTAATTAATACAAGGAATTACCAAGGTTGAGACACCTTAATTCCCAACATTCTCCCACTTGTCAAACACCTTGTAAGAGCCAATGGAAATGACAGGATTTAACTACTATAGGCCGAGAGGCCCATAGACTCCGAACTCTAAACATCTTTGTGCCCACTGGTTTCGTTAATGCATCCACAACATTCTTCAAAGTGTCTACCTTCTCCAAATTTACCTTTCCATCCTCTACCATGTCTCACACAAAGTGAAATTGTACATCAATATGCTTTGTTCTGGCATGGAAAGTTAGATTCTTTGCTAGGCAAATCGCACTCTGACTCTCACAACAGATCGTAATTTGTCTTGCATCAACACCAATATCTGAACACAATCTCTTAAGCCAAATGGCTTCCTTGCAAGCATGAGTTGTTTCCATATACTCAGCTTATGTCATGGACAAAGCGACCACAGCTTGCCGCTTACTCATCCAACTAATTGCACCACCGAACATAGTAAACACATAAGCACTGGTGGATCTCCTGTTGTCAATGTCACCCGCCCAATCAGAATCCACAAATCCATGAATACAAACAGAATGCGGAGGTCCTATAGGATTACCATGATAGCATATGGAATACTCAGAAGTACCCCTCAAATATCTAAACGCTCACTTTACTGCATCCCAATGTACCCGTCCAGGATTAGCCACAAATTGACTAAGGACTCACACTACTTGGGCAATGTCTGGTCTTGTGTAGACAATAGCATACATCAAACTACCAACAACACTAGCATAAGGTACTCTACTCATGTCCTCCACCTTAGAAGGATATTTTAGACAATCATTAATAGATAACTTTGTCCCCAAAGAAATAGGAACACACAATGGTCTACAATCTGTCATGTTGAATCTATCCAACACGGTCTTCACATACTTACTCTGGCTTAACTAAAGTTTTCTGTTAGCTCTGTCTCTTCTGATTTCCATTCCCAGAATGTACCTGGCTGCCCCTAGATTTTTCATCTCAATGCTGACAACTGAGACTTCAAATCAGAAATCATATTCTTACCATTCCCAATTAACATCATATCGTTAACATACAATGCAATAATGAGAATGCGATCATTGTCAAATTTGTAATACACACAATAATCTAATTTTGATCTTAGAAATCCAATCGACAACACAAAGGCATCAAATTTCATATACCACATCCTAGGAGACTACTTCAAACCATACAAAGACTTCTTCAGTTTGCAAACCAAAATTTCTTTACCTTTCTCTATGTAATGCTTTGGCTGTGACATGTAAATCTCTTCCTCCAAATCACCATGAAGGAAAGTTGTTTTCACATCCATCTACTCCACCTCTAAGTCATAAGTTGATGCAAGAGATAACAAGAACCAAATAGATGTCAGCTTTGCAATGAGAGAGAAAATTTCACCATAATCAATTCCCTCCACTTGTGAGTACCCCTTTGCAACCAATCTAGCCTTGTACTTTTCAACAGTGCCATCTGCACCAAATTTCTTCTTGAAAACCCATTTGCATCCAATAGGTTTTTGACCATCAGGCAAAGGCACCAAGTCCCAAGTTTTATTCTTTTGTAAAGAAGCCATCTCATCTTCCATGGCCTCCTTCTAGGAACCCGCATCTTTCATGCCCATAGCCTCTATCACAGTTCTAGGCTCATCAATGTTAGTAAGCAAGGCAAAAGCACAACTAGAATCAAGCAATGAATAACCAAACCTATCAGGTTGCTTCCTTATTCGTGTAGACCTCCTTAAGGGCTGAAGTTGAGGTTCTGCTTCTTCTTCTGAGCTTTTAGAGCTACTAGAGCTCTCCTCATCATCAGGTCTCACAAGGTCTATTGGTTCAGTCTTCTCAGGGGTAGTGGGAAACTGAACTACATTCTCTTTCTTTTCTTTCTCTTCTAGCTATAGAACAATGGAAGAAGGTGTTAGCTCTCTAAAAATAACACTTCCTCTATACAACATTTTTTCAGCCACATGATTCCAAAGCTTGTATCCTTTCACACTGACACCATAGACAATGAAAATACACTTAACATCCTTGTTCTCCAATTTAGATCGTTTCTCCCTAGGGACATGTGCATATGCCTCAAAACTAAAAACATGAAGATATATAACTGAAGGCTTCTTACCAGACCACACCTCCATAGGTGTCTTTCCAACAAGAGCTGATGTAGGAGACCTATTTACTAGGTAGCAAGTAGTGGCTATAGCTTCAGCCCAAAACTTTTGTTCAAGGCTTGCTCCACTAAGCATACTCCTATCCCTCTCCATCAGTGTCTTGTTCATCCTCTTTGTAACTCCATTTTTCTATGGGGTGTATGGAGTTGTCTTATGTCTCTCAATCCCTTGATCTTTACAGATCTTATCAAACTTTGCCGAACAAAATTGACCACTGTTGTCAGACCTCAAACACTTAATTTATTTTTACTAGTCTGATTCTCAACAAAAGATTTAAACTCTTTGAACTGACTAAAGACTTCAGACTTGCTTTTGATAAAATAAATCCATGTCCTTCTACTGTAATCATCTATGAAAGATACAAAATATACAAATTTGGAAATCAAAGGAACACTAACAGGACCAAACACATCAGAATGAATAAGGTCCAACACACCAGAAGACTTGTGAGAACTAGAGTAAAATTGAACACGATTTTTCTTTCCATATATACAATGTTCGCAAAAGTTGAACTCGAGATTACAATCATTTAACCCCTCAACAAAGTTTTTATTTTTCAAGGTTCTAAGACCCTTCTCACCAATGTGGCCAAATCTCTTATGCCATAACATTGTCTTTTCAGTGGGAAATTTAACTTCTAGAGCAAGAGCACCCTTGGTTACCCAAAATGCACTACCACCAGAATTTGTTACAATAGACTTTTTCACTGCTAGTTCCAAAGGTGGGGATGAAGTGACTGCAACTCTTTTCTTTGAGTTAGAAGAACTATTGCACTGTGAAGTGCATGCCACTAGCTAAAACAAAGTACCTCTCTGAGTACCCTTCGTAAGCACCATAGATCATCTAGTCACCTTGCATCTATCCTTTGAAAAGACAACCTACACACCTGCATCATTCAACTTACTTACAAAAAGTAGGTTATGTGCCAAGCCTGGGATGTGCATGACCCCAATGATCCCCTTCACTCGTCAATCAGGGAATCAGATTGAGACTCTTCCATGACCAACAATCTTCAAATGAGAATTGTCACCCAGGTACACTTTTCCACCATAAAACTCTTCATACTTCATGAACTAGCTTCGATGCCAGGTCATGTGGAATGATGCACCAGAATCAATCAACCACACATCATCATATGCATGGGTGGCCAGGGATGTGATGAAGGCATCACCATCATCTTGTGACTTGTCAGAATCTAAGTCTAGGACACTCTTCTTCTTCTTTTTCTTTTCCTCTTTGCATTCATTTCAGAAATGCCCAGTTTTTTCACAATTCCAACAGAGAGCCTTGGACTTTCCAGGAGATTTGGATCTCCCACGGGATTTGGATCTACCCTTCTCAGCTTTTTTGTCCTTCTTTTTCCCTTTCTCCTTGGGTCTTCCATGAACCACACGAGCCTCTTTGCCCGCTTCAGAGGATTTTCTCCACATCTCTTCAAATAATAGCAAAGATACCACTTCATCTATTTTGAAAGTGGATGTGGTGCTCCCAATAGCCATAACAAGATGATCCCACAAGTATGGCAAAGAACAAAGCAAGGTCATACAACTATCCTCCTCCTCCATCTTCACACCAATGGAAGTCAACTATGCAACTAACATGTTGAAAGCCTTTAGATGATCTACAACAGATCATCCATCCTTAGAGAATACAACTTCTTTCTCAGAAAAAGCTTGTTCACCAAGGATTTTTCCTAATAAACATCTCCCAGCTTCTTCCAAAGATCTTTCGGTGGTCTTCTCCTCATGGACATTTAATAGGATAGGGTCAGCTAGATTGAGTCTTATAAGACCTTTAGCCTTCCAATCTTTGAGATCCCAATCAGCTTGTACCATTGCAGTTAGTTTTACACCAGAAATAGTTTCCCATAGGTCTCAATCAACAAGCATGTCTTCCATCTTAAGTTTCCATAACTTGAAATTTGTGCCGTTAAACTTCTCTGCCTCTATTCTTTCAGATGTGCCTGCCATCTCCTTCCTGCAACAAGATTTCAAAATACTGCATAGACTCCCACTCAATCTAAGATCAGCTCAAAAAACCCCTACCCAACAACTAGGACCAAAGGTGATCAAGCTTTGATACCAACTGAAAGGAAGCTAGGTGTGCGGAAATCACTTCCTACACTAATCTAATGAGGAGAGATGTGTGCAAATTATCTTTAACCTTTACAATTACAGTGTTATTAACCCAACAATGGAGATATTGCAGCAAGACACATACACACAGAAAGTAGACAAAAGAGAGAGAGAGACAGAAGATATATGTGGGGAAAACCCTTACGGGTGAAAAACCCCACACTCCAAAACACAGCTCAAATGTATTATAGTAAGCAATCAAGGTTACAATATAGTTACAGAGCCAATGCTCTTGCAAGAGTCTTCGACACTTGTATCTGAAGATATTCTGCCAGCATAACAGTACCTGTCAATCACATAATACATCTCCTATCCAAGCACCTTTTTAAATAGAAGTTACAAGGCAAAAATGGACCTTTCTTGGAATGGGCGTCCAACTTGGCCTCATGGCCCAAAACCCATGCCTAGGGACACTTGTCTAACACTGCAGCATGGTCATGACACTTCTCACATCACCCCATCCTAATATGGTCGCCTATTCCCAAGTTGGGCAATGACAGATGCTCTTACGCATCTTATGACTGTCATAGAATCTGTCATAACTAATAACTCTTACAGCTGTAAGAGAATCTATCATAACTGCCTAAAATAGTATATTCTACTTACAAAACATCATCACCCTCCTTGGGCTGCCCAAAGATGCCTTCTTCCAAGATGCCTTGTGACACATGTCTTCACCTATCATAGAACCTTCCATTTACGACTCTTACGCGTCATAGATTCTGTCATAACCGTTTCGGTCAAGATTCACTTACACACTAGTCAAAGTGCTGACACATGGAAAAATACCTCTACCACTAAATGGGATGCCTATCTCCTCATGTGAGGACAAAATTACATGTGGTCACATTCCATGTAGGATAACACATCAACGTGCTAACTCCCACAAGATGACGAAATAGGACTTACATCCAAAATACATTAATAGGTAGTAAATAAATACATACAATTAATTAATACAAGGAATTACCAAGGTTGAGACACCTTAATTCCCAACACCTTTGTGTGAGACAATCAGTGTCAGGGAGCTTTTGAACAGTTGAAGAAGTACCTCGCTAACATGCCTGTCCTTATGCCACCAAAATAAGGAGAACCCCTCCTCTTATATATTTCAACAACAGAAACAACCATAGGGGCCTTGTTGGCACAACGTGATGAACAAGGGAAAAAAAGAGCAATATATTATATCAGTCGTACCTTGGTGTCCTATGAGCTAAATTATACTCCAATTGAATGAGCATGCTTAGCTGTTGTCTTTACCTCACAAAAGTTGAGACACTACATGCTCAATCACAAGACCAAGGTCATTGCCAAGATCGATCAGCTAAAACATCTACTAAATAGAGCAGCTCTTACAGACATAATGGCTAAGTGGGTAATGATCCTAAGTGAGTTTGATATTGAATACACAGAGAGAAAAACCATTAAAGGACAGGTCATTACTGATCAATTAGCTGAGGCACCCATCCCAACAGAGCAACCAATGCTTGCCGATTTTCCAAATGAGTCTATATTGTCAGTAACACTGATGGAAAAATCATGGAAAATGTATTTTGATGGGTCTTACACACATTGAGGCTTAGGGGCAGGCATTTTGTTTATAACCCCTCAAGGAGACACCATCCCAAAATCATACAAAATTACATTTCCATGCACAAACAACGTAGCAGAATATGAGGCTCTTATCATAGGACTCTGCATGGCAATTCAGTGGAGGATCGGGAAGCTGGTTGTCTATGAGGATTCTTAGTTGGTTATCCGACAGGTGAACAATGAATACAAGACCAAATATGATAAGCTCCTTCCCTACAAAAGAATGGTGGATGATTTTAAGGATTATTTTCATGACATCCACTTTGATCAAATCCCAAGGTTAAACAACAAAGCAACAGATGCCATGGCCACAATTGGATCATTGGTGGACATGAAGAAAGACAACAAGAAGTGTGAGTTCCTGATAGAAGAACTCCCCATCCTGGCATATGATGTCCCACAATCAGAATTGGTATGTGATATTGTTGTCCCCCTATCTCCATGGTATCAAGAGACATATATGTACCTTCATGACAACGTCATCCCACCCAACTTATCACCCTCCCAATGAAAAAGCTTCATCTGTCGAGCCTCCCGCTTCACTCTTGTAGGTGACACCCTATACAAAAGAAGTCTTGATGGTACACTTCTGCAATGTCTTGACTCTAGGGAAGCCGAGGTAGCTTTACAAGAGGTACATGAAGGCATTTGTGGGGCACATTCTAGTGGACCTACCTTAGCTAGGAAAATCTTAAGAACGGGGCACTATTGACCGACTATGGAGCGAGATACCTGTCGGTTTGTGAAGAAGTGCCTGCCATGTCAACAACATGGGCACCGCATCCATGCACCATCACAAGAACTACAGCCGACAACAACTCCGCGACCCTTTTCACAATGGGGACTCAACCTTGTAGGAAAGATTCACCCTTTATCCTCCAATGGTCACAAGTTAATCATTATAGCCACTAAATACTTTACCAAGTGGGTTGAAGCAATTCCACTCACTTTTACCACTAGAATCCAAATATCCAAGTTCATTCTCCACTACATAATATGCCGATACAGCATCCCCCATTCCATTGTCATGGATAATGGGAAACCATTCAAAAACCAGGAAGTCCTCACCCTCTGCGAGAAATTCCAAATCTAACACTACTTCTCCACCCCTATTACCCCCAAGGTAATGGTCAGGCTGAAGCTTCAAATAAAACCATCCTGTGTATTCTGAAAAAGACAGTTAATGAAGCAGGCCACGACTGGCAACTCTAGCTTAATCCTGCCCTATGGGCCTACTGAACGAGTATCCGCACACCCACAGGAGCCACCCCATACTCCCTAGTATTTGGATCTAAAGCCTTCTTACCTATTGAGGTCGAGCTCCCATCACTCAGAGTATCCCTACAAAACATAATCACTGATGAGGAGTATCGAGTTTCAAGGCTACATGAGTTAGAGTTATTGGATGAGAAACGCCTAGATATCCTCAACCATTTGCAGGCATACCAAAATTGCCTACAAAGAAGCTACAATGAAAGGATCAAGAACCACAAATTTGAAGTAGGTGACCTTGTCCTTATGGAAAATTAGAAAAATATGTAGAACACACCAAAAAGGGAAAATTTGAGCCTAATTGGTTGGGGCCCTATGTCATTACAACTAGCTATGGATTAGGGGCATATCAGCTTGCAACACCTGAGGGACAGCCTCTGGATGAACCCATGAACATTCTGTATTTGAAAAGGTTCTATGCATAAATCATCGAGTATCCCAAAACAAAAAATGCAAAAAATAAAAATAGAAAAATACCAAAAAAATTAAAAAATCAAGGAAGAAACCTAAGTGCAATAAAGCCGTCCAATGGTGAAAATCACTTCGGTGATGCCTTGGATAGCTACCATGGTGAAAACATGTTTCAGGTGCCATGTGTAGTAGCTGGTTTTACCATTTGATAAGTCCTCTTTCCGTCATAACACTCCACATCGAACACTTCCCATGGCTTGGAATTCTAAAACATTAATCACCCACCTCACATCCCACCCAACACTAACCTATGGAACAAGGATCCTTGTAAGCTCCTTTTGTACAGCCGAAAATCTCAAAAATCCAAAAACATTAGAAAATCTCAAAAACTCAAAAACATTAGAAAATCCAAAAAATCCAAAAACATTAGAAAATCTCAAAAATCCAAAAACATTATAAAATTCAAAAATCCCAAAAATAAATTGATCGTACAATGTACAACATAGATCCATAATACCTTAGAAAGATACAGTACCTTAGTCAGCGCCTTTTTGGACCAAATTGATAGACTGTAAAAATCCCAACCTAAAAAATAAATTCTAACATCAAATCAAATCAATCAATTCGTTGCAATGTACAGAATGTAAGGAATAGGTGTGACAAATTAATTTATAATATTTTCTATCCATAACAATACTCTTTGTGTTTAATTTGACACCGATCTAGATTTTGCTAACAATTCATGCACACCATCACCCACAATCATCACATCCATCTCGAACCATCCCCACATCACCAAGTCTTACCAGAACTACATATTCATCTCGCCCACATCTTGAAAGTACCTTGATCCCATGGACACAGGGTATGTAGGAAGTCTGGAATACAAAGGAAGCATCTAGTACTTAGGTACATAAGATGCACCCATCCAACCTGTTTGGATAGTCCCTATTTACCGAGCTCGTTAGATTCCACAAATGATACACATGCTAAGCATACACCTAAAACATCACACCTCACACAAAAAATCATCAATCAACATATCAACTACAATCATCACAGATGGCTGGACTATCCTTTTGCCCACCTTTCAAAAATCATCCAAAAAAATCCAACCGTTTAGCATCCTAGGATATATCGTTCCTACAATGGACAAAATCCATCACCCTATCAACACACATCTTGGCAAGAGAACACAATGGTTGTTTGTGTCTTTTTGTTGGTCTTTTGATTATTAATTTTTATCTTCTAAAGAGATATAGGAAAGCAACTTTAATTCAACTAGTATGATGATACACACACTAACTAGACAGCTTGCACCATCATCATAGTGATTGCCAAATAACACGCAATTCACTTTTGTTTGTATGGGAAAAATAATTACTAAGTACGGTCAATCATTTATCTCTCTTTCTTGTTTATGTATGCTTTGCTTGTGGGTAGATTTCATTACTCCAAGAATAGTATTCATATCTTGAAGCTTGGGTCAGTTCTAGCATAGTGTGTCTCATTTGCATATACAGGTATTCATACCTTCTATGTACTATGAGCACTCATGTTATGAGTCCCCTTCCCTCAGCTAGGCAAGGTTATACTACCTTGGACATGCATGAAATCAACCTATTATTTTTGAGTCTAGTCCATGCAATTGTGGGATAAATATCATCACCTAGGTCATCTCATACCTTCATGAAATGTATCCTACATTGCTATAATAAATCTAGAAATACTCTCAATAGTCTAATGCAAATACTATACCTAGCTCACATCATCTTTTACCACCGATCTAACCATATTATATGGGCCTAGAATTTTAATCCCCCCTTCATCCTAATTACCCCCTCCCCCCAACTAATAAACCAACCAACCAAAACACCAAGGACTTGAAAACCAAATGAAATGGGAATGAACGTACAACCAACCACCTCAAAATTAAGTGGCTGACACATCATTAAGAAGCACAAGTGACCATTAAATTCCCATAACTTAACAACCCCCCCAATCCCCTCCCCTCAGTGACATGGTATCTCATGACCTAACATCCCCAATTTCCTCCTTCCCAACCATCCTAAACTTACCCATACTCATTACCCCCCCTAACCTATCACCCACCACCTAGCCCCGTCACCCAGGATTTAAAAGAACATACCATGTGTCATGACTTGATCATTTCATAAATTATTGCATTACCATTTCATTTTGCATACATAATATATGTTCATTAATTTGAGCATATGTTCCCATTTCATTACATTTTGCACCCATAATAAATGTGTATTAATTTAGGCATTTATTTGCATTTCCCACTCATTATTAATCCACATCATAAACCCATAATCATAACATGCATCAACATTATCACATCAACATAAGCAAAACATAACATCATCACATAACATACACGATCCATCATCATTCATCCATGAAACCAGGACATCATCAAATCATATATCCACAATGAAATCATAGCATAACCATGAAGACATGAGGGAAACATCCTGCCAAGTACCACTTGCATAAATCATGATATCCTAATAAAAATATCCATCCATAAGCCAACAAAATCACAATTAATATCTAAATTAAATTACCATTAATAAGGGCTTGATAGCAATCCCACCAAGTACCATCAGTGTAATCATTGATCATCTCATCACATAATGCAACATAAACAAAACCATCTCTCACATCCTCATTAAAAATAAACCATAACATCATATCATCATCTGCATCATCAGTATATCCATCACATGTCATAAATCATTGCATACATCATAAATGCATCCATAATATCAAAAATCATATAAACATCATCATGATCCATAATACATCACATCACATAAACCATAACATCATAATATGTATAACCATCCATATAGATATCATCATCATACATCGCTACAAAATAATGTACATCACTCAAAATCATACAAGTCATGATACAAAATGCCTCTAAGGGCTTAAAATACATCACTATATGTCAGCCCTGGGTTGATGATCCCCTGGCTGAATCAGTGGGTGACCCAGGGTGTGGCTACTGCTGCTGCTATGGTGGTGGCTGTGGTGGTTGTGGTGGCTACTGAGGTACCTGTGGTGGGGGTCCCATAGGCTGCTGCACTGACTAAATTGATTTGGATCTATGTGACCCATACATTTGTGAACCACTCTGCTGACTATAGCTGGGAAGTCGCTGACCCTTAGGGATGGCTGAACAATAGGTTGCATGGTAGTACTCAGCCTGCCAACTCTGATCTAGCAGTTGATCTTGTACTTGTGCCAACTGTCCCTATAGTTATGTGATCTGAGCCTGCATCTGTGACAATACTAGCCCCATCCCACTCTCTGAAACCATCCCCTGGAAGCTAGCCACCTGCCCCTCTGCTAGCTAAGCCTGTGCTATAGTTGTATCCCACTCTGTCGTAAGAGTAGCCACCTGACTCTGAGCCTGACCTAGCTGTACCTATAGCGCGCTCACCTACCCATCCATCCACATAACTGCACTAGCTCCTGCTACTGCCTTTGCACTATATCCTACAAGCTAGCTAGCTAGCCTCGGAGGGTCTTTATCTCATCCTCATTGTCTATATGGGTGCACCGATGTGAAGTATGCTGCCTAGGGACTGGCTCTGATCCTGCTACTGAAGTACCAGCCTCCGCTCCTCCCATTCCTGAAAATGTTATAGCGGCCACTGGGATATCCTCTTAGTAGGTCCTCTCCCTTACCTCTGAATCAGCACCAATAGCCCTCTGTCCCCACGGTTGTAGGGGTGCATGTGGAGGTGGCATCAATCCTCTATCCCCTCCTGTTGCTCACTGACCAGATGACCTATGCATGGAACCCCGCTATCGAGGCACTCGATTCCCTGACCCCTGCTCTGCCTGTACCTGCTGCATAGGTATCTACTGTTGTGCCTACTGTGGCTACTACTACTGTGCCTATTGTGGCTACTACTGCTGTGAGGCCCACTATCTAGGCCTCACCACCTACTGTCCCCCCTACCCCTATTGTGCAGCAATTGGTGCTTGGGTTGCTACCTGCTCTTGTACCTGTTGTTGTACCGATGGCGGTACCTATAGCGGTGGTATCACTACTCATCTACCTCTCCCTCTAGCCCGTCCTCTCGTAGCCTCAACCTGCTCATATGTTGTTGCTACCAATACCCTGATCGAATCATCATCATCCACCTCCATCTCCTCCACCACTATCTCCTCCTCAACTATGTCCTCCTCTACCCCTGCCTCCATGGTCATATCCAAATCCTTGGTCAGATTCGTCAGACAGATCAGCCACCATGTCTACCACCACTGATCATATGCAGGTGTAGTACCCACATCTACAACTGTACTCCTCCAATCCCACATCAGTGGTTGTAAAGCTACGAAGTCACCTATCGCCACCTATGGTGCTATAGCCAGGGGCCATCTTTCATCCTGCAGTGTCCACACAAATATCACCATCCCTTGAGGAACATCCTGTTACAAGCCAAATTGATGCATGACCCGCGACGGTAGATACATGTCGATGGTGTGGTCACCTCGACCCATCAAGTGCCATGAATGGAAGGTGTACAGCATGTGAATATCATCGTCTAGCCACGACTCTACTCCAACATACAGCCACCATGTCACTCGAATCAAATCATCTAGCACCCGTCGCCAATACCGCACCTGCCCTATGTGAGAATACTCAACAGGCTACCGATATAAAAAATACAAAGGCCTCGAACTACTGTCAGTGGTATCCTCCCCTCGGCCTCATGATCGCAATATGCTCCCAAGCCCACACATGCAGTAGTGTGACCCCAGCTAATAATGCTTAATCATAATGATAGACCACTTTATGCATCTCTTGATATAACTGTGCTAGCATGCATGGCCCCCAGGCATAGACAGTCTCATCCCACACCATCCCCTCTATCATCTCCCCACACTCCACTAGAAAACCTCTAGCCCACCAATCTGGCATCACCACACCTCCAATCAATGCACACAAAATTAGGGTGAAATGATCTACACCCACTGCCAAAGTCTCCTCATAGCTCATCTCTCATTGGTTTGCTGATAACACTGGCTGGCCTGGGGCAAATGCTCTGCCTAAGTCTACCCATCCTCTCCTCGGGTGGTATACCATTCGCTCCCCATGAATAGGTAGCTTGAGGATGCGGTAAAGATCCTCAAGAGTGATGGTGATCTCTCCTGTCGGTAGGAGAAAGGAGCATGTCTCAGGTTGATAATGCTCTAACAGCGCTATCCTCAGTGCTCTATGTGCTTATAAAATGGGCATATCGGATATCATCAGTAGCCCTAACCTCACCAATCGACCTCATGTCGGTCCATCAAAACTATCAAACAGCTCCATCACAGTAGGTACATGTCACTCCCGTGAATTGACAATGAAGGATATAGTCACTTGCATCCACCAATGTTTGTCAAAAATGCACCTCTTCATTCCAAATCAGCCTCCCTACACTAAATTTTCTTCCTTTGGTGGCCAAATCATTTTTGGCCCTAATAAATTCCCCTATCGCGCCAATCCCTTATATGGCACCGCTCCTTCCCCAGATGGCGCCACTGCGCAAACCTTAGGCGTTGATTTGGTGTAACCCCATTCACTCACAACCGAAAGGCACCATTTTATAAAATGGTGTCGCATTTCCTTTTGGTACCAACCCGTAAGAGGATGCCACTTCACTGGATGACATCGATTTGACAGATGGCACCAGGACTCAGCATGGCACCAATACAGATGATAGCGCTGCTCCCCAACATGGCGCCAATTGAGAAGATCGCGCCACAACAAACCACTTTTGGCACCACCTCGCCAAAACCCTAACCCTACGCATTATTGCACCAATACATAGGCGCCAAAACTCTTTGTTTTGGCACTAATTCCCCCATTTCCCCTACACGGATGGTGCCAATCCAGAGGATGGCGCCAATCGGTTTCCCGATGGCACTCGAACCCTAAAACCCATTTTCCTAAAACAATTAATGTAGCAAATGAAAAAATGACAAAGTTAGGGTTTCAGCCTACCTGGGCGCTAGCCTCTATTGATCTCTTGTATGATTGGAATTTCTCGAAAATGTGCTCAAAGTGCGGGAATATCAGGTTAGGTTTCACCATTCTCTTCTTCTCTCCTTCGTCCAAGTGGTTTTATGTGTGCAAATGTGGCACTTTAGGGCCCACGTTTCTATTTATAGTAAGCCATGTCATCCTCCAACACACTTTTTCCTCCCTAGGGTGCAGATCATAACCTTTTTCACCCATTTTCTTCCTATCAACTTATTTTTCTGTCATCTATTCATTTTTCACCTCCCTTTCTTCCTTTGGAGAGCTCACCTGAAAAAATATTATTTTTTTAGCCGACCTCTCAAGGGGGCATCCCTCATCCATTTCATTCCTTTCCAAGGCAGTTGGGGCAAATTCTTTGACTTGACGCCACTTCCCTGCTAGGTCACGATGCCACATCAAAGAGGGGCAAATGTAGACACCTAAAATTGTCTTCACCATCTAACCGACCTCCAACATCACCAAACACATCAATTCCCCTTCTAAATAATTAATTAAATTTTTTTATTTAATTAATTATCCTCTCAACACCTAGTTTCCCATCATTTCATCATTTAAAATTGAATTAATTTTCAATAGTCTAACTTAGCCAATTAATTAAATAAATGTACAAATATTTATTCAATTAATTCCCCCTTTCCCCTAAACCTAATTAATTAGATAAATCATATTTATCCAATTAATTTAGCCTACTAATTAACCTATCCCTACCCTAGTTAATTAAATATCAATTATTTAATTACCTAGCCTAACCTACATGACCCTAGATCTAGGATTAATTAAATAAAACCTTATTTAATTAATCTTAACCCCTCATTAACCCATTCCCTAATTTTTCTAGCCATATTATAATTACCCTGATTAAAGTGGTCAAACCTAGCTTAACACCCTTCCCCACATCCTCCAAATAAAAAATTGATATTTATGCCACATAAATCAATTTTTTCTATACATATGTCAAACATCTCATTAAATACCTCTTACACCCCTTACACATGTCATAACTCATTTATTTCCACTCTTCCCCAAATGAATTTTTAATTCATTTTCTCTTCCCCATGTGAAATTTTAATTCACATCTAATCCATCTCACCCAACCTCATTTAATCCACCCCTTTCCCAAGATGAATTTCAAATTCATCTTTATTCACAACTCTCCATTTTTGGAGATTAAATCTAGGCCCTCCACATCACATGCATTCACAACCATTGATCTCTCAAATCAATCTGCACCCTTGGATCAAATCCTCTCCCAAAAGCCTATAAATACACCATCTCTCAAGTCATTTTATCATCCACAATTTGAGCAAAGTTATCATGCCAAAATCTCTCCTCTTGAGCTAGTTTTTTATAGTGATTTGCATAGGATTTGAGAGCATTTCACATTATCCATTGTCATCTTGGGTAAAGATAGAGTGCTTGGGTGAAACACTCTCCACCCTAACTTGAGTTTGTGGGTCATATTGGAAGGTATAGCACATTTTTTATTGCATTTGTTTATGTTTTGCTTTCATTTTGATTTCCATAGACTACAATATGCATGTAAAAAAGATGTATTTCTATTGGTTGGTTGCTGTGTCTTTATTCAGAATGGAGTGCTTCATGCTTGATCGTGACCTCGTGATGTTTTCCAGAATTGAATGAATTTGATCGATTGTGTCCTATTCTAGGCCTCTCTGTCTTCATTTCCACTTCAACAATGAGGGGAAATTATCATTTTGTGTCTTCCTGATCTATATTTAGATCTTCTATCTTTGTAATGGCAATTTAGCCTCTATGATTAATACAAGCAACTAATTTTGCCTCTCATGTTATCTTATACTCTGTGTCTATTTGAATGTTTCTCTTTTATTTTGTGGATAAAATGGTCCCTCTATAAGTTTCAGCATTTTGTTTTGGCCTCTGTTAAGGGTTGGATGAGTTTGTGTTACCTTATTTAGCCTTTGAAATCACTACTATGCTATGTCAGCTTCAACTAAACATTCACAAATCCGGTGCATCACCATTTTCCCTTATCCATTCTTTCTATCCCTTTTTCCATGGCATGTGTAGCACTAGATTTAGTTTAATTCTCTAGACCTTAAGTCTAGAAAGAGGAAGCAACCTTCTCTAGAGATCTGATCTCATCTACAAGGTCCCACACCTTGAGATCAGTCCCATTGTGTCATTGGAATGCTTGAACATGCTTCAAGCAGGGTGCAATTTCACATGATAACATCAACCAACCAATGATCATTTTAAACAACATTGCATGCAGAAAGTAAAACATCCTCACCTATATTCAAGGACTTATTAGTAGCAAAATCCCATTATTTCTTCAGGTTTCTACAATCCTTTTTCACATGTCCTCTTTTTCTGCAATTCCAACAATTAACTCTTTTCTTCATTCTAGGAGTCTTAGAATGACCCTTAGACTTGTTTTTAGACCCCTTCTAATATCCTTTTGGTCCTCTTTCCTTGGACCTTCCCCTCACATTGAGAGCCTCAATGTTACCCTCAGAAGTCTTCTTCCTCATCTCATGTGCCAACAAAGTTGCAAAAAGATGATCCAACTTCAGATCTTCAAGGTTAGAAGTAATAGCAAGGATAACATTCTCCCAAGATTTAGGTAAAGAACAAAGTAGAAGTATACATTTATCTTCCTCTTCAATTGTAGCATCTACGAAATCAAGTTGACTCAAAAGTGAATTAAAATTATTCAAATGCTTTGCAATAGAATCACCCTCTTTTAATAATTTGCCTCAAGTCCTCTGCAATTATCTTTCAAGCTTCCTTGCAATTTGCATTTTCTTTCAAGCTAAGAAGGGTGAGATACTTGAAAATGGGTTTGATACAGAGGAACAAGAGAATCTATTTTCCTATGCAAAAATGGGAAAAGCCCTCACAAGATCTCCTTCAATTGAATTTGTTGGCAGAGGTCTTAAAAGTCTATAATGATGAGGTAGAAAATGCTATAGTGGTGGTCTGCGGTTGAGAGATGCTTCAATTTCCTTGGACCATTTATCCCTCTTAGGTAGTGTCCCATTTTATCTCAAACTTGATGGATTTGCTTCAAAATGCGGACCTAGTAAGGAATCTGGGAATTATCTTTGTTTAGGGGCTCTTTTTTTCTGTTGATAAGTTCAATGAAGCACTGGAAGAATATGACCTCCATAAGGGAAAAACACCAGTTGGAGGTCTATTTATGCATAAGGATCTCAATCGTTGCCCTGCAATATATTGTGTTTATAGCTCTTTCCTTCACAGGCCTCAAAATAATTGCATTGTGTCAATTCAAAATAGTCTTCACTGCCACGCTGGTGAATTGGTTAATGAATTAGAGGATGATGCCAGAGATGTTTTCTAGGCACTATTCTTTTTAGTGCATCGACATCCTCCTCCACCACCTCCTGTTGCTGATTATGAAGATCCAATTGAACCTACTCATCAAGGTTTCCTTTTTGAATATTTGAATTCTATAAACTAATTTTGGTTCTATGTTTATATAGTGTTTCTACTATCTAAATGTTTATTGTTTGCAAATATATTGTATACATCTATAAGGATTTGTAGAGGATTATAATATTCTCCTCTTTTTGTTATAGTTCCTTCTCTATTTTGTCTTGGTGAGAAGGCAGTATGGGTATATTTGGTCACTAGATGACTGATTTTTTTGTAAAGGGGTTGCATCCATGCTTACTCTACCCAGGAACCTTCATGCACAGGCTAATTGTAATAGCTTTGTAATATATTTTTTAATATAATATAATATATTTTAGGTGCTATGCACATTTTACCTAAAAAAAGAATCACCCTCTTTCATTTTAACTAAAAATAATTTCCACTTTAAATAAAGCTTGTCTACCATGCTCTTAAATTGATAGATCTCACCCAATCGCTTCTAGAGTTTGAAGGCAGTCTCTTCCTTCGAGACATTCAAAAGGACAAAATCTACAAAACATAGTTGGATGGTTCCCCGTGCCTTCTTATCCAACCTTTCCCATTCTTCCACACTCACATCATTGGACTTCTTCTCTTTCGTAGCAGCTAACCACTGGTTTCTTTCCTCAAGAAAATCCTCCATCTTCAGCTTCCACAATTCATACCCCGTACCGTTGAACTTTTCAATGTCCAAATGAGAGGTTGAAGTAGTGGATTGAGCCATGAATACTACACAAGATCTAAAAAATACAACTAAAACTCCCACTGTAGCTAAACAACCTTCACACTACCATCCAAGAATGAAAATTGGTCAGGCTTTGATATCAAATGTTAGAAATGAAGGCAACAACTACCCAAATGGAAATCTGATTACAATATGTTTATGATTTAAAGCAGTGTAATATGAATAGAGATTCCATATAGAAATGAAATCACAACACATGAATAAACACCATAGAAGAATAAACCACATAACATAGTATGTAACGAAAAGAGGCTCAAGTTGCATTATCTTCAAAATCTAAAATACATAATACATGCACTTCCTCTATCTCTCCAACCTTCAATCTAGTAGAACCTGTGTACAAAACTTATGAGATCTAAGATATACATAACACATACAAGACAATGTATTTATAGAGGTTTTCCAATCCCCAAACTATGCATCCACTTTCTCTCACCTTGGATACTCCAAAATGCAACATTAAATGACCTCTTACAAGCTCATGCCACTTGTCAATAGTCAACCATGCAAACTTGGGTGCCCATAGACAAGAATAGACAATTACAGGGTAATAAATGTTGTCATAACCATCATAGATTCCATCATAACACCCCTCAAACCGTATCTTTCCAATATGGGCTCCTAGAGCTAAGTATAGTAACTTACAAGCAATAAGTATCTCTCATAAGTTGTCATATTGTCATAGAATATTATGACAACTTACATTTGTCATAGATTTTCTTACAACCTCTTACCAACTTTATGATGGGTGTCATAAATACCAAAAAATAGTAGATTCCTTCAAAGTGGTGCCTACCCTCAATTAATCTTGATTTTTACAATTACCATCAATAAATGTTACTTCATAACTACCTCCGGTAAGTCCATAACTTACCGATGGAGTAACTCTATAATTACCATCCCTAATAAATAATATTTACCACTGCTGGTGAAACTTGTAGATACCTTATGGGTGATTTAGAAACAATATTATAAATAATAATTACAAGGATTTATAAGTTTAATGGCACTTAAATCCTAATAGTACAAACAATCTCTCACAAACAGAGTAAAGGAGAAAAGCCAATAGGAGAAAACCCCTCTTGAAAAGAGAGGAAAATAAAAAAGTGAAAGAAGTGATAGAAGGAAGGAGTCAACATGACCCCCCAAGGACTACTTATGTCACAAATATATAATCAATTACCACCATAGGAGAGAAAGAATGAGATGATAGATCCCCCCACAAAGAAGTAGCTCCTATCCCAATGAATGCTCAAAGACAAAAAACAATCCACTGCCTAAAAACAACATTTCTCCCCTTGGGAAGAAACAAGTCCAATGGTGTATGTAGAAGCAACTCCAACAAACTAGATGAAAAGGGAATCCAAATCATTATGTGTGTCTCATAATCTTACCATCATAAGGCTCAATATCAATCTTCAATTCAACTTTTAAAATATCCCATAAGATATCTATTCTTGTTCTTGCTCAGTTTCTTAGTTCACTTTTTTCTTGATGCTCTTTTGAATTCTCATTTTTTAAATCAAGGATAGCATCATGCTCTTAAGCCTATCTGTATCCTCCTCAATTCTATAAATTCATGCAACATCTTCCAACTTGCTAAACCAAGCTTCTCCAACATCTTCTTCTCTGGTCATTCTAATTGCCCTTGTCTACTCTCTTGATCCAATTTGAAACTTAAAAAGTAATAGATCTCCAGTTATACTAAATCTAGTAGAGAGCATAAATTGAAGTTATCAATCAACAATTGAAAACTCCTACAAACTCTACTAACATGGACCTGCTTTGATACCATGTTATCCTAAAATAGGGTAGTGGTACCACTTACTACTCATCAACAACAAATTATACTTCAACAATCTTAAAATAACCTTCAATGAAATTATATTTCCACCTCAAATGGACACAATCCACAATCAAACATTTTCATGGAAGTTGCATACATGAAAGGAAAAAAGTAAACAAGAGCACAACCACATAAAGATACAAACACACCATAAAAACACAAGTGTT
The DNA here is from genome assembly GCA_027924645.1 of Cunninghamia lanceolata. Lineage (NCBI taxonomy): Eukaryota > Viridiplantae > Streptophyta > Pinopsida > Cupressales > Cupressaceae > Cunninghamia > Cunninghamia lanceolata. The sequence goes on along the minus strand of BSBN01001315.1, from coordinate 65,266 downwards.
ATACTTGAAGAAACCCTCTACAAGGAGAAAAACTCCAAAAGAGTGAGTATCAACTCCTCATGCCACTAGGTTTGAGTTCAATATTAGTGATTATAAATCCTATATGGTGAATATGAGATTCTATAATGAAACAACAATCTCAAAACCACCTATAACAATCTTTTTCATAAAACCCATGCTTGAAATAGACGTAAAATGGACAAAATGAAAGCTAGAACATGAGAGCTAACCTCCCCATCTATGTTTACAATAAACATATATCTTTCCTATAACTTCCTACATGCCAAAAAATGGAAGATCAAATGTTGAAAAGGTGATTTGAAATGTCAAAACCCTTCACATTCCGCATCAACTATGACAAATTTGTTGCTTCTACCATGGTGCAATTTAGTTTTTACTACAACATTTTTATATTCATTAGGTGATTTTATTTCACCACTCATGGAAACCAATATTTTTTCTAAAGTTGGGTTTCTACTTCATTTAGTCACCTACACTTCTATTTCAAGGCATCCTTGAGATGCTTCAAATCGTCCCAAACATGACTTTAATTAAAATACAAGCTTCTTGATAATAAAAACCACCAAACTCATGTCTCCATTGACTCCAAGGCATCTCTTTGGCAAAAAGTGGTAACTCATGATGTCTAATGGTCCAATATCTTGACCCAAGTTTTTGGATCAATCCCTCAATGTATGTGGAAACAATTTAGCCAACAACTTATCTTCATACACATAATCTAAACTTGCAACTTGGAAAGATTGAAAATGTGTATTTGGGTCACCCTTTCCATTATCCATATCAAAGTATGGTGCCACAAAACCAAAAACTAATGGGTAAGTTGCTATCTCAAAATCTAGAGGAGTATGTTGTACTAGAATGTAATCATAGGTATCCTATCTACTAGCCCTAACATAAACCTTATGATTTACTCTCAAGAATTTATAATGGTGCATCAAAGGTGGAAATATAATTATTGTTGGTGGGAAGGTGATAAACAATGGGGGGTAAAAAGAGGATGGTAAAAATATGGCACTAAAAGGAGTGTAATAGGTGGTAGTTGGGATGCTAGTAGTGTAAGAAGGAAGTGTGACACTAGAAGGTATGACACTACTAGCATAACATGAAGATATAGAACTAGTAGGATAAGAGGAAAGGATGGAATCAGAAGGGTGAATGTGGTAAGGAGGTGGGAAACTATTAAGGTGAGAACTATTTATGATACTAGATGAAGGAATATGATAAGTAGGTACCATACCATACTAGTAGGGACATCATGAGAAATATTAGATGTAAGGTGGCAATGGAGGAACATGCTTGGGGAAGTGGGAGAAAGATAAACCATGTAAAGATCTTGAAGACCTAACCTTAGCACCAATGACTTGAAGAATCTCTGGACCAATGGGCTTATCAATCAATAACTTGTGAAGAGCATCTACCAATTGTGTAGGAGAAACAAAACTAATTGAATTGGCAATCTCATGAAAAATTATTTATGCAACAAAAGAAAAATCATGCCTATTTATTTATTCCAAGTGTGCCTCATAATCAAAATCATTCTCCTTATTATGATTACTATCCATGACACTATCAAGTATGTCATGAATATCTAAAATTTTGAGCCATTGTTGGATTGAAACAATGACTTCTTCTTAAAGGCAAAGTAGGATGGTGATGAAACTTTGGCACAAAATCAATACACAAATCCTAAAAAAAAGATAAAAATGATGAAACAAAGGAAAGGGTCTTAATATAAATCTAAAGAAATTAGTCTCAAATCTGAAAAATAAATTAAAATAAAAAAATAAAACCCTAAATCTAAGACCTAAAGGGGTGTAGGATCACATGTTCACCAAAATGAAAAGGAAAACAAATAATATTTTTCTAATTAATTTAGGTAAATAAATAAAAGAAGCATTGATCGATAAATACACTTAGAATTAATGATATGGGATTGGTAATACTATTGAAATAAATGCTCAAAAACAATACTTGACTCCAAGCTTGATGAAGATTCCTTGTGACAAATGTCGCTAATTGATTTGCAAATTTATTAGTTCTCTAAAAATGATCAGATGAATGCCTCTATACCAAAAAAAAATTATTTGTCATTCTAGTTCAACTCTATGACTTCATTGTAGCCCCAGATATGAAGTCTGTGTAGATATGAACCTTGCACGTGGAAATGATTTACAATAAAATTAATTTCTAGAACTTTCTCACTTTGATATCTAGATTTTGCTACCTACACTGGGTGTTGTCAATAGACCCTATTTTAGAGTCTACTAGGTAAGAAATATTCTCCTTTGATAAAACCAATGTTGTTGATTCAATGGTTTAGTATAACTAATTGAAGATAGCAAGCAAGCATGTAGTGATGCCTAGGATGATAATGTAAGCTAATGATGGAATGTTCATGGTCTGGTATGCCCCTTAAGTGATAATGTAAATTGCAATCAAAGCTTGTGTATTGGATCTTCATTAATGGATTAAAGTGAATTAGGGTTTGTCCTTTTAAACAACACCCTAGGACACAAGTTAATGATTTTTGCATTTAAGTCTATTCACAATGACTAGTTAAAGGGAGTTGGCATAGGCCTATTATAGAGTAAATTGTGTACACTAGCATTTTACACTTAGTTTAGCACCTAGGTGGACCTAAAATGTTTACACTTGTTAATCAAGACCTATTTTAACACCTTTTTGAACATTAAATGATTAATTCTCATGATAAAACCTAAAAAAATAACTATGAGACCGACCTAAGAGCACCTTAAGTGACTTGTGCCAGGGTTTTTGGGCTAAAGGACAAGGGTGCCCAAGCACCTTGGTCCCCCATTTAGCCCTGACCTATTTTATAGGAATGTCAGCTTAAGGCATCTTAAGTGGTTCCTCTTGTCGGCCTTATTTGGTTTTATTCATCATTTGTAAGCAATAATGCATATAAAATAAAGTTAGTTTATTCATTTGAAGATCTCTAAGTTCTCTAAGCAACCTAGGCACTCTTGCACTCTCTTGTTGAAATTAGGGTAGACAATTGAGAGGGGGCGGTGAATCAGTTGTCACAAAACTTTATTTGTTGCTGCATTTAATCTTCTTTACCAATTATTAACAGATTAATGATATAATCATGAAAGCATGAATCAACAACACATGAGTAGAAACATAATCAACACACATAACACCAGGATTTTTACGTGGAAACCCGGTTAAGGGAAAAACCACGGTGGGGGTTAACCCAAAATATTTATTCTCTATTAAAAGAATAGAAAAATAGGAAGGCACTTGCCTTCGAGCACACTACCCAGAGCTCACTTCTCCAAGAGACTCACTGTCTACAAAATCATTCACTTGATTAACACTGAAAGGTTGAACTAAGAAACAACATCTTCTCCATGCCAAGGTTCAGTTCCATTTAAGCTCACAACACCTCTGCTCTGCTCCCAAACACTTCTTCTCTACCTCCGCATCTTTACTACTCTACCTTTGGACCTTTCTTAGAATCTTATCATTTTCACTCAAGGACAACTTTTTCACAACTCAACTACAAGTATTTATACACTACATCAACCTTGGAATGAACATCAAGGTTGGCATTACAAACATTCACAAAAAGACTTGACTTAATACAAAATGCTATATGTGGACCACTACACTGTTGGCCAAACATAGCTGGGACTCAAATCTTCCTCAAACAACACGCCACACTCCATATAACTTCTCTTAGATCATCCGCAACACACATGAAGCATCCGATCGGCCAAGACTGGAAAGAACAACAACACCCAAGGAGAAATCTTCAACTACGAGCTCAATCCTCAATACAGACCACCAATACAATAGGCACACGATCTAGAGACCTCCACAAGTATAATGAAATCAACAAGAACAAATCACTAGAATCACTTTCATCTTCACACGGGAACTTAAGAACAGTAAATGTCATGACTGTCACACTAGAAAGATTGCTTGCAGACCTCCAAACCACAAATCACTTGAGTTGAGGATACACACCAATATCCCAAACATAACTCTAGATCCACAGACCATAATATTCCAATGCAGAGCAATCCGGACCAAATTCTTGTCATTCTGTTACCTCTGAACAACTGTAGAACCCAGTTCTACTTAGATGACCATAACTTCACCAATCCTCCATGCAGACCTCTCAAATCTTAACTGGAGCAACTTCAGACAATCCTCTACAAAACCCTTAAGTTTGTATACTCTGAGCTTTGTCTCACTGGGAATGCGAAGCAATCTACTTTACTGAACTGCACTGTCTTCACTATCTCTGACAAAGAGATATGTTGACATCAATGACAACACATCATAGGCACATATTTGCAACAATCTCCCCCTTTGTCATTGATGGCAACATATGATGTGAAAAACTAATTCAACCATCAAGACAAGGACTTCTCCCCCTTTCTCTTATCACACCTGCAACCACTTTCTTCACTGCTCCCTCTTTCACTAGCAACTACTTACCCCTGAGTTTTTCACGTGACTTCTCTCCCCCTTTGACATCAATGGCAAAGGGCACATATTTGCAATCATCTCTCCCCCTTTTTATTTCTCAGATAAAACCAAACTAAAGTCCAGAATTAACATACTGACTACTCCCCTTGAGTAGCATCCCCTTAACACCAATCCAGATCACAAGATATGACTGTGAGTTCCACCAGACTAATGCACACTAGTGTACCTTAGTTCTGAACAAGAGGGGTAATAACCCCTAGCTTCCCTCTGAGATACTCAAAAGTGTCCTTAGGTAGAGGCTTAGTGAAGATATCTGCAATATGATCCTTTGAAGAAACAAACTCCAATCTGACTTCATTCTCATTTACCTTCTCTCTTAAAAAGTGAAACTTGATGGATATGTGCTTTGTCTTTGAATGAAACACCAGATTTGTTGAGATGTTTATTGCACTTGAATTATCACAAAAGATTGTAACAGGCTCTTCAAACACAATTTTGATATCCTTCAACATTTGCTTCATCCACACAACTTGAGTACAATTACTTGTTGTTGTTATATACTCTGTCTCTATAGTAGACATAGATATTGCCTCCTACTTTTTGCTCAACCAAGAAACCAATCTCTTTCCCAAGAAAAATGCACCACCACTAGTACTCTTCCTGTCATCCACATCTCCTACCCAATCAGCATCTGTATATGCATGAAGAGTGAAATCATCATCCTTAAGATACCATAAGCCATAATCAGATGTTCCCTTCAGATATCTGAAAATTCTTTTGACTGCTACAACATGATATTCTCTAGGATCAGCTTGAAATCTAGCAACAAGGCCAACTACATTCATAATATCAAGTCTGGTATGAGTCAGATAAAGCAGTCTTCCAATTGATCTATACCTTTTCTGATCTACCTTAGGGAAATCATCATGTTTACTCAACTTGCATCTGTTTATCATAGGAGTACCCACTGGTTTTGAATCCTCCATTCCAAACTTTTTCAACAACTCTTTTACATACTTAGACTGAGATATGAAGATACCCTTATCTGACTGAATGATTTCAAACCCAAGAAGAAATTCATTTCACCAATCATGGACATCTCAAATTCACTTTGCATCTGATCAGCAAATTTTTTACACATGCTCTCATTTCCACCAAAGATGATATCATCAAAAAATACCTCAACAAACAAGATGTGTTCATGATCAATATTGAAATCAACAAATATCTCAACAATCAGAATATTATTATGATCAATCTTGAAGTAAAGATTACTATCAGAAGTGCCTTTATTATATCCTAGCTTTAGCAGATACTTATCTAATCTTGCATACCAGGCTCTTGGGGCTTGTTTAAGTCCATACAATGCTTTTCTTAATCTACAAACCATATCTCGTTGATCAGACAACTGGAATCCTTCCGGTTGGTCAATGTAGACTTCTTCTTCCAACTCTCCATTCAGGAATGCTGACTTGACATCCATCTAGTAAACTTTGAAATCTTTGTAAGTAGCAAAGGCAAGAAATAATCTGACTGCTTTGATTCTTGCCACCGGAGCAAAAGTTTCTTCAAAATCAATTGCCTCTACCTAAGAATATCCTTTGCACACCAATCTTTCTTTGTTTCTCCCAACTTCACCATCTTCATTCAATTTATTCTGAAAGACCCATTTAGTTCCAATTACATTTTTGTTTTCAGGTCTAGGAACAAGATCCCAAGTATGATTCTTTTCAATTTGCATTAATTCTTCTTCCATTGCTTTTACCCAACTTTCATCATTAAAAGTTCCATTCACTAATTTTGGTTTAATTTTTGAAATCAAACAATACTCTTCTTGTTCTTTAGCAATTTTTCTTCTAGTTTGAACACCTTTATTTCTATCTCCTATAATCTGATCTTCAGAATGATTCAACCTTACATACCTGGGAGTTTTGGGATTTTCTTGAACTTCTGATTCTTGAACTTGTTCCTCAACATTTGCACTAGCTTCTTGAGTCACTAGATTCTCCGGAGCAATCTGAATCTGAGTTTGATTTTGAACTTGCTTTCCTTGGTTTAGACTTTCATTTTGATCATCTAATTCATATCCACAAGACTTGGAAGGTCTCTCCTTGCTTTCATCAACATTGACATTACCACTTTCAACAATCCTTTTTAATCTCTTGTTAAAGCACCGATATGCCTTGCTTTGATTAGAATAACCCAGAAATATCCCTTCATCACATCTTGCATCAAACTTGCCTAGATCTTCAACTCTCCTGATAGCATTTACTACCGAAAACTCTGAAGTATTTCAGAGTAGGAGCATACCAAACCACAGTTCATAAGGTGTTTTACTAGTATTACCTTTGATCTGTACCCAGTTAAGAGTGTAGATAGCAATACTCACAACCTCTCTCCAATAGACATGTGGAACATTTGCCTCCATCATCATGGTTCTAGAAACCTCTTGAATAGTCTAGTTCTTTCTTTCCACAACTCCATTCTGCTGATGAGTTCTAGGAGTAGATAAATATCTTCTTATTCCATGCTCTTCACAAAATGCATTAAACTCACCAGAGGTAAACTCTCCACCTCTATCAGATCTCAGACACTTTATTTTCACACCAATCTCATTCTCCACCTTAGCCTTGAACACCTTGAATCTATCAAGAGCCTCTAATTTCTCTCTCAAGAAAGTGACCAACATCATTCGGGAGTAATCATCAATCAACAACATAAAGTATCTGTCTCCTTGCAAGCTCCTAACTCTGGCAGGACCACACAAATTAGTGTGCACAAGTTCCAACAATCCATTTGAAAATTGTTCTTTATTTTTTAATGTAGCTCTATTCTGTTTTCCCAACTGACATTCCTTATGGTGGTGCCTACATAAACATTCAAGTTTCAAACATTTAAATATGCAGGCCCCTTCCCAAAAAAGCCAAAAAATTCCAACACTCTCAGTCTCTGCAATTGAAAGTATGCATTTGCGAGTTAGAAAAGACTATCGCCCTTTGAAGAAATGGGTCAGATGCATAAAAAATGCATATTGGGTCATAGTTTTAGAGACCCTAAATGTTTCTAAGTGTGGCAGTGAGGGTCAAAAATGTGCTTGTGCTGTGGGATCCGCCATGTGTTGAGCCCCAGTTTATTGCCACACCTTCGCTTTTGAATGCTTCCCGCGGAGCGTGCCACGTGTCAGCAGTGGAGGCTACCCCTTAAAGTTTCAAGAATGCACGGAAGGCACCAAGTGTCAGCTTCCGCCGAAGCTTCAAAAGAGTTTCCTAAAGTTTCAAGAGTGTCGTGAAAGGCACCACGCGGAGGCACCCGAAAGACTCTAAAAGTTTCACAGTCTCCGCCAAAGGCTTCGAAGACCCTTAATGTTTCTCAAAGCAATGCGGAGCTTCCCATGTGTCGCTATCCACTTGAGTTTCTAAAAAGTTTCTAAGCTGCCGCGGATAGTGCCACGTGCCCCTTGTGGTTGCCGCGGAAGCCGACAAGTGTCGGTCTCCGTAATAGTTTCTACATGTTTCAATATGTGGCGAAGTGTAGGTGGGTCCTAGTAAAAGGAGTTGCTACTGCGGATGTTGCCAAGTGGCAACCTCCGCCTGAGTTTCGAGGGACCCTTTCAAAGTTTCTGAGTATGGCGAGCGGGAGGTTGTGGGCCCCGTTTCTTAATGTGTCTCGTGTTTCAAATGCCACGGATTGCGACAAGTGTCACCTGCAGGGGCCACTTAAGTATAATGACACAGTATGTTTCATAAGTATTGCGGATGGTGCCAAGTGTCGGCATCCGTGTGAATCTCAATTGTTTCAAATGTTTCTCAAGTGTAGCACGGAAGGTGCCAAGTGTCGGCACCCATAGGAGTTTCAAGGAGGGTCTTTGTGTTTCAGGGGAGCCTGCAGAGGCCACCACGTATCTTGATGGTTGAAACGATGGATGCCGCCATCTGTCCCCTTTTTGAAAAGCAAGTATTGAGCTACGGAAAAGTCAGCGATGGAAACTTGAAGTGTCTGCATGGCACGATTTAATTGGTGGGTGACTTTTCAGCATTTTTTGGGGCCGTTGGATCTCAGTGATGGGCTTTAGATCGATGGCCACGTTTTGAGCTTGCAGCAAGGGTTTTTTTCTCGAGTTTCTGCGGCCATTTTTGGTGGGAGAAACTTCTTAGGCACGCAACTGCTGCATCCCGATGCTGTGAGCTAGTTTGCCATTAATGGCGAGGTTGCACAGAGGTATGGGTTCATGATGGACAGGTCAACTACCACATTTAAGAGAAAATCTTCAGGCGGCGGCCCAGATCCCGATCTCACCTACTCTGTCCTCTGTTTCTGGCTGTTGCATTCAATTTTGAGAGCCATTTTTCTGATGCATTGTATCTGGCAAATTTTTGATGTGCCATGTAATTAATTCATTGAGTACATAGTTTTGCTAAAAAAGGCAGATTGTGTCACTCATTTTAGGTTGTTGAAAGACTTGGGCATTCTTTTGTGTAAATAATGAAGAACAAGGCATGAACTTGGTTGTTCCATCCCATTTTGGAGTTTATGTGTTGAACACGAGTGTGTTTTGCACATATTTTTAGTTTCAGTGTTGATTTATATGAAAAATGCTTATTGCATGTGTCTATCTGCTTGTCTCCATTTGCTGCATGTTATTCTCCTTCTTTTGAATCTGGTTGCTAAGGGTTTCATAGATTCTAGGGTATAGATATCTATACTGCATGCTTGATCTATAACTTCCATTCAAGGAGTGGATTAAACTGTTTTAGGTCAATGCATAGAGAAGGTTGCATGTTAGCAGGGATATCTATAAGTAGAGGCAGTTAGATATCCATTCTTGGGTGATGTTTGTAAGCCAAGCATCAAGTCCAACCCCCTGAAACTTGAGTGAAAGTTGCAAACCATCTACTGTATACATCTAGTTGACTCCTTGCCCAATGGATAGGCACCAGTCTATTTCTGGGTTAGTAGTTATGAGCCAAAACCCCTTGTCTTGCATCCAGGACATTATGTCCACCCATCTCATCACTTCCACCTGTTAGTTATAGGAGTAGGATTAGGACCTCCTGCATACTCTCGACCCAACCAGACACATATGTCCAAGAATGTTGCCAACCTTGTGATCTATCATGCAGATCTTGGTCCATACATGATAGTATTCTGCCTGTTGTTGTCAAGTTAGATCTTTCTATCTTTGAGCTAGTCAAGGTTACATCTTGAGTTATAGGGATACCCCCCTTGGTGCGACAGAACTAGAAGTGAAGGAGAGGCAGCTCACGCAACCTCCCGTAATCTGTTGGCCAAATCTACCTATGCATTGGAGCTAGCAAACCCTCTGCAGATTTGGTAACCAACAGATTTTGGCGACTCCGTTGGGGAAGGATTGATAAAAAAGGAATGTATTTGTGGCCCATCCAAGTCACTAACAAAATGATGCTCTACTGGTGGAATGAACCTAGAAAAGTAGCTTTCAGCTATTGAAAATTTTGTCCTCTCTAGAGAGGTGGTGACTCTGCAAAAAAGATCTTAATGCACATGAAAAGTAGATGTATGTTATTTGATGAAAGATGTTCAGATTTCTGCATCTGGATGAGAAAAGGTACCTAGCTTCTTCCCCTTTATATTTGTTGTTTGTTGCATAAGTTAGATGCCAAGGGAAGCCTTAGGTCTTAGGCAGACAAAGGATGTCTAAAAGTGAGTTTTTTGTGAATCCAAATATGTATTATCCAATACTCAGTCAAAAGGGGGATGATTTGTTGGATAAAAGAATAGAAGAGATAAAAAATAGGTTGATATTCTTAGAGGCTAGGCAAGCCCAGTTAAAAAGTAGTAACCATGTTGTGTCTGCCAGTCAGAAGGCTAAACCTCTTCTCAGCCCTCTTGATCCTCAGTATGACCTTGAGATCATGGCATCTTGTGAAGATAAAAGTGAAAATGAAAAGATATCAGTTGAGGATGCCAGTGAAAGAACTAATGAGGACTCCCATTGCAAGGTTGAGGTGTCTGACCATGAAAGAAATAATGATGTGGTTATGGACAGAAATGAACATCTTTTTGAATGGGTTTGTGGAGATAATTGTGAGTACTGTGCTCAAGATAGAGAAGAAGTAAACAAACGGGCTAATACTCCTCCACAGAGTGAATCCATTGGTGATGAAGATGCATGTTCTGTTGTCCATGAACAAATGGCATACCATGATGAGGCTGAGACACCTAGATCACCCATTTATGACACATATGGTGATGAGGATCTGTCTGAGTATGGTGAGGATTTAGACACTGTTTTTGACTTGGATTCTGTTTCTCATCCTAATGAAAGAGAAGCCAACATACATTAGGTAAGTGATTGTAAAAATGTCCCTGATTGTAAAGAGGTGTCAGAGCCTGATCTTTTCCAGTTTGGTGCTACTGATGGTTGTGTACATGATGTACACAATTTTGATTTTGAAAGCTTTTCTTTTGATGTGCCAGCATATGATACAATGAGCCCTGATCTTCCTAGCTGTGTGGTGGACTTTGAGTGTTTCTAGTTTTCTATCCAGCTAGGAGATCATTTTATAATGCGTACTACTGATGCAGATGATAATAAGTGTTACATACCATTTGAGTATGCATTGTTTGAAAAAATTGACACCCACATGTCACATGATGCTGAAGGTTGTCTGCATAGGGGTGACAGTGACAAGCTAGATCAGAGAGTTAAATATGTAGATGGCAAGGTTTATTTGTGGGTAAGTCATGATAGTATCTCCAGGCTTGATCCAGTGAATGCAAATGAAAACAAGGTGTTTGATAAGGGGAGATATAGGTTTTTCTTTTCTTGGTGGCCTTAGGCCATCAAGTTTGTTTGTTGATGCAGGTCGGTGTAGTATTTGACTATGTACCTAATGGATAAGGGACTGGTCTGCATCCCAGAGATCTGAGATTCTCGCCATGCCTGCAAGAGGCATGCGTCCCCAGACAGAGCCACTGGTGGTGCCTGCATAAACATTCAAGTTTTAAACATTTAAATATGTAGGCCTCTTCCCAAAAAATCCAAAAAATTCCAACACTTTCGGCCTCTGCAATTGAAAGTATGCATTTGCGAGTTAGAAAAGACTATCGCCCTTTGAAGAAATGGGTCAGATGCATAAAAAATACATATTGGGTCACAGTTTTAGAGACCCTAAATGTTTCTAAGTGTGGCAGTGAGGGTAAAAAATGTTCCTGTGCCGCGAGATCCACCATGTGTTGAGCCCCAGTTTATTGCCGTGCCTTCACTTTTGAATGCTTCTTGCGGAGCATGCCACGTGTTAGCAGCGAAGGCAGCCCCTTAAAGTTTCAAGAATGCGTGGAAGGCACCAACTGTCAGCTTCCACCGAAGTTTCAAAAGAATTTCCTAAGGTTTCAAGAGTGCCGCAGAAGGCACCACATGGAGGCACCTGAAAGACTCTAAACGTTTCACAGTCTCCGCCAAAGGCTTCGAAGACCCTTAATGTTTCTCAAAGCAACACGAGCTTGCCATGTGTCGCTATCCTCTTGAGTTTCTAAAAAGTTTCTAAGCTGCCGCGGACAGCGCCACATGCCCCTTGTGGTTGCCACAGAAGACGACAAGTGTCGGCCTCCGTAATAGTTTCTACATGTTTCAATATGTGGCGAAGTGTAGGTGGGTCCTAGTAAAAGGAGTTGCTACTGCGGATGTTGCCAAGTGGCAACCTCCGCCTGAGTTTTGAGGGACCCTTTCAAAGTTTCTGAGTATGGTGAGCGGGAGGTTGTGGGCCCCGTTTCTTAATGTGTCTCGTGTTTCAAATACCGCGGATTGTGACAAGTGTCACCTGCGGGGGCCACTTAAGTATAAGGACATAGTATGTTTCATAAGTGTTGCGAACGGTGCCAAGTGTCAGCATCTGCATGAATCTCAATTGTTTCAAATGTTTCTCAAGTGTAGCATGGAAGGTGCCAAGTGTCGGCACCCGCAGGAGTTTCAAGGAGGGTCTTTGTGTTTCAGGGGAGCCTACAGAGGCCGCCACGTATCCTAATGGTTGAAACAGTAGATTCCGCCATCCGTCCCCTTTTTGAAAAGCAAGTATTGAGCTGCAGAAAAGTTAGTGATGGAAACTTGAAGTGTCTGCATGGCACGATTTAATTGGTGGGTGACTTTTTAGCATTTTTTAGGGCCGTTGGATCTCAGTGATAGGTTTTAGATCGACGGCCACGTTTTGAGCCTGTAGTGAGGGTTTTTTTTCTCAAGTTTCTTCGGTCATTTTTGGCGGGAGAAACTTCTTAGGCACGCAACTGCTGCATCCCGATGCTGTGAGCTGGTTTACCATTAATGGCGAGGTTGCACAGAGGTATGGGTCAATGATGGATAGGTCAACTACCACATTTAAGAGAAAATCTTCAGGCGGCGGCCCAGATCCTGATCTCACCTGTTCTATCCTCTGTTTCTGGCTGTTGCATTCAAATTTGAGTGCCATTTTTTTGATGCATTGTATCTGGCGAATTTTTGATGTGCCATGTAATTAATTCATTGAGTACACAGTTTTGCTATAAAAGGCAAACTGTGTCACTCATTTTAGGTTGTTGAAAGACTTAGGCATTCTTTTGTGTGAATAATGAAGAACAGAGCATGAACTTGGTTGTTCCATCCCATTTTGGAGTTTATGTGTTGCAGCACGAGTGTATTTTGCACATATTTTCAGTTTCAGTGTTGATTTATATGAAAAATGCTTATTGCATGTGTCTATCTACTTGTCTCCATTTGCTGCATGTTATTCTCCTTCTTTTGAATCTAGTTGCTAAGGGTTTCATAGATTCTAGGGTATAGATATCTATACTGCATGCTTGATCTGTAACTTCCATTCAAGGAGTGGATTAAACTATTTTAGGTCAATGCATGGAGAAGGTTGCATATAAGCAGAGATATTTGTAAGTAGAGGCAGTTAGATACCCATTCTTGGGTGATGTTTGTAAGCCAAGCATCAAGTCCAACCCCCTGAAACTTGAGTGAAAGTTGCAAACCATCTGTTGTACGTCTAGTTGACTCCTTGCCCAATGGATAGGCACCAGTCTATTTCTGGGTCAGTAGTTATGAGCCAAAACCCCTTGTCTTGCATCCAGGACATTATGTCCACCCATCTCATCACTTCCACCTATTAGTTATAGGAGTAGGATTAGGACCCCCTGCATACTCTCATACCCAACCAGACACATATGTCCAAGAATGTTGCCAACCTTGTGATCTATCATGCAGATCTTGGTCCATACATGAGAGTATTCTGCCTGTTGTTGTCAAGTTAGATCTTTCTATCTTTAAGCTAGTCAAGGTTACATCTTGAGTTATAGGGATACCCCCTTGGTGCGGCAGAACCAGAAGTGAAGGGGAGGCAGCTCACGCAACCTCCCATAATCTGTTGGCCAAATCTGTCTGTGCATTGGAGCTAGCAAACCCTTTGCAGATTTGGTAACCAACAGATTTTGACGACTCCGCTGGGGAAGGATTGATAAAAAAGGAATGTATTTGTGGCCCATCTGAGTCACTAACAAAATGATGCTCTACTGGTGGAATGAACCTGGAAAAGTAGCTTTCAGCTATTGAAAATTTTGTCCTCTCTGGAGAGGTGGCGACTCTGCAAAAAAGATCTTAATGCACATGAAAAGTAGATGTATGTTATTTGATGAAAGATGTTCAGATTTCTACATCTGGATGAGAAAAGGTACCTAGCTTCTTCCCCTTTATATTTGTTGTTTGCTACATAAGTTAGATGCCAGGGGAAGCCTTAGGTCTTAGGCAGACAAAGGATGTCTAAAAGTGAGTTTTTTGTGAATCCAAATATGTATTATCCCATACTCAATCAAAAGGGGGATGATTTGTTGGATAAAAGAATAGAAGAGATAAAAAATAGGTTGATATTCTTAGAGGCTAGGCAGGCCCAGTTAAAAAGTAGTAACCCTGTTGTGTCTGCCAGTTAGAAGGCTAAACCTCTTCTTAGCCCTCTTGATCCTCAGTATGACCTTGAGATCATGGCATCTTGTGAAGATAAAAGTGAAAATGAAAAGATATCAGTTGAGGATGCCAGTGAAAGAACTAATGAGGACTCCCATTGTAAGGTTGAGGTGTCTGACCATGAAAGAAATAATGATGTGGTTATGGACAGAAATGAACATTTATTTGAATGGGTTTGTGGAGATAATTGTGAGTACTGTGCTCAAGATAGAGAAGAAGTAAACAAACAGGCTGATACTCCTCCACAGAGTGAATCCATTGGTGATGAAGATGCATGTTCTGTTGTCCATGAACAAATGGCATACCATGATGAGGCTGAGACACCTGGATCACCCATTTATGACACATATGGTGATGAGGATCTGTCTGAGTATGGTGAGGATTTAGACACTATTTTTGACTTGGATTCTATTTCTCAACCTGATGAAAGAGAAGCCAACATACATCAAGTAAGTGATTGTAAAAATGTGCCTGATTGTGAAGAGGTGTCAGAGCCTGATCTTTTCCAGTTTGGTGCTGCTGATGGCTGTGTACATGATGTGCACAATTGTGATTTTGAAATCTTTTCTTTTGATGTGCTAGCATATGATACAATGAGCCCTGATCTTCCTAGCTGTGTGGTGGACTTTGAGTATTTCCAGTTTTCTATCCAGCTAGGAGATCATTTTACAATGCATACTGCTGATGTAGATGATGATAAGTGTTACATACCATTTGAGTATGCATTGTTTGAAAAAATTGACACCCACATGTCACATGATGCTGAAGGTTGTCTGCATAGGGGTGACAGTGACAAGCTAGATTAGAGGGTTAAATATGCAGATGGCAAGGTTTATTTGTGGGTAAGTTATGACAGTATCTCTAGGCTTGATCCAGTGAATGCAGATGAAAACAAGGTGTTTAATAAGGGGAGATACAGGTTTTTCTTTTCTTGGTGGCCTTAGGCCGTCAAGTGTGTTTGTTGATGCAGGTTGGTGCAGTATTTGACTCTGTACCCAATGGATAAGGGACTGGTCTACATCCCAGAGATCTGAGGTTCTTGCCATGCCTGCAAGAGACATGCGTCCCTAGATAGAGCCACTGGTGGTGCTTGCATAAACATTCAAGTTTCAAACATTTAAATATGTAGCCCCTTCCCAAAAAATCTAAAAAATTCCAACACTTTTGGCCTTTGCAATTGAAAGTATGCATTTGCGAGTTAGAAAAGACTATCACCCTTTGAAGAAATAGGTCAGATGCATAAAAAATGCATATTGGGTCACAGTTTCAGAGACCCTAAATGTTTCTAAGTGTGGCAGTGAGGGTCAAAAATGTGCCTGTGCCGCGAGATCCGCCATGTATTGAGCCCCAGTTTATTGCTGCGCCTTCACTTTTGAATGCTTCCCACGGAGCGTGCCACATGTCAGCAGCGGAGGCGGCCCCTTAAAGTTTCAAGAATGCACAGAAGGTGCCAAGTGTCAGCTTCCGCCGAAGTTTCAAAAGAGTTTCATAAAGTTTCAAGAGTGCCATGGAAGGCACCACATGGAGGCACCTGAAAGACTCTAAAAGTTTCACAATCTCCACCAAAGGCTTCGAAGACCCTTAATGTTTCTCAAAGCAACGCGGAGCTTGCCATGTGTCACTATCTGCTTGAGTTTCTAAAAATTTTCTAAGCTGCCGCGGATAGCGCAACGTGCCCCTTGTGGTTTCTATGGAAGCCGACAAGTGTTGGCCTCCGTAATAGTTTCTACATGTTTCAATATGTGGCGAAGTGTAGGTGGGTCCTAGTAAAAGGAGTCGCTACTACAGATGTTGCCAAGTGGCAACCTCCACCTAAGTTTCAAGGGACCCTTTCAAAGTTTCTGAGTATGGCGAGCGGGAGGTTGTGGGCCTCGTTTCTTAATGTGTCTCGTGTTTCAAATGCCGCGGATTGCGACAAGTGTCACCTGCGGGGGCTACTTAAGTATAATGACATAGTATGTTTCACAAGTGTTGCAGATGGTGCCAAGTGTCAGCATCCGCATGAATCTCAATTGTTTCAAATGTTTCTCAAGTGTAGCGCGGAAGGTGCCAAGTGTCGGCACCCGCAGGAGTTTCAAGGAGGGTCTTTGTGTTTCAGGGGAGCTTGCAGAGGCCACCACGTATCCTGATGGTTGAAACAGCGGATGCCGCCATCTGTCCCCTTTTTGAAAAGCAAGTATTGAGCTGTGGAAAAGTCAGCAATTGAAACTTGAAGTGTCTGCATGGCACGATTTAATTGGTGGGTGACTTTTCAGCATTTTTGGGGGCCGTTGGATCTCAGTGATGGGTTTTAGATTGACAGCCACGTTTTGAGCCTACAGCGAGGGTTTTTTTCTCAAGTTTCTACGACTATTTTTGGCGGGAGAAACTTCTTAGGCACGCAACTGCTGCATCCCAATGTTGTGAGCTGGTTTGCCATTAATGGCGAGGTTGCATAGAGGTATGGGTCAATGATGGACAGGTCAACTACCACATTTAAGAGAAAATCTTCAGGCGATGGCCCAGATCCTGATCTCACCTGCTCTGTCCTCTATTTCTAGCTATTGCATTCAATTTTGAGCACCATTTTTCTGATGCATTGTATCTAGCAAATTTTTGATGTGCCATGTAATTAATTCGTTGAGTACACAGTTTTGCTATAAAAGGCAGACTGTGTCACTCATTTTAGGTTGTTGAAAGACTTGGGCATTCTTTTGTGTAAATAATGAAGAACAGGGCATGAACTTCCATCCCATTTTGGAGTTTATGTGTTGCAGCACGAGTGTATTTTGCACATATTTTCAGTTTTATTGTTGATTTATATGAAAAATGCTTATTGCATGTGTCTATCTACTTGTCTCCATTTGTTGCATGTTATTCTCCTTCTTTTGAATCTAGTTGCTAAGGGTTTCATACATTTGAGGGTATAGATATCTATACTGCATGCTTGATCTATAACTTCCATTCAAGGAGTGGATTAAACTGTTTTAGGTCAATGCATGGAGAAGGTTGCATGTCAGCAGGGATATCTGTAAGTAGAGGCAGTTAGATACCCATTCTTGGGTGATGTTTGTAAGGCAAGCATCAAGTCCAACCCCCTGAAACTTGAGTGAAAGTTGCAAACCATCTGCTGTATACGTCTAGTTGACTCCTTGCCCAATGGATAGGCACCAGTCTGTTTCTGGGTCAGTAGTTATGAGCCAAAACCCCTTGTCTTGCATCTAGGACATTATGTCCACCCATCTCATCACTTCCACCTATTTGTTATAGGAGTAGGATTAGGACCCCCTACATACTCTCATACCCAACCAGACACATGTCCAAGAATGTTGCCAACCTTGTGATCTATCATGCAGATCTTGGTCCATACATGAGAGTATTCTGCCTGTTGTTGTCAAGTTAGATCTTTCTATCTTTGAACTAGTCAAGGTTACATCTTGAGTTATAGGGATACCCCCCTTGGTGCGACAGAACCAGAAGTGAAGGGGAGGCACCTCATGCAACCTCCTGTATTAGTTGGCTGAATCTTCCTGTGCATTAGAAGTAGCAAACCCTGATGCTGATTCAGAAGAAAAAACCAACACCTTACACATGCTATTAGCAGGTTTCACAAGCTTTGGAAGATCTTTCATAGCCTGAGTAGTACTTATCTTGACAATGTTATCAAAGTTTACATGACACATTCTCCTATGCCATAACCTAATCTGATCAATCTGAGCAATTAAGCAACTTTTACCAGTACCACTTAAATGAAAGATATTACCTCTAGTCTATGTACCAGATGCAATATCAATTTTGGAGCTTCCCAAAATTCTACATTTTTCATCCTTGAATCGAAGATCATACCCTTTGTCAACCAACTATCCAACACTGAGAAGATTATGCTTTAATCCTTCTATATACAAAACATCATTAGTGTCATTCTTACCATTAAGAGAGATGGATCCTCTGCCATGGATTCTACCAGCTGAATTGTCTCCAAACTTCACAATTCCACCTTCATATCTTTCCAAACTTACAAACTTTCTTTTATCACCAGTCATATGATGAGAACATCCACTATCAATCACCCACTCATCCTTTTCTTCAACCTGAGCATCCAAGGCACTTTCCACATTCACACAACTAGCAGATTCAGTAGACATCGGATCTTCTTCTTTGATAGCAATGAATACCCATTCATTTTTGGAGGTACTTCCCATTAGATTCATCATCTATGACTCCATTAGCAACTTCTTGGACATAGTAGCATTTCTTCTGAACCCTAGGTCTGTTAGGGTTTGTCTTTGAAACCCTCTCTGGACATCTTGAAGCAAAATGACCAATCTTATTGCAAGCAAAACATTTGAAAGGTAACTTTCCTTCATACATATCAAATCCTCTTGGTAATCTTTTGGCAATAAGGGCTTCAAGTTCTTCAAGATTAGATTCATCTTCTTCAAGTTCCCTCCTTGCCTTCTCATATCTAGTTAGTCTTCTTGAAGAGATTTCACCTAGATCAAATCTTTGCTTTCTGAAAACACTGGATTTAAATGTAGATTCTGATTTAGGAAGAGAATCACCAAACTCACTCATTTCAAATGCTGAAAGCTTGCCAACCAACTGATCCCTTGTAACATCTGTCACAGTCCTGATCTCCTCAATAGCAGCAACTCTGTGCTTGTATGAAACAGGTAAGGATCTGAGCACCTTGCCAACAATCTCTGATTCTTCTAGTTTTCCACCAGCACACCTGATACTATACACAAGTTCATTCACCTTCTACATGTAGGAAGTGATGTTTTCATCTTCACTCATTCTTAAACTTTCGTATCTACTCTTCAAGCTCTGTAGCTTAGCACATTTGACATATGCATCACCTTCATACAGAGTTTCCAACTTCTTCTAGATTTCATGAGTGGTTTGCAATTCCAAGACATTTGTCATTTTGTATCAGTTAGGGCACTCAACAATGCTTCCTTAGCCCGAATGTTGTATTCAGCTTCTTTGATTTGATCTGGAATTGTAGGACCATTCTGCGGAGGAGTATACTTAATATTAGTTATCAACCAATAAGGATCACCCATGCATTGCAAATGACATTCCATGCAATTCTTCCAAAGGGAGTAATTTGTTCCATCAAATCTCAGACTATCCTTGTATGTCGACTTCCTGGATCTCCTCAAGCGGTCAAGCTTCTTTTAGAGGAATCGAGTCTGATACCAATTGTTGAAATTAGGGCAGACAACTGAGACGGGGGGTGAATCAGTGGTCATAAAACTTTATCTGTTGCTACATTTAATCTTCTTTACCACTTATTAATAGATTAATGATATAATCATGAAAGTATGAATCAACAACACATGAGCAAAAACATAATCAACACACATAACACCAGGATTTTTACGTGGAAACCTAGTTAAGGGAAAAACCATGGTGGGCGTTAACCCACAAGATTTATTCTCTGTTAAAAGAATAGATAAATGGGAAGTCACTTGCCTTTGGGTGCACTGCCCAGAGCTCACTGTTCCAAGAGACTCCCTATCTACAAAATCATTCACTTGATTAACACTAAAAGGTTGAAATGAGAAACAACATCTTCTCCATGCCAAGGTTCAGTTCTATTTAAGCTCACAACACCTCTGCTCTGCTCTCAAACACTTCTTCGCTACCTTCGCATCTTTATTGCCTTTCCTCTTCTGCTCTTCCTCTTCTTCTGCTCTGCCTTTGGACCTTTCTTAGAATCTTATCATTTTCTCTCAAGGACA
The DNA here is from genome assembly GCA_027924645.1 of Cunninghamia lanceolata. NCBI lineage: Eukaryota > Viridiplantae > Streptophyta > Pinopsida > Cupressales > Cupressaceae > Cunninghamia > Cunninghamia lanceolata. Next base: position 45,088 of record BSBN01001315.1, on the reverse strand, counting down.
ACTTTTTCATGACTCAACTACAAGTATTTATACACTAGATCAACCTTGGAATGAACATCAAGGTCAGCATTACAATCATCAACCATTGGAATAATCTCCAAGGTCGGCATTACAAACATTCACAAAAAGACTTGACTTAATACAAAATGCTATATGCGGACCACTACACTATCAGCCAAACATAGCTGGGAATCAAATCCTCCTTGAACAACATGCCACACTCCATAGAACTTCTCTTAGAACATCTGCAACACGCATAAAGCATCCGGTCGCCCAAGACTAGAAAGAACAACAACACCCAAGGAGAAATCTTCAACTACGAGTTCAATCCTCAATGTGGACCACCAAAACAATAGGCACATGATCCAGAGACCTCCACAAGCACAATGAAATCAACAAGAACAACTGCACCACCTCAAATCACCAGAATCACTTGCATCTTCATACGAGAACTTAAGAATAGTAATTGTCATGACTGTCACACTAGAAAGATTGCTTGCGGACCTCCAAACCATGAACCACTTGAGTTGAGGATACACACCAACATCCCAAACATACCTCTAGATCCATAGACCATAATATTCCAATGCGGAGAAATCCAGACCAAATTCCTGTCATTTTGTTACCTCTGAACAACTGCAAAACCCGGTTCTACTCAGATGACCATAACTTCACCAATCCTCCATGCAGACCTCTCAAATCTTAACTAGAGCAACTTCAGATAATCCTCTACAAAACCATTAAGTCCGTAGACTCTGAGCTTCGTCTCACTGGGAATGCAGAGCATCTACTTTACTTAACTGCATTGTCTTCACTATCTCTAACAAAGAGATATGTTGACATCAATGACAACACATCATAGGTAGATATTTGCAACATCTCTCTTCTTCTCTTTCATGCTCTCTACTCTTCTCTAAAGCTCTCTATTGTGGATTATTGTTGCAACACTAACTTATTGCAGGTCTCATGAAGATCTTTCTACTTCTTTGGACTACACCAACTTTTTGAGTCAAGTTGTGATGCTGCATCAAGTATGCTAGGGTTTCCATGCTCATGGTGACTTCTTTCCTTCATGCTTTGTTCTAGCATTCCATTCTACTTTAGATTTGCCTCTACCCTCCTAGGGAACACACTCTTTATCTATCATCTTTGTTATTGTCAAGGTGGAAATACCATTCACGGAGCTTGACTTAGGTAAGATCCTAAATAGTACCCAACCTTCTCCTCTTTCCTTGTGTGCAGTTCAGAGAAGTAGGTTTATGAAGGTGATCTCCGGGAAGAAGACAGAGCTTGCAGGTACAAACATTGTGAAAGTATCAGTTTCTACAAACCCTAAAAAAGGCCTAGGGTGCCCAATCACCCTAGTCCTCAGTGTTTCTACTCCTAGATCTAGGTTCTGATTTGATCTCTAATCTCTTCTATTGATTTAGTTTATGGGTTTTTGCTTCTGACAATCTGTTATGCTCCGATCTTTGTCAAGTAGGGTTTCATGTTTTGCCCTAGCTTGAATGGTTGGATTTTGCTTATCCTTCTTTATACAACAAAGGGACAAATCCTCTATAGTTTGGCTCTCCTTCTTGGGTAGAATCCAAGCTTGGGTTGTGTCCTAATGTTGAATGGAAGAGGGTTTGACCTAGTTTAACCTATGTTGAACACACTAGGATACTGAGAGGGGGGATGAATCGATATCCAATCAAACTTAAAATCCTCTGGAGTAGATTAAAACTTAAACATTACATCATTAACATAAACATGAAAGATGAACACAATGCACATCAACACATAACACTATATATATGTGGAAAACCCCAAACGGGGAAAAACCATGGTGAGGATTAACTCACAATGTATGAAGCTCACTGCTATAAAGTTACAACTTTCTTTTAGGGCTACAACCCAAGGAGGCTACTACTCTCTGTTGACTTTGTTTTAGGGTCACTCCCAAGGAAGCTACTACTCCTTGAAGACTTTCTTTTAGGGTCACTCCTAAGGAAGATACAACTCCCTATAGACTTTGTTTTAGGGCTACAACCCAAGGAAGCAACTACTCCCTAAACTGAGAATGAACTCAGAAAGGATTACAATATGACAATCCTTCTACTGCCTAAAAATTGGCATTGAAGCTCACACCTTTGATGATTGCAATTATACTTCTGATAATTGGATCAATTAGGCACACTCTTCACTTCCCTCCTATCATATAAATATATTCAAGATGAATCAGGAAAGCCCTTATTGCTTCTGCCCTTTCTCCTTCAGTCGCACATCATAATGCATATCATGTTCATACTCTACTCTATAAACAATCATATACTCATTTTCATAATCATACCTCACCTACACCAACTAGGTTTACAATATATACATGACATTACATTGATTTCATTACAATTTGGCCAATACAACAAGAATATTAAATTTTACAAGTCGGCCAGAGATCACACAACATGAAGCATGCCTAGGGCAAGCCCTATCATGAACTACAAGCTACTCTAGAAAGAAACACACACCTTGCGGACCTAAAACATGCTTAGTCTGATCATAAACATCCTTCTCAACATCATCCTTCAACGAATAACATCCACATGCTTCACAAATTTGAATTAGGTCACCCTTAAACAAGAAAACATGAAGCATGTAGCACATCGAATTTCACAATCTTGGCAGTACTCATGAATGATTAAACATTAGTTTTTCTTCTTCCAGATGAATTGGAAAGATGTACACAACATCTCCAAACATTCCTTAAACTCCACATAGCAACAAATTTGCAGCGCACACCTCCAACATTCTTCAGACGGTCAAGCAGAGACATAGCCTGGCAATATTATCATTCTGGACCTCAGCTAGTTCTGGAGAGAGTAGGAAACATATTGCGGAGCAAGATGAAACATCACAAGATCATCAAGATCTTCTTCCATTAGCCAATTTACCATTTCAAGAAGCAACAAGTTGGCGCACATCATCAACATATATTCTGAGATCAACTAGGCATCTAGAACCACTTGTATCACCTTTGTCATTTGAAAGCTGATCTCGTGGACCTCAAAAACATATGAAACTTATATGGATGCACTAATACACAGTTTTGAACATATCCTTAAAACTGCATGAGCAAGTCTTCATCTATGGAGGAATGTGGAGTATTTCAATTAGCCTTCATCAACACTTTACTCTACCAAAGCACAGACCAGAACTCAATCACTTACTTTTACTACGGAGGAGAAAATGATCTAAAACTTTAGATTTAGCACCTTTACAACATACTAAACTTAACTTCTGAACTATATTACCATATCTTCAAATGCGGAGGAATGCAAAGCATTTTACCAGACATTCTTCCAGGTAGCTTCCTGCAACAACAATTCTTCACCATCATCCGGAGGTCAGAACATTCATGTAGCAACTCATACTTCCTTAGGACCATTAGGAAGGATCATATAACATGTTGTAGATCATCAACAACATCTCATCCTCAACATAGATTCTAATTCCCATCTTAATATGTCATCATTCACCTTTATGCTTCTAATTCCCATATTAATATTTCATCATGAAATCATCTCTGCTGACCACAAACAAGCTCAATACACCTTGTCTTGACATTAATAGAGGCATGACATCCAACCATGAACATCAGCAACCAACCATGAACATCAACATCACTGAACATCTCTGTTACTATATTGATGTATCATCAACATGAACATTCACATCAACCCCAACAGACAACCATGAGATGAGTGTTGACATCAATGACAACACATATTGCCAACAACCTCTTAGGCTAGATCTCTCTTTTCCATCTAACATTTTGGTGAACCCGTCATTTCTTGCACTTTGGCATCCTTCTTGCTTCAGTTCTGAGTCATTTTTCTGCCCTAGATCTGATTAGGTTACATTCATTCATCATTTTGCATATTTATATAGCTTAATTTTACATTGTTTCATTGTTAGGGTTTGAAAAAACCTCTCATTTCTAGGAAATCTAGTTAATCTTCAACCTAGGGTTTGTAGATTAGTGTGTTGTTTCAAATCTTGATGTATTATTGGGTTGATTAAAGGGATTTAATTTGTTTTACCTTATCATCATTTATGTTTTAGGACATTCTTGCATATTTGCATTGAAAAAGGTGAAAAATCAAGCATTTTAGGCTCACAAAAGGCATATTTTATGCATTATTTTCATTGCATGTGTTTTACATCATCATAGAAAGATTAAAAATTCTGATTTTTGCATCAGATGTGACTGGTATAACAATATTTTATCACTGCATGGTGTTGCATCTTACATTTAAAACTCTTATTTGCTAGGATTTTGTCAAAAAAGTTGCATTTTTGGAAAACCTAGTCAAATTCAAAGCCTAGGGTCTATAATCAAGATCTTGTTTCAGATTTTTCTGCTATCATTTACATTTTATAATCTGATCTTGCATTTCTATAGCACATCATAAATATCTCTTGTATTGAAAAGGAATTCTTGCATCAAAAAATTGTGGTTTAGAAAGTAAGCATTTAAGATCTAGGGTTTTTTGGTAAACCCTAGCTAGTCTTGCATTTAGTGCATCATAATCAAGGAAAAGTTATCTCAATCTTTGTATCATTCAAGTGGATAAATAATTTAGGCACTTATTTTTCACATACTACACATCCTACATTTACAAGACTTAGTTGTTGTGGTTACCAAGAATATCACATTTTTGGAAGACCTCGCTTCTCTTGCACTTGTAGGTCTTTGATTGCAATCTCATTTTTTATTGTACTTGATTAATTAATTGTGCATTTCTACTCCATATAATATTCTCATATATTATACAAGACATTTCATTATGGACTCTTCTACGTGCTCCTCTTTGGTATCTTTGCATGCATATATCATAGACTTTGAAAATTTCTCTAAATTCATTAATATTCATCTATATGTTTTAGCTCACATAGCATCCATGTATGATATTGATGTTTCTATATGTTCCATATATGATATCCTTTGTTATATATATTACTTTTATAGCTTCATAACTCTCATGGGTATATATCCTTTGATATTAGAGGACTTTACTAATTTCATCTCCATGAATTGTCATGAGAAAGATGGTGGTGATAGTTCTTCTTATACTTCTACTAGAATTCATGATAATTCCATGTTTATTCCCATGGATCTACTCTCTAATACATGTTATGGCGACCTAGCTTTGTCTATTTCATCCTATGATTTGGATCCCTTCCCAAAATTGTTCCCACTTATGAGGATATTTTGGTGCAAGAGGATGAAATCATTGACACATTCCTTAACATAACTCTACCCTCTCTTCATTCCAATTCTCTCCCTTCAAATGATGAAGCATTAGTGGATGAGGGGCCTTCTCTCACAAAGGATCCTCCATGGGTAGATAATGGGCATTCATCTCATAATCTTAAATCTCTTATTTTTACTATAGTATATGAGGTTTCTATGGCTCATCCTATAGATCTTCCACCTTTGGTTGAATGTTCAAGTATCGTTGATATCACTAAGGATGTGAAGACTCTTGATCTACCCCCTTTGATTGAATATTCAAGTACCTTGGAGATGTGAAGGCCCTTGGTATTTCTCCTTTGGTTGCATGTTCAAACCCCTTGGACATCTCCGAAGATACAATTATCAACAATTTTCTTAACAAAACTTTACCCTCCCTTCATTCCAATGCTCTCCCTTTAAAATATGAAGCATTAGTGGATGAAGATCGGTCTCTCACATTAAAACCCTCAGGGTTAGATGTTGAACTTACTCAAAATGAAAACAACGTCAATTCGATCATCATTAATATACTTATTACACCCACTAAGGGGATAGTGAATAAATGTATTAATGCTTCTAAAATCATTATACATGAGGAACCTAATCTGCCTCCTTTCTCTAAACTGGTGATTACGGTCTGAGGTGTTCCAACACCACCTTGACCCTTGAGTTACTTTCTCAATATTAAAAAACAAATTACTCAAAGAAATCAAGGTGTTCAAAGTGTGTCACAACAATCTTATTATGATGCAGTTGCTCACACATACAACACTCATAATAACAAACAAAGAAAGAAAGCATCGTGTGTGCCCATTTCTCTTCCACCTTCTCAACCTTTTCTTCCTCCACCTCCTCATCTCCCTACTCATAATGGTAGAGAAATTATGATCTTTTTGAGCATCTCCAAGCTACTCCAACAAAGATCTCTCTATGGGAGTCAATATAAACATCACCTACATAACATGAAATGCTCCAAGAAGCTTTACAAAAGGTGATTGTTCCACCTGTTGTTAAGCCAAATGATGTGGCAGCTTTGTTAGATTGTATGCATGTGACAAAATTAGATATTGTTTTTCAACAACATGAATTACCTCCCATAGAAGTTCAAAACCAAAATGAGCCTCTTATTATATTTATCTTCATCAATAATATGAGAGTTAGATGTACCATGATTGATGGTGGATCAAGTCTTAATATTTGTGGCATAGGCTTGTTACATAAAATCAATGTTGATACCTCTCTCATTAAACCAAATAAACTCAACATTCATGGCTTTGATAATGTCGATAGGCAATCATTGGGTACTATTACCTTACCTGTTAGGGTTGGTCTTGTGATATTGCCCACCCTTATCCATGTCATGCCTAGTTCTCTTTCATACAATCTTCTTCTTGGTAGACCGTGGATTCATGCCATGGGGGCAGTTTTGTCTACCCTTCATCATTCAATAAAATTCATCTTTGAAAACAAACTACATACAATTAAAATCGATCCAATTCCAGAAAGTTGCTTACAAATGGAAGTGAGATATCAAATTCCTCTAAGTAATTTGATCCCTTCTTCAACAAAAACCAAACCACTATTCTCCACTACTAACAACACTATTGGCCAGGATAGTGTTGGTCCTTCGAGTGCATTTTTCGGTGATGATTGGGGTTCATTACATTTTACACCCTTCTTTGTGGGTGAATATAAAATCTCACCCTCACACCCAAAGACCTTGAAGGTAAATGAAATTTCTTCAACACAATCTCATACTCCTACAAAGTTTAAACTCAAGATTAATAATGATGGAACCTTTAAAATAGATGAAGATCTGCCTTCTTCTATAGAAATGGTGGCCATTTGTGATAAAATTGTTAGTGTAGGTTTTTTATTTTCCTTAGGGATATTTCTTTTTCCTACACATTATTAAGCTTGCTTAGGTTTATTAGGTGTGGTTAATATGAGGACACGTGGTGAAATACATCAGCTACATGTGTAACTCTTTCCCTCACATGGGTAGTTGAGTTACACATCCTCTTTTGGCTTTTTGTGCCACCTCTCATAACCACTATTATGTCTTTACTTGAGTAGATTACGGGGTAGTTAGAGTTCTCACACTCTTTTGGCTTTATGTGCCACCTCCTTTCTATCTTCACTTGAGGAGGTTATGCCACATGTTTTGTCGTTTACCAAGTAGGTAAAACCTCCCACCTTTTATGGGTTGTAGGAGTTAATGCACCTCTTGGATGTATATGCCCTATTTTTGCTATATATACAACATTCTCCTCTCACGGTAGCTAGTTGAACACAAGTTCAATACTAGTTTGATGAAAGATCTGTGAGAGTATCAAGAGTATTCTCAAATTCTCTTTCTTTGTCTCTATTTTTCTCTCTTTTCAGATTCTCTCTCCATTTCACTATTTTGATCTTTGATTATTTGTCGACTGGAGTGCATGTGATCTATGATTGACATTAGATTCTAGCTCGGTTCTCACTTCTCGTAGAATCTAACATGGTATCAGAGCAGATTTATCTGGTATAGCTTACTTTGTTATCTAAATTTTTGAGAGATTTGAGACTATTAGATTGCTAATATTTTCTCAAAAACCCAGTATGCTCTTCTCTTGCATCCTTGGATGATTTGGAGAATCAGAATAGTTTGAAGGAAAATAAACATCTATATTACTCTGGCATGCATATTTGTGTTCTTGTGAGATCTGGGTGATTGCAGCATTTTTGGTAATCCTGGAGGCATTTTAAGCGTCTCCATAGCATCCAAAAGGATCATAAAAGTCAATATTGGATTTTATTTCACCAACATTAGAGATTGAAGGACACAGTAACAAATAAGAGTAAAAATTTTGAAATCTTTTTACTGGAGCCGTTTTCATTTTTACTTCATAAATCTAGCTTCCACTTGCTGAAAAGAAAAAAGATTTTTGGATGTTGTTCCCAAGGTTGAAAAACTATCTGGGTATCTATTACTTTTTCCATAAAGATGATACATTTTGCAAAAATTAACTCAGAAATAAGTGTGAGTTGTTCGTGACAGGGAAATTTAGTATCTTTTTTTCAAAAGTGCATTACTTTTGCCTCGGGTGTTGAATTTTCACAAATGAATACTTGACGGAAAGCTAGAAATGAGAACTTTCCATCCACAAAGGTTTTAAGAAAAAATTCCATCATTTTTTATCAGATATTGTAGGTTGAAACTGCTGCACATTTTTTCTTCAACATGCCATAACTTTCGCCTCAGATCTTTATTTTTCAAAAACGAATAGGTGTTGGAAAGGTAAATTGAAGAGTAATACACAGTTGCAAGGTTAATTTTTTAAGTTTTTATATCAGATTTAAATTGTACCAAAAATTATAATTTTGGTCATTTTAGACCTTAAAAATATTGTAAGCTAGTAAAAGCCTTGTAACCGCATTGATTATAAAGTGCCAACACTGTAATATTTGGGGGATGATTTTTGAGACTTGTGGAAAGGGGGTGTATTATGTGCTCTCTTTGAGTTACATCTTTTATGGGGTTATTGTAATCATTTTAGGGTTTCATCATGGATTTTAGTTATTTCCATCCTTCTATTGTTAAGTTAACCTTAGAGAACTATTTATCTTAGATACAAGGGATAAAAAATCAACGCCTTGAGGAGGATCTATTGCCCAATCTCCTTGGACTCATTCCTCAGCCAAGTGACTATGAATAGAAGAATGTATGGTTTAACAATAATGACATGGTCTATAGACTAATATCTATTACTATTTCTGAGGATATTCTACATCACATAGAGCACACTGAGTGCCCTTTCACTGCTTGGACCATCATCCAAAAGTTGTATGGAGACTTTGGATCTTCATCTAATAGTGATGTTTCCTTGGATAACCAGGCTCTTATGGATGATACTGGGACTTCTTTTGCCCCATTTTGTGTGACATACATTGATACCCCATCTTTAGATACAACACTTATTGCTTCATCAAATTCCAGAGATACTTCTTCAAGAGCTTCCAGTGATTCTTTGCAGCAGGATCATTACAGTCTTCCTGATTGGGATTCCTATCTATTAGCCATTGCATATTTGTTTGTGGAGTCTCACATTTTAGATTTGGGAGACACCATTGATTGCATTCATCTTCTCTTTGATAAAGTTGAATCTTCTTCAGATGTTTTCAGGGAACAATCAGACCCTCATGTTCTTTCTCTGCCTACATCAACTTCTACAGTGATAGAGTCTGTAGATATTCATGAGTCTTATTTGACCCAGTCGTCATTTATGTTGACATATTCTGTAGAAGTACCTGATTCTTAGTAGTCCAGTTGGCTTACCTATGGTGAGAACCATACATCCATGGTAACTATACCTGAATCTTGCATGGTACCTGATTCATCTTATCAATATTTGTCATAGTTTGACAAGGGCTTGGAGATCATTGAGCAACATTTGGAGAAGGCATCTTTGTCTTCAGAGGAGCTATCTTCATCTTTGGATCCTATTCTATTTCAGTTACCACTTGGTTCTAGATTGTCACTTTTATCAGTTAGGCCTAAGATTCTTGATTTGGTTGTGGCATCTTTTGACATCGACATGGAGACATATGAGCAATTTTCAAAGAATTCATACATTTTGAGCTTTCTTCCTTCATATTCCTTTCAGGAATGGGAAGACATTTTGTACACACCTTTGGTTTTATTTCTTTCAAAGGGGAGGAATGTTGTTCGATGATCGTGGACCATCTTTTACATCCAGTTTTGAGCATCAACCATTGGCACAATTGACTACTTGGAAAGAGGCTACTTAGTCTCTCTTCTCCTCTCTATTTTGGTGGGGACTTTTCACTTGCATGAGATTCTTTCTTGTGTGGAGGAACTTATTTTCATTTTGTCTCTTTTGGGGAGGAGTTTTGTCCCACTGGGTTTCTCCTTTTCTCCGTTTGTGAGAGATTTTGTTGTACATGGGTACCTCACCAAGCTTCACTTGCCGGGACCCATATCTTTTCACCCACCTAAGCTATGCTTAAGGGGGGGTGTTAGTGTAGGTTTTTTATTTTCCTTAGGGATATTTCTTTTTCATACACATTATTAAGCTTGCTTAGGTTTATTAGTTGTGGTTAATATGAGGACACATGGCGAAATACATCAGCTAAATGTGTAACTCTTTCCCTCACATGGGTAGTTGAGTTACACATCCTCTTTTGGCTTTTTGTGCCACCTCTCATAAGCACTATTCTGTCTTTACCTGAGTACGTTACAGGGTAGTTAGAGTTCTCACACTCTTTTGGCTTTATGTGCCACCTTCTTTCTGTCTTCACTTGAGGAGGTTATGCCACATGTTTTGTCATTTACCAAGTAGGTAAAACCTCCCACCTTTTATGGGTAGTAGGAGTTAATGCACCTCTTGGATGTATATGCCCTATTTTTTCTATATATACAACACTCTCCTCTCATGGTAGCTAGTTGAACACAAGTTCAATACTAGTTTGGTGAAAGCTCTATGAGAGTATCGAGAGTATTCTCAAATTCTCTTACTTTGTCTCTATTTTTCTCTCTTTTCAGATTCTCTCTCCATTCTGCTATTTTGATCTTTGATCATTTGTTGACTGGAGTGCATGTGATCTACGAATGACATCAGATCCTGGCTTAGTTCTCACTTCTTGCAGAATCTAACAAAAGTATCATCTAATTCTAATACATGTCTTGGTAGTGATGAGGTCGAGCTTTAGATTTCAACCCCTATAAGATGGTTGAAACAAAGGTTGGCCCTCCTTACCATGATGAAATGAATGATCCTTCTTCTTCAACATATTTCAACAAATACAATCATATGATCTCTCATCTTCCTTTGGATTTGGAGATGTGTTATGGGTGTGGATTTAAAATCCTTTCTAAACAAGGATACACTGGAAATGGGTTAGGATGCAAAGAACAAGGAATTAAGGAACCTGTGGAACCAACACTGCACTTATCTAAAGTAGGTTTAGGCTTCTGGCCTTCCCCTACGTTCTCTCCACCATGTTTGTAACAAAAAGGATTGCTTCCTACTCCCACTATATCTTCTCTTCTATCTCAAGAAGAATGTATTTTGTCGAGTCTACTCAAAGACTGCTTAATCACTCTTCCTACTCCAAAACACAAAAAGATTCAAAATAATAATCATTCATCACCTCATTATTATGCATATCATCGAGAAATTGGCCATTCCACTAAGGATTATCGAGTCTTGGGTGAAAAAATTCAACAACTTCGAACAAGGTATGTCTCTAGCACTCTTCACCATGCTTGAGGTAGTCCCTAGAGCACTTTGTCCTCCACCCATTTCATAATAAATTTTGGGGAGGATGATTTGTTATAGGCCAACTCATAAGAGTGGTCCCTTCTTCTCATTTGCATTATGTTTGTATGTAATTTTATCCTCATATTGTGATGTTTTATTAGTTCTCCCCTGACACCTTTGTTAGCACAAAGGTACAAGGAGTAAGAATGCATGGTGTCATTCCTCTATATGTATCTCCATTCTTCCATATGTCGTGATGTGTAATTTTGTTATTTTTCTTGGATGATTTAGCATCCTTTCATGTTGATTTAATGTATGTGTACTCTACTTTCATGTGATCTTTCATCTATCATCTCCATAAGTTATGATGTTTTATTTATGTGGCACCTTGTTGCAATTCTGAGAGTCATACCATGACTACAGAAGCCATTGTGTATCATGCCTATAAGCATCACCCTAGTTTTCTCATTCTAGGGGCAACCCCTTATCACAATGTAGCTTTTGAAAACACATATCATTTGGGCATGTTCTTTTAGAAATCTCTTATGCTTGTTTTATATTTCTTCCTCACTCTACCTTAAAGGCAATTTCTCCCTAATGGAGTTAGCAATCACTTTAAGGTGGGGACATACATTGTGTTGTGAACCTTACTCTCATCATTCTATCAATACACCTTTTTTATTATCTTTGATACTATGCTCCCTTTGAAAGGATTGTGGCAAGCTTGGAAGAAAGATCTTGAGTCTATCTTGTTCTCCCAAGTTGAAGGTCCTTGCATGTTTGGGAGAAGGGTTGTGCCACCAACTAGAGTTTTGTAGTAAGGTCGCTTCACCTTATTATTCTGCAAGGCTTTCTGTAAATCTTTTTGCGGAAGGTATTTTGTGTATTCCCTTGAGTGGAAATTTTTTTCTTAATGTGGAATATGTGTATGATATGTTTGTATCCTCTTATGCTTCTCATTTCTAACTAACCCCTTAGCATTATTGTTATTGCATCTTGGGGAATGATGCATGATGATTGAGACAACATGTAGATTTAGGTCTCTTTTGTCATGCCGAATCAAGGTGTTTTGTTATGTGTTTCTTTTGATTGATGTATGATGCATGTATTCTCCTCATATATTCTTACTCTCTATATGTTCTTCACACCTCACGCGTGCCTCACATATATTCTCTCTATGTGTTCCTTATGTATTCTCCTTGAATGCTTCGTGTGTATTCCATGTGCATTTTTTCTATATTCTACATGTATACTTTATTCCTTATGTGTATACTTTGTGCCAAGTGTGTATGGTATGTATCCTTTGTCTATTGCATGTACACTTTGTGTATGCCATCTATGTTTTGTGTGTTGCATGTATACATCGTGATTTCTCAAGTATGTCGTGTCTTATCTCATGTCTTCTAAGTGCTTCATATGTGAGTGAATTATGTTATGTGTCTTATGTGTAAGCCAATAATCATAGACTCCTAGAATCCTAAACTTGGGGGCTTGATCACCCCTCAATTTTGGTGACATTCTATGGTTTCTATGTTGCAGTGTTTGCAATTTGCCTTCTCCATCCTTTAGTGTGAGTTCAAAAGTAAGTTCATACCCAAGCTAAAGTGGGGGCTAAATGTTATAGAGTAAAATGTACAAACTATCATTTTACACTTAGTTTAGCACCTAGGTGGACCTAAAATGTTTACACTTGTTAATCAAGACCTATTTTAACACCTTTTTGAATATTAAATGATTAATTCTCGAACCCAATGATAAAACCCAACAAAATAACTATGAGACCAACCTAAGAACACCTTAACTAACTTGTGCCAAGATTTTTGGGCTAAAGGGGGTGCCCAAGCACCACGATCCCCCATTTAGCTCTGACCTATTTTATAGGAATGTCAGCTTAAGGCATCTTAAGTGGTTCCTCTTGTCGGCCTTATTTGGTTTTATTCATCATTTGTGAGTGAGAATGCATATAAAAGCAAGTTAGTTTATTCATTTGAACATCTCTAAGTTCTCTAAGCAACCTAGGCACTCTTGCACTCTCTCTTCTTCTCTATCATGCTCTCTACTCTTCTCTAAAGCTCTCTATTGCTGATTATTGTTGCAATACTAACTTATTTCAGGTCTCATTAAGGTATTTCTACTTCTTTGGGCTACACCAACGTCTTGAATCAAGTTGTGATGCCACATCAAGCATGCTAGGGTTTCCATGCTCATGGTGACTTATTTCCTTCATGCTTTGTTCTAGCATTCCATTCTACTTCAAATTTGCCTCTACCCTCCTAGGGAACACGCTCTTTATCTATAATCTTTTCTATTGTCAAGGTGGAAACACCATTCATGGAGCTCAACTTAGGCAAGCTCCTAAATAGCACCCAACCTTCTCCTCTTTCCTTGTGTGTAGGTCAGAGAAGCATGTTTTTGAAGGTGATCTCCAGGAAGAAGACAGAGCTTGTAGGTATAGACTCGGTGAAAGTATCAGTTTCTACAAACCCTAAAAAACACCTAGGGCACCCAAGCACCCTGGTCCTTGGTGTTTCTTCTCCCAGATCTAGGTTTTGATCTGATCCCTGATCTCTTCTATTCATTTAGTTTCTAGGTTTCTGCTTCTGACAGTTTGTTATTCTCCGATCTTTGTCAACTAGGGTTTCATGTTTTTCCCTAGCTTGATTGGTTGGATATGTCTTATCCTTATCTATACAACAAAGGGACAAAGCCCCTTAGTTTGGTTATCCTTCTTGGGTAGAAGTCAAGCTTGGCTTGTGTCCTAATGTTGAATGGAAGAGGGTTTGACCAAGTTTAGCCTCTTAGGCTGGGTCTCTCTTTTCCATCTAACAAGGTCCAAAATTTAAATTTGAAATTGTTAACTCTAGGGTAATTTCCATGCCTTCATAATTGAATTACTTTAGTTCTACATTCACAAATTTGACTTAGGATAACATATGTTTAAAATAGAGAATTTAAATTAATCCATCAAATATGAATAGATGAAATCAAATGAAGTCCAAAGTTTTTGCCAACTTTTACACTAAAATATGCCACTTGTACTCTAATCATTATATTAAACACAATCAAATTAAAATGAAGCCAAAACAAAGGATAAATGACAACACTTATCACCATTGTTAAATGAGTCCCTTACCTTAGCGTTATCACCATAAAAGGAATAAACTAGCTACAATTGCACCTTAGTGTGAAATGGGTATGCCGAGATAACATGTAGATAAAAGTAATTAATGTTAGAAGAAATGAAGTGAGAGAACTATAGAGAAAATATGAAAAACAAAATGGTAAATTGAGCAAGGGTCAAAAAATTAGAAGAGTTAGTAAGGGACCTAAAGGAAAGAATAGTGGAGATAGAAAATGTTTGGCAAAGAGATTTAGACATAGACTCAAGTGATGATGAAGAATGTATGGATGAGGGTGATGAGTTTCCACTAGAGAGGAGAATGCAAAGATGTCTAGAGGAGTTAATTGACTGGGTTAGAGTTAGAGAAGTACATTAAGTATGAAGTGGTCAAAGATTTCTAGAGAGAGAAATAAATAGTGTGCAATAGATATGCCAAAGAGGTCTTAAAGGTGAATTATCAGGTCCTTAAGCTAGTGATGTGACCTTTGGATTATTTACATAAAATGGTTGATCAACAGTCTCTCTCTCTTTGTGTTCCTCTTTCTCTCTTTCTCTTCATATCTCCATATCTGTCATTATGTCTCCCCTCTCTCACTATACCAAAACTTTTTAAACCTCTCCTCCTTCTTTGCAATTTTTTTATGACAATGATCTATTTGAAGTTGGCTTAAAATAGTAAGACATGCCTTGTTGTAACTAAAATGCTTTGCTTTCATATGATACAAATCCTTCATGTAAAATTTAAATTATATTTTACTACAAAATATTTAAAATGACATAAAGAAGGCATAAGAGATGCAAAATCTACTTATTAAAAAGCACAAAATGACATGGAAAAATCAAAGAAAGGGATTTGAAACTACAAAAGGCAATAAATAGGTCATGGCTAGTGTTTAGGAATATCAGGGGCTTTATTGTTGGAGTAGGCGTGTTGTACACCTTGCATAACATTGGCATTATTTTATTATGTAAAATAAATATTTATGTGGTGCATCATGTGATGTGATTAGCCACATTGGATATTTATTTGGATGCCACTTGTAATCATTGTATGTAACATTGGATTAATTACTTTATTTGTAATTATTTGATTAATTGGGAAAACTTAGCACCAATAATCAAAAGTGGGGTCAATGGTTTTGTAGACACATGATTTTGGGGAAAATGGTATTACAATACTACATGTATCTGTGTGAGCTTAAATGTCTATAAAAGCAAACACATGGGTAGTTGCTGAGGTAAGAGGTTGAGTGAAGGCTTATTGCCTTTGGCTGGGTTGTAGCTTCTCTTGCAGGTTGGTTATGTGAGGGTTTGAAGCATGGCATGGGATGTATGGTTACATCTTTGTCCACATGGATTGTAGGTAGAGAGTGCTTGATGTTTCAAAGGTGATCTCTACATATGTATTTGTTATTTATTGCTGAATAATACATGAGAGATTCATGCTTTTAGAGGCTAAGTTTTTTTCCTCTATGAGGGTTTTTCCAAGGTATATCTTGTGTCACCATTGATGGTATGATTGTCTATTTCTTTTGCATGTGGATTTCTGGTTTATTGCACATTAAATCTCTTATTGGGTTATGAGGAATTAGTGTATATGGTTGCATATTTCCAACATTTGCTCATCTGAGGCTAGTACTAAAAATACACGTATGTTGTGGCACCGTAGATTGGGCCACACTAATAATAATGTTTTGAAAACTATCAAGAATAATTTTTTTTTGATGGTTTCTCCTATTCTGATGAGCACTTTGATTTCTATGAGCATTGTGTGTTTGGTAAACAAAACAAAAAATCATTTCCTTTAGGAAGCAATAGAGAAAAATAGAAGTTAGAAATAATTCATACATATGTGTTTGGACCTGTGGATAATGATTATATTGGAAAATCTTGTTATTTTGTCACCTTCAATGATGATGTATCCATATTTACATGGATTTATTTTATGAAACACATTTGAAGTTTTCACTAAGTTTAAGGATTTTAAAGTCTTAGTTGAAAACCAATCAGGTTTGAAGATAAAAATATTAAGATCTGACAATGGAGGGCAATATTGCTCTAAGGAATTTGATGAGTTTTGCAAGCATGCAGGTATTATCACACAAAAGACAACTCCATTTACACTATACTAGAATGGTGTTGCAAAAAGGATGAATCGAACAATCATGGAAAGAGCCAGACGTATGCTGAGTGATGCACAATTGGATAAATGCTTTTGGGTAGAGGTTGTTTGTACTGCTTGCTACTTGATTAATAGATCTCCTTGTAAGGCTCTTGATTCGACACCTTATGGAGTGTGGACATGTAAGAAACCTTCTATTTCACATTTAAGGGTATTTGGCTGTGAGGCTTATGTTCATGTGCCTAAAGAAAAATGAAATAAGTTAGATCTAAAAGTTGAAAAGTGTACTTTCATTGGATATAGTGATAATGTAAAAGGTTATAAGCTTTGGAATCCTCTAACCTGAAAGATTATCTATTCTAGAGATGTTATTTTCAAGGAACTTAGTGTTATTTCAAAACCTAAACAACCAAATGAAAAAGAAGAAAAGGTGAAGAGAGTGCATTTTGAATTAGAGCATGAAGATGCACCTTAGGAAGAACATAATGATGGATTGGTGTGTGAAGAAGCAGAAGAAGACTCAAGTGAAAGTTTTGATGAGGAAGAATCTATTGTGATAGAAGAAGTTGGTACATATGAGCATGTAGAAGAACCAGAAGAGACTATTACTCCAGCTCTGAGAAGATCCACAAGACAACAAAACCTATTTGACATGTATAGCCCACCAAATTTATGTTGTGTATTTACTTTATTGAGTACTAACGATGAGCCTAGAGCCTACAGGGAAGCTATTCTTGCATATGATAGTGAGTCTTGACAGTTAGCCATACAGGAGGAGATGATGGCTTTAGACTCTTGTAACACCTAGGATCTTGTCTGTTTTCCCAAAGGAAGAAAGGCCATAGGTTGTAAGTGGGTCTTTAAGAAGAAGTTTGGAGCAGATGGTTCATTAGAGAAGTACAAGGCTACACTGGTAGCCAAAGGCTACTCCTAGAAAGAGGGAGTTGATTTTGGTGAAATTTTCTCTCCTATTGCTAAATTGACTTCTATTAGATTTCTTTTATCCATTGTTGCAGCTTATGATTGAGAGATTGAGCAAATAGATGTTAAGATTGCGTTCTTGCATGAAGATCTTGAAGAAGAAATTTATATGCAACAACCTATAGGTTTTGAGGTAAAAGGAAAAGAACATTGGGTTTGCAGGTTGAAGAGGTCTTTCTATGGTTTGAAAAAGTCCCCCAAAATGTGCTATCAAAAGTTTGATTCATTTGTATTGAAATTAGGTTTTGTTAGGAGCGAGGAGGATCATTGTGTGTACATTCATTGTATTGATGATTCTATACTGATCATTGCATTGTATGTTGCTGACATGTTATTTTTCAACAATACTAAGGGTATGATCAGTGAGCTTAAAGCCCAACATTCAAGTACATTTGATATGAAGGATCTTGGAGCTGCCAGGTATATTCTAGGTATGGAGATCAGGAGGGATAGAGGTAACAGAAATCTTTGGTTGTCACAAAGTAAGTATGTGAATACAATTTTGTAGAGATTCAGTATGCATGACTGTAACTCAGTTAGAGTTCCTTTACCCATTGGTACTAAGATTTCATTAGATATGTGTCCAAATAATGAGGATGATTTTGAGGATATGTCTAATGTGTTATATGCTAGTGTTATAGGGAGTTTGATGTATGCAATGGTTTGCATTAGGCCAAATATTGCCCAAGCAGTGGGAGTTTTGAGCAGATTTATGTCTAACCTTGGTAGACAACATTGGAATTATGTGAAGAGGGTGCTTAATTATCTTGTAGGTACTCCTGATTATTGTTTGGTTTATTCTGGTACTAATAGTGCTAATAAATCGTTGGACATACAGGGTTTTGTTGATGCAGATTGGGAAGGTGACTTGGATAGTTGAAGGTCCACTAGTGGCTATGTGTTTACTCTGTTTGGAGGAGCAGTGAGTTGGATGAGTAAGAGATAGCCCATAGTTGCTTTGTCCACCAGAGAAGAAAAGTATATGGTTACTACTCATGTCTCTAAGGAGGCAATTTGGTTGAAGAGATTGTGTACAGGTATTGGTTTTGATTGCAGGATCATTAGATTGGTTGTGATAGTCAGAGTGCTATTTGTTTAGCCAAGAGTCCTATGTATTATGCTCAGACTAAGCATGTTGATGTATAGTATCACTTTGTTCAAGAAATGGTTGCAAATGGATAGATTGAGCTGAAGAAGGTAGACACTTAGGAGAATGTTGAAGATGCTTTGACCAAGCCTATGAGCATAGAGAAATTTGTTTGGTGCAGAGAGGTCATGGGCCTTGCTTCTAGTGCCTGATTATTTTATGGTTTTCCTATGAGTATTTACAATGTATGATGTCAAGTGGAAGAATGTTACGATTAAGGTGCCATCAACCTTGTAAATCCTATGTAATTAATTACTCCTAATATTGTTTGTAAATCACCCATAAGGGATGAAAGGTTTCACCAGCAGCGGTCTTGTTTCAATTATTTTTGAAAAGAAATTTGCATTCTTTAAAGATGCATGAAGGAGACTTTGTAACCAAACATTTAAATGTTTTTTATCTAGTAGTGACGCAATTGGCTTTCATTGATGTAAAAATGGAAGAAGAGGAAAAATATATCACTTTGATTTGCTCACTATAGGATACCATATTTATGTTTTGAAGCCTATCTATCTAAAGGGGATCAATATACTTTCTTTGTTCTCTAAAATCAAGGGTGCAGAAGTTGCTTTGCATTGTTTGGGTATACCACTCGATTATGTTGTATCTACAAAAAAATGTAAAGAAAGCAAGCTTATCCTCCAAAGCTGGGTGGAAAAAACACATCAAAAGGTAAATTAATTATGGTGGGAGATGTGCAGAATTTGACAAAAGAAAGACTTGATGAAATGATTAATTCAATTGGAGGTTTTGATCTCATAATAGGTGGAATCCTCTATAGAAATCTAACAAGCAACAACAGGAACACAAGGGATGGGCTAGAGAGGAAGCATTCCTCTATTTTATATTAATTTCCATAGATTGTGAATTATGTAAGGCATGCAATGCATTGAAGTGTAACTTGACAGAATAATGAAACCTTCATTTGTACTAATTTGGACTTCAATAGATTATAAATTCCTTATTTTTCATATCCAAGTTCCTACCCAAATTGAAGAGGCTACCTAAAACAAGTATTGAAAATTATGGACATTATTATTATTTTGATTCTACGTAGCAAATTTGTTTGAAAATTCAACATGGGACTAACTACAAGTATGGATGTTACCAATTGTAGACTTGTATGGACATTATTTTGATTAGATGGAGCAAATTTATTTGCATAATCAGCATGGGACTAATTGCATGTTTCCAATTACAATCCTAGGGTTATTAGTTTGATTAGCCATGCTAACCATGGTTTCCTTTTGTAAGGATTGAATTAAAGCCTAGAGGATATGTAGAAAATAAAATTCCATAAAATAAAGCACTTAGATTTAGAAAAAGATTACTATGAAACCCATTACAAGAAGCCATTTCAGAAGATAAAGCTCAAATAAAGTATGTCTTCCAAACATTTGTTTGTAGAAAATAAAGATATAATTTTTTGTTTACCGCACCATGTTAAAGGATTGGTTGAATTTAGAGTTCTAGATCACCTTGTGGGTCTGTAGTGAAATCTTAAAGAGTTTGAGCTAGGCCCACCATACTTTTACTTTGAATATGTGATACTACATAGTATGCCAAAGGGTAACTAAAATTTGTCGATTCAAAGTACTTTTTAGTTTCAAGTAGAAAACATGGCTACATGAATAACCTTCCTATGAATAATTATTTTTAGATTTTACCTTTACCACCCATGACAATTAAAGAGACATTTTTGAAAACAAAAAATCATTCGACATCATGGATTTACAAAACTAAGCTTAACTGCATAAGCATAATGAAAAAAAGTGTTTAGTTGTGTGATAGACTTGGTGTTAAGTGTTCTTTCCATTTGATGGACTTCCAAGGTGTTGTAAATCTCCATTTTTGAGCCACATCAATGAGCAACATTGTTTCGAATTGTATTGGTCGAGCCATGTATGATTGAATGAAGCTTGGAGATGGAATGTTGATATTGTTAGAGATAGATACACTTTAGTGTGTAATTGATACACTAAAGAGGGCTTAAAGGTGAATTATCAGGTCCTTAAGAAAATGACATGTTTCACTAATATATTAAGGTTTACTTTTGGTGGTGGGTCTCTTACTCAAAAAGGTTTTCTCAAGTATACATGTCATCTTATCTTCTCTATCTCCTTCACTTATTCTTCTATGTTTAATTAAGGTTACATGTGTTTTAGATCAACAAATTTTATTACTTTCCATTTCTCCTAATTGAGGAATAGGCATTGTAAAACCAACATTTGGTATCAAAACTTTGTTTGGATTGATCCCATGAAGGAAGGGATACATTTCAAGTATGTTGTTTTCTATTTTTATTTTAGGATAATTCATGTGGATTTGAAATAACATTTGAAAATCAAAAGTCATGGCCAACATCTTGACAATTGAGATTGAAAAGTTTAGTGTGTAAAACTTTGAGTTGTGTAAATTGAAGGTTGAAGAACTTTTAGTGGAGACAAATCAATGGATCACAATAATTGTTGCACTCCATTTACTACCATCAGCAATGGATGAAGATGAATTGGACAAGTTGGATAGAAGAGATAGATCTACTATTAGGTTGTGTATTTCTAATTTAGTCTTGATGAGTGTTTTAGTTCAAAATATTGCTAAGAATTTATGAGATAAAATTATTGCATTATATTAAACTAAGTGTCTTGTAAATAAGTTATTTTTGAAAATAAATTTGCGTTCTTTTTGTTTTGAATCCTATCTATCTAAAGGGGATCAATACCCTTTCTTTGTTCTCTAGAACTGGGGGTGCATAAGTTGCTTTGCATCATTTGGGTATATCACTCACTTATGTTGTATCTACAAAAAATGTATAGAAAACAAGCTTATCCTCAAAAGTTGGGTGGAAAAAGAACATCAAAAGGGTAAATTGATTGAGGTGGAAGCCCCTATAATAATCTAACAAGAAACAACAGAAACACAAAGGATGGGCTAGAGGGGAAGCAATCCTCTATTTTATATGAATTTCCATGGATTGTGAATTATGTAAGGCATGCAATGCATTGAAGTGTAACTTGACAGAATAGTGAAACCTTCATTTTGTACGAATCTAGACTTCAATAGATGACAAATTCCTTATTTTTCATAGCCAAGCTTGACCCAAATTGAAGAGGCTACCAAAACAAGTATAAAAAATTATGGACATTATTATTTTGATTCTATGTAGAAAATTTGTTTACACAATCAACATGGGACTAATTGCAAGTATGGATGTTGCCAATTATAGACCTGTATGGATATTATTTTGATTATATGGAACAAATTTGCTTGCACAATTAGTATGGGACTAATTTTAGGCTTAGATGTTGCCAATTACAATCCTAGGGTTATTAGTTTGATTAGGCATGATAACCATTGTTTCCTTTTGCAAGGATTAAATGAAAGCCTAAAGGATGTGTAGAAAATCAAATTTTATAAAAGAAAGTACTTAGTTTTAGAAAATGATTACTATGAAACACATCACAAGAAACCATTTTAGAAGATAAAGATCAAATAAAGTATGTCTTTCAAATGTTTGTCTATAGAAAATAAAGATATAAATTTTCGTTTACCACACCATGTTAAAGGATTGGATGGATTTGGAGTTGGACAAATCACCTTGTGGGTCGACAGTGGAGGCTTAAAGAGTTTGAGCAAGGCCCACCATACTTTTACTTTGAATATGTGTATATTACACCAAAAACATGGCTACATGCATAACCTTCCTGTGAATAATTATTTTCATATTTTACCTTTACCACCCATGAAAATTGAAGAGACATTTCCTAAAACACAAAATCATTGGTCATCATGGGATTACAAAACTAAGCTTAACTGCATAAAGAGTGGCAAAAAGTGTTCAGTTGTGTGATAGACTTGGGGCTATGGTACTTTTACAATATAAAAAGTGGATCTTAGTATGGGTTTGTTTAGATCATCTAGCTCCACTGGAGCCTCATGAAATGGTACTTTTACAAAAATAGAGAGAAAGAGTGAGAGAGAGACAGAGACAAGATCGTATGTTGCTTTCTATTTTTGTTGTGGGATAATTCATGTGGATGTGAAAATCAGAAGTCACGGCCAACACCTTGACAATTGAGATTGAGAAAGTCAGTTAAGCCATTAGATTTGTTATAAATTAATTTAAATAGTATTTTATTAAAAATATATAATATTATATTTGTTGTATTTAATAATTTGTATTATATAGAATATAATATTTCTTTATAATTAGAAATACATTATAAATTTTATATATAAAATTAATATATAATAAAGTAACACATATTTTAATATTATTTAATATAAATATATGATTTTATAATATTATTATTCTAAAAATATATTAAATAATTTACATTGTATAAAATATAATATATAAAAATAAATATAATTAAGTTATAAATAAATATAAATATTAAATATATAATATGTTTAATCTAAATATACAATTTTATAATATTATATTATACTTATGAATATATAAATATAATATAATTTGTATGGTATATAATACTATATAAGGTTCCAGCTACATGGCAACTCAGTTTAAATATAAATTCGAGCTCACCTACAAACAGAGGAAAACAACAAAAGTTAATTTTGGTTATGAATATTGTTGTTGAAGAGGCTTGGATCAAAACAAAATTAGGTTGTATGGACAACAAGGTCCACACTATTCACAAAGACATCAGATTTACTGGAAGTTAGAAACATGTCTAACTAGAATTACTTTGATCATATTGCATCGCTCTACAACAATGTCAATTATTGATGGTGAAAGTGCTCTCTCTCTCTCTCATTCTCACTTCATGTCTCAATATCTTCCTCTCTTTCTCTCTCACTCTATATCTCTACTTTCTCGTCTCTTTTAATTTTTAAAATTTTAAAAATATATATCTATAGTAAAATGTAAGAAATTATAACAATTTAAATATGGTATATAAATACATTAAATCTAAATAAATGATATAAAACTTAAATTGCATATTATATATAACTATATTATTAATAGTTGAAAAATTATAAATAAAACTTATATATATATAAGCAAACTATGTTACACATATGCTTCCTAAGGTTGTCATTGATGCCAATATTGTCACAAGGTTGTCATTAATGTCAATACTATCATGGATGTGTGATGGTGTTCATGGTTGGATGTCATGCCCTAAACAACAGAGAAGGTATATTTCATGGTTGGATGTCATGTTTGATGCAGAGCGCATAGCAATGATGCAGGCCAAAACATTAACATGCATTCAGAAAATACATTCAATGAAGCTGACCGTTGACTTCCTTTGTATGCCGATGTAAAACTTAACTATCACCGTCTCCAACCGGTCAACCAGTGTAGGGTCCCCAAATACCACCCATACGGCCGGTCGTCCCTTTGTATCTAATTCAATGTACATTCACAACATACAATCATGGCAATCATTTGCGAACCTACAATTGCGGGATACATAGGAAATGACCCCGACATATGTTAGCGATATACACACAAAATGTATATCTGATGAAACAGCTCGAAACTTCACAGATTTGATCCGCTACAAATCCAGCAACTCCACAACTGCACAGATCTGTTCCCCGCCAATCTAACACAGATCTTCACCCTACCAACCTAGCACATGATGGCGCTAGGATCTATCTGCACTCTGTACGCGATCCTGCAAACATAAAACCCAAAAGAACAAAACATAAAAACAAAGCGAACTGTACAGCCATTACACTGATTTTGAAGAAATCCAACTGGTGGAATGGATTAAGGATCCATCTTGACCACAAAATAGCAAATCAATTACACAGATGAAAACTAAAGGAACCGAATGACAAAAAGATGCACAACACATAATTTATTTATTATGTTTTCAAAAAATGTGCATACAGATGCTTTGTTTCTCAAATACAATCACACTAATCTCTGATCCGATCTCAACTGAACTGAACTCAACTACAACTACTACTCTACTGATTACATTCGACGATCTCCTCTATTTATCTACTCACCTGAGTAGTACCACCTGACTCCAAGTGGCTAGGAGACAACCTCCAAGTGGCTGGGAGATCCAACTGCCTAACAACCTCCTAACTATCTAACAACCTTGCGCTTACAAATTTGCCAAGTGTCCTTGGAACTTACAACACAAACCTAGATACAACCTAAATTAACATGCATTGGTCAAACCGACCTTATTACATCGAATGGTCAGCTTAGGACCTTATTGGAAACATTAAAATGAACTGTAAACAGTTAATGCCTTATGGAGGCCACTGTGGATTGGGTGCTCCTGCACCATACACCCCACCGTGAAAAGAACTCATGCCACATGAGTTAGGTCTTTGTCTTGCTCCAGCTGTATACTCTGTTGTCTCACGTCTTCCCCATGATCTCTGGACTGCATTGTAGGCTCTTCTCATACCTATCCTTTGCTTGCCATTCTTTCTTACTAACATATATGTCTAAACACCTGCATTAGAAACCTTGGTAAGTGCTTCTTGTACTGTTGCTATGGCAGAATCTGTTTTCCTTTCAACTCTTTGTGGTTCTAGAGGACAAACAATTGTCCCTACTATGATAGCATCCTTGTCTTTCCAATCAACTTGTAGCTGCTTACAAACCTTCTCCTGGACCTTCTGCTGATACATCTGATCTCCATCATTCAGAACTAAAACCTTCTTCAAACGGTGATCTCCACTCCTTGAGATATCCTCTACTATCTTTGACTCTGTTTCATTGATCTGCACAAATTCTTTCTTTCCCACTACAATAACCTTGGCTGCCTTCTGTGCTGCAGCATCCTCCTGCAATGGTGTCATCACAAAAGTCCTCCCATTCTTCTTGATGGTGTATGTGTTAGCATATCCATCATACAATGCTCTCCTATCAAATTGCCAAGGCCTACCCAAAAGTAGGTGACAACATTCCATGGGCAATATGTCACACAAAACCCTATCCTGATATTCTCCAATCTGAAAATCAACATATGCTTGTTCATATACCAAAAGTGATTGACTATCACTAACCCAATATGCTTTATAAGGATTTTGATGAGGAATCCTGTTCAGTTTCAACTTATCCACCATTTCCTGAGATACCATATTATCTGTTGAACCAGAATCTATCACTACCTTGCATATTTTACCTTTGGTTTTGCATTTGGTCCTGAAAAGTGCTCTCCTTTGTAGCATGTCCTTGGATGTCTTCAAGAGTGTTCTCCTTAGCATCAATGATTCTCCATCTTGAGCTGGGGCTGCATTCCCCATTGGAGAGTTAACACTTTCACCTACCTCCTCTTCTTGTACATATTGAACTCTCTTGTCATTCTTCCTATCACCTCTTGATGATGAACCTTGCCTTTCTGGACATTTGAATTTTGTATGACCAATTTCATTACAATGATAACATCTTCCAGTGAAAACATTAGACCATCTACCACCTCCAAATCTACCTCTTGTTCCTTTCCATCCACCTCTGAAATTAGACTGCTCTTGTCCTTTACTAGTCTCTTCCTGGTTAGACTCACCACTAGGCCTCTGGTTAGGACTTCTTCCTCCAAAACTGCCTCTAAAATTTCTGTCACCTCTTCCTCTATTGTTCTGCTCACCTTTTCTCTTCAGCTTCTCTTCAGCTCTTAAGGCCATTTGGAAACACTTATTCACTGTTTCTGGTGCTAAAATGTTGATCTCATCTTGGATGTTCATCCTTAGACCATTCAAGTACCTGGCCACTTTCTCTGACTCTTCCTCTTGTCTCTTTGATCGGAGACTGAGTTTATGAAACTCTTGTGTGTATGCATTCACATCAAGGTCTCTCTGTCTGAGGTTCTGCAACTTTTTATACATCTGCACATCATAGTCCAGGGGTAAGAATTGTGCCTTGAGTTTGGTCTTCATCCTTTCCCAGGAGGTTATCATATTCTTCTCCTCCTTGACTCTCTCTCCTTGTTCATAATTCCACCATGCAAGAGTGGATCCCTTCAGTATTGCTTTTTCCAACTTAACCCTCTTATCATCAGGGATTTCTTTATATTCAAAATGATTGTTCAATGCCTCAATCCAATCAATCACCTCTTCAGCTTCCATACTTCCACTGTACATAGGTAACCCATCTATGGTGTCCCTATTGACTGACTTTAATGCATTTAAAAATGCCCTCTGGTCTGCTGGTATCTCCTCTGTCTTTTTACTGGTTTCGGCAATTTCTACATCACCTTCATCACTGTCACTTTCAGCTTCCTTCTCTTTGCCTTTGGACTGCTTGAACTCTCCCAACTTGGATGCAAGTATCTCCTCAATCAACTTCTTGATGGCATCCTACGACATACTTTTGGGAGGCATCCTCTCCGCCTATGTATCACTTTCTTTGTCTGACATAAACATACACAAACAACACCCAAATGCCAACACTCCTGCAAATCCTCAATTCAATTTTTCGTCCAAATCTTTTTCAGGCTCTGATACCAATTTGATGCAGAGTGCACAACAATGATGCAGGCCAAAACCTTAAAATGCATTCAGAAAATACATTTGATGAAGCCGACCATTGACTTCCTTTGTATGCCGATGTAAAACTTAACTATCACCGTCTCCAACCGGTCAACTAGTGTAGGGTCCCCAAATACCACCCATACGGCCGGTCGTCCCTTTGTATCTAATTCAATGTACATTCACAATGTACATTCGCAACATACAACCGCGACAATCATTTGCAAACCTACAACTGTGGGATATACAAGAAATGACCTTGACATACATTAGCGATATACACACAGAATGTATATCTAATGAAACAGCTCAAAACTTCACTGATTTGATCCACTGCAAATCCAACAACTCCACAACTACACAGATCTATTCCCCACCAATCTAACACAGATCTTCACCCTGTAAACCTAGCACATGATGGTGCTAGGATCTATCTGCACTCTGCACGTGATCCTGCAAACATAAAACCCAAACGAACAAAATAGAAAAATAAAGCGAACTGTACAGCCATTCCACCGATTTTGAAGAAATCCAATCGGTGGAATGGATTAAGGATCCATCTCGACCACAAAACAACAAATTGATTGCATAGAGGAAAACTAAAGGAACTAAATGATAGAAAGATGCACAACACAGAATTTATTTACTATGTTTTCAAAAAATGTGCATACAGATGCTTTGTTTCTCAAATACAATCACACCGATCTCTGATCCGATCTCAACTGAACTGAACTCAACTACAACTACTACTCTACTGATTACATTCAATGATCTCCTCTATTTATCTACTCACCTGAGTAGTACCACCTAACTCCAAGCAGCTGGGAGACAACCTCCAAGCGGCTGGGAGATCCAACTACCTAACAATCTCCTAACTGTCTAACAACCTTGCGTTTACAGATTTGCCAAGTGTCCTTGGAACTTACAACACAAACCTAGATACAACCTAAATTAACATGCATTGGTCAAACAAACCTTATTACATCGAATGGTCAGCTTAGGACCTTATTGGAAACATCAAAATGAACTGTAAACAGTTAATGCCTTATCGAGGCCACTGTGGATTGGGTGCTTCTGCGCCAATGTCCTATCTAGCTGAGAAGATACAGTTTATGGTTGGATGTTGAATGCCTTGATCAATGAAGAGTAGAGTATGGAGACATATTAATATGGGAATTAGAAGCACAAAGATGATCAGATGTGTTGTTGATTTTACTGATGGCCTAATCCAAGCTTCATGATGATTGGATCATTGGAAGAGTGTTCTGCAGTTTGAAGGCAGTGTTGAAGATAGTTACTATATGGCAATAGAATGCTCCACATTCCTCCACATTTGCAGTTATGGCTATGTGGTTCTAGTACTCGGTTTAGGGTGCAGTGAAGGTGTTAGTTCCAGAGTTTTAGATCATTTGTCCTTCCACTATGAAAGTTATGCATGATAGAGTACCAACATATTTTCTAGCAAAGTGAAGCAGGGTTGAAGGCATGTTGGAATGCTCCACGTTCCTTCGAAAGTAAATGGTTGCCTTTGTGGTTTTGTGGACATGTTTATGGAAGTGCATTACATGCTTCCTTGCAGTTTCAAGTCTCTTGGTGGTCTACAAGCTCAATTTTTCAAATGACATGTTGCAGTGTGTTTCGGATGACTTATTGTTCCCAGAGTTTATGATTTAAGATGTATGGCACAAATATTTGATGTGCAGAGGTAAAGGGGTGTTTGGAGATGCTTTATGAGTCTTGTAGACTCATCTAGAAGAGTTTCATGAAGATCTTTGTTGTTTCTAGTACCTCACAAGGTTTTCAAGTTGATGTAGCCGTTATGCTTCAAGTTTTCATATGTTTTTCTTAAGGTTGTCCTATTTCCAAATGAGTGGAGCATGTGGATGTTATTCCTTGGTGTTTGAAGTTATGAAGGATGTTTTGGACCTGGTTAAGCAAGTGTTGGTGTCCGCAAGGCATGGGTCTTCTGTTGGTGTAATGTGTGGTTTTGTTTAGGACCTATCCTCTACACGTTTCATGTTGTCTATTGTTTGGCCGACTTGTAAATGTATTTTTCATATTGTCTCTGGCTGAAAAGTAATGTAATCAATGTAATATCATGTATAAATAGTGAATAAAATTGAGTTAGGCAAGGTGTGATTGTAAAGAGATTGATAAGGCTCACATACAATATAAGGAGCAGAATGAATGCATTATGATGTGCAACTGAAGGAGAAAGAGCAAAAGTTGTAGATGATATCCTGATTCATCTTGAAGAGATATTTGTGATAGTGATCAAGTGTAGAGTGTACCTAACTGATCTGATCATCAGTTCAGGAAGTGTGAAAAGGCAGAATTGCAATCATCAAAGGTGTGAGTTTCAATGTCAATTTTCAAATAGTAGAAGGACTGTCATACTGTAACCTTTTGTAAGTGTGTTCTCAATTCAGGGAGTAGTAGCTTCCTTGGGAGTGACCCTAAATCAAAGTCTTCAGGGAGTAGTAGCTTCCTTGGGAGTGACCCTAAATCAAAGTTTTCAGGGAGTAGTAGCTTCATTGGGTGTAACCATAAAACAAAGTTATTATTTTTGAGCTTCATATATTGTGAGTTAATCCTCACTGTGGTTTTTCCCTTCTAGGGTTTTCCACATATATCTGGTGTTATGTGTTGATGTGCTTCAAGTGTTAATCTTTCATGTTCATATTGATGCTTTAATGCTTAAGTTTTAATCTACTCCAGAAGAAGTTGAAGTTTGTTTAGATACTGATTCACCCCCCCCTCTCAGTATCCTGGTGTGTTCAATAAACTATTCATTTATAAAATTAGAATATCAATGTATTATTAAGAAAAATAAAACCATAAATAATATTTAATAAAAATTTACAATATGAATGCCATCACTTTTAAAAGGGGAGTTTGAGGTAGATTCCAAAAATTAATTTCTATGGAATTCATTTTGTGCAAGGTTTAGATCCATAGATGCAAAGATTAGTTCCACAAGCATAGAAGTGAATTAAAACATTGGATTAAAAATTAATGACAAAGATATTTGTTTGATCATTTTTAGAACATTGACAATTTAACATATCAATTGACAATATTTGTCACAAAAATCTTCATCAAATTTAAAACTAAATATTATTATTTTATTTGTTTAAACTCTTGGAAAACATTTATTTTAATAACATTATTAATCCAAAATTATACATTCTAAAATTAATTTGATTAATTATATTGAATTATGTATTGTACCGATTTATCTTCTTTATTAGTGTTAGGATTTTAAAATATCATCATTTGTTAGAGAGTTCTTTCAATTTAATTAATTTTATCTTAGTAAATAATTCCAACTCACCATAATCATAGCTACATTTTTCTATGATTTAAACTTATAATGCAAACAAACCAAATTTAAGTTAATATCATATTAAAATACATCCTTCACTTAATTTTGTCTTAGTAAATAGTGATGGTTGCATTCTTTACATTCTAAACATATAATATCACCTCCAATGAAACAAAAACTAAATTCAAATGCCATATTAAAATATACCGTATCACTCATACTCCACCTTTTAGAAGCATATTAAACATAACTATGATAAAATCAAGTTCATCATTACTTTGAATCATAGCCATACCATATTTCGTTGGGCTACAAAAATTTGGAAAGAAAAACTCAAATATTATATTCATAATTTAAAAAAACAACATATAATAATTTAAAAAAATAATTAATTTTTTAATTATTATTTTTAGATGATTTAGTTGAGGGTTGGTAATGGGCCTCTTCCCCTTAATGTGGGGTTATTGCTCTAACCAATACTCTTTTAGTCAGGGTGTTGTTGGACTTACAATTCTTCTATCTAGACGTTCTTATTTATTGAACACCTCACCTCATATCACCTCATATCTCTACTGCTTCAGCACACCATTCTAGCACTATGATATCCTTAGGAAGAATTGAACCTTTATCTCCAACATAAAAACCAAGTGATTCTACTACTTGACCACAACACTCTTGACAACATTTTTGAATTATTAAAATTAAAAATTCAATTCACAAAGTAAACAAATAATCTTTGAATTATTTTAAAGTTAAAATTAAAAATTCAAATCACAAAGTAAACAAATAATCTTACTTCTTTTAACTTATAATTAAATTTTAAAAAAAATCCAAAAAAAATCCTCCTATCAAATTTAGTGAGAACTTAAACTTTTGTTTCATTATAATATATATTTTTTGAAAATTATATTTTTATTCAATTTAATGCTACATTGATCATAAGTTTGTGTTAACAAATAGAAATAAAACACCCACGCTCTAAAAAACAATTAAAAATTGCAGTTCGTTCCTTCCTTTTCCTCATATGTGAACTTCATAGCCTAATGTAATATGGAGAAACCGCCTTTACAAATGTAAAAATTGCAAAACAAATTTTACTTGAAGTTCTTATTAAATTGACGAAAAAGTTTATACGAATGAAGATTCACATCCATTTAAAATTGAAACTTTGAAACCTTCTGCTCAAACGAGGTACATTCTATATTTGTCGGCTATTCTTAAATACCATCCACTTCAATTTAGTCAAAGGTCAATTTTGACCAATAAAAATAGGACAAATATTTGCCACTTTTTATTGTGAACGAGGTGTAAAACTTCTATTAACTATTTGACCATTGAAGTGGATGATATTTAAGTAAAGTGGGTTTTGTCATGCTCGTAAGTGTTTGACCACATAAATGAACACAAAGAAATTGTCAGAGCCATCCCCAACTCGACGACGGCAAAAAGAAAACGGCAAAAAGATTCGGTGAAATCAAACAACCAAAAACCTTTTGATCGTCTTGCATGCCTTCGACTGAATGCGGATCATTGGTTCTCAGCCTCAAGTCATCCGCTTGGCTCTATGAAACCAGCCTCACGCGGTCCCCTCCACTCTAGGCCGCAAGACAGTCCTCCCCCCTTCGAGGGGGCTATTCTTAAATATCATCCACTTCAACAATCAAAGGTTAATTTTGGTCAATAAAAATAGGACAAATATTTAACACTTTTTATTGTAAATGAGGTGTAAAATTGTTATTGATTGTTTGACCATTAAAGTGGATGTATTTAAGTAGAGTGCTTTGGGGGAGGGCCTTGCAACAACTTTCTACTTGGATCAGGACGTGCTGCACAACATGGAAAACATCTCCCCTCCTCGCACTCCAAGACTCTCATGTTCTTTCACCTTATGCGCCCACACTCGGGTCACAAGTTCGGGTGACTGAGCAAACTTGTCCAATACCATGGACAACCTCTTGCTATTAGTCTCCCCAGGCAAGCTCATTCTTTATTTAAAAAAGGAATCCATCAATTTGGTGATATCTAGGACTTCATTGCCCTTGACTGGTCTAATTGGCAGACAACAAAAGTCATGTTTAGTCTAAATAACAAGATGAAACACTTTTTAATTATTGTGAAGTCGTTGGTGCCTGTGGACTTAATGATGAAATTATGTACTCGTCTCCATTGTAACTTCTTCAAAGATTGGTTGTGGCTGGATAAATATCCCTCCTTCTACTTTGAAAAGATTTACTTAAGTCTTCTTCCGAGACTACCACTAAATCCTCGACTAAATAAAAAATGAAAATGCAAATTTCAAGAAAGATTTTGGAGAAAACTGAGTGTTCAAATTTGGCGGTTGAAAGCTGATGCAAATGCCCAACTTCTGGCTTGGAAAATCTTACATAGCAAACTACCTATTGGGGATAGGTTGAGATATATGATTGTCCAGCCAGTACAATGCTCTTTTTGTAAGTTGGATGGAGACTTGAAACATATTTTCTGGGAGTGTTCATGGACCAAAAAAAATGGAATGCTATTTTTTGGCACTTGCTATTTTTTATCATTATTTGAACTGGAAGGAAGCTTTATTTGGTGTGGGCCTTCATAAAAATGTTATAGCTGATTCTATGAGACAAGCTATTTTATTGCATATTTGAAAAAGTAGATGCTTGGCAGTGTTTGCAAATCATAATGTTCATCAGGAATCAGAAATGCTAAAATTTTACTCTGATGTCTTATTTCAAATTGTTTCTCTTTGTTTTCAGCTAAGGGGGTCTCTAAGAAGCATTCTCAGGTCAGTGACCATCTGGATAATATTAAACTTCAGTGCCTTCATCTCCGTGAAGGTGATAGCCTATGTTCAAGATAACTTCAATCTCTTTTTAACTTGAAGGCTATAGTTTGAAGGTTTCTTTTAAACTTCAGTGCCTTCATCTCCGTGAAGGTGATATCCTATGTTCAAGACAACTTCAATCTCTTTTTAACTTCAAGGCTATAGTTTGAGGGTTTCTTCTCAGCTGCAACAGGACAAGAGGCCAATGTGGTCAAAGTTTACTTCTGTCAGTATACACCGCCAACATGGTATTCATTCCAGGATAATCTCTTGGAGGTTTCAGTTCTTGCAGACCTGAGAACCAATCAGATTCTGCCTGCTGTATATTCTTTCTTTGCTGTCTGAGTTAAGACACATTTGTATATATGCTGATGAAGTCATGGCTTGGTGAGCAGAGTCACTTCAGGTTTTCAGTTCCAGGTGGACCGATCTAATGTTTATGCTCCTTGTTGGGTATTACTAGGAATCTTATATGAAATATGGCCCATATTCTATATAGTATCAGAGCCCCTTGGGGCCTCGGTCCTTACAGGCCTGTGACTGTGATTCTTGTCTCTGTAATGGTTATCAGGAAACAATGCATCTATTTGTTCATCTTCACTGTTTCATCAGGAGCTAGTGCATCCTTCTGCCTGTTTGTTCATGTTCTCTGTCATGTTGCATGTTTTCGGTGAAATGGCAATCAGGGTGCAGTGGCAGTCCCCCTTTCAGCAGACTTAATGCTATGGTTTCTGTTCTTGGTGGAAGTTTTCTTGGTGTCTGGGACTTTCAGCTGATTGTTTTTACATAGCTCTGTGTGATATTTTGTGTGAGTTGCCAACAGTGGGCTTTGTAGTTGATTTATGACAGGATCTTCTGCTTTTTCTGCCTTACTCAGTGTGCTCGTGGGTTCAGAATGATAAAACAGAGCTTTTCTTGTGGCACAGGTAGCTCTGCCCTTTCTCTCTCTGTTGCACTTCCGTGATTATTGTGGCATGGCTGTTTGGTCATTATTTGTAACTCCATTCTTAATGGATATGCATACATCTTTCGGTTAGGTTTTTGGAGTTGTGGGAGATATTGAGTAAAAGGTATCAAGTTTCAGTCTGAACAGCTTCAAAGAACAGTCTTCTAAGCTTCCTTCTGTTGAAGTGTCGGTACAGTTTGGTTTTTTTAACAATTCCCTTGAGGACGGTCACTTTTATTCCTTGTATTATTCCTTTTATTCCGCTGCCCACTTTCCCCATGGGCGTTGCCTTATGCCTCTGTACTCATGCTGCTTACTACACTTCCTCTTCTTATTAACAGTTTCCAATTCATCGCAAACGCTTCGATTGGGATATGAAATGGTGTCCAAATTGGCCCACAAATTCGTGGAGATTAAAAGGACTACCATGAAATAGATCTTGACCATAGATTTTTGAAACAATACCATAAATGATAAGAAACAAAAAAAAATCACTTTACATTTATGACTATTTTAGTTTATTTTGTATTATTCTTAATATTTGAAAAAAAAGTAATTTTTTTTTCCTATTTTATAAAAGATTTTAGAAACAATACTATAAGTGATAAGAAAAAAAAAAAAAAAAGTTCACTTTGCATTTATGACTATTTTAATTTATATTGTCTTATTCTTAACATTTAAAAAAATAGTAATTTTTTTTTTTCTATTTTATAACATATATTTGTTTTCTATAATGTTGAGCAAGAAGAAATCTTAACTTTACCATTTTCAAATCAATATTACTTAAATAATCATTTACATCTCTTTACTATTTGGGTGAGGCATTTGACTTTTTACCACCATAACTATTTTAAAAATTATTGATCATAAAATTCTAAAAATTGATGGATAGGATTTAATGTCAAATTGTTGTCAAGTACACCAACTCCATACACATTTTGAATAAGATGTGTTGACATCAAATAGGTTAAGATAAAAAATCTCTACAAAATATCTAGATAAAAAGCATATAAACTATTTTCTTTAAATCAATCACAAGGCAAGCTCGTTTGTCAAAACACCTCAAAATATTATGAGTATAAGAGAATGTCACGATTACAAGGTATGGGCATCCATCAAAGCTTAGAGGATAGAGGAATTTTGTTAGATAATGCAATTGCCATGCTTGACGCGTATGCAAAATTTAGAAGCACACACAAGGCATGTGTGAACTGTTTGACAAAATGTCTCAAAGGACTGCGGCCTCATGGAATGTCGCAATGACAGGCTATGGATTATTTAAAAAGGTCTTAGGATCTCTTTTAATTAAATGCAACTGGCGGTTGTAAAGTTGTAACCATCAACTTTGGCCAACATTTTGACCCCGTCTACACTTGAATGGAAGAGAAATTGTGTCTGATGTTGTAGTTATAATCTAGAGAATAGAGTTGGGTCCCATAATAGAATTGATGGGATCCAAAGCCCCCAATGTAATTGCTACTTTTGAGTCAATAGATGACGTCGAAACATATTAGTATTTGTAATCTATGGAATGATATGACAATTTTTGAACTTATTCAATATTACTATATTTAGAAGAAATGCATAATAAATCATATTAAACCATTTGAATGAATATAATTTTTTTACGTACTTGTCATAATTCTTGTATTTAAGATTTCATTTCATACATATGCTGTTGGGTGAATTCATGATGATTTGATATTAAAGTATCGAAGTAAAACATTTTCAATCATCTCAATCTTTCCGGAGTTCAAATAATGTCCTTGAAGGATTTTCATAGCTCCAATGTGATTTTTAATCTTTTGGTTTATGTTATTATTACTCTTTAGTTTGTTGGCTTTGTGTCAAGTTTGACTTGAACATGAAATTATCTACAACAATGAATAGTCCTAAAGTAATTTTGATTCTTCTAGTATAGACCCAATAGTTGTGGGTGCATTAGGCCATTCAAAGACTATGTATTTTAATACTATAACACTATTACTTGTCACTTCAAAGTTCTTGGTGAATATTACTACTAATTAAATGTGTTTAAAGAAAAAAAAAATCCTAAGGGTTAATCTAGGCCAATTAAATAAATGCATACGATTAGACACAAATTAAACTAGATTAAATCAATGACAATTGGAAATGATAAAACATGTAAAATAATGTTATTTTAGGAAATTGATTTTAAAGAGTGTACTTAGCTCTTGACTAAGGAGAGGGTATGAATGTCGATACCTTGATGAATCAATTCATAAAAAAAACTAGGATCTTGTAATGTTTGTTCTCAAGTTCAATGTAGACTTGGAAATTTGTACATGTTGATTCTATGCCTAGGGATCAACTAGACATGCTTGGCCATCGAGACTTTGCCACAAGCCACAATTGGGTTGCCACTACAATTGCCCCCTCCTTGGTGGACAATGTTGTTGAATTCATTGACTACAACTGTTCAACACCAAAAAACTTGTGCCAAATTTATCTAACTCTAACAAAATTGCATTGTTACCAAAAAAATTATTAGCGTGCTCATTGAACCTATGGGTCCAATTGCTAGTTATTTATTTGTGAATGTTCCCACCTAATGACACATGGAACAACCTCCACCTATCAACCACAAGCTTGGTAAAATCTTTATGGGTCATTATGGAAATTTGTAATATCTTTCTTTAAGAGTTCTAACTTGTCAGGCGATGTTAGGATTCTTTCAAATCTAAGCACTCCATGATTGATCACAATGTCATGCTTAGACATATGATTGAAAATTTTGGGATAAACAAGGAGGTGAAGTTTTTTGTTGTTTTGTTGACTTCAAAAAGGCATTCAAAACAATACCTAGAAGCAAACTTTGGAGTAGAATGGAAGAGCTAGGAATACCAAAAAAGTATAAGGCAGTGGTCCACAAAATTTACGATCAAGTCCGAGCAAAGATCAGAACAAAAGATGGTCTTTTAGAATGTCTTGGAAGCAACATCGGAGTCAAACAGGGGTGTCCATTGTCCCCAACTTTCTTTGGGCTATACATAGACAAGTTAGAGGAGTGGCTAGGCAAGATGGGAGGGGCGTCCATTTAGCCAATTATGTGGTGAAGCTATTATTATATGTTGATGACCTTACATTAATGGCAAAAATGACACAAGAACACCTAAGAGCTCTAGAGTTATTTTGTCAGGAGGTGGGAATGCAAGTGAACATAACCAAAACCAAAACCAAGATCATGATCTTCACTTTGAGAAGAACTAAGAAACAAATAAATTTTGAGTTCAAACGTATTTCCCTCGAGGTGGTAGATGAATACAAGTATCTGGCTCTTGATTTCTGCAATAATCTCAGTTTGGAGGCATGCAGAACAAAAAACAATACAAGGAGGATGAAAAGTGTTATACATGTTGCAAAATAGATGTAGATTAGTGCAGTTATGGGACTGGAAAACAAAGAAGAGTCTTTTTGGACTGTTGGTCATACCGGTGGTGTTATATGGGTGTGAAGTTTGGGGCAACAACATGTTGGCAGTAAAATGGAGACAAATAGAAAGATTACAGAGGCACCTAATCACAAGCAATTTCAAAATCAAAAGCACGGTTCCATATGAGATTGTCTTAGCAAAAGCATGGGCTTTTTCGATTGAGGTGATGGTGATAACTCATTTATTAGGTTATCTGAAGAGAATTGGGAACATGGAGGAACACTACTGGCCCAAGATTGCAGCAAAGGAAAAGTTAAATAGAAGGAAAAATACATGGATGAAGTAAAATGTAAAGTGGGCGAATAAGTGGGGCATTAGCATACATGAATGCCCAAACACAAACATGGAAATTAAAAAGTATGTAAGAGAGAAAGTCAAGGCAACCATGTGGGCTAGACAACTTGGGTGAAAAAAAGAGCACTATGTCATACATTTT
This sequence comes from Cunninghamia lanceolata, assembly GCA_027924645.1. Classification (NCBI taxonomy): domain Eukaryota; kingdom Viridiplantae; phylum Streptophyta; class Pinopsida; order Cupressales; family Cupressaceae; genus Cunninghamia; species Cunninghamia lanceolata. The sequence goes on along the minus strand of BSBN01001315.1, from coordinate 6,734 downwards.
AACCCCACATGTGACCACGAGCCAAAATACTATATAGGTGCAGATATCAAATGGAAAGCTAAAATGTTAATGACCCAACTTAGAACTAGCTCACACCATCTTAGGTGTGAAACGGGAAGGTGGGAGACACCCAAAGAAGAATGGGTGGATATGATTTGTCATATATGTCCATCAAGTTTAGTGGAAACGGAATGGCATTACATCATGGAATCTAAAGAGTAGGACATTTGGATCAAATACACAAATGTGCTAAATGTGGGGTCATTAACGGCCTTGTTTGAAGAGGAGAGGGTAGTTAGAGCGGTAGATTACCTGTGTAGGATCCATAACAGAAGAAAGGGGATTAGAAGTGAAATGGAGAGCAACCAAGAGTAACAAGGTGGCTACCTGTTATTTCTTTATTTGATGCGGCCTGTTTGCCTCTGGGTCCCATAAACTGTGGTCTCATGGACGTCATTAAAAACTTTCATTCATTCATTTGGTGCCTAATTAGATTTGCATAAAATTATAGATGGGATCTTGGGAAAATTCAATAGGATGGGCAAGCATGAATTAGGGTTTTAGATGGCTTGGCAATTGTAAAGGTTCAGTAATAAAAATCACACAATGATGAATCCAAAATGGGGAAAAGAAATAAAGGATGGTAAGTGCTAAGTTCCTAGGAAGTAATGGAAGTATAATCAAAATATGAATCCATAGACGCATAGTAAATTCTAGATCGAAAAAATAGATAAGAAGACTTATAAAATATTAGATCCAAAATGAAGAAATGAAGAAGAATAACTATAGGCAAAACCATATGTTGGGTTTGAAATTATGTGTTCACCAAAATGTAGGGAAAGAACACACTATGATTAATTATATATTCTAATTAAATGATCATGCAAATGAAAAAAAAAGATCTAAATTATTAGATCCAATATAAACATGTAGTGATTTAAACTAAAAAGAGGATAAGAAGGCTTAAATATTGTTAATTATGTTGTGTTTGATAAATGATGATTATGCTAATCTATTTCGATCAATGATACAAGTTACATATTTGAAATTGGATCTATTGAGGGACCTATGACAAATTATAAAATGAGATTTAGGATACTATAGGGCTAAGCCACACCCTTGATCTAGTTTAGGGACACTTTTTTGCTATGTGATCTAGTCCTCTACTAACATAGCCTTCTATGTTTCTCTCTTGTATTTGATACTTGCTTTTTGATGAGGGGTTGTGTTGAAAATAACAATGAAGCCTACTATAAAAGAGAGTGAAGATTATCTACTTCCTTTATAGGACTCAAGCCCTTTCGTTGGTGATAGAAAATTGAAGAGACACAAAGTAAACAATACAATATCTAGGATGTCAATGTTGAGGTTGCGTGGATGTAATGCTAATCTAATTCTCTAGTGAAGATGCTCTACAATTATATGACGATTATTTCTAATATGATTTTTTTATGATCACAAATGATGTAGGACTTTACAAATACAAGATCCTAGTAGTTCAAATTGAGGTATTTGGCTTGCAAGTTGAGAGGGAAATGGTTGAATTCTAGAGAAGTTAGCTTTGTGAGTAATGAGAAATTTGAAGTTTGATTCTATTGGACTGGGCCTAAGTCAAGAATGCTAAAGCCTTAAGGGTTCATACTAGTCCTATATAAAGCAAAGGATTGGGTAATTCTAGGTAACTCATGCAGAATTAGGGTTGATTTATGCACCAAACAAGACAAGTTAAGAACTACAATAAATCATCTAGAAAGTTATGCACCAATTTTATAGCTTGCACAAGGAATTTTGAAGTTGTGTCACACTTTAGGACAAGTGAGAGGAAGTTGTAAATTTCAAAAATGATTCAACTAGACCCCCTTTAGCCAAGAGACTATTCCATTGTACATGAAGTGGAGCGACTATGTGACACCATGGAAACATAAGAAGGGGGTTCAACCAAACTTTGTCTCATGTTTCCATGCTTTTATTTTTACTTTTTTTTTCCTTTAAAAAACATTATCTTAAGGGGGTCTAATCGAACCTCCTTTGGTTGAACTAGGTTTAGTGCTTAACATGTCAACCTTTTGGCATCCATTTCAAATGAATTTAATTTTGGCCAACAATGTCCACATAGATACCACTTCACCTCTTCAAAATAAGGGTAAATCGATTTTTAAAATACCCATTTATAGATCTTAAAGTACATATTTAAACAATATGTTCTTATTATATTTTAGTAATTTTTAAAGTTTTTTTTTATCTTCACTACAAGTTGGTAATTGGCATTGAAAAAATATGGTTGTTTCCATTCACAAAAATATAAAAATATATGTAAAATCTCAAAAAAAAAATGATGCACTAAAGGGGAGAATTCTCGTTGAGTTCATATAAAGGTTTTTAAATTTGAATGAATAATCATCAAAAATAATTTTTGATAAGAAAAGTCTCTTGTTTTTACACACAACTTAAAAAATTAATTAAAAAATATTATAATGTCTATAAATAAAAAAATATTTTATAAAATTTTAAAGCAATAAAATATTAATTTAAAAAATAAAAAATTCAATGATATATATCAAAATTATATATATATAACATTATTTTAAATAGATATGTCAATTTCAAATACTTTAAAAGTTAAACCAATATTATCTTTTTTCTTTAGAAAAATGTGACACATTATTAAATTTTGAGAGATGTATTATATCACTTTTAATACTACAAATTTATCTTAACATAGAAATTGTCTATATGACATGTAGCAATATGTACAAATACATTTGAAGTACCAATCTTATTATAAGTGTAAAATATAAAGATTGACACCTCAAATTTGTTTGATACATTTTGGTATATATCAAATTTATGCTAATATAGATATGTGATTGTTTCATTCCTATTCAATTTTAAAATAGACCTCTCAATATTTATTAAAATAATTAATTTATTTTTTTTTATATTAAATCATGACTATAAATATCTATATAATTATTATTCATAATATTAACTACAAAATAATTATTAAGATTCTTCAAATGAGAAATATGTTAGAATCAATCTTAAACAATCTCTTTAATTGAACTATCTTTTTAAATTATATATCTCACAAATATAATATTACTAAATATCATAAAGATTTATAAAATCAACTTTGGAAACTTCAAATATTCTACAATAATATCATTTTAACTACACTTTAATAAAATTAAAACTATAATATTATAATAATCAAATATTAAAAATAAATAAAAAATCCTTCTAACTCCTTTTAACAACCTTTTTTAAAATTAAATTCCTTATTATAAATATATTTCGCTTGACCTAATCATAAACATAAATATTAGTGTTTTAAAATGAGTTTGTATGTTTTGTAAGGCCTTCTCTAGATGGAAAAATATTTGTGAAACTGTTAGAAATTTAGAATTAGGCTACATGGAAAAATATAATTCTACAACATGATAATACATGTCATATTATTTTATAGAAGATAAATTAAAAAATATTATTACAATTTAAAATTAAATATAATATATTTAACTTTTTTGTTTTATTAAATAGTTAAAAAGATAAAGAGGAATGTTACAAACATGGTGATGTAGAAGTCATCTCTTGTTTGTTTTGTTGAATTTAATTTTGAAAGTGTATCAAGAGGTAATTTGGGACTGAATGGTACATAGTTATAATCAAAGATGATAATAACTATTTTATGCATGAAGGTTTAATAAATGGTCCAAAACTTGCAAAAACAATGGGTGTGCAAAAGCTTGAAGTAGAAGGTGACTCATTGTTGATGATAAATTGGAGATCAAAAAGCCTCTTGGAAGAAGAACAATAGACTAGTGAAAGTTATGATCAAATCACCTTCTCACATTGCTATAGAGATGATAATAGCTCGCAGTTATCCTTTTGGCAAACCATGGAATCAATCAATTCCCACTCCCACATCAATATCATGTATCACCTAATTAATGGATCAAATTCACAAAACTCTTATCATTTTAGCCCCCTAAACTAAGATACATTGTTTATTTCTACCACCCCACACCACCTCATTTTTCATTACCATCACTCATGTGAATTAAACCCAACCCATTAAAATCCTAGTATCATATTCCTTGGTGATTAATTTTCTCTTAAAATGAAATAGTGCCCACATTTTATCCCACATGCAATGATAATCACCACTCGGATACAAATGTGCTATAACCATGGTAGGAAGTTGGGATATTACATGGCTTATTTTTTTGTGCTTTGTTGTAGGTTTTATGTGGCATGGATCTCTTTGGTTTGGTGGTTTGTTGGTGTGTGTTATATAGCTCATAAAATAGTGTACCAATTGTAGTAAAGGAAAATTGATTCAATAAAAAAAGTCTTGTTTTCTAAGCTTAGAAATGTTTTCTCAAGGCATTACACTAGGAAAAGCTATATCTTTTAGAGAAATTAATTTTCCACTATTCTAATTAGAAAGAACAAATTACAATAGAAAACCCTAACATGTTTTAATCTTGAAAAATAATATTCTTTAACAAGCTAAACACAAATTTTGGAGATTTTGAAAGTAAATTTGACAAAGATAAACAGGTAAGTAGCACAAAGATGAGAGACCAAAAGGGGGTCTTAAGATTCCACTTTTTTTTTTTTCCTGAAATCAAGAAACATTGATGTGGATGAGAAATTAAAGATAGTTACACTCAAAATTTGAAGATACAACAAAAACAAGAGTTGTAGTGCTTCGATCTAGTTTCTAAACTACTATTTTTTTTTCAAAAATGGTTGAGATTAAGGGGTTCAAATAGGGGAGCACACAAATTGGTTCTGTTTTTCTCAAAAAAACATAACATAGCGTCTAGTGTGCTCCCCCTAAAATGTTAACTTTTTTTTTAGTATTTCAAAAATCACTTCGATGAGAAATTAGCTAACACCATGTAGTTTATCCCTAATTTTTCTGATATTTTTTTCATGAATAGTTAATTTTTTACTAATTTTCAAAGTGGACACATCCTGAAAAATAGAAAATTGAGCATGCCCCCCCCCCTAAATTTTTTGAAAACTAATCAAAAACCATTTTTTTTATTAAGTGTAGAATGGAGTCTAAAAATGTAACTTATTTGAAATTCGATGAATGGTTAAAAAAAAGTCAAAAATACTAGACACTAGTTTTGACAAAAAAGGATACACTAACAAAAGAAATTAAAGATGAAACCCTTAACGTACTCAAAATGTGAAAAAAATTATATAGTTAGATAGCTAACAGAGAGCTTAAGATTTATGGTGGTATTTTTTTAACTTTTCATTGAAAAAGTGCAATCCTGATGGGGAGCACGCTCTACATTATCTGAATTTTGTTAGAATCTAGAAAAAACACATCCTTGGATGACCTAAACACAATCCAAGCTTTGGGTTGGAAGCCCAAGGCAAATCCAAGCCTTAGGCTCGATAATTACCAAGCATAAGCATAATGAGAGTGCTTTATAATGTGCTCACTTTATGTACATTCACATAACGCGAACGCATTATAACGCGCTCGCATTATAACGCGCTCGCATTATGCTAAACTAAATCACTCCCTCCCCTCCTCTCTCTTCTCACATCTACTTCCATCCCCTCTCTGTCACTCACTCTCTACTTTCTATCCCCTCCCTACATCTACCTCTCTCTCTCACTATCTACTTCACTCCCCTCTCTACCTCCTACCGTCTCTCTCACTCTCTACTTCCCTCCCCTCTCTACCTCCTACCCTCTCTCTGAGTCTCTGTTTCCCTCCCCTCTCTACCTCCTACCTTCTCTCTCACTCTCTTCTTCCCTCCCCTCTCTACCTCCTACCCTCTCTCTCACTCTCTACTTCCCTCCCCTCTCTACCTCCTACCCTCTTTCTGAGTCTCTACTTCCCTCCCTCTCTATCTCCTACCCTCTCTCTCACTCTCTTCTTCCCCCCCTCTCCACCTCCTACCCTCTCTCTCACTCTCATACTTCCCTCCCCAATCTACCTCCTTACCCTCTCTCACTCTCTACTTCCCTCCCCTCTCTACCTCCTACCCTCTCTCGCACTATCTTCTTCCCTCCCCTCTCTACCTCTTATCCACTCTCTCACTCTCTTCTTCCCTCCCATCTCTACCTCCTACCCTCTCTCTCACTCTCTACTTCCTCCCCTCTCTACCTCCTACCCTATCTCACTCTCTTCTTCCCTCCCTTCTCTACCTCCTACCCTCTCTCTGAGTCTCTACTTCCCTCCCCTCTCTAGGTCTCCTACTTTCTATCTCACTCTCTGCTTCCGTCCCCTCTCTACCTCCTACCCTCTCTCTCATTCTCTACTTCTCTCACCTCTCTACCTCCTACCCTCTCTCACTCTCTGACTTCCCTCCCCTCTCTACCTCTACCATCTCTCTCACTCTCTCTTTCCCTCTCCTGTCTACCTCCCACCCCCTCTCACTCTCTACTTCCCTCCCCTCTCTACCTCCCACCCTCTCTCCCACTCTCTACTTGCCTCCCTTCTCTACCTCCTACCCCTCTCTCACTCTCTTCTTCCTCCCCTCTCTACCTCCTACCCTCTCTGCAATTCTCTACTTCCCTCCCATCTCTACCTCATACCTTCTCTCTCACTCTCTTCTTCCTCCCCTCTCTACCTCCTACCCTCTCTCACTCTCTACTTATCTACCCTCTCTACCTCCTACCCTCTCTCACTCTCTACTTCTCTACCCTCTCTACCTCCTACCCTCTCTCACTCTCTACTTCCCTCCCTCTCTCTACCTCTT